>CM077669.1:413565206-414966206 GCA_039707655.1 Elymus sibiricus
CATTAGTATTCCTTTTATATTATATTGGTTTCTTATTGTTTCTATAGTTGGCAATATAAGCATTCTCATTGCAATTCACTATGCAAAACATATAGATTTCTTGTAGATTAGTTTCATTATCATTTGTGACAATGAATATATCAAACCAATCATTTTTATGTGATAATTCTTCACACCCCAAAAATAGGCAAAGTTCATTATAGAGTTCACAGGAGATCAAATTATCACAATATTTGGAAACGGTTCGGTCATGAAAAAGCATGCATCGGAAATTAAGATGACCAAACCTATTGCAAAGCTCACAAGTAATGGGATGAAGAGAGCATAATCTTGTGGCATGTTCATCTATCAATTTAATCCACCAATTAGTTTGATCATGTTTATGCTTCTTACAAAATCTATTGTCCTAAATGGCATGTCTTTGAAAATTTTATTCACTCCACAAAAATTGACATGCTTATAGGAAACCTTTTTATCATGACTAGTGCAATCATCATTAGCATCATGCATATTCATAGAATGCATACTAACAATATTTCTATCATGCTCATCATTCAAGGAATTCTCATTAAGTATTTTCATAAACTCTTCCTCTACCAATTGAGCACAATTTTCCGAACCATCATTTTCACGAAAGACATTATAAAGACGAAACAAATGAGGCAACCCAAACTCCATTTTTTGTAGTTATCTTTTATAAACCAAACTAGTAAAAAACAAGAAACTAAAAGATTTAATTGCAAGATCTAAATATATACCTTTAAGCACTCACCTCCCCAGCAACGATGCCAGAAAATGGCTTGATGTCTACTACGCAACTTTATTCTTGTAGACTCTGCTGGGCCACCAAGCGCAGAGTTTTGTAGGACAGTAGCAATTTTCCCTCAAGTGGATGACCTAAGGTTTATCAATCCGTGGGAGGTGTAGGATGAAGATGGTCTCTTTCAAACAACCCTGCAATCAAATACAAGAAATCTCTTGTGTCCCCAACACACCCAATACAATGGCAAATTGTATAGGTGCACTAGTTCGGCGAAGAGATGGTGATACAAGTGAAATATGGAAGGTAGATATAGGTTTTTGTAATATGAAAATATAAAATCAGCAAGGTAACAAGTAGAAAACAGCGAGCAAAATGGTATATAAATGCTTGGAAACAAGTCCTAGGGTTTATACTTTCACTAGTGCAATCTCCCAACAATGCTAACATAGTTGAATCATATGATCATCCCTCAACGTGCAACAAAGAATCACTCCAAAGTTCCTATCTAGCGGAGAACAATAAGATGAAACTGGTGTAGGTAGTACAACCACCTCAAAGTTATTCTTTCCGATCAATCTTTTGAGCTATTCCTATAAGTGTCACAAACAGCCCTAGAGTCCGTACTAAAATAACACTAATGACACATATAAATCCACCCTAATGTCACCTAGATACTCCAATGTCACCTCAAGTATCTGTGGGTAAATTATGCGACATGCATCAAACAATTTCAGATCTATCATATTAAATCCAACACAAAGAACTTCAAGGAGCACCCCAAGATTTCTATCGGAGAACGTAGGACAAGAACATGTATCAACCCCTATGCATAGATTACCACAATGTCACCTTGGGAATCCGCAAGTTGAGTACCAAAACAAACATCAAGTGAATCAATAAAACACCCCATTGTCACCACGGGTATCCACATGCAAGGCATATATCAAGTGTTCTCAAATCCAATATTCAATCCAACATAACGAGATCTTAAAGGTAAAGATTCAATTCATCACAACAAGGTAGCTAGGGAATAACATCATATGATCCGACTATATTAACAAAGCCCGTGATACATCAAGATCGTGACATATCAAGAACATGAGAGAGAGAGAGAGATTGAACACATAACTACTGGTACATACCCTCAGCCCCGAGGGTGAACTACTCCCTCCTCGTCATGGCCTCTGCCGGATGATGAAGATGGCTACCGGATGATGATTTCCCTCTCCGGAAGGGTACTGGAAAGGCTCCATATTGGTTTTTATCGATACAGAGAGTTGTGGCGGCGTAACGGAGAGTCTCTCTTTATTTCTGGGGTTTGTGGGATTTATAGGATTTTTCAGCGTTGGAATCACATGCGACAGAGCCACGTGGGCCCCACAAGCTATTAGGGCCCGACCCCTCCAGGGACGTGCCCTGATGGCTTGTGCCCCACGGGTGGCTCCCCTCCAGTGGTTATTCGCTCCAATATTGCTTATTTCCTCCAGAAAAAATCATCAAAAAGTTTCAGGCGATTCCGAGAACTTTCATTTTCTGCACAAAAACAACACCACGATAATTCTGCTAAAAACAACGTCAGTCCGGGTTAGTTCTAAATAAATCATATAAAGTGCATCAAAACCATATAAAAGTATTGTAAACATAGGTAAACATGTCATGAATACTTCATAAATTATCGATACGTTGGAGACGTATCACACCATAAGTCTTGAAACACATTCTAGACTCATCCATGTTTAGCACAACAACCCCACTTCAATAACAGGGTTTTCTTTGTCCTAGACATTCATTAGCCCGTCATCGCATGCATCATCAACACCATCAACACCATCTTCCGTCAACTGTCTGTCCACATCTTCAGATGAATCTCTGTTAGCATCAGCAGGCAAACTAGATTCATCCCCCTCCTCCTTATCTCTATCATCTATTGGAATACCAATAAAATTTGCCATCTCAATGTCGGCCATTGATGAATTGAAAAAATCTGTAGGGTCATCTAATTCTACCAAATTCCAATCAACGGAAGCAACCCTTGAAGCACCACCCCCTTGTTAATCAGCGTCCGTTCCATCTGGTTCAGTCCACCCGCACCCCACACAATCTAGACTCCAAATCCCCCGAAAAACAGAGGCGATGTGGTCAGATCTAAATTGACACGGAGTAGGGTTTTGAATTCACTCACCTCATCCGTGCCGCAGCCGAGAACGATAGCTCCACCACCCACATCCCGCCGCCGAGAACGAAGAGGGGAGCATGGGGGTTCAGTCCCGCACGGGCCCATGTCTCACTTGATGCACCACCAAATTAAGTTGGACTCACCTGCCTTAACATAATTTCATTCCGTTGACGGACGTTTTATCGCCCGGTCGGACCTTGGTTATTTCTGCCTTAAAATGTCGCACAATGACTTTTTATATTAACAATCGTGTCACCGTCCTTACATTACGCGCTTAAAAACATCACGCGAGAGATATGTTGCCCGACATGTCAGGATGTCATGCCGGCCCACTAGTCAGGAGGTAACGGTCAAAGGCTTTGACTAGACGGTGGCACTCCATTTGGCCTTTTGTGAGCAGGTGATAGAGGGGGAGGGCAAAAGTGAGCAAAGTTAGTTGGCTTGGGCAAAACTGAGCACAACTAAGGAACCAAGGGCATGAAAATAGAAATCCCAAAATAAAACGGTTCATGACCATTATAGAAGGTTTCCAAAATGGTCAGGAACCTTTCTCATGTCTCGTACACCATTCTCTTTTAGAAATGGACCAGCCTATCTTGGTTCAGCAGGTCGCGCCGCTCAACCTGTGTGAAGCATCGGCAATTTGCCATAGAATGCGGCAAATAGGATTCGCCCAGGTTGGAAACCCAATTCCAAAATGCCAAGCATGATTAAAACCCGGTTATAGGTTTTTTCCCTATAATTTCATAGGGTTTACTCTTCCTCTAGCGATTATTGCCTGAGCCCACCAAATCCTCATGATCCACCGTAGGGCCGCGAGTCTAGCACTGTAGGGGCATACATATCGACAATTGTTTGGGAGAACCACCGCCACTTGTGGTGGTGGCGATGGAGGGATGAAAGAAGTTGTAGAGGTAATTCTAGGACAGAACATAGATATGAGAGTAAAATCAGTTCTAATTCAGGACAAGGAAGGGATGGGGGAGAAGAAGGAAGTCGGAGAGGAGATTGCATGGAGGATGAGAAGGAGGAGTACGAGTGGGGGCCTTAACCGAATCTAGAAGATCGCTATGAAAGGCTTAATATCTATGGAGAGGATGATGTAAATTTTGACTTCTTTGATAAACTTGAGGAGTTGATTAAAGAGGTGTGATGGTTGACAATTTTCAAGGTTGGCACTACTTGATCGTTTAGCCAAGTGGCGTTGTTCAATGCAATATCCATGACGTGGCCGCTAGCGCAACAAATTACCTTCAAGACAATCGGTCCAACTTATATTATTGTTAAGAACTGGTGCCTTGGTGATTGGAAGAGGATGATGGATGGAGGACGTTGGTTGTTTCATGACGCGATCGTTGTGATACAAGAGTACGATGGGTTCAATAATGGGAATGATTACAAGCTAGACAAGATCCTAGTCTGGGCTAGAATTCATGGAGGCGAATTAATAATGAAGAAGGAGTTGGCTGAGAAAGTTGCTAGGAAAGTTGGAGAACTACCTATAATGGTAATGGTGAATTAGGGTAAAATTAACCCCTCAAAGTTTTGGAGAGCAAGAATTTATCTCAATATTCATGTTCCACTAGTGAGATATGTGTTGATCACAGTAAAGGAGAGGAAGAAATACCTCATGTACTATGAAAAGCTATTTGACTTCTGTTATCATTGTGGCCTGATGGGTCACATTATGGAAGAATGTGGAGACGGGGTTCATAATCCAAAAAGAGTGTGAATGGATTCAAGCAAACCGCAGGTCGGGTGTGTGGAAATAAGGTAAAGATGAGAGGGTTGATTCGGGAGGTCATGGGAGAGGTGAAAGGGGTAGAGCTGATGTGGGGGGACGTACATGCAGAGGAGGAGGAGGAAGAGGAGGAGGAAGGGGACGAGGTGAGTGGGTAAGTTCGGGGTCTTACTTAGGAGTTGAGATCCTTAGGAGTTTGACCTTGTTGATGCTCACGACATAAGTAAAAGTGCACAGAAGAGACTTCTTGGGACGGATGGGTCAGACAATGTTAATGGAAAAATTCTCCCAAGCTTAGCAGACAAAGTGGCAGGGACAATCATGCTTTTTGAGAATAGAGGAGGGAGGTAATGCTGACGTGGGGCTTCAGAGCTGGGTACTGGTAGCCTGCAAGTGCATAGAGTTTAGTTGTAGCCTTTTCGAATTAAGAGTATCGATCCCACGGGGAGCACAAGAATCAATCTTTTGTCCTTTGCAAGGTGCAAATAATGTGTGTGTAAATTGTAGTGAGCCAGAACAGTAATAATAATGATAAAATTGGAAGTATAAAGGTGAATATCAACTAAAATAAATAACTCGTAATGTAGTAGGACTTGAGACAAATGGTTCAAAACGTTCCCGGGGTCCGGAATCCCTCTAGTGCGCATATATAGTGGTGCCTAAACACAATGCTACTTCGGATTCCTAAGCCAGTTTACATGTCTCTTTGTGGGCAGAGCCGGTACAGATACGTGCATACACGTGGCAGCCCCGTATTGCATGCGCCACCACAGTCCTACCCCACTCCGGTTATCAGACGGTGATTAAGGGGGAAAAGGTCCCCGTGGACGCAGTCAAAGTGGTCTCTGTTTTATCCCCTGTTGCAACTATCCGCTACAAAGGGAGAAGAGGCATGTCACGTCACCCAACCCCAGAACCACACAGTTAGCCAACAGTAATAACCTTTTGTCCAAAGTTGGCATACGTTGGATGGTCGACTTCACCCAACGTCAAGAATATTATCAACATAAACATGCAAAGAGGATATAAAATCCTAATATCAAACAACTTATTACACACTAGGGTTCATCCATACCCTAAGAACAAAGGGGACTACTCACTCATGAAGGCAGTAAATATCATCACACCAATGATGGGAAACATGAACAGATCCCACATGTAATACATAAGTTGATCCTCTAGGGTTCTTGAGATTACAATGGGGAAATTGAGATGGTAATGATGAGGATGATGATGGAGATGATGATGATGTTGAATCCCTCTTGGTGGAGATGATGGAGGCAACACCTCCCTTGGTCGGCTCCTCCCTCAGAATCACTTCGGCGGCCAAGGTTCCTGTTTCTGGCGAGTTTCTGGTGTCTCTGGGCGTCTGCTCCTCAATCTGTTTTCACAGGGTGAAAATAGATGACGAGGCGGAGACGATGGCACTTCATATGACCGCTCATACGAGAGAGCACGGTCGTATGGAACACTGTCTTCTACTCTGGACGTCCTGTGGTGGTTGGTTCTTTGCCCAATTGCTTCTCTCTTTTATGGTAGGGGATTATCACTTTAATTTCATGATTCCACTGCCATATTCTCAGATTTCTTCCATAAACCAATATTTACTCCCCAAAAGCAATTTATGAGAAAAACAATAAAAGAAATGCGCGAACACGATAAAATTCAAAAAATCCTATAGAGTAGGCACAAAAGTAACAGTAAAAAAGTCTCATAATTTGGACTCATCAACTGCCCCAAGATTAAAGGAAATTTTCTCATCCCCGAGCAAATACCGCAGCTTGTTATAAAGAACTCCTCTTGGTTATGAGTTGTGGATGAATAAAAATGAATGTGTCCATCATCAAATTTAGAATCTTCATCATATGATCAGTTACATCGTGCAAATCATATCAAAGTTCCTATCAAATGAGTATGAAGGCTTCCACACCTTACTATCAATCGTTAAGGCTACTTTTCCTAACTTTATGTGATATGTTATTCCCTCCCTTCAGTTGGACAAGCTCTAATGTTATACATCTTTCTTTTTAGGGTTTTCTATTTCTGAGCCCCTCGTTCCTTAGGCTGTGCTCAGTTTTTCCCAAGCGATAGAACTTTGCTCACTTTTCCCCTCCCCCTCCACCACATGCTCACAAAAGCCCGAACGTTGCACCGCCGTCCGGTCAAAACCTTTGATCGTTACCTCCAGACTGTTTTTGTCTCCTCCTGACTATTGGGGCCACCTGCTATCCTGACTGGTGGGGCGGAGGCAACTTACTACAGGTGGGGCCTAGGCAAGTGGACGGCTCTCTCTCTTACCACATTTCAAACAACCCGTGCCCGGTCCATTCCCCACCGCCGCCGCCCCCACCCCTTCCCCCCAGGTGCCGCCGCCCCTGCCGCCCCGCACGTACTCCCCCTCCCCCACCAAAACCCCTATCCGCCCAGCCCACCACCATCGCCCAATCGACGGGAACCCTCGCCCATGGTGCATTGGTCCGCCGCGTTCCGTGCCCCAGGCTTGTACTGGCTCGAGGGGATCTGGAGGGTGGAGCAATGTCGAGGGACACCAGCCTCCGTCCCATGGAGCATGGAAAGGATTGGGTCGAACCAGGAGCAGCAGAGAGCTCATGGATTCCGGCTGGGTAAGCCTCGCACCCCTTGAACGCATGAATTGTTGCTTGCTTGACTGAATTATTGCTTGCCTAACTATAGGATTGATCCAGCGCTTTCCTCTCGGCTCGCAGTTAGAATGGAAACTAGCTTCCCGCGAGGTTCAAAACCGCATCATTCCTTTGGATTTTTCTATCCAAAGGTGGCAGAAATAATAATTTTGTTTAAAGATTTATGCAAATCCTTGTGTTCTGAATATCTCTGGAGCCAATCTGATGTTGTTGATCTAAGCTATTTCAATAGCTGTGAGCAAAATTTTGTGCCACTAACTTGCGATGAGCATCTACAGACCCTTTTTGTTTGAACGCTGGCAATCGTTTTGGTAAAATTGAAATACAGGTGTTGCAGCCTTGAAAAGAATGGTATAAGGGAAAGGGTGTTGCACCGGTTAACTCTGCTAATAGTGAGCAGCCCTGCACTTCTTGTAGGTCTATATCGGCTAAACCTACTGGTAGTGAGAGCCAGGCCAGCGATGCATTGGTTGCAGAAAATGATGCACAGCCTGATGAGCCAGTGCCGTGAAACGATGACGAGGATGAGATGATGTACCCTGAATTGGTTGATGAATTCAGCAAACGAGCAATGCAGGAGATGATGCACAGCCTGTCGAGCCAATCCATCATGGATTCACTCTTGTGATGGCCCTACTAGATTTGATGACACTGATGATCAAGAGAAGGAGGAGAACGCTGACATGTTGGTTCCAGACGAATACGCTGGTGAGGACATGCCAACAATAGAGTGGGACAAGAACGATCCTAAGCTAACTCCTGGAACAGTATTTGAATCGATGATGGACTGTCGGAATGCACTGACTACATAGTGCATTCTCACTCAAAATGATTTTTTGATTAACAAGAGTGAACCCAGAAGGTTGACGGTTCACTGTCCATATGAGAGGTGTAGGTGGAGGTTGCGTGCCTCCCGTATGCGTACAAGTCAATATATTCAGGCATATAATTTTGCAGATAACATTAGTTTCAATGATGTTTGATCCCTTCTATTTGATACACTTGTTTCATTGAATTTCAGGTTAAACTGAAGCCACATGCCCACACTTGCCCACCAGGAGCGGGGAAGGCCAAAACAACAATATTAGCAAAAATTAGGTGGTTGGCAGATGCATTCATAGATTGGCTTAGAGAGACATCAACACTTGGTCCTACAACACTACACAAGTTGTTGTTTGAGAAGTATAAGACGAGCATACCGTACATGAGGATTTTTTTTATGCAAAGGCAATGGCTCAAGATAGAATTAATGGTCCATGGAATGATAGTTTTGCTTTGTTGTACACCTACAAAGCTGAAGTGAAGATGGCAAGTCCAGGAAGTGTTATATATCTTCACAAGCATATTGTGGAGTAAAAAATAAGGGGGAAGACATTTCAGAAGGAATATTTTAGGAGGGCTTCTGTTTGTTTCAAGGCTTGTTGGAAGAGGTTTCTGGATGCTTGTAGGCCTTATTTGGCTGTGGATGCAACTGCTTTGAATGGAAGATTTAGGAGACAGCTAGTAGTTGTTTGTGCAGTTGATGCACACAACTGGCTTTTCCCAGTGGCATATGGTGTGTTGGAGATGGAGTCAGAGGAAAGATTGGTGTGGTTTTTGAAGAATTTGCACAACATTATAGGGCAGGATTGGATATACACATAGATGCTTGCAAGGGTTTAGAGACTACGGTAGGTGTAGTTTTCCCTTGAGTTGAGCATAGGGAATGCATGAGACACCTAGCTACTAATTTTTCAAAGAAATTCAGGGGTAAAGTGTATGATGAGAACCTATGGCCAGCATCATACACTTGCAGCCTGAGGAAACATGAGCACCACTTGAGAGTTTTGTATGCTGAAAATGTTGTTGTGTGGGAATACATGGAAGAGCAACATGGAATGGTGTGGTCAAGAATCAAATTCAATGAAATATGCAAGGTAGACTATGTGACGAGTAACCTTGCCGAGTGTTTCAATTTAAAAATGAAGTCAGTGAAAGGGCTTATGTTGTGGCAAGCATTTGACAAGATTAGGCAGATGATCATGATAAAGATGGATTTGCGTAGAAGAATTGCGGATACACAATATGTTGGCCATGTCATAATCTCGTCAATGATAAAGGCATTGCATGCTAGGGCAAGAGGATTGAGGATAAAATACATTAGACGATCAACACACGAGGCTGAGGTAACATATACAGATTCTAAAAATAGGAAATGGAGGTACCCAATGGATTTAAGTAATAACACATGCAGTTGTAGACAATGGCAGATCCGTGGGCAGCCATGCATACATGCCCTATTTTTCATGACCAGCATCGGTGATGAAGCAGGAGAGGTTGATCAGTATGTGTTTCAATACTTCTCTGTTGCAAAGTCTAAGGCAACAAATGTTGAGAACGTGCCTGTATTGTTGGGAAAAGACCAATGGACGATCGTCAATCTAGGTTTTAAGATTCACGCTCCAGTTCTAGTTAGAGCACTGATACGTCTCCAACATATCGATAATTTATGAAGTATCCATGCCATATTCACCTATGTTTACAATACTTTTATATGGTTTTGATGCACTTTATATGATTTATTTAGGACTAACCCGGACTGACGGTGTTTTCAGCAGAATTACCGTGGTGTTGTTTTTGTGCAGAAAATGAAAGTTCTCGGAATCGCCCGAAACTTTTTTGTGATTTTTTCTGGAGGAAATAAGCAACATTGGAGCAAAGAACTGCCGGAGGGGGTGTGCCAGTGGGCCACCACGCAACAGGCCGCGCCCCCTAGTGGCGCGGTGAGATATGTGGTGGGGCCCACGTGGCTCCGTTTGGCGTGATTCTAACGCTGAAAAATCCCATAAATACCAGAAACCCCATAAATAAAGAGAGACTCCTCGTTCCCCCGCCGCAACTCTCTGTATCGACGAAAAACCAATCTGGAGGCATTCCAGTACCCTGCCGGAGAGGGTAGATCATCTCCGGTGGCCATCTTCATCATCCCGGCGGAGGCCATGACGAGAAGGGAGTAGTCCACCCTCGGGGCTGACGGTTTGTACCAGTAGCTATGTGTTCAATCTCTCTCTCTCTCTCATGTTCTTGAGATGGCACGATCTTGATGTATCACGGGCTTTGTTAATATAGTCGGATCATATGATGTTATTCCCTTGCTACCTTGTTGTGATGAATTGAATCTTTACCTTTGAGATCTCGTTATGTTGGACTGAATATTATGGTTTGAGAACACTTGATGTATGTCTTGCGTGGGATACCCGTAGTGACATTGGGGTATTCTATTGATTCACTTGATATATGTTGAGGCATCAACTTGCGGATTCTGGTGACCTAGGGGATCTATGCATAGGGGTTGATTGCACGTTTTCATACCACGTTAGTATTTGCTTTGTGTTATTTATAATCTTGTTTTTCAATAAAAAGTCCCAAGAATTGCCTTTAGGATGCTTGAATTGCATGTTTGATGTGTGATGTGTAAAAACAGAAACTTTTGCTGTAGTGTTTGAATTTTCATGTTTTACTGGAACGTGGAAAGTTTCTGAAATTTTTACAAAGTATTTTCATATAAATTATTTAGCATGTACTAAATTTTCATAATTTTTGAGATATACAGAAGTACACTTTCTAAATTAATTGCTACAGACTGTCCTATTTAGACAGATTGCTGTCAAAGTTTTGTTATCTACTTCTCCGATAGTTTCCATAGCCTATATTGGTAGATATAAATTGTGGAAATGATATAAAACAGTAGATAATGTTTGAAAATTATTTTGCAACTTGTCTTGGCAGTACATGAAGTGTTGATTTGTTTTTATGTGTACTAACCTATCTCATGATTTATTTTCAAGTTTTTGTGGATGAAGTTTTTGAGAATAGGTGAAACCGTGATATGAGAGGATTGAACGAGATAAAAAAGCTCAAGCTTGGGGATGCCCAAGGCACCCCAAGTAAATATTTCAAGAATTCTCGAGCATCTAAGCTTGGGGATGCTACTCATCCCACCTCTCTTCATCAACAATTATCGGTTAGCCTATGTTGAGCCTAAATTATTATTTGTCCACATGATATGTGCTATTCTTGGAGTGCTATTTCTATTTTGATTGATTTTTAAATAAAATACGCAGATATGAAAATATTTATTGAGAGAGAGAGCCCTCACATAGCTACTTGATTGTTTACCTACTCATTGATCTTCACTTATATCTTTTGAGACTAGTTTGAGGTTTACTCATGTGCTTCACTTTTATCCGGAGAGTAAATTGTGAATGAATTGAATATAATAAATATGAAATTATAAATGTGCTTTATGCTTAGTAGTAGATTCACATCTGGTTTATAAAGTAAAATCTATTAAAGTTTGACAATCATCAAATTGGTCATACGAGCAATTCATGAATGATTAGTATAAGAAAGAGAACTTTCACATATAAATATATTATCTTGGACACCTTTTATGATTGTGAATACCCATCCATTATTTTCAACCTTGGTGAAATAGTTGAAGTTGGACAAGGAAGACAACGTAATGGTTATGTTTGGGTATATTTGCATAGAAGTTATATGGTTATGGATCCTCCAACATGTGGTGCTTGTTTAGAACCTTTTGCTAGCGAAAACTTCATACTAAGTAGAGATACTACTTGTGCATCCAAATCCTTGAGCCAAGTTTCTTCCAAGAGAGTCCACATACCTACCTATATATGTTATTTCACTGCCATTCCAAGTAAATTTGCATGTGCCACCTCTAAACATTCAAATAAACATCCGTTTTGTGTGCTATTACCGCTCATGGAGCGACGGGGCGGTCATTATCTTCCATGATAACCGCGTTATTCTCAAGACGAGTGTTTATTCACTTGTCATTGCATGAGAGAGGCTGGTAAAAAGGATTCCTAGTCCAGCATAATACAAAAATAAATAAACAAAACTCTCCCTAGAATGTTGATTGTTTGGAGGGCAACCGTGGATTCGGCCAGCCATGGAATGTGTTTGAATGGTGGAGTGGGAGTAAAAATTTAAATTCTGTTTGGGAACCGCCAATAATGTGATTAGCATGGAAGATATTGAATACTTTGTTGTGACATTGACAGGAAAGGCACACCACTCAAAATTACATATTCATCTCTGTTTTAAACAATGAGCTCTGGCACATATGCAAATCCCTGCTTCCCTCTGCGAAGGGACAATCCATTTACTTTCATGTTAGTTACTTTCATGTTGAGTCAACTTCTTATTCCAACCTAAATCTATTAGTTGGCAAGCACCATGTGGTGGGGAAAGACCCAAACATATATATCCACTCAAATATATTTGATCACGATTCATTATTTTTGACAATTATCTTTATTGTAAGTGTGTTGGGAGGCGAAACATAAAGCCCCTATCTTTCTCTATGTTCAATGGATGTTGTTTGTTCTAAAAATATGCCTTGAGTATTAGCAATCATAAAAGACTATATGATAATTGAGTATGTGGAGCTCTTACTTAGACTTGATGATGTATTGAAATTGTTTGGTGACCAATAACATAGATTGTTCAGTTTCAATAGAATGCATTGTTTGAACCATGACATGTGAATTGATTGCTACTCTATCATGATGATTTTTATGAGAAAAAGCTGCTGGTTATGATGCTAGAAAAGTGAATGAAATTATCAATGATCAAAACTATTCACTAAGCTAGCATTCACACTTCATAAATTATTTCTTTTATCATTTACCTACTCGAGGACGAGCAGGAATTAAGCTTGGGGATGCTGATACGTCTCCAACGTATCAATAATTTATGAAGTATTCATGCCATATTCACCTATGTTTACAATACTTTTATATGGTTTTGATGCACTTTATATGATTTATTTAGAACTAACCCGGACTGACGTTGTTTTCAGCAGAATTACCGTGGTGTTGTTTTTGCGCAGAAAATGAAAGTTCTCGGAATCGCCAGAAACTTTTTTGTGATTTTTTCTGGAGGAAATAAGCAACATCGGAGCAAAGACCTGTCGGCGGGGTGTGCCAGTGGGCCACCACGCAACAGGCCGTCCCCCCTAGTGGCGCGGTGAGATATGTGGTTGGACCCACGCGGCTCCGTTTGGCGTGATTCCAACGCTGGAAAATCCCATAAATACCAAAAACACCAGAAATAAAGAGAGACTCCTCGTTCCGCCGCCGCAACTCTCTGTATTGATGAAAAACTAATCTAGAGGCATTCCAGTACCCTGCCGGAGAGGGTAGATCATCTTCGGTGGCCATCTTCATCATCCCGGCGGAGGCCATGACGAGGAAGGGGTAGTCCACCCTCGGGGCTGACGGTTTGTACCAGTAGCTATGTGTTCAATCTCTCTCTCTCTCTCTCCCTCTCGTGTTCTTGAGATGGCACAATCTTGATGTATCACGGGCTTTGTTAATATAGTCGGATCATATGATGTTATTCCCTTTCTACCTGGTTATGATGAATTGAATCTTTACCTTTGAGATCTCGTTATGTTGGATTGAATATTATGGTTTGAGAACACTTGATGTATGTCTTGCGTGGGATACCCGTAGTGACATTGGGGTATTCTATTGATTCACTTGATATATGTTGAGGCATCAACTTGCGGATTCTGGTGACCTAGGGGATCTATGCATAGGGGTTGATTGCACGTTTTCATACCACGTTCTCCGATAGAAATCTTGGGGTGCTCCTTGAAGTTCTTTGTGTTGGATTGAATATGATAGATCTGAAATTGTTTGATGCATGTCGCATAATTTACCCACGGATACTTGAGGTGACATTGGAGTATCTAGGTGACATTAGGGTTGATTGATATGTATCATTGGTGTTATTCTAGTAGGAACTCTAGGGCTGTTTGTGACACTTATAGGAATAGCCCAATAGATTGATCGGAAAGAATAACTTTGAGGTGGTTCTACTACCTACACTAATTTCATCTTATTGTTCTCCGCTAGATAGGAACTTTGGAGTGATTGTTTGTTGCACGTTGAGGGATGATCATATGATTCAACTATGTTAGCATTGTTGGGAGATTGCACTAGCGAAAGTATGAACCCTAGGCCTTATTTCCAAGCATTTATACACCGTTTTGCTCGCTGTTTTACAATTGCTACCTTGCTGTTTTTTATTTTCAGATTACAATAACCTATATCTATCATCCATATTGCACTTGTATCACCATCTCTTCGCCGAACTAGTGAACCTATACAATTTGCCATTGTATTTGGTGTGTTGGGGACACAAGAGATTGATTATATTTGATTGCAGGGTTGTTTTAGAGAGGCCACCTTCATCCTACACCTCCCACGGATTGATAAACTTTAGGTCATCCACTTGAAGGGAAATTGCTACTGTCCTACAAAACTCTACGCTTGGAGGCCCAACACGAGTCTACAAGAATAAAGTTGCGTAGTAGACATCAAGCACCAGGAAGGCCGAGGAAGAACATGATAAGATCAAGTGCTGAGGGAGGTACAGTTAGGAGGCGCAAGTGCAAAATATGTGGAGGACTAGGCCACATTGCTAGGCTTTGTAACAATGAAGTGGATCCTGCATTTGGAGAGGATGATCAATGGGGCACCAAAAATGCAGAGGATCATGAAGACTAGAAGGGGCAGAAGGGCAAGCAGTTGTAGAACAAACACATGTTGAGCTATCATTGGTTGCAAGTACAGCTTGGTATGTGTGCCTTCTCTTTATGCATTTGTTATCATTTTTTTAGGGAAACAAATTTTAATGTTGTCACTCTATCAACATCTCTAGGATCAGTAAACAACAGAATATAACAAAGCCAAAGAAAGGGACCAAAAGGAACATAGCAGAAGTTGATTTGACATCAACTGAAGGTGAACCAACTTTTCAAGCCACATCTGGTGATGACTTTGAAGAAATGGCCGTCGCTGGTTTTGAAGCGCTAGAAGCTGATGAAACATCAATTCAACCTATGGTTCCTGAAGTTGTTTGCCCGTTGGCCATCACATGTTCTATCACTGGAAGTACTCCTTCAGTGCCTCCACCGCTAGAACCTGCTGTGAAGACCAAAAGAACGAAGGCAGTGGATCTACCAAGTAACCCAACAAGGAACACAAGGAGCAAGGTGGTGAATCCAGCAAAAAACACAAGGAGCCACAAAAGGATTGGAATTTGAGTTTGAAATTTGAAATTTCAAATGATGTGAGCCTGATCTTGAGCTTGAACTTTGTTATGTTGTGTACCATTTGATGTTCTGAACTTGAGTTGGAAAATTGTAATGTTGTGAATTTCGATGTTCTGAACTTGAGCTACTTTTGTGATGTACTTTTAATATTTTGTGATGGGCATGATTTTTTTTATGGTCATGAAAAATGTATTCCAAATGAAAAATTTGTGATGAGCATGAAAAATTTGTTCCAAATGAGCTCCAAAGCAAGGATAGACAGCCCCATTTCTAAGCATTTTTTTGACCTTCTCTAAATGAGCTAAAAAATTAAGACCTTGACCCAATATAGGTTCTGTGCCCAATATGGGATTGTTTGGAGAAACTATGCTATAGTTGACCCTAAACCCTAACTCATTTCCCTTCAAAACCTTGCAACCATGTTGGTGATAGCTAAGTTTTGTGAAGGGAATTTCATGAACATATCTGTAGACATGGTTTCTTATTTTTCTTAGCAACCTAGTAGCATAAAACAATGATATGCGCAAGTTTCTTATTTTTTGATTTTTTAAAATTAGTTATGCTCAACCCTCATCACTTCCCTCTCAAAACACCTCAAAACCCCGAAAATCCGAGGCATTGGATTGCTGTTCGGGGACGGTATGGATCAGCGCTAGGGTTAGACATGGTCGATCCGTGAGAAGCGACCAGATTGGCTGGATTCGACCGGGTGTTCTGTGGCCCACATGGCAGCGGCAGAAGAGGGACAAGCGACAGGAGGCCCCAATAGATGAGCCACTGAATCTCACTCGTGTGCCCGCATTTCCCCCTTTCTACTCGAAACCTCGGTTGGCACACCTCATCGACGGCGAGCTCAACCTCCCGTCCCCCCACTGTCTCCACACCTACTTGACGGCGAGTTCGACCCCCTCCCGGTATCCACACCTCGTCGATGCGCGACCCACCACGTTGATGCCGTCCTCCTCGCCGGATCTAGGAGGATCGGGGCGGTCCGGGATCTCCCCGAATCTCAACGGGACGTTAGAGTGGGTAAGAACGTTAGAGTATTTTGGGATTACATTTTAGTACATGCCCAGTTTTATGAGCTAGTTTATCATCAACGCTATCACACATTGAGCTAGTTTATCACCAATATTGTTACACACTAAGCTAGTTTATCACCACTGCCACTACACATTTAGCTATTTTATCACCAATGCCACTGCACATTTAGCTAGTTTATCACCAATGCCACTGCACATCGAGCTACTTTATCACGAATGCTACTACCCATTAAGCTAGTTAATCACCATTGCTACTACAGATTTAGCTAGTTTTTCACCGCGGTGACTACACATCTACTTTATGACCATTGACATATTTGTTTAATTTTACAAGTCTGCATAAAACTAGGACATGTCTAGTCCTAGCGTCAACATCACTACATGGTACAGCAACGAGGAATCCACCTTCTCTTCCCCAATACCGTACAGAGAAAATCCGCTGGAGTATTCTCCGGATAAAGAATGTTGGTGCAAGAAGAAGGCTTCCAGGTGGATTTCTTGGAGCAATGCCAACCCAGGACGGAGATATTACTACTGCACAAGAGCTCGGTGATTTCCTATTTCTTCTGATTTCCCAAGTTTTTTGGCCATCAAATAAAAAATATAATCTTGACTCTAACTAGTGTTAGTATCATAGGTTGGTGCTTGTCTGTTCTACGAATGGGCTGATCCAAAAGTGCCCGAGTTCTTGAAGCAGCACTTGATTGATTTGCGTGACATGGTGCGTCGGCTCAAAAGTGAAAGGATGGATCCCTGAGTTCTTGCTGAATTACAGGCCTATAAATCATGGAATCAAGAGTTGCTGCACAAGAAGGCTTGGACAGATGATTTGATCAGTAAAAACGATATGCAAATTGAGGCATTATGAAAGAAATATGTTGAAAATTCTGCTCTATTAACCCGCTTAGGGTTAGGCAGAAGAAATTTGTACTGAAATGTGTATTAGTAGTAGCATTATTTTCTATGTTTGTCAAGCTGCTGTCTTGAATATGTGGTGTAATAAACATTCGGGATCCCTAAACATTTGGATGCAAGGATAATTTAAAGTGGAGCAGTTCACAGACCACGATGTTTCCAATTCCTTAAATTTCCAATTTGTAGACACCAAATAGCATATAAAAAGAAGGGAAGGGCATCTTTTGCTAGAAACTTTTACAAACAAAGATGCATGTCATGTTGACTAAATTCCATGGGGTTAAAAAGATGTCACATCCTGACCAGATTCTAGGGGTACAAACTTGCACAACAACCCATCATATTTGGAGATCTCTACATTATTTAATATCAATTTACCTTAACTACATAGTAAAGAGCTAGTAAAGAGATGACAACTATGATAAGTGCCACCATGTATCTGTTTTTCTCCTCTGCCTTCAATTCAAGTCCTCGTATGACTCTTTCTTTCTCCTCTCCGACAATTTGCAGCTCCTCTACCACATGATCAAATATGGCTAGATCATTCTCTAGTTTCAACTTATCGTTGTGAGCAATTCTCCTTTCTTCCGCAATAGTAGGCTTCAGCTCAACAATCAATTTGTTTTTACTGCCTAATTCAACACCCAAATTAGCCACCATCTTCTCCAATGCCATCTTCTCTCTACGACAATACCCCACTAGATCGACTCATCTTGGTATGCAATATACCAAGGATCATCAGCCTGCCTGTTAAACTATAATAATCCATTCAAAAGTTAATTAACACTAAAAATTAAAAAAGGGATCATTCAAATAGGCCGCAGCTAACTACCTGAACCTCCTCCGAATGTGGTGTAGGTGAGCGTGACCAAGACATGATCGAATCGCCACCCTCGCCACTGCGATCGGACATTTATCACGACGACGCCTCTGAAATTAGGTGTTCTCACAAGATTAAGGGAAAGGGTCCACAAGTGCTTGAATAAGGAGGATCGGGATCCGAGAGCTTACTACGAAATGTCGCGCAGCTGTCGGTGGCTATCTTTGATGCGACAAAGCAAATCCAGATGGTGGGGAGGGGTGTGGGCTGCAGCTCTGCGTGTGGTATGTTGGTCTGGAGGGACAATGCGGGAAGAGAAATAATGCTGGTGCCATGGCGGAGATGCATCGCCGCCGGCCGTTGGTCGGCGCCGGAATTAGATCTGGCGATGCGGGCAAGCTTTGGGCATGGCTATGGCTGCTTTGTGGGGAAGGTGCTCGGAGCTGTGCGCGGTCGGCCGTTGACGAATGACGGAGAGAACATACTCCACCTATCATATGCAACACTGACCCACCTGTCATAAGCTGCCTAGGCCCCACATGTCATAATCTTCCTAGGCGCCACCTGTCATACGCTGCCTAGGCCCCACCTGTCATAAACTGCCTAGGCCCCACCTATCATAAGCTGCCTCGGCCTCACATGTCATAAGCTGCCATGGCCCCACAAGTCGGGATCTTAATGCGTCATCACCGTGGGGAGATAGTGGCTAGGACCCACCCACCAGGGTTTCAAGCGGACCCACATGTCATATGTTGCCTCGACCCCACATGTCAGGATTCTACCGCGTTAGCACTGTGGTGAGAGAGAGTGGAGCGACCCCACGTGTCAGGATTCTACCGTATCAGCACTATGGTGAGAGAGAGTGGAGCGACCCCACATGTCAGGATATCACACGGCCCCACTAGTCAGGAGCTAACGGTCAAAGGCTTTGACCGGACGGAAGAGCTCTGTTTGGGCCTTTGTGAGCAGCTGGTGGAGTAGGGAGGGGAAAAGAGAGCAGTGTTAGTTGCCGGGGGCAAAACTAAGCAGGCCAAAGCAACGAGGGGCACGAAAATAGAAATCCCTTCTTTTTATTGGTTTTCTCCTTCCCTTTTATTTCTTGACTTACCAAGCCTGCCCCATATCACTGATCTTTTTTGAGATGTGATATGAATGGTATGCTTGGGTGCTCAAGTTAAATTATTGGGAATTGCATAAAAATTCTTGAATCAATAATATTTTGTTCTTATGCACAAACACTGTCCATTCTTCATACTTGGTTCATTGGTTTAAGAAACCTTGCCGAGTAATCACAAAATAAACAAAAATATATTTAATGCATCACAACAAGTTATCAGCTTCTCATTCCTGATTGATAATAAAGATGTGTAAGACGTATATTTATCATCTAAAAGCAAAGATACTTAGTACACAAGGATGCATGATCCACTACTGCAGGATGGTTCAAAGACGACACATCAATCAGAGACCCTTCGACCAAACTGTTTGCGATCCATCAATCGCAAACGGTATAGTTATAGCTCTGTCGTCAATAACGAAAACTGTGTCTGATGGCGGAACCATCAAATATGATTTAGAAAAGACTTACGTGTGCGATACATGGCATGCAGTTGGTTCTTCCGAATTGTTTGTGATTATCCAAGATAAAACAAACGGTTAACAAAACACATATGTTTGTGAAGTACTGCATATAGTTCACTCGGATAAACTGTTTGCACTGATCCAATAGAACATAAACGAGTTAGCATAAGAAGGTGTGTGTGATACCCAGCAAACAGTTCATACATTAGAATTACGTGGGAAGACCAATAATGACCCAAACGATTTATCCTGACAAGTTGTGTGTGTTGTGGGCAGACGGTTGCTGCTAAACAATTGTATCCGATGTGATTTGCTGTGTTTGCACAACATCAATGCTCTGTCTACAGAACACCAACATTGTTGCATAACCAACTTGAACATCCAATTACATAAGTGACTACACAACACATGTACATTCCTCAATATAAATTTACAAGAAGTAGACGATCATCAAATCATATTGTTCTTCTGACGACGGTTGCCGCCACTGCTCTGCTTGTGGCTATCCCTGATCACCCACAAGTATAGGGGAACGCGACAGTCTTCACGGATAGTATTTCACCCTAATTTATTGATTCGACACAAGGGGAGCCAAAGAATATTTATTGGCCTTGACAATTGACTTGTCAATTCAACCGCACCTGGGATATCTCTCTGCAGCAAAGGTTTAGTAGCACGGCAAATAGTAGTAACAAAAGTAACAGTAGTAGTGACAACAACAATTTTGTAGGAGTTGTGACTGTAGCAGTAGCAATAGTAACTTAGCAAGATTCAGTAATAGTAAAGCGTAGACACGTGGATCGGTGATGGATAATGATTTAGATGACATTGATCATATAACAATTACACACTAGGGCGACATAGAACTAGCTACAATTCATCAATGTAATGTAGGCACGTATTCCGTATATAGTCATACGTGCTTGCGATAAGAACTTGCATGACATCTTTTGTCCTACCCTCCCGTGGCAGCGGGGTCCTATTGGAAACTAAGGGATATTAAGGCCTCCTTTTAATAGAGTACCGGAACAAAGCATTAACACATGGTGAATACATGAACTCCCCAAATGGACTCCAGATCAGCCCTCCCGAGGAAGAACAGGAGGCTCCAGCGGCCCCGTCTCGTGAAACGCGATGAAAACTTCTCTCTGATTTTTTTCTCCGAAGATGTGATTTTATAGGACTGGAGTTAGGGTCGGAGGAGCCACAAGGGCCCGACAAGCCATCAGGGCGTGGCCTAGGGGGGGCACGCCTTGATGTGTGGTGGCCCCCTGGCACACCCCCTCCGGCAGGTCTTCGCTCCATAATTCATTATAATTCTCAAAAATAATTCACAAAAAGTTCCATTCGATTCCGAGAAATTTTATTTCTGGACAAAAATAACACCAAGGTAGTTCTGCTGAAAACAGCGTCAGTCCGGGTTAGTTTCATTCAAATCATGCAAATTAGAGGTCAAAACGAGAGCAAAATAGGTTGGAAAAGTAGATATGTTGGAGAAGTATCAACTCCCCCAAGCTTAACTCATTGCTTGTCCTCAAGCAATTCAGTTGACAAACTAAAAGTGATAAAGAAAACTTTTACGAACTCTTTTGTTCTCGTCGTTATACACATGCTTAGCTAGTGTTCAAGTTTTCAGCATACATTAGAAATAACCACATCCATGATAGCAACTAGACATTATATCAACTCATGGCAATACATAACCAACTAGCTAGCAAATAATAAGATATCTCACATGCCAACAATTTATCAAAATGATCATGATATAATAGTGTGACATGGTACTTCGCTAGCCCTTTCTGAGACTGCAAAACATAAATGCAGAGCACCTCTGAGGTTCAACAGCAACTAAACATTATAATTCAGAATAGAAAAGTTCCAATCATGCTTGTATCCAACATTAACTAGACTCAATGCATAAAAATGACAATAGTGCTCTCTGGTCTGGTGCTTTTAGTGAGAAGATGATGACTCAACATAAAAATAAATAGATAGGCCCTTTGCAGAGGCAAGCATTGATTTGCAGAGGTGCCAGAGCTCAAGTTTTAAAACAGAATTGGAATATGGTTTTGAGTGGTGCACTTTTCCTGTCAATGTTACGACAAAGGTTTTCAATATCTTCCATGCTAAAGTCATTATTGGCGGTTCCCAAACAGAATAGTAAAGTTTACTCCTATCCACCATCCATACACAAACCATGGCTGACCAAATCCACGGATGCCTGCCAACATGTCAATTGTCCCAAGGAGTTTTGTTTAATTAATTTTAATTATGCAGGACTGGGCATCCTTTTACCAGCCTCTCTCATGCAATGACGGCGAATAAATGACCGTCTTGAGAATAACTCATTTAGCATGGAAAATACTTACCGCCACGTCGCTCCATGAGCGAGATGCGTGCACAAAATAGATATTTATTTGAATGTTTAGAGATGGCACATGCAAATTTACTTGGAACGGCAGGGTAATACCGCATATAGGCAGGTATGGTGGACTCACGTGGGATGACTTGGTTCAAAGGTTTTGGATGCACAAGCAGCATTTCCGCTTAGTACAGGTGAAGGCTAGCAATAGGTTGGGAAGCGACCAGCTAGAGAGCGAAAACGGTCATGAGCATGCATTGCGAATAATTAACATTAGACATAGCATGAGTAGGATATGAACACTATGAATTTAAACATCATGAAGGCTACATTGGTTTTGAATCGACTACATGTTTGCACGTGGGCCAAGTTAGGCCACTTGAATTTCTCAGAGGGAAATACCATACTACCATACCACATCATAACCATTTTAATGCATGTTGATCTATAAGATAAATCATTATTCACTACTAGTTGTTTAAGCATGGCATAAAATGCTATAATATGTAATTTTCATCATGAACATGTTCACTCATCATATACTAAATCGAGATCGAACTGGCTAAACATATTTACAAAAACGAAAAACAAGAAGAGTGCATACCAGCTTCCCTTGCCATGATCACTTTGTCAAATATCATCATTATTGCCTTTCACTTGCATGACCGAATGATGTGATAATAATAATAGTGCGAGAATACCGTGGACTAAGCTGAAATCTGCAAGGCAGTTTTGAACAAGGGAGAAGACAAGGTAATTTTGGCTCTCTGTTAGATAAACGATAAAGCATATAAGAGCCACTCAACATTTTCATCGTGGTCTTCTCCTTTCAAGAACTCAGCAAAAAAGAAAAGAAATTCAGAGAAACACACTGAAATATCTTTGGAGTTTTTTGTTTTTCTCAAGCAAGCAAATAAACTAAGGGAAAACAAGAACGAGAAAGCTATTTACACGGGAAAGCTCCCAACATGCAAAGAAAATCTTTTTGGGTTTTCTTTTTAGTGTGGAAGATAATTAAACAGGAAAATAAAACTAAAAAGTAGTGAGAAATATTTTTGGGTTTTCCAAAGTTTTTCAAACACACAAGAAGAAAGCGGAAAAATAAATCTAACATGGATATACAATGAAAGAGGATGAACACCGACAATTTATATGAAGTGTGTAAACATGAATGTAATCTCCGTGAGAAATACATACTCCCCCAAGCTTAGGCGTTTGCCAAGCTTGGTGATCACCACTGATAATAGGAATCGGGTCCAGGAAAGTGTTTCTGCCGGGGCACCTGAGCATCCCATGCCTGGGCCTCGGCCTCCGTAGCAGTCAGCTCATTCCGGTAAGCAATTATATCTTCTGGCATTATTCTGTATCCGTGCCTGGCATGATAGTTAAACAAAGAAGGTGTGGGCAAAGGAATAATATCGCAAGTTGATACGTCTCCAACGTATCTATATTTTTTGATTGTTCCATGCTGTTATATTATCATTCTTGGATGTTTTACAATCATCTTATAGTAACTTTATATCATTTTTTGGAACTAACCCGGACTAACGCTGTTTTCAGCAGAACTACCGTCGTGTTGTTTTTTGTCCAGAAATCAAAGTTCTCTAAATGCAACGAAACTTTTTGACAATTTTTTTGGAACAAAAGAGGCACTAGAAGCTTCGTTGGAGGGCCAGGAGAGCCACGAGGTGGGCACAACCCACCAGGGTGAGCCAGGCCCCTCTGGCGCGCCCTGTTGGGTTGTGGTCCACTCGTGGCCCATCTTCGCGTGAAACCGACGCCCAAAAATCCTATATATTCAGAAAACCCTAGAAATAACCCTAGAAGAGAAGTTCCGCTGCCGCAACTCTCTGTATTAACGAAAATCCAATCTGGAGGCGTTCCTGTACCCAGCCGAAGACGGTAGATCATCTCCGGTGGCCATCTTCATCATCCCGGCGGAGGCCATGACGAGGAGGGAGTAGTCCACCCTCGGGGCCGAGGGTATGTACCAGTAGCTATGTGTTCAATCTCTTTCTCTCGTGTTCTTGAGATGTCACGATCTTGATGTATCACGGGCTTTGTTAATATAGTCGGATCATATGATGTTATTCCCTGGCTATCATGTTGTGATGAATTGAATCTTTCCCTTTGATATATCGTTATGTTGGATTGAATATTGGATTTGAGAACACTTGATATATGTCTTGCATATGGATACCCGTGGTGACAATGGGGTGTTCTATTGATTCACTTGATATATGTTTTGGTACTCAACTTGCAGATTCCTGAGGTGACATTGAGGTAATCTATGCATAGGGGTTGATGCACGTTCTTGTCCTACGTTCTTCGATAGAAATCTTGGGGCACTCTTTGAGGTTCTTTGTGTTGGATTGAGTATTATGAATCTGAAATTGTTTGATGCGTATCGTATAATTAACTCATGGATACCTGTGGTGACATTGGAGTATCTAGGTGACATTAGAGTTGCTTGATGCATATCATATGGTGTTATTTTAGTACGAACTCTAGATAGATTGATCGGAAAGGATAACTTTGTGTTATTTTAGTACGAACTCTTGGATAGATCGATCGGAAAGAATAACTTTAAGGTGGTTTCGTACCCTACAAACAATTTCTTCTTATGTTCTTCGCTAGATAAGAAATTTGGAGTGATTCTTCGTTGCACGTTGAGGGAAGGTTATGTGATCCAATTATATTAGCATTGTTGAGAGATTGCACTAGCGAAAGTACGGACCCTAGGCCTTGTTTTTAGGCATTGCAATACCGTTTGTGCTCACTTTTGTTACTTGCTACTTGCTATTTTTATATTTTCAGATTACAAAAACCTATATCTATCATCCATATTGCACTTGTATCACCATCTCTTTGCCGAACTAGTGCACCTACAGAATTTACCATTGTATTTGGTGTGTTGGGGACACAAGAGACTTTTTATTATTTGATTGCAGGGTAGTTTGAGAGAGACCATCTTCATCCTACACCTCCCATGGATTGATAAACCTTAGGTCATCCACTTGAGGAAAAATTGCTACTGTCCTACAAAACTCTGCGCTTGGAGGCCCAACAAAGTCTACAAGAATAAAGTTGCATATTAGACATCAAGCTCTTTTCTGGCGCCGTTGCTGGGGAGGTGAGTGCTTGAAGGTACATCTTTAGATCTTGCAATTGAATCTTTTAGTTTCTCGTATCACTAGTTTGGTTTTATAAAAGAAAACTACAAAAAATGGAGTTTAGGTTGCATCATTTGTTTCATCTTTATAATGTCTTTCATGAAAATAAGGATTCGGAAAATTGTGCTCAATTGGTAGAGGAAGAAATTATAAAAATAGTTGATGAGAATTGCTTGAATGATGAGCATGATTGCAATGTTGCTAGTATGAATTCTCTGAATATTCATGATACTAATGATATGCAAAGCCACAAGCTTGGGGATGCTATGTTTGATGAAGATGATATTTTTAGTCCCCCAAGTTTTTATGAGCAAATTTATTATGATGATGGCATGCCTCCTTTCTATGATGATTATGATGATGACATGTACGCTATAAAGAGTGATAATGACCATGAAACTTGTCATCATGATTTTAATATAGAATGTGGTTATGCCAATCAAGTATCTCATGATAGTTATTTTGTTGAGTTTGCTCCCACTACCATGGATGAAAAGGAATATGCTTATGTGGAGAGTAATAAATTTTCTATGCTTGTAGATCATGAAAAGAATGCTTTATTTGATATTTATATTGTGTAATTCCTTCATGATGCTACTGAATTTTTTTATGAGGGAGTAACTTATGCTTGTAGGAATTGCAATAATATCAAGTTTCCTCTCTATGTGTTGAAAATCTTGAAGTTATGCTTGTTTTGCCTTCCTATGCTAGTTGATTCTTGCTCCCATAAATTGTTTGCTCACAAAATCCCTATGCATAGGAAGTGGTCTAGACTTAAATGTGCTTGTCATCAGATTCATGATGCTCTCTTGCATGTTTCAATTATTATTCCTATATGAGCATCATTGAAATCATCATGCCTAGCTAAAAGGCTTTAAAGAAAAGCGCTTGTTGGGAGACAACCCAACACTTTTACCTTCTGTTTTTGTGTGTTCACATGATTAAGCTACTGTATTAATCATGTTTTGTGTCCTTTATTTCAATAAAGTGCCAAGTAAAGCCTTTGGGATGACTCACAAGATGAGTAGAATTGATGCTGAACCAAAACAGAAACTTTTGACTCCAGTACAGGAATTTTCATTTTTTACTGGAGCGTGATAATGATCTGAAATTTTTACACAGTGTTTAAATACAAATTATTCAGGCTGTCCTAAGTTTTCAGAATTTTTAGAGAGAGGGAAGTATGGCTATACTACAGATCTTAACAGACTGTTCTGTTTTTGACAGATTCTGTTTTGCATGCATAGTTTGCTTGTTTGAGTGTTCCCATAGCTTATATTCAGTGATATAAATTATGTGAATGGTAGAATACAGTAGGTATTATGTGATAATAAGTATGAATCTTGTCTTGACAGTACCTAAGTGAATGATCTTTATTTATTATACTAACCCATCTCACGAAGTTCCGTTAAGTTTTGTGTGATTGAAATTTTCAAGTTTTGGGTGAGACACCGATATGAGAAGAATAAGGAGTGGTAAGACCCTAAGCTTGGGGATGACCAAGGCACCCCCAAGGTAATATCCAAGGAAGACTCAAGCACCTAAGCTTGGGGATGCCCTAGAAGGCATCCCCTCTTTCGTCTTCAACATTATCGGTATATCTTACTTAGAGCTATATTTTTATTCATCACATAATATGTGCTTTGCTTGGATCGTCATTATTTTTTTATTTTCTATTAGGTGTTATTTATAATCTTGTTTTTTAATAAAAAGTTCCAAGAATTGCCTTAGGATGCTTGCATTGCATGTTTGATGTGTGCTATGTAAAAACAGAAACTTTCTCTGTAGTGTTTGAATTTTCATATTTTATAGGAACGTGGAAAGTTTATAAAAAATTTACACAGTGTTTTCATATAAATTATTTATCACGTCCTAAATTTTCATAATTGTTTGAGTTACAAAAGTACACTGTTTTCATAAATTGCTACAGACTATTCTGTTTGGACAGATTGCTGTCCTAGTTTTGTTATCTCCTTATCCTATAGTTTTCATAGCCTATATTGGTAGATATAAATTGTGGAAACGATAGTAAACAGTAGATAGTGTTTGGAAATTATTGTGCAACTTGTCTTGGAAGTACAAGAAGTGTCGACTTATGAAAGCACATTTGCTCCCTTGGTGGTTTTGGTAATTAATAACAACATATATGTCATTGAACTAATGTTTCCACTAAGCATATTTCAGGAAAAGTTCAATGATAGGGATGGCAAAAGGATTGTGGAGATACCCCAAGATGCAAGGAAATGGATTGGCAAAGCTTCAAGCAAGAGGACTCTACATTTTACTTTGTGATCACTTTGAGTCCATAGGAAAGCCAATACTATTAAAAGGGGGTAAGGTACTGTTGGTGAACAAGATGCTCCACGTGCACAAGTGATAGTCACCAAAAACACCCACAAACTCTTCCACAAAAGTCTGTCCAAGCCATTCATGAAAATCGGTGTAACCAAAAATTCCCACTCGGTCCCATCGATTCCCAAACTCAGACAGACCCATGCCAAACCCTAGCCATTCGGTGCAACCGATTATGCATCGGTGCCACCGAGTTCAATTGCCAACTTTCTGTTTAGCTATTTTCAAGCATCGGTACCACCGAGTTTTGCCAGTCGGTCTCACCGAGACTTGGACCAACTTCCTGGTTAGCTATTCACAAGAATCGGTACCACCAAGTTTTGTGAATCGGTCTCACCGAGTTTTTGGACCAACTCTCTAGTTAGCCATTGTCAAGAATTGGTACCACCAAGATTTGAGAATCGGCGTCACCGAGTTGTGCAATTTGACCGTTGGTCACCTAGTCGGTACCACCGAGAGTTATGTATCGGTCTAACCGAGATTCAAAAGTTACCACCTTTTAGTCACTTCGGTACCACCGAGTTTTATACTTCGGTGTCACCGAGTTGGTCACTTTAGGTGGAACGGTTGGATTTTTGGGGATGCCTATATATACCCCTTCACCACCACCTACTCGAAAGAGAACCACTCATAACTATTCCATACTTGCCCCATCCAATTTTCTGAGAGAGAGCCACCTACTCATGTGTTGAGATCAAGCTATTCCATTCCTACCATATGAATCTTGATCTCTAGCCTCCCCAAGTTGCTTTCCACCAAATCAATCTCTTCCACCAAAGCCAAATCTGTGAGAGAGTGATTGTGTGTTGAGGAGTCTATCATCTTGAAGCACGAGAGCAAGGAGTTCATCGACATTACCGAGCCTATTACCTTTTGGAGGGTGGTGCCTCCTAGATTGGTTAGGTGTCGCTTGGGAGTCTCCTACTTCGTGTTGTGGTGTTGAACCAAGAAGTTTGTACGGGCAAGGAGATCGCCTACTTCGTGAAGATCTACCCATAGTGAGGCTAGTCCTTCGTGGATGGAAGCCGTTATGGAATAGTAAAGGTTGCTACTTCGTGGACCCTTATGGGTGGAGCCCTCCGTGGACTCTCGCGACCGTTACCCTCCGTGGGTTGAAGACTCCATAAACGTGGATATACGATAGCACCACCTATCGGAACCACAGGAAAATTTTCGTGTCTCCAAATTGCGTTTGATCTTCCTTCCTACCCTCTACTACATATGTTTGTTGTTACTTTCCGCTGCTATACTCTTAGACATGCATGTGTAGGGTGTACTAGAATTGCTAAAATCTGCCAACACTTAAAATTGGGAAAAGGTAGAATTTTTATTTGCAAAAGTAGTCTAATCACCCCCCCCCCCCTCTAGGCATACTTTCGATCCTACAAGTGGTATCAGAGCTTTGGTCTCCATTGCATTGGTCTCACAACCTAGGAGAGTATGGCGTCTAGTGAGGGAAATTATCACCGTAGAGGTCCGTACTTTGATGGCACAAATTTTGCTAGTTGGAAGCACAAAATGAAAATGCATATTCTTGGTCATAACCCTGCCATTTGGGCTGTTGTTCGTGTTGGCTTGCAAGGTGAATTCTTTGGTGATGGAAAGGAACCGGGTCGTGAAGCGACCGCGGATGAATTGAAGATGTTGCAATACAACGCTCAAGCATGTGACATTCTCTTCAACTGCCTATGCCCCGAAGAATTCAACAAAATCAGCCATCTTGAGAATGCAAAAGAGATTTGGGATACTTTGGTTGATATGCACGAAGGTACCGAATCCGTGAGAGAATCCAAGTTGGATGTTCTTCAAAGTCAGCTTGACAAGTTCAAGATGAAGGATGGTGAAGGAGTCGCGGAGATGTACTCTAGGCTAACTCTCATCACAAATGAGATTGCCGGCTTAGGAAGCGAAGAAATGACCGACAAATTCATCATCAAGAAGATACTTAGAGCTTTGGATGAGAGATACGACACCGTGTGCACATTGATCCAAATGATGCCCAACTACAAAGATCTCAAGCCTACGGAAGTCATTGGAAGGATTGTTTCTCATGAGATGAAACTCAAAGACAAAGAGGAGCTTCACAATAAGTCTAGCGGTGCTTACAAAGCCACAAGTGATGCTCCCGCAACATCAAGCGACAAACTTGTCACCAATGAAGAGATAAGCCTCATGGTCAAGAAATTCAACAAGTTCTACAAGAGTAGAGGCAAAGAACGAAGCTCCAACTCAAGATATGAAGAGAAGCGTTCGTCAAGTCGTGACTGAAACTGTTACAATTGTGGGAAGCCCGGACACTACTCCAATGAGTGCACGGCTCCCTACAAACGAAGAGAAGAGCCACCTAGAAGACGAAGCTCAAGGAATGAATCACCTCAAAGAGAGAGAAGGAGTAGAGATGATCGTTATGAACGAAGACCCTCAAGGAGAAGTAGGGACTCGGAGAAGAAGGACAAGTACACCAAGAGCTACACAAGAAGAAGACATCAAGCTCATGTTGGTGAATGGGTTTCCGGCTCCGAATCCGACAACAACTCCTAGAGAAGCTATCACTCCAACTCCGACTATAGTCAAGATGAAGGTGTTGCCGGACTTGCACTAGTGACTACCAACTCCTATGATCTATTTGATTCACCAAATGAAGGGAGTGGAAGTTGCTTCATTGCTAAAGGCCCCAAGGTATCACACCCCGAGTATCTTGATTTCAATAGTGATGAAGATGATTTACTTTGTGATGATGACGCGCTCTTTGATAAAACTAGTGATGTTAGTCAAAATGAACTTGATAATTTTCATGCTAGTCAAGATAAGTCGGTTGATGATGATAAGATGAAAATAGAACAACTAACTAAAGAATTAAACACTCTTAAGTTAGCTCATGAATCTACTCTAGAATATCATAGAGATCTTGTAAGGACTCATGAGAAGCTACGCTTCGAGAAGCTCACCTTGGAGCAAGAACATGAGTTTCTTAAAGCTATCAATGACGATCTCCAAAAGAAGACTTCATCTTATCTAGCCAAACGACTCTTGTCTACATTCATGCCACAAGTTAAACCTAGACAAACTAGTAACAAAGGCAAGAAAGGTTCTTCATCTAGTAGCAACAACAAAAATGCTAAATCTAATGATGTTGCTTCTAGTAGTTCTATTGATTCCACTAATGATGATTCTCTTAGCCAACTTACACTTGAGCAAGAAAACGATTTATTGAAAGGAATTATAGAGAAAGGTATCTACAAGAGTCTTGCCGGGTGTAAGCAATTTGAGGAGATTGTACGCAAGCACGGAGGATACCGGAAGAACCATGGCATTGGCTACTTCAACGCTAATGGAGTTGAATGGGAAGAAGGTCAATACCCCAAACCCAAGTTTGTTCCTCAAATTGAGAAGTATGAACATAATCTTCCCAGGGGAACAAACACTCAAGATGACCTTCCACCACAAGACCACAATCTCAAGGGCAAGAACAAGCTTCAAGAGGACATTGACTCATATGAAGATGAATCCCAAGCTTTGGTGGAGTGGGTTCCCAAGGCTACTTCAAGCTCAACTTCTACAAGTGCCACTTCAACACCAAGGATCCCCATCAAGTTGATGTGGGTCCCCAAGAAGAAGAACTAGAGAAGTTCTTGAGGGGTGACTCCGCCAATGAAATTCACTCACATTCATTATTGGCAAGAACTAGTTGCAATCAACGTCAACATGCAATAGTTCAAGGAGTCACACATTCCCTCAAAGGTAAGCAAGGGACAAGGTAATCAACAAATCCATGGACATCATCATGTATGCTTTACACTCCATGTCCATAGATATCCTTGTATTTGTCTCTTGTGTGTTGGGACTAACCCATGTAGGTGAGAAGAGTAAGGAAACAACAAGGATGCTCCCAACTCATGGTGATCTTCATCAACCTTGAGCATCCACCACTACATCACCCACATGAAGTCTTCTACGACAAACCCAAGGTTAGTTTATCCTTCCTATGGGGGGATGTCACATCAAGGGGGAGCTTTACTCTAAGACTTGAGTCAAAGCGTCTCATAGTATGTGACAACATTAAATGCTTTATGTAAAAGTGGTAACCCCACTCGTGCTTAAACGATGAGTATGACCTATGATCAAGTATTCTTACTTGGCTCCTAAGTCAATATACTCATATATAGATGACTCCATCATCGCCAAAATGCTTGATAGATGCTAGTATGTATGTGCATGTTTGCCATGATTTTATTTGACATCTTATTGTGTGAACATGTTGGTCTGCATTTATTTATCCATTCGAGGACATCCAATTGTTGCTATTTGGCTTTTGATTTTTCTTTTGCCAATTGGATGGACAAGAATGCCTAGGACCACTCTCTAGCTATCTATGCTTTCTTGTCTCATATTCTATTCTTGCTGCATCACAAAATTTGAACAAGTACTTTTTGATCCCTCTGTGTGAGGAGCACTCGGAGTTCCGTATCGACAAAGGACTGACCATTAAAACCTCCCAAGTGCATTTCGGTGGAACCAACACCAAAATCTCGGTCTCACCGAATGCCTAGGGTTGATCTGGATTTGTATCTCGGTAACACCGATTCCTTATTCTCGGTTACACCGAGTTTCCCTGTCAGATGATAGTTGAGAAACTCGGTGGCACCGATAATTTCGAACTGGTGTCACCGACAGCAAAGGGTATATTACCTGGCGGACCCGACTTTTGAAATTCAACCGCAAAAGTCCGTTTTCCTCCAACCCTAAGCTGCCGCTCCGGACCCCTGGTCGTCGCCCTTGCCTCCCCGTGCGTCTCCGCCATTGGGAATCGCCGCCGCCGACGGAATCTTCACCGCCGTCGTCGCCCTTGCCTCCCCGTGCGTCTCCGCCATTGGGATCCGGCCCTCCTTGCGCTCCCCCCATCCGATTCACGCGCATTGGAGTTACTTTTATCGATAATCCTCGATTGCAATCCTCCCAAATCCTCTAGAAATCTCAATAGCTTAGCGAACAAAAAAAAATTAGGTCTAGTCGTCCGCAAAATCGAATCTCGGTGATACCGAGTCAGAAAAATTGGCTCTACCGATTTTGTTTTGTACTGCTGAGGACAGTCTCGGTGAAACCGAATAGTAATTTTTGGTTTGACCAAAATTGCTGCCAAGTTTCTGTAAAGAGTTCTGTGTGTCTCTGAAAGCACAACATGCTCCCTTGGTGGTTTTGATAATTCATGACAACATACATTGCCTCTTGGACTAATACTTTTACCTAGTGTATTTCAGATAAAGTCCACAGAGAGGGTTGGCTAAAGGATTATGGAGATTGTGGAAATACCCCAAGATGCAAGGAAATAGATTGGCAAAGCTTCAAGCAAGAGGACTCTACATTTTACTTTGTGAGAAATCACTTTGAGTCCATAGGAAAGCCAATACTATTAAAAGGGGGTAAGGTAATGTTGGTGAACAAAATGCTCATACGTGCACAAGTGATAGTCACCAAAAACACCCACAAGCTCTTCCACAAAAGTTTGTCCAAAGTCAAATATCCAAAATCGGTGCAACCAACACTTTCCACTCGGTGCCACCGATTCCCAAACTCAGACACACCCATGCCAAACCCTAGCCAGTCGGTGCAACCGATTCTGCATCGGTGCCACCGAGTTCAGTTGCCAACTCTCTGTTTAGCTATTTTCAGTCTTCGGTACCACCGAGATTTTCCAGTCGGTCTCACCGAGTTTCTGGACCAACTCTCTGGATAGCCATTCACAGGAATCGGTACCACCGAGAATTGTGGATCGGCACCACCGAGTTTCTGGACCAACTCTCTGGTAAGCCATGGTCGAGAATCGGTACCACCGAGATGTGAGAATCGGCGTCATCGAGATTGCGCAATCTGACCGTTGGTCACCTGATAGGTACCACCGAGATTTATATATCGGTCTCACCGAGATTCAAAAGTTACTGCCTTTTGGTCACTTCGGTACCACCGAGTTTTATACTTCGGTGTCACCGAGTTGGTCACTTTAGGTGTAACGGTTGGATTTTTGGGGATGCCTATATATACCCCTTCACCACCACTCACTCGAAAGAGAAGCACTCAGAACTATTCCATACTTGCCCCATCCAATTTTCTGAGAGAGAGCCACCTACTCATGTGTTGAGATCAAGCTATTCCACTCCATCCATATGAATCTTGATCTCTAGCCTCCCCAAGTTGATTTCCACCAAATCAATCTCTTCCACCATAGCCAAATCTGTGAGAGAGTGATTGTGTGTTGAGGAGTCTATCATCTTGAAGCACAAGAGCAAGGAGTTCATCGACATTGCCGAGCCTATTACCTTTTGGAGGGTGGTGCCTCCTAGATTGGTTAGGTGTCACTTGGGAGCCTCCTACTTCGTGTTGTGGAGTTGAACCAAGAAGTTTGTAAGGGCGATCGCCTACATCGTGAAGATCTACCCATAGTGAGGCTAGTCCTTCATGGACGGAAGCCGTTATGGAATAGTCAAGGTTGCTACTTCGTGGACCCTTATGGTTGGAGCTCTCTATGGACTCCCGCGACCGTTACCCTCCGTGGGTTGAAGACTCCATAAACGTGGACGTACGATAGCACCACCTATCGGAACCACGGGAAAAAATCTTCGTGTCTAGAAATTGCGTTTGATCTTCCTATCTCAACTCTTTACTTCATGTGCAATGTCTTTACTTTCTGCTGCCATACTTGTTGACATGCATGTGTAGGGTGTGCTAGACTTGCTATAATTGTTAAAATCTGCCAACCAATTAACTTGGGAAAAGGTTAGGTTTTAAATTCCTACTAGTAGTCTATTCACCCCCCCCCCCTCTAGACACCCTTCTAGTGATCCTACAAGTGGTATCAGAGCTTTGGTCTCCATTGCTTCGGTTTAATCACCGTGGAGGAAGATGGATGTGTCTAGTATAGGGAGTTTGAGTTGTAGAGTGCCTATTCTTGATGGAGAGTACTATAGTCAATGGAAAACTTTGATGCTTGAGCTATTTAATGAATTTCAATTGAGCAAGTATGTTAAGAACCCCTATGTACCTCCCATTGATCCTTTACATCCCACACACGAAGAGGAAATTGATATGCTATGCAATCTTAGAACTATTAATCTCATCGTTAGAGGATTGCCTAGAAATGTGCTTAATCAAATGAAGAATTTTGAATGTGCTTATACTTTGTGTAATGACTTGGAGAAACGATATCCAAGTTATTCATTGAAAAATCTTGATGAAATTCTTCATAAAACTATTGCCTTTCACAAAATGACGCCTAGTGATCCCAAGTTTGATGACTATCTATTTGAGCTTAGAGACCTCATGCGTGCTAAAGGAGATGTCATAACTATCAACAACATCATTATAGAGGCTCTTCACATTCATAAACTTGAACCTTGTCATGATCACAACACTAACGAATCTCTTGTTCCTTGTGACGAGGATTTCCCACTTGATGATGACAATGAGGAACATGGCTACTATGAGGAAGATGAGCTGTTCGACATCGAGTATGAGAAGATCATAAAGAATCTAAGTCTCATGGCAAACTTCAAGGATTACATGTCCGGAGGAAAAGAGTGGATTCTCGACAGCGGATGCACCGATCATATGACCGGAGATAGAGAAATGTTTGAAGAGATCAGACCAAACCATGGACCGTGAAGGTACGTAACGTTTGGAGACAACTCCAAGGGTAAGGTACTTGGTCTTGGTAAGGTGGCCATATCCCATGATAGCTCTATTCAAAATGTTATGCTTGTTGAATCCCTTGGCTACAATCTTCTTTCCGTATCTAGACTTGCCGACTTTGGTTTTAATGTGCTATTCACGAAAGTAGATTGCCAAGTGTTTCGTCAAGATAATCATAAAATGGTCTTTACCGGTTTCCGTAGAGGTGATCTATACATTGTCGATTTCACTAAAAGATCCAAACCTCGTACTTGTTTAATTGCAAAATCTTCTAAAGGTTGGCTTTGGCATAGAAGACTAGGACATGTTGGCATGCGTAATCTAGACAAGCTTATCAAAGGTGATCATATTCTTGGTGTTAAAGATGTTATCTTTGACAAAGATAGACTTTGTAGTGCTTGTCAAGATGGAAAGCAAGTAGGTGGAAGTCATCCCGTTAAGAATATCATGACTACTAGGAGACCACTCGAGTTACTTCACATGGATCTTTTTGGTCCCAATGCTTACAAGAGTCTCGGTGAAAATTCCTATGGTCTAGTTATAGTTGATGATTTTTCCAGATTTACGTGGGTATTCTTTCTTGATGATAAGTCACGGGTACAAAAGATCCTCAAGAACTTCGTTCGCAAAGCGCAAAATCAGTTTGAAGTGAAAATCAGTTTGAAGTGAAGATCAAGAGTGACCAAGAAGCTCCGCCATCCAACAAGCCTAAGCTACCCCGAGTTCGAGCAAGAGTGACCAAGAACCATCCTTTAAACCAAATATTTGGTGACATACAAACCGGGAGAATCACTCACTCTAAAACTCGCTTAGCTAATTTTTGTGAGCATTATTCTTTCATCTCTAGCATTGAACCCTTGAAGGTAGAACAAGCTCTTGAAGACCCGGATTGGGTGAACGCAATGCATGAAGAGCTTCACAACTTCGAGAGGAACGAAGTGTGGACACTCGTGGAGAAGCCCGAGGACGAGCACAATATCATCGGAACCAAATGGGTGTTTCGGAAAAAGCAAGATGAAGTCGGTCAAGTCATACGCAACAAGGCACGTCTCGTAGCCCAAGGATATACCCAAGTAGAAGGTTTGGACTATGGTGAGACCTATGCCCCCGTCGCTAGACTTGAAGCTATTCGCATTCTTCTTGCTTATGCTAATCACCATGATATCACACTTTATCAAATGGACATTAAAAGTGCCTTTTTAAATGGTGAGATTGAAGAAGAAGTCTATGTTAAGCAACCACCTGGTTTTGTGAATCCTAAGAAACCTAATCATGTTTACAAGCTTCATAAAGCTCTATATGGTCTTAAGCAAGCCCCACGTGCTTGGTACAAATGCTTAATGAAGTTTCTCATTGAAAAGGGTTTCGAAATTGGTAAAATTGACGCAACCTTATTCACTAAGAGAGTTAATGGTGAATTATTTGTGTGCCAAATCTATGTGGATGATATTATCTTTGGATCTACTAACCCACAATTTAGTGAAAGATTTGGAAGGTTGATGTCCGAGAAGTATGAGATGTCCATGATGTGTGAGCTGAAATTCTTTCTTTGTTTGCAAATCAAGCAAACGAGAGAAGGAACCTTCATCTCTCAAACCAAGTATACTAAGGACTTGATCAAGAAGTTCTACATGCAAGAGTGTAAAGGTATGAAAACTCCTATGCCTACTAGTGGACATGTTGATCTTACCAAGGAGGACGAACCGGTTGATCAAAAAGTTTATCGATCTATGATTGGTTCATTGCTATATCTATGTGCCTTCCGTCCCGATATTATGCTTACTGTTTGCATGTGTGCTAGATATCAATCTGCACCTAAAGAGTGTCATCTTTTGGCCGTGAAACGTATTGTGAGATATTTGATACAAACACCAAACTTTGGCATTTGGTATCCCAGGGGATCTTCTTTTAACCTTGTTGGCTATTCCGATTCGGACTATGCCGGTGACAAGGTTGATAGAAAATCCACATCGGGTACTTGTCAATTTCTTGGTAGATCTCTTGTGTCTTGGTCTTCCAAGAAACAAAACTCAGTATCTCTATCTACTGCCGAAGCTGAGTATATTGCTGCCGGATCGTGTTGTGCACAATTACTATGGATGACACAAATGCTTAAGGATTATGGAATTCATGTTAAAAATGTTCCATTACTTTGTGACAATGAAAGTGCTATTAAAATTGGTCATAATCCTGTGCAACATTCTCGAACTAAACATATTCAAGTTAGACATCATTTCATTCGTGATCATGTTGCCAAAGGAGATATTAATCTTAAGCATGTTCGCACTAACAAGCAATTGGCCGATATCTTTACTAAGCCACTTGATGAGAAAACGTTTTGTCACTTGAGGAGTGAGTTGAACATCATTGATGCTTCAAACTTGAGCTAGACTCACTCGATTGCATGCAAGGGCATGAGCTTTCTTGATATTTCCATGATACTTTTAAAATGCTATCTTATACCATGGAATTCTATGCTCCCTTGTATTGCATCTAACCCTTTGTAGGTACTTGGAAGAACTTCATTCCACAAGATTGCCATCAACTCCAATTATAAGCAATCTTGTCATGACCAAGTATCCACAAGCTCTCTTGATTATGGAAGGAAGAAGACAACAAAATATAACCTTGACACATATTTGCATTTCACATTTGGAATCGTGTTATATCATGTTCTTCCTTGCTTGACTAACCTATGTAGGTGACAAGTGTACTAAAACGAGAAGGATTGCTCCCAACTCAAGATGATCTTCATCAACCTCGAGCAACCTCAACAAATTCACCTACAAGCCACGTCATCACACTCAAAGGTATGTACTCATATCCTTGAAAAGGATTTACTTCAAGTCATGAAGTAAAGCAACTCAAGTGATATGAAGACATTAAAATGCTTAATCGAAAAATGGTAACCCCATTTTGAGCTTAACGATGAGTATGACCTATGATCAAGTATTCTTGCTTGGCTCCTAAGTCAATATACTCTAATATAGGTGACCTAGTCACCGCCCATCATCTAGTTAAGAATCATGTTTGGTTCATTCTCTATTTTGCAAGATTTCTTGGAACCACTCAAACCTTCTCTAGTTGATATCTGTATATAAAGTCTTTTGCATTTTCTTGAAAAATCTCTTTTTGACACTTTGTTACAAGCTTTCTAAACTTATTTGCGAATTTCTCAACCTTGCCAAGTTTCTGTTTTAGCCTCGGAGCCGCCGATACAAATAACTCGGTTCTACCGAATTAGCAGATCAGCTACAAAACATCATCTCGGTACCACCGACTTGTTTGTCTCGGAGTCACCGATTGATTTCTTCTCTTATTTTTGTTCATAATTGCAAATCCTTGTTCCTTAGAGATTCTATGGTGATATTTTCAATTCTTCGATGATCCCTTCATTTAAAAATAAAAAAATAGGGGGAGATATTCTTTATTCTAGGATCCCTAACTCAAAGGAGGAGAAGTTTTACAAGTTCTCAGATCAGCCAAAGGGAGAGAAATTATTCTCAACAATTCCCTCAATTTTCATTTCTATGAACCCTACATTCAATGACCCTTGTTTTCAAGGATCCCTTCTTAATCACTGATCCCTGTATCTGACCCAGTGTATGACCTTTTTGGAAATTCATGCCAAAGGGGGAGAAATACCAAAGCTTCAAGCTAAAGGGGAGATACATGCTTATGCAAAGGGGGGGATATAATCAAGGGGGAGAATATGCAAAGCTTATACTTATATAGACAAGGTGAGAATACCAAAGCAGGGGGAGAAAAATAAGTTTGAGGGAAAACTATGTTTATTTCATTTGACTACTCATCTTAGAATTTTCTCACCCTTTCCAATCCCAATATCTACATGCTAAGATTCAGGGGGAGAGGATGATCTACTACTTTCATATCTAAGGGGAGAAAGCTCTAAATGATCTTGGAGACATGTCAATCTTAAGGATTACTATCTTCTATATGTTCTCCATATCTTGGTACCATTGAGCTCTATTGCTTTTGATTGGTAGAATACTCTTGTGTTTCCTAACATTGTTTTCTCAAGTGTATCTCTACTACTAGAATGCTCAAGAACTCAAGGTAAGTATATGCATCATATCTTTGATCAAGATGATCTCTTGCTTCTTGCACATATTGTTTGCAAGAGTGAAGTCTTGAACAAGGATACATCTCATTCACATATACTTGATGCATATAGCGAAGGTACACATGACTCCTTATATCCCTTCTACTATATGTGTGTCCATGCATTCCAAAGCAACTGTCCTTTAAAGGGATTGCACACATTTAGGGGGAGCATGTTTAAGTCATGTGTCTCTCAAAGTCTTCATTATATCCATGCATATCTTTATTTGAAGCTTTGATTGTATGTTGTCAACAATTACCAAAAAGGGGGAGATTGAAAGCACAACATGCTCCCTTGGTGGTTTTGATAATTCATGACAACATACATTGCCTCTTGGACTAATACTTTTACCTAGTGTATTTCGGATAAAGTCCACGGAGAGGGTTGGCTAAAGGATTATGGAGATTGTGGAAATACCCCAAGATGCAAGGAAATAGATTGGCAAAGCTTCAAGCAAGAGGACTCTACATTTTACTTTGTGAGAAATCACTTTGAGTCCATAGGAAAGCCAATACTATTAAAAGGGGGTAAGGTACTGTTGGTGAACAAAATGCTCATACGTGCACAAGTGATAGTCACCAAAAACACCCACAAGCTCTTCCACAAAAGTCTATCCAAAGTCAAATATCCAAAATCGGTGCAACCAACACTTTTCACTCGATGCCACCGATTCCCAAACTCAGACAGACACATGCCAAACCCTAGCCAGTCGGTGCAACCGATTCTGCATCGGTGCCACCGAGTTCAGTTGTCAACTCTCTGTTTAGCTATTTTCAATCTTCGGTACCATCGAGATTTGCCAGTCAGTCTCACCGAGTTTCTGGACCAACTCTCTGGATAGCCATTCACAGGAATCGGTACCACCGAGAATTGTGGATCGGCGCCACCGAGTGTCTGGACCAACTCTCTGGTAAGCCATGGTCGAGAATCGGTACCACCGAGATGTGAGAATCGGCGTCACCGAGATTGCGCAATCTGACCATTGGTCACCTGATCGGTACCACCGAGATTTATATATCGGTCTCACCGAGATTCAAAAGTTACTGCCTTTTGGTCACTTCGGTACCACCGAGTTTTATACTTCGGTGTCACCGAGTTGGTCACTTTAGGTGTAACGGTTGGATTTTTGGGGATGCCTATATATACCCCTTCACCACCACCCACTCGAAAGAGAAGCACTCAGAACTATTCCATACTTGCCCCATCCAATTTTCTGAGAGAGAGCCACCTACTCATGTGTTGAGATCAAGCTATTCCACTCCATCCATATGAATCTTGATCTCTAGCCTCCCCAAGTTGCTTTCCACCAAATCAATCTCTTCCACCATAGCCAAATGTATGAGAGAGTGATTGTGTGTTGAGGAGTCTATCATCTTGAAGCACAAGAGAAAGGAGTTCATCGACATTGCCGAGCCTATTACCTTTTGGAGGGTGGTGCCTCCTAGATTGGTTAGGTGTCGCTTGGGAGCCTCCTACTTCGTGTTGTGGACTTGAACCAAGAAGTTTGTAAGGGCAAGGAGATCGCCTACTTCGTGAAGATCTACCCATAGTGAGGCTAGTCCTTCGTGGACAGAAGCCGTTATGGAATAGTCAAGGTTGCTACTTCGTGGACCCTTATGGGTGGAGCCCTCCATGGACTCTCGCGACCGTTACCCTCCGTGGGTTGAAGAGTCCATAAACGTGGACGTACGATAGCACCACCTATCGGAACCACGGGAAAAAATCTTCGTGTCTACAAATTGCGTTTGATCTTCCTATCTCAACTCTTTACTTCATGTACAATGTCTTTACTTTCCGCTGCCATACTTGTTGACATGCATGTGTAGGGTGTGCTAGACTTGCTATAATTGTTAAAATCTGCCAACCAATTAACTTGGGAAAAGTTTAGGTTTTAAATTCCTGCTAGTAGTCTATTCACCCCCCCCCCCTCTAGACACCCTTCTAGTGATCCTACAGTCTCAGTGGTACCGAAATGTTTGACTCGGTGACACCGATATCCCTTTTTGCTGAAAACTATATCTAAGGATTTCTTTGTTCAAACCTTTGAAAAACATCTGCATTTTGTGATGACTCAATCCCTTCCACTCTTCTATACTCTATTTCACACGGTCAGAGATGTCAGGCTTAGATGACAGTGAGAACAATTTCAGAGAGCAAAGTGTTGACATGAGTTCAGGCACTAGTCCTGCGGGGAGCTATGATGATGTTCCTAGCTCTCCTGATCTGCCCAAGGCTGCAACCAGGGCAAGAAGGAAGCTCAACTCAGATGAAGAAGATGAGGATTTCATACCTGAGGAGCTGTCCAAGAAGAATGATGCTGCCAAGAACACTGATGCTGCCTCTTCATCCAAGAAGAAGAAGGCTATAAGGAAAGAGTATGCTAGCTCAGGGTTAGCAAGAGCACCAGAGAGTGCTAAAGCAACAATGACTCTTCACCTTGAGTCACCCCCAAAGAAGTCTATGCCTAAGAAGGCTGGGGAGAAGAAGAGAGAAAGGACAAGATTTGTTAGAGCTAAAGTCCTTCCATCTACTCCAGAGTATCTAGATGAGGAAGAGGAGGAAGAGCCAGTTGCCAAGGCGCCTCCAAAGAAGAAGAAGAAGCTCATGGTTGATGCAATGCCAAAGGCTACCACATCCAAGAGCACCAAAACTGCCCCCAAGAAAGTTGCTGCAGATAAACCCAAGAGGTTCTCCAGAGAGATACCAGCTTCTAGCAAGAACAAGACCTCCACCTTTAGGGAAGCTGAGGATGATTCTATGTCAGCTTTGATGAAGCTAAGACCACACCTTCCAGAGCACAATGCTAGCCACTTGCTTGCTGAGGACATGAAGAAGAGGAAGGATTCTAGTTTGAGAGAATGGAGAGCCATTGATCCATATTCTCAGAGAAGAAAAACAGCTGTGGACTACATATTCTATACTAAGGAGCAACAGGATTTCTATGAAACTATTTTGCTTGATAAGAGCCCTGCTGTGAGTTACATGAGGTATGTGGATTGGAAGTACATCAAGGAGAATGAGGACTACTTCCCAAGTGTGCAAGACAACTTTCACTGCATAGGTCTGGATGAATTTGTTGGCAAGGAATTTACTGCATGGAATGATGAGATGATCATGCAATTCTACTCCACTGCTCATTTCTATGGAGATGGTAGAATTGTATGGATGACTGAAGGAGCAAGATATGAATCAACAGTTGAGGAGTGGGCTACCATCTTCGGAGTCCCACAGGTGGAAGATGGTGACATCAATGTCTACAATGAGCCCAAGGCTAGCCACAATGCTATGAAGAACATGTACAATGAGATCCCTGCTGCACATGTAATGTCTCACAGGCTAGGATCCATTTACTTCCTCCAGGATGGCCTACGCACTATCAACACCATCTTGAGGCATACCTTAATGCCTAAGTCTGGAGATGAGAAGATGATTAGAGGCTATTCCATCAACATGCTGCTCCATCTAGATCAACATACGAGATTCAGAGTGATGGATCTGATAGTAGAGACTGTGAAGAGGGTTGCTGCTGATCAGAAGCGTTCATGCTGCTATGCACCCTATATCCAGATGCTTATCAACTCCAAGCTGGAGAAGCACATATTTGCACTTGACCGACCACATTTGCCACTATTGCCAGAGCTAGAAGATAACGTTGTGGTGATGGACCCAGATCATCCCACTTCAGCTACAGCACATGCACATGCAGAGGCTGCCAGAGACTCTAGTTCTCAGATGCCCAGGTCTAGGAGTGAGCAGATGGATCTCCTACTTAGTACTATGCTCAGCATGCAGAAGGACATCAGCGAGATATTGAAGAACCAGGCGAGCCTCTCGAGGATTGTTGACAACAAATTTCACACTCTCAACAACAAGGTGGATGGGCTGACTAAGACAGTTGATGAGCTAAAGAAGGAAGTTGATGCAGTGCCTAGCCCTCATTCCACTAATGATGATGAGGAGGATCGTGCACCTCTCCGGCCTATTACCCAGTTCACTACTTAGGCGAGATCAGCTATAGTGCCAGTTCCAGAGTTGTGACCTTCTTCATCAGCTCCTGCAACAGCTTCTTCAGCTCCATCAGCTCCTCCAGTTCCTCCAATTGCTACACCGACTCCATCCATGACGTCTGTCGACATCTTCGCTGATGCCATTCTCTCGACTCCTTCATCAGCCACCGGAGGAGATCAGCCCCAGAAGAACGCTTAGTTATATACATTTGAACTTTTTGGTAACTTGTTGCCAAAGGGGGAGAAGATGTATATAGATCTTTAGGCTTCGAGAGAGAGAGCGTTGCTTTTTATCGCTTTTCAAAACATTTGATATCTTTTGGTTTGGTTGTGTTAAACTTTGTTGGTGTTTGATCATACACTTGATGTGTATTTGCTACTATTTCCTATCATTATGATGCTTATGAGATGATCATTCACCTTTGCTTGATTGTGTTGTGCTATGATATTCATTCTTATTATTCTCGCACACCACCAAGTTGTATGTGACATGAAAGAGTGCCCCACGTACCTAATCGATTGTGCATTTGCATTCAAATGCAAATTCAAAATAATGCACAAATTTAGGGGGAGCTCTTGCTTATCAAATACTTCTCAAAGCGACGATTATATTCATTGATTATATCATATGTCGAAGCTTTGATCTATATGTTGTAATCAATTACCAAAAAGGGGGAGATTGAAAGCACATTTGCTCCCTTGGTGGTTTTGGTAATTAATAACAACATGTATGTCATTGAACTAATGTTTCCACTAAGCATATTTCAGGAAAAGTTCAATGATAGGGATGGCAAAAGGATTGTGGAGATACCCCAAGATGCAAGGAAATGGATTGGCAAAGCTTCAAGCAAGAGGACTCTACATTTTACTTTGTGAGAAATCACTTTGAGTCCATAGGAAAGCCAATACTATTAAAAGGGGGTAAGGTACTATTGGTGAACAAGATGCTCCACGTGCACAAGTGATAGTCACCAAAAACACCCACAAACTCTTCCACAAAAGTCTATCCAAGCCATTCATGAAAATCCGTGTAACCAACAATTCCCACTCGGTCCCACCGATTCCCAAACTCAGACAGACCCATGCCAAACCCTAGCCATTCGGTGCAACCGATTCTGCATCGGTGCCACCGAGTTCAGTTGCCAACTTTCTGTTTAGCTATTTTCAAGCTTCGGTACCACAGAGTTTTGCCAGTTGGTCTCACCGAGACTTAGACCAACTTCCTGGTTAGCTATTCACAAGAATCGGTACCACCGAGTTTTGTGAATCGGTCTCACCGAGTTTTTGGACCAACTCTTTGGTTAGCCATTGTCAAGAATTGGTACCACCGAGATTTGAGAATCGGCGTCACCGAGTTGTGCAATCTGACCGTTGGTCACCTAGTCGGTACCACCGACAGTTATGTATCGGTCTCACCGAGATTCAAAAGTTACCACCTTTTGGTCACTTCGGTACCACCGAGTTTTATACTTCGGTGTCACCGAGTTGGTCACTTTAGGTGTAACGGTTGGATTTTTGGGGATGCCTATATATACCCCTTCACCACCACCTACTCGAAAGATAAGCACTCAGAACTATTCCATACTTGCCCCATCCTATTTTCTGAGAGAGAGCCACCTACTCATGTGTTGAGATCAAACTATTCCATTCCTACCATATGAATCTTGATCTCTAGCCTCCCCAAGTTGCTTTCCACCAAATCAATCTCTTCCACCAAAGCCAAATCTGTGAGAGAGTGATTGTGTGTTGAGGAGTCTATCATCTTGAAGCACAAGAGCAAGGAGTTCATCGACATTACCGAGCCTATTACATTTTGGAGGGTGGTGCCTCCTAGATTGGTTAGGTGTCGCTTGGGAGCCTCCTACTTCGTGTTGTGGAGTTGAACCAAGAAGTTTGTATGGGCAAGGAGATCGCCTACTTCGTGAAGATCTACCCATAGTGAGGCTAGTCCTTCGTGGACGGAAGCCGTTAAGGAATAGTCAAGGTTGCTACTTCGTGGACCCTTATGGGTGGAGCCCTCCGTGGACTCTCGCGACCGTTACCCTCCATGGGTTGAAGACTCCATAAACGTGGATGTATGATAGCACCACCTATCGGAACCACGGGAAAAATCTCCGTGTCTCCAAATTGTGTTTGATCTTCCTTCCTACCCTCTACTACTTATGTTTGTTGTTACTTTCCGCTGCTATACTCTTAGACATGCATGTGTAGGGTGTACTTGAATTGCTATAATCGCTAAAATCTGCCAACACTTAAAATTGGGAAAAGGTAGAATTTTTATTTGCTCAAGTAGTCTAATCACCCCCCTCTAGACATACTTTCGATCCTACAACTTATTCTTATGTGTACTAACCTATCTCATGAGTTCTTTTCGAGTTTTTTGTGGATGAAAATTTTAAGATTTAGGGAAACCGTGATATAAAAGGAATTAAGGAGACAAAAAGCCTCAAGCTTGGGGTTGCCCAAGGCATCCCAAGATAATATTTCAAGAAGTCTCAAGCATCTAAGCTTGGTGATGCCCCGGTAGGCATCCCACCTTTCTTCATCAACAATTATCAGTTAGTAGCTGTTGAGCCTAAGTTTTTGCTTCTTCACATGATGGGTGCTATCCTTGGAATGTCATTTTATTTTGTTTTGCTTGTTGTTTTAATAAAATACTTAGATCTGAATGTTTTTAGATGAGAGAGAGTTCTCAAATGGCTACGCATTTACTTAACTACACCCTTGATCTTCACTTATATCTTTTTGGAGTAGCTTGTCAATTTCTCTAGTGCTTCACTTATATGTTTTGAAGCACGGTGCGCTTTAATTTTTGAAGAAATACTCTCATGCTTCACTTAGATTTATTTGAGAATTAGTAAATTTTTTAAGAAATTCTCTCATGCTTCGCTTATATTATTTTGAGAGATGAAAAATTTTATGCTCATGTTCTTCACTTAAATTTGTTTGAGCTTGTCAAAAGCAATTGCGACATATGAAACTAGTCACAAAGAGATAGATATTCAAGAGGGATATAATAAAAACTTTCATGAAGTTCATTGGACAAAATAAAGTTGATTCCTTGTAATAGCTTTGAGACATGATGATAGTAATACGTGAGTCATGTTAGTGAGTAATTATGCTTTAGTAAGAATATTGGTGTTAAGGTTTGTGATTCCCTATGCAAGCACGAAGGTCAATAGTTATGCAATGAAATTACATCCTACTTATGGTGCATTATTCGGTGTTAGTTATGCTTAATGCCCGTTTATGTGAATTTTTGTTTCTTGGTTGGCTGCTTCTCAATCTATTTGCTAGCCTCCACTTGTACTAAGTAGAAATACTACTTGCACATCCAAAATCCTTAAACCCAGTTTTTCCATATGAGTCCACCATACCTACCTATATGCGGTATTTCCATGCCGTTCTAAGCAAATTTGTATGTGCCATCTCTAATTTTCAAAATGAATTTCCTTTTTGTGTGCTCGTACCACTCATGAAACGGTAGGGGGTGTCCAATATTTTTCCATGCTAGATGTGTTATTCTCAAGACGAGTGTTTATCACTTGTCATTGCACGAGAGTACATCGGTAATAGGGATGCGCGGTCCCGAAATGAAAAAGAAATTTACTTTATGTCGTCAAATAATAAATTCCTTGGAAAGTGTTGGTATGGAAGGCAACCGTGGATACGGATAGCCATGGATTGTGAAAGAATGGTGGAAAAAAGGAATAAACTTTATTTTATGTTTGGGAACCGCCTATGATATATCTAGCATGGAAAGTATTGAGAACTACTCGGTCGTTTTCGTTGACAGGAAAGGCATGCCACCGAAAATATTTTCTCTCTCAATTTAAGCTTTGAGATCGCCACCTCTACAAATCCTTACTTCCCTCTGCGAAGGGCCTATCTATTTACTTTATGCATTTTTTATTTTTTTTGAGTCTCCATCTTCTCTTATAAAGCACCAACTAGGGGCACTATGATCATACTTGTGCATTGGGTGTAGCTAATATTTGAGTGTGTTTCATGAATAGATCAATGATTAAGCATGATGGGCTAGGGACAACTTTTTTTAGTGTTGATATTTTGAAAGACACAGTTGCTTGTTGATATGCTTGAGTATTGAAGTCTTCGTGTAAAATATAGACTATTGCTTTGAACCGTCTAAAAGCCCAAATGTCAATGCTAAAAAAGGAAAGAATATGCGATGAACATGTTAGGCAGCATTCCACATCAAAAATTCTGTTTTTATCATTTACCTACTCGAGGACGAGCAGGAATTAAGCTTGGGGATGCTGATACGTCTCCAACGTATCTATAATTTTTGATTGTTCCATGTTGTTATATTATCATTCTTGGATGTTTTACAATCATCTTATAGCAACTTTATATCATTTTTTGGAACTAACCCGGACTGACGTTGTTTTCAGTAGAACTACCGTGGTGTTGTTTTTTGTGCAGAAATCAAATTTCTCCAAATGCAACGAAATTTTTTGACGATTTTTTGGAACAAAAGAGGCACTAGAAGCTTCGTTGGAGGGCCAGGAGAGCCATGACGTGGGCACAACCCACCAGGGCGAGCCAGGCCCCTCTGGCACGCCCTGGTGGGTTGTGGTCCACTCGTGGCCCATCTTCATGTCAAACCGACGCCCAAAAATCCTATATATTCAGAAACCCCCAGAAATAACACTAGACGAGAAATTTTGCTGTAGCAACTCTCTGTATCGACGAAAAACCAATCTGGAGGCATTCCAGTACCCTGTCGGAGAGGGTAGATCATCTTCGGTGGCCATCTTCATCATCCCGGCGGAGGCCATGACGAGGAGGGAGTAGTCCACCCTCGGGGCTGAGGGTATGTACCAGTAGCTATGTGTTCAATCTCTCTCTCTCTCATGTTCTTGAGATGTCACGATCTTGATGTATCACGGGCTTTGTTAATATAGTCGGATCATATGATGTTATTCCTTGGCTATCATGTTGTGATGAATTGAATCTTTCCCTTTGAGATATCGTTATGTTGGATTGAATATTGGATTTGAGAACACTTGATATATGTCTTGCATATGGATACCCGTGGTGACAATGGGGTGATTCACTTGATGTATGTTTTAGTACTCAACTTGCGGATTCCCGAGGTGACATTGGGGTAATTTATGCATAGGGGTTGATGCACGTTCTTGTCCTACGTTCTCTGATAGAAATCTTGGGGCACTCTTTGAGGTTCTTTGTGTTGGATTGAGTATTATAAATCTGAAATTGTTTGATGCGTATCATATAATGAACTCATGGATACTTGTAGTGACATTGGACTATCTAGGTGACATTAGAGTTGGTTGATGTGTATCATATGGTGTTATTTTAGTACGAACTCTAGATAGATTGATCGGAAAGGATAACTTGGTGTTATTTTAGTATGAACTCTTGGATAGATCGATCGGAGAGGATAACTTTAAGGTGGTTTCATACCCTAGAAACAATTTCTTCTTATGTTCTCGCTAGATAAGAACTTTGGAGTGATTCTTCGTTGCACATTGAGGGAAGGTTATGTGATCCAATTATATTAGCATTGTTGAGAGATTGCAGTAGCGAAAGTACGGACCCTAGGCCTTGTTTTTAAGCATTGCAATATCGTTTGTGCTCACTTTTGTTACTTGCTACCTTGCTGTTTTTATATTTTCAGATTACAAAAACCTATATCTATCATCCATATTGCACTTGTATCACCATCTCTTCGCCGAACTAGTGCACCTATACAATTTACCATTGTATTTGGTGTGTTGGGGACACAAGAGACTTTTTATTATTTGATTGCAGGGTTGTTTGAGAGAGACCATCTTCATCCTACACCTCCCACGGATTGATAAACCTTAGGTCATCCACTTGAGGGAAAATTGCTACTGTCCTACAAAACTCTGCGCTTGGAGGCCCAACAAAGTCTACAAGAATAAAGTTGCGTAGTAGACATCACAAGTCTTCTCGCTAAATACTAAGTTGTAACGAATATGATGCGGTGTTTGTGGTTTCTCAAGAAATTGGTGTTCCTCCATGGATTGGTGATCAAGATAAACCTTGGGCAACAAATAATCAGTAGGGCGTATAGCCACTTCCAAACGAGTTGCCAAGCGAGTGGCATAGATACCACCATGAATCTTATCCTTGTTTCGGTTAATATTTAGTTGACGCGCAACAATAGCTCCGCTGTTGTACGAATTATCACCATAAAGTGCACGTCGTAGAATAGCCATGGTAGGGGAACTGAGGCCACCACCCTGTTCCATGGCAGTTATGCATTTTCCTATGAATAGAGAAAAGTAATGAACGGAAGGAAAATGCAAACTAGTAGCTCTAGTGTGTGACACGCCCCTAGTTTCTCCCACGATTAAGGTTTGGTGGAAATCCTCAAACTCCTCAAGTTTAGGTTCACGCATTCCCCCTTCACAAGGAAGCAAGCATATTTCACAAAATTCATGTAGAGGCAATTCATAGCTGGTGGCGTAAAGATCAAAGCGTACTATGGGAGCACCGGGCGTATTTTCAAAGAAAAAGTTTTGCACGAAGGAATTGGTAAGGAGATAGTATTGATCACACTCATCTGCGAGGAAGTTGGTCAGCCCGGCATTTGCAATAAATTGGGTGAACTCTTCATAGAAACCCGCTTCGCTCATGAAGGGTGTGTGTGGCCACTCGCATGGCCTAACCTTTGTGTTGCAAATAAGGTTGATATCTTGGTCCGGAGTTCTCCTAGCAACTCCCTTGGGGCTCCGGCGTGAAGAACACTTCCTCAAAAAGTTCATTTTCCTAAGCACAAATTTGTGAAATTTTTGACCCACAAATTCATGTCAATAAAACTTTGCAATATTGATAGCAACTACTCATATGGATGCCTAGAGGCCATATCAAGCATTCATACTACTTGGAACTCAAAGAATTCAACATGCAAGCTCATTTTCTATAGCACCAAGTGTAGCACATTATTAAAAATATAAACCACTAAAACAAAAGCTAATTGGAGGAGTGGAGGAGTCACATACCAAGGAACAATTCCTCAAAACAGTTTCGGAAACGGAGTTCCGAGCAAAGAGATCAAAAATTTCACTTTCTGGGTGAAGAACACGGGAGAGAGATGGCTAGAATTTTTTTGCTGGAGGTAGGACAGAGTGTGGGACGAAGGGATAAGGTAGGGGGACCCTGTGGGCCCCACAAGCTATCAGGGCGTGACCTAGGGGGCGCGCCCTGATGTGTGGTGCCACACAGTTGCAACCCCCTGCTGTTATTTTTATGCCAGTATTATTCTAGAAAAAATCATGTTAAAATTTGGTGGCAATCTGAAATTTTTATTTTTTGACATTTTTCTATGCACGGGGAAGACAAGAAAACAGAAAATCATGCTAATTCATTTTATTCAAACTGAAAATAACAGAGGATAAACTTTTGGTACAGAGAGTTGTGAATACTAAATTCATCAATCACATGCCTTCCATAATGGATCCATTAATAAGGTTGATTAAGTCTTATTAACAACCGCTTCCGATTAACATGAAACCGAAGAATTCTCGTATGCCACTAGGTTACCTCAATGGGGATTTGCATCTCCCCAACAATAAGATTATAGTATTTCTTCTTGACAGTAGGTAGAGGAATCGCAAAGTTTCCAATGATAACTGTGGGAGTAGGTTTAATGACATTAATATTATTAACCAAAGTTTGCTTCTTCGGAAAATGCACAGTATGTTGCTTGCCATTGACGTGAAAGGTGACCTTGCTTTTATTGCAATCAATAACAGCCCCTGCAGTATTTAAGAATGGTCTACCAAGGATGATCGACATAATGTCGTCCTCGGGCATATCAAGAATAACAAAGTCTGTCAAGATAGTAACATTTGCAACCACAACAGGAACGTCCTCACAAATTCCAATAGGTAAAGCAGTGGACTTATCAGCCATTTGCAAAGATATCTCAGTACGTGTAAGCTTACTCAAATCAAGTCTTTTATACAGGGACAAAGGCATAACACTAACACCGGCTCCTAAATCACATAAAGCAGTTTTAACATAGTTTATTTTAATGGAGCAAGGTATTGTGGGTATGCCAGGATCTCCTAGCTTCTTAGGTATTCCTCCATCAAATGAATAATTGGCAAGCATAGTAGCAATTTCAATTTCAAGAATCTTTCTTTTGTTGGTAATAATATCCTTCATATACTTAGCATACAGAGGCATTTTCAATATATCGGTCAAGCGAGTACGCAAAAAGACGTGTCTAATCATTTCAGCAAAGCGCTCAAAATCTTCATCATCTTTACTCTTAGAAGCCTTATAGGGAATGGCATGGGTTTTTGTACCCATGGCTCTCTTTCCCTTCCAAGTTTCCTAGCAACAAAGTCTCTCTTATCATGGCATTTATTTTTAGGAGGTGGGTTATCAAGATCGTCAGCAGGTTCTATTTCTACATCATCATCGTATTCTTTATTACTATCTGGTGTGGCATCTACTTGCGCATTATTATCCCCCTTTTCATTATAACTAGGTGCATGTTCACTTCCAGATTGTGTCTCATCATCAGAAATAGAAACATCATTATGTTTCTCAGTAGGTATTTATGTAACAGGTTCACTAGAAGCATGCAAGTTCCTATCCTTTTTCTTCTTTTTCTTATTAGAGGAACTAGGTGCATCAACATTAACTCTCTGGGAATCCTGTTCTATTCTTTTAGAATGACCTTCTGGGTAGAGAGGTTCTTGGGTCATATGACCTCCCCTACTCATTACTCTAACAGCATGATCATTCATATTATTATTTATTTCAGCAAGCAAATCATTTTGTGACTTAGAAACTTGGTCTAGTTGGGTGTGAACCATAGAAGCATGTTTACCTAGACCTTTTACATCATTAGCAATTCTAAACATCAAGTCACTTAAGCGGTCTATCATCATGGAATTACATATCAATTGATCGTTAACATAATTGTTGAAGTGTTCTTGCTTGACAACATAATTATCATATTCATCCATGCATTGTTCAGGAGTCTTATTGTAAGGTATATCATTTTCAGTAAAGGAGCGGAGAGAGTTTACCTCTACTACCTGTGTCGGGTTATCAAGTCCATGTATTTTTTCAATAGGTGGCAATTTCTTGATATCCTCAATTTTAAAACCTTTCTCCTTCATAGATCTTTTGGCTTCTTGCATATCTTCAGGGTTGAGGAATAGAATACCTCTCTTCTTTTGAATAGGTTCCGGAGGTGGTTCAGGAAGTGTCCAATCATCGGCATTTTGCAATATGTTATTCAATAATTCTTTATCTTGACTGGCGGTTCTTTCCCTGAAAACACAACCAGCACAATCTAGGAAGTCCCTAGAAGCATCGGTTAGTCCATTATAAAAGATATCGAGAATTTTATTTTTCTTAAGAGGACAATCAGGCAAAGCTCTAAGTAACCAGAGAAGCCTCCCCCAAGCTTGAGGGAGATTCTCTTCTTCAATTTGCACAAAGTTAAATATTTCGTGTAAGGCAGCTTGTTTCTTATGAGCAGGAAAATATTTTGCAGAAAAATAGTGGAGCATATCCTGGGGACTACACATACAACCAGGAGCAAGAGAAAGAAACCATTCCTTAGCCTCGCCTTTTAGTGAGAAAGGAAAAAAGCTTAAGGATATAATAGTAGCGTATCTTTTCATCATTGGTAAACACAGCAGCAATATCATTCAGTTCCATAAGGTGTTTGACAACAATTTCATTTTCATAACCATGGAAAGGATCATATTCTACTATAGGGATTAACTCAGGGTCAACAGAGAATTCATAATCCTTTCAGTAACAAATATAGGAGAAGTAGCAAATTTAGGATCATATTTCATTTTCTCCATCATAGATTTTTCTTTCAGTTTGCATAGTAGTTTTTTCAAATCATCTCTATTTTCACAAGCAAAGAAATCACTAGATGTTTCCTTATCCATGACATAACCTTCAGGCACATGAGGCAATTCATATCTAATAGGAGAGCGAGGTGTAACAGGTGATTCAAAGTCCTCATTCGTTTCAACATTTTCAAGTTCTCTAGCTTTAGCAAGATGAGCATCAAGTAATTCATTCAGTGGCATAGTTTCAGTTTCAACATGTGTAGCAATAGTATCATCATTAATTTCAAAGGTAGCATCATCAAGTTCATGCGACATATCAGGACGATCAATAGGTGGTGGTGTAACAAGCTGATTCAAAACAGTAGGTGAATCAAAAGCAGAGCTAGATGGCAGTTCCTTACCTCCTCTCGTGCGAGAGGGGACGATCTCAGTTCGAGTATCTTTTAGATTCTTCATAGTAGCAATTGGATATCCTCAAGTTAACACAATAAATAGAGCTATGCTCCCCGGCAATGGCGCCAGAAAAAGGTCTTGATAACCCACAAGTATAGGGGATCGCGACAATCTTCACGGGTAGTATTCCACCCTAATTTATTGATTCGACACAAGGGGAGCCAAAGAATATTTATTGGCCTTGACAGTTGAGTTGTCAATTCAACCGCACCTGGGATATCTCTCTGCATCAAAGGTTTAGTAGCATGGCAAATAGTAGTAGCAAAAGTAACAGTAGTAGTGACAGCAGCAATTTTGTAGCAGTTGTGGCAGTAGCAATAGCAATAGTAACTTAGCAAGATTTAGTAATAGTAAAGCATAGGCACGTGGATCGGTGATGGATAATGATTTAGATGACATTGATCATATAACAGTTACACACTTGGGCGACACAGAACTAGCTCCAATTCATTAATGTAATGTAGGCATATATTCCGTATATAGTCATACGTGCTTGCGATAAGAACTTGCATGACATCTTTTGTACTACCCTCCCGTGGCAGCGGGATCCTATTGGAAACTAAGGGATATTAAGGCCTCCTTTTAATAGAGCACCGGAACAAAGCATTAACACATGGTGAATACATGAACTCTTCAAACTACGGCAATCACCGGAAAGAATCCCAATTATTGTCACCTTGGGGTATGCGGATCAAGACACGTAATAGGTGCATACAACTTGCAAGATAGGATCCAAATCATTCTTATATTCAGAGAAAATATAATATGTTCAGATCTGAAATCATGGCACTCGGGCCCTGGTGACAAGCACTAAGCATAGCAAAGTCATAGCAACATCAATCTCAGAACATAGTGGATACTAGGAATCAAGCCCTATCAAACTTAACTGGATTACATGATCAATCTCATCCAATACCACCACCGTCCAGCAAGCCTACAAAGGAGGAGAAGGGTTGGTGATGATAACAGCGACGATTTCCCCTCTCCGGAGCCCCAAACAGACTCCAGATCAGCCCTCCCAAGGAAGAACAGGAGGTGGCGGCGGCTTCGTCTCGTGAAACGTGATGAAAACTTCTCTCTGATTGTTTTCTCCGAAGATGTGATTTTATAGGACTGGAATTAGGGTCGGAGGAGCCACGAGGGCCCCACAAGCCATCAGGGCGCGGCCTAGGGGGTCGCGCCCTGATGTGTGGTGGCCCCCTGGCACACCCCCTCTGGCAGGTCTTCGCACCATAATTCATTATAATTCTCAAAAATAATTCACAAAAAGTTTTGTCCGATTTCGAGAACTTTTATTTATGCACAAAAATGACACCAAGGTAGTTGTGCTGAAAACAGCGTCAGTCTGGGTTAGTTTCATTCAAACCATGCAAATTAGAGGTCAAAACCAGAGCAAAAGTGTTTGGAAAAGTAGATACGTTGGAGACGTATCAATCCCTCGCCGTCTGCAGGAAGGAGGCACTTCCTCATGTCAATGATCCTCATGTACATCCCGTAGCTTGTGTACGCGTCCTTGGCTGTGTACTTGATGTGTTCTTCATCCAGTTCGTTCACCCAGGCCTTGTGCCAGACAGATTTGTCCTTGTCACACTCATCCTTCATGTCTGTGTAGTAGGGGTCGATGATGGCCGCGGCGAGGTCAACCAGGGAGTCTTTCTGCTTCTTCTTGTCGCCACCCCAGACCCTGTACTGACACTGGATGTTGACAAGCTTTGGGCAGGACAAGCTCGAAGTCTTGAGCACCTTTAGATCGTTCGTGTTGTCCACCATTGCGAACCTGTAGTAGGGGCTATTGACAAACCTGGAGAAACGCTTGCAAGGCCTTGTGGCCAGGCAATAGTGGTAGACAAGCACGTGATGGCGCACGCACAACTGGGCGATGACAACCTTCTGATAATGCCTAGCACGACCTCCGGTGTACTCGAGGTTGAAGCCGACCACTTTGTACATGTCATCCTCAGCAAGCAGCTGCTCCAATGTGTTTATGGAGTTCTCCACCACGACCGGGTCATTGCTGTACACCACCAAGAGGTCCGTGTTCCTGATGTGGGTGTCCACTTTGACAATAATGGCGAACTGTCGCTCGGTGTCGGTAGCCGCCATTGGATCCGCCTTGGAAGGTTGAAGCGATGAAGAGATGTGCATCCTATCTCTATTATGTGTCATATTGGGTGTGCTTCTTGTGTTGTGTGGCGCGATCGGAAGGTGGAAGAGATGAAGGTAAATGGTAGCGGGAATAAAAGGGTGGGCGTCGGACGGCCTGGAATTTCGGCACGTCCGCATGGCAGTTTTTGTAGCGCTTAACTGCATGGTGACACAGGTATAACTGCATGGTGGCGCCGGGTGGGGCGCAACCGCATGCATCGCCCCAAACGTACGTGATCGTTCACGCATGGAGCGATGCCGGAAGAGCGCGCGAGCAGAGCGTGCTGCGGCCACCTCAACCGCCTCATGCCTAGAGCAGTTCGCGATGGTGCGTATAGAACGGTCGTTTGCTATGTAATAAAACGCAAACGCTTTTTCATTATTAACCATTTGTGTACTTCATTTCTCCCTCCTCTGTCCCGTCTTGTCACTGTGTTGCCGCCAGAGGATTCCAGTGCATGCTTTGGGAGCGTGCAGGCGTTTCTTTTGCCCTTCCCGTTCCCTCGCAACCGCGCAAGCTTCCCGCCCGGCTCGCCGAAATCCCCCAAACCCCCAATGCTTGGCCGCCTGCTTTATAAACCCTCATGGCTGGCGACTCCACATTGCATTCATCCACTCCCTTTCTGTAGCTTCTCTATAGTTTGCTTCTCCCCCGATCGTCAATGGCACTTGTCTGTCGTCGTCGCTCCACCACTTCGCCAGAGGACAGCTCCAGCTGGGAGGCTACACCGCGTCGTCGGCGCAGTCCCCGGAAGCGTGTAGTGCGCGTGGCGTCCTTGTTGGGTGTGTGCACGCCACCCACCACACGCTCCGCCACCTTTGCCCGAAGGCAGCTACTGCCGACGACCGCCGTGGCCGCCACCCATCGCCGGTCGCCGTTGTCGCCACCCCACCAGCGGCCGCCTTGGCCGCCACCACACCATCGTCCGCCTTGGCAGCCACCCCATCGTCAGTCGCCAGGGCGATCACCCGCTCCGCCACCGCGGCCTGAAGGCGGGAGGAGGAGGCCGCCGCCGAAGCCCAACCGATCGGCTTTTGCGTCAGCGGCCCTGCGCGCTACATGAACTTCCTACATGAGGAGGAGGAGCACCAGGTCGAGCACGCAAAGAGGCTCACCGCCGCCAAGGCCTCAGCAGACGCCGCAGCTGTGGCGCGGAATGAAAAGATCTACGCCGAGTCCCGCCGCTTCGAGGAGGCGTGTCGGGAGCGGCGGAGGGTAGCAGCGGCAGGTGACAAATTCGACTCCTCCAGCTCGTCGGTAGGCTTGTCATCCTCTACCTCTTACTGAACGCACTCGGCAAAGGAGAGGCTGCTGGAAGTAGTACAGAGCCCCTCCATAGTACTAGTATTTAGGGGCTATTTTGTTCAGTTCATCTAATTATAGATATGGTTGAACTATGCCACGTACTTTAAATTAGCTAGTATATATAGTTGAACTAGCTATTTCAGTACGTGGTTGGCAACAATTGGGGAAAAGCTTGTTCGGTTCCGCTGTCTAGTTTAACTGTTTTGTACAAAGACCACTGCTTAATCTATGAATGAAATCTATGTTTACTGAATTTCAGTTGCAAAATTGCACCGTAATAGTGATTTTGTTCCTGCAAAATTTGAAAAATGTCAGTGTTACAATGATGTTAAATGTCAATGTTACTAGATCGACAAATGCCAATGTTTCCAATTTGACAAATGGCAATGTACCCAATATGACAGATGCAAATCTGAACTCATTGTTTGTACTAAGCACACGGGTCATCATACCCAAACGTAAGCGATGACGCAATGAAAAAAATCCTTCGCGCCAGATTTTGACTTGGCTTAGTGGCGAAGGAACCATTGCCCTCGGTCTGCATACGGGTATTCAATCTGAAACGATTGCGATGACGGTCAAAGGACACGCCTCCTCGATGAGCATGCGAAGGACTACTCGCAAGCCACCCGTCTACTCAAACACCTGTCCGCACGCTACCTCCTAGCCAATACAGAGTGCGACGCGTGGCAACACGTAAATGGTCAGTAGAACGTCCATGATTTATAAATAATACGCCCGTTTGCGATGGTAACGTGACAACTTTTTGTTCCAAAATGCCTTTGTTGGCTATTAATAATGTTTGCGCCTTCTCTCAAAGTGGACACGGAAAATACCACATCATATTTGTGCTTATATGACGAGGCCCTACCCAATATAGACCTTGTGACTGTAGGTCGAATTTGAATTATGTACACGAAAAACTCAATTAATGTATTAAAGAGCCAGATTGTCCCTTAATTTATTCATAATTTTGCACTTTGCACCTATTAGTCTATGTTGTTTCTATAAAAAAATCAAGGAGAGAAGAGGCATCAGATATCATTTCACCCGTAGATGTGACATGCATGTTCGCTATCGAAACCACAAACTTTCTTGTGAGAAGCTCCGGTTTGTAAGAGGCTTGTGCCAAAACTTGCCCAAAATTGGGCAATTTTTTTACCACAACACACAACAGGCAAGGTCATTACGCCATGCCCAAGTTTCATGAATTTATGACGAGGTTGGGATTTACATGAATTTAAAAACCAAGTTTCCCAATGTTTGCGGCCGAGCCAAGACGCTGGGATGTTTGAAATTCATTCCCATTTCTTGCGTGGGACCTAAACATGCATCCAGGGAAACATATATGATTTGTCAACCTATTTTCATGTGTTAGACCTTGTGATTGTAGTTTAAATTTGAATTATGCACATCAAATGGCTAGAAAACTCAATTAATGTATTAAAAAGGCCAAACAAACACTGGAAAATCCCATAGTTTAGCACGATAGTCATGTTGCTCTATGGTGACTCTAGAAATAAATTCAGGTCAAGAAGAGATGGTGGATGTTGTTTCGCACATTAAAGGTGAACGTCCACTCTCGGAACCACATGACTTCTTGTTAGAATCGTAAAAGGTTTGTGCCAAAACTTGTCCCAAAATTGGCAAAAAAAATTACCACAACACAAATGAGCCATGACATGACACCATGCAAAGTTTCATGAACTTCTGACGATATTTGGATTTACTGGAATTTGAAAACACGGATTCTCAATGTCTACGGCCAAGCCAAAATATCGAGAGGTTTGAAATTCATTTCCATTCCTTGCATGTGACCAAAACATGTATCCAGTGACACATATATGATTTTTCAACCCATTCAGGTGCACTCTAACACGTGCTTAACTGTAGTTCATACTTGAACTATGCACATGAAATGTCTAAAAACTCTTTAAATGTTTAAAAAAGGCCTAAAACAACCCTGAATAATTCCATATTTTAACAGACACTCCTATAGTTGCACGTTCACTACAGATAAATGTTATTGCAATCCAAACACCTTCAATTGCCGATGTTACCTCATTTTTTGTTTTGAAACAATATGAAAATCAAGTACATCACAAACAGTTCTTGATCATGAAGCGTGTGTGATGTGGTATAAAATATCTTGGGCCAATCCTCATATATGTCTTATGCCGGAAGCTTCATCGGCTTCAGTCCGCCGCCGACGCGTTAACCACACAGTCACACTTACTCCCCAAGACCATTGTACTGTTCAAACGTCGCCGGTGAAAGATGGGGACGTGGATCCGCGTCTAAAGGCAACTTCGGCGACCCACGCCGGCTTGAGCGCGGCCACATCAGCCTTGAACGCGCTCACAACATCCTTGAGCATGGCCGCAATCTCCGACAGGGCGGCTGGAGCCGACGAAAGGGCTTCTGCTACAGCTGAGATGGCGGCACCAACATCTGTGACCGGGATAGCAAATAGCGAGAATGGCACAGCAGCTGTCCATTCCTCGGCGGCTTTCGTAGCACTTATGGCGGCTGTCCACGCCTATGCCGAGGCCGCCCAAGCCCAGCTCGTGTCGGTCACCACACAAATAGCAGCGGACTTCTCCGACACCGGTCGGCAACCTACGTCCGAAGAGTTGGCAATCACCGAGAGCGCTCGGGCAGCCGTCCATTCATTGGAAGCCTTCCTAGCCGAGATGGAGGCCGTCAGCGCTGAGGCAACGGCCGCCCACACTCGGCTCATGGCGGCCTTTTCCAAAGAGATGGCGGACGCGAACTGCGAGATGCTCGTGGAGTATGTGGCGATGGATTCCATAGAGCCCCTTCCCTTGGAGGTCGTCGAGCGCGAGCTGGTCATGGAGGATGCGGCGGAGATCGACGAGCGTATGGCAAAACATTAGTCTTTGTTTAGAGCATTGGTCTTTTGTTAGAGTAATGTTTATGTCAACTAGCTCTATTTAATTGATCAATTAAGTAAGTGCGGGCTGTGGTGTATGCTCTTTAATTTGTGTAGTACGTAAATTAGCAATTGATGTTAAATTATGCGACGACGTGGATGACCATTGTAACCAGGGAAATCCGGACAAAAATTGGCCGCCATATCCCCATTCCGTCTTCCAAATGAAAATGGAATTCAAGTACATCACACACAATTTGTTGGCACGGACCGTGTGCAATGTAGTATCCAATCTTACGTCGGAAGCTTGGACACAAAAATTTGATCGTTCAAGCTCATCGCACATGGGGTAAAGTTCAGCCTTTGTTTGTGATGTTTAGATATCGCACACGGTTCTGAATAAGGGACTGTGTCCGATGAGACTTTCCGCACCAGTTTTTCGCTGCACCGAACGAAAATTTTGGGCTACGGCGGAAATATCTACCTCCCTCACCCCCCCCCCCAGTACCAATCTTATGTCGGAAGCTTGGACACAAAAATTCGCACGTTCAAGCTCATCACACATGGGGTAAAGTTCAGGCTTCATTTGTGATGTATAGATATCGCAAACTGTTCTGAATAATTTGCACGTTCAAGCTCATCACACACGATGTAAAGTACAGGCTCCGTTTGTGATGTATAGATATCGCACACAGTTCTGAATATGGAACTGTGTCCGATGACACTTTCTGCGCCAATTTTCGCTGCACCGAACGAAAATTTTGGGCTACCGCTGAAATATCTACCTCCCTCACCCCCGATACCAATCAAAATCCACATTTCCCCTGTTTCATCGTTCCTTTCCTAGTTCAAAACTTCACTGCTTGCTTGCAGTGCCGCCACCTCCTTGCCGGCGACGCTCCTTCCTGCTGCTCGGCCTCGTCCATCTAGTCAGGTAATCGACACCTCCCCAATACCCCTCTCTCCCACCCCCTCCTCCTCCATCCCACATGGCCCGACCGCCGGCGCGACGCCTTCCACCCAAATCACCGCCCCATCCTCCAAATAATCGCTGCCAAAAGCCATGGTGCATGCAGTATAGCCAGGATCTCAAGTAGAATTTGGCAACGGAGAAGCAAATCGCGGCTGCATGCGCGGATGAGGCAGAGATGGTTGCCATGCGTGCCAACCCCCAGATCTGTGAGGAGCACCTCGCCGTTGAGGCCACCGTTGACGCCTCGCGCGCGGACGCCACCATGCGGTTGGCTGCTATAAACGACAGCTCGTGGTCTTTTCTCGAGGGCACCGCAGGTGCGTTTGATGAAGACTACGAGGTGTTTTCTTAGCGTGCCCGTGCTTACCTCAGCTCCAGAGCTGGCATGTTGGTCTTGGGGCATGATCAGGCCACTCACCACTACGAGGTGTGCACCCACGATGTGGAGGCCTCGCCCTCTCGCAAATTGAAGGAGCCCATCATCATTGATATCTCCAACGATGAGGAATAGATTTTTTTCCTAGCTTTATCACTAAGGACCTATATATGTTCAGCTAGCTACGCCGGTTAAGCATGTTGCATTTGCTACTCCTGCCTTTCATTTAGAAATTCCAGTGGAATGTCCAATGTAATGCTACTTGCAATCTGACCTTCTAATATGTTCTATTATGGAATGTCGTGCTTAGTTAACTGTTTGGTTCATTTGTTGTGGTGATCATTTAACTATTTAGTTCAATTCTGCAATGTGATGTTCGATTGTTGTTGGTACAATTTTGTATTGTTGTGCATGTGAGAAATAAATCGAATTTAGATGTACTAAATACATGTGAAACATATACAATTGCTATATTTCCTAGTTCTTAACACGCTTGGTTTAGATAAGTACCTTTTCCATGTGGCTCGAATTAATCTGTTGGATCGGCAATGTGTTTATTTTTCATTAACATATTTCACTGATAGTATGCCAAATATCACTTATAACCTGATCAATGTCTATCTTAAATATGTTGCAGGGGGAAACAATGGGAGACACTCAAGTTTACCGTCGAGGTTTGCACATCCATGGTCCTTTGTCTAATAGCACATTATTGTGCAATTGCAGGAACCATTCTAATATTAAGGTTTATAATAATTTGTTCTTGCACATGTAGGTCCTGCTGTAAGAGGTTTAGACCCACTGTTCGACCCTTTTTGCATGTGGGGAAATGAGGTGTCCTTGAATATTAGTCAAATCAAGAAACTCAGAAAGATTGTTAAGATAAAGAAACTAGCTACGAAAAACAACAAGATGTTTGTCTGCACAATGAAGAAGACATCAGTCAACTATAGGATGGTACCATCTCTTTCACCCTGTCCTTTTCCCTTTGCTCCATTTCAAATTTAGAAAAGATATTTAAGCATATGTTTGTTTTCAGTCCTTTTCAAGGTAGTTCATCGATGATTACATCTCAAATCACCTGTATGGTCAAGAGGCGAGGAAGGTATTCATACAGCATCCACGGTATAATCGTGAAGTCTTCCTCAAGAGGACGAAGGATGGGCAGGCAATCATCCACATGCACTGGCCTAAAGTTGAGAGGACCTTCAACATCATTGAATGCTTAATATTCGCCTTCCGCTTCAACAGTTTTCTAGACGAGACTCATCTGTCTATTTACCGTCTATGATGATACTTTCCAAAGGTATTAGATGTTGCATTTGAAACTTTGTCCTGTTGTGCAATTCGGTAGCTAGGTAGTATATGCCTATAGATGTTGTACGCTGATGTAATTCAATTATGAAATCCTGGTTGTCGTAATACGAATAAGAAATATATTGTGTGTTTGATATGAAATGTTAATTTGATTACTAAATGGACTATAAATAATAGAGCAATTAGGCTAATTATTGTGGTTCCTATTGCAGACGGTTTCTAAGACAACGCCGTGGGCGATGACCTCAACAAACCCACATGGTTTCTAAAAAGTTGGCGTGCTGGGTCAGTGAACAGTCACACAGGACTTCCGGTCGACAACTGTGTGCGTTAGTCCACCCTATCACAAACGTTTTCACATAAGAAGTGTGTGTGAAAGACAGCCTTATGCCAAACAGTTTCTTCTAGGCACCATGAGTGATGTATTGAATAACGTAATCGACAGAATTATAACTATCGTGTGTGATGGCCAGCCCTATCACAAATGATGTTATGCAGAAAATTGTGTGTGATGTGCAATACGAACGGAGATGTATCTTTGGGATTCCATGTGTGTGATGCTAAGCACATCTCACACGACTTCTGCAATATGTCTGTTTGTGATGGTCCTCCTAATCGCACACGCTCAATTTTTGCCTGGCGTGTGTGACCGGACGGAGGCATCACCGATGATTTATCTGTGCCGTGTGGGATAGGCCCCCCTATCACCCACACAGGCAAGGTGACGGTTTAAAACTACGTATAGGACGCGGCTGCACTAGTGATCATACTAAGCAAATTCATAAAAATCATAATAGATCATTCATCAAACCATCCATGACTCAATGGATAAAACTCATCCCTCTTACTAGGAATGTATGATTGTCCTCATTTATTCAAACTAGAAAAACTCTTTTAAATAAAGTTCAACGAATGACTAATAAGGGAAACGAGAAAGGGCCTCAAAATCCCCCCAAGCTTATCATGCTAAGCTAGTTGGATTCATTTAGTCTCCTTTTTATTGATACTGGTGTTCTCTCCTGGATATGAAGTTGTGACACCGGTGAGGGCGTCGATCATGAACTTATTTGCAACCTCCAAGTTTGTGATGCGAGAACGGTACATGCGAAGAGTGGCATCCTGGTTGGCGATGATCTTTAAGATTGTGTCAAGAGCCTCGCGAGTCTTGACAGCCAAGGCCACCTCCATCTCCCTTATCTTGTCAGCCATAACCTTAGTCTCAACTACAAAATTATTGACTTGTACCTGGGGTGGAGTTGGTGGCACCGGGGCGGTGCTACGCCTCTTCCTAGGAGGCCCAACCTGCATGCGAGCGCCGATGGTGTGTATTCCATGCGCCCTTCGATCAATCTCACTAGATTCCCCCAAGGGATCATGGATGGTGCAATTACTAAAACCGCACTTCCCCATGACAGCAGGAGTCTCCTTGACAAAGTTGATCATGTCCTCGTCGATGACGACCTTGATGGTGTTGATGGGTATGGCCGCCGGTTTGTTTCCCTTCTCTTCATCTTCTTCTTCTTCTCCTTCAAAAGGAGGTTCCTCTGGGTCTTCTTCAAAAGAGGACCAATCACGTGAGCGATAGAGCATCTCCCTTATGCTTGCCAGAGAGTAGCTTTCCTCCTCCATGTCCTCTTATTTTTGCAAGGAGGTTTGCCTCTCATCCCACAAAAAAGCCATTGCTTCCTGCACTTCAAAACTCAAGAAGACTTGACCTAGATCGACTTGTTAGTATTGATAAAGGAGGAGGCAATAGTTCTGTATATAAGGGGCTAGAGACGCAGGTTTTGACGGTATAAGGAAATTAAAGAGAATCAGAAACAAACCAATAAGATCAGGTGAAATTTTGTTAAAACTCGGAAAGAAATCACGATTGATGGCCTTCCATAAGACCGCGGCTGATTGTTTGAGCGGTCGTTTGATCTCCTTCCACCAAGTCCTTTGCAAACCGAGCATATGTCAGCCTTTAAAACGGTCGTGTCCGCTTGTTCGGGCACCCGTTTCATCCCCTTCTTCTGCAAGACAAAATCTCTCTCTTTTAAAAATAAATAATATTAAATGGGGCAGAGGACGAAGTTTTTCTCCGTGAGAACAAAGCAGACATGGCCAACCAGATGATTGCAAGCGTTCGCATGAGCACATGTTTACTCCTTTTTGCCTGCACACCTAAATGAACAGAATCAATGACGACGCTTCAAACGACCGCATGCAGTCGTATGAGCGCCCGTTTGGTTACGAAAAACATAACATCTTATTCAGAAAAATATGACAAAGACAAATTGAACGAAAGCTTAGGGGAAAATAAAGAACGTCCCTATGTTTTCTTGTACTTTCAACTCTTTGTTTTTTGCAAAGATCTTCGTTCCAGACTTCTTCATTCTTGGAGGTTGAGGAAGTGGTGACATCTTTTGCACTTTACTGGGGTGTAAAGAGTTGTTATAATAAAATAAATCATTCTCTTCCCTTACCTTTAATAATGCGAACGACACTCCTAGACCGATGAATGGTGGTCCGGTGTCTCCAAAAGTATGAATGGTAGCTCTGTCCAAGGCCACAACCGTCCCATAGGGGATACATATACCTGTTGAGTTGTATTGATGTTCCTCCCTAATAAGGGAGATGTTCATCAATACTTATCCTATCTTTACGCGGTCTAAAATTTCATTGCCAAATTCCTGCAAAAAAAATATATCACCTCATCTAGCGAGGCATAGTTTCTTTAACATCCAACACCTCTTTAATTGCCTGGCGGTTAGTATAGAATATAACTTGTGTATCCGTAATGTAAGGTCTAAACTTCTCGTAAGCAAAGATTTCTGCATGGAGTTCTCTATCTTTCTTAGCATAATTCCTTTGAGCATCAGTAAGAGTATGACTTGCAAAGTAAATAACATTAAACTTCTCACCTACTTGCTGGTCCAAAACTACACTTACGGCATTATCATTCGTTCATATGAATTTTAAAGGGATGTCCCAGCTCGGAGGCGTAATGACAGGTGCATTAAGTAGAGCATGCTTGAGTTTTCAAAGGCACTTTTGCACTTGCCATTGAATGTGAAGAGAATATTTTTCTACAAAAGGTTAGTCAAGGGTTTCAAAATACTGGAGAAATTCTTAATAAAGCGCCTATAGAAACCTGCATGGCCAAGAAAACACATTATCCCCTTTACAACACGAGGATAAGGGAGTTTCTCTATAGCATCTATCTTTGCTTTATCAACTTCTATTCCCTTACCAGATATTTTGTGCCCTAAAACAATCCCTTCATTAACCACAACGTGGCATTTCGCCCAATTCAGAACAAGATTAGTGTCTTCACACCTCTGCAAAACTTTATCAAGATTGTGAAAACAATATCAAAAGAAGTTCCATAGACAGAAAAGGTCATCCATAAAGACTTCCATGATTTGTTCAAAAAAATCAGCAAAAATAGCATTCATGCATCTTTCAAATGTAGCTGGTGAAAACACATATGCTCCCTTGGAGGTTTTGATAATTCATGACAACATACATTATCTCTTGGACTAATAGTTCTACCTACTTGGTTTCAGATTGAGTCCAAAGATTGCAAAGACTGGAAGTTGTGACGAGAATCCCAAGGAGGAAAGGAGTAGGATTGGCAAAAGCTTCAAGCTTCAAGACTCTACATTTTACTTTATGTGAGAAATCACACTTGAGTCCATAGGAAAGCCAATACTATTAAAAGGGGATGAGGTATCTAAGATGATCTGGTTGCTCAAACTGCTTAGAGATTTGCCACCAAAAACCTCAATATTTCTCCCACGAAATATTCTGTCTTAAACCCTAAAGATCAAATTTGGTGCCGCCAACATTCCATATATCGGCCACACAGAGTTTTCCATAGACAGAACCCAAGCCAAACCCTAGCAAATCGGCACAACCGAGTTTCACTTCGGTACAGCCGAATGGCAGTGACCAACCTTCTGGTATCTAGTTGAATTTCAGAATTCCCGAGTTTTCAAATTGGTGCCACCGAAGTGAGGAACTGCCCGGGCCAACCGAATCGGTCTCACTGAGATACTTCATATCGGTCTCACGAGAACCCAAAAGTTAGGACATTTTGCACTAGTCGGTGCAACCAAGTTTTTACTCCAGTTCCACCGAGTTGGGCAATAATGTTGTAACGGTTGGATTTTTGGAGATGGCTATATATACCCCTCCACCCCTCCCCCTCTCATTCATTAAGAGAGCACTAAGAACCAGCAAACACTTCCACCATTCATTTCTAAGAGAGAACCACCTACTCATGTGTTGAGATCAAGATCTTTCACTCCAACCATATGAATCTTGATTTCTAGCCTCCCCAAGTTGCTTTCCACCCAATCAATCTCTTCTACCAAGCCAAATTCTGTGAGAGAGTGATTGAGTGTTGAGGAGACTATCTTTTAAAGCACTAGAGGAAGGAGTTCATCATCCATACCACATCTATTACCTTTGGGAGAGTGGTGTCTCCTAGATTGGTTAGGTGTCGCTTGGGAGCCTCCAAATTTTGTGGAGTTGAACCAAGAAGTTTGTAAGGGCAAGGAGATCGCCTACTTCGTGAAGATCTACCCCGAGTGAGGCTAGTCTTTCGTGGACGTAAGCCATGGTGGAATATACAAGGTTGCTTCTTCATGGACCCCTTGTGGGTGGAGCCCTCCATGGACTCACGCAGCCGTTACCCTCCGTGGGTTGAAGTCTCCATCAACCGGGACGTATGATAGCACCACCTATCGGAACCACGCCAAAAATCTCCGTTTCTTCTTTGTGTTTGATCTTCCTATCTCTACTCTTTACTTACACTTGCATGTGATTACTTTTCGCTGCTATACTCATAGACTTGCATGTGTAGGGTGTGCTAGACTTGATAGAATTGCTAAAACTTACCAACCAATAAAATTGGGAATAGGTTAGGTTTTTATTTGGTCAAGTAGTCTATTCACCACCCCCCCATCTAGACTCCTCTTCTCTATCCCACAATTGGTATGAGAGGATTGGTCTCCATTGCTTTGGTTTTATCGCCATTGGAGGAAGATGGATGTGCCTAGTTTGGGGAGTCTTAGCTGTAGAGTGCCTATTCTCAATGGGGAGTACTATAGTCAATGGAAAGACAAAATGCTTGATCTATTTGATGAATTCCATTTGAGAAAATATGTTGATAATCCCTATGTGCCTCCCATTGATCCCTTACATCCTTCTCACGAGGAAGAAATTGACATGCTTCATAATCTTAGAACCGTCAATCTCATCATTAGAGGATTACCAATAATTGTGTTTGATCAAATGAAAAACTTTGAGTGTGCCTACACTTTGTGGAAAGATTTGGAGAAAAGATATCCAAACTACTCTTTGAAAAATCTTGATGTCATTCTCCATAAAACTATTGCCTTTCACAAAATGAAGCCTAGTGATCCTAACTATGATAAATACTTATATGAGCTTCGTGACATCGTGTGTGCTAAAGGAGATGTCATAACTATCAACAACATCATCGTTGAAGCCATTCACATTCATAATCTTGAACATTGTCATGGTCACAATTCTAACGACTCTCTTGATCTTTGTGACAAGGATATTCCATTCGATGACAACAATGTGGAACATGGCTACTATGATGAGGATGAGGAGTTTGATATGGAATGTGAGAAGACTATGAAGAATCTGAGTCTCATGGCAAACTTCAAAGACTACATGTCCAGAGGAAAAGAATGGATTCTCGATAGTGGATGCACCAATCATATGACCGGAGATAGATACATGTTTCATGAGATCACACCAAATCATGACCACGGAGGTATGTGACCTTCGGAGACAACTCCAAGGGTAAGGTACTTGGTCTTGGTAAGGTGGCCATATCTCTTGATAGTTCTATTCAAAATGTCATGCTCGTTGAATCTCTTGGCTACAATCTTCTTTCTGTATCTAGACTCGCCGATTTGGGTTTTAATGTGCTATTTACCAAAGTAGATTGCCAAGTGTTTCGTCAAGACAATCATAACATGGTTTTTACCGGTTTCCGTAGAGGTGATCTATACATTATTGATTTCACTAAGAGAGCCCAACCTCGCACTTGTCTCATTGCAAGATCTTCTAAAGGTTCGCTATGGCATAGAAGGTTTGGACATGTTGGTATGCCTAATCTAGACAAGCTCATCAAAGGTGATCACATACTTGGTGTTAAAGATGTTATCTTTGACAAAGATAGACTTTGTAGTGCTTGTCAAGAAGGAAAACAAGTTGGCAGAAGTCATCCCGTAAATAATATCATGAATACTAAGAGACCACTCAAGTTGCTTCACATGGATCTTTTTGGTCCCAATGCTTACAGGAGCCTCGGTGTAAATTCTTTTGGTCTAGTTATAGTTGATGATTTTTCTAGATTTACGTTGGTATTCTTTCTTGATGAGAAGTCGCAGGTTAAAAAGATCTTCAAGAACATCGCTCAAAAGGCCCAAAATCAATTTGAAGTGAAGATCAAGAAAGTTCGGAGCGATAACGGAACGAAGTTCGAGAACACAAATGTGGCTATTTTTCTTGACGAAGAAGGTATCTTACATGAGTTCTCAGCTACATACACACCTCAAAAAATGGAGTTGTTGAGAGGAAGTACCAGATTCTCATAGAGATGGCTAGAATGATGCTCGACGAGTACAAGACTCCAAGACACTTTTGGGCGGAAACCGTGGAAACAACTTGTAATGCAATAAACCGACTCTACCTACACAAGCTTCTCGGTAAAATGGCATACGAGCTACTCACAAGTAACAAACCCCAAGTTGGATACTTTCGAGTATTTGGATCAAAGTGCTACATTCTTGATAAGCATCGTTGTTCTAAATTTGCTCCTAAATCTCATTAAGGTTTCCTACTTGGTTACGGGTCGAACTCTCACACTTACCGTGTCTACAACAACTTCACTCGAAAAGTTGAAGAGACGGTAGATATGAAGTTTGATGAAACTAATGGTTCGCAAGCCGAACAATCACCAAATGATGTAGGAGACAAAGAACCTTCAGAAGCCATCCAAGACTTGTCCATTGGCAAGATTTGTCCCATGGAGGTGAAGGAAAGCACTTCATCGACACAAGTGGAAGCTCCTACCTCGCGTCAAGGCGAACCACAAAATGACATGGAGGAATCCACAAGCGGTACATTTAATGTATAAAATTGCTAATAGAACGCCGACATTTTTCAAATTTTAGGATGTCGGTCTGTTGGGGAACGTTGCATGGGAAACAAAAAATTTCCTACGCTTCACCAAGATCAATCTAGGAGATGACCATCTACGAGAGGAGAGATTGGATCCACATACCCTCGTAGATCGCTAAGCGGGAAGCGTTAAGAAACGCGGTTGATGTAGTCGAACGTCTTCGCGATCCAAATTACAAGTCGTCCCGCGATCCAATCACGATCCAGTGCCGAACGGACGGCACCTCCGCGTTCAGCACACATACAGCTCGATGAAGATCTCCACCTCCTTGATCCAGCAAGCGAGGGCGGAGAGGTAGATGAGTTCTCCGGCAGCACGACGGCGTGGCGGTGGTGGTGGTGGAGCTGATCCCGCAGAGTTTCGCTAAGCAAAACCGAACCAATCTAGAGGTGAAGTTGATCTAGAGGGAGGGAGAGGCTGCGCCATGGCTTAAAGTGTGTGCAGCCCTCCCTCCCCTCACATATATATAGGGGGAGAGGAGGGGGTCGGCCGCCCTAGGGTTTTCCCTAGGGTTGGTGCGGCGGCCAAGGGGGTGCCTTGCCACCCAAGGCCTGGGCTGGCAGCCCCCTTTGGCTTGGCCCCCACCCTTCCGGCCGCATGGGCCTTGGTGGGAGGTGCGGCCAGCCCACCAGGGGCTGATGTGAAGCCTCTCACAGCCCATGGGGCCCTCCGGGGCAGGTGGACCCTCCCGGTGGACCCCCGGAACCTTTCCGGCACTCCCGATGAAACCCGGGCGAACCCCGAAACTATTTCGGTGTCCGAACATCAACTTCCTATATATCAATCTTTACTTCCGGACCATTCTGGAACTCCTCGTGACGTCTGGGATCTCATCCGGGATTCCGAACAACCTTCGGTCACCAACATACATAACTCAACAATACCAAATCGTCACCGAACGTTAAGTGTGCAGACCCTGCGAGTTCGAGAACTATGCAGACATGACCGATACACCTCTACGGTCAATAACCAATAGCGGGACATATATGCCCATATTGCTTCCCACACATTCTACGAAGATATTTATCGGTTGAACCTCTATGTCAAGGATTCAGTTAATCCCGTATTCCGTTCCCTTTGTTCATCGGTATGTTACTTGCTCGAGATTCGATCGTCGGTATCTCCATACCTAGTTCAATCTCGTTACCAGCAAGTCTATTTACTCGTTCCGTAATACAAGATCCCGTGGCTAACTCTTTAGTCACTTTGCTTGCAAGCTCATTATGGTGTTGTATTACCGAGTGGGCTCTGAGATACCTCTCTGTCACACGGAGTAACAAATCCCAGTCTTGATCCATCCCAACTCAACAGACACCCTCGGAGATACCTGTAGAGTACCTTTATAGTCACCCAGTTACGTTGCGACATTTGATACACACAAGGTATTCCTCCGGTGTCAGTGAGTTGCATGATCTCATGGTCATAGGAACATATACTTGACATGCAGAAAACAATAGCAACAAACTAACACAATCATATGCTACATTTATAGTTTGGGTCTTGTCCATCACATCATTCTCCTAATGATGTGATCCCGTTATCAAATGAAAACTCATTTCTATGGCCAGAAAACCTTGACCATCTTTGATCAACGAGCTAATCCTGTAGAGGCTCACTAGGGACACGGTGTTGTCTATATACCCACACATGTATTTGAGTTTCCAATCAATACAATTCTAGCATGGATAATAAACATTTATCATGAACAAGGAAATATGATAATAACATCTTTATTATTGCCTCTAGGGCATATTTCCAACAGTCTCCCACTTGCACTAGAGTCAATAATCTAGCTCACATCACCATGTGATTTACATTGTAATGAATGTAACGCCCATACAGTTCTGGTGTTTATCATGTTTTGCTCGTGCAAGAGGCTTAGTCAACGGGTCTATGACATTCAGATCCGTGTGCACTTTGCAAATATTTATGTCCTCCTCTTTGATGTAATCGCGGATGGAATTGAAGCATCGCTTTATGTGTCTGGTCCTCTTGTGAAACCTTGGTTCCTTGGCTAGAGCAATGGCACCAGTGTTGTCACAGAACAGAGTCATTGGGTCCAGTGCACTGGGAGCAACTCCAAGATCTGTCATGAACTGCTTCATCCAGACACCTTCCTTTGTCGCCTCCGAGGCAGCTATGTACTCCGCTTCGCATGTAGAATCAGCTACCACGCTTTGCTTGGAACTGCACCAGCTTACCGCTCCTCCATTGAGAATAAATATGTATCCGGTTTGAGACTTAGATTCATCCGAATCAGTGTCAAAGATTGCATCAACGTAACCCTTTACGACGAGCTCTTGATCACCTCCATAAACGAGAAACATTTCCTTAGTCCTTTTCAGGTACTTAAGGATATTCTTGACCGCCGTCCAGTGTTCCACTCCTAGATCACTTTGAAACCTTCCGGCCATACTTATGGCAAGGCTGACATCTGGTCTTGTGCACAGCATTGCATACATGATAGAGCCTATGGCAGAAGCATAGGGGATGACACTCATCTTTTCTCTATCCTCTGCAGTCACTGGGCATTGAGTCTTACTCAACTTCACACCTTATAACACAGGAAAGAACCCCTTCTTGGACTGATCTATTTTGAAATTCTTCAAAACTTTATCAAGGTATGTGCTCTGTGAAAGTCCTATTAAGCATCTTGATCTATCTCTATAGATCTTGATGCCTAATATAAAAGCAGCTTCTCCTAGGTCCTTCATTGAAAAACTCTTATTCAAATATTCCTTCACACTTTCCAAAAAGTCTACATCGTTTCCAATCAGCAATATGTCATCCACATATAATATTAGAAACGCTATAGAGCTCCCACTCATTTTCTTGTAAATACAAGCTTCTCCGTAAACTTGTATAAACCCAAATGCATTGATCACCTCATCAAAGCGAAGATTCCAACTCTGAGATGCTTGCACCAGCCCATAAATGGATCGCTGGAGCTTGCAAACTTTGTCAGCACTCTCTGGATCGACAAAACCTTCTGGTTGCATCATATACAACTCTTCCTTAAGGAAACCGTTAAGAATCGTTGTTTTGACATCCATCTGCCAAATTTCATAATCGAAAAATGCAGCTATTGCTAACATGATTCTGACGGACTTAAGCATCACTACGGGTGAGAAAGTCTCATCGTAGTCAACTCCTTGAACTTGTGAAAAACCCTTTGCCACAAGTCGAGCTTTATAGACGGTAACATTACCGTCCGCGTCCGTCTTGTTCTTAAAGATCCATTTATTCTGAATGGCCTTTCGCCCTTCAGGTAATACTTCCAAAGTCCACACTTTGTTTTCATACATGGATCCTATCTCGGATTTCATGGTCTCTAACCATTTGTTGGAATCTGGGCCCACCATCGCTTCTCCATAGCTCGTAGGTTCATCATTGTCCAACAACATGACCTCTAAGACAGGATTACCGTACCATTCAGGAGCAGTACGTGTCCTTGTCGACCTACGAGGTTCAATAGTAACTTGATCCGAAGCTTCAAGATCACCATCATCAGCTTCCTCTTCAACTGATGTAGGCTCCACAGAAACATCTTTCTGCGCTGCGCTACTCTCTGGTTGAAGTAAAGGTTCAACAACCTCGTCAAGTTCTATCTTCCTCCCACTCAATTCTTCCGATAGAAACTCTTTCTCGAGAAATTATCCGTTCTTAGCGACAAACAGTTTGCCTTCGGATCTGAGATAGAAGGTGTACCCAACCATCTCTTTTGGGTATCCTATGAAGACACATTTGTCCGCTTTGGGTTCGATCTTTTCTGGCTGAAGCCTTTTGACATAAGCATCGCACCCCCAAACTTTAAGAAATGACAACTTTGATTTCTTGACAAACCATAGTTCATACGGCGTCGTCTCAATGGACTTAAATGGTGCCCTATTTAAAGTGAATGCAGTTATCTCTAACTCATAATCCCAAAATGATAGTGGCACATCAGCAAGAGACATCATAGAACGCACCATATCCAATAAGGTTCGATTACGAGTTCGGACACACCATTACGCTGTGGTGTTCCAGGCGATGTCAACTGTGAAACAATCCCACATTGTCTTAAGTGATTGCCAAACTCATAACTCAGATATTCTCCTCCTCGATCAGATCGTAGGAATTTAATCTTCTTGTTACGATGATTCTCAACTTCACTCTGAAATTGCTTGAACTTTTCAAACGTTTCAGACTTGTGTTTCATCAAGTAAATATACCCATATCTACTTAAGTCGTCGGTGAAGGTGAGAAAATAACGATATCCACCGTGTGCCTCAATGCTCATCGGACCGCACACATCAGTATGTATGATTTCCAATAAGTCACTTGCCCGTTCCATTGTTCTAGAGAACGGGGTCTTTGTCATCTTGCCCATGAGGCACGGTTCACATGTGTCAAGTGATTCAAAATCAAGTGACTCCAAAAGTCCATCAGCATGGAGTTTCTTCATGCGTTTTACACCAATATGATCTAAGCGGCAGTGCCACAAGAAAGTGGTACTATCATTATCAACTCTACATCTTTTGGCATCAATGTTATGAACATGTGTATCATCACTATCGAGATTCAATAAGAATAAACCCCTCACATTGGGTGCATGACCATAAAAGATATTACCCATATACATAGAACAACCATTATTCTCTGATTTAAATGAGTAACTGTCTCGCATTAAACAAGATCCAGATATAATGTTCATGCTCAACGCAGGCACTAAATAACAATTATTCAGGTTCATCACTAATCCCGATGGTAATCGAAGAGCGAGTGTGCCGACGGCGATCACATCAACCTTGGAACCATTTCCCACGCGCATCGTCACTTCGTCCTTTGCCAGCCTCCGTGTATTCCGTAGTTCTTGCTTTGAGTTGCAAATGTGAGCAACCGAACCGGTATCAAATAGCCAGGAACTACAACGAGAGTTGGTAAGGTACACATCAATAACATGTATATCATATATGCCTTGTTTGGTGTTGGCCGCCTTCTTGTCGGCCAGATACTTGGGGCAATTCCGCTTCCAGTGGCTAGTACCCTTGCAATGAAAGCACTCAGTTTCTGGCTTGGGTCCAGCCTTGGGTTTCTTCATGGGAGGGGCAACTGCCTTGCCACTCTTCTTGGACTTACCCTTCTTGCCCTTGCCATTCTTCTTGAAACTAGTGGTTTTATTGACCATCAACACTTGATGCTCCTTCTGGATTTCTGACTCAGCGACTTTCAGCATCGCAAATAGCTCGGCGACTGACTTGTTCATCCCTTGCATGTTATAGTTCAACACAAAGCTTTTGTAGCTAGGTGGCAGTGATTGAAGAACTCTGTCAGTGATCGCCTCTGGCGGGAGAGTAATTCCCAACTCAGCCAGACGGTTGGAATACCCAGACATTCTGAGTATGTGTTCATTGACAGACCCGTTCTCCTCCATCTTGCAAGCATAGAACTTATCGGAGGTCTCATACCTCTTGATCCGGGCATTCTTTTCAAAAATAAACTCCAACTCCTGGAACATCTCATATGCTCCATGGCGTTCAAAACATCTTGTAAGTCCCGGTTCTAAGCCATACAACATTGCACACTGAACTATTGAGTAGTCATCAGAACGCGCGTGCCAGGCGTTCGCAACGTCTGCAGACGATACTGTAGCGGGTGGCGCACCGAGCGGTGCATCAAGGACATAAGCCTTTTGGGAAGTTGTGAGGATAATCCTCAGATTACTGGCCCAATCTACAAAGTTACTTCAATCATCTTTCAGCTTGGATTTCTCTAGGAACGCATTGAAATTTAGGGGAGCTACTGCGCGAGCCATTGATCTACAACATAAATTTTGCAAAGATTACTTAGACTATTCTTCAAGATAATGAGTTTAGTTAATCATATTACTTAAAAAAAACTCCCACTCAAATTGACATCCCTCCGTTTATTCGAGTGCTACATGATCCAAATTCACCAACCCAAGTCCGATCATCACGTGAGATGAGGTGGTTTCAATGGTGAACATCTCCATGTTGATCATATCTACTATATGACTCATGTTCGACCTTTCGGTCTCTTGTGTTCCGAGGCCATGTCTGTACATGCTAGGCTCGTCAAGTTTAACCCGAGTGTTCCGCATGTGCAAAATTGGCTTGCACCCGTTGTATGCGAATGTAGTCTATCACACATGATCATCATGTGGTGTCTCGAAACGACGAACTTTCGCAATGGTGCACACTCGGGGAGAACACAATTTTATCTTGAAATTTTAGTGACGGATCACCTTATAATGCTACCTTCATCCTAAGAAAAATAAGATGCATAAAAGGATTAAAATCACATGCAAATTATAAGTGACATGATATGGCCATGAACTTGTGCTTTTGATCTCCATCTCCAAGGCACCGGCATGACACCATGATCTCCATCATCTTGATCTCCATCAACGTGTCACCATGAGGTTGTCGCGCCAACTATTGCTTCTACAACTATTGCTAACTCATAGCGATAAAGTAAAGAAAATGACACAAATTAATTAAAGACAACCCTATGGCTCCTGCTGGTTGCCGTACTCATCGACATGCAAGTCGATATAAGCTATTACAAAACATGATCATCTCATACATCACATATATCACATCATGTTTCTGGCCATATCACATCACAACATACCCTGCAAAAACCAAGTTAGACGTCCTCTAATTTGTTGTTGCATGTTTTACATGGCTGCTATGGGTATCTAGCAAGAACGATTCTTACCTACGCAAAACCACAACAGTGATATACAAGTTGTTATTTCACCTTCTACAAGGACCGCCTTTGTCGAATCCGATTCAACTAAGGTGGGAGAGACAGACACCCGCCAGCCATCTTATGCAACAAAGTTACATGTTAGTCGATGGAACCGGTCTCTCGTACGTGGACGAGTAAGGTTGGTCCGAGCCGCTTCATCCCACAATACCACTGAATCAAGAAAAGACTAAGGAGGGAAGCAATCTGAATATCAACGCCCACAAACTCCTTTGTGTTCTACTCGTGATGTCATCTACGCATAGACCTAGCTCATGATGCCACTATTGGGGAACATTGCATGTGAGGGAGTCATGGTTTAAGGGGTCCTCGGGAGGTCGACCTATTACATATGGGCCGGACTATATGGGCCACTTGCCAGATATTGGAAGGATTGAAGATCTCATCTCCAAGGAGGAAGCTTCGAGAATCGTGGCTTGCCTTCCACGTTTGGAGTAGTGAATAGGCATGTTTATCCCTTCGACGTGTAACCGACCATGTGTAAATCATAGGGACCCCTGGCGTCTATATAAGCCGGAGGGTTTTAGGTGGTAGAACAACATAACTCATCTAGGGTTTAGTTACTTGATCTCGAGGTAGATCAACTCTGTAATTCCCATACAATCAATATAATCAAGCAGGACGTAGGGTATTACCTCCATAGGAGGGCCCGAACCTGGGTAAAACCTTGCCCCCTTTGTCTCCTGTTACCATCGATCCAAGTCTCACAGTTCGGGACCCCCTACCCGAGATCTGCCGGTTTTGACACCGACATTGGTGCTTTCATTGAGAGTTCCACTGTGATCGTCAGAAGGAATCGATGGCTCGCCTAGTCATCAACGAAGAGGTCCGCAATACGAACACTTTTGTCCCTGGATGTTGACACCGACATTGACACCGACATTGTCGCTTTCGGCAGCATAGTGCTGCACGCCGACCCGACCGGCCATCTAGGTCGCGTCGGAAGTTTCGCCCCTGATCAAGAGGTCAGATTCGGGAACTTAGAGTTCTTCATAGACTCTCGAGGCGATCTATCACTAACTGGGCTCGCAGTCTCGCCTACCATGCCCGAAGACTCTGAGGCCTCAACCCCAGACCCATCTTTCGGCTCCGCCCATGGGATCTACCCCGGCGAGGGCCCGACCTTCAGTCCGGATCAGGTCATAGTACCCGACGTCCGGACATCGGTTCTTGCCGAACACACTCCCTGCACGGACGCATCGGAGGTTCACTCCGGAAGCTCTGGGCAGACCGGTCCGATCGATCTCTCGATACTCGACGAGGCTCTAGATCGGATCTCGTCGATGAAGATCAACGACGACCCAACCCCGATCTATTCTCAGATCGGGCCTCGGACGGGTCAGGACAGATTTTTCGTCCCACCCACCACCCACTTGATAGCCACTGTCGAGGATTTAACCGACATGCTAGATTACGCCTCCGAAGAGGCAGAGTACATGGATGAGGAGGATCGAGCCCTCACCCCCGCTAGGACCGGGCAGTGGACTGCCACCTCTACATACGACGTCTACATGGTGGACACTCCGAAAAACAACGGCGATAAATCGGACGAAGCACCGTCAAGATGCCGAAAGCCGCATAAACGGTCAAAAGGGAAAAAGGGGTGAAAGTCTACCGATGGCACCGGGGACGGAGATACCCCGGAAGACATCGGCGGCCCCGAAATCCCCGAACACCTGTTAGAGGGTCAGGAGAGGCCCGAAGACCGTCGCAACCCCGATGATCCAGATGATCCTGATGACGATGACTACCTCCGCTCTATTGAGGCGGAGGACAATGCGGAAGCCGATGACTTCGCCATTCCCGACAATCCTGCAGATCAGGAACTATTCAGGCAACAGCTGTTATCTACGGCTCGCAGCCTGAGGGCAAAAGAACGGCAGCTCAAAGCCGAACAAGACGACCTCAACGACCGATGGACGAGAGTCCTCTCCGCAGAGGAAGGATACGGCATCGGTCTATCGGACCAACCTAAAAGCTACCCACGCAGAAGGCTGCTGCCACAATTCGACGACGATCTCACTGATACGCCGTCTCCCAAGCATACCCCATGCGACAAGCCAGACCGCCCTCCTCGAGGACGTGACAGGACGGCTGACGATACTGGCTATAGGCCAACGATACCCCGTAGACGGGGAAAGGAGCCACTAGAGCCCGATGGCAGGTTTGACCTGCGACACGACCTGGACCATAGAGCAGGTCGTACGCGATCCATCTACGGATCCAGAGGATACTCACCCGATAGACGGGAAGGGTACCGGCCTTGGTTCGACCGCGACAATGAAGATCGGGAATGAACCCGAGCTAGGACAGACACCGATCACCGGCGCGCCATAGCTCGGGTCAGAGGCGCCGCCCACCCACTGTGCTGCACGGACGAGGTAATGCGGCATCAGTTCCCGGAAGGGTTTAAACCCGTAAACATAGAGCAATACGATGGGACAACTGACCCAACCGTATGGATCGAGGATTTCCTCCTCCACATCCACATGGCGCGAGGAGATGACCTCCACGCCATCAACTACTTACCCCTGAAGCTCAAGGGGCCAGCTCGGCACTGGTTAAATAGCCTCCCCGAAAACTCTATTGGGTGTTGGGAGGACCTAGAAGAAGCATTCCGATCTAACTTCCAGGGCACTTATGTTCGGTCACCGGACTCCTCCGATCTAAGAAACGTCGTACAGAAGCTAGGAGAGTCCGCGCGGCTATTCTGGAATTGTTTCCTGACCAAGAAGAACCAGATCGTAGACTGCCCAGACGCCGAAGCTATAGCCTCCTTCAGGCATAATATTCGGGATGAATGGTTGGCTCGACAGCTCGGCCAGGACAAACCAAGGACAATGTCCGCCCTCACATCACTCATGACCCGATTTTGCGCGGGCGAGGATAACTGGCTAGCTAGACGTAGCCATAACCCCGAAGACCCCGGAACCTCTGAAGTTCGGGATGGCAACGGGAAACCGAAGCGTAACAAGAACAAGCGCCGGCACAATAATAGTGATGCCGATGACACGGCTGTCAATGCCGGCTTCCGCAATTCCCGTCCTGGGCAGCGGAAGAAGCCTCCTAAAGGCAAACATGACGGACCCACCCCGCTGGACAAGATTCTGCAGAGGCCTTGCCAGATCCATGGCACTCAAGAGAAGCCCACCAATCACACCAACCGTAACTGTTGGGTCTTCAAACAGGCCGGCAAGCTCGCAACTGAGGACCGAGGCAAGAGCCCACGCAGCGAGGACGAGGATGAGCCTCGTGGTCCGATCGGTGGCGGTCAAAAGAAATTCCCTCCAGAGGTAAAGACAGTAAACATGATCTACGCCACTCATATACCCAAAAAGGAGAGGAAGTGTGCCCTTCGAGATGTCTACGCCATAGAGCATGTAGCCCCGAAGTATAACCCATGGTCGGCATATCCGATCACCTTCGATCGACGTGACCATCCGACCAGTATCTGTCACGGGGGGTTCGACCGCTCTCGTCCTAGACCCGATTATAGATGGATACCACCTCACTAAGGTCCTCATGGATGGTGGAAGTAGCCTCAATCTGATCTACTCAGATACGGTGAAAAAGATGGGCATAGATCCGTCAAGGATCAAGCCCAGTAACACTACCTTCAAAGGAGTGATCCCGGGTGTTGAAGCCCGGTGCACAGGCTCCGTAAACCTGGAGGTTGTGTTCGGCTCGCCCGATAACTTTCGAAGCGAAGACTTGATCTTCGACATCGTACCCTTCCGCAGTGGCTATCACGCCCTGCTCAGCCATACAGCGTTCGCTCGCTTTAATGCCGTTCCGCACTACGCATACCTCAAGCTCAAGATGCCTGGCCCTAAGGGGGTCATTACCGTCAATGGCAACACAGAGCGCTCCCTCCGAACTGAGGAACATGCGTTGGCCCTGGCGGCCGAATTCCATTACACCGATGATTGGCAAGCGCCGACATCTGCCGCAAAGGCATCCAAGGCTGGGAAGCGAGCTCAGTCTCAACCCGAAGTACCAGAACCTTCTTCTCCCCATAAATAGGGATTCGCCCCCCATCGCATGGCCCTATTACCGGCAAAGTACGTGCCGAAGAGTCACAACTTCGCGCTCAAAATTCCATGGGCAGCGGTGGGGAAAAACTATTAGAGGGTAGGTGTTCGGCTGGACCGAACTATTACCGTCAACATGTCGTCGGACTTACTACAGGTACCATAAAGTGCCTGCTAAAGGCGTCAAGCTTATCCATACCTCGGCGACTTCTCAAGACCCTTTCTTCAAGGTCCGTTCGCCGAACTAGCAAATCCCATAAAGGCATACACCTCCTTAGGAGATGCAGGAGCAGATAAACGACAGGGCACATCAAGACGTCAGGTCATCTATCGAAGGCCCTTGGTACAACCTCTCCTGTAAAATTTATATTTCATTTATCAAATACCTGTAAACAGTTGCATCGGCAATTTGAATAATAAGAGTTGTTGAGTAAAATATAGATATATCATTTTCTCTTTGTTGTCCCTTTTCGGAACACTTTCTGTTTTCTCCCTCTCCTTACGAACCTGTTTGGTATACTGTACGATGCAACCGGCTAATAGACCGGGGGCCAACCTTAAAAATCGCCCTAATCACAATTTCTTTAAAGTGTTCGGCGTCTTGGAATTCCGCTTTATATGCATTGGTTCCGAACTATGTCTTGGGTCAATAGTTGGGTTGCCCGGCTCCTATGCTTGCCCCTTTATGTTCCGCTAGTTCGGCTAAAAGGGCAAAGGGAGCACCGCTGCGATTGCGCTTCCGGCTAGTCTGGTTAAGCGCCTCAGCGGAGAAAGCCGAAAACTGACTGTCATGGTATGCGAGAACTGGTCTGCGAATCCGAGCTTAACTAAATCTCATCAGAGGTTATTCCGTGTCATACGATGGGTTTGGTGTTAGTACAAACCAGGTGATATAGGCTTTGGCCGCGGTTTATCCGAACATCACAAACACATGGGGGCTAGTTATCATCCCCCGCACTCCTTTCTCGCGCCCCTATGGCTAAGTGAAAGCAATAAAGCATTATGGTCCGATTGCCTTGTCCGCCCCACACTACCACCTTCGGGTACCGATAGTTCGGCTAAGGGTCACAGTGCGTTGGCAGAGACACCCCACGTAGTATCTACATGGGGGCTGAAGCCGACGACTCGCCGCTTTCAGTTTTAACGGCCACACAGGAGTTATAAAGGATGCAAAGCATATAAGACATGATAAACCATGCGTCTTAAATATAAACACGTTAAAGAGTCTTCAGACACATTACAACGCCTTTACTCATACACATCCTCTCTCGAACATTGCGCCTCTATTGCCCGAGCACCCTCCATTACGCCGGAGAAGTATAGCTTGGGGCGCCTATGCTCTTTTCCGGTAGGCGGAGGAGCGGTGGCTATCTTCATTGGATCCAGCCCCGGCCAGTGCACCTTGGCCTTCGCAAAGGTCATCCGAGCTCCCTCGATGCAGGAAGATCGCCTTAGCGCGTCGATCCGGGACGAGGCGTCGCTCAGCTTCCGCACCAGGCCGAAGTAGCTGCCTGGCAATGGCTCGTTGGGCCATAGCCGGATACAGAGATCCTTCATGGCCGGTTCCGCCATCCGGTGTAGCTCCATCAGCTGCTTCAGCTGCTCCACAAGGAGAGGAGAACGCTCGGGGGCTTCAAATTGCGCCCAGAATAGCCGAGCTTCATCTCCTTCTCCCCGCGAAGCATAGAACTGCTTCGCGTCCGCTAAGCTCTTCTGGGGGTCCGAGCAGGCGCCTGAGGAACGCCATACTTGGGTAAGCAACTCGAACTTGCTGTCCCCGAAGATACACTGCAATGAATACGGCTTACCATCCATGATAGCTTTGGCTTGGCTGAGCTCCTCTTCAAATGACCGCCTATCCACCCGCTCCTTTTGGAGATTGGTTTTCAGGGTGGATAGTTCGGCGGCCTGCTCCTTGCCCTTCCGCTCCAGGTCCTCGCACTTCCGCCCAGCGTCTTTGAGCTCCTGCTAGATTTCCTCCACCCGAGCCTCGTGCTTGTCGCTGGTGGCTCTTAGGGCGGATAGCGCGGTAGCTGCTTCTTTGGCAGCCGCCTTCTCCACCGCAGCCTCCTGCTTGGCCTTCTCAAGCTCGGCCTTGAGCTTCTCAATCTCCTTCGCCGAGGCTGTGCAAGCATTAAGCATATCAAACAACACTGCATTGACAGTATGGTAACGAAGAGTTTTTACTCTAATTCGACTTACCTTGCGCCTCATCGAATCTCTTGTTTAGAGCATCAAGCTCGTCTTCGGAGCTCTTGAGCTTCCGATTTAGCTCTTCTAGCTCGGCAGCGTTATTGGCCGCTGCCATCGACGAAGCCTGTAACAAACAACATCATATCACGTTACAGGAGTTTACAACCTCCGAACTGTCACTAAAATGATCCTGTGTACGGTCCTCTTAAGGGCTGACAGAACGATCCGAACATATATTGTCCTATACATAGTTCGGATAAGGATCTATGATTTGACCCCCAGGTAAGTTTTTCCAAACTCACCTAGGGCTCGGGGGCTGCCATGCATATAATCATAACTTACAGAAATCAATATTTCACAAAGTAGAGCATTACATGACTCACCTGAAAGCCCGTCAGGAGACCGTTGAAGGCCTCCTTCAGTCCGGTATCCACGGACTGAATGCTCTGCAGTACCGTACCCATAAGGGTGCGGTGCTCTTCGGAGATGGGGGCGCTTGACAGAGCCTTCCCCATAGCCGGCCACCCAGTGGTCGGCGGTGCCGGTGGTGGTCGGTTGACCCGATCTTCGACCGGGGATTGAACCTGTGCCTCCGGAGGCGTGGTGCGCTCCGGAGACAACCTTGGAGGTGACTGGACATCTCCTTGTCCGCTCTCCTCAGTATCCGGGAGGGGCTTCTCTCCCGGGTCTTCGTCGGCCGAGATGTTAGCCTCGACCATGACGTCGTCGCCCCCACCTCCAGTGTCCGGCTCCAAAGGAGCCTGCTAGAATGACACCTCCGCGGTGTCCTTCGTGGCGCCCGGAGGAGTGGGGTGCGACGCGGTTCCGCTCTCCGCTAGCTCGGCGGGCGGGGTCTCCCCGTCCGAAACTTGATCGGTGGGGACAACGCGCGGTGGGCTGCAAGCCAGAAGGCACTCACATGTCAGTAACATTAAAAAACTTAGCGCTAATAGCTCGCGAGGTCTTCGGATCCTTACCTTCGAGGTGGGGGCTTAACCCTGAGGTTCCTTCGCGGAACCCTCTCGAAATCCTCGGACTCAGAATTTGAGTCCGTACTATCACCGGATAGGGCTACCTGTGTCCGGCGCGTCTTCTTCAGGGCAGGAGGATCTACGTCCTCCGGAGCGTCCGATGACGCCACCCTTTTTACGGCAAGGGGGGAATTGCCTCCCTCCTCACCCTCATGCTCCTCCTCTTGATTCGAGGAGGCGTGGGTCTCTTCGGACACAGCTTCTGGCTGGTCCCTGTTGCGCAGGCCTGTTCGGCCTGGCTTCTTCTTCTCCTTCTTCTCTGGCGCCTTGTAAGGCGCCACGACGAGCATCTCCAACAGTAGCGGAGACTTAGGGTCTTTGGGCTGTGGAGCCGGACACTTGATGCCCGTGGCTTTGCTCAACCATTCCTGTGAAAGGTGATCGGAAAATGCTTAGACTATCTTTAGGAAGATAGAACCGGTGAAATGAAACTATGCTATACCTCGGGTGGGGGCTGGATGGCACTCAAGCCCTTGTCCTCCTTCTTGCCCGGCCAGTTCTCCTGCGCCTTGAACAGCGCCTTCCATAGCTTCTCCCGCGTGGTGCGGAAGAGTTGACGAACTGTAGGATCATCGTTAGTCTGGTAATCCCACATAGGAGAACTCCGGCGCTGGCAGGGGAGGATGCGCCGCCGAAGCATAACCTGGACCACATTGGTCAGGCCGACTCCCTCCCTGATTAGGGAGGCGATGCCCCTCTGCAGGTCCTCCACCTCTGTGTCCGACCCCCAGTCAAGGCCCTTTCGGACCCATGAGTTCAATCTGGTCGAAGGGCTTGATCTGAATTCGGCAGAAACAGTTCCGCCCTCCTCCCTTGGCTCGGTGATGTAAAACCACTCTTTTTGCCAGGTCTTGATGGTGTCGATGAAGGTGCCGGATGGCCACACTACGTGCGGAAGCTTGCCGATGACTGCTCCGCCGCAATCCGAATGTGCGCCGGCGACACACTTCGGCTTGATGTTAAAGATCTTGAGCCACAGTCCGAAGTGTGGCTCGACTCGCAGGAACTCCTCGCAGACGATGATGAAGGCCGATATATGCATAAAAGAGTTCGGCGGGAGGTCGTGGAAGTCGAGGCCATAGAAGAACATGAGGCCCCTCATGAAGGGGTGAAGCGGGAAGCTTAACCCTCTGATGAAGTGAGGGATGAAGACCACCCTCTCACCTGGTTTGGGGGTGGGGATCACCTGACCCTCCTATGCGGCGCGGTGGAATACGTTGGCGGGGAGGTATCCGGCCTCCTTGAGGTCTCGGATGTCTTGGTCGGTGACTGAGGAAGCCTCCCACTTGCCACTAGAACCTGAGCCGGCCATGGTTGTGCTCGGAGGAGGAGTGGATTGGGAAACCTAGATCTGGGCTCTGGAAGCTCGGGGGAAGGGGAAGCGGGGATGCGAATGCGAGATGCGGATAAGCCTTGGGGTTTTCTTCCCCTTTTATTAAAGCTTGCTGCCGGTTAGCCTCCCTTCACGGCGCCATGAATCTCTCCGCTTCCCAAGGCATGCGTGCCGTTATACGCGCGTGATCAAACATATCCCGTGTAAAATGGGGCACGATCTGTGCATTGATGGATCGTGCTAGTGGAAACGGCCTCGAACCACGAAGCAGGTCTTTTCGGCTGGTTCAATGGTCGTGGTGGGCCGTGACTTTTCGTCTAAAAAGTTGTCAGAGAACACTATTGGCTCTCTGACGTTTGGCCTTCAAAGGCCGAGCTACTCATGGTATACGGACGATCTATGATCGGAAAGATTACACGTCGACGGAGGCCGAGCTATATCCTGGCCGATTACTGTTTGGAGAAAGGAACTCACCTCGCAAGCCGAAGACTCTGATCACTCAAAGCAGCTGGAGCTTGGACCCTTGGCGTTGGAGGCTAGTTCGGGGGCTAGTGAGGGAGTCCTGGTTTAAGGGGTCCTCGGGAGGTCGACCTATTACATATGGGCCGGACTATATGGGCCACTTGCCGGATATTGGAAGGATTGAAGATCTCGTCTCCAAGGAGGAAGCTTCGAGAATCGTGGCTTGCCTTCCACGTTTGGAGTAGTGAATAGGCATGTTTATCCCTTCGACGTGTAACCGACCATGTGTAAATCCTAGGGACCCCTGGCGTCTATATAAGCCGGAGGGTTTTAGGTGGTAGAACAACAGAACTCATCTAGGGTTTAGTTACTTGATCTCGAGGTAGATCAACTCTGTAATCCCCATACAATCAATATAATCAAGCAGGACATAGGGTATTACCTCCATAAGAGGGCCCGAACCTGGGTAAAACCTTGCCCCCTTTGTCTCCTGTTACCATCGATCCAAGTCTCACAGTTCGGGACCCCCTACCCGAGATCTGCCGGTTTTGACACCGACGGCATGGGAAACAAAAAATTTCCTACGCTTCACCAAGATCAATCTAGGAGATGACCATCTACGAGAGGAGACATTGGATCCACATATCCTTGTAGATCGCTAAGCGGGAAGCGTTAAGAAACGCGGTTGATATAGTTGAAAGTCCTCGCAATCCAAATCGCAAGCCGTCCCGCGATCCAATCACGATCCAGTGTCGAACGGACGGCACCTCTGCGTTCAGCACACGTACAGCTCGATGATGATCTCCGCCTCCTTGATCCAGCAAGCGAGGGCGGAGAGGTAGATGAGTTCTCCGGCAGCACGATGGCGTGGCGGCGGTGGTGGTGGAGCTGATCCGGCAGAGCTTCGCTAAGCAAAACCGAACCAATCTAGAGGTGAAGTTGATCTACAGGGAGGGGAGGCTGCGCCGTGGCTTAAAGTGTGTGCAGCCCTCCCTCCCCTCACATATATATATAGGGGGAGAGGAGGGGGCTGGCCGCCCTAGGGTTTCCCCTAGGGTTGGTGCGGCGGCCAAGGGGGTGCCTTGCCACCCAAGGCAAAAGGGCTGGCGGCCCCCTTTGGCTTGGCCCCCACCCTTCCGACCGCATGGGCCTTGGTGGGAGGTGCGGCCAGCCAACCAGGGGCTGGTGTGCACCCTATCACAGCCCATGGGGCCCTCCGGGGCAGGTGGACCCTCCCGGTGGACCCCGGAACCTTTCCGGCACTCCCGATGAAACCTGGGCGAACCCCGAAATTATTTCGGTGGCCGAACATCAACTTCCTATATATCAATCTTTACCTCCGGACCATTCTGGCACTCCTTGTGACATCCAGGATCTCATCCGGGACTCCGAACAACCTTCGGTCACCAACATACATAACTCAACAATACCGAATCGTCACCAAACGTTAAGTGTGCAGACCCTGCGGGTTCGAGAACTATGCAGACATGACCGAGGCACCTCTACGGTCAATAACCAATAGCAGGACTTGGATGCCCATATTGGTTCCCACACATTCTACGAAGATCTTTATCGGTTGAACCTCTATGTCAAGGATTCAGTTAATCCCGTACTCCGTTCCCTTTGTTCATCGGTATGTTACTTGCCCGAGATTTGATCGTCGGTATCTTCATACCTAGTTCAATCTCGTTACCGGCAAGTCTCTTTACTCGTTACGTAATACAAGATCCCGTGGCTAACTCTTTAGTCACTTTGCTTGCAAGCTCATTATGATGTTGTATTACAGAGTGGGCTCTGAGATACCTCTCCGTCACACGGAGTAACAAATCCCAGTCTTGATCCATCCCAACTCAACAGACACCCTCGGAGATACCTGTAGAGTACCTTTATAGTCACCCAGTTACGTTGCGACATTTGATACACACAAGGTATTCCTCCGGTGTCAGTGAGTTGCATGATCTCATGGTCATAGGAACATATACTTGACATGCAGAAAACAATAGCAACAAACTAACACAATCATATGCTACATTTATAGTTTGGGTCTTGTCCATCACATCATTCTCCTAATGATGTGATCCCGTTATCAAATGAAAACTCATTTCTATGGCCAGAAAACCTTGACCATCTTTGATCAACGAGCTAATCCTGTAGAGGCTCACTAGGGACACGGTGTTGTCTATATACCCACACATGTATTTGAGTTTCCAATCATTACAATTCTAGCATGAATAATAAACATTTATCATGAACAAGGAAATATGATAATAACATCTTTATTATTGCCTCTAGGGCATATTTCCAACACGGTCGTATTCGTACATTGTAATGATGAAAAAAACTAGGCCGAATGAGGCAGCGATTGGCGGTTCGTCATCACACAACGCCCCACGTTCCCTCTCGGAACTACGAGCCTTCGTGTGATGCTCCGGTTTATGAGAGGCATGTGTCAAAGCTTATCTCAAACAAGCCGTACTTTGACCACGACATCTTGGCCCCATGTCGGGAAATCATGCAGATTTTCATGTACATCAAAACATTTTTTTGAATTTAAAAACCTAGATTCTCAATGCTTGTGTCGAAACCGTTGCTCAAGATGTTTGGAACTCCTTCAAATTTATTGCACGTGGCATATATACGGAAGAAAGTAGTACATAAATATATTTTTTCCAGCAGTTTTTTGCTTCATCTTGCATGCCCATGTATTTCAATTTTGAATTATGGTCATTACATTTCTAGAAACTAACATAATGTATAAAAATGCCAATTGAACCCCGAATATTTCTAAATTTTAGGATGTCGTTCGTGCATTGTCACGGTCGGGATCTTTTTCTTACAATTAAAACAATATCCGTTACCGTTGTACCCCAAAATAGTTTTACAATTCAATACAAAAAACTAAACTGCATACACACGGTTCCATATAGGAACTGTTTGCGATAAAAATTCACGGATCTATTTATGGCTTACGAGGGAAGCTCGTCGGCTTCGTCTAGCTCGGATTACGTTCACCCTCGATTCCCATTCCCCAACAAACCCTTTCTACAAAGAATGACGTCGTGGGAACGCTTTGTAAGGGTGCGTAGGACCGCCCCCTCAGCCCCGAGCGCTCCCGCCTCTGCCAAGAACGCGGCCACCTCGGCCGAGAGCGCAGCCTCATCCGCCTTAACCGTGGCCACATCCGCCGAAAGGGCCTCTGCGGCGGCCGAAAGGGCGTCTGTAGCAGCGGAGACGGCAATTGCAGCTTCTGCGACGGTGGCTGCAAACGCCAAGAGCGCTCGAGCGACGTACCGTGCCGCGAAGGTCGTCCTGGCCCAGATCGAGGCCATCCAGGCCAATATCGAGAACGCCCACGCCAAGATACTCCAGGCTTCCTCGGAATCCAACATGCACCACACGTCCGAAGAGGCGGCTGCTGCGGAAGCCGAGATGCATGCCGACGATACGGCGGCGGAGGCCATGGAGCCCCTTCCCCACGATATCTCCGAGCGAGAGTTGGAGATGCAGGAGCCGTCCGAGAGCGTCGAGCGCTGGGAGGAGTTGCGTGTGGCTCAGGAGGAGGTCGAGAAGCGCCTGTCCGTCGACGAATCGGCGGTGGAGTACCAACGCGAGCTCTGGCGGCGCCACTACTACGAGTAATACAACGATGAGGGCGACACCGATGACGAGGGCGACGCCGAGGATGAGGACGCCGCCACAGTCGAATTCAGCCTGGGGGACGCGGAATCCAGCACCGGCGGAATGTCGCCCGAACAAATCGTCGACATCTCATCGAACATCGGCGAGGCATAGGGCGACGGCTCGTCGGCGTCTTTGTTAAAATTATGCGTAGTACTAATAGCCTTTGTTCAGAGAGCCGGTCTTTTGTTAGAGCTATTCTAGTTCAAGCAGCTTGATTATTTAGTGAACTTGCTCGGTTTAGTAACTGTGAGCTATGTGTCCGCTAAATTGTATACTCAAGTTAGTTGATGTTAAATTATGCAATGACGTGGATGTGCATTATAATCAGGGAATACGTGGGGAAGGACGAAATTTTGTATGTTCTATATCATCGCACACGATAAAAACAGAAACACTGCTGAGTGAATGAACGGTAGGTGTGCGACCGGCGCAAGCCTTGGCCGGTCGCCCGCCGCCTAGCAGCGTAATATCTAGAAATGTGAAAAATTGACTTCTCTCTCACTCTATGGATGCCCTTGTGCGACTTTCGAAAGGGTGATGTATTTTTTTCATAAAACAATGAAATGCTAAACCTAATAGCACCAGTTTTTAATCAATGATAACTTTTACCCATTTGTCAACTCCTTCACCCTCTTCCTTTTGCGCTCCCCTCTTCTGAGTCTCCTCACATGATGGGTTCATTGCGCACATGTGCCATCTATACAACGGATTGATTTTTTGCTTGAACGGCTATATATACATACAACGGATTGCTTTGCATCGTCAACTCTCCACATGCATTTTAATGTCCGCAAACATGTTTTCCCATTCTTTTATTAATTGCTCCACGCAACGTCTAGAAAATAAACCCGTCCGAATCGCACATTGACGCTCCTTCGGCCGATCGGAATCGCACATTGACGCTCCTTGGGCCGATCGGCTCCAGACATCCGCTGCAACACTATACGAAAAAAATAAAATAGTAGTATAAGAAAAGGAAAATGTTCTAAATCAACCGGTTGATTTTCCGTTCGCGTAAACCGCCTCGCGCTCCAACCACGTGTCTCTATGTGGGCCCACATATCGCTCCCTCTTTTCCCACCTTATCTCCTCCACAGCCGTACCTTTCTTCGCTTGCTCGCTCTCCTGTATCTCACTCCCTCAACCGACGAAGCATCCGGCAGCGCCACCGCAATCCGCCGTCGCGTCGCAGCCTGTGTTTTGAATTTCGGCCGAGAAAAACGAATTTCGGCCATCTGGGCTTGGGGCGAAATCTATCTTCCGCACCCGCAGGAGCCGGTGCACTCGATGCTGCATCCAGCACCCGCCGTAGCCGATGACGCTACACCGCATCGTCCTCGCAATGCATTGCAGCTTTTTCGACGTGGCCATGGCCGCCCCGCTGCGTCGCAGCTTCCGTCATTGCCGCCGCGCTAAGTCACAGCACCCGCAGCCGGCAACGTTGCATCGCAGCAATCCGTCATGGCCGCCGCGTTGCGTCGCAGCACCGTCGTCGGCAACGTTGCATCGCAACATCCGCCATGGCCACCGGCGCTGCATCTCAGCTTCCACCGTCGTGACCACGCGCTGCGTCGCAGCACCCGTCGCCGCCGTTGGAGTTCCGCAGGAGGCCGTCGGTGTTGGGATGATGCTCCGTCGAGTCTGACCAGTGCTGCAATGGAGCACCGCCGGGGCTGCAATCAAGCTCGCTGAAGCTGCAATGAAGCACACCGGAGCTGCAATGAAGCGCGTCGGAGCTGCAGTGAAGCACCGCGGGGCCGTTGAGAAGCTTCATCGGGGCTGCAATGGAGCATCGTCGGGCGTAACTGGTGCTTCGCGCAACACGCCGTGCTACCATGGAAGCTGGTGTGCTGAAGCTTTTTTTGCTGCAGATGCCACGGGGTGCAGGATGGAAGAACGGAGAGGAAGACGACGGCTTCTTTTGCTGCCATCGAAGGGCCATCATCTGTCACATCGGATGGCTAGCCAGACGGATGATTTCTCAGAGAAATCATCCGGCTGATCCGTAGCAGCCGCCATAAGAAAAACTCGAAGCAACGCCTGAAACTTTTCTAAGGACCACTTCCAATCCTTAACAAAAAAACTCGAACCAACGTCTCTACTTGCAACTTGCAAGCATTATTTTAGCAGCAACGAAAGAAAGACCCCACGAAGCCCAGATCAGCTCACTAGTAGAAAACGGGCCTTTAATCCCGGTTTGTAAGGCCCTTTAGTGCCGGTTCTACAACCGGCACTAAAGGGGGGGGACTAAAGGCCCCCCCCCCCTTTAGTCCCGGTTCGTCACGGCCCGGCACTAAAGGCCCACCACATGGCGCCTGCCGGGGCCGTTCGCTGGGGGACCTTTAGTCCCGGTTGGTGTTACCAACCGGGACTAAAGGCTCCACCTTTAGTCCCGGTTGGTAACACCAACCGGGACTAAAAGTATTTAATTCTTTTAATTTTGGTTTATTTTTCCTTTTAATTTTGTGTTTTCCATTTAATTATTTTTCATTTCAAACATATATTACGCTACTACATACTGTACACGTTGTGCATATATATATAAATCGAATTTCTCGTACGACGACCATTCACATACATATATATATACAATTTGGTATATACAATTTCTCCTACAATTTGCGGATCATTACATATGCAGGGCATTACTGCTTGATCTTGTAATGGTATTCTCCTTTGGGATCTATGACCTGGTCGACCAGAAATCCAGCTATTTCCTCTTGAATTGCTCGTACGCGAGCCGTTGGTAGGAGCTGGCCCCGCATCTCTATCATCTATAATCAGGAGATCAAGATGAATATATTAGTTGTGTGTATATATATTAGCTAGATCATGATAAAAAAAATTATGGATAGTGTTCTGGCAAACGTACCCAAAGAGTTTTTTCATCTATGCTCCTTTTAGACGTGATCATGCGAATATTCTCGCAAACATAGTATGCGCATAAACTATTCCCCTTCTCTTGCCTCATGCACTTTACGAGAATAAAATTCAATCAGGTAATAATTAATCAAGCATGATAATGGTATTGAAACTAGAATTAAAGAGATACACGGACGTAGCTAGCTAGTACTACTTAATTACCTTGGGTCGCACCCATTTCAGCTGTTGTTTCCATTGGCCGGGGACCTCTTCGATGAACTTTTTCCAAGCCCTGCCCGCCGGCAAAGAAAATGAATAAAGGAGTTATTAACTAGTTGATATCAGGAAATGAAGTAAAGAGGCAGACATAGTGCGATAATGATTTAAATTACCTGTCGAACATCCCCTTCACGGTTGCGTATTCGGATGGATCCTTATATAGTGAGTCCAGTACTTCAACTTTTCCCTTGTCAACTTCAATGATTAACAAGATCCAGTGGAAACTGCATGCGCACACGTTTTTTATAAATAAGCGGGCATGTGCATAACTCATCAACTACACTTATTAACATCTAGTAAGCAAAAAATAGAATTTGTAGTACAAGATATAGTAACACTCACCCGAAGTTGTAAGGAAGTAGTATTTTTGGTTGGGTGTTTAGTTGCTTCAAAAACTCTAGCAGGAATCTCTCTGTGTCTTCTCTCGAATATTGATCTTCCCATATCGCCTGATTAATCGTATTTGGGTCAATGAACCCAACTCCATAGCGTCTAGTTTTTTTCATTTCATACATCTTCATTCTGCATAATACCACAGAAAAGAATATAGTGAGGATAATTACAGTTAATGAACGAGAGCACATCTAGCTAGCTAGCTAGAGACTTAAATTACAGAAAGAAATCACTTACAGACAATAGCAACTGACGATAGATTTGTCGAGTGCGTCTTGATTGAATAACTGAAGCAACTCTGAATAATGAATCCACACGTCTTTTTTATGGAAGTAATGCCTTTTCCTGACTTTCACCATGAGGGACTCTTCATTGGTATTTGCTGTTTTTTGCATGTACCACGTATGCAACTCGTACATTCTCGTTGGTAGAAGCTTGACTTCGTCATGCTTGACCAGAGGTTTGCCACGGACATATTGGTATTTTACTTCCTCCTCTGTAATCCTGGGGATTTCCTCAAGGCCTAGGAGTTGTTCAACAGTGACACCGGCCTCTTTAGCCTGCCTTCTAAGATCGTCGGTTATTGCCGGCCGATCGGCGGTACTCACATGTGTTTGTACAATGAGCGGGGGGATCGATTGCACTGCTTGTTCTCCCAGCTGGGGAACAGTTTTCCCGCTTTTTTTGCCAACTGCTTGGCTCGAGCTCGAGCTCGACTCCTTTTGCCCTGCAGAATATGACTTCTTGATAGACCGCACATAGTCGGAGTCCTTCTGATTGTCAGCCGGTCGAGCCATATCAATAAAGTGTTGTGATACATGCTCAGGTACTTTCTCCTTTGGCGGCGCGGGCGGTTTCGGTGCAAAATGGGCCTTCAATTGGGCATCACATGCGTCGTCGAGTTCCTCCTGAGTCAGGTGGTAAGACAACTTCGGAAGAGGCTTGAGGTCTGGACCATATTTGAATTTCTTGCTTGTTGTACCGCTAGCCGTCGTAGCTACGGCCTCTCTCTTCCGCTGTTGCTTAGGCGGAGCACGCTGAGTCGGCTGACTTGGAGGAGGAGGAGTTGGCTGACGCCGTGCCGGACTTGGAGGAGGAGTCGGCTGACGCGGTGCCAGACTTGGAGGAGGAGGAGTCGACTGAAGCGGCGGAGGACTTGGAGGAGGAGGAGTTGGCTGACGCCGTGCCGGACTTGGAGGAGGAGTCGGCTGACGCGGTGCCGGACTTGGAGGAGGAGTCGACTGACGGGGCGGCGGACTTGGAGGAGGAGTCGGCTGACGCGGTGCCGGACTTGGAGGAGGAGGAGTCGACTGACGCGGCGGCGGACTTGGAGGAGGAGGAGTCGGTGGCCTTGGAAAGACGATGCAATCCTTTTTCCATAGAATGATACGATGTATGGCCTCTTCCAGTGTTCTCTCCTCGTCACCTCCAAGAATGTCAAGTTGTAGCTCGTGATATGCTGACATCACTTCATCAACCCCGACACGAGCATAGCCAGCTGGAATGGGATTGCAATGGAAGGTTGCTTCAGGGGGGTTTGCTAAAGCATAGCCGTCCGCCACCTTCATGGATAAGTTCTTCACTTTCATGTGTAGCTCACAGTTAGTCCTGTCTTTGATATCATCCACAGGGTAGCTAGCTAGCAGTGCATTATCGATATCGGCCGGGGCGGAACCCACGCTGCTTCTCGGCATAGATGGGACGGTGCTATCCAATGCTGGATCGATCTGCTCATGCTGCCGCTGAGACGCCCTTTCCTGGCTGAGTGAGTCGATCTGCTCCTGCTGTCGCCTGACAAATCATTCCAACTCCAGGTGCGAGGATATTAGGCCTTCAAGGCGGAGTGCTTCCTCCTTCTTCTTCTGCTCCTCATGCTTCTTCTTTCTCGCACGGCTTCTATAGTCGTCGTTCCAATCCGCAAACCCCTCATACCACGGAACAACGCCTTTGCCTCGTGTTCTTCCCGGGTGTTCAGGATTCTTCAGGGCGCACGTAAGCTCGTCGTTATCTCTGTTGGGCGTGAACACCCCCGATCGAGCTTCTTCTATTGCAATAAGTATTTCGTCTGTCGCTTCTTTAAGACTTGCCTTCACCATAACCAGCCCTGTCTCTGGGTCCAACATCCCCCCATGCGCATAAAACCATGTCCTGCACCTGGGGGGCCATGTCAATGTAACTGGACTGACCCGTTTACTAATCATCTCTTGCTCAGATTGATGCCACTTAGGCAGGGCCACCTGGTAGCCACCTGGCCCCAGACGATGGTGCCACTTCTTTTTCGCAGCATTAATCTTGTTTTTCCTCGACAGTTCCTTAGCTTCTTCCTATTCCTTGAACTTCACGAAAGCGTTCCAGTGATCTTTTGCCTTCACCAGTGCTCCCGTGAATTCTGGAGTCTTCTTTTTTGATTTGACGTACTTAGCCCATGCATTTTTCTTGAAGGTGTTGAATGCGATCGCCATCTTTTTAAGAGCATAGTTTCTGACTTTCTTCAGATCTGCATCTGTCAAATTATCTGGTAGGGTGAAATGTTCCATGAGCGTAGTCCAAAGCACATCTTTTGCTCTTTCGTCGACAAAAGTAACTCCTGCTCGATCTCCCTTTGCTGGCTTTCTCCATTCTTGAACGGAGATCGGGATTTGGTCCCTGACAATAACTCCGCATTGATTCTTGAACGTGGTCGCATTTTTCTTAGGTTCAAGCGGTTCGCCAGTTGATGTTTTGATGGAATCGATGTTGAACTTTACGCCTTTGTCCAACTTTTTGGCTGGGCCTCGAACTACCCTGTCGCTTGTACAAGATTTGCTCGATCCGGAGGCCTAAAAGAAGAAAGATCGATTCGTTAATACATACAAATCAATTAAGACAAGTAATGATCACCGGATGGCTTATATATTAAATATACCTCGCCGGTCATTGTTATTTGAAGAACATTTTCTTCGTCAACATCGTTGTCGTCACCTTCATCTATTCGTTCGTCTTCATCAAACATCATACCCTCACCCGAAGGGTTCAGATATTGCGAGCCGTCATCATGATCATCTGGGCTTGTGGAGCGTATGATGTCGAACACAGTCTCTTCTCCTTCTCTGCCGGTATTGTCCATAGCTTTTATTTAACTAATCCAGAAGAAAGATAAAACAATTTAGTATTCAGAGATCCGAAAGGTAGATGCATGAGATCAGAAAGAAATTGGATCAACTTGTGCACATCCATAATGGGGGCATTCCTGATATTTAATCCCTTAAAGGACTAAGAAAATCTATTGCAAATACAACATTAAAATATGCAACTTTTGCAAATACTAATTGCTATACATTGGATCAAATTCCTTTCTCAATAAAAAATACAACATTATAACTACACTAATAATATTCCTTTCTCAATAAAAAATTCCGAAAAATTTCTCAATTATAATTTCCTATGCAACATTTTAGTATGCAAATTTTTTCTGTAATATGATATACAACATTATATACTTCTAAGCAACATTTTAATAGGTTAGGGACATTATATACTTCTAATTAAGCAAAAAATCTAATTAATCATATATACTAATTAAACACTAATTATAGAAAAACAACATTATATAAAAAACAGAAAAACAACATTACATAAAGAAACACTAATTAAGCATATATACTAATTAAGCATATAAAAAATAGAACATATGTGTGTGTGTGTGTTCATGCGTGTGTGTGTGTGCGGGATCGACGGGAGGGGGCGGCGGCCATGGCGGCAGGGCTCACAAGGGGGCGACGGCGCGCGAGGTCGAGGAGGGGCGGCGACGGCGACGGCGAGGTGCAGGGGCGGCGACGGCGACGGTGATGGCGGCGTCGAGGTGCGTGGACGGACGGCGACGGCTAGGTACACGGCGCGGCGGCCACGACGTCGAGGTGCGGCGGCGCGGACGGACGGCGGCGTAGAGGTGCGGCGGCACGGACGGACGGCGGCGTCGAGGTGCGGCGGGGCGCGGACGGACGAACGACGGCGACGACGAGGGGCAAGGGTAGGGGCGCGCGCGGACGACGAAAGGCTGGATTTGGGGAAATTTTCGTAAGTGTAGTATATATAGAAGACCCTTTAGTCGCGGTTGGTGGCTCCAACCGCGACTAAAGGGGGTCTTTAGTCGCGGTTGGAGCCACCAACCGCGACTAAAGGTCTCGCTTCCCGCCGCTTGGACTGGATGAAATTGACCTTTAGTCGCGGTTGGTGGCTCCAACCGCGACTAAAGGCCCCCCTTTAGTCGCGGTTGGTGGATCCAACCGCGACTAAAGGCCTGTTCCTGGCACGGCGCAGTGTGGTGGATGTTTAGTCCCACCTCGCCCAGCGAAGGGCGCTCGCACTGGTTTATAAACCCCGGCGCGGTAGCTCATTCGAACTCCTCTCTAAAGCAGGCCTACGAGGCCTACCGGTCTTTCCTGCCCTGTGGGCCATACTGGGCCTTGCGGGCCTGCATCCTGGCCCAACTAGTGGGTGCCTAGTCGTATGCAGGCCGTGGCGGCCCAGTAGGCGGGCATTTTTTTTACTTTTCAGTTTTTTTTTTGTTTTCTTCTATATTTATTTTCTTTTGTTTCTTGGTTGTTTTTTGCTTTATTTAGAGTTTCTGAGTGAATCTTTTTGCTTTAGGTCAAAAAAATTATAAACTTTCTGTTAGTGCCAGTAGTTTTCAAATTTGAATTATTTGAAATTTGTGTGAATCACTAGTTTGTGAATAACTTTATTTTAAAAAAAGATTTTTCAGTGATTCTTTTTTCTGCTGTTTAATATTAGTGTGTTTTATCATTATATTCAATTTGGTAATTCTTAGGTTATTTAAAAAAAATGAAATGCCTTTGTAACAGACGAGTTTTCGTCCGAAAGCGTGATACTTCGAAAGAGATTGTCCATTTTGTACACGAAGTGCATCCAGTATTTGCCGTAACCCTCTCAACTTTTTAGCACATGCTATGTGGGTGAAATGATGATACCATGCCAACTTTCAACCTTTTCTGATTGTGATTTGTAGTGCTTTTCAATTTCAGGGTCATTTAGCTCAAAAAAATCAGTAAATGCATGAAAAATAGCAAATGAAGTCAGAAAGGGTTGAAAATTGATGACGTGGCTTTGGACATAATATTTCTTCGCGTTTCAAATGCCAAAACACATAAGTCGGAGTTCTATTACAAAGATTCCCTCCGGTTTGTCCGAAGTGGGACTTTCCAGATATATAAGTCCGGAAACTAACTAGAGAAGCCGGTCACATCCCAGAGTGGGATCTTTGGATATAAAACTTTTTCTTCGCGTGTGTCCCTTTGTGCCGTAACCATGGACAATCTTCATCGTTTAACTTGATGCTCGGGTCAACATTCACTGTGAAGGGAGCAATTTCATGAAACTTTTCATAATCTTCTGACATGTCTGTCTTGTCCTCCACTCCCACAATGTTTCTTTTCCCTGAAAGAACTATGTGGCGCTTTGGCTCATCGTATGATGTATTCGCTTCCTTATCTTTTCTTTTTCTCGGCTTGGTAGACATGTCCTTCACATAGAAAACCTGCGCCACATCATTGACTAGGACGAATGGTTCGTCTGCGTACCCAAGATTGTTGAGATCCACTGTTGTCATTCCATACTGCGGGTCTTCCTTTACCCCGCCTCCTCTCAGATTGACCCATTTGCACCGAAACAAAGGGACCTTCAAACCAAGTCCATAGTCAAGTTCCCATATCTCCTCTATGTAACCATAATATGTGTCCTTTGGCCTATTGGTGTTTGCTGCATCAAAGCGGACAGCACTGTTTTGGTTGGCGCTCTTTTTATCTTGGGCGATCGTGTAAAATGTATTCCCATTTATCTCGTACCCTTTGAAAGTCAATATAGTCGAAGATGGTAACTTGGACAGCAAGTACAGGTCATCTGCAACAGTGTCATCATGCATGAGACGTGTCTGCAACCAACCGGCGAAAGTCACAGTTTGTTCATATGTAATCCAGTCGTCAGACTGCTCCGGGTGTTTGGAGCGTAGAATATTCTTGTGTTGCTCGATATACGGAGCCACCAAGGCGGAACTTTGTAGAACTGTGTAGTGTGCTTGCGCTAAAGAATGCCCGTCCCGGCATATTACTGAATTCTTTCCTAGCGTGCCTTTTCCACCCAGTCTGCCTCATGCCGCGATTCAGGAACACCAATCGGCTTAATGTCAGGAATAAAGTCAACACAAAACTCAATGACCTCCTCTGTTTCATGGCCCTTGGAGATGCTTCCTTCTGGCCTAGCACGATTACGAACATATTTTTTTAAGACTCCCATGAACCTCTCAAAGGGGAACATATTGTGTAGAAATACAGGACCCAGAATGGCAATCTCCTCGACTAGGTGAACTAGGACGTGCGTCATGATATTGAAGAAGGATGGTGGGAACACCGACTCGAAACTGACAAGACATTGCACCAAATCATTCTCTAACCTTGGTAAGATTTCTGGATCGATTACCTTCTGAGAGATTGCATTGAGGAAAGCACATAGCTTCACAATGGCTAATCGAACGTTTTCCTGTAGAAGTCCCCTCAATGCAACCGGAAGCAGTTGCGTCATAATCACGTGGTAGTCATGAGACTTTAGGTTCTGGAACTTTTTCTCTGTCATATTTATTATTCCCTTTATATTCGACGAGAAGCCAGACGGGACCTTCATACTGAGCAGGCATTCGAAGAAGATTTCCTTCTCTTCTTTGGTAAGAGCGTAGCTGGCATGACCCTGAAACTGCTTTGGATCCATGCCGTCTTCTCCGTGCATACGTTGCTGGTCCTCCCGTGCCTCCGGTGTATCTTTTGTCTTCCCATACACGCCCAAGAAGCTTAGCAGGTTCACGCAAAAATTCTTTGTCACGTGCATCACATCGATTGCAGAGCGGACCTCTAGGTCTTTCCAATAGGGTAGGTCCCAAAATATAGATTTCTTCTTCCACATGGGTGCGCGTCCGTCAGCGTCATTCGGAACAGATTGTCCGCCAGGACCCTTTCCAAAGATTACTTTTAAATCCTTGACCATATCAAGTATATCATCACCAGTACGGTGGCGAGGCTTCTTCCGGTGATCTGCCTCACCTTTGAAATGCTTGCCTTTCTTTCTTACGGGATGCCTGCTCTGAAGAAATCGACGATGCCCCAGGTACACATTCTTCTTACATTTATCCAAATATATACTGTCGGTATCATCTAAACAGTGCGTGCATGCGTGGTATCCCTTGTTTGTCTGTCCTGAAAGGTTACTGAGAGCAGGCCAATCATTGATGGTTACAAACAGCAACGCTCGCAGGTCAAATTCCTGTTGTTTGTGCTCATCCCACGCACGTACACCTTTTCCATTCCACAGCTCTAAAAGTTCTTCGACTAATGGCCTTAGGTACACATCAATGTCGTTGCCGGGTTGCTTGGGGCCTTGGATGAGCACTGGCATCATAATGAACTTCCGCTTCATGCACAACCAAGGAGGAAGGTTATAGATACATAGAGTCACAGGCCAGGTGCTATGATTGCTGCTCTGCTCCCCAAAAGGATTGATGCCATCTGCACTTAAACCAAACCATACATTCCTTCCGTCATCTGCAAAGTCCTTCCACTTTCTCTCGATTTTTCTCCACTGTGATCCGTCAGCGGGTACTCTCAACTTCCCGTCTTTCTTACGGTCATCTTTGTGCCATCGCATCAACTTGGCATGCTCTTTGTTTTGGAACAAACGTTTCAACCGTGGTATTATAGGAGCATACCACATCACCTTGGCAGGAATCTTCTTCCTGGGGCGCTCGCCCGCAACATCACCAGGGTCATCGTGGCCGATCTTATAGCGCAATGCACAGCATACCGGGCATGCATTCAAATCCTCGTACTCACCGCGGTAGAGGATGCAGTCATTAGGGCATGCATGTATCTTCTGCACCTCTAATCCTAGAGGGCAGACGGCCTTCTTTGCTTCGTACGTACTGTCGGGCAATTCGTTGTCCTTTGGTAGCTTATTCTTCATTATTTTCAGCAACTTTTCAAATGCCTTGTCAGGTACACCATACTCTGCCTTCCATTGCAGCAATTCCAGTGTGGTACCCAGATTTTTCTTGTCATCTTCGCAATTTGGGTACAACAATTTCTTGTGATCCTCTAACATGCGCTGCAACTTCAGCTTCTCCTTTTCACTTGCACAGTTTTTATTTGCATTGGCAATGGCCCGACCAAGATCATCAGCGGGCTCATCTGATGCCTCTTCTTCAGCTCCTTCCTGCATTGCCGGCTCAGCTTCTTCCCCCATTGTTGTACCATCGTATTCATGGAACCCATGGCCAGGATAGCTGTCGTCATCCTCTTCTTCTTCATTCTCTTCCATTAGGACCCCTCTTTCTCCGTGCTTGGTCCAACAGTTATAGCCGGACATGAAACCGGACTCAAACAGGTGGACGTGAATGGTTCTTGAGTTAGAGTAATTTTGATCATTCTTACAGCCAGCACATGGACAATACATAAAACCATCTGCCCGCTTGTTTGCCTCAGCCGCAACCAGAAAAGTATGCACGCCATTAATGAACTGGGGAGAGCATCGGTCATCGTACATCCATTGCCGGCTCATCTTCATTACACAACACCGAAAAGACCAAATTAATACAAGTTCATACATAAAGTTCATACACACTTGTTCTCATAAAGCAACATACAAACTCTCTAGCTAAAGCATTTAAATGCAACAACAAATGCGATCAAGATCGCAACTAAGGTAACAATTGATCCAACAGCATAGTGATACCAAGCCTCACTATCAATGGCATATTTTTTAAATTTTCTAATCTTCAAGCGCATTGCATCCATCTTGATCTTGTGATCATCGACGACATCGGCAACATACAACTCCAGTTTCATCTTCTCTTCTTCAACTCTTTTCAATTTTTCTTTCAAATACTCGTTTTCTTTTTCAACTAAATTTAACTTCTTGACAAGAATATCTATGTCGGTTGCAATTTCCGGTTCACATACCTCCTAGATAAAAATATCTATGTCAACTTGATGGGCATAATTGTCATAAACGCGAAATGCAACAAATAGTTATAAAAGAGAATATATATACCACATCCGAATCATAAACCGGACGAGGGCCGACGGGGACGGATATCAAAGTCATGGCACTATGTATAACAAACAATCATACATGTAAGAAAATTATACAATTAACTATCTAAATCATACAAATAAGATTTTTTTTTATAAAAAGGATAAGAACGAACAAGAGGCTCACCAAGGTGTGGTGACGGCGACGGGACGGTGCGGGCGATCGACGGTGGTTAGGACGGGGACGGGAAGGCACTAAGTAAACCACACCTACACATGCAAAGTAAGAAGTTAATTTGAGCTCAAATTGCATATAAATCAAATGAACTACCACATATAAATACTCCCAAACTAAAACCCACAAATCACTATACTTATAGAGCATTGCAAGAGCTAATCTAGCAATGAGAGATGAAAGGACAAAGTTGCTAACCTTTGTGAACACTTGGATGGATGGGGTGCCTCCAAATCTTGACAAATTTTGGTAAAAATGAAGGATGAGCTCGAGGAAGAGGGAAGAACAAAGGAGGGGAAGAAGGGGAAAAAAAAGGGAGGAGTACTGTGATCGGGCTGGCCGAATTCATACCAACCGGGACTAAAGGGGGGGCCTTTAGTCCCGGTTGGTGATACCAACCGGGACTAAAGGGGCTCGTGGGGCCCCAGCTGACACCAGCCTGCCACCACCCTTTAGTCCCGGTTCGTGTTACGAACCGGGACTAAAGGGGGGGCCTTTAGTCCCGGTTGGTGATACCAACCGGGACTAAAGGGGCTCGTGGGGGCCCCAGCTGACACCAGCCTGCCACCACCACATTAGTCCCGGTTCGTGTTACGAACCGGGACTAAAGGTCCGGAACGAACCGCGACTAATGATGCCCGTCCTGAACCGGGACTAATGGTCACATTAGTGCCGGTTCAAAACCCGACCGGGACTAAAGCTGCGGACAAAAGGTCCGTTTTCTACTAGTGGCTCCTCCCTAGCCCTTGACCTATGGCGAATATATCAAATCGAAACCTTGGGCGGCCGGCGCACGTCACATCATTGCAGCCAAACGGGAATTTCACAGCTCACTCTTGTAGTAACCCATATCCGCGGAGATCATGCGTGTCCGTCCGATCCACCAAGGTCACTGCTTCACGTGGATGCGCCGGGGATGTACTGTGCTTGTGCGCCACCAGTGCCATGGAACGGGAAGCAAGCAACAGCAAGCACACCCAAAGAATTCGAATGCGGGGAGGGGCCATTTCTGTCACCCGACTCCATTATAAGAATGTAGCGGACTCAGGTCTAGATTAGGTGAGCAGCTAAGGACGTCCAGGCAGTGGCCAACATATATGGGGCTGGCTCATCGGCGAAACAAGTCAAAAGGCCGACCTAGCTTTCATCTCCCCTTGGTCATTGGAGCTGTACCAACTCTGATCAGCCAACTTTTTGATAATTGGTCTCCCTTTTTTCCGGTCTTTGTTTCTAACCGTAAGCATGTCATTCAGTTTTGAACGGCTACGCTGCTACTATCACGAGTGAAAGATATACTTCTAAGTATAGAACTCAAAAACATTTGAAATGAAAGTCGAATAAACATCGAAGGAGACTCGGGCAGGAGAATCTCACCAAGCATTTCCAACAGGAGGCGGCCGAAGCCAAAGAAAAAGGCAGGGCCTTTCAGCTGTATGCCAGGAGGAAAGCGGCGCGCGCCGCTCCACTGCCCAGCCGACCGGGCTGGACTGGCAGCGCACACTGGCCAGCCTAGCTCTTCGCTTCCTGTAATTCTTAATGCTGGGAGTACTTACTGTTGCTGCTCACTAGTAATACAAGTACCTCTCAAAAAAACTAGTAATACAAGTATGGGTGTGTCTAGGACACATCTAGATGTGATATAGTTATTGCACATCTAAATAACTACGTGAAGCATAAAAAGGAAAAAAAATGAAAAAAAAAATCCACACGAATCTCCACATAAGATCAATGATATAGGACTTAGATGTGCAATACTTATGTCACATCTAGATATGATTTAACAAAACCGTACAAGTATAGCAATACTAGCAGCGGTATAAAAGACACTGCACAATTGCATCTGTTTATTACACTGAGGCTGACGCACAATTGCACAATCATAAGCCAGCATACATGCCCGAGTATTCCAGCTGGTTTGACACGCGACAGCTGGTCTGTACTGTCGGTTCGCCGGCGTATAGTACTCGTACCAAAACCGGGTTGCAGCCAGGCGATCTGAATTTAGCCAGCCACGTCCACAAACAATGCATAGATGATGATGTCTTGTTGTCGCACTGCTCGCCGAGTTTGACAGTCCCGTCAGCGTCATCGAACTGCACACGTATAAACGCAACGCTACGTACACGACCTCTGGGCCGGGCCGGGTCTCTCTCCGTCGCCGTGTTACTTCGAAAGCACTCTCGGATAAAGAAAGAGGACGCCCATGTTCGACGTCTCCTCCGACCTACCACGCCAAGACCAGTAGCCGTAGCCGGGTTTCAGTCACTCACAGGCCGAGTGCTAGACGCCACAGGCGGAGCCATCGATCGAGCGGCGAGTGACGGGCAAAAGGAGGCTGATCACGGTAGGAAAATGGCCAGCCCAACAACCATTAACAACCGAGATCGGTCGATTAGACGAGGTGAAAGTGAGGGAGGTAGGCAAGCAATGCAATGCAGCAATGCAATGCAGCAAAGCATTGGCAGCGAAAGCCTAGCTACCGCAACAAATCACTTGGTGTTTTAAATAAGCAAGCAAACATTACAACAGCTGGTGGTACTAGCAATGCTGGCATCCGTGGATCGTCCTTAGGTACAGTACAGGCATCATCCATGTGTTACTTTCCAAGAATCAAAGCTTACAGTAGTGACTGACATGTGCTATAGAACAGAATTAAAGCCCGTGAGAAAAAGAAGAAGAAAAAAAGGGGCGCCAAAAAGGAGAAGAAGATGAAAGAAAAAATGAAGACATGCACAAGTTGCTGATGAACGAGAGCCAAAAGGTAGCCGGCCGGGGGAGGAGGGAGGAAGAACTGAAGATCCATGCAAAGAACTAAGCAATTTCCTTTCCAACTGATGAATTTCCGTTCACCGAGGACGAACGGGGATCAATGCCGGTTGTTTATAGAGAAGGCTCGTCGCCCTCGGGCTGGGGGGCGGCGGCGCCGTCTGTCGTCGTGGCCTGCTGGGCGGAGGAGGCGGAGCGCCGGATCTCGTCGATGCGGGCGGCGGCGTCGGACATGTTGGGCCTCCGGTCGGGGTGCTGCGCGGAGCAGTCGATGGCGAGCTGGAGCAGCTGCACCATCTCCTCCTCCACGTTCTGGTACCTGAGGAGCTCCTGGTCGAACACCTCGGCGGTCCACTCCTCCCGGACGACGGACTGCACCCAGCGGGGCAGGTCGAGGCCCTCCTCGTTGACGACGGCGTGCGTGGGCGCCTTGCCGGTGAGCAGCTCCAGCAGCAGCACGCCGAAGCTGTAGACGTCGGCCTTCTGCGAGACGCGCCGGATGTCGGTCACCTCCGGCGCGCGGTAGCCGGACACCCGGGTGGGGGAGAAGGAGGGGCCGACGAGCGTGGGCAGGCCGTGGTCCGACACCCGGGCCTCGTAGCTCTTGGTGAGCAGCACGTTGGAGGACTTGATGTTGCCGTGCGACGCCGTGGGCCCCGTGGAGTGGATGTGCGCCACCCCGCGCGCCGTCGCCAGCGCGATCGCCGACCGCGCCTCCCAGTCCAGCGGCGTCCGCCCCGACGACCGGTTCCCTGCACGCACACGACCGCATGAAAATCAACACACATTTCATCAGTTGTTTCTTTCTTTTCAGCTTCCGTTGGTTTTACGTTTCATGTGCATGTGCATGTGCATGTGCATGGCATGCCAGCCATGCGTTGTTATCTACTCCGTCCGGGCTCACGAATGATCGTTTTAAATCTGTGTGAGCGTACGCCAGCCAGCCATTATTGGCGCGAGGAGGGGGAGGAATCCCGAGGATCGGAGCAGTGGCGCCAACTAAATGTCACATGGACGCATATCAAGTTCATCAACCACCCTGCCCCGGCCGGACTTCCCCGCTCACGTCACATGCGCAGGCAACTTGCCAAAGAAATTTTACCACTAGTACCACCAGGAATCAATCTGCAACTAATAACTCCGCGTACGTGCTCGCATAGTTGTATCACGACTAGTAGCGTCCCTCGAGGGTTTCAAAACGAGCCTCCATGGACCACGAGCTTAGCTCGCCTCACAACAAGGCAAGTTGGTCCCAAATGCCAAGGGCAGTCATGGCTGTCACGTTGCTCGCTGCCTTAAACTAGTGGATTAGATCCCACGCAACTCGGCTGGCAACGCTGAACCCGACAACTCTACTACTATACTCGTACGTACTAGCGTACAAATTGCAGTTCGAGAGCGTCTGCATGTATTACTACTACACCGTGGCATGCCAGAGCTCGAGCTGGGCTCGGCAAGGCCATAAAGAAACGGGGCCGGGGACGCGGCGGGGGTAGGTCAGGCGCGGCCGTGACGTGAGTCAGCGAATGGATCGTGTCCGAGGGGGTAGTCGTAGTACTGGTTAAAAGGGAAACGGAATGGATCGGGCGAAAGCGACGCGGCACCGCTCGCTCGCTCGCTCGGCCTTGGTTGGACTTTTTTCGCGCCGGCGACGGAATATCGCCAGCCTGTTTGGATCGATCCACCGACAGGACGGCAGCCGGGATAACGAACCGGCCGGCCCGGCGCGAACCTGTAAAAGTCTACTAGTACTGTGGTAAAAAAAAAGGAGTGGGGTTTTGTTTTGTTTTTTTTTACCGTGGAGGAGGGCGGAGAGGCTGCCCATGGACATGTAGTCGTAGACGAGCAGCTTCTCGTCCTTGCTGAAGTAGTAGGCGCGGAGGGGCACCACCAGCTCGTGCTGGACGGCGCCGATGGCCGCGATGCGCTCGCGGAACTCCGGCTCGGGGAGGTCCACGTCCTTGAGCCGCTTCACGGCCACCGCCGCGCCGCTCTCCATCACCGCCTTGTACGCCGTCCCGAACGCGCCCTTGCCCAGCACCTCCGCCGACGCGCGCAGCAGGTCCTCCAGGTCGAACGGCGGGGCCGCCGCCATCGGACCGAAGTAGATCAGCTTCTTTGAGCCCGCCGTAGAGCCTCCTCCGGACTTGGCCGCGGCGACGGCGGCGGCTGCGGCCGGCACCGCTCCGGCGGCGGCCCCGGGGCCGTGGACGCCGTTGCCGTTCTGCCCCTTGGGCTCCCCGTCCAGCGGGCCCATGCCCAGGTCCCGCCCCTTCTCCACCGCCGCGGTGGACCTCGGCGCGCTGCTTGACTTCTTCTTCCGGCAGAGGAAGAAGAGCAGGGCGAGCAGCAGCAGCAAGCCGAACACGCACGCGATGGCAATGCCGGCGATGGCGCCGCCGGAGAGCTTCTTCTTCTTGCCGCCACCGACGTCAGCGGCGGCGCCGCCGCCGGCGCCTGGCTGGGCCTCCGGCGATCCGGCCGGCGTCTCCGCGGTCTCGCCGGGGCACAGGCCGAGCGGGCCGCCGCAGAGCCCGGTGCCCAGGAAGGAGTCCTTGGGCATCCTCCGGAGCTTTTGCGGGATGGAGCCGTTGAGCTTGTTGAACGAGACGTTGAACTGCTCCAATGTGGGCAGGTCCAGCTTGGGGATCTCGCCGGAGAAGTCGTTGCTGTCGAGGAGGAGCGAGCCGAGCCTGTTGAGCTTGTTGAAGTCGGGCGAGATCTCGCCGGAGAACTTGTTCTTGGCGATGTTGAGCCTCACCAGGTTCCTGAGCGTGTAGAGCGACGGCGGGACCTCGCCGGAGAAGTCGTTGTGCTGGAGGTACATGGCCCGGAGCTCGGTCATGCGGGAGACGTCGTCGGGGATGGGCCCCGTGAGCGCGTTCCAGCGGAGGGAGAGCGTGCGGAGCGCGGTGAGGTTGCCGAGCACGCCCGAGGGGAGCGCGCCCATGAGCCCGGCGCCGGGGAGGCGGAGCTCGACGACGCGGCCGTTCTCGCAGGCCACGCCCTGCCACTGGCACGTCTGCGTGCTGCTGTTCCACGACGGCAGCGCGGACCGCCCCACCGCCTTGCGCAGCGCCTCCAGCGCCTGCGCGTCCGTGTTGAGGTCGTCGGAGCGGTAGGCCGGGAGCACCGACACGAGCACCAGCACCGCAAGGGCCAGCCTCGCCGCCCCCCGCATTGCCGCCATCGCCGGCGGCGTGGAGCGGGAGGAAGGTGGGCGGCGGGAGTCCTTTTACTCTCTGTCTCTTAGCTCGAGGAGAGCACTGGCATGGCCATGGAGGAGAAGAAAAACACACTCTCTGTCTCTTAGCTCGAGGAGAGCACTGGCATGGCCATGGAGGAGAAGAAAAACACACTCTCTGTGTGGTGGTAGTACTGGCAGTAGTAGAAATGGAGTGGGCAGGGCAGAGGGGCAGGGGAATCTTGAATTATAATGGAAGGTTTGGTTAGCCCAGCCAAGGAGCTGGAACGGAGGGCCTGATTGGCGCAACGGGCTTGATTGCTTTAATGATGGGTTGATTAACCCGGGTGGCGCTTACTGGAGCCTAGTTGGAGAATTGCTCCTTTCCTCTTTTTCTAATCCAAAGCTCAGAGCGGGCGGAAAAGGCAGATTAGCAGGTGGAGTCTTTTGAGGCCCGACGAAAGGCTGGACGCGGGACCAGCCCCACAAAAGACACGAGAAAAATAATACAACAACTATTAGTAAACATTTATTTTCCATGATGAATTGTTTATGAAATCGTGAGCTAGACAGATGAACCGTGCTCGCTTTCACCGGGAATTCCATCGGGGGAGAAATTTCCTAACCACCGCGCGGCAGAATCTTTTGGAGTTGAGTGAATTCCAAGCTTCCAACCATGAGCAAAAGGTGTGTGAGTAGTAGTACTGCTGTTTACTGCTGCTGCTGGCCACTCGGCCGGTGCCAGTGGTGGTACGTACCCGAGCATCGCGAATTTTTGTCTAAAAAGACCACGTCGCGAGTGCAAATGTCAAAAAAGACCACCTGGGAGTAAAAACGCCGGATCAGACCCCCCCGGCCGCCACCAGCGCGGGCGGCTGGGCCCAGCCACCACTGCCGCTGGCGGCCGGCACTGTTCGCGGGCCCGGCCGCCACCAGACACGGCGGCCGGCACTGTGCGAGGGCCCGGCCGCCACCACACGAGGCGGCCGCCACTGTTGCTGCATGTGCCACTGTGGGCGACGGAACGGGGAACGGGAGGCGGGACCGGCCGCCAGCTCGGGAGGCGGCGGGTACTGTAGCGCCTGCGCGCGCCGACAAGGCCAGACGGCGCTGATTACGAGGCGGCGCTGATTCTCATGTCAGATGCTGCCGGTTTCTTTCGGTGCAAATTCTGCATGCTGCCACTGCTTTCGGTCGAAATTCCGCACGCTGCCGCTGCTTAACGTCTGATGCCGACATTACAGTGCTCCTATTGTTCTTATAAACGATGTTGTTCTCTCGCTCTCTCTCACGTACACGCACTCTGCTCTCTCGCTCTCTCTCAGACACACACACTCTGCTCTCTCGCTCTCTCTCACGCACACGCACTCTGCTCTCTCGCTCTCTCTCACGCACACGCACTCTGCTCTCTCGCTTTCTCTCACGCACACACACACTGCCTCACATTTGGATTTTGAAGAAGTTGTAGTTAAGGAAACGATATATCAAGGTAAGCGCTGTCCATTTTTGTTGATTGTGTTCGCATGCATAACATTTTTCCTCCGTTTGATTTGTGTCTAAGTGTGTATTATCTGTTGTTACAGGCAGCATTTCGTCACTTCATGGAGTAATTTGGAGCTTTAGGAGAACGATTTGCCGTGTGAAGTGAACTACTGAGTTGAAGATCAAGGTATGATCTTTGCAGTACATGAATTTTCTTGTGCATGCACGTTGGAAATTAATTAGCTTTGTAACCCGACATTAGCTATGCGATGTTTACTGCTTAGAGGTTAATTTCGTAAGCGATATTTTGCATTTATAGTAATATTTGTCAAACCAGTATGTTGAAGATGTTATAGATCAATGTTAGCTGTGTCTAGTAGTACTATATTTTTTGACATGCAAGATGTCTTTTTGGTCATTAAGTAATAATTATGACTTCTATTAAATGTCTAGGTTGAGTTAGAGCCGGAATTTAGACAACATATATTTTATGTGTCTAAAATTTTTGTTCATGTGATAATAGGTCGACTTCGTTCATATATTACTGCTGACGGATATTTATTATTCGGAAGGATATCCTCATTGAAGCAGAGGTATAAATTACGTCGTGTAATATTGCGAATATTTATTCATGCATGCAACTGCCATTTTGAAACTTTTGGCAGAAAAAAAAATTGTGTGTGTAATATTTTTATTCATGTGATAATAGGGCGACTCCGCTGATATGTTACTGGTGATATATTCATGCATGCAACTGTCATTTTAAAACTTTTGGTAGCAAAAAAAAATTGTGTGTGTAATATTTTTGTTCATGTGATAATAGGGCGACTCTATTGATATATTACTGGTGATATGTTCATGCATGCAACTGCCATTTTAAAACTTTTGGCAGCAAAAAAAAATGTGTCTGTAATATTTTTGTTCATGTGATAATAGGGCGACTCCGCTGATATGTTACTGGTGATATATTCATGCATGCAACTGCCATTTTGAAACTTTTGGCAGCAAAAAAAAAATTGTGTGTGTAATATATTTGTTCATGTGATAATAGGGTGACTCCATTTGATATATTACCGGTGATATGTGCTATTTGCAAGTAAAAAAATATGCTCGTTTTATTTTAAAAAAAGTTTTTAATCGACTAACGATGTACATATGGCTGCTCGTTAGGTACTATGGAAAATTTGGTAGTGTTCTATGGGGACATCGTACGCGAGGGTCCTTCCGGTGTGGATGTGTCTAGGTGCGAGATGACTACGGTTGTAGTGAGAGACATGGTTAATGTAGGGTATGCGGCAGTCAGAAGGTGCATCCGATCGGTGTTTGGTTCAGCAATGGATGGAAAAAAAATGACCATGGAGGCTTTCGTGGTTGACGGAGGAAATGATGGGACAGTATCCCGTTGGGGTCTGCGGCGGGTTACTGGTGAAAAAGCCTGGGCGTCGTGACACTTGCATGCAAGCCCGAGACACACCAGGTCGAACGTCTGCCTTAAAAAAAATTGGTGAATTCGTCGCCAAAACGATGAGATGCGGTAGACGGAACGATGTTGACACAGGAGCGTACAACATGCCGGAACCGAGGTCAGCTAGAACGAGTGCAGCGCCGTCGTCATCCAGGCGGTGGGGAGAGGGTCCAAATACTACAACGACATTTCCACGACATGACTCGTCTCTGCCACTACAGGGGCATACATCCCAGATAAATGTTGCAGGCTTGGATTCCATGCCCGAGCAGACTCATTTCGTGGACGAAAATGTGGACACAGGATATGGCGCATACACCCAAGGCGACGGATCTCAGCCCGAGGACACTCATTTTCCTGACATAAACCAGCACACTAGGGGCGAGGGATCACGAAGCTACAACACCGCTCAGGTATGTTCAACCATAATAAGCAATTACAAGCGTACAACATTTACATGCCTTTTATTTACATACGGTTTTTCTGTGCAGGAAAGTAATGATAGATCATGGGAAGATGAAGAAACCCGGCGTGGCGTAAACATAGACATACTCACAGAATCCCTTAATCCGCACAATCCTGACCGTGTCCCAGGATTATTGAATGACTTTTTCGAGACGGACGTTATTGGCCCATCTTATATCCCTTCCCAGTCAGAACCATACACCTATAATTTTGAATCATCATCTCAGTATGGATTGCAGACTCCACCACCTATGCATGAGTCGCAGACACAGGAAGAAGGGGGGCAGTACGGTCGTGGTCTTCGTGAACACCGAGCCCCTACTCGCTTGTCACCTTCCGGTCGTCGGGAAAGGCCAGTTGGCCGTCGTCGCGTACGGTGATGAGTGTGACTGGCAGTGTTGCTTTCGGTGGTGAGTGTGACTGAAAGTGTTGCTTTCGGTGGTGAGTGTGACTGGCAGTGCTGCTTTCGGTGGTGAGTGTGACTGGATACATAAAATAAGATACTTGTTCAAATTAAGATACAACTTCCTACGAATTTTAAGATCCAACTTGCTGCCATGCGAATTTTAGGATACAATAACATAAATCTACTGAGTCCAACGTGGATATTTTCCTTTTCCATCACCAGCTTCTTCTGCTGCCTTGGCTGCACGAGCCCTTTCTTTCTTCATCTGCCTCTCAGCCTCACGGGCCTCCTCTCGCTGTCGGTAAACCTCCGCCAGTCGAAGTCCCTCTTCTTTGTTTTTCTTCTTCATCTCATCAAGAAAAGCCCTCTGCTTCACACAATACTCTTGCCACTCTCTCTCCTGCTCTGCTTTCTCATCTGCTGCCGCCTTCGCGCGGCGCTCTTCCGCGTCCAAACTTGCCCATGCACGACGACCTCTTTCACGAATCTCGGTCACCGCCCAGTCCGGTTTTTTCGTGTCAATCCAACGATAGTACATGCACAGAGGCGGAGGAGACTACAACAAAAATAGAAATATAAATATTAAATCAACAATAATATCAACAACGTGTTTATTCTTGATGACTGAAACATACCGGAGGCCTGATGTACGGTGAAATAGAAACGGGTGGATCTTCCTCATAATTAGCGCACATAAAAAACTTCATGCCCAACCAATCTGAAAAATCCGTCACCTCCTTCACCTTGCAGAGATCGCCACACCAACAACGAAGTACTTCCACCCCCCGAGGCAAAGTCGCACTCTTCATTTTCTTAGGCCTAATGCTTTGATCCGAGCAAGGCAAACTCATGCTGACTAGCGCGTTGGTGTTCTGAAGTGTGGCTGGACGATGGACGAAGATAGGAGAGGGAGCGGTGTGTCCGCGCGAGAGAGTAGGCAACGTGTCTGTGCGAGAGAGCGAGAGAACGAGAGAGCAAGCTGAGGCAGAGTGTGTGTGCGTGAGAGAGCGAGAGAGCAGGCTGAGTGTGTGTGAGATAGAGCAGCAGCAGGCAGCATCGTTTATAAGAAGAATATGAGCACTGTAGTGTCGGCAGAATACGTTAAGCAGCGGCAGCGGCACGTCGGTTTCAGCGCGATTTCCACCGAAAGCAGCGGCAGCGGCATGTCGGTTTTCAGCGCGTGCGGCCGTTTCCCGCTAAGCTAGCGCACTGGCAGCATCTTGCATGGCATGGGAATCAGCGCCCCGCCTCGGAATTTGCGCTGTCAGGCGCGGCTGTCGGCGCGCGCAGGCGCTACAGTAGCTGCCGCCAGGGGAGCTGGCGGCCGGTCCCGCAGCCCCTTCTCCGTTCCGTCCAAACGGTGGCAGAAGCGGCAACAGTGGCGGCCGCCTCGTGTGGTGGCGGCCGGGCCCTCGCACAGTGCCGGCCGCCGTGTCTGGTGGCGGCCGGGCCCGCGAACAGTGCCGGCCGCCAGCGGCAGTGGCGGCTGGGCCCAGCCGCCCGCGCTGGTGGCGGCCGGGGGGGTCTGATCCGGCGTTTTTACTCCCAGGTGGTCTTTTTTAACATTTGCACTCGCGACGTGGTCCTTTTAGACAAAAATTCCATCGCATGTTATCCAGTTCACGGGCATTTATCGGCCAGTTCCCCGGGCAAGCTACACGGGCACGGCCTCGTGTTAGCGTACGTTACTACTTGAATTTTGGGGCAACACGTACCTGAAAACGCAGCAGTAACTCGGCAGGTTCACGGTAATGTCAAAGCGAAAATTAACTGGGCACGTTCAGGATTGCACGCTTGACAGGCTTTTGGTTTCGGTCAAGGACTCGCCGGCTCAGCTGCATCATCGCGCTCGAGACTCGACTACTCGAGGGAAAAGAATGGTGGCCAGTGGCCGGCTGATCGGGCCAACTTGCTCATGTCCCGGGAGAACAAGAGCGACGAGCTCTGGCAAATGATGATGGCTATGGCCCAAGGAAGTGTGGCACCTTTTTTTTAGAACAACCATTTTTTTTGTTGGTTTAGCAATGATCGACGGTGCGTACGGTAGGTCTTTCCGGGCAGCAGGTATCGTATCGGGTACAACGAACTCTGTAGTTGTTTCATCCGTTGGAAATGGTGAGATGGGCTCCGCACACCAACTAGATTCTTTTGTCTGCCCAAGCAAATCGGTCCAGCCCAAATGCCCAATCGCATAGCAAACCTGCTTCGTGATGCATTGACCAACTGGTTAGGTTTTGCTGGGGGCTTCCTCCGTTTTCGTTTCTTCCATTTCTACTTACCTTTCTTCCTTCAAGATTGTACTGCTACTACTATATGCATGCAGGTTGGTTGAAGGCTTGAAGCTGAAATAATTTCAACATAACGCTGATAATAATGCCTACGGGAGGAAGAACCCAGACTGCAATGGATTCCGTAGAATGGCTACAGACAGGGCTGAAAGACATCGAGGAGGAGACAGAAAATAATACAGATGTAGAGGAAGTCAGCAACCGACAATGATGTTTTTTTAATGTCATTTGACCAAAGCAACCTAAAAACTGCTTTCGAAATTGCGGCATGTTCTGAGAAATGAAAATGACAAACCATCACACGAGATCGGTGTGAAGCTATGTAAATCAGATCAAGTGCCGTATTTCAAAAGGGACAACTAACGCTAGAGGATGATGCAGATGGTTACCTACTTACCATGCTGAACTGATCGTAAAAAATGCTGGAACTTGTGGGCAGCCATGAGATAGAGGCAGTTCTTAAGATGCTGACTCTTTTTCTTAGGAACAAAGATTTCTCCTGCGAGATGTAACGACTTAAACTGGGCAGAAAGACGTTTATATTCAGCTGATAAACTCAAGCGCATGCCTTTGGATTCCACCAAAATCAACATAACTGCACAAATTCAAAGATGGTGCCCTTGTTTATTTTCATATCCAGATATTTGCAGACACAATACCATCAACTATGGCGGAGTCATTCAGCATTGCACCATTCCTGACGAATTAAATACCCATTGATACAACGCCAGCAACTATGGCGGACTTGTTCAGCTTCACACCATCTCTGAGGAATTAAACACCTTCCAAGATCCTTCAGTGTAGAGGCTACCCGGCACCTGAAGTCAACCGAGAGCAAAATATTGCCGGCACATAATGAGGCTGAGGCACCTCTCTGTGAAGAAGTTGACTGATCCTATGCATGACGGCAGCTATGCTATTTCCGGAGAGTGGACCACCCGAATAGTTTTTCCCACTTGTCACAATCGCAGAGTTAAATCAACGAAATGAACCGGAAGATATATTTAAGCTTTTGACACAGCTACATCTCTCAGGATTGACGATGTGCCTGGTACTGATTCTGAAAGCATGTTTGCATGATTGTCAAATATGCCTCCCAAGCCTTCTCATCAGTGGCAAAAATTATTATGAGCCTCGCCTCTTGACTTGGCATTTATTATCTGAAAATGCAGAGGGTGTTGGTCGAGAAATCCTGCCACACGTTTTGTGTGTATGACATATGGGTCTTATTTTTCATAAAAAAGAATCTTGCCTAAGGTGTGGTTAAAACCAAACACTCACTTGAGGTGTGGCTGTGTGACAAAGTGTGGCTAGAAAACAAACAGTCCAGAAGTGATGTATTTGCTGACCCCTTTTTAGTCATTCATTAGCAGTAAAACATGGGTGTTGACATAAACTTCAGCAGATTATTGTTCTGGGTGATTCTTTCTTGTCTGAACCATTTCCTTTGCCTACCTAACACTAGCAGTGATCTCCATGAATCTAAAATATGGTTTCTCTATAGTACCTGATATTTGCATATCTGACTTGTTTCGTTATCTTCGGATGTCTACTATCAAGTCTATTGGGAAATCAAAGAGACATGATAATGGAAACACAGGAATAACTTGACACCATTTTCCCGGATAAGAGCTACTGTTAGATACTAAACTTTCCAGCATGAAATGCAAACACTGGAAATATATATGTTGGATCTGTGACTAAGAATTTCTTATAAATATATCTACTTCGTACTGCAACATAAGGATACACCATATGTTAGGAAACATTACAGTTTACTGTTTACAGCAGACTTGGGGAATGTTTCTCTGTTTGCTCCGTTGCAAGAAAGTATAAATCCTTCATGAATAGCTGAAAGAACCCCTCACACCATCCAAGCTTTCTCCAAGGGATACCCTGAAAAGAACAAGAGTAAAAAACACAAGTTGAGACAACGGAGCAAGAGCAGCTAATCAAACTAAAATAGCAAGTCAATGGTCAACTGATAAAAAATGATGCAATGACAATATGGATACAAGTTAGATTCATTACAGTACAAAAATGAGGGAGGAAATCAGACCTATACATCAGACTGAATAATAAAAGTAGCAGCATGTAAACTCTAATGTAAATCAAAACACCTCAGTTCGAAATAAAGTGATTTCGGTTTTCCTTTACGCGGACAGCATGGGCTCGCCCCTCATATGTCCGTCCCTCTCATTTCCCACTCCCCAAATCCATACAAAACCATGCAACGTCGATCATGTAGGAAAAAAGGTCATACATAAACACATAGAGGATGCATCGGACAACCAAAAGATCAACATAGTTCATCATCGGACAACCAACATAGAGGATACATGAATTTAAAGGACAGGACACGAATTCACCGGCGCAGCGCCTTGCCCTTCCCCTTGTCATCTCCACGGTGGCTGTAGTACATAGTGAAGATCGTGTAGGAGTCGACGTCCGCGCCCGATGAGGTCCACGGCAGCCCGGCGAGACGCCTGGCAACACGGGCCTACTGTGCAGCTAGGCAGCAGGCTTTGGCCGTGGCGGCCTCTTTCTCAGCTGCCACCTACTCGGACGCCTTGATGCCTTCCCACAAACACAACGCCTTCGCGTTCTTGCGGCAGCAGCTGTCGGCGCCCCTCTCTGTGGAGGTTAAGGATCGATGCAGGACCTTGCGAAGGACCTTGTCGTTGTCGGACGTCGGATGGCAGGCGGAAGATGGGAGCGGAGCCGCACCGGCTATACCTGGCCGCCTTCCCAGTCGATTGGGTCGGACCCGCTGCCGGAGCCGACCATGGGGAGGGGAGGGACGGGCCAGGCAATGGAGCGGAGTGGTCGAGAGTGAGTGGACTAGGGTTTGGTCCGAGGTGGGTAGGAAATGAGATGGCATTCAATTCTAACTTAGGGATTCTCTTCTTCCTGAGCATTCATGAAAAGGACTCTGGCTTTAATGCTAAAGTTTAGTACTGGGCCGAGCGTATTTACCTACTAGGACTCGGCAGGAGCCTTGAGTTTCTAGCCGACTCATATAAGTCAGGGCGTACATGTGGGGTCGGGCTGGGCCATATCTGGGCCCCATATCCGCCCCAGATATGGGCTGGGTTTGGGGGATGCCGGAGAGCCCGGACGTTTGGGTTGGCTATGAGGGGTCCGGTTGGGTGGCTTTTTCGGTCTGGGCAGTGACCGGGCTGTCCACCCAGACGTTTGGGGAGGGTTTGAGGGGTCCGGTAGATGCTCTAATATCTCAGTAAATAACAAATGATGATGGGAATCAAAGTGATATTATGGGAAGTACAGGTATTTAGTATTTACAATGTGAGGAGCACCAGTAACAATTTTCTTCTTCTGGAGAGGTAAAACTGCAAGATGTAGTAAAAACTTAAAACTGCAAGATATGGCAAAAAGAACTAGAAACCCAATGCACAGGACCTAGCAGGTTACCCTCCATGAAAAGTTATACTACCCACATAGGATGGGTCAAGTTCTTGGTTAGCCAAATTAAACGCACAGTATTGTAGACTGTAAACTCCAAGCGCCAACTGAGTAGAATACATAAGGACCAAACCTTCGTTCTACTGCAGATCATGTTGATTGTGGAATGTGGATGATGAGCACTTGAGTAGACTAGCATAATGGTTTGCTTGGTGGGGATAAAATTTCCTGAGTGCTGTTGTGCTTGCTGTTTGCGAGAGCTATTGGGCACAATGTAATCTCATTTACTCAATTATCACTTGAACAGACAACACACCGTAAACAAGATGAGATGGGTGCAACGTATTCTCCCTTACTCAATTATATCCACTTGGTTAACATAAAATGGCAGGCTTCAAGGTCAAGATTTTAAAACAAGGCATCACAAAAATTACTTGTTTGATGTGCCCATAACTAACTGTTCCACCATAAGTACAACAAGCTTAATCATTAGACCAACTTGTGCAGTTGTATGAGTTAGAACAGCACTAGCTGTTTACAGTCATCAAAAGATATACTCCCTCCATCCCTCAATACGTGGCGTACATGAAAAATAGATATAAGAAATTGGTATGTCGTGAGAATTGCTAGAACTGTACTCGACTTTGTTCCCGCCCTCTCCTAAATACACCATCTGACAGGAGACGTTACTCGGAAATTATTTTGTTCCTTTTCCACCCTCTGCACCAAAAAGAGAGCAAAACAATGCAACCCTTTACGATGCTAGGTAGATACGTAGTACAATTCAGCAGCGTATATCCAGAAACATTAAAGCTACACATCGAATATACTGTACTACTGATGTCTTACTTGTGCATGCAGTACTTGTACTCATGGCTGCGGACATAGTCCAACTCCCCTTCCTCAAGCTGCCACAACACAGTAAAATTCCCCGTCAGAAATCAAAGCAAGCATCACAGAAGCGGCAAGCCTTCCGCATCGTGCCCTCCACTCACCGGATCGCCGCCGTATATGAGGCTGTAGCACTCCGGCGAGAGGCAGCGCAGCACGCAGTTCTCCTTCTCCGCGGTGGACGACCTGCACGCGAATCCCCACAGCCCGCTGCGCGGAGCAAAGAGAAACAAGACATCAGATGCATTCCCATCGAGCGCGGGCAGCATACACGGCGGCCACGTACTTCTCGACGTCGGTGTAGCAGGCGGCCTTGTTCTCGCGGATCTCCTTGTCCTGCAACGCGGAATCGCAGGGTGAGAGAGACGGGCGGGTGGCGGGGAGAAGCGTGGGGAGAGGTCAGGCGAGGAGACGTACGGTGATGGGGCGGCCAGAGGACTTGGCGGCGGCGGTGGGGGAGATGAGGAGCGCGAGGAGGAGCAGGAGGCAGCTGCAGGCGGCGGGGATCCGGTGGAGCGGTGGACGCGGACGCATGGCGGGTGATGGATCCGGTCGGCAGCGGTAGCGGCCGGTGAGACGAATGCGGTGGTGTCTGTCTCTGCCAGTGCCCCGTGTGGACCAACAACCAATCAAGTGGAACGCATTACAAATGCTGCTACCGTATTTCAATCTCTTTGAAATATTTGAAACATGTTTTAAAAACTTGCATCTCATTTGTCACTAGCTTCTTCAAACATACTAGTTTAAAAATGTATTTCAATCTCTTTTGCATGTAACATGTTTCATTCTTTGAGTCAACAGCTACTACAAATGTGATGTTCTATGTTCACTGATGTTACTCTGGCCCCTGATTCTCCCCGGCTCCCCACACAAGAACAAAACTGGCGGGGTGCAAACAATATGATCACCAATCTGTCCGAGAAACAGATTGCGCAACCGGATTCTGATCTATTACACTATGAACATCCAACGAACATCACTAGCGAATTTCACTCTCCGTCTTCAGGTTTAGTTGTGCGATCATCCCCCTTCGGATAAAGCCTGAATTTACCCCTTCTGCATATCACGAAGATGAGTGCTGCGATCATGAAGCATCCTTCTAACAGCGGGGTAGCAGGATGGATTCCTCGTTGATAAGTCCACCGTGGAATAACAGATTGTGCGCTGATTGAAGCAAATCTCTGATCCCCTTCATCACCCCTGGCATGGTATGAATGACACTGTTAAATTTGAACAAAAATGACCTATAGTTCTACAGAAACAGAACTAGGGGATGCTTGTTAGTCAAAATACTAAGCTTCTGTCCTTTTGGCTACGCACTAGAAGAATCACGAGTTGGCTTGGCACTACAATGTAAAGGCGGTACTATCAACGTATCAATACGACAGACCCATTGTTGCATTTTGTTGCAATGAAAGCTAATAAGATATTATATGTACCTGAACAGATTCCTGACAGATCCCCAAAACGATGGTTTCTTCCTTGCCGAAGAATGATGGCTTCCGTTTCTCAAATTTCCTTGCTCTATAGTTTCTGATTAAGCCAAAAGGTTAGGCAGCAAAAAGATGCTAACTGCAATTAACTCAGAAACAGTACGATGTACCATCACTAGGAACTGAAATGCCCTGAGCTCCCTTTAGTGCGGCAAGATCTTCAACAAGTGAACGTGCCTGATCACTGCATAAATAATAAACACAATGAGAAATTAACACAACAAAAGTGACTATGGTGTTAACAATAGAAAAACTAACAAGCAATGCTATTGATTTTCCGTTCAGCCTCCCTGAAGGACTACTATGAGTAGCAGCAGGCTTATAGTTTCCAACCGGTAATGCCAACAAAGAGCAAACAACAAAAGGAGGACAGGGAAGGTCAGATGAAATATAAGAACTGTCATGTGATGGTTGTTGTCTGTTGAGCCCTGCAATCAAGCATGTCCAATTTGGTTCACTTTTTTAACAAGAAATCAGATAGTTCTTATTTTTTTGGAAATTAATACTTAACTGACGGTTTTGGTAATAGCTGAAGTTTGATAAGATATCAACTCATCAGAGAGTAAACACAAGTCAGCAGCTTGCAAGCTGTTAGAAAACACTGGCAATTCACACCTGATATTCCTCGGGATCTTCACATTTATCACAAAGTTGTGATCGCCTCTATGGTTAGGCCTCTTAATGTCTGGAGCTCCCAGTTGCGCAAACTTCAACTCCTCCCCAGGCTGAGTTCCAGGAGGAATATGAAGATCCTTCAATCCCTCTATTGTCTCAACCTGAAATAACAAGATTGCTTTCTCGGTTAAGCTTAAGTGAGAGTCTTTCTAGCACAAAACGAGAATGTTTGCAACGTGATGGAATTAACAAAAGAAAATGCTTCATCTTCAACACGTGTGAAATTAACACATAACTTACGGAAATAAGAAAAAAAAAGGGACAGACCCAGTGCATAGAAGCTCCCACACAAGGTGGGGTCTGGGGAGGGATTATGGGAACCTAGTCTTACCCCTGCTACAGTGCAATGCAGCGAGGCTGGTTCGAACCCAGGACCTCTTGGCACAAGTGGGGAGGACTTCACCACTGCGCCAGGCTTGCCCTCTAAAACTTACGGAAATAAGACAACACGTAAATTTGCAACATGACGGAATTAACTCAAAACTTAGCTCGGAGAATGTTTGCAACATGATGGAATTAACACGTAAGTTTTGTGTGATCTAACTTGAGGACAAAGATTACACGTCCAAAAAAGTTCTGAGCTATTGAGTTTTGACAGCTCACCTTCACCGTAGTTCCTAAAATTGCATCGGTGCAATCAATCGTGACATCCGAGCACAAATTGAGACCTTCTCTGTGGATGCCTTGTTTTTCTTCAACACGAACAAATATATACAAGTCACCACTGACACCCCTGCATGATAAGATAGAAACGGATAACAACAACAACAATAATAATATCTTTTCACAGTAAGTGGATCCTAATCGACTTAACTGAAATTTGAGTAATGTTTCATCCAGACTGTATTACCGGACATAGTACAATAATAATTATGAGCACTTTCTCAATTGACAGAAATTACAGTATGGACAGCCTAGGCCTAGCTTTGACCAAGTTACAGTTCAAATTAAACACGCGGAAAACTACATAAAGGGTTCATGAATTTACATAATTATGTATTAATTGTCCAGTGCTTGCCTTTGCTTGTCAACACTACCTCCTCCGGTAATTCGAATGGCTGAGCCATCCTCAATACCTCCTGGTATGTCTACTTGTATAGTTCGCTCAACTTGGACTTTGCCAGAACCATCACAGCTTGGGCAATGTTCAGTAATTATCTTCCCACTGCCATTACAATTTAAGCAAGAAGATATCTGCAGAATGTAACAGCAACAGATAGTAACTAAAGGGTCATATAGCAAAAGATAATAACTAAAGTGTATCATTCTGAACTTCAGGAAAGAGAGGACTTTGCTAAGCATGCTAGACATGAGCAATAGTAAACAGTGATAAACAGACTAAATTATGTGGTAAATGCACCGAATGATCGATTATGACATATCAACATTTATAAAATTTATTGCATGTAAGACTTTGTTGTTCATACACTAATAAGAGTTTATGCATTTCCAGAAGACGAGTATCCCAGGCTAGTTAATGGGTTTATGTTTTTGTAAAACTCTGTTGGCGGTTTCTATAATGGAAATTGATGAGTAGCTCGTTATTACAAAAATAAATAAATCCCAGGCTAGTTAACTGAGCAGAATCTAACACTTGATATACGGTGGTTTTCTACGATATGATATCTCTTCTCCCATATTTAATGAAATACAGATTCCACAAGTAACTCCCATATTCAATGAACTCCACAGGTAACCATGGACCGTGGTGAGTGGTGACCCAACAGAAAAACAAAATTCCAGAGAGGCAACTTCATTGACAATTTGTGTATTGTAGGCTCTAATAAAGGTGCACTGAATTTGCAAAAGCCATATAGTGAACTCAGTAAGCCAGTATTGAATACAAGTTACACAATGACAGAAAACACAACACTCCAGTAGCATGTTTAGGTCACCTGAGATACTATACCAAAAGGTGTCCTCTGAGATTTCATCGACCTGCCTTGACCTCTGCATTGTGTACATTCTGTTATGCTATTGCTAGATTTAGCTCCAGATCCATGGCAAGCGCCACAGGTTTCATATCTAGAAATACCGATCTCCCGTTTGCCTCCAAGGATTGATTCTTCAAAAGGCAGGAGAAGATCATAGCTGTAATACAGAAACAGGGGGTCAACAGCTATCCAAGAATTAAATTTCCCCACTCTAATGCGAGGCTTAAATTGTTTACCGAATATCAAGTCCCCTGCTATCCTTGACATTTGAACTGTAATGAAATCGCCCTGGACCCATGCTATCTCCAAAGAACTTGATAGAACTGCCAAAAAATGCATTGAAGAGTTCATATGGATCAACCTGCAATAGAAAACAAAAGACCGAAGATCATGTTACATTAACTTAAATCGACCAAGACCTTCCATGTTAAGTGGCTTGTTAGTTAGGATGCAAGATGCACACAACATACAACTATTTGCCAGTTTATCACGCGTAAATGAGAATCGCATGATGTTGCTGTTGTTTTTTCTTCATTGCATTGCATCCTATGGATAACTTTGTACTTTGTTGGATAGATTCTCTAGCTTAAATTTTCAGTTAGATTTTTACTTGATGTTTATCTGTATATTCTTTCCACGGTTCTCTTGTAAATACTATTGTACATATCCTGTAAATACTTTTCACTATTAATAATATATATAATTTCAGGGCCTCCTCTACAGTTCTCTGTAAAAAAACTCTCTAGTTTGTTTACTTCAGCTGTTAATGCAATTATAGCAGAGTTCAGCTGGTCCTTCATAAAAAATGAGAATCACATGCCAATGTATATGATAGAGAATATAGAATGTATGCGGAGGGTTAAGTGAGAAACATTTTTACAATTTAGCGCATAATAATTTCACGATCGAGCCTATCTGACTACTATTATATTAATTGTGAAACATAAAATCCAATTTAGACAACAATTGTTGCTGTAAGTTCAAGAATATAATTAACAAGAGAAAACAACGTCAAGTAGTAGAAAATAAACTTATACCCTAAATTAGGAAAATAGCTGATTGTAAGCAAAACCATCATGTTTTGAATAAGTAAATACCCCGTGTGCACTGAAATTTCCACCTCCATAATCTTCATGAAGTCCTGTTTCTCCAAACTGATCATACAAGGATCTTTTCTCTTTGTCCGACAGAACCTAAAAGAGGCTACAGCGTAAGTGACTATTTCGAGAGATGGTCATCTAAGACTCTTTAACTACAGCACAACTACAATATAGTATATTACTTGATTTTGATTCAATGATGTTGTCGACAAACAAGGAACCAGTAAGTACAAGGGTCACCGCGCAGCAGGCGTGGTGAGCAATCTACAAGTCATTCAAAAAAAGTACAAGGGTCACCGTTAAGTGTTAATTCCTTGACACAGTGGATTAGCAGTAGTTTCGAACTGGCCCTCTTTAGATCGAGTTTCAGCTAGCAGATAAAGGAAAATTAAAATAAATTAATTAATAGTACATCTGCACAGTAAAAGAAAACAATCGAGACACAGAAAACATAGCATTGTAAGTAATAGGTTTTTTAAGCGGCTTCATGAAATTGCTGCAACTATTCCAGTATAGCATATCTCCAAGATAACTTCATGAGGCTACAGTGCACATAAAGTGAGCATGGTGAGAAAAAATGGGTTACTTTACTACGAAGAGTAAATTAATAACTAAATCTTGGTATAATAGTCTTAACACTCAGCATATCCCTAGCAATTCAAAAGAGACCAGAGAGCAGACGATACCTCGTATGCAGCACTTATCTCCTTAAATTTTTCTTCTGCCCCAGGGCTCTTGTTCATATCCGGGTGGTACTGAAATACAAAACAAACCAAGAAAGTGTTTTCTTCACGGTCTGTAGCTCCAGCACCAACTATACATGGGTGGAATCTTGGAAATCAACACCCCATGATGAAATACAAGTAGGGTCTACCTGAAGAGAACACCCAAAAATGCACAAATGGGATTCAATTTGTAAAGTGTACTACATATGTATAGCTCGGTAATCTTCAACACGAAGAGCACAAATATGCAGGATTGTCATCTTATACAAATTGTTAAAACCCAGTATCTTGCTTCAAGCATTTCTTTTAACAAAACTGAATGTATTTGAAAATTAGGACGAAACCCAAAAAAAAAATAAGTTGCAAATTATTAGTATAGCTTTGCAGAATCCCGGGAAGGGTAGTACATCTCTATCATATTACTTCATCGATAGTGCATTATTGATGTAGTTATCGTTTGAAACTTAATTTACACATGCCTTATCCACAACACTTGGCACTAGCCTAGTTCATCGCCAGTGAATTACTAATTAATTATGTCCTCTCTACGACTACAATCTTTATGAGAGCTTACTTTTGACCAGGCCAAATCCCAGCAAGTCAGAAAATGTTCATACTGTAACATTGCAGTACTGTCACCACCGCGAACCAGCTTTCTGAAATGTTACCTCATTTTTAATACAAGATCAAAGTAGTGAAATAGATGCACATGCTGATAATTCCTCAGGTTGGCACCGGAGAATTGCGCAAGTGACTCAACCTCAACTTAATCATATCACAGGATCTCTCTTACTTCTAATCTCTGTACACTCATACAATTACAGACAGACAAACTGGACGGTATGTAGCAAAAATAGCAGCAGCTAGCAGGCGAGAGGGGCATGGGAGAGGAAGGAAGAGAGCAGTACCTTGCGTGCGAGGGTGCGGTAGGCGCTCTTGACCTCCTTCAGGGTGGCGTCGCGGCGGACGTTCAGGGTGGCGTAGTAGTCCTTCCCCCCGCGCTCGGCCGCAGCCGCCGCGGGCGGTCCCCTCCCGAACGCGGCAGGGAGATGGGTTCGAGCGCGGGCACGACGGGGCACTAGGCGGGGACGGAAGTGGAGCTCGCCGGAAGTGGAAGGCCACGGCAGCGGCTGGCGGAGGGTTGAGGTGGGATTAGGCAGAGGATTTGGGTTCGCAGGGAGGTAAAGCGCGGCGGCCATTGAACGAGGTGGTGGCTGCCCTGCCCGCGCACCCCGAACTGACCCGTACGAGTCCGGTCGCGGTGAAACTCGTAACGAACTGTGGCTTCCAGAGCATCTATAGCCGGATGCCCCAAATCTGCTTCCTACAACCGGACAGGAGCCCGGTCACTGTCCGGCCATGAAATTTCGATCCAGATGGGCTTTTTAAATGTGATTCAAATATTCTGGCTGACTCGCACACTTTATATCCAGCCCAAATACAAGGCAATTATGAGGTTGCCCGGGCACGCCCGTCACGTCAGACCCGACAGCCCGACCCTACCGTAACTTGCACTAAATTCTCTAAACCCTTCCTCCTCCTCCCATCGTCCTCAAACATTTCCCGCGCCGAGCCCTCGTCGTCCGCCATCCTTGCTCTCCATCCTCACCACCGGCGTGATGTCTTCCAGTCCGTCCCTGATCGTCGCGACGGAGACGCGGTCCGCCTCGTCTGTTGGTGTCCCTTCCTCCAGTGCGTCTTGCAAGGCGGAGAATGTCGCCCAAAACTATGACGTCGCCGACAGCGAGAGAGGGAGACGGTGGCGGCGTCGCAGGTAGGTGCAGACATGGTCGAGGAGATGTCTCCCCAGCCACCCCTGGCTCCCCGCACCCCATCCATCCAAGCGTCGACGTGGATTATGCCGTCCGGCACCCTTGGGACGGAGGAGGATTCGACGACCGGCTGGGCCATTCCGGATAGCTTTCCGCCCACGCAGAAGCCCGCGGTCGACGATGTGAGTCGTCGTAGCTCGTTCGGGAGCGGATGAGCACGGGCACCAACGGCGTCCGGGCTGCACTTCACATGTTCGACGGAATGACAGAACAAGACAGGGTACATTTTATTTGCTCCTATCCGATCAAATGTTCAATGTTTTGCATAGACCACTAGTTCGCACACGATGAATGCTTGCAAACCATGATCATCTAGGAGGTGTACTTGTCAAGCATGATCAATGACAATGAAGATCCGACCGAAATGAATTATGAATTGGAGGCCACCACCGCATTTGAAGTTGGGACAGCATCCGATCACAATCCGAGTAAGAAGAAGAAGAACAGCAAGACGTCTAAGGCAAGAGGTCCGGCTTTCTCAAGATTTGAGGACATCTTGGTGGTCAAATCTTGGTTGACCGCAATAATGGATCAAATATGCGGCACCGAACAAAAGGGGAACACGTATTGGGAGAAGATTTTGAAGGAGTATCACGAACGAAAGGAGTATGTGGAGCCGCATCCTATAGTGACCACCCGCAATGTGGCATCTCTCCAACATCGATGGAGGATCATTCAATGAGAAGTGACAAATACGTCAACTACGACTCACAAGTGACCAAACGCTCTCAAAGTAGAATGGGAGTGGCAACTCACGTAAGCTCAATTGCCTCATCTTGTTGTCATTTGAATATGCTTCTTGTGTTTGCATTCTTGTGCTCATACGTATGTTGTTTGCTAGATGGCGGTGGCGGTCACTTTGTATCACGAGGTCAAGAAGAAGTCATTTGCTTTGATCCATTGTTGGATCATAGTGAATGACAAGCCAAAGTGGACACAAGTTGTGGCCAATCTCAAAGTCGGCAAGAAGAGGAATGATGGCTCAAACTCCCACCAATTCATTGGGTTAGACGATGAGCACGAAGAGGTTGTCGTCACCAATGGAAGAGCTACCGTGCGAAAGGATAACCGACAAGTCATGGGAAACAAGTGGGAGAAGGCAAGGATCTCCCGTGACGTTGAGGCTACAAAAATGTCATCCACATGGACGGGCATTTTTTCGGCAAGGGAAAACAAGAAAGAGGAGAGGTACAAGCTCATGTTGGATGCGCAAAAGGAGAGTATGGAATGGGGCTGGATGAGGGTGGATAGGAGGCTTGAAATTGAGAGGGAGAAGATCGAGTTAGAGAAGCAAGAGGCGGCGATCAAATGAGAACTCGAGAAGGCCAAGACATTTGAAGAGATTGAGCTCGAGAAGGAGAGGTTGCAACTCGCACGGGACATGGAGGATGCGAAGATCATGTTGGACGATGAAACCCTCTTGGATGCGCATGCGAACAAGTGGCTTGCAGGGAAGAAGAAGGAGATCAACGACCGTAGGGTGTAGGAGGTGGCTGTGGCAGCGGATCATGCGGCCAGGATGCAGGCGAAGCACGCAGCCCGGATGCAGGCGGAGCAGGACATGCTGGATGAGCAGGATGCATGGATGCGTCCAGTCAGTGATCCTACAAGCACCCCTTCTCGCTCGGACATTGATTTTATTTTGGCATGTCCGGTTTGTTGAACTGTGATTTGATTTACTTTGTTTCGAACTGTTGAATTCGGACAATTTGTATCGATGATCGACGTTCATGAATTACATGGATTTGAGGGTTGCATTTAAGGTATGTGGATATGCAGCGTAACATGTGAGAGACCGGCGGGAGCTGTCCGCGGACGGGCCCGCGGACGTATAAGGTGTCGGATTTGCCAATTCCGGTTATAGATGCTCTCACAACATAACTCAAACCTCTAGCATGACAAAATGACCCTAGAAAAAGGGCTTTGCTATACCTACATAATTAATCTACATAAAGCTACGTGAAAACTGGTTTGGAGTGATTTGATTGGAAGAAAAGTTAGTCTAGGCCCCACCTAATTAATCTACGTAAAGTTATGTGAAAACTGGTTTGAAGTTATTCGACGGGAAGAAAAAATAGCAAGTTAATTGTTTTTTTATATTTAATAGGAAAAGTGGACGAGGGCCATAACGCTCACTAGAGGCATCTCTCTCATAAGTATGATGCGACGACTAAACAAATTATTGTTGGATATGTTGGAAATATGCCCTAGAGGCAATAATAAATTAGTTATTATCATATTTCCTTGTTCATGATAATCATTTATTATCCATGCTATAATTGTATTGATTGGAAACTCAATTGCATGAGTGGATACATAGACAACAAAGTGTCCCTAGTAAGCCTCTACTAGACTAGCTCGTCGATCAAAGATGGTTAAGGTTTCCTAGCCATAGACATGAGATGTCATTTGATAACGGGATCACATCATTAGGAGAATGATGTGATGGACAAGACCCAAACTATGAACGTAGCATATGATCGTGTCAGTTTATTGCTATTGTTTTCTGCATGTCAAGTATCTGTTCCTATGACCATGAGATCATGCAACTCACTGACACCGGAGGAATACCTTGTGTGTATCAAACGTCGCAACGTAACTGGGTGACTATAAAGATGCTCTACAGGTATCTTCGAGAGTGTCTGTTGAGTTGGCATGGATCAAGACTGGGATTTGTTACTCCGTGTGGCGGAGAGGTATCTCAGGGCCCACTCGGTAATACAACATCACAATGAGCCTTGCAAGCAAAGTGACTAAAGTGTTAGCCACGGGATCTTGTATTGTGAAACGAGTAAAGAGACTTGCCAGTAACGATATTGAACTAGGTATGGAGATACCGACGATCGAATCTCGGGCAAGTAACATACCGAAGAACAAAGGGAACAGCATACGGGATTAACTGAATCCTTGACATAGAGGTTCAACCGATAAAGATCTTCGTAGAATATGTAGGAACCAATATGGGCATCCAGGTCCCGCTATTGGTTATTGACCATAGAGGTGTCTCGGTCATGTCTACATAGTTCTCAAACCCGCAGGGTCTGCACACTTAACGTTCAGTGACGTTTTGGTAGTATTGAGTTATGCATGGTGGTGACCGAAGGTTGTTCGTAGTCCCGGATGAGATCCCGGACATCACGAGTAGCTCCGGAATGGTCCGGAGGTAAAGATTGATATATAGGAAAGTTGTGTTTGAACTCCGGAAAAGTTTCGGGCATTTCCGGTAGTGTACCGGGAGTGACGAATGGGTTCTGGGGGACCACCAAGTGGGGCCCACACACCCCAAGGGGCCGCATGGACCTTAGTGGTGGCGCACCAGCCCCTGGTGGGCTGGGCAGCCAGCCCAAGAGGGCCTATGCGCAGGAGAAAGAGGAGAGGGGGAGGAATCCTAGTCGGAGTAGGATTCCCCCCACGCCCACCTCCTAGTTGGAGGTGGACTCCTCCACCTCTGGTTCGGCCGACCCTAGGGGAGGATCCCTAGGGCGCCAGCCCCTCTCCCTTCCTCCTATATATACTAGAGAATTTGAGGGCAGCCCTAACCCTAATTGCCACGTGCTGCCCTCTTCTTCCTCTAGATCGTTTCTCCTCTAGTCTAGTTTCGGCGGTGCTTAGGCGAAGCCCTGCCGAAATAGTTCCACCACCACCGCCGCCGCGCCATCGCGCTGCCGGAGAACTCATCTACCTCTCCGCTCCCTCTTGCTGGATCAAGAAGGCGGAGATCGTCATCGAGCTGTACGTGTGCTGAACGCGGAGGTGCCGTCCGTTCGGCACTAGATTGGAAGGACCGTGATTGGATCGCGGGACGGATCGTGATTGGATCGCGAGACGGATCGTGATGGGATCGTGGGACGGCTTGCGATTTGGATCGCGAAGACGTTCGACTACATCAACCGCATTTCTTAACGCTTCCGCTTAGCGATCTACAAGGGTATGTAGATCCACTCTCCCTCTCGTAGATGCTCATCACCATGGATAGATCTTGCGTGTGCGTAGGAATTTTTTTGTTTCCCATGCAACGTTCCCCAACAGTGGTATCAGAGCTAGGTCTATGTGTAGATGAGATCACGAGTAGAACACAAAGGAGTTTGTGGGCGTTGATGCTCAGATTGCTTCCTCCCTTGGTCTTTTCTTGAGTCAGCGGTATTGTGGGATGAAGCGGCCCGGACCAACCTTACTCGTACGCTTACGAGAGACCGATTCCATCAACTGACATGTAACTTCATTGCATAAAGATGGCTGACGGGTGTCTGTCTCTCCTACTTTAGTTGGATCGGATTTGACAAAGGTGGTCCTTGAGAAGGTTGAATAGCAATTTGTGTATCACCGTTGTGGTTTGTGCGTAGGTAAGGATTGTTCTTGCTAGATACCCATAGCAGCCACGTAAAACATGCAACAACAATTAGAGGACGTCTAACTTGTTTTTGCAGGGTATGTTGTGATGTGATATGGCCAATTACATGATGAGATATATGTGATGTATGAGATGATCATGTATTGTATAGAATATCACGACTTGCATGTCGATGAGTACGGCAACCGGCAGGAGCCATAGGGTTGTCTTTAATTTATTTTTCACCGTTTTGCTTTACTTTATCGCTATGAGTTAGCAATAGTCGTAGAAGCAACAGTTGGCGCGACAACCTCATGGCGACACGTTGATGGAGATCAAGATGATGGAGATCATGGTGTCATGCCGGCGACGATGGAGATCATGCCAGTGCTTTGGAGATGGAGATCAAAAGCACAAGTTCATGGCCATATCATGTCACTTATGATTTGCATGTGATGTTAATCCTTTTATGCATCTTATTTTGCTTAGGACGACGGTAGCATTATAAGGTGATCCCTCACTAAAATTTCAAGATAAAATTGTGTTCTCCCTGAGTGTGCACCGTTGCGAAAGTTCGTCGTTTTGAGACACCACATGATGATCGGGTGTGATAGACTCTACGTTCACATACAGCGGGTGCAAGCCAGTGTTGCACATGCGGAACACTTGGGTTAAACTTGACGAGCCTAGCATGTACAGACATGGCCTCGGAACACAAGAGACCGAAAGGTCAAACATGAGTCATATAGTAGATATGATCAACATGAAGATGTTCACCATTGAAACCACCTCATCTCACGTGATGATCGAACTTGAGTTGGTGAATTTGGATCATGTGACACTCGAATGACCAGAGGGATGTCAATTTGAGTGGGAGTTTTTTAAGTAATATGATTAACTAAACTCATTATCATGAACATAGTCAAAATGTCTTTGCAAATTATGTTGTAGATTACTAGCTCGCGCTGTAGCTCCCTTGAATTTTTATATGTTCCTAGAGAAATAGAGTTGAAAGATGATGATAGCAATAATGCGGACTGGGTCCGTGATCTGAGGATTGTCCTCATTGCTGCACAGAAGGCTTATGTCCTTAATGCACCGCTCGGTGCACCACCCCCTCAAGCGTCGTCTGTAGATGTTGTGAACATCTGACAGGCACGTTTTGATGACTACTTGATAGTTCAGTGCGTCATGCATTACGGCTTAGAATGGAGGCTCCAAAACGTTTTGAATGTCACGGAACATATGAGATGTTCTAAGAGCTGAAATTGGGATCTCAGGCTCATGCCCGTGTTGAGAGGTATGAGACCTCCAACAAGATTCTTTGCCTGCAAGATGAAGGAGAATAGCTCAATCGGTGAGCATGTGCTCAGATTGTCTGGGTGCTACAATCGCTTGAATTGAGTGGGAGTTGATCTTCCAGATAAGATAGTGATTGATATAGTTCTTCATGTCACTGCCACTAAGCTACTAGAGCTTCGTGATGAACTATAAAATGCCAGGAATGGAAATAATGATCCATGAGCTATTCGCGATGTTTGACACCACGAAGGTAGAAATCAAGAAGGAGCATCAAGTGTTGATGGTTAGTAAAACCACTAGTTTCGAGAAGGGCAAGGGCTAGGAGGGAAACTTCATGGATGGCAAGCCAGTTGCTGCTCTAGTGAAGAAACCCAAGGTAGAACCCAAACCCGAGACTAAGTGCTTCTATTATGAGGAGAGCGGTCGCTGAAGCGGAACAACCCTAGATACTTGGTAGATAAGAAGGCTGGCAACGTCAACAGAAGTATATTTGATATACGTTTTATTCATGTGTACCTTGCTAGTACTCCTAGTAGCACCTGGGTATTAGATACCGGTTCAGTTGCTAAATGTTGGTAACTCGAAATAAAAGCTACAGAATAAACGGAGACCAGCTAAGGGCGAGGTGACGATGTGTGTTGGAAGTGTTTCCAAGGTTGATGTGATCACCATCGCACGCTCTCTCTACCTTCGGGATTAGTGATGAACCTAAATAAATGTTATTTGGTGTTTGCGTTGAGCATGAACGTGATTAGATCATGTTTATTGCAATACGGTTATTCATTTAAGTTAGAGAATAATGGTTATTCTGTTTACATGAATAATACCTTCAATGGTCATGCACCCAATGTGAATGGTTCATTGAATCTCGATCGTAGTAATACACATGTTCATTGATGCCAAAAGATGCGAAGTTAATAATGATAGTACCACATACTTGTGGCACTGCCGCCAAGGTCATATTGGTGTAAAGCGCATGAAGAAACTCCATGCTGATGGATCTTTTGACTCACTCGATTTTGAATCGGTTAAGACATGCGAACCATGCCTCATGGACAAGATGACTAAAACCCCGTTTTCCGGCTTGATGGAGCGGGCAAGTGACTTATTGGAAATGATACATGTTGATGTATGCGGTCCAATGAGTATTGAAAGCGCGCGGTGGATATCGTTATTTTCTTACCTTCACTGATGATTTGAGTAGATATGGGGATATTTACTTAATGAAACACAAGTCTGAAACGTTTGAAAAGTTCAAACAAATTCAGAGTGAAGTTTGAGATCATCGTGACAAGAAGATAAAATGTCTACGATATGATAGTGGAGGTAAATATCTGAGTTACGAGTTTGGTATACAACTCAAGACAAAGTGGAAGTTGTTTCACAACTCACGCCACCTGGAACACCATAGTGTGATGGTGTGTCTGAACGTCGTAGTCGTGCTCTATTGGATATGGTGCGTACTATGATATCTCTTATCGATTTGCCACTATCGTTTTGGGGTTATGCATTAGAGACAACTACATTCACTTTAATAGGGCACCATCTAAATCCGTTGAGATGACACCATATGAATTATGGTTTGGCAGAAACCTAAGCTGTCATTTCTTAACGTTTGGGGCTGCGACGCTTATGTAAAAAAGGTTTCAACCTGATGAGCTCGAACCCAAAGCGGACAAATGCATCTTCATAGAATACCCTAACGTAACAGTTGGGTGAACCTTCTATCTCAGATCCAACCGCAAAGTGTTTCTTGCTAAAACGGGTCCTTTCACGAGAAAGGGTTTCTCTCGAAAGAATTGAGTGGGAGGAAAGTAAAACTTGATGAGGTTATTGAACCGTCACTTCAGTTGGATGGTAGCACGACACAGAAAGATGTTTCTGCGGCGCCTACACCAAATTGAAGAGGAAGCTAATGATGATGATCATGAAACTTCGGATCAAGTTACTACCGAACCTCGTAGGTTGACAAGGACACGTACTGCCCTGAGTGGTACGGCAATCTTGTCTTGGAAATCATGTTGTTAGACAACGATGAGCCTACGGACTATGAAGAAGCGATGGTGGGCCCAGATTCTAACAAATGGCTAGGAGCCATGAAATCCGAGAAAGGATCCATGTATGAAAACCAAGTATGGACTTTGGTAGACTTGCCCATTGAACGGCAGGCCGTTGAGTACAAATGGACCTTTAAGAAGAAGACAAACGCTGATGGTAAATGTCACCATTTATAAAGCTCGACTTGTCGCAAAGAAGTTTCCGACAAAGTTCAAGGAGTTGACTACGATGAGACTTTCTCACCCATAGCGATGCTAAAGTCTGTTGGAATTATGTTAGCAGTTGCTGCATTTTTCTATTATGAAATCTGGCAAACGGTTTCCTTGAGGAAAGGTTGTATGTGATACAACCGGAAGGTTTTGTCAGTCCTAAGGATGCTAAAATGTATGCAAACTCCAGCGATCCTTCTATGGACTGGAGCAAGCATCTCGGAGTTGGAATATACACTTTGATGAGGTGATCAAAGCTTTTGAGTCTATACAAAGTTTATGAGAAACTTGTATTTACAATAAAGTGAGTGGGAGCACTATAGAATTTCTGATAAGTATATGTGGATGACATATTGTTGATCGGAAATAATGTAGAATTTCTGGAAAGCATAAAGGGTCGTTTGAAAGGAGTTTTTCAAAGGAAGACCTGAATGAAGCTACTTAAATATTGGGCATCAGGATCTATAGAGATAGATCAAGACGTTTGATAAGACTTTCAATGAGTACATACCTTGACAAGATTTTGAAAGAGTTCAAAATGGATCAGTCAAAGAAAGAGTTCTTGCCTGATTTGTAAGGTGTGGAGTTGAGTGTGTAGGATCACTAGAAGTGTGTCTAGAGGGGGGGGGGGGGGTGAATAGACTACTAGAAGAAATTTAAAACCTAACCTTTTCCCAAGTTAATTGGTTGGCAGATTTTAACAATTATAGCAAGTCTAGCACACCCTACACATGCATGTCAACAGGTATGGCAGTGGAAAGTAAAGACATTGCACATGAAAGTAAAGAGTTGAGATAAGAAGATCAAACGCATGAGGGACACGAAGATTTTTCCCGTGGTTCCGATAGGTGGTGCTATCGTACGTCCACGTTTATGGAGTCTTCAACCCACGAAGGGTAACGGTCGCGAGAGTCCACGGAGAGCTCCACCCATAAGGGTCCACGAAGTAGCAACCTTGACTATTCCATAAAGGCTTCCGTCCATGAAGGACTAGCCTCACTATGTGTAGATCTTCATGAAGTAGGCGATCTCCTTGCCCATACAAACTTCTTGGTTCAACTACACAACACGAAGTAGGAGGCTCCCAAGCGACACCTAACCAATCTAGGAGGCACCACCCTCCAAAAGGTAATAGGCTCGGCAATGTCGATGAACTCCTTGCTCTTGTGCTTCAAGATGATAGACTCCTCAACACACAATCACTCTCTCATAGATTTGGCTATGGTGGAACAGATTGATTTGGTGGAAAGCAACTTGGGGAGGCTAGAGATCAAGATTCATATGGATAGAGTGGAATGGCTTGATCTCAACACATGAGTAGGTGGCTCTCTCTCAGAAAATTGGATGGGGCAAGTATGGAATAGTTCTGAGTGCTTCACTTCCGAGTGGGTAGTGGTGAAGGGGTATATATAGGCATCCCCAAAAATCCAACCGTTACACCTAAAGTGACCAACTCGGTGACACCGATGTGTGAATCTCGGTGGTACCGAAGTGACCAAAAGGCAGTAACTTTTGAATCTCGGTGAGACCGATATATAATTCTCGGTGGTACCGATAAGGTGACCAACGGTCAGATTGCGCAACTCGGTGACGCCGATCCAACAAACTCGGTGGTACCGATTTTGTGAATCGAGGTAACAGAAAGTTGGCAACCCAAACTCGGTGGCACTGAAGTGGAATCGGTTGTACCGATGTGCTAGGGTTTGGCATGGGTCTGTCTGAGTTTGGGAATCGGTGGCACCGAGTGGGAAGTGTTGGTTGCACCGATTTTGGATATATGACTTTGGACAGACTTTTGTGGAAGAGCTTGTGGGTCTTTTGGTGACTATCTCTTGTGCACGTGGAGCATCTTGTTCACCAACAGTACCTTACCCCCTTTTAATAGTATTGGCTTTCCTATGGACTCAAAGTGATTTCTCACAAAGTAAAATGTAGAGTCCTCTTGCTTGAAGCTTTGACAATCCATTTCCTTGCATCTTGGGGTATCTCCACAATCCTTTTTGCCAACCCATCTCTCTCTCTATGGACTTTCACCTGAAATACACTAGGTAGAAATATCAGTCCAAGAGACAGTGTATGTTGTCATGAATTATCGAAACCACGAAGGGAGCATATTGTGCTTTCAATCTCCCCCTTTTTGGTAATTGATGACAACATACAATAAAAGCTTCAAATAAAGATATGCATGGATATAATGAAGACTTTGAGAGACACATGACTTAGACTTGCTCCCCCTAAATGTGCGCAAACCCTTTAAAGGATAGTTGCCTTGGAATGCATGGACACACATATAGTGGAAGGGATAATATGAGTCATGTGTATCTTGGCTATATGCATCAAATATATATGAATGAGATGTATCTTGTTCAAGACTTCACTCTTGCAAACAATATGTGCAAGAAGCAAGAGATCATCTTGATCAAAGATATGATGCATATACTTACCTTGAGTTCTTGAGCATTCTAGTAGTAGAAACACACTTGAGAAAACAATGTTAGGAAACACAAGAGTATTCTACCAATCAAAAGCAATAGAGCTCAATAGTACCAAGATATGAAGAACATATGGAAGATAGTATTCCTTAAGATTGATATGTCTCCAAGATTGTTTAGAACTTTCTCCCCTTAGATATGAAAATAGTAGGTCATCCTTTCCCTCTGAATCTTAGCATGTAGATATTTGGATTGGATAGGGTGAGAAAAGTCTAACTAGAGTAGTCAACTGAAATAAACACATTTTCTCCCAAACATATTTTTCTCCCCCTACTTTGGTATTCTCCTCTCCCCCTTGATTATATCTCCCCCTTTTGCATAAGCATGTATCTCCCCCTTTAGCTTTGAAGCTTTGGTATTTCTCCCCCTTTGGCATTAATTTCCAAAAGGTCCATACACAAGGTTAGACACAAGGATCATGGAGTAGGAAGGAATCCTTGAGAACAAGGGTCATAGAATGTAGGGATCATGGAGAGTATTAAAAATTGAGGGAATCATGGAAAATAATTTCTCCTCTTTGGCTGAGCTGAGAGCTTGTAAGACTTCTCCTCCTCTAAGTTAGGGATCCTTGAATAGATTTCTTCTCCCAATTTTTTTTACATGAGGGATCATCGAAGAAATGTATATATCACTATGGGATCACTTAGAAAACAAAGATTTGCTGACATGAACACAGACTGGAGAAGATATCAAATCGGTGGCTCCGGGACAAACAAGTCGGTGATACTGATATGTTGTTATGCAGCTCATCTGCTAAGTCGGTAGAACCGAGTTATTTGCATCGGAGGCTCCGAGAGCTAAACAGAGACTTGGCAATGTTTGAGAAACTTGCAAATTATTTTGAAAATTTTGTAACAAAGTGTCAGAAGGATTTTCAAAGGAAATGCAAAACACTATACAAAAAGATGTCAACTAGAAAAGATTTGAGTAGTTCCAAGAAATCTTGCAAAATAGAGAATGAACCAATCAAGATTCTTAACTAGACGATAGGCGGTGACTAGGTCACCTATATTAGAGTATATTGACTTAGGAGCCAAGCAAGAATACTTGATCATAGGTCATACTCATCGTTAAGCTCAAAAATGGGGTTACCATTTTTCGATTAAACATTTTAATGTTTTCATATCACTTGAGTTGCTTTAGCTCATGTCTTGGAGTAAAGCCCTTTTTCAAGGATATGAGTACATACCTTCGAGTGATGTTGATGACGTAGCTTGTAGGTGATCTTGTTGAGGATGCTCGAGGTCGATGAAGATCATCTTGAGTTGGGAGCAATCCTTCTCGTTTTAGTACACTTATCACCTACATAGGTTAGTTATGCGAGGAAGAACAATATATATCCATTTGACATGATATCAATTGTGAATTAGCAAATGTGATCATATCAAATATATGTCAATGATATGGTTGAGTTGTCTTCTTCCTTCCATCATCAAGAGAGCTTGTGGATACTTGGTCATGACAAGATTGCTTATGAGTGGAGTTGATGGCAATCTTGTGGAATGAAGTTCTTCCAAGTACCTACAAAAGGTTAGTTGCAATGCAAGGGAGCATATATTTCCATGGAATAGAGTAACATGTCAAGTGTATCATGGAAGTATCAAGTAAGCTCATGCCCTTGCATCCAACCGAGTGAGTCTAGCTCAAGTTTGAAGCATCAATGATGTTCAACTCACTCCTCAAATGACAAAACACTTTCTCATCAAGTGGCTTAGTAAAGATATCGGCCAATTGCTTGTTAGTGCGAACATGCTTAAGATCAATATCTCCTTTGGCAACATGATCACGAATGAAATGATGTCTAACTTGAATATGTTTAGTTCGAGAATGTTGCACAGGATTATGACCAATTTTAATATCACTCTCATTGTCACAAAGTAATGGAACATTTTTCACATGGATTCCATAATCCTTCAGCGTTTGTGTCATCCATAGTAATTGTGCACAACATGATCCGGCAGCAATATACTCAGCTTCAGCAGTAGATAGAGATACCGAGTTTTGTTTCTTGGAGGACCAAGACACAAGAGATCTACCAAGAAATTGACATGTACCCGAGGTGGATTTTCTATCAACCTTGTCACCGACATAGTCCGAATCGGAATAGCCAACAAGGTTAAAGGAAGATCCCTTGGGATACCAAATGCCAAAGTTTGGTGTTTGTATCAAATATCTCACAATACGTTTCACGGCCAAAAGATGACACTCTTTAGGTGCAGCTTGATATCTAGCACACATGCAAACACTAAGCATAATATCGGGACGGGAGGCACATAGATATAGCAATGAACCAATCATAGATCGATAGACCTTTTGATCAACCGGTTCGTCCTCCTTGGTAAGATCAACATGTCCACTAGTAGGCATAGTGTGACACCCTGATTTTTGGCAACTTTTTCTTTTCAAAATCTTTTGGGTTTTATTTGCAAATTTGGTTGATTTTCAAGTCTTTTCAATTGATTTGGATCTAAGAATCTTTGAATCTTTCCCCAAGTAACCCAAAACCTTCATCACCTTCCCAAAACCTTTCACACCTCTCTTGGATCAATTTCCAATATTTAATCTTTTCCAAGAAATCATTTTCTTCCTTTGGGAAAAAATGACATCACTATGGGTTGTGAAGAAACCCATAGCTCTGATCATCAGATAATTCCCAAACTTTTGCCACACCTTCTTATCATCATATGATTCCATAATGTTCAAAAATATTCCATTGCCCAATGCAAAATTATGGCCAGAATAATTATTTCTTCTCTGGCCAGAATTGGTCCATTGTGAAGCAACTCCTATTTTCCTATTCCAGAAAATTCTCAATAAATTCCATGGGATACTAGGGATCCTATCTAGCCACAATATCCAAAAATATTATCATATCCAGTACAAATTTTTAGCAGCAAAACTCTGACAAGTTTCTGCCTATTTCAAAATTCTGTGAAGGAAGTACTAGCTAGAGATGCCCTATGGTCCTGAAACTTTTATGGCATCTTCTGCATTCTAAATAACTCCTCTATGCCAAGTTTCATCATCTGGAGACCATATATGTGAGTGCCACAAGTTCATCTAGTTTCTGGTCCAGAATTGCAGTTTACACATGAGCTATGTTCAAATCTTTTTTCAAACCCCTCCAAACTTTGCCAGTTTGTAGTCCTTCTAACCCAGACCACTCCAGACATCTCCTCTGGCTTCATCTCCATCTCATCTCTCCTCCAGAACCTCCTCAAGTTTGCTGTCACAAGCTGTAGCTGAAGCTACACTTCACAGCAGGGTGAATCTAGTCGAGCCAGTGGCCCAGAGAGGCTAAGTGGACGAAGGTCGACACCATGGACAAGGTGCGCCAGGCTTGCGTGGCCTCCTAGTGGCCGCACCCGTGGTGAGCACGGCACTGGCATGCCAGTGCGCGCGCTCTACACGGCGCCCGAGTCGGATGGGATCGCCCGAGCCGTCCCTCGCTGCCCCCCTTGTCCCTTGGTGCCGACATCGCTCCAGCCGCACGCGTGGCCCCTCTCGAACCCTCCTGGCCGCCGGCAAAGGCCGCTGCCGCTCCCGGCCAAGCTCCACCACGGGCGAAACAGTGAGCTCCGGCCACTGTGGTTGTCCGCAAGCCATTAATGGCGCCGGACCCGTCCCGTCGCTCCTCTGCCCTCCTCCATCACCTCTGGCCTCGAACCTTGCCGGAGATCCGCCGCCCTATCGAGCTCTGCCGCCAGCCATCTCCACTCCACCCAGCCCCAATCGTCCTCACCCTCGAGCTCAGGGCACTCCCCTGGTGCTCCATGACCTCCTGCCCAAGCAAACCATCACCGGAACCGCCGTCTCCGACCACACCAGAGCGCCGCCGCCGCCGGAGAAGAAGGGGACGACGTCGTCCGGCCATCTCTAGGCAAACCACGGGTACGTGCATGCTCTCCGTCGTGCGCCCGATCCATTCCCGTAGTCGCCGGACCCAGCCGCCGTCTCCATCACCGGCGACCATCGCCGGAGCGCCACGGTACCCTGCTCTCTCTCTCCCTTTTAAACCCAGCCGTGGGGCCCCACCCGTCAGCGGCTCAGGCCCGCGCCCGAAGCGGTATAAGTGGAGGCGCCCCTCCACTTTACGCCTTCGACGTGGCCCGCTGGAGGTTTTTCTGATTTTTCTGATTTCTATTTATTTAATTCAGTTTGACCAGTAACTTTGACCTTGAATAACTTTTTATTTATAAGCCCAATTCAGTTGATTCTTTTTGCGTTATGTTTGTACTGAGCCCCTTTATTTTCTGACAAATTTTGGTATTTTCTAAGACTCACAGAATTTTTGGTGAACAGAAATGCATTATGTGACACTTTCCCTTGCATTTTAAAAATATTTTTAGAGGGAGATCCTTGTGGTTTTGAAGACCAGGAGTTTGTGAATCACCCAACAGAGCAAGGCAAGCCAGGACACCCATTTCATAAAGCATTTCAATAGCATTGCATATTTTCCTGCATTATGCTTATTTATTTGCTATAGATTAATTCATAGTAATTAATTTAAATGCTTAGTTGCCAATTGTGATGAACCACTATATTTGCTAAATGAACGTAGTGGTTGATCTTGAGTCACCTGTCCGGGCTTAACCGTGCAACCACATTTGCCGGTATGGGACGGCCTTGACTTGGTCTGATCGCGTGCTCTTTCACCAGTACCTCCAAAGAGGGAGGGTTATGCGTGCGTGCTACCCTGATCAGGTAGGCGGCGATAACCCTGTGAGCCCAGTTGAGTTTTGTGCCGGCGTCCCCATTTGGGACAGTTTAGTTTGGCCACGACGGTGGCAGGTGTCATGAGGACACAGGGGCCACCCAGGGCAGGACTTCGGGGGAGAATAAATGCCGGTGGTACGATGGGAGAGACACGGGTCAGGCAGGTTTTGTTGGAGCAACGCTGGTCCACCCGAATGGGATCACGAGGCCAGGTGCTTCATGGTGTGGGTAAAGTGCGCAACCTCTGCAGGGTGAAAAATCTATTCGAATAGCCGCGTCCATGGAATTGGACAGCCCGTCCAGACCTCACTAGGTGGTCAACCGTAACAATGTTAGTAACGATGGAAGAACTCTTCGTATGATTGGAAGTACTCGATGGCTTATGAGTATTCCGAGGGTTGTGGGACAACCCGGAAGAGAGTAAGTTGATAATCGGTACAGTAAGTGAGTTGCTTAAGAATTTAACCCGTTGATTGCTATGCTATTGTTTGCTGCATTACTTGGTTGTCGTGAGCTTGCGAGTACATTCAAAGTACTCACCTGGCGTATCATGCCAGATGCAGGAGAAGCCGAGCACGGAGGTCCCGATGGTTCGTGCTACGATAACTAGGATGTGTCCACAGCAGTGTCCCTGTGGATGGAGTTGCCGCTATGTTCCGCTACGCTGTAGAATTACTTAGTAGTTCCGAGGCCCTGCTATGTTTCATAAATAATGTAGATACTGTCATAGCACCAGGTGTGCCTTTGGCCTCGCTATCATTGTAAAATATGAGCTTGTACCCGAAAGCTATCAATAAAGTCAGTTCAGTTCTGTTCCAAGTTGTTGTGTATTTCCAGAGGACATGATCTCTGGGCTGGAAACACCGGTAATCTGGTTCTCTGAGCCGGGGTGCCACAATGCTTGGTATCAGAGCTGTGCTGACTGTAGGACACCCTAGTTAACCCGTGCTAGAATGGCGATTAGTGTAGGGCTTTGGGTGTGCATCTTGCTTGCTGCATTTGATTGTTGCATAGCATGCATCATGATTCATTGTTTTACTAACCGTTGGCATTGTGAGTGTAGATGGCACCAGTTCCATACCTCTATCATCTTGAGCCTGCACCGTTCACCTTTCCAGTACTGCTCCGTAACGTCTGGCTTCGACTGTACCCCCACGGTGAAGATCCAGTGTACCAGGTGTATCAGGAGCAGCTTGCTGAGTCAGTGTACGAGTATCACGCAGAGGCTTTCCTGATCGCAAGCTCGGACCTTGGTAGCTATTCTCGCTCTTCCAAGGGCGGAACGGCTTCTACTCCGGAGCTGGCGATCCAGTTTGCTGCGATGGAGGCTCTCACTGACTTGCGCTTCCACGAGGTCGAGATGCAGACTCATCCAGGTTTCTTCCACTACCCCACCCTGTCGCCTACGACAGGGCGAGTCATTTTCGCTCCAGTTGACCCGGCGTGTGATCGTGCGACTGGTGTTCTATTTCGCTATCTGAACGCCAGTTATCGTACGATCATATCCTTGGCTGAGGAGTTGTCTCGTGTCCAGGTGGCACTTGCAGCCGCGACTTCAGTACCACCTCCACCTCAGCCTACCTTTCCACCTATATATCCACCACCAGTTCCACCTCCACCTAGGTTTGATACTCCTTCTAGCTCTATTGCGCCACCAGGCTTTTCGTCTGGTAGCCGTCGTGAGACCCCGACAGAGTGGGCCTCACTCCTAGCCACTCCAGCTGCTCTGATGCTGCGGTGTCGTGCTCCTTCTTCCCCGGAAGGAGAACCGTCCCAGCAACGTCGTCGTGTTTCCTTTGATCCGGAGGATGTGGTCCATATCATCAGCTCCGATTCCGACTCAGGATCAGATGACGAGGAGTCTTCAGTTTGCCAGTGTTCGTGCCACCCGCGCCACTAGAGTGGAGGCTTGAGTTGTTGTGCATGCATCTTTGCATATGTCAACTGCCGTATGAGCAGTCTAGCCATGATATTCCCCTACTAGCTTGCCATGTATGATGTTGGGTTATCTTGTATAATTATGTTGTTTGCTTTATTCGCATTTTTCGTGCATTTTCTTTCTGGTGTCATATGACTGTGTTTCCCCTTATGGATGTTGCTCATCGATTCGGTATTTTGCAATGGGAACAAATTTAGGATGAAGAGAAGTTGTAGCCAAGGCGGCGATGGAACCCCTGTTCGTCGATCCGCCAGACAAGCAGGACAACCCCCAGAAGACTTACCACCCCCACCACCTCAAGCACCGACCACTGATCAGATCATGAGGATGTTTGAAGAGAAAAGAAACCAGGATCTCATGGAATTTCTGAAAAGCATGCAGGCTATGGTGGGCCAGAATAACAACCACAGTGGAACACACTCCAAGTTGTCTGACTTCCAGCGCACCAAGCCACCCAATTTCGGTCAAGCTGTGGACCCTGTAGAAGCTGATGACTGGCTGAGGACCATGGAGAAGAAGCTGGACATAGCCCGTTGCGAAGAATCAGATAAGGTTCCTTTTGCCACTCACTATCTGGAAGGGCCAGCAGCTATATGGTGGGACAACACAAAGGCAACATGGCCTTCTGGAGAAGATATCTCCTGGGAGAAGTTCAAGGAGCTATTCCGCAAGTATCATATCCCTACAGGCATAATGAAGGTGAAGCAAAGGGAGTTCCTTGCTCTCACACAAGGAAATATGTCTGTGGCGGAGTATCTGAACAAGTTCAACAATCTAGCATGATACTCTACCCATGACGTGTCCACTGAAGAAAGGAAGATAGATCGGTTTCTGGGAGGACCGAACCACACTCCCCGTTGTCAGCTCTCTATGCTGGATTTTCCGGACTTCTAGACTTTGGTAAACAAGGCTTTCATAGCTGAACGAGAGCATAAGTCCGGATATGATGACCGCAAGCGGAAGTTTGAACCCAAGAAGGACAACCGTGAGCAGTCTGTGCAGAAGCCACGCACCTGGCAGCCAGGCCCATCTGAATACAAGCCCACGTGGAGCAATGGCAACAACAACAATAAGACGGGTAGCCAGAATAAGACCTTCGGCAAACAGCCAGTGCTAGAGGACTGCCGCCGCAACAACACGTGCTTCACTTGTGGCCAAAGCAGACACTACTCCAAACAGTGCCCCGCCAACAACGGGAAGCCATCCTCCGACGTCAAGCCACAGGTCAACACCATTGGGCGCCGCCCCAATCATAACTTCTGCCACGGCCGCGTCCATCATATCTCCGCTGAGGAAGCCTGCGAAGCTCCAGAAGTAGTCCTTGGTATGTTTTCTGTTAACGACATACCTGCAGTAATTTTATTTGATTCTGGGGCTTCCCATTCGTTTATTTCGCGGAGTTTTGCCACCTTGCACAAATTTTCTCCTTCGCTTTTGGATAAAATCATGGTGGTACAATCCCCTGGCTCCCTGCTCAGAACAAATCTGATATACAGAGATCTGGAAATTTCGATACATGGAGTTAAATTTCCAGCTGCACTCGTTGCCATCGAATCTTCGGGATTGGATGTAATACTGGGGATGGACTGGTTGACACCACACCAGGTGTGCATCAACTGTGCCACCAGGACAGTGACACTAGTTAATCTGGCCGGACAAACAGTTCAATTCCTTGCCAGCAAGATGATGTCGAAGAAGGGGATGGCGTACCAAGCTACCGGTATAGATATGAACTTGATTCCGGTAGTTTGCGAATTTCCAGATGTATTTCCTGAGGAATTACCAGGGATGCCACCCGACCGGGAATTGGAGTTTGCAATTGAGGTGATTTCCGGTACTGCTCCAATCTACAAGAAATACTACCGTATGCCAGGACCAGAGCTGGCGGAACTAAAGAAGCAGTTGGATGAATTGTTACAGAAAGGGTACATCCGCCCAAGCATCTCGCCATGGGGATCACCCGTACTATTCGTCAAAAAGAAGGATGGGAGTCTACGAATGTGCGTAGACTATCGCCAGCTGAATGAGGTCACCATTAAGAATAAGTACCCGCTCCCTCGCATTGATGATTTGTTCGACCAACTGAACGGAGCACGGGTATTCTCCAAGATTGATCTCCGAACCGGGTATCATCAGCTGAAAATCAGAAAGGAAGATATACCCAAGACAGCTTTCACCACCCGGTATGGTCTGTATGAGTTTACAGTTATGTCATTTGGACTGACAAATGCTCCAGCTTATTTCATGAGCATGATGAACAAGGTTTTCATGGATTTCCTGGACAAATTCGTGGTGGTGTTGATCGATGATATCCTAATATATTCCAAGGATGAAGAAGAGCACAAACAACACCTCCGTGCTGTCTTGGAAAGATTAAGGACCCATCGTCTGTATGCCAAGTTCAGTAAATGCGAATTTTGGCTCAAAGAGGTGGGATTTTTGGGGCATATTATGTCATAACAAGGAGTAGCAGTCGACCCCAGTAAAGTAACTGCGGTGTTGAATTGGAAGACACCAGCCTCGGTGACCGAAGTCCATAGCTTTCTGGGATTGGTAGGCTATTACCGTCGTTTCATAGAAGGCTTCTCCAAGATAGCTAAGCCACTGATGGAATTGCTCAAGAAAAATCAAAGGTTTGTCTGGACGGCGGAGTGTGACAGCAGCTTCCTAGAGCTAAAGACAAGGCTAACTATAGCACCTGTCTTAGTCCTTCCAGACATCCACAAAAGCTTTGACATATATTGCGATGCTTCCAGACGCGGAATCGGCTGCGTGTTAATGCAAGAGGGGAATGTTGTAGCGTATGCGTCCAGACAGCTATGACCTCACGAGGAAAACTACCCCACACATGATTTGGAATTAGCAGCCGTGGTTCATGCTTTGAAGATTTGGAGGCATTACCTCATTGGACAACGTTGTGAAATATACATAGACCATAAGAGTCTCAAGTATATTTTCACCCAACCTGACTTGAATCTCAGGCAGCGAAGATGGCTTGAACTAGTCAAGGACTATGACATTGGAATAAACTATCATCCGGAAAAAGTCAACGTGGTCGCTGATGCCCTCAGCAGGAAACAGAGCACAGTGAATGCACTTATGGGAAGTCTCCATCCAAGGTTACAAGAAGAGTTCGCTGAGCTTAATATGGTGCTATGCGGCCCAATTGCCCCGGATACTTTGGAGATTACTCCAACACTTATGGAAGAAATTAAGAAGGCCCAAGAGCCAGATGAGGGAATAAAAGAGATCAAGGAGCTGATTCCGAAAGGGAAGGCCAAATCCTTCCGCGTGGATGACCAAGGCACCTTATGGTTTGAGAAACGGATATGTGTGCCTGATCAGAACAACCTGAGGCAGCAAATACTCAGAGAAGCTCATGAGTCCGCATACTCTATCCACCCGGGAGGCACAAAGATGTATCAAGATCTGAGAGAGACATTTTGGTGGCCAGGAATACGAAGGGATATAGCATACTATGTCGCCTGCTGTGACATCTGCAACAAGGTCAAGGCGGAACACCAGAAACCCGCTGGGCTACTGCAACCTTTACCAGTTCCCGAGTGGAAGTGGGACGACATATGTATGGATTTCATCGTTGGAATACCCAGGTCCACGAGAGGCAATGATGCTATCTGGGTCATTGTGGATATACTCACAAAAGTGGCTCACTTTATTCTAGTAAAGACCACTTTTAACGCAAACCAGCTTGCACAACTCTACATGTCTCGGATAGTCAACCTTCATGGAGTACCCAAGTCTATCACCTCGGATAGGGGCTCCCTATTCACCTCAACATTCTGGCTGCGGTTGCACCAAGCTTTGGGAACCATGCTGAAGCATAGCACGCATACCATCCGTAGACAGATGGACAAACCGAAAGAGTGAACCAGATATTGGAGGATATGCTTCGGTCATGTGCCCTTACCCATGGACCCAAATGGGAAGATAGCCTACCCTATGCGGAATTCTCCTATAACAACAGTTATCAGTCAAGTTTGAAGATGTCAACGTTTGAGGCACTATATGGACAGAAGTGGCGCACCCCATTGAATTGGTCTCAGACGGGAGATAGCCGTATCTTTGGCACGGACCTGATGCTCGAGGCTGAGAAGTAGGTCAAAGATATTCAGGAGCGTCTTTGAGCAGCCAAGTCCCGCCAAAAGAGCTATTACGACCCAAAGCACCGGGAACTGACTTTTGAGCCCGGAGAATATGCTTACCTTCGAGTAACCCCCATGAAGGGAGTAAAGAGGTTTCATACCCGGGGAAAGCTTGCACCAAGATACATTGGTCCCTTCCCAGTGATTGCTAGGAAAGGCAGGGTAGCATACCAGTTGGAATTACCACCGGAGTTATCTGATGTGCACGACATATTCCACATATCACAGTTAAGAAAGTGCATTGCACCACCGATCAAGCAGGCAGATATGAGTGAGTTAGAACTGGCTAAAGATCTGACCTACGAAGAGAAGCCTGTCAGGATCCTGGATGAAATGGAAAGAACTACCAGGAGTAAGGTGATCAAGTTTTACAAGGTGTTGTGGGAACACCATACTGAGGAAGAGGCTACCTGGGAAAGAGAAGATTTTCTAAGATCCGCATACCCGTACTTGTTCCCTGAGCAACCGAATCTCGAGGACGAGATTCATCCTAAGGAGGGTAGGTTTGTGACACCCTGATTTTTGGCAACTTTTTCTTTTCAAAATCTTTTGGGTTTTATTTGCAAATTTGGTTGATTTTCAAGTCTTTTCAATTGATTTGGATATAAGGATCTTTGAATCTTTCCCCAAGTAACCCAAAACCCTCATCACCTTGCCAAAACCTTTCACACCTCTCTTGGATCAATTTCCAATATTGAATCTTTTCCAAGAAATCATTTTCTTCCTTTGGGAAAATATGACATCACTATGGGTTGTGAAGCAACCCATAGCTCTGATGATCAGAAAATTCCCAAACTTTTACCACACCTTCTTATCATCATATGATTCCATAATCTTCAAAAATATTCCATTGCCCAATGCAAAATTATGGCCAGAATAATTATTTCTTCTCTGGCCAGAATTGGTCCATTGTGAAGCAACTCCTATTTTCCTATTCCAGAAAATTCTCAATAAATTCCATGGGATACTAGGGATCCTATCTAGCCACAATATCCAAAAATATTATCATGTCCAGTACAAATTTTCAGCAGCAAAACTCTGACAAGTTTCTACCTATTTCAAAACTCTGTGAAGGAAGTACTAGCTAGAGATGCCCTATGGTCCTGAAACTTTTATGGCATCTTCTGCATTCCAAATAACTCCTCTATGCCAAGTTTCATCATCTGGAGACCATATATGTGAGTGCCACAAGTTCATCTAGTTTCTGGTCCAGAATTGCAGTTTACACATGAGCTATGTTCAAATCTTTTTCAAACCCCTCCAAACTTTGCCAGTTTGTAGTCCTTCTAACCCAGACCACTCCAGACATCTCCTATGGCTTCATCTCCATCTCATCTCTCCTCCAGAACCTCCTCAAGTTTGCTATCAGAAGATGTAGCTGAAGCTACACTTCACAGCAGGGTGAATCTAGTCGAGCCAGTGGCCTAGAGAGGCTAAGTGGACGAAGGTAGACACCATGGACAAGGTGCGCCAGGATTGCGTGACCTCCTGGTGGCCGCACCCGTGGTGAGCACGGCACTGGCATGCCAGTGCGCGCGCTCTACACGGTGCCCGAGTCGGATGGGATCGCCCGAGCCGTCTCTCGCTGCCCCCCCTTGTCCCTTGGTGCCGACATCACTCCAACCGCACGCGTGGCCCCTCTCGAACCCTCCTGGCCGCCGGCAAAGGCCGCTGCCACTCCCGGCCAAGCTCCGCCATGGGCGAAACAGTGAGCTCTGACCACTGTGGTTGTCCGCAAGCCATTAATGGTGCCGGACCCGTCCCGTCGCTCCTCTGCCCTCCTCCATCACCTCACCTCACGCCGCGACGGCCAGCTCACCGTCCTTGCTCCAGTGGCGTAGCCAGGTCTCGCCGCTTCGGGAGAGCTCGCCCGCGCTCGCCCCTGGCCTATAAAAGGCCATGGCCAGCCCCTCCAAAGCTCCTCACCCCACTCCTCTACCTCTCAATCGCCCTCGCGAGCAGCGAGCCATGGCCGAGAGGCCCTCTGGCCTCGAACCTCGCCGGATATCCGCCGCCCTATCGAGCTCTGCCGCCAGCCATCTCCACTCCACCCCAGCCCCAATCGTCCTCACCCTTGAGCTCAGGGCATTCCCCCGGTGCTCCACGACCTCCTGCCCAAGCAAACCATCACCGGAACCGCCGTCTCCGACCACATCCGAGCGCCGCCGCCGCCGGAGAAGAAGGGGACGACGTTGTCCGACCATCTCTAGGCAAACCACGGGTACGTGCATGCTCTCCGTCATGCGCCCGATCCATTCCCGTAGTCGCCGGACCCAGCCGCCGTCTCCATCGCCGGCGACCATCGCCGGAGCGCCGCGGTACCCTGCTCTCTCTCTCTCTCCCTTTTAAACCCAGCCGCGGGGCCCCACCCGTCAGCGGCTCAGGCCCGCGCCCGAAGCGGTATAAGTGGAGGCGCCCCTCCACTTTACGCCTTCGACGTGGCCCGCTGGAGGTTTTTTTGTTTTTTCTGATTTCTATTTATTTAATTTAGTTTGACCAGTAACTTTGACCTTGAATAAATTTTTATTTATAAGCCCAATTCAGTTGATTCTTTTTGCGTTATGTTTGTACTGAGCCCCTTTATTTTCTGACAAATTTTGGTATTTTTCTAAGACTCATAGAATTTTTGGTGAACAATAATGCATTATGTGACACTTTCCCTTGCATTTTAAAAATATTTTCAGAGGGAGATCCTTGTGGTTTTGAAGACCAGGAGTTTGTGAATCACCCAACAGAGCAAGGCAAGCCAGGACACCCATTTCGTAAAGCATTTCAGTAGCATTGCATATTTTCATGCATTATGCTTATTTATTTGCTATAGGTTAATTCATAGTAATTAATTTAAATGCTTAGTTGCCAATTGTGATGAACCACTATATTTGCTAAATGAACATAGTGGTTGATCTTGAGTCACCTGTCCGGGCTTAACCGTGCAACCACATTTGCCGGTATGGGACGGCCTTGACTTGGTCTGATCGCGTGCTCTTTCACCGGTACCTCCAAAGAGGGAGGGTTATGCGTGCGTGCTACCCTGATCAGGTAGGCGGCGATAACCCTGTGAGCCCAGTTGAGTTTTGTGCCGGCGTCCCCGTTTGGGACAGTTTAGTTTGGCCACGACGGTGGCAGGTGTCATGAGGACACAGGGGCCACCCAGGGCAGGACTCCGGGGGAGAATGAATGCCGGTGGTACGATGGGAGAGACACGGGTCAGGCAGGTTTCGTTGGAGCAACGCTGGTCCACCCAAATGGGATCACGAGGCCAGGTGCTTCATGGTGTGGGTAAAGTGCGCAACCTCTGTAGAGTGAAAAATCTATTCGAATAGCCGCATCCACGGAATTGGACAGCCCGTCCAGACCTCACTAGGTGGTCAACCGTAACAATGTTAGTAACGATGGAAGAACTCTTTGTATGATCGGAAGTACTCGATGGCTTATGAGTATTCCGAGGGTTGTGGGACAACCCGGAAGAGAGTAAGTTGATAATCGGTACAGTAAGTGAGTTGCTTAAGAATTTAACCTGTTGATTGCTATGCTATTGTTTGCTGCATTACTTGGTTGTCGTGAGCTTGCGAGTACATTCAAAGTACTCACCTGGCGTATCATGCCAGATGCAGGAGAAGCCGAGGACGGAGGTCCCGATGGTTCGTGCTACGATAACTAGGATGTGTCCACAACAGTGTCCCTGTGGATGGAGTTGCCGCTATGTTCCGCTACGCTGTAGAATTACTTAGTAGTTCCGAGGCCCTGCTATGTTTCATAAATAATGTAGATACTATCATAGCACCAGGTGTGCCTTTGGCCTCGCTATCATTGTAAAATATGAGCTTGTACCCGAAAGCTATCAATAAAGTCAGTTCAGTTCTGTTCCAAGTTGTTGTGTGTTTCTAGAGGACATGATCTCTGGGCTGGAAACACTGGTAATCCGGTTCTCTGAGCCGGGGTGCCACACATAGGAGTTTTCATACCTTTACACTCTTGCATGTTGAACTTCTTTATTAAGTCCTTGGTATACTTGGTTTGAGAGATGAAAGTTCCTTCTCTTGTTTGCTTGATTTGCAAACGAAGAAAGAATTTCAGCTCACACATCATGGACATCTCATACTTCTCGGACATCAACCTTCCAAATATTTCACTAAATTGTGGGTTAGTAGATCCAAAGATAATATCATCCACATAGATTTGGCACACAAATAATTCACCATTAACTCTCTTAGTGAATAAGGCTGCGTCAATTTTACCAAATTCAAAACCCTTTTCAATGAGAAACTTCGTTAAGCATTTATACCAAGCACGTGGAGCTTGCATAAGACCATAAAGAGCTTTATGAAGCTTGTAAACATGATTAGGTTTCTTAGGATTCACAAAACCAGGGGGTTGTTTGACATAGACCTCTTCTTCAATCTCACCATTTAAAAATGCACTTTTAATGTCCATTTGATAAAGCGTGATATCATGGTGATTAGCATAAGCAAGAAGAATGCGAATAGCTTCAAGTCTAGCGACGGGGGCATAGGTCTCACCGTAGTCCATACCTTCGACTTGCGTATATCCTTGGGCTACGAGACGTGCCTTGTTGCGTACGACTTGACCGTCTTCATCTTGCTTGTTTCAAAACACCCATTTGGTTCCGATGATGTTGTGCTCGTCCTTGGGCTTCTCCACGAGTGTCCACACTTCGTTCCTCTCGAAGTTGTGAAGCTCTTCATGCATAGCGTTCACCCAATCCGGGTCTTCAAGAGCTTGTTCTACCTTCAAGGGTTCAATGCTAGAGATGAAAGAATAATGCTAACAAAAATTAGCTAAGCGAGTTTTAGAGCGAGTGATTCTCCCGGTTTGTATGTCACCAAATATTTGGTTTAAAGGATGGTTCTTGGTCACTCTTGCTCGAACTCGGGGTAGCTTAGGCTTGTTGGATGGTGGAGCTTCTTCATCATCATCTCCTCCTTCATCTTCGCTGTTGTTGAAGGTGTCGTTTCCTTGAGGTGGTGGTGAAGGTGGTTGTGGTGGATCTTCATGATGTACTTCCTCCTCTTCATCTTGTCGTGTACCGCTTGTGGATGCCTCCATGTCGTGTCGAGGTTCACCTTGACGTGAAGTAGGGGCTTCCACTTGAGTTGACGAAGTACTTTCCTTCACCTCCATGGGACGAATCTTGCCAATGGACAAGTCTTGGATAGCTTCCGAAGGGATCTTATCTCCTACATCATTTGGCAATTGTTCGACTTGCGAACCATTAGATTCATCAAACTTCACATCTACCGTCTCTTCAACTTTTCGAGTGAAGTTGTTGTAAACACGGTAAGTGTGAGAGTTTGATCCGTAACCAAGTAGAAATCCTTCATCAGATTTAGGAGCAAATTTGGTACGACGATGCTTATCAAGAATGTAGCACTTTGAGCCGAATACCCGAAAGTATCCAACTTGGGGTTTGATACCGGTGAGTAGCTCGTATGCTGTTTTACCGAGAAGATTGTGCAAGTAGAGTCGGTTCGTGGCATGACATGCTGTTTCCACGGCTTCTGCCCAAAAGTGTCTTGGCGTCTTGTATTCATCAAGCATCGTTCTTGCCATCTCAATAAGAGTTCGGTTCTTCCTCTCAACAACTCCATTTTGTTGAGGCGTGTACGTAGTCGAGAACTCATGTGAAACACCTTCTTCGTCAAGAAAGGTATCTACATGGGTGTTCTTGAACTCCGATCCGTTATCGCTCCGAACCTTCTTGATCTTCAATTCAAATTGATTTTGCGCTTTGCGAGCGAAGTTCTTGAAGATCTTTTGTACCTGCGACTTATCATCAAGAAAGAATACCCATGTAAATCTGGAAAAATCATCAACTATAACTGGACCATAGGAATTTCCACCGAGGCTCTTGTAAGCATTGGGACCAAAAAGATCCATGTGAAGTAACTCGAGTGGTCTCCTAGTAGTCATGCTATTCTTAACGGTATGACTTCCACCTACTTGCTTTCCATCTTGACAAGCACTACAAAGTCTATCTTTGTCAAAGATAACATCTTTAACACCAAGTATATGATCACCTTTGATAAGCTTGTCTAGATTACGCATGTCAACGTGTCCTAGTCTTCTATGCCAAAGCCAACCTTTAGAAGATTTTGCAATAAGACAAGTACGAGGTTTGGATCTCTTAGTGAAATCGACAATGTATAGATCACCTCTACGAAAACTGGTAAAGACCATTTTATGATTATCTTGTCAAAACACTTGGCAATCTAGTTTCGTGAATAGCACATTAAAACCAAAGTCGGCAAGTCTAGATACGGAAAGAAGATTGTAGCCAAGGGATTCAACAAGCATGACGTTTTGAATAGAGCTATCATGGGATATGGCCACCTTACCAAGACCAAGTACCTTACCCTTGGAGTTTTCTCCAAACATTACGTACCTTCGCGGTCCATGGTTTGGTGTGATCTCTTCAAACATCTCTCTATCTCCGGTCATATGATCGGTGCATCCACTATCGAGAATCCACTCTTTTCCTCCGGACATGTAATCCTTAAAGTTCGCCATAAGACTTAGATTCTTCATGATCTTCTCATGCTCGATGTCGAACAACTCATCTTCATCATAGTATCCATGTTCCACATTGTCATCATCAAGTGGGAAATCCTCGTCACAAGGAACAAGAAATTCGTTAGGGTTGTGATCATGACAATGTTCAAATTTATGAATTCGAATGGCTTCTACAATGATGTTGTTGATAGTTATGATGTCTCCTTTAGCACGCATGAGGTCTCTAAGCTCAAATAGATAGTCATCAAACTTGGGATCACTAGGCATCATTTTGTGAAAGGCAATAGTTTTATGAAGAATTTCATCAAGATTACTCAATGAATAACTTGGATATTGTTTCTCTAAGTTATTCCACAAAGTATAGGCACATTCCAAATTCTTCATTTGATTAAGCACAATTCTAGGCAATCCTCTAACGATAAGATTAACAGTTCTAAGATTGCATAGCATATCAATTTCTCTTCGTGTGTGGGATGTAAAGGATCAATGGGAGGTACATAGGGGTTCTTAACATACTTGCTCAAATGAAATTCATTGAATAGCTCAAACATCTTATATTTCCATTGACTATAGTACTCCCCATCAAGAATAGGCACTCTACAACTCAAACTTCCTATACTAGACACATCCATTTTCCTCCACGGTGATGAAACCGAAGCAATGGAGACCAATGCTCTGATACCACTTGTAGGATCACTAGAAGTGTGTCTAGAGGAGGGGGGGGGGTGAATAGACTACTAGCAGAAATTTAAAACCTAACCTTTTCCCAAGTTAATTGGTTGGCAAATTTTAACAATTATAGCAAGTCTAGCACACCCTACACATGCATGTCAATAGGTATGGCAGCGGAAAGAAAAGACATTGCACATGAAAGTAAAGAGTTGAGATAGGAAGATCAAACACATGAGGGACACGAAGATTTTTCCCGTGGTTCCGATAGGTGGTGCTATCGTACGTCCACGTTTATGGAGTCTTCAACCCACGAAGGGTAACGGTCGTGAGAGTCCACGGAGGGCTCCATCCATAAGGGTCCACGAAGTAGCAACCTTGACTATTCCATAACGGCTTCCGTCCACGAAGGACTAGCCTCACTACGGGTAGATCTTCACGAAGTAGGCGATCTCCTTGCCCGTACAAACTTCTTGGTTCAACTCCAGAACACGAAGTAGGAGGCTCCCAAGCGACACCTAACCAATATAGGAGGCACCACCCTCCAAAAGGTAATAGGCTCGGCAATGTCGATGAACTCCTCGCTCTTATGCTTCAAGATGATAGACTCCTCAACACACAATCACTCTCTCATAGATTTGGCTATGGTGGAAGAGATTGATTTGGTGGAAAGCAACTTGGGGAGGCTAGAGATCAAGATTCATATGGATAGAGTGGAATGGCTTGATCTCAACACATGAGTAGGTGGCTCTCTCTCAGAAAATTGGATGGGGCAAGTATGGAATAGTTCTGAGTGCTTCACTTTCGAGTGGGTGGTGGTGAAGGGGTATATATAGACATCCCCAAAAATCCAACCGTTACACCTAAAGTGACCAACTCGGTGACACCGATGTGTGAATCTCGGTGGTACCGAAGTGACCAAAAGGCAGTAACTTTTGAATCTCGGTGAGACCGATATATAATTCTCGGTGGTACCGATAAGGTGACCAACGGTCAGATTGCGCAACTAGGTGACGCCGATCCAACAAACTCGGTGGTACCGATTTTGTGAATCGAGGTAACAGAAAGTTGGTAACCCAAACTCGGTGGCACCGAAGTGGAATCGGTTGTACCGATGTGCTAGGGTTTGGCATGGGTCTGTCTGAGTTTGGGAATCGGTGGCACCGAGTGGGAAGTGTTGGTTGCACCGATTTTGGATATATGACTTTGGATAGACTTTTGTGGAAGAGCTTGTGGGTCTTTTTGGTAACTATCTCTTGTGCACGTGGAGCATCTTGTTCACCAACAGTACCTTACCCCCTTTTAATAGTATTGGCTTTCCTATGGACTCAAAGTTATTTCTCACAAAGTAAAATGTAGAGTCCTCTTGCTTGAAGCTTTGCCAATCCATTTCCTTGCATCTTGGGGTATCTCCACAATCCTTTTTGCCAAACCATCTCTCTCTCTATGGACTTTCACCTGAAATACACTAGGTAGAAATATCAGTCCAAGAGACAGTGTATGTTGTCATGAATTATCAAAACCACCAAGGGAGCATATTGTGCTTTCAGAGTGATCCTCAAAGCTCGACCACGGCAGAAGAAAGAGAAAGGACGAAGGTCGTCCCCTATGCTGTATCCATAGGCTCTGTATAGTATGCCATGCTGTGTACCGCACCTGGTGTGTGCCTTGCCATGATTCTGTCAAGGGGTACAAGAGTGATCCAGGAGTGGACCACTGGACAGCGGTCAAAATTATCCTTAGTAACTAGAGGACTAAGGAAATGATTCTCGATTATGGAGGTGACAAAGAGTTCATCGTAAAGGGTTACGTCGATGCAAGCTTTGACACCAATCCGGATGACTCTGAGCAGCAATCCAGATACGTATAGTGGGGCAGCCATTTGGAATAGCTCCAAGTGGAGCGTGGTAGCATCTACAGTATGACATATAGATTTGCAAAGAACACATGGATCTGAATGTTGCAGACCGTTGACTAGAACCTCTCTCACATGCAAAACATGATCGAACCCCAGAACTCATTGGGTGTTAGATTCATTACAATGTTAATCACATGGTGATGTGAACTAGATTATTGACTCTAGTGCAAGTGGGAGACTGTTGGAAATATGCCCTCGAGGCAATAATAAATTAGTTATTATCATATTTCCTTGTTCATGATAATCGTTTATTATCCATGCTATAATTGTATTGATTGGAAACTCAATTACATGAGTGTATACATAGACAACAAAGTGTCCCTAGTAAGCCTCTACTAGACTAGCTCGTCGATCAAAGATGGTTAAGGTTTCCTAGCCATAGACATGAGATGTCATTTGATAACGGGATCAAATCATTAGGAGAATGATGTGATGGACAAGACCCAAGCTATGAACGTAGCATATGATCGTGTCAGTTTATTGCTATTGTTTTCTACATGTCAAGTATCTGTTCCTATGACCATGAGATCATGCAACTCACTGACACCGGAGGAATACCTTGTGTGTATCAAACGTCGCAACGTAACTGGGTGACTATAAAGATGCTCTACAGGTATCTCCGAGGGTGTCTGTTGAGTTGGCATGGATCAAGACTGGAATTTGTTACTCCGTGTGACGGAGAGGTATCTCAGGGCCCACTCGGTAATACAACATCACAATGAGCCTTGCAAGCAAAGTGACTAAAGTGTTAGCCACGGGATCTTGTATTACGGAACGAGTAAAGAGACTTGCCGGTAACAAGATTGAACTAGGTATGGAGATACCGACGATCGAATCTCGGGCAAGTAACATACCGAAGAACAAAGGGAACATCGTACGGGATTAACTGAATCCTTGACATAGAGGTTCAATCGATAAAGATCTTCTCGAACCCGCAGGGTCTGCACACTTAACGTTCGGTGACGTTTTGGTAGTATTGAGTTATGCATGGTGGTGACCGAAGGTTGTTCGGAGTCCCGGATGAGATCCCGGACATCACGAGTAGCTCCGGAATGGTTCGGAGGTAAAGATTGATATATAGGAAAGTGGTGTTTGAACTCCGAAAAAGTTTCGGGCATTTCCGATAGTGTACCGGGAGTGACGAATGGGTTCCGGGGGACCACCAAGTGGGGCCCACACACCCCAAGGGGCCGCATGAACCTTAGTGGTGGCGCACCAGCCCCTGGTGGGCTGGGCAGCCAGCCCAAGAGGGCCTATGCACAGGAGAAAGAGGAGAGGGGGAGGAATCCTAGTCGGAGTAGGATTCCCCCCACGCCCACCTCCTAGTTGGAGGTGGACTCCTCCACCTCTGGTTCGGCCGACCCTAGGGGAGGATCCCTAGGGCGCCAGCCCCTCTCCCTTCCTCCTATATATACTAGAGGATTTGAGGGCAGCCCTAACCCTAATTGCCACGTGCTGCCCTCTTCTTCCTCTAGATCGTTTCTCCTCTAGTCTAGTTTCGGCGGTGCTTAGGCGAAGCCCTGCCAGAATAGTTCCACCACCACCGCCGCCGCGCCGTCGCGTTGCCGGAGAACTCATCTACCTCTCCGCTCCCTATTGTTGGATCAAGAAGGCGGAGATCGTCATCGAGCTATACGTGTGCTGAACGCGGAGGTGCCGTCCGTTCGGCACTAGATTGGAAGGACCGTGATTGGATCGCGGGACTGATCGTGATTGGATCGCAAGACGGATCGTGATGGGATCGCTTGACGGCTTGCGATTTGGATCGCGAAGACGTTCAACTACATCAACCGCATTTCTTAACGCTTCCGCTTAGCGATCTACAAGGGTATGTAGATCCACTCTCCCTCTCGTAGATGCTCATCACCATGTATAGATCTTGCGTGTGCGTAGGAAATTTTTTGTTTCCCATGCAACGTTCCCCAACAGGATAAGTGATAGAAAAGCGCATATTTGTGTGATTCTTCATGGCATAATTCATATATAAGCATTACGTTTGTGACAAGTAGACCGTTAATCTTACTAAATCTACTACTATTACTCCACCCCTCGACCGCTATCCAGCATGCATCTTGAGGTATTAAGTTCATAACAAACAGAGTAATGCTTGGAGCATGATGCCATAACATGGACAAAGTAAAATCAACTAATATGATCGAACCTCGTCGTTTTACCCTTAGTATCAACAATACAATACATGCCTTGCAACTCCTCCTGTCACAGAGTAATGACACCGCAAAATTGAACCCTCTACTATGGATCATTGCCTATGAAGACCTAATCATCAACTTGGCCAAAGAAAACTCATAGATCAAAAAAATACATAACTATCAAATTGCATATAATAGATCTAGAAAGATGGAATTACTTTCAATGAATAATCTTAACATAAATCCACAATTCAGGATCCCAACAAACGCTTCGCGAGAATTACATCGAATAGATCTCTGAAGAGAACATGGTATTAAAGATATGAGAGATAGCCATATAGCTACTGCTATGGACCCATTGGTCATGTGGAGAACTACTCCGCCATCATCATGGTGGCTGATACGTCTCCAACGTATCTATAATTTTTGCTTGTTCCATGCTATTATATTATCATTCTTGGATGTTTTACAACCATTTTATAACTATTTTATATCATTTTTTGGGACTAACCTATTGACATAGTGCCAAAGTGCCAGTTGCTGTTTTTGCTTGTTTTTTTACTTCGTAGAATATCAATACCAAAAGGAGTCCAATCGCGACGAAACTTTTTGGAGATTTTTTCTGGACCAGAAGACACCCAGTGGGCCAAAGAAGAGCCAGGAAAGTGGGCTGTGGAGAGCACAACCCACCAGGGCGCGCCAGGGGGGCCCCGGCACGCCCTGATGGGTTGTGCCCTCCACGGGGCCCCCCTCCACCGCCTCTAATGCCTATAAATTCTCTAATATTCGGAAAACCCTGGGGGAGTCGACGAAACACAATTCCAGCCGCCGCAAGTTCCAGAACCTCGAGATCCAATCTAAACACCATCACGAAGGGGTTCATCTTCTTCATAGGTGCCTCTCCGATGATGCGTGAGTATCCACCATAGACATACGGGTCCATAGGCAGTAGCTAGATGGCTTCCTCTCTCTCTTTTGATTCTCAATACAATGGTCTCTTGGAGATCTATTTGATGTAAACTTTTGCGGTGTGTTTGTTCGGATCCGATGAATTTTGAGTTCATGATCAGTTTCTATCCATGAATATTATTTGAGTCTTCTTTGATCTCTTATATGCATGATTACTTATAGCCTCGTATTTCTTCTTCGAATGTTTGGTTTAGTTAGGCCGACTAGATCGATTTTTCTTGTCATGGGAAGAGGTGCTTTGTGATGGGTTCGATCTTGCGGTGTCCTTTCCCAGTGACAGAAGGGGCAGCAAGGCACGCATGTATCGTTGCCATTAAGGATAACAAGATGGGGTCTATTCCTACATGAATAGATCTTGTCTACATCATGTCATCGTTCTTATTGCATTACTCCGTTTTTCCATGAACTTAATACACTAGATGCATGCTGGATAGCGGTCGATGTGTGGAGTAATAGTGGTAGATGCAGGCAGGAGTCGGTCGACTTATCTTGGACGTGATGCCTATATAATGATCATCGCCTTGGATATCGTCATGATTATTTGATCTTCTATCAATTTCCCAACAGTACTTTGTTCACCCACCATGCGCTATACTCATGAGAGAAGCCACTAGTGAATCCTACGGCCCCCGGGTCCAATTTTCCAACATATTGCTTTCCGATCTATCTTTTTGCCACTTTTGTTTTCAGATCTATTATTCCAAAAACCCAAAAATATATTGCTGCACTTTTTATTTGCCCTTTTTATTTTGTGTTCTTGAGAGATCTATCACTACCTAATCTATCTTTTTACCGTAGAGAGATTGACAACCTCTCTTTCGCATCGGGTTGCAAGTATTTGTTATTTGTGTGCAGGTGCTGCTTATTGGGTGGTGGTGATCCTCCAACGGGTTCGATAACCTTGGTTTCATAACTGAGGGAAATACTTACCGTCGCTGTGATGCATCATCCCTTCCTCTTTGGGGAAATACCGACGCAGTCTCAAGCCATGTCAAAGGAATTTCTGGCACCGTTGCCGGGGAGGAAGCGGTCTCTTCTACGTGCCAATCTCAGGCGCCGAGGAGACTCCATCATCATCTACCAGGTTCCTAATCACAAATCTCATCTCCTTGCAATTACATTATTTGCCATTTGCCTCTCGTTTTCCTCTCCCCCACTTCACCAATTTTCCGTTTTATTCGCCCTCTTTTTCGTTTGCCTTTTTCTTGTTAGCCCTCTTGTTCGTCAATTTTGTTGCTATGGCTAGCATTGCTACTCCCCCTTTGTCACCAGATTTTGAAGTGCTATACTTCAAACAAAAACAAGGGGAAAATTTGAAAGATGTCCGGTATAGGCTAATGGAATCCTATCGTATTTGCAATCTAAAAGGAGACACAAAAGTTTTGCTTAGAAATTTTTACATTGGATTGGCTTTGCATCATAGAGAGCTTTTGGATTTTGCCTCTAAGGGGAATTTTATTGAACTTGATGCAAACGCCGTTTATGAAGTTTTGGAAGGGATTTTGGGGGTCCCTCCACCAAAAAAGGGGTTAGCTTTTTCACAAGAGGGGGTTCAAATTCTCGACAAATTGGGTGACTTACATAAGCACTTGGTTGAGTTACAAAAATATCACGAACCCCTCAAACATATTAGTGGGAACCTCAATCGCTTGAATACTTTGATTACCCTTTGCAACAAGAGTTTGGATGTTTTGGATCTCAAGATGGTTTCTTCTCCTGAAAATTTGGGTAAGCGTAAAGAGCCCCCCGGATTCAAGAAGGCCCTCACAAAAGTGGCCAAAACCAAAGATGACAATACTTGAATCTATGCGTTATGCCTAGCTAGGGGCGTAAAACGATAGCGCTTGTTGGGAGGCAACCCAATGAATAAATTTATTTTTGCTTTTTTCCTTTCTGTTTTTGAGTTTTGACACAATTATGCATCTGTTATGATTGTGTTTTTATGGTTTATTTAGTGTTTGTGCCAAGTAGAGCCTTTAGGATGATTCATAAGATGAGTAGAAGCGATGCTGAATCTGAAACAGAAACTTTGCGTCCAGTATTTGAATTTTCATTTTTTACTGGAACATGAACTTGAGCTGAAATTTTAACACAGTGTTTTTATACAAATTCTTTACATTTTCCTAAATTTTCAGAATTGTTAGAGTTACAGAAGTATGGTTAGAGTACATATTACTACAGACTGTTCTGTTTAAGACAGATTCTGTTTTCGTTGCATTGTGTGCTTGTTTTGATGAATCTATGGGTTGTATTGAAGGATATGAGCCATGGTGAAGTTAAAATACAGTAGGTATAATGCAATAATAAAATATGAATGGGTTTGCAACAGCACCTAAAGTAGTGATTTGCTTTATTATACTAACGGATCTCACGAAGATTTTGTTGAGTTTTGTGTGATTGAAGTTTTCAAGTTTTGGGTGAGATCACGATGGATGAAGGAATAAGGAGTGAAAAGAGCCTAAGCTTGGGGATGATACAGCACCCCCAAGATATATCCAAAGAGGAACAAGCAACTAATCTTGGGGATGCCCCCAAGTGGCATCCCCTCTTTCTTCTAACGACCATTGGTATTTTACTTGGAGCTATATTTTTATTCGTCACATATCATGAGTTTTGCTTGGAGCGTCTTGTATCTTTGCTTGCTTTGCTTGCTATTTTTTAATTTGTATCCTTGATGTACACACCTATTTGTGAGAGCAAAAATTATGCTATGATTTGTTAGAATTGCTCTCTATGCTTCACTTAAACTTTTTGAGCTATAGGATTGCTCTAGTGCTTCAGTTATATCTTTTTTAGCACGGTGTGCTTGGAATTTTTTGTAGAAATACTCTCATGCTTCACTTAGATTAATTTGAGAGTTAGTAAATTTTGAAGAAATCCTCTCATGCTTCACTTATACCCTTTTGAGAGATGAAATCTTTATGCTCATGTGCTTCACTTAAATTTGTTTGAGCTTGTCAAAAAGCAATGGCAATATATGAAACTAGTCCCAAAGTGATAGATATCCAAGGGGGATATAATAAAAACTTTCATGAAGATCATTGGACAAATTAAACTTGATTCTTTGTAATAGTTTTGAAACATGACGATAGTAATATGTGAGTCATGTTAGTGAGTAATTATGCTTTTGTAGGAATATTGGTGTTAAGGTTTGTGATTCCCTATGCAAGTACGAAAGTCAATAGTTATGCAATGAAATTACATCCTACTTGTGGTGCATTATTCGGTGTTAGTTATGCTCAATGCTCGCTTATGTGAATTTTTGTTTCTTGGTTTGGTTGCTTCTCAATCTATTTGCTAGCCTCCATTTGTACTAAGTAGAAATACTACTTGTGTATCCAAAATCCTTAAACCAAGTTTTGCGTTATGAGTCCACCATACCTACCTATATGCGGTATTTCCATGCCGTTCCAAGCAAATTTGTATGTGCCATCTCTAAATTTTTAAAATAAATTTTCTATTTTGTGTGCTCGTACCGCTCATGAAACGGTGGGGAGTGTCCAATATTTTTCCATGCTAGATGTGTTATTCTCAAGATGGGTGTTTATTCACTTGTCATTGCATGGGAGTGCGGCGGTAATAGGGATGCCCATTCCCAAAATGAAAAAGAAAAAATATTTACTTTATGTTGTCAAATAATAAATTCCTTGGAAAGTGTTGGTATGGAAGGCAACCGTAGATACGACCCGTCATGGAATGTGAAAGATTGGTGGAAAAAGGAATAAACTTTATTTTCTGTTTGGGAACCGCCTATGATATATCTAGCATGGAAAGTATTGTGAGCTACTTTGTCGTTTTCGTTGATAGGAAAAGCATGCCACCCAAAATATTTTTCTCTCTCAATTTAAAACTTTGAGCTCTGGCACCTCTACAAATCCCTACTTCCCTCTGCGAAGGGCCTATCTATTTACTTTATGCATTTTTTTACTTTGAGTCTCCATCTTCTCTTATAAAGCACCAACTAGGGGGCACTATGATTGTACTTGAGCATTGGGCATAGCTAATATTTGAGTGTGTTTCATGAATGGATCAATGATTGAGCATGATGGGCTAGGGATAACTCTCTTTAGTGTTGATATTTTGAAAGACATGGTTGCTTGTTGGCATGCTTGAGTATTGAAGTCATTATGTTAAAACTAGACTATTGCTTTGAATCATCTACAAGTACAAATGTCCATGCTATACAAAAGAAAAGAATATGAAATGAACATGTTAGGCAGCATTCCACATCAAAAATTCTTTTTTTATCATTTACCTACTCGAGGACGAGTAGGAATTAAGCTTGGGGATGCTAATACGTCTCCAACGTATCTATAATTTTTGCTTGTTCCATGCTATTATATTATCATTATTGGATGTTTTACAATCATTTTATAACTATTTTATATCATTTTTTGGGACTAACCTATTGACATAGTGCCAGTTGATGTTTTTGCTTGTTTTTTTACTTCGCAGAATATCAATACCAAACGGAGTCCAATCGCGACAAAACTTTTTGGAGATTTTTTATGGACCAGAAGACACCCAGTGGGCCAAAGAAGAGCCAGGAAGGTGGGCTGTGGAGTGCACAACCCACCAGGGCGTGCCAGGGGGCCCCCGACGTGCCCTGATGGGTTGTGCCCTCCACGGCCCCCCTCCACCGCCTCTGATGCCTATAAATTCTCAAATATTCAGAAAACCCTGGGGGAGTCAACGAAACACAATTCCAGCCGCCGCAAGTTCTAGAACCTCGAGATCCAATCTAAACACCATCATGGAGGGGTTCATCTTCTTCATAGGTGCCTCTCCGATGATGCGTGAGTAGTCCACCATAGACCTACGGGTCCGTAGTGTTGGGTAACGCAGCAGAAAACAAAAATTTCCAACCTACGCACCAGCCCAGGACCACTATGGAGACTGCATACAAGGTTTGATCTTTTTCGTTACCAACTCGTAGCGCAGCGGAAGTAGAGTCGATGACGATCGGCGGTGCAGATCCCCGCAGCTAGGATTTACAACCTCCCAACCGCGAGGATGTATACCCTCATCTTCCCCTCGGACAGCCCTCCGGGAGGCGGTCGGACAGTCCCCCGGACGGTGTCGCGGACAGCCCTTCGGGAGGACCTTCGAAACTCGGACGGTCACTCGGACAGCCCTTCGGGAGGACCCTCGAAACTCGGACAGCCCTACGGGAGGCACTCTCAAACTAAGACCGAAACTACGATCTCTCTACAGAGTTGCACACATACGGTGTCATCTATCCGTCAGGGCTTCGCCGTCCAGAACTAGTTCCCACCGGAACCCAGACAGCCTTTCGGCTCTACGAAACTATTTCGCTGGGAGGGAGAGAGAAGCCAGATAACATCAGATGGCACTTGTATGTGAGAAAGAGTGAGTGTGGAGGTGCATCTCCACCTCTATTTATAGGAAAACCCAAGGGGTAGGGTGACACTTGAAATACCCAAAATGCCCTTCACAAGGGCACAAAGGTAAAAGCAAGTGGGCAGCCCTTATCCTTCCATGTCATCCCTAGAGATATTTGTGAGTAAAGCCTCAAAAGGTGGCTTTCCATAAAGTAATCCAAAAAGCACTTTCACTATTCACGACGACATATTTCAGCGTCCGTTCGAACTGAAAATATTTATGTGGGCTTAGAACATTTCCAGTACCCACTAAAATAATTTTCAACGCGTTCCGAAACAATTCCGGTTTAGTGATTTTCATCTGCGAAAAGCATCTGAAGCGGTTCTGACAGCTCCGGAACATTTCCGGTTTTCATCCCGGAAAATTCCAGAAAGTTTCCAGAACGATTCTGGCACCCTCCAAGAATTATCAGGCATGTGCCGAAACCATTTTGACTTTATGGTGTACTCCGAAAGAACTTTTCGGTTTAGTGATTTTCATCTGTGAAAAGCAACTAAAGCAGTTCCGGCAGTCCGGAACATTTCCGGTTTTTGTCTCTGAAAAATCTCAGAAGTTACCGGAACAATTTTGGTACCTTCCAATAATTTCCAGGCATGTGCCGAAACCAATTTGACTTAATGGTACACTCCGAAACAACTTTTCGGTTTTACCAAAACTCTTCCGGTGTTCTCTCTCTCCGGAACTCTTCCGTTGTCTCCGAAACTTTTTCGGTGAATTTCTCTCAGACTCCCTGTCTAGTATTCAACAGATAGATGACCCTTAAGTGTGTGACCCTATAGGTTCGGTGAAGCATAGACATGACCCGGAACCCCTTCCGATCAATGATCAACATCGGAGCCGTGGACACCCATATTGACCCCTATACCCACACGAATGAATATTCGAGTGAACCTCCAGTTGCCGTGTGCTATTCCTGTTGCTTCGCGATATGTTACAAATACCCGAGGTGAGACATGTTGGCATCACCGTGGATCAACAACTTGTCCACTATGCCAGTTACCTCGTTACCGGTATTGTTCTCTTTTCTCGTTCCCGTGTTCCGGCATCCCCGTGATCAAATCACAAAGTGTCTGGCCAGACGATGATGGATACCGTAACACCGAGAGGGCCCAGAGATATCTCTCCATCGTCGGAGGAGCAAATCCCAATCTTGAGCTATCAAGTTACTTGACATACTTTTCCATGAACCCGTAAGCCGCCGTAATAGCCACCCATTTACGGATGACGTTTAACAAACCCCAAAGTTCATGAAGCAAGCATGAAGAAACTCGATACTCTCATGGTCTAAGGAATCATGCAAACGTAAACCATCTCTGTGTTATTAACCATTAACTTGTGACGAATGTATCTCATAGCATAACATCAATTCAGGTCGATTCAACACAAATGTTCTTCTAACATTGTGCCCTCAAAATTGCCGGCATAGCCATGCCCATGATCAGGAAAACAGGATCATCATGCAATACTTGAGCCAGTCTTAGAGGCAAGACTAGGAATACATTTTACAGTTTATTATTCCACACGTGCATATGAGTCTTCCTTCGAGCCTCGTGGTTATTGCAAACTCGAGAACCATAGCAGTTATAGCATGGAACATAAACATAATTATGAACTTGGAGATAAATAATATCATTTATTATTGCCACTAGGGCATATCTCCTACAGACTCCCACTTGCACTAGAGTCAATAATCTAGTCAATGCTAATGCACTTTACACCTATGGCACACTGGTGTAAAATATGCTTCCCATGTGGTATAGCCTGATGTCCAACGGATCTGATGACTTCAGCTCTGTGTGTAACTTTGCATATCCTTGCGTTTTCACGCTTTCACAAAATTCATATTTTGTGTGGACTTGGCTTTGCATATGTGTGAATCATTGGTCGAAACCTGATTCCTCAGACTGAGCTATGGAGCAACTATCTGCAATAGTGTCCCATAGACCAAAGCCATCTTGGAACCTTACTAAGTTCATGAATGAACTATATGATTCAACAACTTCTTTGTCGCTTCTAAAGCGTCAACATACTTAGCCTTTGTTATAGAATTCGCCATAGTATCTTGTTTGGAACAATTTCCAACTACCGTGCCACCATATTGTGTATTACACAAAAAACCCTTAACTTAAATCGAAAATCGCATGGAGCATTGATGAAGACTGTATCGATGTAATTACTTACAATGAGCACTTCATAATCTCTGCTTGCGAGAAAACATGTCATCAGTACTACTATAGTACTCAATGACATCTTTCACTGTTGTCCTATGATCAGTACTTTTGATCACTTTGGTATCTATACTCGCAACAACTTTGGAGTATTGGACATATCTGGTTGTTTTTACATACCATGGAATACATGATTAATCCAAACACAAGAGTGTGTGGAATCACCATCATGTATTTTGCTCATCTGTGTTTTGAGACACCGAGTCTTGCAAAACTCTTTCCATGTGACTTCGGCAAGAATCACTCCTTGGCGTTTTAAATGCTAAAAAGTTTTAGCATCTTGTCAATATGTATTCATAGCTTAGCCCCATTTGGTAAATCTATCTCCATAGATCATCATGCCTAATATTGAGGCTATTTAGCCTAAGCACTTCATCGAAAAACTATTTTCAAATGAAGTCCTAATTCGTGTCAAGAAATTTATTTCCAATTAACAATGTGTCAAGTACACAAGGTTTTTAGAAATATTATTATGCTCCCACTTACTTTCTTGAATCACAAGCATCTTCGATACCCATTTGATGAAGTCAAACCCCTTTGACCATTCCATCAAAAACGAAGATTCCAACTCCACTTTGCTCTCTTCTGTCCATCGCTGGAACTCTGAAGTTTGCATACTTACTAGCATCCTCTGGATCGACAAATTACTTTGGACTGTATCACATACAAGTCCTAGGTTTCATTTCCATCAGATGGAAATCCTTTTGTCATCCATGTTTCATATCTCATGATTGAAATATGTATTAATTGCTAGTTCAACCCGAACCGACTTCAAGCATCGCTACGGTGAGACAATCTCATCGTAGTCAACTCCTTGAACTTGTTATTGCAACAAGTCGAGCTTTATGGATAAAACATTTTATCCGTATCAGTTTTTAGTTCCATAAATATTCGTTAGACTCTAAGTCTTCCGAAAGGTGTATCAAGATTTTAATCTCGAATCACTTATATGGAAACTATCTCGGATTGTATTGGCATTTAGCCAATTCCGGAGTCAGGGCCCATCAACGCTTCTTTGTGTATTGTAGGTATACTGTTGTCTAACAACAATATCTCGTTTGCACACCTGATAGGTTTGCACGAGCTTTGCCTACGTGGTTCAGCTGCAAGTTCGACCGAAGTCCATACATTTTATTGTAGAGACTTCCGTATCAGTCGCAGTAGGAAACTCTGGAATCACTTCCAAGGTTTCTTTCCTTTGATCTGATGACGAAGATACTGGTTATCTCGTCGAGTTGCACTGTTCTCCCACTCACCTTTTGTAAGAACTATTCTCTTTAAAAGCATACCGTTTTGTGGCAAAATCCTTTGCCTCGGTATAGTGGTGGGGGAATACCCAATGACTTGGGATAACCTACAAAGTAGCACTTGTCTAATTTGGAATAGGTTTGTAACCTTTTACACAAGCCCCATATTCCAAATGTTAAGAAAAGATATAACATGGTTGGGCGTACCATACCATGGCATCATTTCAACAGACCCCGATGGAGCTCTTTTCAGTGTAAAAGCCGCAGTCTCTAAAGCATCACTCTTTAAAAGGGATAATGGCAAATCTATTTATGTCATCTTTGATCTTACCATGTCATAAATGGTTCGATTACATCTTCACAGACTTTCCACTTGCAGTGGTGTTCCGGGAGGTGCAAGTTATGAAACCCCTTTCACAACTCATCAGACATTCGCTAAACTTGTAACTCAAATATTCCTTTCTGCAATCAAATTGTAGAAACATAATTTTCTTGTTACAATATTTTCTTCTTCATTTTGAAAACCTTTCAAATGATTTCAAAAGATCCAGACTCACGTCTCATCAAGTAAATATCCATATATCTACTTGAGTCATTTCTGAAGATAGATAAATCCACTACTTGCAACAACATTTATTGGACTACACACATCATAATGTATGATCACCAATATGTTCTTTGCTCGTTCCTTATGGCCTGTGAACAGTATTTCAGTCACTTCACTTTTCAGAGGAAAGTTGCAAGTGTCAGATGATTCAAAATCAAATGACTTCAAAATCCATCATAATGGAATTTTCCATGCGGGTTTCTCCAATGTGACCAAATGCAGTGCCACACTTGTGTGGTATTCTTTTATTCTTGCGACATTTAGCGTCAGTGTTATGGATGTATCATACTTCCATCAATATTCATAACATACATCCCATCTAGGATGGAAGCATGGCCCTTCATGTTATTCATAATACTGAACAACAATTGTTGTTTTTATGAACAACTCTTTTGCAACAAACATTGTGCAATGGGCTAGAGTGTATGAAACTCTAAAATGAATTATGAAAGTAAACCCAGAGGTAATGTATTATTATCAATATTCATAACATACGTCTCATTCATAATGAAAGTATGGCCCTTATGTTATTCATAACACCGAACATTAAAAGTTCTCTTATGAACAACCTTCTTGCAAGATACCTTATGCAAAGGGCTAGAGTGTGAAACTCTAAAATGAATTATGAAAGTAAATACATAGGGAATACACCGATGGAAGGCATAGTAACATTTACTATGTTCCCTGCGTGTATCTAAACCTCATCCCTGGCTAGTCTTTCAGGCCATAGTAGTTCTTACATCGAGTTGCAACAGAATGCAATCGAGCGGGTATCTTTGTGATTAACTCACAACACCCAAGAATTAGTGATTAACATGTTTAACCATAATTCCCAAGAACTATATCTTTGACCAGCCTTCTATACATCAAAAACTTGTATGACATTCATACATGAGCTGGATATTCCAGTCTTCTTTCCTTTTGCCTTTATACTTCTAACAGTTTAACTTTCAGTATTTCTCCTACTCTCAGAAGAAGCATCCAACTTAAGAGTGGCGTTAGCCCCGGACTTCCTAGGCGTGAAAGTCTTACTAACACCCTTCGGACACTTCCTTTCTCTTTAAGTTGTTGTTTTATTCACCTTTCATCATATGACAGGCGTTCTCGTGGATCCCTCTCTTATCAGTCTAATGCATAGTAAACTGCTTTACTAATAGTTTGCAAACAAACATTGCTTTGGATATCTCATATCTTTTAGCCTTTGTCTGTCTCTGAAAATGATTTTCAGATTCCATGAATATCACATAACTATCCAAACTTTCGAAGTTCGGGTCTCATGGAAGCAAACATATTGCATTTTGACTGAAAAGGAATTATAGCTTTTGGATCGAAGGACGAGAGTCATATGATCCATAGCATTAGTGGGAGAATACCGAAAGCATGCGATAGGACAAAGTCCTTCTCGGCACTCTTGAGGACAATCCTCATATTACGTTACCAACCGTAAAGTTTTAACCAGATATTTAACAGCTATTCAATTTTAACAGGGAAGGTGGAAACACGAGCCATTCTTCTACAATTATTATGCAAACCACACTTAGACAGTGTTCAAAATTAATTGCACTGAGAATTAAACAAGTTAATTCTACAGTGCGCTCCCACTCAAATCAATATCTCTCATAATTGATTGTGAGTGATACAAGATCCACATTTAAATTCAACGCCATTGATGTGGACATCACTGATGATGAGAATTTCAATTGGTGGGCAAACATGCCGATCACATCTCTATGTGACTCCTGTTCATCTTTCGATGGGCGTGTTCCAAGCTCAGGACGATCAAGCCAGAATGTCAAGACAACCAAGTGATCTCGCTGCGAGGTCTGACCTCACCCGCCTCACACTTCTCTAATCGTTCGTACCCATGTGGACATGGCGCACCCCGAAAAGTTAGATGCCATGACGGTGCTACACTTGGGAGAACACTAACTACTTGATATTTTTGTGAGAGATCACCCTAATAAAAAGCGACTACCACGCAATCAAGAAGGGTGCATCATAAGGGATAAACATCTCAGGCATTTCATAATAGCATGATATGGTATAGCCCTTTCTGACGGAGAAGTCTTTTATTTCTTCGTCTTCGGCATTCGCGTCGGTGTTCACCTTCGCGAAGATTGCCACCACCTTGTCGATGCACCAGATAATATTGCTATCTCTATAGCTAATAAAATAATGCATTACAACAAGGTTGACATGCAGGTAATTTAAAGTGACAATCATATGGCTCCAGCCATCATGCCGAATCATGACACGCAGGTCATGTTAATATTACATCATATAGTCATCTCATACATAATCAAATTAATATGAGCACTGCTATACCACATCATATGCACATGCAAACCATCCTGCAAAACCAAGTTAGACGCCTCTAGTCGGTTCATGCAAAAACTTGTTTTACGTGGCTTCTAAGGTTTCGAAACAAACCGAAGCTACCAACGTCCATCATCAAGCATGATAATCCAAGTCGCTAGATTAACATTGCGGGGTGTATGAAACACAAGATAATAAAATCTCGAGCCCCATACTAAACTTCGTCATACGCATGACCCCCGTGGAGATCATATCTGCATTGCCCTTTTGTCTGCGAAATTTCATCTTTCTTTTTAACTACGGTGGAATTCAATGAACTGTTAGCACTTCGTTGATCAACCAGGATCGCGGATTGCCAGAACATTGAAACTCCACCATACTGTTATCAAGATTAGAAATATGCAAATTCCAAGGAAGCAACAAGAACATCGGGTAACAGATTTCATCTGCTACCCGCACAAATAATTTTTAGTAATAGAACTCATCTACTACCTAATTATATTGTGCAACACCCATACATCTCTATGTATTCTAGATCGCAACCTGCATCTACGCATAGCACGGCTCATGATGCCACTGTTGGGTAACGCAGCAGAAAACAAAAATTTCCGACCTACGCACCAGCCCAGGACCACTATGGAGACTGCATACAAGGTTTGATCTTTTTCGTTACCGACTCGTAGCGCAGCGGAAGTAGAGTCGATGACGATCGGCGGTGCAGATCCCCGCAGCTAGGATTTACAACCTCCCAACCGCGAGGATGTATACCCTCATCTTCCCCTCGGACAGCCCTCCGGGAGGCGGTCGGACAGTCCCCCGGACGGTGTCGCGGACAGCCCTTCGGGAGGACCTTCGAAACTCGGACGGTCACTCAGACAGCCCTTCGGGAGGACCCTCGAAACTCGGACAGTCACTCGGACAGCCCTACGGGAGGCACTCTCAAACTAAGACCGAAACTACGATCTCTCTACAGAGTTGCACACATACGGTGTCATCTATCCGGCAGGGCTTCGCCGTCCAGAACTAGTTCCCACCAGAACCCAGACAGCCTTTCGGCTCTACGAAACTATTTCGCTGGGAGGGAGAGAGAAGCCAGATAACATCAGATGGCACTTGTATGTGAGAAAGAGTGAGTGTGGAGAGTGCATCTCCACCTCTATTTATAGGAAAACCCAAGGGGTAGGGTGACACTTGAAATACCCAAAATGCCCTTCACAAGGGCACAAAGGTAAAAGCAAGTGGGCAGCCCTTATCCTTCCATGTCATCCCTAGAGATATTTGTGAGTAAAGCCTCAAAAGGTGGCTTTCCATAAAGTAATCCAAAAAGCACTTTCACTATTCACGACGACATATTTCAGCATCCGTTCGAACTGAAAATATTTATGTGGGCTTAGAACATTTCCAGTACCCACTAAAATAATTTTCAACGCGTTCCGAAACAATTCCGGTTTAGTGATTTTCATCTGCGAAAAGCATCTAAAGCGGTTCCGACAGCTCCGGAACATTTCCGGTTTTCATCCCGAAAAATTCCAGAAAGTTTCCAGAACGATTCTGGCACCCTCCAAGAATTATCAGGCATGTGCCGAAACCATTTTGACTTTATGGTGTACTCCGAAAGAACTTTTCGATTTAGTGATTTTCATCTGTGAAAAGCAACTAAAGCAGTTCCGGCAGTCCGGAACATTTCCGGTTTTTGTCTCTGAAAAATCTCAGAAGTTACCGGAACAATTTTGGTACCTTCCAATAATTTCCAGGCATGTGCCGAAACCAATTTGACTTAATGGTACACTCCGAAACAACTTTTCGGTTTTACCAAAACTCTTCCGGTGTTCTCTCTCTCCGGAACTCTTCCGTTGTCTCCGAAACTTTTTCGGTGAATTTCTCTCAGACTCCCTGTCTAGTATTCAACAGATAGATGACCCTTAAGCATGTGACCCTATAGGTTCGGTAAAGCATAGACATGACCCGGAACCCCTTCCGATCAATGATCAACATCGGAGCCGTGGACACCCATATTGACCCCTATACCCACACGAATGAATATTCGAGTGAACCTCCAGTTGCCGTGTGCTATTCCTGTTGCTTCGCGATATGTTACAAATACCCGAGGTGAGACATGTTGGCATCACCGTGGATCAACAACTTGTCCACTATGCCAGTTACCTCGTTACCGGTATTGTTCTCTTTTCTCGTTCCCGTGTTCCGGCATCCCCGTGATCAAATCACAAAGTGTCTGGCCAGACGATGATGGATACCGTAACACCGAGAGGGCCCAGAGATATCTCTCCATCGTTGGAGGAGCAAATCCCAATCTTGAGCTATCAAGTTACTTGACATACTTTTCCATGAACCCGTAAGCCGCCATAATAGCCACCCATTTACGGATGACGTTTAACAAACCCCAAAGTCCATGAAGCAAGCATGAAGAAACTCGATACTCTCATGGTCTAAGGAATCATGCAAACGTAAACCATCTCTGTGTTATTAACCATTAACTTGTGACGAATGTATCTCATAGCATAACATCAATTCGGGTCGATTCAACACAAATGTTCTTCTTACATTGTGCCCTCAAAATTGCCGGCATAGCCATGCCCATGATCAGGAAAACAGGATCATCATGCAATACTTGAGCCAGTCTTAGAGGCAAGACTAGGAATACATTTTACAGTTTAATATTCCACACGTGCATATGAGTCTTCCTTCGAGCCTCGTGGTTATTGCAAACTCGAGAACCATAGTAGTTATAGCATGGAACATAAACATAATTATGAACTTGGAGATAAATAATATCATTTATTATTGCCTCTAGGGCATATCTCCTACACATAGGCAGTAGCTAGATGGCTTCCTCTCTGTCTTTTGATTCTCAATACAATGGTCTCTTGGAGATCTATTTGATGTAAATTTTTGCGGTGTGTTTGTTGGGATCCGATGAATTTTGAGTTCATGATCAGTTTCTATCCATGAATATTATTTGAGTCTTCTTTGATCTCTTATATGCATGATTACTTATAGCCTCGTATTTCTTCTTCGAATCTTTGGTTTAGTTAGGCCGACTAGATCGATTTTTCTTGCCATGGGAAGAGGTGCTTTGTGATGGGTTCGATCTTGCGGTGTCATTTCCCAGTGACAGAAGGGGCAGCAAGGCACACATGTATCGTTGCCATTAAGGATAACGAGATGGGGTCTATTCCTACATGAATAGATCTTGTCTACATCATGTCATCGTTCTTATTGCATTACTCCGTTTTTCCTTGAACTTAATACACTAGATGCATGCTGGATAGCGGTCGATGTGTGGAGTAATAGTGGTAGATGTAGGCAGGAGTCGGTCTACTTATCTTGGACGTGATGCCTATATAATGATCATCGCCTTAGATATCGTCATGATTATTTGATCTTCTATCAATTGCTCAATAGTAATTTGTTCACCCACCGTGCGCTATACTCATGAGAGAAGCCACTAGTGGATCCTACGGCCCCCGGGTGTACTTTTCCAACATATTGCTTTCCGATCTATCCTTTTGCCACTTTTGTTTCAGATCTATTATTCCAAAAACCCAAAAATATATTGCTGAACTTTTTATTTGCCCTTTTTATTTTGTGTTCTTGAGAGATCTATCTCTCCTATCTATCACTACCTATTCTATCTTTTTACCGTAGAGAGATTGACAACCTCTCTTTCACGTCGGGTTGCAAGTATTTGTTATTTGTGTGTAGGTACTGCTTATTGGGTGGTGGTGATCCTCCTACGGGTTCGATAACCTTGGTTTTATAACTGAGGGAAATACTTTCCGTCGCTGTGCTGCATCATCCCTTCCTCTTTGTAGAAATACCGACGCAGTCTCAAGCCACGTCAGTGGCAACAAGGTTGACGAGGATGGCCTCCGTGATGGATTCCCCCTCCAACAGAACTCCGGAAAAGGCCTCTAGATGGGATCGCGGAAGAAAAGAGGCTTGCGACGGCGATAAAGTTGTTTCGGGTCCCGCTCTGGTGGTTTCTGGATTTTAGGGAATTTATAAAGGTGGATAGGTCAGGCAGAGCCACGAGGGGCCCAAAAGCCTGCGCGGTGCCCCTCGGGGGCGCGTCATGTGAGTTTATGGCTCCGTAGAACACCGTATGGTGCCACCCCAAAGCTTCTAAGGTCTCTTCTGGTCCAGAAAAAATCACCACCAAAATTTCATCGTCTTGGTATGATTTTTCTACGAAACATAGAAATAGGCAAAAAAATGGCACTGAACACAATATAAAATAGCACATAAAGGATATAAAATTGGTAATATAATAACATGAAATAATAAAAAAATATTGATACGTTGCAGACGTATCAGCATCCCCAAGCTTAATTCCTACCCGTCCTCGAATAGGTGATAAAAACAGATTTTTTATGTTGAGTGCTGCCTATATGTATACTCATGTAATTCTATACGGTATGAATATTGGGGAACAATGACTTAACCGATATCAAAACAATAATATAAAGAAGTGTTAGCTAATAATCATTAACTTTCAAAATAAAGAGTACCAGAGAACTTTATTCTTATACATCTAGTTATGTAAGCAATGTCATAGCTCAATCTTTCTAACGTAAAGCATAGATCATGAGTCACCCCGGTGTCAAACCAAGCATTTGCATCATACTTTTTCTCGCTTCAACTTTTTCAACTACACTCAATTTCTGAGCTTGAGCTATGGACTTGGCACTTGGGATGGCAAAGATAATGTTGGTAGGGGTTTTAGTGGAGAGAAAAATTAAGAAAGTCTCGCATCAACTCAACAGATTGTTGGGCAATGGAGAGGCCGTACAACCGATATTAATGCGAGAAGTTGCGGGATCACTACTAGAAGTGGCGTCTAGAGGGGGGTGAATAGACTATTTGCAAGAATTAAACCTAGCCTTTTCCCAATACTAATTGTTGGCAGATTTTAGCAATATTAGCAAGTCTATCACACCCTACACAAGCATATCAACAAGTATGGCAGCGGAAAGTAAAGACATGCATGTGAAAGTAAGGAGTAGAGTAGGAGGATCAAATGCAATAGGGTACAAGAAGATTTTTCTCGTGGTTCCGATAGGTGGTGCTATTGTACGTCCATGTTAATGAAGACTTCAACCCATGGAGGGTAACGGTTGTGCGAGTCCACAGAGGGATCCACCCACAAAGGGTCAAAAAAGTAGCAACCTCGTCTATTCCATCACGGCGTACGTCCACGAAGGACTAGCCTCACTCGGGGTAGATCTTCACGAAGTAGGTGATCTCCTTACCCGTACAAACTTCTTGGTTCAACTCCACACAAAGTCGGAGGCTCCCAAGCGGCACCTGACGTGGCTTGAGACTGCGTCGGTATTTCCCCAAAGAGGAAGGGATGATGCATCACAGCTACGGTAAGTATTTCCCTCAGTTATGAAACCAAGGTTATCGAACCAGTAGGAGAACCAAGCAACACTATGTAAACGGTACGTGCACACAAAGAACAAATACTTGCAACCCGACGCGTAAGAGAGGTTGTCAATCTCTCCACTGTAAAAAGATATATTAGTTTGTATGAGATTAGATAAATAGATCGCACAAGAACACAAAATAAAAGATGCAAATAAAAAGTGCAGGAAGGTACTTTTGGGTTTTTGGAATAATAGATCTGAAAACAAATGCGGAAAAAGATAGATCGAAAAGCAAAATATTAAAAGAATAGATTCGGGGGTCGTATATTTCACTAGTGGCTTCTCTCAAGAAAATAGCACACGGTGGGTAAACAAATTACTGTTGGGCAATTGATAGAAGATCAAATAATCATGACGATATCCAAGGCGATGATCAATATATAGGCATCACGTCCAAGATTACTAGACCGAAACGATTCTGCATCTACTACTATTACTCCACACATTGACCGCTATCCAGCATGCATCTAGTGTATTAAGTTCATGGAGAAACGGAGTAATGCAATAAGAACGATGACATGATGTAGACAAGATCTATTCATGTAGGAATAGACCCCATATTGTTATCCTTAATAGCAATGATACATGCGTGCCTTGCTGCCTGAGGAAGTCCAGGATTAAGGGGTCCTTGGGCCGCTGACTTGTCTCTTATAGTTCGGCCCAATGGGCCGAACTTATGGAATCTTCGGGAAGGCCGGACTGCGAAATGACCCTAGACTTGTGGGGAATATTCCGAAGACTTGGTGGGTCCTCCAAGAAAGGATGGGCGTATCTATGCCCGGATGGAAACCGACCATTTGTAACCCTAGGGACCCCCGGTGTCTATATAAACCAGGGGTCTTAGTTCGTAGGGGGACGACTGAATTCATTAGGGTTTAGCTCTTTTGATCTCGAGGTAGATCAACTCTGTAACCATCCCATTGTCACACCCTGTGTTTTGCCTCATGACTTAGTTAACATGGCTCAAAAATTAGGGCCAATTAAAACTTTTGGTGTGCTTGTGATGCTTGACTTGGTTGCTGAATGCTTGTTTGTCTGCTTGTGCTCTAATTCATTAAATTCCTCCTACTCTCTAGACCCACCTCCTTAATACAAAACTTTTCCCAATGATCATGCCATGTGTATAGGACATAAAACTATTTTTATATAATATTATCTTTGCCAAAAAGCATTTATTCAAATTAGGTTTTCAAAAACCCCTGAATTGAGATTTGTACTACAAGTCCTCAAATTGGGTGGATTGTTTTGCCCCAAAGACTTTATTTGAAACCTACTATATATAATACTTCCCAAAACCACAAAATATTAAAATTTAAAGATTATTTTCATAATTTATTTAAAGGCTTTTTCTTAAGGCCAAAAATGGTCTTTTATAGGGAAAAATTATTTTTATGCTTTCAATTTTTTTGAGAAAATTTAGGGAAACTCAGTGGACATATATTGTCCATACATAAGAGTTTCAACACATGGTCATGTTCAAAATATTGGACAAAACCCTCCAAAACCCTTTCTGCCTATTCCCTGTATTTGAAATATTTCTATAAGAAATATTCTCAAATAAATCCAGGAAAATTCTAGCAAGTCACACATGCTATATGTGATGATCTTGACAAGTTTCATCTCAATCCAAATAGTTTTGGTTCACAAAACTATCCCAAAACCCTCTCTGTCCAGAACCAAATTTGAACAACTTTACATTGTGAAGTTTCTCCTATTGACCCCAAACTTTGTTGACATGTTATTATCCCCACATAATGCCACCACACCAAGTGGTGCATCAAGGAGAATAATTTTGCATGACTAGATCTATAGAAACCCGATTTTGTTGATTTCTAGGGTTTACCAAGTTTGCATTAGCAACTTTTCTCAAATGAGCTCAAACTTTGTGATCACCCTTGTTTTGACCCACCATTTCATCCTGTTAAGTTTCATCTTCAGTAGAGAAGACTAGCCAGCCCAAACATTGATCAAACACCTTCTAGTACATTATTGGGATCAATAATTGAGGCACCCCAGGTGCTCCCCTTGAGCCCAAATTTTTACCACAGCTCCATCATACCTCTCCCCCACTCCAGTAACAAACCCAGCACCAGCTCCATGATTGAGGAGGGGTAAAACCCCAAGATTCCCTCTTTTGGACAGCATTGGCATGACCTTCTTCCTCTCTCCTATTATTCTATGCATACAATTGCCCCCAAGTTTTACCACAACACCTCTGGCATGCCAATGCATCCTCACACGTCCAAACATGGCATGCTCATGTGGAAAATATGAGCAAACCATCTGAAACTAGATTATGACAGCAAATACAGCTTTGTACTGCAAGTGCTAGTTATACTCACCTCCTTGAGCTGAAAATTTGTGGGCATATAGTCCTTCCATGCCTATGACCACTGGACAAGGTTTTATTCAAAGTGCTCTCCAGTAAAAACTCTTTTTCTAAGTCCCAAGTTTGCTGCTGCAAACTTACCCACAGTGAAAACCACACCCACACAGCTCCATTTTCTCTGAGACTTCACCAGAGCACTCAAGCACCCATGCCTCGCACGCCAGACAACTTTTCCCAACCAGAAGCTTGCTCTGGACACGGTGTAGCGTGGTGACCACGCCGTTAATATGCAGCAACGGCGCTCTGCCACTTGAGCTTGTCCTGTAGCGCGCGTCCGACCTCGGCAGAGCACCAAAACGCGCCAGGGAATCCCTCCTTGCCTCCCACGCCTCTCCCTGACGTCAAGAAAGCACCAAAGCCCCTCTGGTACGCGTGCTCGCCGCGCCAGAGAGCATCCGAGGCCACCCGAGCTTCCCCTTCATCGCCCTCCTGCATAGACTTCGCCCCCGAGCCCCTGCTGGATCCCTAGCACTCTCTCTCCCTCTCCCCAACCTCCCGGGCCTCCCCACTTGCCCTCCTGTGGCCTTCTCCTCCTCTCACAGCCGCCATGGCATCGCCTCGGCCTCCACTTGAATCCAGCCACTTCGGCCTCTCCCTTCCACTAGGAGCCCCACCGGAGAACCCCTGCGTTCCCACGGTCCGCTCCCGCGCTTCATGCCCTCCTCCCCATGGCCGAGACGCCGCGTCCATCACCGCCGTTCGTGCCCTCCGCCACGGCCGACGTCACGCCTGCCCTCGACCTCCCCGGGGCCTAAGAACCACCTAGGCGGGTGCGGCCCACCTCCCTGAGCTCGCCGGTGGCCGCAGCCTCGCCGGAGGCGGCCAGAGCCGCCGGAGCGGCACCGGCACCCGCTCAGTCTCGCCTCCCCTGCTCTCCCCTGTTCGGGCGGGAGGAGGGGGACGACCCTGGCAGGCGGGCCCCGCCTGGAAGCGACCCATTGGTCGGGCCCGGCGTTTAAGTGTAGACGCCTCCCCGCCGATCCCGCGTTCCCGCGGAGAAGGCGCACTCCGCAGGGTGCGCCTTCGACGTCACCGGCTCGCGTGCGGCTAAGGCTGGTGGGCCGACCCAGACACTATCTTGCGCCCGGGAGCGCATTTTAGCCCATTTATATTTGGTAAATCCTTTAGCCTTTTTCTTTTTCAAAAAACTTGTAAAATCCATATTAAATTCATTTTGACTCCAAATTTAGTGATTCAAGTTTCTGCAGATTCCTAAAATCATGATCTATCCAAAAACATATCCTTGTCATTTTTCCAGGAAACTTTTCTGTTGGGTTCAAATTCAAATATGAATTTGAGCTATGAAAACCCCACCTTGCAAAATTCCTAGAGCATCCATATCAACTCCAAATGCAGTGATTTAAAATCCTAGGTGCATCTAAAATCATGTCTTTGGATGTGAACATTTTTCATTACACTTATTCTGCTATGTCAAATATTGGGCCATTTCTTCATATATATCCACTTTGCAAATCCCTAGAATATCCATATCAACTCCAAATCCAGTGAAACCACTTCCCACATGTTTCTAAAATCATTCCCTATATGATGGGTGCATTCACCTATTTTTGTCAAAATATTTTCTGTAGACTTCTCATAAGACCATTAAACCCTTCATTTCCACCATCCAAAACTCCCCCTTGACCCACATCCAACAAAACCTCCTTGGTTATTCTTCTCATGACTAGAGGTGTCCTAGAAAAATAAAACTCCTATTTATAGAGCACTTTTACTTTCTATTTGTCGTGTTGCTTATTGCGGGTTTTTCCGGGGATAGTTGACGAAGTAGACGAAGTGCTCGGAGTTGGACGAGAAGCGTGTGAAGACCTCGAAGACTTTGTTGAACCAGGCAAGCAGCCCTTTGACCATGACTATGAAACCCTTTTATTGCATGGCATATAGCACTTTATTTCTTGATGTTGATCATGTTGATGTGGTGACCACTACGGTGGGATGCTTTCGATACTTTCTTGTTAATACTTGCATCGTGCATGACCCTACCATTCTTATGAGGGTTGTGCGGGTGGGAGTAGATAGGATGCTTAGTAGATGCTACGCAAAGTGGGACGGGAATATGCATGGTGATGGAAACAAAAATGATTTCAAAGACTTTTCGAAAACCCCGCCGGGTGCCACTAATGCCCGAGGGAGATGGTGTTGGGCTAGGTAACCACTTGGGAAAGGAGTGGTGTACCAGAGCAGGTTGTGTGTGTGTTTTCGAAAATGGATTAGATTTAAGGTCTGCTGACCGTCCCAACCTTACATGTGTGACCACTCTACCCCTATATGGGAAGGGGCTTTGTTGATTACTTTGGTCGATGCTAGCAGAGAGCCCGCATTACTAGTGGCGGGAGAGTATGAGATACTCTCTCGATACGGGGTCATGCCTGGTAGGGCGACCATGCGCTGTCTTCACAGGCATCGGGCACACCGTTGGTCCCTTCATGGATGGTACGATCTGGAGCGAGGCTCGTATGATGTACATCATGAGGGCTGGGTACCAATCGAGTGGACTCTTTGTTTAGTGTTGTCAGGGGAAAGGCATTGTTCGGGTGCTTACCTCGGGTGTGTAATATACCGCGAGTCGTGGATGACACGGAAGTTCCCCGAGTCTTGTGGGTAAAGCGCTCAACCTCTGCAGAGTGTAAAACTATTCGAATAGCCATGTCCATGGTCATGGACAGTTGGAGGTCCTGCTTAAACTACGTCCGATGTTTTCACAAACTGGTGTGTGTGTGTTGGTGACAAAGATGAAACTTGAACCAAGTTAGAGGACTTGACATGACGACCGAACATGAGATGTTCAACCCCTTGCTTATGATGATATCTATAACTTGTTAATATGGATATCTGCCAACTGTTGATGCATGCTTACATAAGTTAGTTAATCATGTCACTGCACTTAAAATTAGCTTTCTGCAAAATTACCTACTTAGTGCCATATCATGCTCTGTTGAACCTTGTTCCAAACATGGGTTGCTTGCGAGTACATTCAAAGTACTCATTGGCTTGCCACTGGTTATTTTATTGGCCAGGCATGAAAGCACAGGATTGAATGAAGAATACCTTGGTGGCGAACATGCAAGCTAGGACGCTTCCCAGTCAGAATGCATGTAGGGTTAAGGCAGATGGCATGGGTTCACGCTATCATTGAAGATTTCCGCTGCAAGTTTATGAAGACTAGGCCTTAAGGGCCATATTCGAGTAAAACGGTATGTAATGGATGTAAGACTCTTGTTATTCAGTTTCTGTGTGTTCAGTGAGCATTGATCTCTGGGATCACTGTGCACGTACATTCGGTGATCACGACTTATGAGTCGGGGTCCCCACACCCATTAATCAATATAATCAAGCAGGACGTAGGGTTTTACCTCCTCACGAGGGCCCGAACCTGGGTAAACACTGTCCTCTTTGTCCCTTGTTACAATCGTTCCTAGATTCACAGTTCGGGACCCCCTACCCGAGATCCGCCGGTTTCGACACCGACATTGGTGCTTTCATTGAGAGTCCCGCTGTGAGATCTCTTGTGGATTGATGGCTCGCCTTATCATCGGCGAACAGGCCCGGAATGAGGACATTTTTGTCCCCGAACAGGTCTTCGCGTTTGGCAGCGTCGTGCTGCATGCTGATTCGACCGGCCATCTAGGCCGGATCGAAAATTTCTCCCATGGTCAGGAGATCAGGTTCGGGAACCTAGAGTTCACCGCCGACTCTCGTGGCGATCTGTTCCTCGTTGAACTATCGGCTTTGTCCAACGGTCCCGGATGCCCCGGGGCTTCAACTTCGGGCCCACTATCCGGCTCGATCCTCAGATCTATCTCCGCCGAAGGCCTGGCCTCGAGCCTGGACTTGGTGATGCTGCCTGAATATCAAGGTCCGGCCTTCGCCGAACATGCCCATCCCGAAGATGCCCTAGAGCTCGACCCCAAGGGCCCTCAGGAAACGGATCCGGTCGCCCTCTCATGGATGAACGAGGCTCTAGACCGGATCCAGTCGATGGCGATCGAGGACGATCTTACCTCGACCCATGTTCCGGTCGACCTAGAGGCCGGTTATGGGGAATTTTATGGCCCACCCGCCGCCCACTTGGTAGCCACTGTCGAAGACTTAACCGACATGTTGGACTACGCCTTCGAAGAGGCGGAACACATGGTTGAAGAGATCGGCGACCCCGCCCCCGTAACCACCGGGCGGTGGACAGCCACCTATGATGTCTATATGGTGGACACCCCTAACGATAGGGAGAACCACACCCCGAGGAAGAACGGCGAAAAATCCAGCGAAGCATGAAAACGCAGGAAACAACGCAAGCGGTCCAATACCAACAAGGGAAGGGAGGCCGTTACAGGCACCGGGGAAATAGATACACCGGAGGACCTCCACGTGTTGGAAATATGCCCTAGAGGCAATTAATAAAGTGTTTATTATTATCATATTTATCCGTTCATGATAATGGTTTATTATTCATGCTAGAATTGTATTGACCGGAAACTAAATACATGTGTGGATAATAGACAAATACTATGTCCCTAGTATGCCTCTACTAGACTAGCTCGTTGATCAAAAAGATGGTCAAGGTTTCCTGACCATGGACATGAGTTGTCATTTGATAACGGGATCACATCATTAGGAGAATGATGTGATGGACATGACCCAACCGTTAGCATAGCAAATGATCGTTCAGTTTATTGCTATTGCTTTCACTATGTCAAATACACGTTCCTCTGACCATGAGATCATGCAACTCCCGGATACCGTAGGAATACTTTGGGTGTATCAAACGTCACAACGTTACTGGGTGATTATAAAGGTGCACTACAGGTATCTCCGAAAGTGTTTGTTGAGTTGGCATGGATCGAGATTGGGATTTGTCACTCTGACTATCGGAGAGGTATCTCTGGGCCCTCTCGGTAATACAGCATCACAGAAGCCTTGCAAGCACCGTGACTAAAGAGTTAGTTGCAAGATGATGTATTACGGAACGAGTAAAGAGACTTTCCGGTAACGATATTGAACTAGGTATTGGATACCGACGATCGAATCTCGGGCAAGTAACATACCGCCAGACAAAGGGAACAACGTATGTTGACATATGAGGTTCACCGATAAAGATCTTCTTGGAATATGTAGGAACCAATATGAGCATCCAGGTTCCGCTGTTGGTTATTGACCGGAGAGTCGTCTCGATCATGTCTACATCATTCCCGAACCCGTAGGGTCCGCACACTTAAGGTTCGATGACGATTTAGTATTATATGAGTTATGTGATTGGTGGCCGAAGTTTTTTTGGAGTCCCGGATGAGATCACGGACATGACGAGGAGTCTCGAAATGGTCGAGAGGTAAAGATTCATATATTGGAAGGCTATATTCGGACGTGGGAAAGGTTCCGAGTGATTCGGGTATTTTTTGAAGTACCGGGGAGTTACGGGAATTCACCGGGAGAAGTAATGGGCCTTATTGGGCCATACGAGAAAAGGAGAGGCAGGCCACGTGAGGAGGCGCGCGCCCCCACTTGCCCAAACCGAATTGGACTAGGGGAGGGGGCGCAACCCCCTCTTTCCTTTCCCTCTCCCTTCCCCCTTTCCTACTCCGTATGGGAGGTGGAATCCTACTAGGACTAAGGAGTCCTAGTAGGACTCCCCACACTTGGCGCACCCCTAGGGGGCCGGCCTCCTCCCTCTCATCCTTTATATACGGGGGCAAGGGGGCACCCCAAAGGACAACAATTGTCCCATAGCCGTGTGCGGTGCCCCGATCTCTGTTTTCCACCTCGGTCATATTTTCGGAGAGCTTAGGCGAAGCCCTGCCGGAATCACTTCACCGTCACCATCACCATGCCGTCGTGCTGACGGAACTCATCTACTACCTCGACGTCTTGCTGGATCAAGAAGGCGAGGAACGTCACCGAGCTGCACATGTGTAGAACTCGGAGGTGCCGTACGTTCGGTACTCGATCGGTGGAGCTCGAAGGATTGTTCAACTACATCAACCGCGTTGTGAGACGCTTCCGCTAACGGTCTACGAGGGTACATAGACACACTCTCCCCTCTCGTAGCGATGCATCTCCATGGATAGATCTTGCGTGAGTGTAGGAAATTTTTGAAATTCATGCTCCGTTCCCCAACAGTGGCATCCGAGCCAGGTCTATGCGTAGATGTGATTTGCACGAGTAGAACACAAGTGAGTTGTGGGCGTGGGTGTATACATATTGCTTGCCGTTACTAGTTGATACTTGATTCTGCGGTATTGTGAGATGAAGCGGCCCGGACCGACATTACGCGTACGCTTACGCGAGACAGGTTTCACCGCTAAGTGCACTCGTTGCATAAAGGTGACTGGCGGGTGTCTGTCTCTCTCACTTTAGTTGAATCGGTTTCAATGAAGAGGGTTCTTTTAGAAGATCAAAAAGCAATCACTACACCACGTTGTAGTTTTGCATAGGTAAGAACGGTTCTTGCAAACCCGTAGCAGCCACGTAAAACTTGCAACAACAAAGTAGAGGACGTCTAACTTGTTTTTGCAGGGTATGCTGGTGATGTGATATGGTCAAGACATGATGTGATATAAGTTGTTGTATGAGATGATCATGTTTTGTAAGTTATCAGGCAACCGGCAGGAGCCTTATGGTTGTCTCTTTATTGTATGCAATGCCAACGCTATGTAATTGCTTTTCTTTACCGCTATGAGTTAGCAGTAGTAGTAGTAGCAATAGCCGGCGAGACGACCACGACGCTGCGATGGAGATCAAGGTGTCACGACGCTACGATGGAGATCATGGTGTCAATCCGGTGACAATGGAGATCATGACGGTGCTTGGCTGATGGAGAACAAAAGCACAAGACGATGATGGCCATATCATGTCACATATATTGAATTGCATGTGATGTTAATCCTTTTATGCATCTTATTTTGCTTAGGACGACGGTAGCATTATAAGATGATCCCTTCACTAAATTTCAAGATAAGTGTTCTCCCCTAGTATGCACCGTTGCGAAGGTTCGACGCTTCTAAGCACCACGTGATGATCGGGTGTGATGGATTCTTTCGTTCGCATACAATGGGTGTAAGCCAGTTTTACACACGCAGAATACTTGGGTTAAACTTGACGAGCCTAGTATATACAGATATGGCCTCGGAACACAAGAGACCGAAAGGTCGAACATGAGTCATATAGTAGATATGATCAACATGAAAGATGTTCACCATTGATAACTAATCCACCTCACGTGATGATCGGACGTGGCTTAGTTGATGTGGATCATGTTACACTTAGACAACTTGAGGGATGTTAATCTAAGTGGGAGTTCTTAAATAATTTGATTAATTGAACTTCAATTATCATGAACATAGTCTAAATAATCTTTGCAATTGTATGTTGTAGATCAATGGCCCGCGCTGTAGTTCCACTGAATTTTAATGCGTTCCTAGAGAAAGCTAAGTTGAAAGATGATGGAAGCAACTATGCGGACTGGGTCCGTAATCTGAGGATCATCCTCATTGCTGCACAGAAGGCTTATGTCCTTGATGCACCGCTAGGTGTCGCACCCCCTCCCTCGTCTGTCGACGTTATGAACGCCTGGCAGACACGTGTTGATGACTACTCGATAGTTCAGTGTGCCATGCTTTACGGCTTAGAACCGGGGCTCCAAAGACGTTTTGAGCATCACGGAGCATATGAGATGTTCCAAGAGCTGAAACTTGTATTTCAAGCTCATGCCCGGGTCAAGAGATATGATGTCTCCGACAAGTTCTTTAGCTGTAAGATGGAGGAGAATAGTTCTGTCAGTGAGCATATACTCAAGATGTCTGGATTGCATAACCGCTTGACTCAGTTGGGAGTTAATCTTCCAGATGATTCGGTTATTGACAGAATTCTCCAATCACTGCCACCAAGCTATAAGGGCTTTGTGATGAACTATAATATGCAAGGAATGGAAAAGTCTATTTCCGAGCTCTTCGCTATGCTGAAAGCTGCGGAGGTAGAAGTCAAGAAGGAGCATCAAGTGTTGATGGTAAAGAAGAGCACTAGTTTCAAGAAGGGCAAGGGAAAGAAGGGGAACTTCAAGAAGAACGGCAAATCAGTTGCTGCTCCCACGAAGAAACCCAAGTCTGTACCCAAACCCGAGACTGAGTGTTTCTACTGCAAGGGGACTGGTCACTGGAAGCGGAACTGCCCCAAGTACCTGGCAGATAAGAAAGCTGGCAACATCAACAAAGGTATATTTGATATACATGTTATTGATGTGTACCTTACCAATACTCGTAGTAGCACCTGGGTATTTGATACTGGTTCGGTTGCTCATATTTGTAACTCGAAATAGGAGCTACGGAATAAACGAAGATTGGCTAAGGACGAGGTGACGATGCGCGTCGGGAACGGTTCAAGAGTTGAAGTTATCGCCGTCGGCACGTTACCTCTACATCTACCCTCGGGATTAGTGATGAACCTAAATAATTGTTATTTGGTGCCTGCGTTGAGCATGAACATTATATCTGGATCTTGTTTATTGTGAGACGGTTATTCATTTAAATCAGAGAATAAAAGTTGTTCTATTTTGATGAATAATATCTTTTATGGTCATGCACCGCTTGTGAATGGTTTATTCTTGTTGAATCTCGATCGTGGTGATACACACATCCATAATATTGATGCCAAAAGACGCAAAATTGATAATGATAGTACCACATATTTGTGGCACTACCGCTTAGGTCATATTGGTGTAAAACGCATGAAGAAACTCCATACAGATGGACTTTTGGAATCAGTTGATTATGAATCATTTCAGACGTGCGAACCATGCCTCATGGGCAAGATGACTAAGACTCCGTTCTCCGGAACAATGGAGCGAGCAACAGACTTGTTGGAAATAATACATACCGATGTATGCAGTCCGATGAGTGTTGAGGCGCGCGGTGGATATCGTTATGTTCTCACGTTCACAGATGATTTGAGTAGATATGGCTATGTCTACTTGATGAAGCATAAATCTGAAACATTTGAAAAGTTCAAAGAATTTCAGAGTGAAGTAGAGAACCATCGTAACAAGAAAATAAAGTTCTTACGATCTGATCGTGGAGGAGAATATTTGAGTTACGAGTTTGGCAATCACTTAAAACAATGTGGAATTGTTTCACAGCTCACGCCACCTGGAACACCACAGCGTAATGGTGTGTCCGAACGTCATAATCGTACTCTATTAGATATGGTGCGTTCTATGATGTCTCTTACCGATTTGCCACTATCATTTTGGGGTTATGCATTAGAGACAGCTGCATTCACTTTAAACAGGGCACCGTCTAAATCCGTTGGGACGACACCGTATGAACTGTGGTTTGGTAAGAAACCTAAGCTGTCATTTCTGAAAGTTTGGGGATGCGATGCTTATGTGAAAAGGCTTCAGCCAGATAAGCTCGAACCCAAAGCGGATAAGTGCGTCTTCATAGGATACCCAAAGGAGACCATTGGGTACACCTTCTACCACAGATCCGAAGGCAAAGTATTCGTTGCTAAGAATGGATCCTTTCTATAGAAGGAGTTTCTCTCGAAAGAAGTGAGTGGGAGGAAAGTAGAACTTGATGAGGTAATTGTACCTCCTCTGGATAGTAGTACGCCACAGAAAGAAATTTCTGTGACATCGACACAGACCAGAGAAGAAGTTAATGATGATGATCATGAAACTTCGGATCAAGTTGTTACTGAACTTCGAAGGTCAACCAGGACACGTTCCACACCAGAGTGGTACGGAAATCCAGTCTTGGAGGTCATGTTGCTAGACAACAATGAACCTTCGAACTATGAAGAAGCGATGGCAAGCCCGGATTCCGACATATGGCTTGAGGCCATGAAATCCGAGATTGGATCCATGTATGAGAAGAAAGTATGGACTTTGGTAGACTTGCCCGATGAACGGTGAGCTATTGAAAATAAATGGATCTTTAAGAAGAAGACGCACGCTGATGGTAATGTCACCGTCTATAAAGCACGACTTGTTGCTAAAGGTTATCGACAAGTTCAAGGAGTTGACTACGATGAGACTTTCTCACCTGTAGCGATGCTAAAGTCTGTCAGAATTATGTTAGCAATTGCCGCGTTTTATGATTATGAAATCTGGCAAATGGATGTCAAAACGGCATTCCTTAATGGATTCCTTAAGGAAGAATTGTATATGATGCAACCGGAAGGTTTTATCGATCCTAAAGGTGCTAACAAAGTATGCAAGCTCCAGCGATCCATCTATGGACTGGTGCAAGCATCTCGGAGCTGGAATACTCGCTTTGATGAAGTGATCAAAGCGTTTGGGTTTATACAAACTTATGGAGAAGCTTGTATTTACAAGAAAGTGAGTGGGAGCTCTGTGGCATTTCTCATATTATATGTGGATGACATATTATTGATGGGAAATGACATAGAATTTCTGGAAAGCATAAAGGGTTATTTGAACAAAAGTTTTTCAATGAAGGATCTCGGAGAAGCTGCTTACATATTAGGCATCAAGATCTATAGAGATAGATCAAGACGCCTCATTGGACTTTCACAAAGCACATACCTTGACAAGATTTTGAAGAAGTTCAAAATGGATCAGTCAAAGAAAGGGTTCTTGCCTGTATTGCAAGGTGTGAGATTGAGTAAGACTCAAAGCCCGACCACGGCAGAAGACAAAGAGAAGATGAGTGTCATCCCCTATGCCTCAGCCATAGGCTCTATTATGTATGCCATGCTGTGTACCAGACCTGATGTGTGCCTCGCTATTAGCTTGGTGGGAAGGTACCAAAGTGATCCAGGAGTAGATCACTGGACAGCGGTCAAGAATATCCTGAAGTACCTGAAAAGGACCAAGGACATGTTTCTCGTTTATGGAGGTGACAAAGAGCTCGTCGTAAAGGGTTACGTCGATGCTAGCTTTGACACAGATCCAGATGAATCTAAGTCACAATCTGGATACGTATTTATTCTTAATGGTGGAGCGGTCAGTTGGTGCAGTTCCAAGCAGAGCGTCGTGGCGGGATCTACATGTGAGGCGGAATACATAGCTGCTTCCGAAGCAGCACATGAAGGAGTCTGGATGAAGGAGTTCATATCCGATCTAGGTGTCATACCTAGTGCATCGGGTCCAATGACTAACTTATGTGACAACACTAGAGCAATTGCTATAGCAAAGGAGCCCAGGTTTCACAAGAGAACCAAGCATATAAAGCGTCGCTTCAACTCCATTCGGAATTTGATTAAGGATGGAGACATAGAGATTTGCAAAGTACACACGGATCTGAATGTGGCAGACCCGTTGACTAAACCTCTTCCACGAGGAAAACATGATCAGCACCAGAATGCGATGGGTGTTAGATTCATTACAATGTAATTGACTCTAGTGCAAGTGGGAGACTGTTGGAAATATGCCCTAGAGGCAATTAATAAAGTGTTTATTATTATCATATTTCTCCGTTCATGATAATGGTTTATTATTCATGCTAGAATTGTATTGACCGGAAACTAAATACATGTGTGGATAATAGACAAATACTATGTCCCTAGTATGCCTCTACTAGACTAGCTCGTTGATCAAAAAGATGGTCAAGGTTTCCTGACCATGGACATGAGTTTTCATTTGATAACGGGATCACATCATTAGGAGAATGATGTGATGGACATGACCCAACCGTTAGCATAGCAAATGATCGTTCAGTTTATTGCTATTGCTTTCACTATGTCAAATACACGTTCCTCTGACCATGAGATCATGCAACTCCCGGATACCGTATGAATACTTTGGGTGTATCAAACGTCACAACGTTACTGGGTGATTATAAAGGTGCACTACAGGTATCTCCGAAAGTGTTTGTTGAGTTGGCATGGATCGAGATTGGGATTTGTCACTCCGACTATCGGAGAGGTATCTCTGGGCCCTCTCGGTAATACAGCATCACAGAAGCCTTGCAAGCACCGTGACTAAAGAGTTAGTTGCAAGATGATGTATTACGGAACGAGTAAAGAGACTTGCCGGTAATGAGATTGAACTAGGTATTGGATACCGACGATCGAATCTCGGGCAAGTAACATACCGCCAGACAAAGGGAACAACGTATGTTGACATATGAGGTTCACCGATAAAGATCTTCATGGAATATGTAGGAACCAATATGAGCATCTAGGTTCCGCTGTTGGTTATTGACCGGAGAGTCGTCTCGATCATGTCTACATCATTCCCGAACCCGTAGGGTTCGCACACTTAAGGTTCGATGACGATTTAGTATTATATGAGTTATGTGATTGGTGGCCGAAGTTTGTTCGGAGTCCCGGATGAGATCACGGACATGACGAGGAGTCTCGAAATGGTCGAGAGGTAAAGATTCATATATTGAAAGGCTATATTCGGACGTCGGAAAGGTTCCGAGTGATTCGGGTATTTTTTGGAGTACCGGGGAGTTACGGGAATTCACCGGGAGAAGTAATGGGCCTTATTGGGCCATACGGGAAAAGGAGAGGCAGGCCACGTGAGGAGGTGCGCGCCCCCACTTGCCCAAACCGAATTGGACTAGGGGAGGGGGCGCAGCCCCCTCTTTCCTTTCCCTCTCCCTTCCCCCTTTCCTACTCCGTATGGGAGGTGGAATCCTACTAGGACTAAGGAGTCCTAGTAGGACTCCCCACACTTGGCGCACCCCTAGGGGGCCGGCCTCCTCCCTCTCATCCTTTATATACGGGGGCAAGGGGGCACCCCAAAGGACAATAATTGTCCCATAGCCGTGTGCGGTGCCCCGATCTCTGTTTTCCACCTCGGTCATATTTTCGGAGAGCTTAGGCGAAGCCCTGCCGGAATCACTTCACCGTCACCGTAGCCACGCCGTCGTGCTGACGGAACTCATCTACTACCTCGACGTCTTGCTGGTCAAGAAGGCGAGGAACGTCACCGAGCTGCACGTGTGTAGAACTCGGAGGTGCCGTACGTTCGGTACTCGATCGGTGGAGCTCGAAGGATTGTTCGACTACGTCAACCGCGTTGTGAGACGCTTCCGCTAACGGTCTACGAGGGTACGTAGACACACTCTCCCCTCTCGTAGCGATGCATCTCCATGGATAGATCTTGCGTGAGTGTAGGAAATTTTTGAAATTCATGCTCCGTTCCCCAACAAGACGACCCTAAAGCCCCCGCGAAGCCGTTGGAGGACCCGGAAAGGCTCACGAATCAACAAGACGCCGAGGACCTCAATGATTCTGAGGATGTTAACTACTTCCCACATGCTGCAGAGGAAGAAAACCTCGAAGCCGAAAACTTCACCGTCCCCGAAAACCCCGAGGACCAAGAACGATTCAGGCAATAGCTCATTGCTATAGCTCGGACCCTAAAGGTAAAGCAACAACAGCTCAAAGCCGAACAAGACACCATCAACAATAGATGGACAAAAGTTCTAGCGACCGAAGAAGGGCTCGGCACTGAGCGGCCAGACCAAAAGAGGAGTTACCCTCGTCGGCGCCTGCTGCCACAATTCGACGACGAGGCCCTTACAAGAAAGTCTCTCATCAACTCAACGGATTGTTGGGCAATGGAGAGCCCTTACAACCAATATTAATGCGAGAAGTTGTGGGATCACTACTAGAAGTGGCGTCTAGAGGGGGGCGAGGGAGTCCGGGATTAAGGGGTCCTCGAACTGCTGGCCTATTTCTCATGGGCCGGACTCATGGGCCGCTCGCTGAGGATGGGATTGATCGAAGGCCTCGTCGCCATAGAGGAGACCTCAGGAGCCGTGGCATGCTTGTCAAGTTTGAGATAGTAGATTAGGCATGTTTTTTCCTCCGATGGGCAACCGACTATGTGTAACCCTAATGACCCCTGGCGTCTATATAAGCCAGAGGGTTTTAGATTATAGGACAGAGAAACTCATCTAGGGTTTTAGCTACTTGATCTCGAGGTAGATCAACTCTGTAACCTTCATACCATCAATATAATCGAGCAAGACGTAGGGTTTTACCTCCATAGGAGGGCCCGAACCTGGGTAAACATTGTCTCCTTCGTCCCCTTGTTACCATCGATCCTAGACTCACAGCTCGGGACCCCCTACCCGAGATCCGCCAGTTTTGACACCGACATTGGTGCTTTCATTGAGAGTTCTGCTGTGATCACCAAAAGAATCGATGGCTCACCTTGTCATAAGCAATGAGATCTGTAGCCAGGATGTCCCCATCCTTGGTCAGATCTTCGCAGGCGGCAATGTCTTGTCGCGTGCCGACCTGACTGACCATCTTGGCCAGATCGGAAGTTTCTTCCCCAATCAAGAAATCAGATTCGGAACCTTAGAGTTCGTCGCCGATTCACGGGGAGAGCTTGTCTGGATGGAACCCTCAGCTCTCATGGAGGAGACCGCAGATCCCGATGCCGGGAGCGTTGGGCCCCACCTCTGAGGCGGCCTTCACCCCCGGGCTGTCTAGAACGCCCAACCCAGTCGTTGTGCCCGGACCCGCCGTGGCCGAACATAACCTGGATTCGCTGTCAAGCGACTCCGGAACCACAATGCTGCGGATTGAACCCGCGCGCTTCGGTGACACGCGCCCCACCGACGCCTTGTCCTTAAACGAGCTATTCGATCGGATTCAAACCATGGGCATGACCGAAGACTAGACTCCGGTCTATGACCGGATCGGGCTTAAACCCGACGATAGGGAGATTCGCACCCCCTCGATCACTCACCTAGTCGCCACCGCTGAGTGTCCGGCTGGAGGTTCATCCCCCCAACAATCGGAATTAAAGACGGTTTATATCCCAATTTCCGATCATCAGGACCTCGTCTGTAACCCAGATTCTGGAGTTCGCTCCGGAAATAGTTCAGGATCGGTCCCCGATCTAGCGCGCAACTCGAACCCCGTGATTCTGGACTCACATCGTGGCGTGGAACCAAATTTTTTTCCACCCACCACCCAAGTCGAGCACTCAAGCATCGCAGGAGAGTCCAAGTCTTCGGACTTATGGGAGGTTAAACAATTACCAGGGGAGTCGGTTCATCATTTTTGGGCTAGACTCCTCCTCGTTAGAGACAGAGTACGAGGTTCTAGTGACCAGGAGATAACGGCAACCTTCAGTCGCAATTGTCATGACGAAGGGATCCTCAACGCCCTAGCCCGTCGACACATTCGCGACTTCACCGAGCTATCGGACCTGGTGCAAAAATACTGTGCCATGGAGAGCACCTGGCAAGCCGAACGGCTACTTTCGGAACCAGACTTTACCGAACACCCTAGAGGAGATCGGAAAAAGCGGATACCTCCGAAGCGGCTAGCCGAATACGAACCCGCCGAAAAGAGAAATAGACCCCCTACGGGGGCCAGAACTGTCCTTGATGGACTATTGGACAAGCCATGCCCTATATATTCTGTATTGCTGACCACATGCCCGACTCACAGCCTCAGCGCTTGCTGGGTCGTCAGACAGGTCGCAAAAAGTGGAGAGGCCATCCTCGAGGCACTACCGCCGAACAGGCGCTCCACAACGCCACCAGAATACAATGCTGAAGTCCTGACGATCTACGAAACGTTCCCCTCTAGGAACAGGAGGAAAAGTGCTCTTAGAGAACTCGAACAGGTCTACCATGTGGCGGCAACAAGTTCATGGGCAGACATACCCATCACCTTCGGAGATACTGACCAACCAACCATCCGTCCCGGTCAAACACCGGGCGCACTAGTTCTAAACCCCATCGTCGATGGTTTCAGGCTACAGAAGGTGCTAATGGATGGTGGCAGTGGTTTAAACCTCATCTACGAAGACACCCTGGAAAAAATGCAATTCGACCGATCTCGCATCGAGCACAGCAACACAACCTTCCGGGGGATCATCCCTGGGAAAGAGGCGTGTTGTTCAGGACGTATCACCCTGGACGTAGTGTTCGGCACGCCCGAAAACTACCGATCTGAAGAACTTCTCTTCCATATCGTGCCCTTCCCCAGTGGCTACCACGCCCTGTTGGGGCGTGATGCCTTCATAAATTTCCAGGCTATACCCCATTACAGGTATATGAAGCTCAAGATGCCAGGCCCAAACGGGGTAATCACAATCGCCAGTGATGCGAATACATCCCTTCGAGCTGAGAACAAAATAGCAGCGCTCACCCTCGAGGCACTAGCTGAGACCTTTGCTGCAGAGGAATTGACCGCACTCCGGTCAACAGTGGACAAGGACGATGTGATCCTTAGAAAAAGGCCCAAACCCACGTCCTTTAAACCTGCAGAAGAAATTATTAAATTTCAGGTACACCCAACGGACCCTAATAAGACAGCGTCCATCGGAGCTCAGCTGGACCCCATGGTGGACGAGGCGCTGCGAGCATTCTTACGAGAAAACTGGGACATCTTTGCCTGGCATCCTTCTGATATGCTAGGAATCCCATGGCGGCTGGCAGAACATAGTCTGAATATAATCCCAGGCTTCAAGCCTGTCAAACAGACTCTACGCCGCTTTTCCGAGCCTAAACGACAAGCTATGGGTGAAGAACTAGCCAAATTGTTAGAGGCCGGATTCATACGGGAGATCAAGCATCCCGAATGGTTGGCAAACCTGGTGATGTTACCAAAGAAAGACAAATCCTGGCGGCTATGCATCGACTTCAAAGACCTTAACAACGCTTGCCCTAAGGACCCTTTCCCCTTACCACTCATAGACCAGATTATTGACGCCACAGCCGGACACGACTCATTGTGCTTCCTCGATGCTTACTCCGGATACCATCAGATCAAAATGAAGGAATCCGATCAAGCTGCAACCGCATTCATCACCCCCTACGGGCCATTCTGCTTCAACACAATGCCTTTCGGGCTAAAAAACACTGGGGCTACGTACCAGCGCATGATCCAGACTTGTCTCGAAAAACAAGTTGGTAAAACAGTCGAGGCATACGTGGACGACGTGGTCATTAAAACCAAACACGTCAGCCAGTTGATCGACGACATAAGGCAAACCTTTGCCAGCTTTCGTGAGTACGATATACGACTCAATCAGGAGAAATTTGTCTTCGAAGTTCCCGCTGGTAAACTTCTCGGATTCATTGTTTCCCATAGAGGAATAGAAGTGAATCCGGCTAAGATCCGCGCCCTATCGGAACTTGCAATTCCCACAGAGCTAAAGCATGTCCAAAAGTTGGCGGGTTGCGTGGTGGCGTTAAGCCGCTTTATTTCCCGTCTCAGTGAAAAGGCTTTACCGCTCTACAGGTTGCTGAAACGGACCAACAATTTCGAATGGACCGATGAAGCAGCTGCTGCGTTAGAGGAAATTAAAACACTGCTGGCAAGCAACCCCATACTCACAGCACCAGGCACCGGTGAACCAATGTTATTGTACATATCGGCCACCAACCAAGTGGTTAGCGCAGTGCTCGTCATCGAACGAGAGGAGGGTCACAAATTTCGGATACAGAAGCCGGTCTACTATGTGTCAGAAGTGCTAACGCAATGCAAGTCCAGATACCCGCATTACCAGAAGATAGCCTATACAGTATTTACGGCATCACGAAAACTAAGACACTACTTTCAAGAGTGTTCGGTCATAGTGGCATCTGAAGTACCCCTAAACGATATAATCAATAACAGGGACGCCACCGGCCGCATAGCCAAATGGGCCATCGAACTCCTTCCTTTCGAAATCGCCTACAAGCCACGACGAGCTATTAAATCTCAGGTGTTGGCAGATTTCCTCGCCGAATGGACTGAGGCCGAGCTCCCCAGGGAATATAGTACATACTCCCATTGGACGATGTACTTCGAAGGATCCAAAACATTGGCCGGACTGGGGGCTGGAGTTATTCTCACATCCCCCACAGGCGACAACGTCCGATACGTGTTGCAAATTATGTATGCCGATTCCAACAATGCAGCCGAATACGAAGCACTTTTGCACAGTCTTCGGATGGCAGCCTCAATGGGCATACAACGGCTGGAGGTACGGGGAGACTCCAACTTGGCCATCTCTCAAATCAACGGTGAATTCGATGCCAAAAACCTGAAGATGGCGGCTTATAGAAACGCTGTCCTTAAAATATCCGCACGGTTCGAGGGGCTGGAATTTCATCACATCGCTAGAGACAACAACCAGGCCGCTGACTTACTGGCCCGCATGGGGGCCAAACGCGACCCTGTCCCGAAAAACACTTTCCTTGAACAGCTCTTCAAGCCATCGGTGGTTTGGCAGGACGATAATAAGGGCGCCGGATCCATCAGCGCGGAAGAGGTCGTTCCCCCTATAAACGAACCAGACGACCAAATTATCGGCGGCTCCGTAATGGACAAAACGCCTTCGGCTCATGAGGTCATGGCAATAATCGCACCATGGACCGAGCCCTTCCTCGCTTACCTTCTTCGCCAAGATCTCCCCGACGATCAGACAAAAGCGAGACGCATAATTCGGCGATCCAAGGCTTATAAAGTTCACGAGGGTGAGTTATACAAGAAAAGCACCACCGGAGTACTCCATCGGTGCATATCTGAGGAAGAGGGAAGGCAGCTCTTGGCCGAAATCCATGCAGGAAGGGGCGGCCATCACGCCGCGGCAAGAGCCTTAGTAAGCAAGTCCTTTCGGGCTGGTTTCTTCTGGCCCACCGCTCGAGCGGACGCCCAGTCACTTGTCCAGGATTGCGTGGGATGTCAACTCTTTGCAAATCAAAGTCACATGCCCCCAACAGCTCTTCGGACTATTCCGATTACCTGGCCTTTTGCGATCTGGGGGCTGGATATGGTCGGACCACTTAAAGGGGGGACCAAGAAGAATAAATATCTACTGGTCATGGTTGACAAGTTCACCAAATGGATCGAAGCAAAACCTGTCAAATCAGCCAAGTCCGGACCAGTAATCGACTTTATATGCGGCGTAGTACACCGTTACGGCGTCCCGCACAGTATAATAACGGACAATGGATCCAACTTCACCGCCCAGGACGTAAAGGACTGGTGCGCAAAAATGGGCATCAAGCTCGATTACGCATCGGTGTATCACCCGCAGACCAATGGACAAGTGGAACGGGCCAACGGCCGCTTCATGAGTGGTATTAAACCACGTCTGGTCCGATCTCTTCATGAGTCCGACTGCCATTGGGTAGAGGAGCTTGACTCCGTTCTGTGTGGCCTGCGTACCACCCCGAATCGATCAACGGGATACACACCGTTCTTCATGGTCTACGGGGCAGAAGCAGTCCTTCCCTGTGATATTATTCACGACGCACCAAGGGTGCGCATGTACGAAGAAAAGGAGGCCGAGTTAGATCGGCAGGACGACTTGGACGCCTTAGAAGGAGAGCGCGACATAGCTCGGGCTCGCTCCACTTTTTACCAACAGCAGGCCCAGCGTTACGAGAGCAGGGAGGTCAGGGCAGAAGCATATAATGTGGGTGAACTCGTCTTACGGCTCCCGGAGAAGCAGAAGCATAAACTCAATCCCAAATGGGAGGGCCCCTTCATAATTGACGAAGTACTCGCAGGAGGGGCTTACCGTCTTCGAAACCCGCCAGATAACCGCCTCGAACCAAACCCATGGAACGCAGCTCATCTTCGGCGCTTCTACGGCTAGACCGGTGTCATCTTACTTTTTACCCTCCTTTTTCTTTTCTTTCTTTTCATTTCCCTTCCCTCCCACCTTGATTTTTGGCAGGTTCGGATGTTCTCTTCCCAAGTCTATGTTTGGCTAAACCGAGCTCGTGTTAAGATTTTCAGCATACATCTTCAAATGTTAAATCCGAACAAAACACCTGGTGGCTTCTTCCCGAAGCCGATGATTATATATTTTAAGCATCTATTCAAATTTATTGTGTATGCATGTTTCCCTTGTCGATTTTTAAGCCATTATATGCATCAATTCGAACTAAGATTTTTGCCAAGCTGGGTTGCCTCGCTCCTGTGTTTACCCTCTACGTTCCCGATTGTTCGGCTAGAGGGTAAAGGGAGCACCTCTGTGATTGTTACGACCGGGTCATCCGGATGCGTACCTCAGACGGGTGAAGCCAAAAGCTAGCTATCTTCAGCAGAAAATTGGTCGGCTATGACGGAAGCAACAAATAAAATTATGGTTGTTCTCACCATTACTCGGGCTTCTTTTTCTCACAAAAGCCATTAGTCGCATACTAGCAGTATATGGCCTTACTATCTACGATTTACGTAGCAGCCTAAAGGAAGGTACCGATAGAGGTACTATTTTCTTTAGAAGATGTTTCTTATGCTAAGCAGTAATATAACATATCTCCCTGTGCACTTTCTGTCTGTTCATAACAAATGGCCGGATTGCCTGGTTCCTCGCAAGAATTCCCTCTTATCGAGGGATATTTTATAAGGAACACTCCCAAGCTCTTAGCGTGGGAGGTCGAAGCCGATGGCCGGTTAAGACAAAGTCCGCGACACATACGGAGCAATTTTTTGATTTAATGTACATAGTTACATAAAATCACACATCTGGCTGCCGGTCAAGATCATCTATTAAGGCATCCAGGGCGCAATCTTCCCGCGAGAGACGAGCGGCAGGCATCACTTGGTCGTACACCAAGTGAAGTGGCACTTCTTGCCCATCAGGCCCTGCTGGCCCAACCCGAGCCATATGCTCGTGGTTAAGGCCGGTATAATGGGTCTTGATCATCGCCCACGCCTCTCGTGCTGCCTCTCGGTAGGCCGATGTCTTCCATAGCTCGAACCGACTCCGGGCTCCCTTGAACCGATCAAATAGTTCGGTCATCCCCTCCGGAGGCTTCTCGGCAAGCCATAGCGCTTTTATCATGCTCCTCATAGCCTTCCGAGCACGCTCATGTACGCCGGACAGCTCCTTTAGAAGGCTCCCCCGGTAGGATCCGATCTCTTCTTCAGGCCGCCCGGTTAGGGGACCTATACATGAGACAAGGCATGTCCATTACACTTCATGTAGGAGAGATACCCTTCGATTTTATAATTACACTTACCGAACATGCCCCTCTATAATTTCTGGTTCTCTTCTTGGGTCTGGGCCAATTGAGTCTTTAAACTCTCAATTTCTTCGGCCTGCTGCTTGCTTTCCGCCTGGAGGCATTTCTTCTCCTCCAAGTTTCGTTGCAACGAAAGGCAGCCGGCCTCATACTGGGACTCGGCGTACCTCTGAGATTCTTGGGCTGCATCTAAATCTTTTTGCAACCACCCTATAGATTCAGCTGCTACAAAGTACTATCGCGTCAGCATGGGATTATATACTAAGATCAGCAGAATAGATATACTCACCATGCTCCTTCCGGGTAAAATTCTTCACTTGTTCAAGTTCGGCCTTCACGGCTTCCACCTGTGTTCGGCTCGCCTCCAATTCATTGGCCAATTGCTCGTTCTACTGCCTTGAGGCCTGCATCATCCATAAAACAATATGCAGATCCTTAACTCGGTCGTCCCGACCAATTCAAGGCTCAGGGGCTACTGGGTTTACATGTGTGTCCGGATTCTTAAAACCAATCACTCACCTTTAGGCTGGATGATATCAGTTTCACGGCTTCCCCAAGCCCAGCTCGAGCAGCTCCGATGTGTGTGTCTGCCGAGCATAGAGCATTGAACTCTTGTTCGGACAACACTGGGTGGCGCAGGGCTTCTCGTCGCCGCCGGTGGTTCATCGCACTCTCTACCTCGGATTTAGTGACTGATACTACGTCCCCGGAATCTTCAGGGGCCGGATTGACCACAGGGGCCTTCGCAGCAGGTTCAGCATGAGCAGAAGATCTTGATTCATGAGTGTTGCTAGGCATCCCGGCAACGTCCTCGGCAGAAGATGGTTGTACTCGTTTCCTGAGTATTTTGACATGAGATCTCCTGTGAGATCCTATCGATCATGATAACAATAGATTAAGCATCCGAACAAAGTACCTTTTGGTTGAACGAGTGGTCGGCATCGTCTCCACGCCCGGCTCACATGAAGGACTCCTGTTGATGCCCGGTCCGGGCATTACTGCTGTAGCCGACGTTCGTCGCGAGGACCGACGATGCTTGGGAGCAGAAGCCGGCACATTTGTGTCGACGGAGGACGTTTGCCTTTTACGGGAAGAATTTTTCTTCTTGCCTGTAGTGGGGGTAGGGAGTGATCCGGGGTGATCGGCTATGATAGCCACCATAGATCGATCAAGGCTCTCTTGGTAAAAGACCCCGTCTTCGTACTCGATTGACAACTCTGGATCGTCATGGAATCCTGGATCGTCATCACGAGAGTAATTCTCTGGTTGGGGGGTCGGACAGTTGACTGTCTCGACAAAACTCCTCCATTCCTGTTTGCACAGATTAAAATCTTCGGTCAAAAGGGGCAAATAAAAAACCCGAACTCAGGTCACAAAGTCGAAAGGCTTACCCATTCGATGGGGTTGTAACTCGAGTAGCCCTCCTTAACCAGTGGCCGAACAAAGTCTTCTTTTTCCCCTTTGAACAGGTCGGTAAGTGCGGCGGCCAATGCCGCTTGATTGGCAGGGCCCAGCTGTCGGGAGCGGGTGGTGTCACTTGTTCCGTTGTAACACCACAAAGGGTGTATCCTTTGCTGAAGAGGTTGAACGCATCGGGTGATGGCGGCAGCCATCACATCAATCATAGTCAGCTTGTGATGAGCCAGCAGCCTTATGTGGGCGGCCAAGCGTTGAACTTCAGCACCATCCTCTTGGGATGAACTCTTCAGTCACCAATTGTACCTTTTCTTCAAAGGGGCATCAGAGTATTCAGGCAAACCCCTCCGAGCTGGATCGAATAGGGGAACGTCCTCAATATAGAACCATTCCGAAGACCATTCTTCGGACTCCTTCTTCGGTGTCCCCACTGGATACCCTGTCCCGGCTATACGACATACTTCGGCTCCTCCGACTTCCCGAATTGTCTCACCCCGGGTGCGGGGAACAAGGCAGAAGTACTTCCTCCATAATCCAAAGTGTGCCTCGCAGCCCAGGAACATTTCGCAAAGGGCAACAAAGCCCGAGATATGCAGAATAGATCCGGGGGTAAGATGATGGAGCTGGATCCCATAGAACTCCAGTAATCCCCTTAGGAAAGGATGAATGGGGAACCCTAGGCCTCGCAAGAGGAAAGGCACGAAGCATACCCGCTCTCCCTTGTGGGGATTAGGGAAGTTCTCCGCGAAGGCTTCATTGTCAAAAGAAGTCAAACCGGCGCGGATAGCTGCCAGATCCGAGGAAGGAAGGCACCCTTGGGTCTCGAGGTCACGCAACCGAAGGAGGGATACAGAGCAACTTGCCCAATCCCCGGGACGAGAGCCGTAAGGACGCGAGGAAGACCTGGGGGCACTCGCCATGTTTTTGTGGTGATCTCTCGCTTGAAGTTTTTTTTGATGGGGAAGAAGAGGAAGATGTGGCCTAGACCACGATTCGACTTGTTTAAATGGGTGGCGCCCCCTTTGGGGGAAGGGCGGTCTTGTAAAAAGCTGCCGGGCCGCTCGTCTCCCCCTGGCGCACAAGGATCAAGAAGCGCTGAAAGTTACTGCAATGGGTCCCGCAAGTTCTCAATGTTTGAGAATTCACCGATGATGGAATGGTTGCCGAGCAAGAAGGGATAGAGGGACTCGCCTCGCAAGCCGAAGACTTCGACGCGCAAGATTGTCCGGATAATATACCTCGGCATTGGAGGCTAGTCCGGGGGCTACTGAGGGAGTCCGGGATTAAGGGGTCCTCGGACTGCCGGCCTATTTCTCATGGGCCGGACTCATGGGCCGCTCGCTGAGGATGGGATTGATCGAAGGCCTCGTCGCTATAGAGGAAACCTCAGGAGCCGTGGCGTGTTTGTCAAGTTTGAGATAGTAGATTAGGCATGTTTTTTCCTCCGGTGGGCAACCGACTATGTGTAACCCTAATGACCCCTGGCGTCTATATAAGCCAGAGGGTTTTAGATTGTAGGACAGAGAAACTCATCTAGGGTTTTAGCTACTTGATCTCGAGGTAGATCAACTCTGTAACCTTCGTACCATCAATATAATCGAGCAGGACGTAAGGTTTTACCTCCATAGGAGGGCCCGAACCTGGGTAAACATTGTCTCCTTTGTCCCCTTGTTACCATCGATCCTAGACTCACAGCTCGGGACCCCCTACCCGAGATCCGCCGGTTTTGGCACCGATAGGGCTTGAATAGATTATTTGCAAGAATTAAACCTAGCCTTTTCCCAATACTAATTGTTGACAGATTTTAGCAATATTAGCAAGTCTAGCACACCCTACACAAGCATATCAACAAGTATGGCAGCGGAAAGTAAAGACATGCATGTGAAAGTAAGGAGTAGAGTAGGAGGATCAAACGCAATAGGGTACACGAAGATTTTTCTCGTGGTTGCGATAGGTGGTGCTATCGTACGTCCACGTTAATGAAGACTTCAACCCATGGAGGGTAACGGTTGCGTGAGTCCACAGAGGGATCCACCCACAAAGGGTCCAAGAAGTAGCAGCCTCGTCTATTCCATCACGGCGTACGTCCACGAAGGACTAGCCTCACTCGGGGTAGATCTTCACGAAGTAGGCGATCTCCTTGCCCGTACAAACTTCTTGGTTCAACTCCACACGAAGTCGGAGGCTCCCAAGCGGCACCTGACGTGGCTTGAGTCTGCGTCGGTATTTCCCCTAAGAGGAAGGGATGATGCAACACAGCTACGGTAAGTATTTCCCTCAGTTATGAAACCAAGGTTATCGAACCAGTAGGAGAACCAAGCAACACTATGTAAACGGTACGTGCACACAAAGAACAAATACTTGCAACCCGACGCGTAAGAGAGGTTGTCAATCTCTCCTTGGTAAAAAGATATATTAGTTTGTATGAGATTGGATAAATAGATCACACAAGAACACAAAATAAAAGATGCAAATAAAAAGTGCAGGAAGGTATTTTTGGGTTTTTGGAATAATAGATCTGAAAACAAATGCGGAAAAAGATAGATCGAAAAGCAAAATATTAAAAGAATAGATTCGGGGGCCGTAGATTTCACTAGTGGCTTCTCTCAAGAAAATAGCACACGGTGGGTAAACAAATTACTGTTGGGCAATTGATAGAACATCAAATAATCATGACGATATCCAAGGCGATGATCAATATATAGGAATCACGTCCAAGATTAGTAGACCGAAATGATTCTGCATCTACTACTATTACTCCACACATCGACCGCTATCCAACATGCATCTAGTGTATTAAGTTCATGGAGAAATGGAGTAATGCAATAAGAATGATGACATGATGTAAACAAGATCTATTCATGTAGGAATAGACCCCATCTTGTTATCCTTAATAGCAATGATACATGCGTGCCTTGCTGCCCAAGGGAGTCCAGGATTAAGGGGTCCTTGGGCCGCTGACTTGTCTCTTATAGTTCGGCCCAATGGGCCGAACTTATGGAATCTTCGGGAAGGCCGGACTGTGAAATGACCCTAGACTTATGGGGAATATTCCGAAGACTTGGTGGGTCCTCCAAGAAAGGATGGGCGTATCTATGCCCGGATGGAAACCGACCATTTGTAACCCTAGGGACCCCCGGTGTCTATATAAACCAGGGGTCTTAGTTCGTAGGGGGACGACTGAATTCATTAGGGTTTAGCTCTTTTCATATCGAGGTAGATCAACTCTGTAACCATCCCATTAATCAATATAATCAAGCAGGACGTAGGGTTTTACCTCCTCACGAGGGCCCGAACCTGGGTAAACATTGTCCCCCTTTGTCCCTTGTTACGATCGTTCCTAGATTCACAGTTCGGGACCCCCTACCCGAGATCCGCCGGTTTCGACACCGACATTGGTGCTTTTATTGAGAGCCTTATCATCGGCAAACAGGCATGGAACGAGGACATTTTTGTCCCCGGACAGGTCTTCGCGTTTGGCAGCGTCGTGCTGCATGCTGATTCGACCGGCCATCTAGGCCGGATCGAAAATTTCTCCCATGGTTAGGAGATCAGGTTCGGGAACCTAGAGTTCACCGCCGACTCCCGTGGCGATCTGTTCCTCGCTAAACTCTCAGCTTCGTCCGATGGTCCCAGATGCCCCGGGGCTTCAACTTCGGGCCCATTATTCGGCTCGATCCTCAGATCTATCTTCGCCGAAGGCCCGACCTCGAGCCCAGACTTGGTGATGCTACCTGAATATCAAGGCCCGGCCTTCGCCGAAGATGCCCATCCTGAAGATGCCCTGGAGCTCGACCCCAAGGGCCCTTAGGAAACGGATCCGGTTGCCCTCTCGTGGTTGAACGAGGCTCTAGACCGAATCCAGTCGATGGAGATCGAGGACGATCTTACCTCGACCCACGTTCCGGTCGACCTAGAGGCCGGTTATGGGGAATTTTACGGCCCACCCGCCGCCCACTTGGTAGCCAGTGTCGAAGACTTAACCGACATGTTGGACTACGCCTCCGAAGAGGCGAAACACATGGATGAAGAGATCGGCAACCCCGCCCCCGTAACCACCGGGCGGTGGACAGCCACCTCGACCTATGATGTCTATATGGTGGACACCCATAACGATAGGGAGAACCACACCCCGAGGAAGAATGGCGAAAATCCAGCGAAGCATCAAAATGCAGGAAACAACGCAAGCGGTCCAAGACCAACAAGGGAAGGGAAGCCGTTACAGGCACCGGGGAAATAGGGGAAATAGATACCCTGGAGGACCTCGACGACCCTGAAGCGCCCGCGGAGCCGTTGGAGGACCCGGAAAGTCTCATGAATCAACAAGACGCCGAGGACCTCAATGATTCTGAGGATGATGACTACTTACCACATGCTGCAGAGGAAGAAAACCTCGAAGCTGAAAACTTCACCATCCCCGAAAACCCCGAGGACCAAGAACGATTCAGGCAACAGCTCATAGCTACAGCTCAGACCCTAAAGGTAAAGCAACAGCAGCTCAAAGCCGAACAAGACACCATCAACAACAGATGGACAAAAGTTCTAGCGGCCGAAGAAGGGCTCGGCACTGAGCGGCCAGACCAAAAGAGGAGTTACCCTCGTCGGCGCCTGCTGCCAAAATTCGACGACGAGGCCCTCGAGCCCGAGTCGCCCAGGCGCACTCAGTATGACCAGCCGGACCGCCCCCTCGAGGACGGGACATGGTGTCTCAAGACGCCGAGTACTGGCCCACGTCACCCCGTAGGAGAGGAAAGGGACCAACACAGCCCGAGGATCGATACGATCTTCGGCAGGACCTGGACTATAGGTCAGGTCATGCCAGATCCATCTATGGATCTAGGGGACGCTCCCCCGTTAGACGGGATGGCTACCGGCCGTGGCTCGACCGCAACCATAGAAACCGGGAACAATACCGGGCTCACCCAACAGCTGATTTCCGACGTGATGTAACCCGAATCAGAGGCGCCGCACACCCGCTGTGTTTTATAGACGAGGTCATGCAACACCAGTTCCCTGAAGGTTTTAAACCCGTCAACATAGAATCATACGACGGAACGACGGACCCGGCTGTCTGGATCGAGGACTTCCTCCTCCACATCCATATGGCCAGAGGAGACGATCTTCATGCCATCAAGTACCTACCATTCAAATTGAAGGGACCAGCTCGGCACTGGCTAAACAGTCTCCCCGAGAACTCCATTGGGAGCTAGGAGGAGCTCGAAGATGCCTTCTGGTCTAACTTCCAAGGCACTTATGTCCGGCCCCGGACTCTTCCGACCTAAGCAACATCGTCTAGAAGACTGGCGAATTGGCCAGACAATTCTGGAATCGGTTCTTGACTAAGAAGAACCAGATCGTCGACTGTCCGGACGCTGAGGCGATAGCCTCGTTCAGACACAACATCCGGGACGAATGGCTAGCTCGCCAGCTCGGCCAGGATAAGCCGAGAATGATGTTTGCCCTCACCTCCCTTATGACCCGCTTTTGCGCGGGCGAAGACAATTGGCTAGCTCGCTGAAGCCACAATCCCGACGACCCCGGCACCTCTGAAGTACGGGACGGTAATGGAAAGCCAAGGCGGAAGAAAAATAAATGCCCTCATAGCAATGGCGACTCAGAAGACATGACCGTAAAATCCGGCTTCCGCAACTCAAAACCCGGACAGCGGAAGAAGCCCCCTAAGGGGAACAGGGATGGACCTACCGCTTTGGACAAAATCATGGATAGGCCCTGCCAAATCCACAGCACGCAAGAGAAGCCGTCGACCCACACCAACAGAAACTGTTTGGTGTTCAAGCAAGCAGGCAAGCTCGCAGCCGAGGAACAGAGAAAGAGCCCACGAAGCGAGGATGATGAAGAACCTCGCGGGCCGAACAATGGCGGGCAAAAGCAATTCCCTCCAGAGGTCAAAACCATGAACATGATATATGTCACACATATACCCAAAAAGGAGAGGAAGCGCACACTTCGGGAGGTCTACGCCGTAGAACCCATAGCTCCGAAGTTCAACCCGTGGTCGGCTTGTTCGATCACCTTTGATCGTAGGGATCACCCTACCAGCATCCGTCATGGAGGCTCGGCCACCCTCATCCTGGACCCCATTATCGATGGGTTCCACCTCACTAGAGACCTTATGGACAGAGGAAGCAGCCTTAATCTGATTTACTTAGATACAGTAAAAAAGATGGGTATCGACCCGTCAAGAATTAAACCCAGCAACACTACCTTAAAGGGAGTCATCCCCGGTGTGGAAGCACGGTGCTCGGGTACCGTGATGCTAGAAGTTGTGTTCGGCTCGCCCGATAACTTCCGTAGCGAAGACTTAACCTTCGATATAGCACCTTTCCGCAGTGGCTATCATGCACTGCTCGGCCGTACATCGTTTGCTCGCTTTAATGTCGTTCCCCACTACGCATACCTGAAGCTCAAGATGCCCAGGGCAAAGGGTGTCATCACCGTCAACGGCAATACAGAGCGCTCACTCCGGACGGAAGAGCACACAGCGGCTCTAGCGGCCGAATTCCAGTCTTGCACTGAGGTACCGGGACCCCAACCAGGCGACAAGCTGCGACAGGCGAACAAGCGGACCCGAGCATGACCCGATCTCCCGGAGCAACCTCATGTTCAACACAAATAGGGATGCGCCCCCCACAGCACGGCCCCGCTACCCATCAGGTACGTACCGAGAAGGCACAATTTCGCACTTAAAATACCATGGGCAACTGCGGGGGGACACCTCACCACAACAGAGTGGTCGGTTCGACCGAACTACTTTCAGCGCAGCAGGCGTCAAACTCATGCATGCCCCGGCGATTTAAACATGTACCTCCCCCAAGGGTCTGTTCGCCGATTATAACCACCTTTTAAGGAGCATACCACTCGTCAAGAGCAAAGGAATGGAGGCGCACACGGACACGTCAAGGACATGAAGCCGCAGACCAAGAGCTCCGATCGATCATTCCCGTTGTACACATTTGTTTCTAAGCATACCTGTAACAGTTACGCCCGCAGTATGAATTGTAAAAATTCATAATAAATAGAGATCATCTTTTACGGTCCGATTATGGCATTTTATAATGCTTTCCAATTGCTCGCCTCTGGAAGTGAAACTGTTCGGTACAACTTCGATGCACCCGGTTAATAAAATGGGGGGCTTAGCTATAAAGCTCGTCGCAAGCATCATCCCAGCATTATCCTTTATATGCCCGGCGTGTCGGATTTTTTGCGCTATATGCATCGGTTCCGAATTGTGTCTTAGGTCAAAGGTTGGGTTGCCCGGCTCCTATGCTTACCCTCTTACGTTCCGCTCGTTCGGCTGAAAAGGTAAAGGGAGAACCACTGCGATTGTACTTCTAGCTTGCCTGGTCATGTACCTCAGTGGAGAAAGCCGAAAATTGACCGTCATAATAAGCGCGAACCGGTCTGCAATCCGAACACAAGTGTCAAACTAAAAATCGATAGAGATTATTTCGTGTCATACGAGGGGTTTGCATTATAGCAAGCCACGTGGTCATGGTTTCTACCTCGGCTCACCCAAACACCACACAACACCGGGTGCTGGTAATCATCCCCCACAGTCAAGCTCCTCCGGCTAAGTGGAAGCAGTAAATCTGCATAGTCTGATTGCCTCGTTCCCACCTCTCGCACTACCGCCTCTGGGTTCCGATAATTCGGCTAAGGGTAATACTGCGGATGACGGAACACCTCTTGTAATAATTACATGGGGGCTAAAGCCGACGACTGGCAACTTTCAGTTCCAAAAATGGCCACATAGGAGTCAAAATAATCAAAACACCAAAGCATGATAAACCATGCATACGTATTATCAAAATACAATATTCATCGGGTACACAATAACATGTTCACTCGAAAATTACATCTTTAGGGCATTGGGTCTCTACCGAGCAAGCACCCTCCATTGCAGCAGCGAAATACAACTCGGGACGCCTATGCTCCTTCCCACGCAGCGGGGGCGCTGTAGCCATCTCGAGTGGCTTCACCCCTGGCCAGTGTATCATCGTCCTCGCAAAAGCCATCTGTGCCCCCTCAATACACGCAGAGCGCTTCACGGCCTCAATACGGGAGGAGGCGTCGTAGAGCTTCTACACCAGGCTGAAGTAGCTACTTGGTAGGGGCTCGGAAGGCCACAACCGAATGCAGAGGTCCTTTAGGGCTGGCTCCGCCATTTGATGCAGCTCCATCAACTGCTTCATCTGCTGACTAAGGACGGGACGGGGCTCGGGGTTCTGAAATTGCGCCCAGAATAGCCTCTGTTCGCCATCCCCGTCCCGAGCCGAAAATGCTTGGCCGCGTCCGCCGCACTCCTCGGAAGGTCCGTGAAGGCGCCTGAGGAACGCCATAGCCGTGTAAGACGAGCAAACCTGTTACCACCAAAGGCGCATTGAAGTAAGTACGGCTTACCATCCGCGATCATCCTGACTTGGCGGAGTTCTTCCTCATAAGACCGCCTATCCACACGCTCCGATTTAAGATCGGAGGACAATGTGGATAGTTTGGCCGCCTGATCCTTGGTCTTCTGCTCAAGTGCCTCGCACTTAGCGTTGGCATCTTGGAGCTCTTGCTGCACTTCGGCTACCCGAGCTTCATGCTTTTCGCTGATAGCCTTCAAGGAGCTCAGTTCGGCCGTCGCCTGGTCAGCCGCCACCTTATGATCGGCAGCTTCCCGCTTGGCCTTCTCCAGCTCGGCCTTGAGGCTTTCGACCTCGGATGAAACAACTACAAAGGCAAGGAAAGACCAACATTCAGGATTAAAAAACTCAAAGAACCTCAATCAATGAGGATTAGGTGGGGTCTCCAGGACAAAGTTCCAACTCACCTTGCATTTCATCAAACCGTTTGTTCAAATGGTCAAGCTCCTCATCGGAGCTCTTGAGCCTCCGGTTGAGCTCGGCAGCTCCATGTCATGGATAGCTGCCGCCGCCGCCGAGGCCTGCAAAGCAAAAAATTATGTGAGACACACATCAGAGCTGCTGGTCCTACACCCTCCTCTCCAGACCATTTTTGGAAAACAGCCTAAATATCGATTTTGCTCGGAATCAGAGGTCCTCTGATCCCTGGGTAAGTTTCCTAAACTTACCCAGGGCTCGGGGGCTACTATACCTATCCGGAATATATATACACTTCACGAACAAATTCCGCTTGGAGAGAGGTGCATTACATTACTTACCTTGAAGCCCGTCAAGAGACCGCCGAAGGCCTCCTTCAGTCCGCTATCAACAGACTGAATGCCTTTCAGGACCGCACCCATAAGGATGTGGTGATCTTCGGCGATGACGGAGCTGCGCAAGGCCTCCTCCATCGCGACTGACCACCCGGTTCTGGCTTGCCCCATCACGGACGGCACCGGTGACGGCACCACACCCCCCCTCTTGTGAAGGGAGAGTGGTCGATATCGGAGCCGCGTCAGTCTCCGGAGCCATCTTCGGAGGAATCTCCGATGACTCACAACCTCCCTCTTTGTTTACCAGGAGGGGGCCGGTGAGGGAGTCCGGGATTAAGGGGTCCTCGGACTGCCGGCCTATTTCTTGTAGGCCGGACTCATGGCCCGCTCGCTGAGGATTGGACTGATCGAAGGCCCCGTCGCTAGGGAGGAGACCTCAGGAGCCGTGGCGTGTCTTTCAAGTTTAAGATAGTAGAATAGGCATGTTTTTTCCTTCGGTGGGCAACCGACTATGTGTAACCCTAGGGACCCCTGGCGTCTATATAAGCTAGAGGGTTTTAGATTGTAAGGCAGAGAAACTCATCTAGGGTTTTAGCTATTCGATCTCGTGGTAGATCAACTCTGTAACCTTCATACACATCAATATAATCGAGCAGGCGTAGGGTTTTACCTCCATAGGAGGGCCCGAACCTGGGTAAACGTTGTCTCCTTCGTCCCCTGTTACCATCGATCCCAGACTCACAGCTCGGGACCCCCTACCCGAGATCCGCCGGTTTTGACACCGACATTGGTGCTTTCATTGAGAGTTCCGCTGTGATCACCAAAGGTATCGATGGCTCGCCTTTTCATAAGCAATGAAATCTGCAGCAAGGATGTCTCCGTCCCTGCTCAGATCTCCGCAGGCGGCAACATCCTGTCGCGTGCCGATCTGGCTGACCATCTTGGCCAGATCGGAAGTTTCTTCCCCGATCAAGAAATCAGATTCGGAAACCCAGGGTTCGTCGCTGACTCACGGGGAGAACTTGTTTTGATGAAGCCCTCAGCTCTCATGGAGGAGCCCGCAGATCCCGACGCCTCGACGTCGGGATCATCGGGCCCCACCTCTGAGGTGGCCTCTACACTTGGGCTGTCTAGAACGCCCAACCCGGTCGATGTGCCCGGATCCGCCACGGCCGAACATAACCTGGATTCGCCTTCGCGCGACCCTGGAACCACGGCACAGCAGATCGATCTCGTGCGCTTCGGTGACACGCACCCCACCGACGTCTCGTCCCTTAACGAGCTACTTGATCGGATTCAAACCATGGGCATGTCCGACGACCAGACCCCGGTCTATGACCGGATCGGGCTTAAACCCGACAATAGGGAGATTCGCACCCCCTCGATCACTCACTTAGTCACCACCGTCGAGTGTTCGGCTGGAGGCTCGTCCTCCCCATAACCGGAATTAAAGACGATTTATATCCCGGTTTCCGATCATCAGGATATCTCCTGTAACCCGGACTCCGGAGTTCGCTCCGGAAATAGTTCGGGATCGATCACCGATCTAGCGCGCAACTCGAACCCCGCGCGGAAGGGTTCTATAGTCAATACGGACACCAACTCCCCCGCGCCGAACCCCGTGATTCCGGACTCATATCGCGGCGCGGAACCAAATTTTTTCCCGCCCACCACCCAAGTCGAGCATTCAAGCATCGCAGGAGAGTCCAAGTCTTCGGACTTACGGGATATTAAACAACTGCCAGGGGAGTCGGTTCATCATTTTTGGGCTAGACTCCTCCTTGTTAGAGACAGAGTACCAGGCTCTGGTGACCAGGAGATAATGGCAACCTTCAGTCGCAATTGTCATGATGAAGGGATCCTCAGCGCTCTAGCCCGTCGATACATTCACAACTTCACCGAGCTATCGGACCTGGTACAAAAATACTGCGCCATGGAGAGTACCTGGCAAGCCGAACAATTACTTTCGGAACCAGTCTTTGCCGAACACCCTAGAGGAGATCGGAAAAAGCGGATACCTCCGAAGTGGCTGGCCGAACATGAACCCGCCAAAAAAAGAAATAGACCCCCCACGGGAGTCAGAACTATCCTCGATGGACTACTGATACGTCTCCGATGTATCTATAATTTTTGATTGTTCCATGCTATTATATTATATGTTTTGGATGTTTTATATGCATTAATATGCTATTTTATATTATTTTTGAGACTAACCTATTAACCTACTGCCAGTTTCTGTTTTTTCCTTGTTTTTGAGTATTGCAGATAAGGAATATTAAACGGAGTCCAAACGGAATAAAATCTTCGGAATGATTTTTCTTGGACCAGAAGAAACCTGCCAGACTTGGAGATGAAGGCAGGAGACCTGCCGGGGGACGACAAGCCACCTGCGCACGCCCTAGGGGGGGGGGGGCGCCCCCTGGCTTGTGGCCCCCCAACAGGTCTCCTAACCCTATTTTTCGGCCTATAAATTCCCAAATATTCCCCCAATACCAAAAAGAGCCACGGAAATACTTTTCTGCCGCCGGAAGCCTCTGTTCCCGTGAGATCCCATCTTGGAGCCTTTTCCGGTAATCTGCCGGAGGGGGATTCGATCACGGAGGGCATCTACATCAACTCCATTGCCCCTCCGATGATGCGTGAGTAGTTCACCTCAGACCTTTGGGTCCACAGCTAGTATCTAGATGGCTTCTTCTCTCTCTATGTCCTTCAATACCACGTTCTTCATGATCTTCATGGAGATCTATCCGATGTAATACTCTTTTGCGGTGTGTTTGTCGAGATCTGATGAATTGTGGGTTTATGATCAGATTATCTATGAATATTATTTGAATCTTCTCTGAATTCTTATATGCATGATTTCATATCTTTGCAAGTCTCTTCAAGTTATTGGTTTGGTTTGGCCAACTAGATTGGTAATTCTTGCAATGGGAGAAGTGCTTGGTTTTGGGTTCAATCTTGCGGTGTCCTCACCCATTGACAAAGTAGGGGTAGCAAGGCACGTATTTGTATTGTTGCCATCGAGGATAAAAAGATGGGGTTTTCATCATATTGCTTGAGTTTATCCCTCTACACCATGTCATCTTACCTAATGCGTTACTGTGTTCTTCATGAACTTAATACTCTAGATGCAGGCAGGAGTCGGTCGATGTGTGGAGTAATAGTAGTAGATGCAGAATCGTTTCGGTCTACTTGACACGGACGTGATGCCTATATGCATAATCATTGCCTTGGATATCGTCATAACTATGCGCTTTTCTATCAATTGCTCGACAGTAATTTGTTCACCCACCATATTATTTTCCTTCAAGAGAGAAGCCTCTAGTGAAACCTATGGCCCCCGTGTCTATTTTCCATATTATATTTTCAGATCTATAAACCAAAAATACCAAAAATACTTTGCTGCAATCTTTTTACCTTTGTTTTAATTTTCGTTCTAGTAATCTTCTATATCTATCTCTATCAGATCTCATTCTTGCATGTAACCATGAAGGGATTGACAACCCCTTTATAGCGTTGGGTGCAAGTGTTTGATTGTTTGTGTAGGTGCATCTATTGGGGGCTTGCTTGTATCTCCTACTGGATTGATACCTTGGTTCTCAACAACTGAGGGAAATACTTATCTACTTTGCTGCATCACCCTTTCCTCTTCAAGGGAAAACCAACGCAAGCTCAAGAAGTAGCAAGAAGGATTTCTGGCGCCATTGCCGGGGAGATCTACATCAAGCCTACCAAGTACCCATCACAAACTCATCTCTTGCATTTACATTATTTGCCATTTGCCTCTCATTTTCCTCTCCCCCACTTCTAAAACGATTTTCAGAAAAATACCAAAGAGATTTGCCTTTTTATTCGCCCTTCTTCTTGCCGGTTCTCTTGCTTGTTGCTATGACTAGCGTTACTACCCCCTTTTTGTCGGCAGACTTTGAAGTCCTATACTTCAAATAAAAACAAGGGCAAAATCTGAAAGATGCCTGGGATAGGCTAATGGAATCCTATCGTATTTCCAATCTAAAAGGAGATGCAAAAGTCTTGCTTAGAAATTTTTACATTGGATTGGTTTTGCATCATAGAAAGCTTTTGGATTTTGCCTCAAAGGGCGATTTTATCGAACTTGATGCAAGGGCCGCTTATGAAGTTTTGGAAGGGATTTTGGGGGTTCCCCCACATAAAAAAGGGCTTACCTTTTCACAAGAGGGAGTTCAAATCCTCGACAAATTGGATGACTTACATAAGAATTTAGTCGAGTTACAAAAACATCACGAACCCCTCAAACATATTAGTGGGAACCTCAGTCGCTTGAACACTTTGATTACCCTTTGCAATAAGCGTTTGGATATTTTGGATCATAAGATGGTTTCTCCTCCTGAAAATTTGGGGAAGCGGAAAGAGGCCCCCAGATTTGAGAAGGCCCTCACAAAAGTTGCCAATACCAAAGATGACAGTACCTAGATCTATTGCGTCATGCCTAGCTAAGGGCGTTAAACAATAGCGCTTGTTGGGAGGCAACCCAATTTTATTTTGTGTTTCTGTTTTTTGCTTCTGTTCTTGAGTGTTTTTCACATTATTACCTATGTAGTAATTGTGTTTTATTGTTTTAATTAGTGTTTGTGCCAAGTAAGACCTTTGGGATGGTTTACGGTGATTGTTGATTTGGTTTTGCTGAAAAATAGAAACTTTTGCACTCAGTCCAGGAATTTTACAAATTCACCAGAGCGTCAATTAGATCTGAATTTTTTACACAAGATTGATATACAAATTGCCCTGATTGTCCTAATTTTTCAGAATTTTTGGAGTTACATAAGTATTCTAACTCTACAGATTGCTACAGACTATTCTGTTTTTGACAGATTCTGTTTTCTTTGTGTTGTTTGCTTATTTTGATGTATCTATGGGTCGTATCGGGGGGTATGAACCATGGAGAAGTTAGAATACAGTAGATATTACATCAATATAAATAAAGAATGAGTTCACAACAGTACCCAAAGTGGTGATTTATTTTTCTTATACTAACAGATCTCACGAGTTTTCTGTTGAATTTTGTGTTGTGAAGTTTTCAAGTTTGGGGTAAAGATTTGATGGACTATGGAATAAGGAGTGGCAAGAGCTTAAGTTTGGGGATGACCAAGGCACCCCAAGCCATATTCAAGGATAACAAAGAGCCTAAGCTTGGGGATGCCCAGAAGGCATCCCCTCTTTCGTCTTCAATCCATCGGTAACTTTACTTGAGGCTATATTTTTATTCACCACATGATATGTGTTTTGCTTGGAGCGTCTTGTATGATATGAGTCTTTGCTTTTTATTTTGCCACAATCATCCTTGCTGCACACATATTTTGAGAGGGACATGCGTTAATCGTGAATTTATTAGAATACTCTATGTGCTTCACTTATATCTTTTGAGCTAGGCAATGTTGCTCTAGTGCTTCACTTATATCTTTTTAGAGCACGGTGGTGTTTTTTTATTTTATAGAAATAATTGAACTCTCGTACCTCACTTATATTATTTTGAGAGTCTTTTAACAGCATGTTAATTGGTTTAGGTTATGAATTTAGTCCTAATATAATGGGCATCCAAGAGGGATATGATAAAAACTTTCATATAAAGTGCATTGAATACTATGAGAAGTTGGATTCCTTGCATATAGTTTTGAGATATAAAGATGGTGATGTTAGAGTCATGCTAGTGAGTAATTGTGGAATGGTAAAAATACTTGTGTTAAAGTTTGTGATTCCCGTAGCATGCACGTATGGTGAACCGTTATGTAACGAAGTCGGAGCATGATTTGTTTAATGATTGTCATCCTTTGTGTGAGGGTCGGGAGCGCGCGATGGTTAACTCCTACCAACCTCTCCCCTAGGAGCATGCGTCTAATAATTTGCTTCGATAACTAATAGATTTTTGCAATAAGTATGTGAGTTCTTTATGACTAATGTGAGTCCATGGATTATACGCACTCTCACCCTTCCACCATTGCTAGCCTCTCTAGTACCACGCAACTTTCGTCGGTGCATTAAACCCACCTTCCTCAAAACAGCCACCATATACCCTTCCTCAAAACAGCCACCATACCTACCTATTATGGCATTTCCATAGCCATTCCGAGATATATTTCCATGCAACTTCCACCATTCCCTTTTTTTATGACACGCACCATCATTGTCATATTGCTTTGCATGATCGTAAGATAGCTAGCATGATGTTTTCATGGCTTGTCCATTTTTTGATGTCATTTGCTATGCTAGATTGTTGCACATCCCGGTACACCACCAGAAGCATTCATATAGAGTTATATCTTGTTGTAGGTATCGAGTTGTAAGTAAATAAAAGTGTGATGATCATCATTATTAGAGCATTGTCCCATGAGAGGAAAGGATGATGGAAGCTATGATTCCCTCACAAGTAGGGATGAATCTCCGGACTTTACAAATAATAAAAGAGGCCAATGAAGCCCAAATAAAAAAAAGAGGCCAAAGATGCCCACCAAAATAAAAAAAAAGAGAAAAAAAAGAAATGAGAGAAAAGAGAGAAGGGACAATGCTACTATCTTTTTTTCCACACTTGTGCTTCACTTATAGCTCTAGTGCACCCGTTGCATGGCAATCCCTACTCACTCACATTGATATCTATTGATGGGCATCTCCATAGCCTGTTGATACGCCTAGTTGATGCGAGACTATCTTCTCCTTTTTCACACAACCTCCACCATATTCTATTCCACCTATAGTGCTATATCCTTGGCTCACGCTCATGTATGGCGTGAAAGTTGAAAAGGTTTGAGAACATAAAAGGTGTGAAACAATTGCTTGACTTGTCATCGGGGGTGTGCATGATTTAGATACTTTGTGTGGGGAAGATGGAGCATAGCCAGACCATATGATTTTGTAGGGATAACTTTCTAAGGCCATGTTATTTTGAAAGGACACGATTGCTTGTTAGTATGCTTGAAGTATTACTGTTTTTATGTCAATATTGAGCTTTTGTTTTTAATCTTATGGATCTGAACATTCATGCCACAATAAAGAATATTACATGGATAAATATGTTAGGTAGCATTCCACATCAAAAATTCTGTTTTTATCATTTACCTACTCGAGGACGAGCAGGAATTAAGCTTGGGGATGCTTGATACGTCTCCAATGTATCTATAATTTTTGATTGTTCCATGCTATTATATTATCTGTTTTGGATATTTTATATTCATTAATATGCTATTTTATATTATTTTTGGGACTAACCTATTAACCTAGTGCCTAGTGCCAGTTTCTGTTTTTTCCTTATTTTTGAGTATTGCAGATAAGGAATATTAAACGGAGTCCAAACGGAATAAAATCTTCGGAATGATTTTTCTTGGACCAGAAGAAACCTGCCAGACTTGGAGATGAAGGCAGGAGACCTGCCGGGAGGCGACAAGCCACCTGGGCGCGCCTTAGGGGGGGGGGGGCGCCCCCCTGGCTTGTGGCCCCCCAGCAGGTCTCCTAACCCTATTCTTTGGCCTATAAATTCCCAAATATTCCCCCAATACCAAAAAGAGCCACGAAAATACTTTTCCGCCGCCGGAAGCCTCTGTTCCCGTGAGATCCCATCTTGGAGCCTTTTCCGGTAATCTGCCGGAGGGGGATTCGATCACGGAGGGCATCTACATCAACTCCATTGCCCCTCCAATGATGCGTGAGTAGTTCACCTCAGACCTTCGGGTCTATAGCTAGTAGCTAGATGGCTTCTTCTCTCTCTATGTCCTTCAATACCATGTTCTTCATGATCTTCATGGAGATCTATCCGATGTAATACTCTTTTGCAGTGTGTTTGTCGAGATCCGATGAATTGTGGGTTTATGATCAGATTATCTCTGAATATTATTTGAATCTTCTCTGAATTCTTATATGCATGATTTCATATCTTTGCAAGTCTCTTCGAGTTATTGGTTTGGTTTGGCCAACTAGATTGGTAATTCTTGCAATGGGAGAAGTGCTTGGTTTTGGGTTCAATCTTGCGGTGTCCTCACCCAGTGACAAAGTAGGGGTAGCGAGGCACGTATTTGTATTGTTGCCATCGAGGATAAAAAGATGGGGTTTTCATCATATTGCTTGAGTTTATCCCTCTACATCATGTCATCTTACCTAATGTGTTACTCTGTTCTTCATGAACTTAATACTCTAGATGCAGGCAGGAGTCGGTCGATGTGTGGAGTAATAGTAGTAGATGCAGAATCGTTTCGGTATACTTGACACGGACGTGATGCCTATATGCATAATCATTGCCTTGGATATCGTCATAACTATGCACTTTTCTATCAATTGCTCGACAGTAATTTGTTCACCCACCGTATTATTTTCCTTCAATAGAGAAGCCTCTAGTGAAACCTATGGCCCCCGGGTCTATTTTCCATATTATATTTTCAGATCTATAAACCAAAAATATGAAAAATACTTCGCTGCAATCTTTTTACTTTTGTTTTACTTTTCGTTCTAGTAATATTCTATATCTATCTCTATCAGATCTCATCCTTGCAAGTAACCGTGAAGGGATTGACAACCCCTTTATAGCATTGTGTGCAAGTGTTTGATTGTTTGTGTAGGTGCATCTATTGGGGACTTGCTTGTATCTCCTACTGGATTGATACCTTGGTTCTCAACAACTGAGGGAAATACTTATCTACTTTGCTGCATCACCCTTTCCTCTTCAAGGGAAAACTAACGCAAGCTCAAGAAGTAGCAACTACTGGACAAGCCATGCCCTATACATTCTGTCTTGCTGAACACAAGCCCGACTCATAGCCTCAGAGCTTGACGGGTCGTTAGGCAGGTCGCAAAAAGCGGAGAGGCAATCCTCGAGGCAATCCTCGAGGCACTACCTCCGAACAGACGTCCAACAACGCCACAGGATTACAACGCTGAAGTCCTGACGATCTACGAAACGTTTCCCTCCAGGATCAGGAGGAAAAGAGCTCTTAGAGAACTCGAACATGTCTACCATGTGGCGGCAACAAGTTCATGGGCAGACATACCCATCACCTTCGGGGAAACCGACCAATCAACCACCCGCCCCGGCCGAACACCGGCCGATCTGGTCCTAAACCCCATCGTCGATGGTTTTAGGTTACAAAAGGTGCTAATGGACGGCGGCAGTGGTTTAAACCTCATCTACGAGGACACCCTGGAAAAAATGCAGTTCGACCGATCTCGCATCGAACATAGCAACACAACCTTCCGGGGGATCATCCCTGGGAAACAGGCGCGTTGTTCCGGACGCATCACCCTGGACATGGTGTTCGGCACGCCCGAAAACTACCGATCCGAAGAACTTCTCTTCCACATTGTGCCTTTCCCCAGCGGCTACCACGCCCTGTTGGGGCGTGACGCCTTCACGAAATTCCAGGCGATACCACATTACGGGTATATGAAGCTCAAGATGCCGGGCCCAAACAGGGTAATCACAATCACCAGTGACCCGAATATAGCCCTTCGAGCTGAGAACAAAACAGCTGCGCTCGCCCTCGAGGCACTAGCCGAGACCTTTGCTACAGAGGAATTGACCGCACTCCGGTCAACAGTGGACAAGGACGATGTGATCCTTAGTAAAAGGCCCAAACCCATGTCCTTTAAACCTGCAGAAGAAATTGTTAAATTTCAGGTACACCCAACGGACCCCAATAAAACAGCGTCCATCGGAGCTCAGCTGGACCCCATGGTGGACGAGGCACTGCGAGCATTCTTACGAGAAGACTGGGACATCTTTGCCTGGCATCCCTTTGATATGCCAGGAATCCCACGGTGGCTAGCAGAACATAGTCTGAACATAATCACAGGCTTCAAGCTCGTCAAACAGACTCTACGCCGCTTTTCGGAGCCCAAACGACAAGCTATGGGCGAAGAACTAGCCAAATTGCTAGAGGCCGGATTCATACGGGAAATCAAGCACCCCGAATGGTTGGCAAACCTGGTGATGGTACCGAAGAAAGATAAATCCTGACGGCTGTGCATCGACTTTAAAGACCTTAATAAAGCCTGCCCCAAGGACCCTTTCCCCTTACCACGCATAGACCAGATTATTGACGCCACAGCCAGACACGACTCATTGTGCTTCCTCGACGCTTATTCCGGATACCATCAGATCAAAATGAAGGAATCTGATCAAGCTGCAACCGCATTCATCACCCCCTACGGGCCATTTTGCTTCAACACAATGCCATTCGGGCAAAAAAACGCAGGGGCTACATACCAGTGCATGATTCAGACATGTCTCGAGAAACAGGTTGGTAAATCAGTCGAGGCATACGTGGACGACGTGGTCATTAAAACCAGACACGTTAGCCAGTTGATTGATGACCTAAGGCAAACTTTTGCTAGCCTACGTGAGTACGATATACGACTCAATCCGGAGAAATGTGTCTTCGGAGTTCCCGCTGGTAAGGTACTCAGATTCATTGTTTCCCATAGAGGAATAGAAGCCAATCCGGCTAAGATCCGCGCCCTATCGGAACTTGTGATTCCCACAGAGCTAAAGCATGTCCAAAAGTTGGCGGGTTGCGTGGCGGCATTAAGCCGCTTTATTTCCCGCCTCGGCGAAAAGGCTTTACCGCTCTACAGGTTGCTGAAATGGACCAACAATTTCGAGTGAACCGATGAAGCAGCGGCTGCGTTAGAGGAGATCAAAACACTCCTGGCAAGCAACCCCATACTCACAGCACCAGGCGCCGGTGAACCAATGTTATTGTACATATCGGCCACCAATCAAGTGGTTAGCGTAGTGCTCGTCGTTGAACGAGAAGAGGAGGGTCACAAATTCTGGATACAGAAGCCGGTCTACTATGTGTCAGAAGTGCTAACGCAATGCAAGTCCAGATACCCGCATTACCAGAAGATAGCTTATACAATGTTTATGGCATCACGGAAGCTCAGACACTACTTTCAAGAGTGTTCGGTCACGGTGGCATCCGAAGTACCCCTGAACGATATAATCAACAACAGGGACGCCACCGGCCGCATAGCCAAATGGGCCATTGAACTCCTTCCTTTCGAAATCGCCTATAAGCCACGACGAGCTATTAAATCTCAGGTGTTGGCAGATTTCCTCGCCGGATGGACAGAGGCCGAGCTCCCCAGGGAATATAGTGCATATTCCCATTGGACGATGTACTTCGACGGATCCAAAACATTGGCCGGACTGGGGGCTGGAGTTATTCTCACATCTCCCACAGGTGACAACGTCCGATACGTGTTGCAAATCATGTATGCCGATTGCAATAACGCAGCCGAATACGAAGCACTTTTGCACGGTCTTCGGATGGCAGCATCAATGGGCATACAATGGCTGGAGGTACGGGGAGACTCCAACCTGGCCATCTCTCAAATCAACGGCGAATTCGATGCCAAAAACCTGAAGATGGCGGCTTATAGAAACGCCGTCCTTAAAATATCCGCACGGTTCGAGGGGCTGGAATTCCACCATGTCGCTAGAGACAACAACCAAGCCGCTGGCATATTGTCCCGCATGGGGGCCAAACGCGACCCTGTCCCGAAAAACACCTTCCTTGAATGGCTCTTCAAGCCGTCGGTGGTTTGGCAGGACGACAATAACGGCGCCGGATCCATCAGTGCGGAAGAGGTTGTTCCCCCCATAAATGAACCAGACGACCAAATCATCGGCGGCTCCGTAATGGACGAAACGCCTTCGGCTCACGAAGTCATGGCATTAATCGCACCATGGATCAAGCCCTTCCTCGCTTACCTTATTCACCAAGAACTCCCCGACGATCAGACAGAGGCGAGACGCATAATTCGGTTATCCAAGGCTTATAAAGTCCACGAGGGTGAGTTGTACAAGAAAAGCACCACCGGAATACTCCAGCGGTGCATATCTGAGGAAGAAGGAAGGCAGCTTTTGGCCGAAGTCCACGCAGGAATGGGCGGCCACCACGCCGCAGCAAGGGCCTTAGTAAGCAAGGCCTTTCGAGCTGGTCTCTTCTGGCCCACCGCTCGAGCGGACGCCCAGACACTTGTCCAGCATTGCGTGGGATGTCAACTATTTGCAAATAAAAGCCACATGCCCCCAACAACTCTTCGGACTATTTCGATTACCTGGCCTTTTGCGGTCTGGGGGCTGGATATGGTCGGACCACTTAAAGGGGGGACCAAGAAGAATAAATATCTACTGGTCATGGTTGACAAGTTCACCAAATGGATCGAAGCAAAACCTGTCAAATCAGCCAAGTCCGGACCAGTAGTCGATTTTATATCCGGCATGGTACACCGTTACGGTGTCTCGCACAGTATAATAATAGACAATGGATCCAATTTCACCGCCCAAGAGGTAAAGGACTGGTGCGCAAACATGGGCATCAAGCTCAATTATGCATCGGTGTATCACCCGCAGACCAATGGACAAGTCGAACGGGCTAACGGCCTCATCATGAGTGGTATTAAACCACGTCTGGTCCGGTCTCTTCATGAATCCGACTGCCATTGGGTAGAGGAGCTTGACTCCATTCTATGGGGTCTGCGTACCACCCCGAATGGATCAACGGGATACACACCGTTCTTTATGGTCTATGGGGCAGAAGCAGTCCTTCCCTATGATATTATACCAAGGGTGCGCATGTATGAAGAAAAGGAGGCCGAGTTAGATCGGTAGGACGACTTGGACGCCCTAGAAGGAGAGCGTGACATAGCTCGGGCTCGCTCTACTTTTTGTCAACAGCAGGCCCGGCGTTACCAGAGCAGGGAGGTCAGGGCAAAGGCGTATAATGTGGGCGAACTCTTCTTATGACTCTCGGAGAAGCAGAAGCATAAACTCAATCCCAAGTGGGAGGGCCCCTTCATAATTGACGATGTACTCACAGGAGGGGCTTATCGTCTTCGCAACCCGCCGGATAACCGCCTCGAACCAAACCCATGGAACGCAGCTCGTCTTCGGCGCCTTTACGGCTAGACCGGTGTCGTCATACTCTTTACCTTCCTTTTCCTTTTCTTCCTTTCACATTTCTTTCCCTTCCACCTTGATTTTGTAGGTTCGGATTTCTTTTCCTAAGTCTATGTTCGGCTAAACCGAGCTCATGTTAAGTTTTTCGGCATACATCCTCAAATGTTAAACCCGAACAAAACACCTGGGGGCTTCTTCCCGAAGCCGATGATTATATATTTTAAGCATCTATTCACATTTATTGTGTATGCATGTTTCCCTTGTCGATTTTTAAGCCATCATATGCATCAATTAGAACTAAGATTTTTGCCAAGCTGGGTTGCCTCGCTCCTGTGTTTACCCTCTACGTTCCCGATTGTTCAGCTAGAGGGTAAAGGGAGCACATATGCGATTGTTATGATCGGATCACCCAGATACGTACCTCAGACGGGTGAAGCCAAAAGCTAGCTATCTTTAGCAGACAATTGGTCAGCTACGACGGAAGCAACAAATAAAAATTATGGTTGTTATCACCATTACTTGGGCTTCTTTTCTCGAAAAAGCCATTAGTCGCATACTAGCAGTATACGGCCTTACTATCTACGATTTACGTAGCAGCCTGAAGGAAGGTACCGATAGAGGTACTATTTTCTTTGGAAGATGTTTCTTACGCTAAGCAGTAATATAACATATCTCCCTGTGCATTTTCTGTCTATTCGCACCAAATGACCGGATTGCCTGGTTCCATGAAAGAATTCCCTCTTATTGAAGGATATTTGATAAGGAACACTCCCAAGCTCTTAGCAAGGGAGGTCGAAGCCGATGGCCGGTTAAGACAAAGTTTACAACACAGACGGAGCAATTTTTGATTTAAGGTACATAGTTACATAAAATCACACATCTGGCTGTTGGTCAAGATTGTCTATTAAGACATCCAGGGCGCAATCTTGTTGCGAGAGACGAGCAGCGGTCATCACTTGGTCATACACCAAATGAAGCAGCACTTCTTGCCCATCCGGCCCTGCCGGTCCAACCCAAGCCATATGCTCGGGGTTAAGACCGGTATAACGGGTCTTGATCATCGCCCACGCCTCTCGTGCTCCCTCCCGGCAGGCCGATGTCTTCCATAACTCGAAACGACACCGAGCTCCCTTGAACCGGTCAGCCAGTTCAGCCACCCCCTCCGGAGGCTTCTTAGCAGGCCATAGCGCTTTCATCATGCTCCTCATAGCCTTCCGAGCCCGCTCATGTACGACGGATAGTTCCTTCAGAAGGTTCCCCCGGTAGGTTCCGATTTCTTCTTCCGGCCGCCCGGTCAGGAGACCTATATATGAGACGAGGCATGTCCATTACACTTCATGTATTAGAGGTACCCTTCGACGTTATAATCGCACTTACCGAACATGCTCCTCTATAATTTCTGGTTCTCTTCTTGGGTTTGAGCCAATTGAGTTTTTAAACTCTCAATTTCTTCGGCCTGCTGCTGGTTTTCCGCCTGGAGACGTTTCTTCTCCTCAAGATTTCGTTGCGACGAAAGGCAGCCAGCCTCATACTGGGACTCGGCGTACCTCTGGGATTCTCGGGCTGCATCTAAATCTTTTTGCAACTGCCCTATAGACTCAGCTGCTACAAAGTACCCTTGCGTTAGCATGGGACTATATACTAAGATCGGCAAATTGGACTTACTCACCATGCGCCTCCCGGGTAAAATTCTTCACTTGTTCAAGCTCGGCCTTCACGGCTTGCACCTGCGTTCGGCTCACTTCCAGGTCATTGGCCAATCGCTCTTTCTACTGCCTTGAAACCTACATCATCAATAAAACAATATGCGGATCCTTAACTCGGCTGTCCCGACCAATTCAAGGCTCGGGGGCTACTGGGTTAATACGTGTGTCCGGATTATTAAAACCGATCACTCACCTCCAGGCTGGAAGATATCAGTTTCACTGCTTCCCCAAGCCCAGCTCGGGCAGCTCCGATGTACGCATCTACCGAACATAGAGCATTAAACTCTTGTCCGGAAAATGCCTGGTGGCGCAGGGCTTCTCGTCGCCGCCGGTGGTTCATCGCACTCTCCACCTCGGAGTTAGTGACTGATACTGCGTCCTCGGAATCTTCAGGGGCCTGATTGGCCACATGGGCCTCCACGGCAGGTTCAGCATGAGCAGAAGCCACCCCGGCAACATTCCCGGCAGAAGATGGTTGTACTCGTTTCCTGAGTATTTCGACATGAGATCTTCTGTAAAATCCTATCGATTACAATAGATTAAACGGCCGAACGAGGTACCTTTTGCTCGAACGAATAGTCGGGGTCGTCCCCGCGGTTGGCTCACATGGAGGATTCCTGTTGCTATTCGGTCCGGGCATTGTTGCCGTAGTCGACATTCGTCGCATGGACCGACGACTCTTGGGAGCAGAAACCGGCACATTCGGGTCAACGGAGGTCGCGTGCCTTTTACGGGAAGCATTTTTCTTTTTGCCTGTAGTAGGAGAAGGTAGTGATCCGGGGTGATCGGCTATGATAGCCACCTTTGAACCGTCAAGGCTCTCTTGGTAAAAGACCCCGTCTTCGTCCTCGATCGACAGTTCCGGGTCATCGTGGAATCCTGGATCGTCATCATGAGAGTAATTCTCTAGTTGATGCGCCGGACAATTGATTGTCTCGACAAAGCACCTCCAGCTCTGTTCGCATAGATTGAAAGCTTCGGTTAAAAGGGGCAAGTGAAAAACCCGAACTCAGGTCACAAAGTCAAAAGACTTACCCATTCGATGGGGTTATAACCCGAGTAGCCCTCCTTAACTTGTAGCCGAACAAAGCCTTCTTCTTCCCCTTTGAACAGGTCTGCAAGTACGGCCACCATTGCCGCTTGATTGGCAGGGCCTACCCGTCGGGAACGAGTGGTGTCACTTGTTCCGTTGTAACGCCACAATGGGTGTATCCTTTGCTGTAGGGGTTGAATGCATCGAGCGATGGCGGCGGCCATCACATCAATAATGGTCAGCTTGTTATGAGCTAGCAGCCTTACTTGGGCAGCCAGGCATTGCACTTCGGCATGTTCCTCTTGGGATGAACTCTTCGATCGCCAGTTATACCTTTTCTTCAAAGGGGCGTCGGAGTATTCGGGCAAACCCCTCCGAGCTGGATCGAATAGGGGAACGTCCTCAATATAGAACCACTCTGAGGACCATTCTTCGGACTCTTTCTTCGGAGTCCCCACTGGATACCCCGTCCTGGCTATATGACATACTTCGGCTCCTCCGACTTCCCGAATTGTCTCGCCCCGAGTGTGGGGGACGAGACAGAAGTACTTCCTCCATAATCCGAAGTGGGCCTCGCAGCCTAGAAACATCTCGCAAAGAGCAACAAAGCCCGAAATGTGCAGAATAGATCCGGGGGTAAGATGATGTGGCACCCTGGCTCAGAGAAGACCGGAACGCCCCGTATTCCAGCCCAAGGACAAGTCTTCTAGAATACGGCACTGTTGGCATAGAACAAACCAGCTCTTTATTACTATGAAAAGGGGTTACAAGGGCACATGGATTACATCGGCACGGCGATACTACACCTGCCTAGGGTAGTTCTATGCTAACAGTGGAACAACCTGAGGAAGCGGAGCAACTCTCGGCAGCGGAACAACGACTGCGGTGATGGCCTCCACTCCGCAGGGACTCTGGCTGGAACGCGTATCCTAGCTCGCAAACTCGACATCCACGACAAGCAAGCAGTCATGGCATGACCTGCAAACTGGCATGATACACCAGGTGAGTACTTTGAATGTACTCGCAAGCTCACGACAACCAAACAATGCAGCAAACAATAGCATGGCAATTATCATATTCAATGCTTAAGTGCTTCACTTACTGTTACCAGTCATCAACTTACTCTCAATCGGGTTGTCCCACAACCCTCGGAATACTCATAAGCCATCGAGTACTTCCGACCATACGAAGAGTTCTTCCATCATTACTAACATTGATACAGTTGACCATCTACTGAGGTCTGGACGGGCTGTCCAATACCGTGGACGCGGCTATTCGAATAGATTTTTACACTCTGCAGAGGTTGCGCACTTTACCCACACCATGAAGCACCTGGCCTCGTGATCCCACTCGGGTGGACCAGCGTTGCTTCAACAAAACCTGCCTGACCCGTGACTCTTTCATCGTACCACCAGCACTCTTCCTCCCCCAGAGGTCATCCTTGGGTGGCCCCTATGTCCTCATGACACCTGCCACCGTCGTGGCCAAACTATGTAGACCCAAACGGGGACTTGAGCTCAATAACCAAACAACAACTGGGCTAACAAGGTTATCGCCGCCTACCGGGCCAGGGTAGCGCGCGCGCATAACCTTCCCTCTTTGGAGGTACCGGTGAAAGAACACGCAGTCAGGCCAAGTCAAGGCCATCCCATACCGGCAAATGTGGTTGCACGAATAAGCCCGGACAGGTGACTCGAGATCAACCAACTAAGCTCATTTATCTAGCATAGTAGTTTATCACCATACTAGGATGGCAGCAACTAGGCATTTAAATTAATTACTATGAATTATCATATAGCGAGTAAATGAAAGCAATTCATTTGTAAATGCAAGCAATTCAATTAAATAAGAAATGCTATTGAAAAGCTTCATGGAATGGGTGTCCTGGCTTGCCTGGGATGAGGGATCCACCGGGAAGAAGTGCGGAAAGGCCGCAGAGGGATTGCCGGAAACAGTTCTCTCTCGGAGGGGGAAACTGTTTACGGACAAGGACAGAATGGTCACTTTCACTGTGTCAAGACAGTATGAAAGTGATACCAACATGACGGGCTCTAGGAGACGAAGAAGTGGGCTTTGGAATCACCTCGATTGGAGTTGGGGTTGAAAAGATATGAGGGGTTGAAGTTCAGGGACTATTCTGAAAAAATAATATTAGCATCTGAGTCCCTGGACAGCCCAGCCGGTCGTGCCCTGGGTGGGAATACGTTTTCCACTAGAGAAAGCGTATTTCGGCTCGGGGTGCCTCCACTTATCTGAGCTGGCACCTCCCTCTCTCACTGACGTGTGGGGTCGGGGCCCACACGTCAGGCCTCTCTCTCTCCTCTCTCCTTCTCTTCTTCTTCCTCCTCTCCTCTCCCCGACAGAGAGCAGCTGCGGCTTCGGCCTCGCCGGCACCAGCGATGAGAGGCCACAGCGGGCTTGGGCGTTGCCGGGGATGGATGTGCCGCTCCATCCCGCGCCCGTGGGTAGCGGAGAGGGCGCCGGGGATGGCCGGAGTCAGCCACGGCCATGGTGGCCGAGGGCGGCGGCTCCACGGTGGCCGAGGAGATGCTCCGGTGGCGGGGAGAGCAAGGGAAGATAGGGGAGGGCTTCGCCGTGGCTGGGGAACTCCACCAGTGAAGACAAAATGGGGGAGGAGCTCGGAGCTGCGCCAATTTAGGCCGAGGTCGGCGGCGGCCGCGGTGGCCATTGGCGGCGGGGAGCGGCTCCAGAGGCCAAAGGAGGGGTCGGGGAGGCAGCTGGGAGCGAGGGGAGGCTGGTGGGGTGGTTGGGGATGCCCGGAGAGGCTCGGTCCATGGCCTACTTATAGGCGACCGAGGCAACCGGATGAGCACGCCGACGTGGCGTCCCTATCACCGCTCTGGCGCTCCGGGGCACGCGGCAGGAGACGGAGATGTCGGCAGGGCTTCCAGGGGCGAGGAGAAGCAAGAGGGGGCTTCGGGAGAGCTCGAAGCGGAAGACGACGACGGACACGGGCGGCATAGGAGGAGGACGGGACGCGTCGAGGCACGAGGAGGAAGGGACTGGAGGGGGAGAGGGGTCCAGGAGGAAGGAGACGACAAGGGGAAGCCCCTGGACATGATTGGGTGTCGAAGGGGCGAGGAAATGGACGGAACCGAGGGTCCCAACTGCCAGAGCACGCGCACGGCATGTCAAACTCGTGGTCACCACGTGAACTGGCGCATGTGGTGCATCTGGGCATGCACCATGATGTCTAGCAGTGAGTCCCTCCAAGGACTAGTCCCTCTGAGGAGATAGATCATCAGAAGAAACCAGGAGGTGATGGAAAAGGTCACTGCAAGTTTGCTGTAGCAAACTTGGGCACATTATTGTGATCCACAGGAAGGTGATAAGAACCAAATAAGATGTCTGGGAGGTTTAGGGTAGGAAGGACTACAATCCTGGGAAGTTTGAGAAGGACAGAATCAAGATTTAACATAGTTGCTTTGCAACTGGCCAATCTGGTCCAGAAAGCAAATCTGGATGTGGCACTCACATGCTTGCTTGGATGGAGTTGGAATTTTGAGGAGATGATTTATTTGGGCATGTGAGGATGCTGTAAAAGTTTCATACCATTTTGATAAACCAAAATAGTACTTCCTTCACACAGCATCCTGCTAGACAGATTCTTAGGAAATTAATTGGGGATAAATGGCTAGATGAAATGAGCCCAAATTTGGTGGAGAGGGTTTATATGAGTAGGAGAATGCTCTGGAAAATTTCCAGAAATTCTTAAGCAATATAAAATATAGTTGCTTCACAACAGGAAAATATGACCAGAAGCCAAGATTTGATGCTGTGGTCACATGGAAGATGGGATGATGCTCAAATCTTGAGGAGAGGCATGATTTGGGCATATGAAGATACTGGCAAAATTTCAACTCATTTTCTTACACTTAGCTAGCACTTGCTTCACAAAGCTTCCTCTGGATCAGAAACTTTGGAAATTTGCCAAGAAATATTTGCTAGCCAAATTGAGTTGAATTTTGTCATGTGGCAATGATATTGATAGGAAAGAGTCCCCAAAAAGTTTGGGAGCAAACAAGCAAGGATAAATGGCACTTGCTTCACAAAATGCCATTTGGGGCAGAATAGGAAAAGGAATATTTGAGGAATATTTTTGAACATGACAAGGAAGGGTTTTGACATATCTGAGGAATATTTGACCCAAAGAATTTATGAGAATTATTTGGGAATTTTTGGGATGGAAGAAATGTGGGTTGCTTCACAACCCAGGGCAAACAGGGTTATTCCTTTAATAGAAAAAGGAATATTCCCAAGAAAAGATTATTGGGATTGGTCCAAGATAGAAATGACAAGGTCTTGGGATGGTTTAGAGGTTGGCAAGCCACTAGGGAAGAGAAATCAAGGGTGATCCTTCCAGGTTCCAAGACTACCAAGCCACAGGAAAGCAAAACCAGACCAAAATCAAAAGAAAAAATGGGCAAAATCCAGGGTGTTACAGATGATGGAGCTGGATCCCGTAGAATTCCAGTAATCCCCTCAAGAAGGGATGAATGGGGAACCTTAGTCCCCGCAAGAGGAAAGGCACGAAGCATGCCCTCTCTCCCTTATGAGGGTTAGGGAAGTTCTCTGCGAAGGCCTCGTTGCCAAAAGAAGTTAATCTGGTGCGGGTAGCCGCCAGATCCGAGGAGGGAAGATAGCCATGGGTCTCGAGGTCGCGCAGCCGAAGGAGGGATACAAAGCAACTTGCCCAATCCCCGGGAAGGGTGCCGTAAGGGCACGAGGAAGAGCCAGGGACGCTCGCCATGTTTTTCGGTGATCTCTCGTTTGAAGCCTTTTCTAATGGGGAAGAAGAGGAAGGGGTGGCCCATGGCACGATTCAGCCTGTTTAAATGGGTGATGCCTCCTTTGTGGGAAGGGCAGTCTTGTAAAAAGCTGCTAAGCCGTCCGTCTCCCCTCGGTGCACAAGGATCGAGGGGCGTCGAAGTTACTACGATGGGTCCTGCAAGTTCTCAACGATTGAGAGTTCATCAATGACGGGATGGTTGCTGAACAAGAAGGGATAGAGGGACTCGCCTCGCAAACCGAAGACTTTGACGCGTGAGACTTTCCGGGTAATATACCTCGGCATGTGAGGCTAGTCCGGGGGCTACTGAGGGAGTCCGGGATTAAGGGGTCCTCGGACCGCCGGCCTATTTCTTGTAGGCCGGACTCATGGGCCGCTCGCTGAGGATTGGACTGATCGAAGGCCCCATCGCTAGGGAGGAGACCTCAGGAGCCATGGCGTGTCTTTCAAGTTTAAGATAGTAGAATAGGCATGTTTTTTCCTTCGGTGGGCAACCGACTATGTGTAACCCTAGGGACCCCTGGCATCTATATAAGCCAGAGGGTTTTAGATTATAAGGCAGAGAAACTCATCTAGTGTTTTAGCTATTCGATCTCGTGGTAGATCAACTCTTTAACCTTCATACACATCAATATAATCGAGCAGGACGTAGGGTTTTACCTCCATAGGAGGGCCCGAACCTGGGTAAACGTTGTCTCCTTCGTCCCCTGTTACCATCGATCCCAGACTCACAGCTCGGGACCCCCTACCCGAGATCCGCCGGTTTTGACACCGACAGCCGGTCTCCTGGTCTTCGGCTGCCAAGGTCCGCGCCACGGCCATGATCACCTCGCCCTTGGTATTTGGACGAGGGGGCGTCCGTCGGGATACCACCTCCATGGCCTCGCCGGCGGCCTGTGGAGGGGATGTGCGGGATGCAGTTCCTCTTTTCGCTAGCTCGGCTGGCGGGGGATCTCCCTCTGAGACCTGCTCGGTCGGGAGATCATGGGCCGGGCTACAACATGAGAGGCATTAGTCCGGTTAATCACAGAAATCTTGCATAAACAATGTGTTCGGAATCGTTACCTCTGGTGTCACGCCCAAGATGCGATCCTATCCTTATTTCGGCACGAGGGCCTCGATAGGGATAGAAGCGCATCTCGTCGTTTCGCAAGAATGGATATCATTACAAGTACATGTAAAGAAGAGATGAGTATATGGAATTGGCCTACACTCGCCACAAGCTACATCAATATCACATCAATACAACAACATATCCAAACATCATACAGAAGAGCAGGGTCTGACTACAGATGAAAACAAACGATAAAATGACATCCATCCTTGCTATCCCAGGCTGCCGCCTGGAACCCATCCTAGATCGAAGAAGAAGAAGAACTCCAAATCAAAACAAGCATCTCTCTCACGTCAAGTCATCGCATTACCTGTACCTGAAACTATTGTTGAAGTAATCTGTGAGCCATAGGGACTCAGCAATCTCATTTCCAAGGGTATCAAGACTATTAAAGCTTAATGGGTGAGGTATGGTTAAATGGTGACGCTGTAGCAAGCACTAAGCATTTATTTGAGTGGCTAACTTACGAGTACAAGAATAAGGGGGGTGATTGTCGTATAAACGGACATGAACTAGTAATGATCTCTAAGAGATCCGGAACACCTACTTACGTTCAAACATAACCCCACCGTGTTCTCTCTCGGTTCAGAAGTCATGAGAAGAGACAGTCACGGTTACGCACACGGTTGGTGTATTTTATTTGAGTTTACTTCAAGTTTGCTATTACCGGGTGTTAAAAAAAGTTTCCAAGTTGCCACGTAACCGCGGGCATGGCTTTCCGAAAGATTTAACCCTGCAGGGGTGCTCCAACTCATCCATCACAAACTAACCACACGCCGCGGGAATAACCTCGACCACGAATCCCGTGATCTCCTAGGAAATTCCGTAGGAAAACCGCAACCTCGAGATAGCCCGAAGTATTCTCGGAATTCCATGCACAAGACGTTCGAGAAAGGTAAAACAAGTCCAGCAAGGCCGCCCGGCAGGCCAGATCCCGATAGGAGCCGCGCGTATCTCGTTCTCAGGGCACTACCAGATGAGCAATACGTACGATGGCTGATAGAAATCCCCCGAGTTGCCCCGGGGTGGCCCCGCAAGTGGCTCTGTTTTGGACCAACACCCATGGGGAGCACTGGCCCGGGTTGTTGATTAATTATCCACGGGGTGATCATGCCCTATGCAAATTTTAGTTGTTATTAAACAAATAGTACCAATGTTGGGCCTTGCCAGACGAGTTTTATCCCAAAACGAAAGTCAAGGGGGTCCCCATAACAACCCCGAGCATGTTAGGAGCGCAAAATATGGAACATAACACCGGTACACAAGTAACTAGGGCGGCAAAAGTGGAACAAAATACCGAGCAAAAGGCCAAGCCTTCCACCTTTTACCAAGTATATATGTGCATTAAATTAAATAGCAATAATATTGTGATAGCTCAAAAAACATCCATGTTGGCACATGGAAACATTGCACCTGCAACTAGCAACACTATAAGAAGGGCTGAGCAAGCGGTAACATAGCCAAACAATGGTTTTGCTGAGATGTGGAGGGGTTAGAGGCTTTTCATGGCAATTTGGGAGGCTTAACACACAAGTGGTAGGTAGCGAGACAAGCGATATAAACGAGACATCTAGCATGGCAATGATAGTAGTGGTATGCAGGGAAATGGTCATCTTGCCTGAGATCCCGCTTGGAAGAAGAACGAGTCCATGAAGAAGACGAGCCAACGTAGTCGAACGAATCCTCACACTCCGAACGCTTTCGGAACTCTATCGAGAAGAAGCAATCCGAAAACAACAATCAACACATGATAAACACCACAACAAATGCATGACATGATGCACTTCAAATATGATGCATGTTATGCATGACATGGCAAGCACAACAATCAACTTCTACACATTAAGTGAAGCTCAATATGCAACGAGTTGCATAATGACGAAACTCCACGTTCGAATCATTTAGTTCACTCTCGTTAGGTACACAACAATATTAAATGTTATTAAACATGGCAAGAGGTGAAGCACAATGAAACTACACTATCTAGGCATCGTAAATGAGGTCGGAAACAACATATGGCATTTCCGAAACGACCTCATGAGTTAATTTTGAAATTGGTCCAGATCTGAACTAATCATGTCTAATATTTATTAAACAGGAAAATAAAGTATACCATGCAATTCTACACGTCATTCTAGTCGATTTACATATATGGAACATCTCAAACGGAGCTAGGGTCTAAAAGATATGATCAACACAAGATGCATATGTCATGAATGCAAAATGCATGAAAATGACCACAAACATTCCAAATCATAGATGCAGCAAGATATTATGAATGTACATGGAATTCTAAGCAAGTTTCATATGCAACATGTTTATAACGGAGCTACGGTTCAACCACAACACCCAACACAAGTTTTAGATGAGATCTGCCCAAAACAGCAAGATAGCGTTTTGCACACATGAAAACAACAAGCTACAAGATTCTAAAATGCACAAACTAAGCATGGGGCAGTAGCATATAACACACACTTCATTTCATCTTCACATATCGTACTCAAAAGAGTCAAGGAACACATGGTAGGAAGCTCACAACATGGCAATAAAATATAGCAGATTAGGACTTGGTGAAAATAACAGTTTTTGGCAGATCAGTTTTTCACGAAGGCATATTGGCAGCAATAAAACTATATGCTACAGGTCATATATTGGCATGAAACTTAACAGCATGCTAGAGGACATTGTTAACTACAAATAACTCCATTGCACCAACCCCAAAGGGGCTGTAGACCACTAGCAAAACACATGGCAAGACATCAACAAAATATTACAGATTCCAGACTTAGAAATATTTTTGGACCCTCAAAACAGCAGTATTTTTAAGACATGATGGCAGCAAGAAAACAACATCTAAACATGGATTATCATGGCAAACAAAAAGACCAGGGGCTAGTGCACATGTAAAAGGGCATATCTCATGTTCACTAATAATTCATACGATGCAAGGATTAAATCACGCGAAAATAACAAAAGGGCATCATGGCAAAATGACATGCACACAAATTTACTCAAATGACAAAACTAAATGCACAGATAAATTCTATGGGCTTTTCTACCCCAAAATCATATATAATATGTGGTTTTTTTACTATAAAACAAATGACACAACATTTATGCGAGATTAGGACATAACCCATTTTAGCAAGTCACGTATGCAACTTAAATGCAACCACCACGTCAAACATTTTTAGCATGCATGAAAATGCGATATAAATAATGTACACATTTTACTGGCAAGGTTTGATTAATTCGGACGCACGATACAATAATTATGCACAATGCAACAAACATGACATTTCTGCCAAATAAAGAAAACAGCATGTTAAACATTTTAAAACATGGATGAAAGTGGCATATTATGAATCTACACAAAATTCTACACGTTTTACGTATATAAAGTATTTCAACACGATGCACGGTTAATTACTTATTAACATTTAAAATAGAGCTTTTTTCTGAAATTCCTAAATGCACTGGTTAAATAGAAAATCATACAGGAAAAATAACGAATTGGGCCAAATCTGTCTAACGGGCTAAGCAACAGATCGAGCGCAACATATTATGAGGTGCTCAAGGACGACAGATAGGCAGGCGGTCGCTCACATTAGGCCCGTGGGCCGGTCGGTGGAGGGGCGACGGCTGGGCCTTGGGAGGCCAGCGGTTGGGCCACGCGCTCGACCGCTCATCCTCCTGCGACACAGGGGCAGCGAAGGTCAACGCGACGGCGGCGTGCGAACTCCGGCGGCGCTACGACTCTCCGGCGGCTGGGCTAGGGCGGAGGTCGACGGGGATGGCCGGATCCGGCCCCACGCGGACGGATCCAGGCAACGACGGCGACAGACGGACTCCGGGAGCTCGGGGCGGCGACAGGCATGGACGGCGGCGCTCCGGCGATGCGCAGGCGCACGCGGGGGAGCCGCGGGGCTCTGGCAGAGCTTCTCGCCGGCGGTGGCGGAGCTCACGAGGCCCTGCGCGGCGTCGGTGAAGCGCGCCGGCGGCGAGCCTCCTCGTTGCCGTAGCTCGGGAGGAGAGCGGGGCTGGGTACACGGGCGGCAGTGCACGCGGCCGGTTCGGGCCCGGGGCGGCCCGGAGCGGGCCTCGTCTGGAGGGATGTCGCGCGGGGTGACGTGTCGGCCTCTGGGTGGCTGGAGGCGTGGCTTGCGGCGGCGCTGGGTGGCTGTCTGCCCGCCAAGTGGCGGCGGCTGGTCGGCCGGGTGCGGAAAACGATGTGCGGCGGCGACAACAAGGTGGAAGGAGGCTGTAGGCTAGGTTTTTGGCCAGATTTGGACGTGGGGAACGCCCATTTATAGGCAGGGAGGTATAGGGGTGGGGTATTTGCACCGATTCAAGCCGTGCGATCGCAATCGGACAGCTCCAGTCGCGGGGTGAGGCTAGGTGGGTCTAGGTGGGCTGTGCAGAGTGGTTTGGGCTGAGAAGAGAGGGAGGTTTGCGGCCCGGCAACAGTTTTTTAGAAAACCGAAACGTCCGATAATTAAACCGACAATGGCGCTGCTATGGTTGGTCGTTCGGGTATCAAACGACCTATGATTGCGACGAAATTTGGCAGGCGGCCTACCTACAATATAACAGGACCGTTCGCCAAGTTTCGACCCAATCCGAGAATATTTTTCACGCACTTTTAAAAACAAGATTTTATCGATGCCGCGGGCGCGTGCGTGTGTGGTTGGTCTCGAAACGGTCGATGATACTAACGGAGAGAACCGGCAGCTACGAACGGATGCAAGTTTTCAAAAATGAGTCACGATGCTATGCAGATGATGCGATGATGAATGCGACAACGAAACGAATCACACGACGACAACGGAATAAAAGGGGAATCTTCTGGGGCGCCGGTCTCGGGCTGTTACATCTGGGCCGCGGGTTTGGTCCTAAGAACCCTCCGCGGGACCCTCTCGAACGCCTCGGATTCCTCATCAGAATCCGGGCTGACGTCGGGCAAGGTCACCTTGACCCTGCAGGGTCTCTTCGGAGAAGGGGGAGCTGAGTCCTCCTCGGCATCCATGGATGCCGCCCTTTTCCTTGGCTGCGGGGAATCGATGTCCCCCCTTCCTCCGTCTGCTCCTCCTCATGAGAGGAGGAGGCTTGGGTCTCCCCGGACTTAGCGTCCGAAAGGCCTCTTGAACGGAGACCAGTTCGGGTCTCCTTCTTCTCGCCTTTCTTCGGCTTATCCTTCTTCTCTGGCGCCAAATACAGTGCCTCGACCTACATCGTCGTTAAGAGGGTCGATCTGGGGGCTTCGGGCAGCGGGGCAGGGCCGTTGATCCGCATGGCCTTAGCCAGCCAACCCTAGAGATACCAGGAAAGGAGAATTTAGAATCCTATCTAAAAAAGATCGAACCTGGAGATAAAAGATTCAAGATTTACCTTAAGCGGAGGATGTTCGGCATCCAGGCCGGTGTCCTCCTCTTCGGCAGGCCACTCCTCCTGGGGCTTGAACAGTGCCTTCCATAACTTCTCCCGAGTAGTGCGGTAAAGCTTGCGCACGGTGGGGGAGTCATCGGACTTATGGGCCCACATCGGTGTGGCCCTGAGTTGGCAGGGGAGGAGGCGGTGGCGAAGCATGACCTTGACCACATTGGTCAGGCCGATGCTTGCTTCCAGCATCTTTCCGATGCGTTCCTGCAGCGCCTTTACCTCAGTGGCCAACTCCCAATCCAACCCTTTCTTAATCCACGAGGTCAGCTTTGCGGGAGGACCAGATCTGAATTCGGGAGGGGCCGCCCAATCTGCGGCGCGCGGTTCGGTAATGTAGAACCACTCCTTCTGCGAGGTCTTGATGGTGTCGATGAAGGTGCCGTCCGGCCACTGCACCCGAGGGAGCTTGCTGATCACCGCTCCCCCGAAGTCCGCGTGCTGGCTGCTCACGGTATTCGGCTTGACGTTGAAGACCTTCAGCCACAAGCCGAAGTGCGGTTGGACCCACAGAAAGACCTCACAGACGATGATGAAGGCCGATATGTGCATAATGGAGTTCGGGGGAAGGTCGTGGAAGTCCAGCCCGTGGAAGAACATCAGGCCCCTTACAAAGGGGTGCAGCGGGAAGCCCAGTCCCCGGATGAAATGGGGGATGAACACTACCCGTTCCCCGGGCTATGGCGTGGGGATCACTTGGCCCTCTTTGGGGGCACGGTGGGCGATGTCGACCGAGAGGTAGCCGGTGCACTTCAGATCTTGGATGTCATCCTCGGTGATGCACGACGCCTCCCACTTGCCTTGCGAACCAGCGATGGCCGTGCTCGGAGAAGAAGAAGGGGTGTTGGAGGAAGGGCCGGAGAAAGATTAGACCTGCGCGCTCGAAGCGAGGAAGGTTGGAGAAAGCGAGTCTGGGGAGCGTGGGAGGACCGTGAAGGAGTTTTTCCCCTTTTATGGAAGGTCGTAACACCAAGCGTCCCCTTACTGCGCCGTGAGCTGTGCCAGTTCCCGAAGTGACCACCCCGTTATGTGTGCGTGGGATAGCCCAAATCATTGATCATATCCCGTGAAAAATGGAGCACGATCTTCACGTCGATTGAACGTGCCAATAAAAAGGTGGCCTCGAACCGCGAATCAAGTTTTTGTAACTAGTTGAATGGCCATGACCCGTCTGAGCTTTTTGTCAGGAAGGGTACTATTCACACTCGGCCGTTTGGCCTTCAAGGCTAAAGCAGGTTATGTTCGGACAAAGAGGTGTCATCGGCAGCCGAGCTAAGGATTGCCGAAGCATGAAAGGATGGAATGAACTCGCCCTGCAAGCCAAACACTCTGGACGTGCGGGATAGCTGATGTCTTAAAGACTGGCGTTGGAGGCTAGTTCGGGGGCTACTAAGGGAGTCCAGGGTTAAGGGGTCCTTGGGCCACTGCTTTGTCTCTTATAGTTCGGCCCAATGGGCCGAACTTATGGAATCTTCGGGAAGGCCGGACTGCGAAATGACCCTAGACTTATGGGGAATATTCCGAAGACTTTGTTTGTCCTCCAAGAAAGGATGGGTGTATCTATGCCCGGATGGAAACCGACCATTTGTAACCCTAGGGACCCCTGGTGTCTATATAAACCAGGGGTCTTAGTTCATAGGGGGGCGACTGAATTCATTAGGGTTTAGCTCTTTTGATCTCGAGCTAGATCAACTCTGTAACCATCTCATTCATCAATATAATCAAGCAGGACGTAGGGTTCTACCTCCTCACGAGGGCCCGAACCTGGGTAAACACTATCCCCTTTGTCTCTTGTTACCATCGTTCCTAGATTCACAGTTCGGGACCCCCTACCCGAGATCCGCCGGTTTCGACACCGACACTGCCCCTTCTGTCAATAGGAGAGGACACCGCAAGATCGAACCCATAACAAAGCACCTCTTCCCATGGCAAGAAAAATCGATCTAGTTGGCCTAACTAAACCAAAGATTCGAAGAAGAAATACGAGGCTATGAATAATCATGAAAATAAAAGATGAAAGAAGAATCAAAAAATATCCATGGATAGAAACTGATCATGAACTCAAACTTCATCGGATCCCAACAAACACACCGCAAAAAGTCATTACATCAAATAGATCTCCAAGAGACCATTGTATTGAGAATCAAAAGAGAGGAGGAAAGCCATCTAGCTACTGCCTACGGACCCGTAGGTCTACGGTGGACTACTCACGCATCATCGGAGAGGCACCAATGAGGATGATGAACCCCTCCGTGAGGGTGTTAGATTGGATCTCATGGTTCTGGAACTTGCGGCGGCTGGAACTATGTTTCGTTGACTCCTCTAGGGTTTCTAGAATTTCTGAGAATTTATAGAGCTGAGAGGCGGTGGAAAAGACCTCCATGGGCCCCACGATACATCAGGGCGCGCTGGGGGCCTCTGGCATGCCCTGGTGTATCGTGGCCCCCCATGGGCCTCCCCCAGGTGCTTCCTTGGCTCCCAAGTTGTCTTCTAGTCCAAAAAAATCTCCAAAAAGTTTCGTGGCAATTGGACTCCGTTTGGTACTGATATTCTGCAAAGTAAAAAGCAAGCAAAAAATAGCAACTGGCACTGGGCACTATGTCAATAGGTTAGTCCCAAAAAATGATATAAAGTTGCTATAAAATGATTATAAAACATCCAAGAATGATAATATAACAGCATCGAATAATCAAAAATTATAGATACGTTGGAGACGTATCAACACTAACTAATCTAGGAGGCACCACCCTCCAAAAGGTAATAGATGCGATAGATGATGAACTCCTTGTTGTTGTGCTTCAAAAGATAGTCTCCTCAACACTCAACCACTCTCTCACAGATTTGGCTTGGGTAGGAAAGATTGATTGAGTGGAAAGCAACTTGGGGAGGCTAGAAATCAAGATTTATATGGTTGGAGTGGAAGATCTTGATTTCAACACATGATTAGGTGGCTCTCTCTCAGAAAAATTGGATATGACAAGTGTTGGTCTGTTATGAGTGCTTCCTCATTGAGTGAGAGGCTGGAGGAGGGGTATATATAGGCATCTCCAAAAATCCAACCGTTACAACATTATTTCCCAACTCGGTTGCACCGACTAGTGCAAAATTTGGCAACTTTAGGCTTTTTGGTGAGACCGATATAGGAATCTCGGTGAGTCCGATTTTGGCTTGCCTAGTTAGTTCCTCAACTCGGTGGCACCGATTCTTAAAACTCGGAAATTCCGATTTTAAGAAGTTGGATACCCGAGCCCTGGTCACTGGTTTAGGTGGTACCGAAATAGAACTTGGTGCTACCGACATTCTTACATTTTGGCTTAGGTTCTGTCTGGGTTGAAACTCGGTGGGTCTGATTTGGAAATAGTTGGTGGCACCGAATATGAGTGTAAGGCTTGAGACAGAGTATTTTGTGGGAGAATTGATGAGTGCTTTTGGTGGATAAATTTGAGCATTTTGAGCAACTTGATCATCATGATTACCTCATCCCCTTTTAATAGTATTAGCTTTCATATGGACTCAATTGAGATTTCTAACATAAAAGAAAAATGTAGAGTCTTCAAGCTTGTTGTCTTGCCAATCCTATTCCTTTCCTCTTCTTCTTCCTTTGGGGATTCTCCACACCTTTCCAAGCCATTTCTCTCTATGGCATTGATACGTCTCCAACGTATCTACTTTTCCTCACTCTTTTGCCCTTGTGTTGGACTCTAATTTGCATGATTTGAATGGAACTAACCCGGACAGACGATGTTTTCAACAGAACTACCATGGTGTTGTTTTTGTGCAGAAATAAAAGTTCTCGGAATGGAACTAAACTTTTTGGAGAATTATTTCAGAAAATATAAGAATTATTGGAGCCAAAATCCACCGAAGAGGGGGGCAGGGTGAGCAGCACCCACCAGGGCGCGCCAGGCCCCATGGGTGCGCCCGGGTGGGTTGTGCCCACCTCGTGGCCCCACTGACCCTAATTCCGCCACTATGAATTTCTATTTTCGGAGAAAAAAATCAAGGAGAATGTTTCATCGCGTTTTACGATACGGAGCCGCCACCACCTCCTGTTCTTCATCGGGAGGCCAGATCTGGAGCCCGTTTGGGGCTCCGGAGAGGGGAATCTTCGGTCTTCGTCATCACCAACCCTTCTCCATCGCCAATTCCATGATGCTCCCCACCGGGAGTGAGTAATTCCTTCGTAGGCTTGCTGGTAGGTGAGGAGTTGGATGAGATTCATCATGTAATCGAGTTAGTTTTGTTAGGGCTTGATCCATAGTATCCATTATGTTCTGAGATTGATGTTGCTATGACTTTGCTATGCCTAATGCTTGTCACTAGGGCCTGAGTGCCATGATTTCAGATCCGAACCGTTTATGTTATCACCATTATATCTATGTTCTTGATCCGAGCTTGCCTAGTCATATGCACCTATTACGTGTTATGATCCGTCAACCCCATAGTGACAATATTTGGGATACTTAGCGGTGATGACCGTAGTTTGAGGAGTTCATGTATTCATCATGTGTTAATGCTTTGTTCCGGTTCTCTATTAAAAGGAGGCCTTAATATCCCTTAGTTTCCTTATGGACCCCGCTGCCACGGGAGGGTAGGACAAAAGATGTCATGCAAGTTCTTTTCCATAAGCACGTATGACTATTTACGGAATACAAGCCTACATTACATTGATGAACTGGAGCTAGTTCTGTGTCGCCCTAGGTTATGACTGTTATATGATGAATATCATCCAACAAGTTACCGATCCAGTGCCTACGAGCTTTCTACTTATTGTTCTTGCTAAGTTACTACTGCTGTTACCACTGTTCCAATTGCTACAAAAGTATTGCTACTACTATTACCGCTAGTGTTACTATTGCTACTGCTACCAAAACTATCATAATACTGTGCTACTGATCACTTTGCTGCAGATATTTAATCTCCAGGTGTGGTTGAATTGACAACTCAACTGCTAATACTCTCAAGTATTCTTTAGCTCCCCTTGTGTCAAATCTATAAATTTGGGTTGAATCCTCTACCCTCGAAAACTGTTGCGATCCCCTATACTTGTGGGTTATCAAGACCTTCTTTTGGCGCCGTTGCCGGGGAGCATAGCTATATTTGCTGAGTCACTTGGGATTTATATCAATTTATCAATATGAAGAATCTAAAGGATCCAAAGACTAAGATTTTTCCCTCTAAGATGAGGGCAGGTAAAGAACTGCCATCTAGCTCTGCACTTGATTCACCTTCTGTTATGAGTAAGCTTGCAACACCACCACATGCTAGTAATTCTGATATGTCACAAGTTATTAATGATGCTACCTCTGCTATGAATTATGCTATTGATGATGCTAGTACCATGCTTGATGATAATGTGCCACTAGGAGAATTTCTTGATGAACAAATTGCTAGAGCTAAAGAGAATGAAACTACTGAAACTGATGAGATTGCTGAAACTGATGAATCTTATGAAACTGATGATGACTATGAAACACCTAATAGTCCTAGCTCTCCTAAGTTTGAAATGCCTAAGATACCTGAAGGTTGTGTTATGGATGAAGAGGTAACTAGAGAAATTCTTTCTTGCAAGGATAGAAACGATCTTAAGAAATTGCTACGAAAGTATAAGGAAAAGACTTTGAATGCAAGAATGAAATGTGATCCTAAGTTTGCTACTTCACCTATCTTTGTTACCGATAAGGATTATGAGTTCTCTGTCGACCCAGAGTTAATTACTTTGGTTGAATCTGATCCTTTCCATGGCTATGAAACTGAAACTGTAGTGGCATACCTTACTAAGCTGAATGATATAACCACCCTCTTTGCTCGTGATGAGAAGATTCGCTACTATTATATCCTTAAGTTATTTCCATTCTCATTAAGACATGGTACAATACTCTTACTCCTGGTTGTGTGCGTAGTCCCCAGGATATGATCTACTACTTCTCTGAAAAATATTTTCCTGCTCATAAGAAACAAGCTGCCTTACAGGACATATTTAACTTTATGCAAATTGAAGAAGAGAGTCTCCCACAAGCTTGGGGGAGGCTTCTCCAGTTGCTTAATGCTTTGCCTGATCATCCTCTCAAGAAAAATGAAATACTTGATATCTTTTATAATGGACTAACTGATGCTTGATAACCCACAAGTATAGGGGATCACAACAGTTTTCGAGGGTAGAGTATTCAACCCAAATTTATAGATTCGACACAAGGGGAGCCAAAGAATACTTGAGAGTATTAGCAGTTGAGTTGTCAATTCAACCACACCTAGAGATTAAATATCTGCAGCAAAGTGATCAGTCGCACAGTAATATGATAGTTTTGGTAGCAGTAGCAATAGTAACAGTAGCGGTAACAGTAGTAGCAATAGTTTGTTAGCAGTTAGAACAGTGGTAACAACAGTAGTAACTTAGCAAGAACAATAAGTGGAAAGCTCATAGGCACTGGATCGGTAACTCGTTGCATGATATTCATCATATAACAGTCATAACCTAGGGCGACACAGAACTAGCTCCAGTTCATCAATGTAATGTAGGCATGTATTCCGTAAATAGTCATACGTGCTTATGGAAAAGAACTTGCATGACATGTTTTGTCCTACCCTCCTGTCGGTGCACTAGTACAGGGGTACCCAGTGCCCCTGACTTATGCACAGGCGGTAGAAGCAGAAAACCCTGACAGCAATCAAGACCAAGACTCCAGCAAGCTCAACGCGGCAGCCCAAGCCTGGGCTGCAACGCGCCAAGCATGTCCCCGACGCTTGCCGCGGACCAAGATGAATGCACCTTTCAGAAGACCCGGCAAGCCATTTCCCGGTAGGCATGAGCCATCCAGCCACCGCTCCACCGCATCGCTACGCCTGTCACTTATCGATGCGGTGTCGAGCCCTCAGGCGATTAATCAGCTCTCGCTAAGCACGTGGCGACGCATTGGAAGGCAAGTTATGCCCGGTTGACACCCGCCCTGCAACATGTCAAGATCTTAAGTAGCGACCGGCCAAGCGGTGGCAAGGGCTTGCTGGGGATGCACCCCCAAGTGCCACCTAGGCAGGTAATCTTGGCATTTTGTCCTAAATGCCAGAGTTAGGTACGATAGCTCTGCTTAGCTATCTAATCAATAGATAATGTCTGTTTTGCCATTGTGGTAACCCCTTGCACTATAAAAGGAGGCCCAAGGCAACTCGAAGGTTGGCAACTCGAACCCCCGAACGCTTGTACTCGCATAGCCGCTCTTCACCCGGCAGCAGCCCTTGCCTGGACTAGGCGCCCTGCGTTCTTCGTGTTCCTCCAATCAATCCACCAAAAAGCAGGAGTAGAGTTTTACGCTTAGCAGCGGCCCGAACCTGGGTAAAATGCCTGAGCCTTGATCGTTGCGCCGTCTCATTCTGTCCGCTCTTCGTGCAACGTGACCCCCCTTGCCGAACCACAAGGGACCTCTGGTCCCATAGGTGATCGTGAGTATCCGTGCCCTGACATCTTTGGCACGCCAGGTAGGGGTGCGTGCATCATTTGCACGAACCCGAGTTCATGAACGGCGAATCGGTCTTCATCATCACCTTCTTCAACAATGGCTCCAAAGAAGAAATCCAGCACGGCTGCGCATCCCTCCTCCTCGAAGGCTCCCTCACACGCGGCCGTAGATACCGTGGCGGCTGCAGGCAAGGCGGGCATCGTGGACGACGCGGTCGGTGCAGGCGGCGCCCCCGTCCAGCCTTTCGCGGCCGGGAATGGAGCGGGATGCACCGGAGGGGAGCAACTACAACAACAACATGGCGAGCCCGGCCTCGGCGCCACGGGCGGAGGGAACGTCCGTTCATCACCTCCCCACCGCGTGGATGGCCGAGGCCGCCTCAGCGGCGCCCAGTCCGGTGCGAGCCGTGACCTTGCGGCCGCACCCGTCGCCAGCGAGATTGTTGGGCGTGCACCTCGAGCGGAGCGATACGGGGCGCCCAGTGGAGCCGCAGCTCCTTAGGATCGGCCCACGGACCACCAGAAAGCTCCAGCGAGTGGCGCGCGGCATCAAGGATGCGGCGACGCTTCTCTTGGTCCTACCAAGAGTCGAGCCACGTCGAGGTCCGCCTCTTTCGCCATGCCTGGCACCACAGAGGAGGCCATGGCGAGAGTCCAGATGCTGCTCAACTTCATGCCAGCAGCTGATAAGATGGATGAATGGAGAGCTACCATTCAAAGTTTGATTTCCTTCGTTGAAGCCAACAAGACCCAGCATGCAGAGTCGTCGTGACGTACGCGAACAGCAGCGGCGGCCCAGGGCGGCGAGCGCGTTGAAAGAGCCACCGCAACGGTGCAATCTCCTCCGTGACAATAGGCCCAGAGGCAGCCGCAACAAGCTTCACATGCTGGCGACCGCGACGAGGCGTCCATAGTCTCGTCTGGCCCGCACAACTGCCGGGATCAGCGGCGTGTCCTTGAAGACCGGCGGAAGGAAGACGTGCGCATCACCATCGAGCAACGTCGGGAAGCACACCGTCAATCCGACGAGCGCAACGGTCCAGACGTCGGCGACCCTGCGCCCAGTGTTGGCGGGTACCTTCCTTACGAGGTTGGTTGCCCTACCTTCACTAGCGAGCTGCGACGGGTCCGCTGGCCGTCGACCCGAGCCTTCAAGCTTGAGCTACCAGAGAAATACGACGGGAAGCTAAACCCCGCAGAGTTCTTGGGCATCTACACGATAGCTGTTCAAGCTGTGGGAGGAAGAGATGAAAAAGTGCTCGCCAACTATTTCCCTTTGGCGCTCAAGCCAAATGTGAGATCATGGCTGATGCACCTACCGGAGAATTCCATTTCCTCTTGGGCTGATCTGTGCAACGAGTTCGTTGGCGCCTTCACCGGTGGTCATTACGAGCCAGGCCAGCCCAACGATCTCCAAGTCCTCCCGCAAAAGGAGGAAGAAACTTTCGCAAACTTGCGCAAGATCAACCTGAAGCTCAATCCTGAAAAATGTGTGTTCAGTGTTCCATCCGGCAAGCTGCTTGGGTTCTTCGTATCTCAGCAAGGAATAGAAGCCAATCCCGACAAGATCAAGGCAATCGAGCAGATACAGGCGACCAAAACCATCAAAGATATCAGACGCCTGACCGGATGTGTTGCCGCGTTGAGTAGGTTCATCTCCAAGTCCGCTGAGCGCGCCTTGCCGTTCTTCAAAATTCTGAAGAAGGCTGGCCCGATGAAGTGAACCCCAGAGGCAGATGCATCGCTACAAGACCTAAATAAATACCTATCCTCTGCTCCCACCTTGGTCGCTCCTAAACCGCAAGAGCCGTTGCTGCTATATTTAGCGGCAATGAATCAAGTGGTTAGTGCAGCGCTGGTGGCGCAACGGGGGGTGGATGAAGATTCAGCAGCCGCTGCTGATGCTGCCGGGAGCGAGAAGGAAACATCCGCGGCAGAGCTCGACACAGGTCAAGGGGGATCTTAGCAAATGGCTGACAGTGAGTCCAAGGAAGTGGGAAGGAAGAAAATGGCGTGGTGACCCGTGTACTTTGTCAGTTCCCTACTACAGAGGGCTAGGTCAAGGTACTCCGGAGTACAAAAGCTGATCTTCGACCTCATCATGGCCTCGAGGAAGCTGCGCCACTACTTCCAAGCCCATGAGATAACAGTTGTCACCCGTTTCCCGTTGCAACGCATACTGAGAAACCCCGAAGCCACTGGCAGGATAGTTGAGTGGGCACTGGAGTTGTCAAGCTTCAGATTAAAGTATGAGAGCACTTCCACCATTCAAAGCAGATCCTTGGCGGAGTTTATTGCAGAATGGACACCCACGCCAGATGATGAAGCTCCGGAGACAATCCTCCCTGGCAAAGAGGTGCCAAAGGATTGGATCATGTACTTTGACGGTGCCTTCTCACTCCAGGGCGCTGGAGCAAGCGTGCTCCTCATCGCCCTGACCGGAGAGCACCTCAAGTACGTCGTCCAGATGCACTTTCCCCGGGAGGAAGCCACCAACAATACCGCTGAATACGAGGGGCTCCTTGTCGGACTCAGAATCGTGGTAGAGTTGGGAATAAAGAGACTGGTCGTCTGAGGAGACTCTCAACTAGTGATCAAGCAAGTTAACAAGGATTATCAGAGCCCGCTGATGGAGGCCTACGTGGAAGAAGTGAGGAAGTTGGAGGAGCACTTAGATGGGCTGCAAACAGAGCATGTGCCACGAGCAGAAAACAGCATTGCTGACCACCTATCGAAGTGCGCTGCGCAGAAGCTTCCTGTGGAACCAGGAACCTTTGTTCTCCGCCTCACCCAACCATCGGTGTCCCCATCTGTGATGTCCAAGAAGAGAAGAAAGCTAAACTCATGTAAGCATTTCCCGGCAGAGCTTCCTGAAGCCGCTGGTAGAGAGGCTGCCAGGGAAAATCCCGTTCCGGTTGACGAGCAGCTCCCTCCCACAGGACCTCAGGGTCTAGCGGTGGAGACAAGCGCTCCCGGAGACGTGGAGATGCCTTTAGTTCTTGTTGTCGAGTCACAGGCTCCAACTTGGGTGCAGCATATAGTCCATTTCCTTCAAACAGGAGAACAACCCGAAGAGCAGGAGGAAGCCGAAAGAGTAGCCCGTCGGTCAAGTATGTACCAGTTTGTCGATGACACCCTGTACAGAAGGCGGTCGAACGGTGTGAAATTGAGGTGTATCTGCCGGGAGGATGGACTGAAGCTGTTGGCAAAGATTCACGGAGGAGTATGTGGTTCCCACATTGGATCAAGGGCCCTTGCCGGGAAAGCTTTCCGGCAGGGTTTCTATTGGCCCACTGCCCTCCAGGACACTACTGAACTGGTCACCAAGTGTGAGGCTTGCCAGTTCCACTCCAAGAACATCCATCAACCAGCGCAAGCCCTGCAAACAATCCCTCTATCCTGGCCATTCTCGGTCTGGGGGCTCAACATCCTGGGCCCCTTCCCCCGTGCTGTCGGGGGCTTTGAGTTCTTGTTCGTGGCAACCGACAAGTTCACAAAGTGGCCTGAGGTGGAACCAGTGAGAAAGGTGACCGCACAAGCAGCTATCAAGTTCGTGAAAGGACTAATGTGCCGTTTTGGAGTGCCTAACAGAGTGATCACCGACAATGACACCCAGTTCACGAGCCGCGCCTTCATGCAATATATCCAAAACCTTGGAAGCAAGGTCTCCTTCGCCTCTGTTACTCACCCGAGGAGCAACGGGCAAGTCGAGAGGATGAATGCTGAAGTGCTGCAAGGACTCAAGACAAGAACTTTTGATAAGCTGCGGAAGAGCGGCAGGCGCTGGATAGATGAGCTGCCGGTGGTTCTTTGGTCCCTCAGAACGACACCAAATCGAGCTACCAGCCAGACGCCCTTCTCCCTAGTGTACGGGGCGGAAGCAGTGCTCTCCACGGAACTCATATACGGGTCACCTCGAGTGCTTGCCTACGATGAAGTAGAGCAACAACAGCTACGGCATGACGATGCCACGCTCCTAGAGGAAGACCGTCTCCAGGCTGCTGTGCGTGCTGCACGTTACCAGCAAGCTCTACGCTGCTACCATAGCCACAGAGTTCAGGCTCGGAGCCTTGAGGAAGGCAACCTTGTCCTTTGGCGTGTTCAGTCCGCCAAGGGTACAAACAAGTTGATGCCGAAGTGGGAAGGCCCTTACCGGGTAGTACGAGTCACCAGACCTGGCGCAGTCTGTCTGGAGACCAAAAATGGCACCAAGGTGCAGAACTCATGGAACATTGAGCATCTTCGTAAGTTCTACCCGTAGGTGCGGCTGCCGGGCTCAGTCCCCGGCAGCCACCTTTTGTACAAGCCTTGCCGATGTTGCATGTAACCCTTTGTACAAAGCCAGGCAAAGACCCTGTGCAACAATAATAAAGCTAGGCATTGCATCGTATCATCATCCTTACATGCTCATTACGCATTTTTATGACTGCAATGTTAGCACCTTTAAGTTATTAAGATTTGCTAGAATGCTTGATGAAACCATAATCTTTGTTACTGTCCTCACCCTACATGTTTTACCATCGAGAAAACAGGGGAGGGAAACAAGGGAACAAAGATGGTGGCTCATCACTCTTGAAAAGAAGATACTACCTGGAAAAGATAAGTGTATCACGTATTTCCAGTTCAGTACTTTTCATTTTCTCAAGGAAACCCTTAGTATCTTCCTTACTGCGGGATGTAGAGTCACCCACGTGGAGAAAACCCTTGTCGGGACGAGTCGTCCCCCTGTCCTTATCATGGGGGTGACAGCGCCGATATCGACTGTCGGATTTCGGGCTCCGCAAAACCCAAAGAGGTTCGAACTCAGTGGCGTGTGCGAAGATCTCCACCAGCTCCGACCTCAAGCTCACAGCTTCACAGCCTAGCTTGACGAACTCACTCAATCGCGGGGAAGAAGGTTAGCACACGAGGATTTACCCAGGTTCGGGCCGCTGTGAAGCGTAAAACCCTACTCCTGCCTTTTGGTGGATTGCCTCATGAGGAGGTTTGTGGATGAACCGGTAAAGTGGTGAGCGACCTCGCGAGGGCTCTCTGGTGGTTTCAGATCCGTCCACCTCTACAGAGCAGCCTAGCCTCTATTTATAGTGGCCCGGGTCCTCTTCCCATATCGCAATGGCGGGAAGGGATCCCACAACGGCCAAATTCGAAGGGGGGCAAGGAGTACACCTTATCCTGATGAAAGGTGGTCTTCGCCTGCAAAGTAGCCGGTGGTGATGCAGAGGTGGGCTCGGCGATGACGTCCGTCCTGCGGGGCTCGTGGTCTTGGTCTCATTGCGCCGGAATGGAAACCTTTGGGGGGAACCTTGGGAACCTGCGTACGTCTTTGCCTCCTTTGCACCAAAGAGGAAACTATCTCCTCTGCGCGTGCTGGTGCCCGCCTGGCCTGGTTTGCATCACCCCGACCTCCCGAGGCTGAGCGTTGCATAGGGATCTCCACCCCTCGGGAGGCGACCTGGGGAGGCCTCCTCCCTCCGAGGGTCTTGGCGTCGTTCCCCTCGTGAGCGTGGGGCTCTCGTGATGGTCTTGTCTTGAGTGAGGCCGTGCTGGGCCGTGCTTGGCTGTCGAAGTGGGCCACGCCCTGGGCCACAGGCTGGCAGCTCTGGGTACCCCCGTTCCCAGAACGCCGACAGCAGCCCCCGGGCCCAAGGCGCGCTTGGGTTGGCTTCGGGGCGAAGCCGAAGAAGCCGACCTGAGCGCCGCGGGCCCCAATCGCCTACGGGCCCAGCCTGATGCGTGGCGCATAATGAGACGCGGATGCTTCCGCTCCCCGAAGACGTCGGGAACCGCCCCGAGTCAGGCTGACGCGAAGCCTGCACGCCGCACCGGCTGATGGGGATATGTACCTAGGGTAGGGTCATAGGCCTGACCTACATACCCTACCTAAGGACACTGCCCCAGAAAGCTTAAGGACCACAGGGAAGCTTCCGACTGAAATCACCAAGGCATACAAGTCACTCGACAATGTCCACTCGGAGATTACCTTTCACTCGACAGCTATCTTTCACTCGACAAGAACTAGAAGACAGTCGACCGCTGAAGACCAGAAGCCACCCCAGGGAGGCTAATGGGCAGGCGTTTGTCTAAATCATAAGTAGCATTTATTACATACGTTACCAGTAACGTTCGCCTTTATAGCCACGATCGGACCCTTAGATGTCGGGCATTATGAGGGGCAGCGCACTCTATATAAGCCGCCCCTCCCCTCTGGCACAAGGGTTCGCACCCTGTAACTCATATATTCCACACGACAGAAAAGCTCCTGAGCACCGAGACGTAGGGCTGTTACCTCCACGAGAGGGGCCTGAACTCGTACATCCGTGTGTACATCCTCGCCGTAGCTAGGACTCTGCCCTCTCCCTTCGTACCCCTATCTTCTACTGTCAGGCTCGTTCCCACGATAGTTGGCGCCCACCGTGGGGCAGGCGTCTAAGCGACTTCCGGCGAGGTTGCATTTTTTCTCCTTCATCATGTCTTCCGGTGGTGACTTGTTCATGGGCCACGAGATCCGTCTCGGTGCGCTCACCTTCATCGCCGATGATTCGGCATGGCTCCAGGAAGCGCCTCTAGATGTTAAGGCGCTCCCGATTCGCGGAGCGACGCACTTCTGCGCAAGCTCCTGCGGTGTTCTTCTCCTACAGCCGTCGACTCCGTACGTATCGGCTCTCCACGCTGTTCGTCGCCGCAAGCGATCCGGTCGTTCGCGGCTACAGCGTTGGGTGAGACATGCGGCGGCCCGCCAGGTTTCGTCCCCGCAGATTGCGGCTATCGAGCCCGCTGAGTCACTTCACGGCGTGTTCGACTCGGCGTCAGATCAGTCTGACGTTCCCTCCGAGTGCGAGAGCTGCAATCCTGCGGCTGAAGTTCTTATGGCTGGTTCTCATCAGAGTCCGCCGCCTGGCTTCAGCCACGCCAGGCAAGAGGCTGGAGGACCATCAAATGAGCAGCAGCGTCGGGATGAGGATATTCTCCATACTCCCATCGTTGGTGCGACTGCTGAGGCCCAGGCCATGGAGGCTACTCGCCTTCGGCTCAAAGAGATGCAGGAGGTGTCGTGGGAGCGATTCCGACAGTACGAAGGGGGTAGGGTAAAGGAGCATGATCTACCAAGATGCATATGGGTGACACGGTATTTTAGCGAGTTCGGGCCTCTCACGGTGGAGATAACAACCCTACGTCTCGTGCTCCGGAGAGGCTTTGTTTTATCTGAGTATATATCCGGAGATTACAATGTGTGTGTGAGAGAGCGGAGAACAGATCCCCTGCCTGAGTTAAGTCCGGAGACTAGTAGAAAAGAGAGAGAGGTAGAAGCCAGAGCCCCCTTCGTCTAGTGGTGGGGGGTGGCTTATATAGAGTGCGCCACCCCTTCACCTCCTATGTTACAAAGTGGGGCATTGATGCCGTAACGCCAGATGGTGCTTCGACTGCCTTGTCGACTGTCGGTCTTCGCATATCCGAGTGAACCATACGACCGAATGATTCATTGTCTTCCGAGTGAAAGGTAACCGTCAAGTGGATGAGGAAAGTCTCCGAGTGGATGTTGTCGAGTGACTTGTATGTCTTGATGATTTCAGTCGGTGACCTCCTTGTAGTCCTTGACTTTTCTAGGGTAACATCCTTAGGTAGGGTATGCAGGTCAGGCCTATGACCCTACCCTAGGTACATATCCCCATCATTAGCCCCCGAATGGATTGGGGTTCGAGTGAAAAATAGATTAATGCGGGTTCTGATAAGACACAGAAATTCCAAGTGCATTTTGGGTCTTCATAGAAGTCTGCGTCGATTGGAGTCTTTGTCATTCACCCTGATCGATTCTGTCTTGATATGCATTTTCTGTTGGTGCATACTTGCTTGTTTTCCCCTCGAGTAGAGCAGGTCTTAGTCGAGTGGTTTCTGGTCCAGTGGGGGCACGCTGAGTGCACCCACTGGGTGTAGTCCCTGAGACCGCTGTCGAATGGCGGTGACATCGGCAGGGGTCTTAGATTTGTTTTGATAGTCGCTAGTCACTCGTCAGGCCGGACCTGGTCGAATGATAGTAGGTCCAGTGGGGGCACGCTGAGTGCACCCACTGGGTGTAGTCCCCGAGACCGCCGTCGAATGACGAAGACATCGGCAGGGGTCTGAAATTCGTTTTGAATGTTGCTTGCCACTCGACAGGACGGACCTGGTCGAGTGATAATATGTCCAGTGGGGGCACGCTGAGTGCACCCACTGGGTGTAGTCCCCGAGATCGCCGTCGAGTGCTTGCATTGGCGGGGGTCTGATAGAGACAATCTTCGCTTGTTTCTTTTCCAATCCTTTGCTTGGCTAAGTTTGTTTGGTTTCTGAATGAGATGGATGCTCATTACTCGGAAGAATTTTGAACTTAGGCGAAAACTGGTTCGCAACTGAGTTTCCGAGTGAAAGTGTTGCCTGTCGCTCAGAACAACCTTTAACTTAAGCGAGGTCTGACTCGCGGCTAAGTCCCCGAGTGAGAGGAATGCTCGTCACTTGGAAGAGTTTTTAACTGAGACGAAGACTGGTTCGCAGCTAAGTTTCCGAGTGAATGGGATGCTATTCACTCGGCAGGGTTTTTAACTTAGGCGAAAACTTGTTCGCGGCTAAGCCCACGAGTGAGAGAAGCGCTCGTCACTCGGAAGAGTTTTCAACTTAGGCGATACGGAATCGCAGCTAAGCCCTCGAGTGTGGATGATGTCCTCACTCGGAATGGTTTTTAACTTAGGTGATACGGAATCACAGCTAAGCCCCCGAGTGTGGATGATGTCCTCACTCGGAGTGGTTTTTAGCTTAGGTGATACGGAATCACAGCTAAGCCCCCCGAGTGTGGATGATGTCCTCACTCGGAGTGGTTTTTAACTTAGGTGATACGGAATCGCAGCTAAGCCCCTGAGTGTGGATGATGTCCTCACACGGAGTGGTTTTTTAACTTAGGTGATACGGAATCACAGCTAAGCCCCCGAGTGTGGATGATGTCCTCACACGGAGTGGTTTTTTAACTTAGGTGATACGGAATCACAGCCAAGCCCCCGAGTGTGGATGATGTCCTCACTCGGAGTAGTATTTAACTTAGGCGAAGTCAGGTTCGTAGCTAAGCCCCCGAGTGAGAGAAGCGCTCGTCACTCGGAAGAGTTTTCAACTTAGGCGATACGGAATCGCAGCTAAGCCCTCGAGTGTGGATGATGTCCTCACTCGGAATGGTTTTTAACTTAGGTGATACGGAATCACAGCTAAGCCCCCGAGTGTGGATGATGTCCTCACTCGGAGTGGTTTTTAGCTTAGGTGATACGGAATCATAGCTAAGCCCCCGAGTGTGGATGATGTCCTCACTCGGAGTGGTTTTTAACTTAGGGGATACGGAATCACAGCTAAGCCCCCGAGTGTGGATGATGTCCTCGCTCGGAGTGGTTTTTAACTTAGGCGATACGGAATCGCAGCTAAGCCCCCGAGTGTGGATGATGTCCTCACTTGGAGTAGTTTTTAACTTAGGCGAAGTCAGGTTCGCAGCTAAGCCCCCGAGTGAGAGAAGCGCTCGTCACTCGGAAGAGTTTTCAACTTAGGCGATACGGAATCGCAGCTAAGCCCTCGAGTGTGGATGATGTCCTCACTCGGAATGGTTTTTAACTTAGGTGATACGGAATCACAGCTAAGCCCCCGAGTGTGGATGATGTCCTCACTCGGAGTGGTTTTTAGCTTAGGTGATACGGAATCACAGCTAAGCCCCCGAGTGTGGATGATGTCCTCACTCGGAGTGGTTTTTAACTTAGGTGATACGGAATCACAGCTAAGCCCCCGAGTGTGGATGATGTCCTCGCTCGGAGTGGTTTTTAACTTAGGCGATACGGAATCGCAGCTAAGCCCCCGAATGTGGATGATGTCCTCACTCGGAGTAGTTTTTAACTTAGGCGAAGTCAGGTTCGCAGCTAAGCCCCCCGAGTGTGGAGGATGTCCGCACTCGGAGTAGTTTTTGACTTAGGCGATACGGAATCGCAGCTAAGCTGAGCGATGGCGCGCGGGGCGGCCGATGATGAAGACGTGCCACACGGAGTGGCGATGCGCGGGGCATCCGAGTGAGGTAGACGAGTCCGGCTGAGTGGCGACATGCGGGGCGACCAAGTCATGTATGTCGAGGAGGCGTCCGACCCAGTGACGGCACGTGGGGCGGCCGTGTCCAGTACGTCATCGAGGGGGCGTCCGAACACGTGAAAACACAATGATCGTTACGGCGACTGAGCCTGAGTAGCGACGAAGATGGCGCACAGATGCGTCGAGTGATCACTTAACCTGTGTATGAAAAATAACACAAGCCAACATAAAAATTTATCAAAGTAATTTGATCTTTGCTGAAATAATTTGTGAAAAAAAAAACCCATAGACACCCACTGGGTGTGCCAGGTGCTTGCTGGTTCGGAACCAGCAAGGGTCTAAAAAAGTGAAGGATCCGACTGAACTCGTTTGAGCACTGGACCCAAAAGAAGTGGAAGTAAAGTGTTCTGACATAAAAATAAACAACCGAGCGCAGAGGTACACTCGGTGGCGTGGCTTCCGAGTGAACGTTATGTACGACTTCCTCGATACTCGGTAATGCGGAAATAACTATTTAATTGAATGCAGCGTATGAAGAATGACTTAGCTGTCCGACGGCGCGCGGAGCGGCCGAGTGTCGAAGGAGCGTCCAGCTGAGTGATGGCGCACGGAGCTGCCAAGTGACGATGGAGCATCCGACTGAATGGCGAGGCGTGGAACTGCCGCGTGATGAAGACGCGTCCAGTGTAGTGACGGCGCGCGGAGCTGCCGAGTGACGATGGAGCGTCCGACTGAATGGCGAGGCGCGGAACTGCCGAGTGATGACGATGCGTCCAGTAGAGTGACGGCGTGCGGAGCTGCCGAGTGACGATGGAGCGTCCGACTGAATGGCGAGGCGCGGAACTGCCGGGTGATGAAGACGGGCCACACGGAGTGGTGATGCGCGGGGCATCCGAGTGAAGTAGACACGTCCGGCTGAGTGGCGACGCATGGGGCAGCCAAGTGACGAAGACGTGTCTCGCCGAGTGGCGATGAACGGAGCTGCCAAGTGATGATGGAGCGTCCGGCTGAATGGCGAGGCGCGGAACTGCCGAGTGATGACGACGCGTCCAGTAGAGTGACGACGCGCGGAGCTGCCAAGTGACGATGGAGCATCCGACTGAATGGCGAGGCGCGGAACTGCCGCGTGACAAAAACGCGTCCAGCGGAGTGACGGCGCGCGGGGTGGCCGAGTGACGATGGAGCGTCCGACTGAATGGCGAGGCGCGGAACTGCCGAGTGATGACGACGCGTCCAGTAGAGTGACGGCGCGCGGAGCTGCCGAGTGACGATGGAGCGTCCGACTGAATGGCGAGGCGCGGAACTGCCGCGTGACGAAGACGCGTCCAGCGGAGTGACGGCGCGCGGGGCGGCCGAGTGACGAAGGCGCGCCTCACCGAGTGGCGATGCGCGGGGCTGCCGAGTGACGAAGACGCGTCCAGTAGAGTGACGGCGCGCGGAGTTGCCGAGTGACGATGGAGCGTCCGACTGAATGGCGAGGCGCGGAACTGCCGTGTGATGACGACGCGTCCAGTAGAGTGACGGCGCGCGGAGCTGCCGAGTGATGATGGAGCGTCCGACTGAATGGCGGTGCGCGGAACTGCCGAGTGATGACGACGCGTCCAGTAGAGTGACGGCGCGCGGAGCTGTCGAGTGATGATGGAGCGTCCGACTGAATGGCGAGGCGCGTAACTGCCACGTGACGAAGACGCGTCCAGCGGAGTGACGGCGCGTGGGGCGGCCGAGTGACGATGGAGCGTCCAACAGAGTGACGGCGCGCGAGCTGCCGAGTGACGATGGAGCGTCCGACTGAATGGCGAGGCGCGGAACTGCCGCGTGACGAAAACGCGTCCAGCGGAGTGACGGCGCGCGGGGCGGCCGAGTGACGAAGGCGCGCCTCACCGAGTGGCGATGCGCGGGGCTGCCGGGTGATGACGACGCGTCCAGCAGAGTGACGGCACGCGGGGCGGCCGAGTGACAATGGAGCGTCCGGCTACGTGACGGCGCGCGAGGCGGCCGAGTCACTACATGTTGGTCGTCTGGACGTAAATTTCATCTCTGTGTCATCGTATTAGTAACTCGAACGAAATGTCCGTCCGAGTAAACTGCTGTCCGAAGACGATGACGGATGAATGACCCTGCAAGTTAGTAGCAAGCATAGCTACGAATATTTTTTGATGGACTAAATGTCCCTGCACAGATGCTATTTTACAAGTATTAAAGACCACAGATGGTTATGCACGCACGCATGCACAAATAAATTGACGTGGAAGGGTGAAAACCAAAAGATAAGCACTTAACTTGTGAAAGGAAAGGAAGTAATTACTCCACGCATTTGTCCTTACCATGACAAGCGTTGGAGATTCCTCACCATTAACCGATTAATTAGGCGGCCAATTAACCCGCGTTGAAGGCCACCACGTCCTTCCTTCCATTTCCTGTGCTTGAATGCATTTAGTACCTGCATGCACTTAATTAATGAGGAGGTGACCCACGCAGGTTGCATGGTCAAGGGTAAAAAAACCACGTCCCCGCGTTCGGCGGCTCTCCAGTTTCTCTCCGTGATCCCGGACGATGACTGCAGCGCCGAGACTCAGGAACGCCGGAGACGCCTCCAGAGGCACTGATCGGCGCGGATGGACGCGGCGAAGGTCTGGCCGTGGAGCAGCCCAGCACCCGCTTCACCGGAGTGACCGTCGAACGCCAGCGGTCGCTGCAACCAGCGGACGGGCGAGGGGATCGTGGAGAAGCCGAGCACCCGCATCACCGGAGTGACTGCCGAACGCGAGCGGTCGTCGCAACCGGCGGACGGGCAAGGGGTTCGTGGAGCAGCCGAGCACCCGCGTCACCGGAGTGACTGCCGAACGCGAGCGGTCGTCGCAACCGGCGGACGGGCGAGGGGTTCGTGGAGCAGCCGAGCACCCGTGTCACCGGAGTGACTGCCGAACGCGAGCGGTCGCCGCAACCGGCGGACGGTTGGCCGAGGTCGACGTAGCGACACGGGTCATCGGCACCCATGGAGGCTGCACCGCCGGGGTGCTCCGTCAAGAGGAGCAGCGCACAGTCTGACGGCGGCGCGTCCGTTCGCCACGCCACAAGGAGAGGAAGTCTTCGAAATCCCCGTCTCTTGTTTGATCTATACATCGCAAGATTCCCGTGTCGATCCTAATGGAGAAAAACAACGGGTTTGTTAGATCGATGATGATTATTAGATCATAAGAGAACTGCGTTAAGCAGAAAGAAATCTCCTGGTCTATCCGTTTGTGAACGGTTATGCACGCCCGTGGTGTCGGGTGAAGATATGCCTTCTCTCCTCCTTTTGCGATGCTTCAGTAACTTACTGAGCTAAGACGAACAGTATGATCAGGATGAACATGAAATTAAACATAAATGAATAAACCAAACCATCAGCATCATGGCTCGATAGACGCCATGCCCCACGGTGGTCGCCAACTGTCGTCGGAGCGATTCCGACAGTACGAAGGGGGTAGGGTAAAGGAGCATGATCTACCGAGATGCATATGGGTGACACGGTATTTTAGCGAGTTCGGGCCTCTCACGGTGGAGATAACAACCCTACGTCTCGTGCTCCGGAGAGGCTTTGTTTTATCTGAGTATATATCCGGAGATTACAATGTGTGTGGGAGAGAGCGGAGAACAGATCCCCTGCCTGAGTTAAGTCCGGAGACTAGTAGAAAAGAAAGAGAGGTAGAAGCCAGAGCCCCCTTTGTCTAGTGGTGGGGGGTGGCTTATATAGAGTACGCCACCCCTTCACCTCCTATGTTACAAAGTGGGGCATTGATGCCGTAACGCCAGATGGTGCTTCGACTGCCTTGTCGACTGTCGGTCTTCGCATATCCGAGTGAACCATACGACCGAATGATTGATTGTCTTCCGAGTGAAAGGTAACCGTCGAGTGGATGAGGAAAGTCTCCGAGTGGATGTTGTCGAGTGACTTGTATGTCTTGATGATTTCAGTCGGTGACCTCCTTGTAGTCCTTGACTTTTCTAGGGTAACATCCTTAGGTAGGGTATGCAGGTCAGGCCTATGACCCTACCCTAGGTACATATCCCCATCAGGAGGCACTCGACGAGCGTGCTCGCCAGCGTCCACCGCGTCCCAATCGACATCAGCGATAGTTGTTTCCGAGTGGATCTCGGAATAACGTTGAGGTATTCCGTACTCCAGTGTTGATTGTTGCAGCTGCTGCTAAGATTGCAGATTCTATTCAGCCGTCATGATCAGAGGCTGGTAAAGGTTTGCAGCAGATCAGAACGTTGCTCGAGGCAACGCAGCAGCAGAATGCGGCTGTTTCTCAGTCGCAGAACAGGTTACACAGCAATTCACCCAGGGCGGAAACAGTTCAGTCGGCCCACAGTCCTGGGTCACCTTTGCGCCACCGAGGCGGAGGTTACCGCGAAGGTCAGTACAGAGATCAGGGGCGAGATCAGTTTGTTCCCCGTTATCACCGTGATGACCGCCGTCGAGTGCTTTCTCCTCCGCGGAGTGGTTCATATGTGCCACGGCACAATGACGATAGGCGCCCGTTCGGTGATGAGCGGAATCCTGGATTTGACGCGAGGAATGTCCTTGCTCAAAGGCGGATCGACAGAGGCAGAGCCCACAGGGATGGTTATGAAAGAGACTATCCGAGTAGAAGTGGTGCTGTTGTTTCTGGCCCCGAATGTTTTAGCAGAGCCATTTTTTCTGCAGAGATTCCCCCCAACTTCAGGTTGGCGGCTGGAATAAGCAAGTTTTCTGGCGAGTCGAAGCCCGAGACATGGTTCGATGATTACCGAGTGGCTGTGCAGATTGGTGGAGGAAATGATAACATAGCCATGAAGCATTTGTCCTTGATGTTAGATGGTTCTGCCAGAGCCTGGTTGAATCGTTTGGCTCCCTCTAGCATCCATTGCTGGGAGGATCTGGCCTGAGTGTTCATCAGAATGTTTGAGGGCACCTGCAAGCGTCCAGCTGGTTTGATTGATTTGCAGCACTGCGTTCAGAAGCCTAACGAAACCTCGAGAGACTACATTCAGCGTTGGTCCACTCTACATCACACAGTGGAGAATGTTTCCGAACATCAAGCTGTTTGTGCTTTCAAGGCCGGTGTTAGATACAGAGAGCTCTACCTGAAATTTGGTCGCACAGGTGATATTTCCCTGAGCAAAATGATGGAGATTGCTACTCGGTACGCCAATGGCGAAGAGGAAGACCGCCTCCGTAGAGGTAAAGGAAAAGTAGTCGACAATGATGCCGGCGGAAATTCCAGTCGGAAGCATAAGCGCAAGGCTGATCCCCCTGCTCAGGCTGAAGCTGCCTTTCTGGCGTCACAAGGCAAAAATAAGGGAAAATCCAAAACTAAGTTCACCCCCAAGAAGTCAAAGAGTCAGTCGGGTACAGATGTTATGGATTTACCGTGTGCAATCCACACGAAGAAAGATGAAGAGGGCAATTTGGTATTGCCGAAGCATACCACTCGACAGTGCCGTTTGCTGATCCAGCAGTTCAAGGAAAGTCAGTCGAGTGAGAAAGATCCTGAAAAGGAGGATGAAGAAGACAAAGAAGAGTTCCCTCAGGTCAATGGCACTCTGTTGATTTTTGCTGATGTTGAAAGCAAGAGTCGACCGAAAGTTATCAACAGAGAAGTCAACATGGCCGTTCCTTCCACCCCCACATACCTCAAGTGGCTTAGACTGCTATCACATTTGACCAGTCGGATCACCCAGCTCATATCGCTACCCCCGGTCGGCAAGCGCTGGTAGTAGACCCGGTGGTTGGGGGCACTCGACTACGCAAAGTCTTGATGGATGGTGGGAGCGGTTTGAACATCCTGTATGCAGATACCCTCAAGGGGATGGGCATTCCGATGTCCCAACTCAGCGAAAGCAACATGCAGTTCCATGGTGTCATCCCCGGGAAGAAGGCCAAGTCACTCAGCCAGATAGCATTAGATGTGGTGTTTGGCGATGATAAACATTTTCGCAAAGAGAAATTGACGTTCGAAGTGGTGGATTTCCAGAGCGCGTACCACGCCATCCTTGGCCGTCCGGCTTATGATCGTTTCATGGCCCGTCCATGCTACGTGTATCTCAACCTGAAGATGCCCGGGCCCAAGGGTGTGATCACAGTCACTGGTAATCGACAGAGGGCTGAGGAGTGCCTCCAGCAGGGCTCCAAAATTGCTGATCATCAGATGGCTATGGTCGAGTTGGAGGAGTACAAGAAGAACGCTGATCCTACCGACTTGCTGCGCGCTAAGAAGCCGCTTCTGAGTCAGCTTTTCAGTCGGCAGGGGAAGTGAAGAAAGTGAACATTCACCCGACGGACCCAACTGCTGCCCCAACCAACATCTCAATGACACTCGATAGTAAATAGGAAGCCGAGCTCATCCAGTTCCTCCGTGAGAACTGGGACATCTTCGCATGGAAGCCTGCTGACAAGCCGGGTGTACCCAGGGAACTGGCTGAGCACCGACTTAGAGTTGACCCGAAGGCAAAGCCTGTGAAGGAGCACTTGCGTCGGTCGGCAACAGAGAAGCGAAAAGCAATCGGCGAGGAGGTGGCTCGTCTCTTGACAGCCAAGTTTATACGTGAAATTTACCACTCCGAGTGGTTATCAAACGTCGTCATGGTCCCTAAAAAGGACAAGTCACTTCGCATGTGTATTGATTTCAAACATATCAATCGGGTCTGCCCGAAAGATCATTTTCCGCTCCCCCGCATAGATCAGATTGTCGACTCAACTGCGGGGTGCGAGCGTCTATCTTTTCTTGATGCTTACTCTGGCTACCATCAGATCCGTCTGTTTGGTCCAGATGAAATAAAGACAGCCTTCATCACCCCATTCGGGTGTTACTATTATATCACCATGCCTTTTGGTCTAAAAAATGCTGGCGCTACTTTCATGCGCATGATTCAGAAATGTTTGCTTGATCAGATCCCTCGGAACGTTGAAGCATATATGGATGATATCGTAGTCAAGTCTCGCAAAGGTTCCGACCTATTTTTTGACTTGGCTGAAACATTCGCCAATCTGAGGAGGTATGATATCAAGCTAAATCTGACTAAGTGCACTTTCGTTGTTCCTGGTGGCAAGTTACTCGGTTTTCTCGTTTCCGAAAAAGGAATCGACGTCAATCCTGAAAAGATCAGTGCCATCACCCGAATGAAAAGCCCTGAGCGTGTGCATGACGTCCAGAAGCTTACAGGTTGCCTGGCAGCGTTGAGTCGATTCATTTCTCGTCTCGGTGAGAAGGCATTGCCTTTATACCGATTGATGAAGAAATCTGACACATTTGAGTGGACTCCAGAAGCTGAGGCAGCGTTTGTTGAGCTCAAAACCCTGCTTTCAACCTAGCCGGTGCTTGCTGCTCCGCACAGCAAAGAGCCTTTGCTCCTGTACATTGCGGCTACTAATTAGGTCATCGGTACAGTTCTCACTGTCAAGAGGGAAGAGGAAGGCAAAGCTTACAAGGTCCAGCATCCTGTTTACTACATCTCTGAAGTGTTGACTCCTTCAAAACAAAGGTATCCACATTACCAGAAGCTCGTATATGGTATATATCTGTCAGCAAAGAAGGTGGGACACTACTTTCAAGATCACTCAATTTCAGTCGTCAGTGATGCTCCGTTGTCTGAGATTCTCAACAATCGAGACGCAACTGGTTGAGTGGCCAAATGGGCTATTGAGCTCCTCTATTTTGATATAAAGTTTGAAGCGAAGTAAGCAATCAAATCTCAAGCTCTTGCTGATTTCCTTGCCGAGTGGATCGAACAGCAGCAGCCAATCCAAGTTCACTCGGCACACTGGACCATGTTCTTTGACGGCTCTAAGATGCTGAATGGGTCTGGTGCTGGTGTAGTATTAGTGTCCCCAAAAGGCGATAGACTCAGCTATGTATTGCAGATTCACTTTGATTCCTCCAATAATGAAGCTGAATATGAAGCACTCCTGTACGGGTTGCGTATGGCCATTTCACTCGGCGTCCGGCGCCTGATGGTTTACGGTGACTCTGATTTGGTGGTCAATCAGGTGATGAAAGAGTGGGATGTCAGGAATCCCGCTATGACTGGATACTGCAATGCAGTAAGGAAGCTTGAGAAGAATTTTGAAGGTCTGGAACTCCATCATGTTCCCCGAGTGAAAAATCAGGCAGCTGATGAGTTAGCAAAGATTGGATCCACTCGGAAGCCTGTCCCCAGTAATGTGTTTCTTGAGCACCTACATTCTCCTTCAGTACAAGAAGATCCCTTCACTGAAGAGCCCCCGCAAGCAAAGAGCGCTTCTGATCCGACTGAAGTTGAAGTCCCAGCGGTCATAGATCTGGTCAGGGAGATTCTGGTGATCATGCCCGACTGGACTGTACCTTATGTTGCATACATCCTGAGGCGAGAACTCCCAGATGACGAAGATGAAGCTCGGCAGATAGTCCGCAGATCCAAGGCCTTTACTGTTATAGATGGACAACTCTACAGAGAAAGCGTAACTGGCGTAGCTCAGCGGTGTATCACTCCTGAAGAAGGTCAAATGATTTTGGTGGAGATTCACTCGGGAGCTTGTGGTCATCATGCGTCCTCCAGGACGATTGTTGCCAATGCATACCGGGCTGGTTTCTTCTGGCCGCGCGCCAATGAGATGGCTAAGGAGATTGTTGATCACTGCGAAGGGTGCCAGTTCTATTCGAACCTGTCGCACAAGCCTGCGTCTGCCTTGAAGACTATTCCACTCGTCTGGCCGTTTGCAGTATGGGGTTTGGATATGGTTGGTCCCCTTCGAACAGGTCAGAGTGGATTTACTCATTTACTGGTAGCAGTCAACAAGTTCACTAAGTGGATTGAAGACAAACCCATCAAGACGTTGAATGCCCGCACTGCAATCAAATTCATGAAAGAGATAACGTTCCGGTATGGAGTTCCTCACAGCATCATTACGGACAATGGTTCAAACATTGACTCGGAAGAGTTCAAATACTTTTGCTCCTCTCAAGGCACTCGGGTGGATTACGCATCCGTTGCGCACCCCCAGTCTAACGGTCAAGCTGAGCGAGCGAATGGCCTTATCCTTCAAGGGCTGAAGCCTCGACTCATGCGAGATCTCGATCATGCAGCTGGAGCTTGGGTCACTGAATTGCCGTCTGTTCTGTGGGGCTTGAGGATGACTCCTAATTGGTCGACTGGACGCACTCCGTTCTTTTTGGTATACGGAGCCGAAGCCGTTTTGCCCAGCGACGTCCTTCACAATTCTCCCCGAGTAGATCTTTACTCAGAACCTGAGGCTGAGCAGACACGACTAGACGGAGTGGACCTCCTAGAAGAAGAACGCGAGATGGCTTTGATTCGGTCGACTGCGTACCAGCAAGATCTGCGCCGCTTCCATGCAAGACATGTCAGGAGTCGGTCGTTCCACGAAGGTGATCTTGTGCTCCGAGTGGATCAGCAGCGACCTCACAAGCTGGCTCCAGCGTGGGAAGGCCCTTTCGTCGTCACCAAAGTGCTGAACAATGGAGCCTACCACCTCTTTAACACGAAGAAGAATATCGACGAACCGCGCGCCTGGAACGCGGATTTGCTTCGACGTTTTTATACTTGACGACTGAATGGTTTTGATGTAATAAGAGTTCTCCAGACAATGTCGTTTGTTAAAGTTATGACTTCCGCAGTCTATTGTCGATTCCGATCGCACAATTTCTTATTCAGAAACTACTCCGAGTGATGAGCGATCCTCACACTCGGGGGCTTAGCTGCGAACCAGTTTTCACCTAAGTTAAAAACCCTTCCGAGTGGATAAGATATCATTCACTCGGAAACTTAGCTGCAAACCAGTCTTCGTCTAAGTTCAAAACTACTCCGAGTGATGAGCGATCCTCACACTCGGGGGCTTAGCTGCGAACCAGTTTTCGCCTAAGTTAAAAACCCTTCGAGTGGATAAGATATCATTCACTCGGAAACTTAGCTGCGAACCAGTCTTCGTCTAAGTTCAAAACTACTCCGAGTGATGAGCGATCCTCACACTCGGGGGCTTAGCTGCGAACCAGTTTTCGCCTAAGTTAAAAACCCTTCCGAGTGGATAAGATATCATTCACTCGGAACCTTAGCTGCGAACTAGTCTTCATCTAAGTTCAAAATTACTCCGAGTGATGAGCGATCCTCACACTCGGGGGCTTAGCTGCGAACCAGTTTTCGCCTAAGTTCAAAACCCTTCCGAGTGGATAAGATATCATTCACTCGAAAACTTAGCTGCGAACCAGTCTTCGTCTAAGTTCAAAACTACTCCGAGTGATGAGCGATCCTCACACTCGGGGGCTTAGCTGCGAACCAGTTTTCGCCTAAGTTAAAAACCCTTCCGAGTGGATAAGATATCATTCACTCGGAAACTTAGCTGTGAACCAGTCTTCGTCTAAGTTCAAAACTACTCCGAGTGATGAGCGATCCTCACACTCGGGGGCTTAGCTGCGAACCAGTTTTCGCCTAAGTTAAAAACCCTTCCGAGTGGATAAGATATCATTCACTCGGAAACTTAGCTGCGAACCAGTCTTCGTCTAAGTTCAAAACTACTCCGAGTGATGAGCGATCCTCACACTCGGGGACTTAGCTGCGAACTAGTTTTGCCTAAGTTAAAAACCCTTCCGAGTGGATAAGATATCATTCACTCAGAAATTTAGCTGCGAACCATTCTTCGTCTAAATTCAAAACTACTCCGAGTGATGAGCAATCCTCACACTCGGGGGCTTAGCTGCGAACCAGTTTCGCCTAAGTTAAAAACCCTTCCAAGTGGATAAGCTATTATTCACTCGGAAACTTAGCTGCGAACCAGTCTTCGTCTAAGTTCAAAACTTCTCCGAGTGACGAGCAGTCCATTCACTCGGAAACTTAGCTGCGAACCATCCTTTGCCTAAGTTTAAAATTCTTTCGAGCAATGAACATCCATCTCGCTCGGAAACGAGACAAACTTAACCAAGCGAAGGATTATAAAGTAAAACGCGGATAAATCCTAGCGAGGATAAAAGTTCTCCACACAAGCAAAGGTACTCAGGCTTAAGGCCTGAACGAAGTTTTAATCGGTTACACCATCACTCGGCATACCGAGTCAAATAAAGTGTCAACTGTTTTTTAAGCACCAGTGGGGCTTGAGGGCTCGACAAAGGTATCCAAGTCAATTCCGTCGGCGATCCGAGTGGCTGCTTCAATGAAGGTCTCCATGAAGTCCTGAAATTGAAGTTTCTTGGTATTGATCACTTGGAGAGCCTTCAGTTTGTCCTCCCTGGCCTCCTTGCAATGAACCCGAACGAGTGAAAGTGCCACATCGGCACCGCAGCGAGCGGCGGATTTCTTCCATGCTTGCACTCGACCAGGGATATCGTTGAGACGGGTCATCATTGACTCGAGGTCAGTCTGGAGGGAGTCTTTAGGCCACAATTCCTTGTCGATCTTCCCCAACGCAGACCTCAGTCGAGTGATATAACTTTGGACATTCCTGAGACGAGCTTCAAGTCGAAACATGTCCACGGCCACGGCATCTCCGACAGGTGACTTGGCGGGATCCAGATTTGGCTCGATTTCTTCAGTTTCCTTCTCAAAATCTTGACAGAATTCTGTGCGAAGAGAAAGCGAAAAGATGATCACATTGTCGTTCTGAAGAAATCAAAGAAATTTACTCGACAGAGGAAAATTACCTTCAAGCATGCCGAACATCTTCTTCGCGAAATCTCCTAAGTGTTGCTCCAGAGCGCTTCTTTTCTTGGTCTGCACTTTGAGCTTTTTGATCCAGTCGGCTCGTTCCTGCTTGAGTTTGGTATTCTCTTCTTCCAATTTGCTGGCCGCGGCAAGTTTCTTCTCGGCGGCTTCAGTTTTCTCCCTCGCCACCTTCTGAGCGTCGGCGAGTGCCTTGTCCTTGTCTTCAAGCGCCTTCTTCATGGTATCTAAAGAAATAGCATTGTTGAGTCGCGGTTGGAGTCGGCGGTTCTCATCACGTACGTCTGTTCGAGTGGATTCACTCGGTTCAAAGGATGGAAGATGAAAGTAATAATGCAATTGATCGACAAGGATTACCTCCCAACATCTTCAGTTTAGTCTGTGCACGGTCCAGGTTGTTGTTTGTTAGCTCTAGATCCAGCAGAAGTCGATTCTTTTCCTTCTCCAGCTCGACATACTTGGTCCCGAGCCCACAAGCTTTCTGAAATCAGCAAAGAAGTAGTTCAGTCGACGATAATGTTTTTTCACTCCCGAGTGGAAAAGAACATCTCCAGTCGACTGGATGGCGACCCGTCGCCCCACCCCACACCCCTGCAAAGCGTCATATCATGGTTGATGGAAATGATGTCCATGAAACCTGCAGGACAGGTGACGAGTATACTCCAAGTACGAAAAAGGATTACGTACCAAAGTTCTTAAGACTACTGCTCATCGTAAACGATCAACAGTAGTCTCGGGGACTACACCCAGTGGGTGCACTCAGCGTGCCCCCACTGGATACAAAACCACTCGACCAGGCTTGACTTGTCCGAGTATAAACAAAAGAAGCAAACATGCAAACATTATCTCTATTAGACCCCTGCCGATGTCTTCGCCATTCGACAGCGGTCTCGGGGACTACACCCAGTGGGTGCACTCAGCGTGCCCCCACTGGAGCTACTACCACTCGACCAGGTCTGTCTTGTCGAGTGAAAGTCAGCTATCAACGCAAAATTAAGACCCCTGCCGACGTCTTCGCCATTCGACAGCGGTCTCGGGGACTACACCCAGTGGGTGCACTCAGCGTGCCCCCACTGGACCAAAAACCACTCGACTAAGACCCGATCTACTCGAGGAAAAAACAAGCAAGTACGCATCTGAAGAAAACACCCAGTGGGTGTAAAAGCAAAATGGACAGGAATTCAATCGGAAATGAACTTACAATAGAACTTACTCGGACGTTAGCTTGAAGCGCTGAGCTGGCATCATAGGCTAACTTGCTGGCCTCATATGCCTCCTTTGTCCGTAGCATCATTTGCCCAGCCTGAATCATGGCTTCTTTGGCAGCTCCAGTCTGGTCTTCTGGGACGTGGTACAGAGGGTATGCAGGCGCCAGGTGAGTCGGTGTTATAGTTGATGTCATGAGAGGTGCTTGAGGTTGCCCGATCGACGTTGAAACCACAAGGGTTGAAGTCGCTGGTGGAGCACTCGACAGAGGAACCGCAGGGGTTCTGGCTCGAGAAGAATCACCAAGCTCTTGGGAAGACACGGCGGTCGAGAGACGTGGCATCTGTTCTGATGACGTTCTCCGAGTGCGTACCCGTGGAGTGTCCATGGCAGCAACTTCACCTTCAGCACCCTGCTGCGGCTCCTCGTCGTCCTCCACATGGATGATGTTTTCAACTTTCAATCGACAACGTCAGACGGTTCATTCGACAAATTACCTTCAGAAAATCAGTCTACAGTGAAGATTTATTATACTTCTTTGAGAAGTGGCCGCGTCAGGAGTATCCACTTCCATGTGATCCCCCTCATCCCGCGGGGGCGACGTCACTGAGGTAGCAGCTCTGGCGAATAAATTTCACTCGGTCAGCAAAGACATGAAGGTTCATAGCAGCAGGAAAAGAAAATAAACACTCACGTTGAGGCGACATGCACAGCAATCTTGATATGAGGCAGGGCCTTCCGAGGCTTTGGCACGTCTGGCTTTGGCTGTTTCGCAGCTCTTTCAGTCGACCCAGATGTCGCGGCACGGTCGCGTTTCGGGTTTCGGGTGCTCGACACCAAAGTTTTGCTTGGGGCGGCCTCCGGGTCCTCACGCAGCTTGGTACGACGCTCGACACGCGAAGGAGCCTGGGCCTCTACCTCGCCTTCCTCAATTTCTTCCAGGTCGTCATCACTGCCTTCACTGTCATCAGCGTAGTCAACGTCTGCGTTGTCGCCTGCGCTCGCTTCAGGGTCCTCTGGCTGCTCCCCATTTGGCACGGGCTAATACATACTCGTAAACTCCTGCAAGATGCAAGTTGTGAAGTCAGTCGACTAAAGACGCAGTTACTCGACAAAATATGAACGCACTTGACAAAGATGCAACTCACCCGGTTCGTCGGCGGATTCAAAGCAGAAAAGGACAAGATTCGCTTGGCTCCCAGAGGGATGTCGCAGGCTCCAGTGATGCTTCTGAGCCACTAAGCAACGGTCTCATCAGAAACCTCCTCTGGATGTGTCCGAGTGGTATCCTTGGGGCCCGAATAATGCCACATAGTGTGATCCCTGGCTTGAAGAGGCTGGATACGTCGACTGAGAAACGTCTCTAAGAGATCCATACTAGTCACTCCGCCACGGACCAGATCTACCACTGCATTCACTAAAATCCCTACCTGGATCTTCTCCCCCTTTGTCACACTCAGTGTTCTGGGAGTGGTGGGTCTATCCAAAGTGAAAGGGGAAAGACCAGTCAACGTATTGGGAGACGCAACATCCTTGCAATAAAACCATGTCGACTGCCAACCCCGAACTGAGTCAGGAAGGGTCATCGACGGGAACGAACTTCTACCTCTCTTTTGGACCCCCAGGCCACCACACAGTTGGACGACGTTGGTCTTGCTATCATTAGGATTGGCTTTCTTGACGCATTGGGATCGGACGGAGAATATATGTTTGAACAAACCCCAATGTGGAGGACAACCCAAGAAACACTCGCACATGGTGACGAAAGCAGAGAGATACGAAATAGTATTCGGAGGAAAATGGTGGAGTTGCACCCCGAAAAATTTCAGAAACCCGCGGAAGAATGGATGAGGGGCATGGAAAAACCTCGCTCGACGTGGGTGAGGAGGAGGACTCGCTCGCCCTCGCGCGGCTCCGGCTTAGCCTCGCCCTCCGACAGCCTCCAGGACCCTTCAGCTATCAACCCGTCAACGACGAGATTCTGGACATCCTCGGTCGAGACCGTCGATGGGAGAAAATCTCCCTGGATCCACCCCGGCGGCGCCGTGAATCGGGCGCCTGATGGTTTCCTCGCCTTTGCACCTCCCTTCTTAGCGTGCTCGAGCTTCTCCGTCTTGCTCTTCGTCATCGCGGCGGCGGTCGTCGAGGCGGAGCTTAGCGGTGCGCGTGGGGCGGGGGAGGTGGAGGAGAAGTGAAGATTTGGGGGAGAAACACTGTGCCGGCCGCGGTATCGTCGCCTCTTATATCTGCCCGAGTGGGTCACTGACCCGCGGGCCCGCCAGATCTCTGGGTATCTCGAATTCAGAGGAGGAGCGGTACGTGGCGGTAAAGACGGCGCGAAAATCGAGGCATCGTGCCTTCACTTGCCTTAGTCGTTGCGTCATCTTCGCTCAGCGCTCGCTTGTCCAAATTTCGAATCCCGTGAAATCTGGGCCAGACGGAGCGACCCGTCGCATCAGAATACCCAGCTGAACACTCGGACCTGACTCTGTGCTGAAGTTCTCTCGGATACATTTCAAGACAAGAATCAATCAGGGTGAATGATAAAGATTCCAATCGACGCGAACTTCTGTGAAGCCCCAAAATACACTCGGAGTTTTTGTGTCTTGTCAGAACCTGCATCGATCCTTTTTACACTCGAACCCCGATCCATTCGGGGGCTAATGATGGGGATATGTACCTAGGGTAGGGTCATAGGCCTGACCTACATACCCTACCTAAGGACACTGCCCCAGAAAGCTTAAGGACCACAAGGAAGCTTCCGACTGAAATCACCAAGGCATACAAGTCACTCGACAATGTCCACTCGGAGATTACCTTTTACTCGACAAGAACTAGAAGACAGTCGACCGCTGAAGACCAGAAGCCACCCCAGGGAGGCTAATGGGCAGGCATTTGTCTAAATCATAAGTAGCATTTATTACATACATTACCAGTAACGTTCGCCTTTATAGCCACGATCGGACCCTTAGATGTCGGGCATTATGAGGGGCAGCGCACTCTATATAAGCCGCCGCTCCCCTCTGGCACAAGGGTTCGCACCCTGTAACTCATATATTCCACACGACAGAAAAGCTCCTGAGCACCGAGACGTAGGGCTGTTACCTCCACGAGAGGGGCCTGAACTCGTACATCCGTGTGTACATCCTCGACGTAGCTAGGACTCTGCCCTCTCCCTTCGTACCCCTATCTTCTACTGTCAGGCTCGTTCCCATGACACCGGCCATCATTGCCCTTCCTTGAATGCGGCTGTCTCCTTGTGTCTTCCCCCCCTCGGTCCGTCCGGATGTGACCCGCCATGGGCAGATGAAGCGATGTGAAGCAAGGCTGCACGCCGACCGAGTCTGGCATGTGGCGCCCGGGGAGTGCATGGCGCCTCCACTCCCCACAACGCCCCATGGACAGCAGTTGCGCCTATAAACCCGCCCCACCTGGGGGGTCATGCCATCCTGACGCGCCCTCTCGCTTCCCATCATTCCAAAGATATCTTTCTCATCCTCCCCTCTTCCCTTACCTTCCATGGCATCCGGAGGGAGTGCAGCGGGTGCGGGGAAGCGCACGGGGTCTCCGGCTCCACCGCCAGCCTCTGGAGGCAGCTGTGGGGGGCCTTCGAGGCCGGCTCAAGCACGCCGGCGTTGGGCCATCATCGACGAGTAAGTGTTCCGTCGCCCACCCCCTTTTCTTGCAACCATGCCCGCCGCACCGGACCTGATTGCCTCCTTCTCCCAGGGCGCCTACGCCCAAGAAGCGCAAGCTTGACAAGCTTCAGGAGGAGGCAGAGGCGCTGAGGGCCCAGCTAGCGGGCGCCGAGGCCGCCCTCTAGGCTGCGCTCAGAGGCGAGGAGGAGGCCAAGGCGGAGCTGGCGTCCCTTCAGGTCTAGATCAAGGGAGCAGCTGACGCCGTGCAAGCTGCCCAGGACGAGGCGGCACACGCGAAGATGCTGGAGGCGCAGCGCGCCAAGCAGTACCTGGACATTACCCACCGCGCGGTTGGTGTGGTTAGCCGTTTCGTCGAGGAAGCCCCCGCACTGCTGTGCGCGCACGGCGACGGGGGTTACCTCAACTTCTTCGGCAAGGTGGTGGAGGCGCTAGAGACCGGCGTCTCCCGGGTGGATGAAGATAACGTGTCCAGCGCGCGCGACCTCCTGGACATCGCGCTGACGCACATCTTCTCCAACCTGCGCCGCCACGTTCCGGAGCTTGATCTCCCTGCGTCATGTCGCCGGTGCCCGAGGAGCTCCAGAGGCCCCTCAGGGATGAGGTGCGCCAGCATGTGGAGTCCCTGGTGGAGCGGTTCGTCCAGGAGCCTTCCTCCGACGAGGGCGACGACTCCGGCGCCAAGGCTGGCGGAGGTCTGGATAGTGACAACGGCTCCTCTGCCTAGGCCTCCCCTGTTTTCTTCCGTTGGTTCCTATTACATCAAGAAGCACTTGGCCCCTGAGGGCATTAAACTTTTGTGTTTTACCTTCGTCTTCCACCCTCTTCTTTTAAACCGTCGGTTGCTTGTTTTGTGCGCCGCGCCCTCATCTCTTCCACGGAGTTTTGTGTCAACGTTGGTGCGGCACCACGCACTCCCTCGCACCTTCGCTCGTTCCACTGTGCCGCTGCTCTGCACCCGGCGCTCTTCGTGAGGTCCACGGAGGTGTCGCACGATGCCCGGCGATAGCGGCCTGCCGTAGCCTCACGAGGTGGACCCCCCTGAGGGGGAGCGTGTCGGCGTCCTGGGAACGGGGGTACCCAGACTTGCCTGCCTGCAGCCCAAGGCGTGGCCCACCTCAACGACCAGGTACGGCCCAGCGTGGCCTCGCTCAACACAAGGACCTCGCGAGGCCCCGAGCTCGCGGGGGAAACAGCGCCAAGACCCGCAGGGAGGTAGGCCTCCCCAGGCCTCCTCCCGAGCGGCGGAGACTTCTATGCAACGCACGACCTTAGGAGGCCAAAGGTGACGCCAGCCGGGCCAGGCGGGCGCCAGCGTGCCAGAGGAGGCAGTTTACCCTTTGGTGCAAAGGATGCAGGGGAGCACGCGAGTTCCCAAAGCGCCCCCCAAAGGTTTCCACTTCGGCGCAACAAGACCAAGACCCCAGGCCCCACAGGACGGGCGTCATCACCGAGCCCACCTCTGCATCACCGTCGACTACTTTGCAGGCGAAGACCGCCTTTTGTCAGGATAGGATATACCTCCTGTCCCCTTTCAAATTTGGCCGTTGTGGGATCCCTTCCCGCCGTTGCGTTAAGGGAAGAGGACCCGGGCCACTATAAATAGAGGCGAGGCAGCTCTGTAGAGGGGGCGACAGAATCACCCGCAAACACACCGCGAGGCAACTCACCACTGTACTAGTTCATCCACAAACCTCCTCGAGAGGCAATCCACCAAAAGCAGGAGTAGGGTTTTACGCTACGCAGCGGCCCGAACCTGGGTAAATTCTCGTGTGCCATCTTCTTCCTTGCCATCGAGCAGGGTTACTGTGTTGTGAGCTTGGTGGGGGTGAAGCTGCTGGGGATCTTCGCACACGCCCCTGGGTTCGAACTTCCTAGGGTTTTGCGGAGCCCGAAATCCGACACTTGGCGCGCCAGGTAGGGGCCGTGTCGGAGCCTTCAGCAAGCTTCACTTCTTCTTCGCCCCCTCGTGTCGATGGTCGACGCAACCCCCAGGGCCGGGCAGCCCTTGGCACGCGGTGGCGCCTCGGCTCGCAGGGTCGGCCCGGCAGTCGCATGCATCCTCGGCGGATCGCAGGCGCCCGCCTCCAGCCGCCAGGTCAAGCGGTTCCTCCGCCAGGTAAGCGCAGTCCGGCCACGGACCGAGACCACGCAGCACCGAGCGTGGCCGAAGATCGACATCACCTTCGGCCCTGACGATCACCCCAGAACAACGACTGCCGCCGGTGCGCTCCCCATACTGTGCACACCAACCATAAACAGTGTGGCCGTCACCAAGACCCTCATAGACGGCGGGGCCGGCCTCAACGTCCTCTCCGTGGAGACCTTCAACGCGCTGCAGGTGCCCCAAGCCAACTCGCGCATTCAAGGCCTTTCTCCGGGGTGGCTGGGGGCTCCGTCGCCCTCTTGGGGCGGGTGCGCCTCCCCGTCACCTTCGGCACCCGCTCCAACTTCCGTACCGAGCAGATTGACTTTGACGTCGCCCACATCCACCTCCCTTACAACGCGATACTTGGCTACCCCGCCCCCGCCCAGTTCATGGCGGCAACGCACCCAGGCTACAACGTCATCAAGATGCCCGGGAGCGGCGGCATCCTCTCCATCGCTGGAGACACCAAGGACGCGGCCCACGCACTCAAGCTCGCCTACAAGGCCGCGGCCATGGCACGCCCCAGCACGGGCGACGTCGCGCAGACCTCGGAGGGCGTTGAGAACGTTGCCAACGTTGCGCTAGTGAAGAAGAAGCAGCTGTTCTCTCAGAACCGGGCTGAGACAAAGCTGGTGCCCGTAGGTGACGAGAATCCTGGCCTTACCTTCACTATCGGCGTCGGCCTGCCACAGGAGCAGGAAGAGGCGTTGGTAGCCTTCCTCCGCGCTAATAAGGATGCGTTCGCGTGGAACGCTTCGGACCTGGTGGGGGTCCCGAGGGATGTGATCGAGCACCACCTCATGGTGTGTCCCAATGCGCGCCCAGTGAAGCAAAAGGCGAGGAGGCAGGCTCAAGAAAAGCAGGCGTTCATCGCCTAAGAGGTTGGCAAACTGAAAGAGGCAGGAGTCATCCGGGAGGTGCAGTACCCGGAGTGGCTCGCCAACCCGGTAGTCGTACCGAAGAAGTGCGGGAAGGTGCGCATGTGTGTCGACTTCATGAACCTCAACAAGGCCTGCCCTCAGGACCCATTCCCGCTGCCGCGCATCGACCAGATTGTGGACTCCACCGCCGAATGCGACCTCCTGTGCTTCCTGGACGCCTTCTTGGGCTACCATCAGATAAAGATGGCGGTGGAGGACGTTGAGAAGACGGCCTTCCTCACCATTTGTGGTGTGTTCTGCTACACGTGCATGCCCTTCGGGCTACGGAACGCGGGCGCAACCTTCCAGCGGCTGATGCACATCGCCCTGGGGCCACAGCTTGGGAGGAACACAGAAGCCTACGTCGACGACATCGTGGTCGAGTCGCGGGAAGCCAAGACCTTGATCGAAGACCTGGAGGTGACGTTCGCCAGCCTGAGGCAGGTGAACCTGAGGCTCAACCCCGAGAAGTGTGTCTTCGGAGTCCCGTCGGGCAAACTGCTTGGTTTCTTGGTGTCGCACCGGGGGATTGAGGGGAACCTGGAGAAGGTCAAATCTATAAGCAAGATGGGCCCGCCTTAGACACTCAAGAAAATGCACAAGCTGGCGGGCTGCGTAACCTCCTTGGGGCGCTTCATCTCGAAGCTTGGCGAGCGGGCCTTGCCGTTCTTCAAGCTCATGAAGAGGAAGGCCCCTTTGAGTGGACTCCGGAGGCAGACGCGGCATTCGAGGACCTCAAGCAGTACCTCACGAGCCCACCAGTAATGGTGGCACCTCGCCCTCGGGAGCCCCTGGTGCTGTACCTCGCTGCCACCCCGCACTCCGCCAGCGCTGCGCTTGTGGCAGTCAGGGAGGAGCATGCTGACAAGCGTGTTGCGCCTTCAGGCACGGGCGGGCCCCCAGGTGGTGGGCAGAGCGACACGCCGGACCCTAAGAAACCTCCATCCCCTCGAGACAATGCTCCCGAGGCCCCTGTCGCCTCGGCCACCCCCGAGGCACCTGGGCCTCGAGAGCCCGCAGTGGAGAGAGGTGACGCGGAAGGCCTCTCCCTCGTTGAACATCCGGTGTACTATGTGAGTACCGTGTTGTGGGACGCGCGCTCACGCTACCCTATGCAGCAAAAGCTCTTGCTTGCGCTCCTCGTCGCCTCAAGGAAACTGCACCATTACTTCCAGGGGCATCCCATCAGGGTCGTCTCCGCGTACCCCATGGAGAAGGTGCTGCGCAACCCCAACGCAGCGGGGAGGGTGGCAGAATGGAACATCGAGTTGCAAGCCCTCAATATAGAGTTCAGCACGACCAGGGTCATCAAGGGGGCGGCCCTGGCGGACTTTGTAGCTGAATGGACGGACGCTCCCGACCGGGGGCTGGGTGAGGGCCAGTCCCTTGCCCCCGGCGACGAGGCACCTGAGGATTGGATCATGCACTTCGATGGGGCCTTTGCGCGCAGGGGAGCAGGGGCCGGAGTCTTGCTCATGTCCCCGACCGGGGACAAGCTCTACTACGCCGTGCAACTCTGTTTCCAGCATGGAGAAAAGGTCTCCAACAACATCGTGGAGTACGAGGGCTTAATCGCCGGCCTCCGGGCCGTGGCCGCCTTGGGGATTCAACGCCCCACCATCAACGGCGATTCCCAGCTCCTCATCAACTTCTCCAACAAGGAGTACACGCCTAAGGACGAGCACATGGAGGCATACTTGGCGGAGGTACGTAAGATTGAAAAACATTTCCAGGGCTTGGAGTTGCAGCACATCCCGCGCGGCGTGAACAAGGAGGCCGATGACATCGCCAAGAGGGCATCGCGCCGTAGCCTCAAGAGCCGGGCGTCTTCGAGGAACGACTCTTCAAGCCATCCGCGACACCACCAACTGGGGATCAGGCATCGCGGAATGAAGAGCTGCCCCCAGTGCCACCCTCAGGAGCTCCGACTTGTGGTCCGACCTCAGGAGCCCGACTGCTCCTGGCGCTGGAGCCCGGAGTCGACGACTGGACACAGGAGTTCAAGACGTACCTGCTTCACGGCACATTACCCGAAAAGGAGGAAGACGCGGAGCATGTGGCACGACAGGTCACAGCTTATTGTCTTCGGGACGGCGAGCTGTACCGAAGGCGCCCGAACGACGTCGTGTTGCGGTGCGTATCCAGGGAGCAGGGGTGCGAGCTACTGGCTGACATCCATTGGGGAGACTACGGGCATCACTCCTCGTCATGCAGCCTTGTAGGGAAGGCATTCTGCACTAGTTTCTACTAGCCCACGGCGCTCAACGACGCCACCGAGCTGGTCCGGTCTTGTGAGGCCTGTCAGTTCCACGCCAAGCAAATTCATCAGCCCGCGCAGGGCCTCCAGACCATCCTGCTTTCCTGGCCCTTCGCGGTCTGGGGGCTGGATATACCGGGGCCCTTTCCGCGGGCAGCAGGTGGGTACCGCTACCTCTACGTCGCCATCGACAAGTTCACCAAGTGGGCGGAGGTGGAGCCCGTCTGCACCATCCCCGCCGAATCAGCCATCAAGTTCATCAAGGGCATCGTGAGCCGCTTCGGCGTCCCCAACCGCATCATCACCGATAACGGTTCATAGTTCACAAGTAACCTCTTCAGGACCTATTGTGCTAACCTAGGAACGCAGATATGCTACGCCTCAGTGGCGCACCCCCGAAGCAACGGTCAGGCAGAGCGTGCCAACGCAGAGGTCCTATGAGGCCTCAAGGCAAGGAGCTTCAAGAAGAAGCTTGAGGCCTGCGGCAAGGGTTGGGTCGACGAGCTTCAGTCCGTGTTGTGGTCTATCTGCACCACCGCGACTAAGCCCACCGGCGAGACCCGGTTCTTTCTCGTCTACGGCACTGAGGCCGTCCTTCTACACGAAGTCAAGCACCGCTCCCCGTGGGTTTTGGCATTTGACGAGGAGCGTCAAGATGCCTCACGGGGGACTGATATCGTGCTCGGGGAGGAGGCCCGGCGTCCAGCCTCGCTCCGAGCCGCGAGGTACCAGCATGCACTGCGGCGCTAGCATTGCTGTAACATCCGCTCCAGGACCCTCGAAGTTGGAGACCTTGTCCTGAGGCGGGTCCTCTCCAGGGAAGGCTTGCACAAGCTTTCGCCCATGTGGGAGGGCTCGTTCAAGGTCGCCCGCGTCACCAGACCTGGCGCTGTGCGTCTGGAGACTCAAGACGGAGTCCCCATCCAGAATGCCTGGAACATCCAGCACCTCTTCAAGTTCTACCCGTGACACTCTCACGTAATAATGAGTGGGCTGTATACGCCCGGAGCCCCCTGAAGACGCGGAGGGGTTCCCACCCATGCCCAAGTGGAAGCCCCATGCTCCACGCTGGCGGACAACACTGTCCTCCAATGACTATGCCCACGCAACATGGATGCCCTATGTTCCGCGCTGGGGGAAGATGAAGACTAGCCTAGGTGCCGGACGCGGCTGTTCTCTGCCTTTCTTGTGTTCGTATTTGACTTTTTTCCCGGAACGAAGTCCGAGGTTTTTTGTTGACTCTATTTAAAGGAAAAAGGGCGGGAATTTTTTCTTCTTGCAGTCCTCTCTTGAGATTTCTTTCTTCGAGGTAACGCCTGCCAGCCTCTCCCTCCCGCGCCCCACGAGTGGGGGCTACTGGCACGGTGCGCACACCTCGCCAAGGCCTTGGCGTCCTGGTCCCCGCGTGGCCTTGGTGTCCCGGTCCTCGCGTGACACTCTCGACAAAGCTAGCAGGCACACGCCGCCTCATTCTCGCTCGGGGGCTCCGCCGTGGTTCGGTGCGCTGTCTTAAAATCCCCTGGGGGCTCACGCCCCCTAGGGACAAGAACCGGCAAGAAGGATTGGTCGCCACTTAAACGTCAAGGGAGGCTCCTGAGCACTGCACCTCAGGAGTCTCACTGATCGCATGACTACTCGCTCGCTATTTGGTCTCGTCCTGGTGATCCGGACGCCCCAACGGCGGGCGAGGCCTCGCCCCTTTGGTCTCGTCCTGGTGATCCGGATGCCCCAACGGTGGACGAGGCATGCACGGGATCGGGCCCCGCCGACGTAGAGTGCCGCTGGAGCGTCAAAGGGGGCTCCTGAGCACTGCGCCTCAGGAGCCTCACTGATCGCGTGGCTACTCGCTCACTATTGGTCTCGTCCTGGTGATCTGGACACCCCAATGGCGATCGAGGCCTCGCCCCCTTTGGTCTCGTCCTGGTGATCCGGACGCCCCAATGGTGGCGGGGCATGCACGGGATCGGGCCCTGCAGACGTAGAGCGCCGAAAGCCCCCCCCCCCCAAGTCGCCTCATTCGCATGAAGGAGGAACCCCCCAAGCTCTCCAAGTGCTACTGGCTCCCTGGGCGCCACTGCTAAACCTCGCGATAGGGAAGCTCGCCGCGCACGCGTCAAGCTAAGCACTCTAACTACAATCAAAGGGAGGCCTCAGTTAATAGTAACGCAGCGACCGTGATACATAATGATAGTGCTAATAAGAGGGCGCACGCTCCAAAGTTCATCACACACCCGAAAGGGCCCCCCATGATTTTGATTACATGCAGAAGAGAAGAAAAGAAGGCGAAGGAGCCCCCGCTCCGGGGGCTGCCACTCCTGAGGCCCCGGCCTTGGCGCGCCGGCGCTCAGTCGGAGTCCTCCTCCTCCTTGATGGCACCGTGGTGGCACGTCGGCGTGACCTCTCCCCGGGCGGGGGAACGGCGCCGCCGCGGCTGGCTTCCCCCGGAAGATCGGGTGCGCCGGCGTGGCGGGGCGTCATAGCTGTCGTCGCTTGAGCTCTCCTCGGAGGATCTATCGCTGCTTCCGGAAACATGGCGGCCGTCGCCAAGGGCAAGCTCACCCCCAAGACCGCCGCTGCCGCCGCCCTCCGGGCATCACTCCAAACGCCTGCCATCCTCACCGAAGATCTTGACAAAAAGCGTCGTGGCGCCGCCGTGCTTGAAGTGGAGCGTGGGCCTCCCCTCCAGGCCGTGGGCGCGGGCGAAGGTCTGCCACCCGTGGCCCAAGAAGGCGTTGCCTGCGGGGGTGACCTCAACCTCCACCCACAACGCACCGCTGCAACACCCGTCGGCTTGCAGCCACAGGCATGTGGGCGCGTCAGCCGGCGACGTCTCTGCGAAGGAGCACAGAAGCTGCAACTAGGAGCTCGCCGCCCTCTCCACCGGCACCAGGAACTCCAGGCCCGTGTCGGCCGTGCAGGCTTGCGGACACGGCGGCCGAGCACCGACTGCAGGTCTTTTCCCCCTGCCACGGCCACCGCGCTCACTGCCTCCGGCTGCGCCAGCGGAAGCGCCGGGCCCCGCGGAGGGGCGCCCACGCCCACGGGGTGCCGCCGAAGATGTCCCAACATACTTGCGAGGGCGACCCCTACTCCTCTTGGGAGGTTCTTGGCCTGGCACCCCCTGGTAGGCCTTTCCTTTCTCGGCGGCGGAGAACCTCCTCACCAGCGTCATGATGGGGAAGACGAAGGATGAAGGCGGGGGAGAAAGAAGTAGGGATGGGCTGGGGGCTCAGTTTCCCCCCGCCCATTTATAGCTGGATGGAGGCCAACCGGCGCTTTCCCAACCCCGGGCATTGATGGCCCCGCAACGTGCGCTGATTAAAGGTCAGGCGGAGCGGTTGTCGAGGCTTCATGGGGAGTGGAGTCGCTCTGCACTCCTCGGGCGATGCATGCCAGACTCGATCGGCGTGCTGCCCTGCCTCACGTCGTTCCCTCTGCTCCCGTTGGGTCACATCCGCGTGGCCCGAGGGGGCGAGGACACGAAGAGACAGCTGCATTCAAGGAAGGCAATGATGGCCGGGGAGGCGCGCAGGCCTCACGTCGGCTCGGCTCAGGGCGGTTCTCGACATCTTCGGGGAGGCGAGACGCCCATGCCTCATCGTGCGCCACGCGTCAAGATGGGCCCCCAGGCGTTGGGGCCCACGGCGCTTCGGGCCACCCTCCATGGCTTCACCCAGAAGCTAACCCGAGCGCGCCTCGGGCCCGGGGGCTACTGTCGGCGTCCTGGGAATGGGGGTAACCAGACTTGCCTGCCTGCGGCCCAAGGCGTGGCCCACCTCAACGACCAGGTACGGCCCAACGTGGCCTCGCTCAACACAAGGCCCTCACGAGGCCCCGAGCTCGCGGGGGAAACAACGCCAAGACCCATAGGGAGGTAGGCCTCCCCAGGCCTCCTCCCGAGCGGCGAAGACTTCTATGCAACGCACGACCTCAGGAGGCCAAAGGTGACGCCAGCCGGGCCCGGAGGGCGCCAGCGTGCCAGAGGAGGCAGTTTCCCCTTTGGTGCAAAGGAGGCAGGGGCGCACGCGAGTTCCCAAAGTGCCCCCCAAAGGTTTCCACTTCGGTGCAACAAGACCAAGACCCCAGGCCCCGCAGGACAGGCATCATCACCGAGCCCACCTCTGCATCACCGTCGACTACTTTGCAGGCGAAGACCACCTTTTGTCAGGATAGGATATACCTCCTGTCCCCTGTCAAATTTGGCCGTTGTGGGATCCCTTCCCGCCGTTGCGATAAGGGAAGAGGACCTGGGCCACTATAAATAGAGGCGAGGCAGCTCTGTAGAGGGGGTGACAGAATCACCCGCAAACACACCGCGAGGCAACTCACCACTGTACTAGTTCATCCATAAACCTCCTCGAGAGGCAATCCACCAAAGGCAGGAGTAGGGTTTTACGCTTCACAGCGGCCCGAACCTGCGTAAACTCTCATGTGCCATCTTCTTCCTTGCCATCGAGCAGGGTTACTGTGTTGTGAGCTTGGTGGGGGTGAAGCTGCTGGGGATCTTCGCACACGCCCCTGGGTTCGAACTTCCTAGGGTTTTACAGAGCCCGAAATCCGATAGAGCGAGCCGCCCCAAAGCCGGGGGTTTTAGCGACGATGCCTAGAGAGGCCGAATTCCTTCCCTTGCGCTGCCCTTCCTGTACTTGGAGCTATAGGAGGCCTGACGGGAGCACGTAGCAAATCGTAGCGCCTGTATTCTCACGTTAGCGTTCTCATCTCATACCCCAGTATCTGGGCAATCATTGGATCAAGAACTTTTTCTCTTTACGGTTAGGGTACTTATCTTCGCGGGCCGTGGCGAGCTCGCGCGTCGCGTGGTGCAGCAGTAACACCTTGGGGGCATGAGGATCTCGTCAGGGGGGGCTTCTTCCTTGCGAGCGCAACGGTTTGCAGGCCTTCTTAGTGCTCTGCGTCGACGGGGCCCAGTCCCGCGCATACCTCGACCGCCGTTGGGGTATTCGGATCACCAGGATGAGACCAAGGGGCGAGGGGCTACGTGACCAGTGAGGCTCCTGAGTCGCGTTGCTCAAGAGTCCCCCTTAACGCTCAAGCGGCCCCCATACCCTTCCTTGCAAGTTCCTGCCCCGGGAGGAGCCTCAGCCTCCTGAGGCTCCTTGATGCCGCGCCGCCCGTGACCGAAGACCCCGTGCGAGGGTCGGCCGCCAAGAGATGGACGCTTCTGGGGCAACAGGCACGTGTCGGCTTGCATGGGGGCGCCGTGTGAGGACCAAGGTGCCAGGGCTTCGGCGTGGTGCGCACACCATGCCCGTGCCGAGGTGCCGGTTGAAAAAACGAGATTTCAAGATCAAAAAAGGATTGCAAAGAGAGAAAATTCGCACCCCTTTTTCAAATAGAGGAGAAAAACTTCGAGTTTCATTTCAAAAAGTGGCAATTCGAATACAAAAAGGGGCAAGCAACAGCCGTGTCCGGCACCTAGGCTAGTCTTCGTCTTCGTCTTCCCCCCAGCGCGGAGCATAGGGATTCCACTAGGCGTGGGCATAGTCATTGGAGGACAGTGTTGTCCGCCAGCGCGGAACATGGGGCTTCCACTTGGGCGTGGGATGGAACCCCTTCGCGTCCTCGGGGGGCTCCGGGCGTATACAGCCCACTCATTATTACGTGAGAGTGTCACGGCCGAAGATAGCTGGGCAAGCCCCCAGGCGCAAGGCCTAGGTGCTCCCAACTCAGTCACGAGCCATCCCGCGCATTTCTGCGTGGTTGCGCGCCCCTACAGCCCAAACATGAGTGCATTGTTCCCCGCGTAGCCGTGGGATTGCGCTCCCGCGGCCCAAACATGAGCGCAATGCACCCAGCGCAGCCATAGGGGTGTTGTGTCGGTGAAGCCGCCTCGTGAGGCGTCGGGGCGCCGGCCAGGCCACGACACGAGGGCCTCACGAGGCCCTGCCTCCTGAGGACCGCGTCGGCGCCCCCGTTGCCGCGTGTGGCCCGCGCTGCTTGTATCCCGCCGACCCCCCTATGCGGTTGCTCTTGCATAACTGACTATAATAACAAGCATAACTGACTATAAAAATTTTTCAGGATATTATTTTCAGATTTAAGGAAAGGAAACCTAACAGAGTTTCAGGGAAGTGGAGTGAGTTCCATATTTACATTTAAATTGTACTCCCTTCTTGAAAAGAAGGCATATCAGTTTTGGTCAAAGTCAAACAATGTATTGTTTTGCTCTTTTGCTACATGTTCTTAAATTATTGCATGATGCATCTCTAGGCGGTGAGACCAGAAGCTGGGTGATCAAAGCAACTACATGATGCATATCTGTCTATGTAGCTGCTTACCATAAGCTGGGTGATCAAAGCAATCTACATGATGCATCTCTGTCTATGTAGCTTTACTTAGCATAAACTGATCTTAATGACTTTGTTTAAACCTATGAGCCTACCATCTATGTAGCTTCATACCATCTATATAATGTATCCCTTCCTATCTACTTTCCTTGTGTATCACATTGTAACTAAGCATTTATGTACTAGCAGTAAAGACTTGGGTGTCTGAATATTCTCACAATACTTGGCTCCCTCTCACCCTTTGCGCCATTGGTGCAACGAGTCATCTAGTAAGGAGAAAGGCATAACACTAACACCGGCTCCCAAGTCACACAAAATAGTTTTGACATAGTTTCTTTTGATGCAGCAAGGTATAGTTGGTATTCCAGGATCTCCAAGTTTTTTAGGTACGCCATCCTTAAAAGAATAATTAGCAAGCATGGTGGAGATTTCAGCTTCAGGTATCTTTCTTTTATTTTTGATGATGTCTTTCATATACTTTGCATAAGGGGCCATCTTCAAAATATCGGTTAAACGGGTACGCAAAAAGACTGGCCTAATCATTTCAGCAAAGCGCTCAAATTCTTCATCATCCTTTTTCTTAGATGGCTTAGGTGGAAATGGCATGGGTTTCTGAACCCATGGCTCTCTTTCTTTACCATGTTTCCTAGCCACAAAGTCTTTTTTATCATAACGTTTATTTTTAGGTTGTGAGTTATCAAGATCAGCAAATGGCTCTATTTGAACATCATTATCTGGTTCTACATGATTGCTAGGTTGAGCATCTTCATGAACATCATCATTATCATTTTCATTATCACTAGGTGAATGTTCATTACCGGACTGAGTTTCAGCATCAGAAATAGGGACATCATTATTATCAGGAGGTTTTTGTGTCTCAGGTTCACTAGAGGTATGCAAAGTCCTATCATTTTTCTTTTTCTTTTTCTTCTTAGAAGGACTAGGTGCATCAGGATTAATTCTCTGAGAGTCTTGTTCAATTCTTTTAGGATGACCCTCAGGATAAAGTGGTTCTTGGGTCATTCTACCTCCTCTAGTTACTACTCTAGCAGCAAAATCATGCATATTATTATTCATTTCATCAAGCAATTCTTTTTGAGATTTAGCAACTTGTTCTAACCAAGTTTGAACCATAGAGGCATGCTTTCCTACACCTCTAACATCATTACTGATTTTAAATAGCAAGTCACTCAAGCGAGCAATCATATCAGAATTGTATTTCAATTGTTTCAGAACATGTGCATTGAAATGATCTTGCTTCATAATATAGTTGTCAAACTCATATAAGCACTGACTAGGATGTTTATTGTAAGAGATATCACTTTCATCAAACTTTAATAAATAATTTACCTCTACCACCTATGGCGGTGGTGGTGTGTCAAGGCCATGTATTTCTTCAATAGGTGGTAAATTCTTAACATCCCCAGCTTTAATATCTTTTTTCTTCATAGATTTCTTTGCCTTTTGCATATCTTCAGGACGGAGAAATAAGATACCCCTCTTCTTCGGAGTGGGTTTAGGCGGTGGTTCAGGAAGAGTCCAATCATCATAATTATTCAATAGTTTCTCAGCTTGTTCAGCAGTTCGTTCCCTGAAAACACAACCAGAACAACTATCTAGGAAATCCCTAGAAGCATCAGTTAGTCCATTATAAAAGATATTAAGTATTTCATTTTTCTTGAGAGGATGATCAGGCAAAGCATTAAGCAACTGGAGAAGCCCCCCCAAGCTTGTGGGAGACTCTCTTCTTCAATTTGCACAAAATTAAATATTTCTTGTAAGGCAACTTGTTTCTTATTAGTAGGAAAATATTTTTCAGAGAAGTAGTAGATCATATCCTGGGGACTACGCACACAACCAGGAGTAAGAGTATTGTACCATGTCTTAATGAGAATGGAAATAACTTAAGGATATAATAGTAGCGAATCTTCTCATCATGAGCAAAGAGGGTGGCTATATCATTCAGCTTAGTAAGGTGTGCCACTACAGTTTCAGTTTCATAGCCATGGAAAGGATCAGATTCAACCAAAGTAATTAACTCTGGGTCGACAGAGAACTCATAATCCTTATCGGTAACAAAGATAGGTGAAGTAGCAAACTTAGGATCACATTTCATTCTTGCATTCAAAGTCTTTTCCTTATACTTGCGTAGCAATTTCTTAAGATCGTTTCTATCCTTGCAAGAAAGAATTTCTCTAGTTACCTCTTCATCCATAACACAACCTTCAGGTATCTTAGGCATTTCAAACTTAGGAGAGCTAGGACTATTAGGTGTTTCATAGTCATCATCAGTTTCATAAGATTCATCAGTTTCAGCAATCTCATCAGTTTCAGTTGTTTCATTCTCTTTAGGTCTAGCAATTTGTTCATCAAGAAATTCTCCTGGTGGCACATTATCATCAAGCATGGTACTAGCATCATCAATAGCATAATTCATAGTAGAGGTAGCATCATTAATAACTTGTGACATATCAGAATTACTAGCATGTGGTGGTGTTGCAAGCTTACTCATAACAAAAGGTGAATCAAGTTGTCGGTGTAGTGAACAGGGGGTGTTCACTACCCCTGGACACGCACCGGTAAGTTGCAGCCTCCAGGCGGGAAGGGCATGGCTGGGAAGAAATCCACTTAGGACGCATCTGGGACCCAGGTTTCCGGCAAGGATTATTTACCGGGAATAGGCCTACGCATCACCGGCAAGCTCGAAGGCCGGCAAGATCAGGGTTTCTGGGAAGCAAGCCTTTCTGGGAGAAGACCTCCAGGCAGGTCACCGAGAAGACCTGATGTTGGACTCCCGGCAAGATGCTTGCCGGAGGACAACTGGGAACAAGCACAAGACTATCAAGAAGGCATCCAAGACAAGGCAATAATCAGAAGATAGAAGACCGAAGGCTGGAGCCCCGGCAAGATCTTGCCGGGATGGCTCACGGCCCCGACAAGATTTGCACCCGGCAAGGCCTCGCCACCCTGTCACCGCTCCAGCGCAATGACCAGCTTGTCTTTTAGCTGTTGTCCTCCTGGTAACGTGTCAGACGCTAGCGGTGGATGGGCTTGAGCGGTGCTGATGGGACGACCCCTTTTCCCGTCCCCAAGAAGCTAAGGGACACCTCAACGGAGCATTAAATGCACTTGTCCTAAACCGTCAGTGTTAGGTATGATAGCACTGTAGTTACCTTTACACCTCATGTATGCTCTGTACGCCACTGTTGGTGACCCCTTCGAACATATAAAAGGAGGCCCAAGGCGTAGCTACTGGGGGGGACCGGGGGGAACCCAGAGAGCACGCATAGCGCTCCTGGGGGAGGATCTTCTGGCCCATTCTGCATGTGTAGCTGCTCATTGCAAGCGCTCTTGAAGCCTGGGCTTAGAGACATCTAATACAACCAAGCAGGAGTAGGGTTTTACGCATCTTTGTGGCCCGAACCTGGGTAAAAATTCCCCGCATTGATCGTTAGATCTGCTCTTTGTGCAAACCTTCTCCCTGCCAAATCGTAAAGGGATCCTCGCGATCCCATAGGTGTCGTTTCTCCGACACAAGTGCAGAGCTAGATGGCAGTTCCTTACCTCCCCTCGTCTTAGAGGGAAAAATCTTAGTCTTTGGATCATTCAGATTCTTCATAGTGATAAATTGATTTAAATCCCAAGTGACCCAACAAATATAGCTATGCTCCCCGGCAACGGCGCCAGAAAAAGGTCTTGATAACCCACAAGTATAGGAGATCGCAACTGTTTTCTAGGGTAGAGTATTCAACCCAAATTTATAGGTTCGACACAAGGGGAGCCAAAGAATACTTGAGAGTATTAGCAGTTGAGTTGTCAATTCAACCACACCTGGAGATTAAATATCTGCAGCAAAGTGATCAGTAGCACAGTAATATCATAGTTTTGGTAGCAGTAGCAATAGTAACAGTAGCGGTAATAGTAGTAGCAATAGTTTTGTAGCAGTTGGAACAGTGGTAACAGCAGTAGTGAATTAGCAAGAACAATAAGTGGAAAGCTCGTAGGCACTAGATCGGTAACTCGTTGGATGATATTCATCATATAACAGTCATAACCTAGGGCGACACAGAACTAGCTCCAGTTCATCAATGTAATGTAGGCATGTATTCCGTAAATAGTCATACGTGCTTATGGAAAAGAACTTGCATGACATCTTTTGTCCTACCCTCCCGTGGTAGCGGGGTTCATAAGGAAACTAAGGGATATTAAGGCCTCCTTTTAATAGAGAACCGGAACAAAGCATTAACACATGGTGAATACATGAACTCCTCAAACTACGGTCATCATCGCGAAGTATCCCAAATATTGTCACTATGGGGTTGACGGATCATAACACGTAATAGGTGCATATGACTAGGCAAGATCAGATCAAGAACATAGATATAATGGTGATAACATAAACGGTTCAGATCTGAAGTCATGGCACTCGGGCCCTAGTGACAAGCATTAGGCATAGCAAAGTCATAGCAACATCAATCTCAGAACATAATGGATACTAGGGATCAAGCCCTAACAAAACTAACTCGATTACATGATGTATCTCATCCAACTCCTCACCGACCAGCAAGCCTACGAAGGAATTACTCACTCCCGGTGGTGAGCATCATAGAATTGGTGATGGAAAAGGGTTGGGGATGATGAAGAACGAAGATTCCCCTCTCCGGAGCCCCAAACGGGCTTCAGATGGGGCCTCCCGATGAAGAACAGGAGGTGGCGGCGGCTCCGTATCGTAACGCGATGAAACTTTCTCCTTGATTTTTTTCTCCGAAAATAGGAATTTATAGTGGCGGAATTAGGGGCCACGAGGTGGGCACAACCCACCAGGGCCCCAGGGGGCCTGGCGCGCCCTGGTGGGTGCTGCTCACCCTGGCCCCCCTCTTCGGTGGATTTTGGCTCCAATAATTCTTATATATTCTGAAATAATTCTCCAAAAAAGTTTCGTTCCATTCCGAGAACTTTTATTTCTGCACAAAAACAACACCATGGTAGTTCTGCTGAAAACAACGTCAGTCCGGGTTAGTTCCATTCAAATCATGCAAATTAGAGTCCAAAACAAGGGCAAAAGAGTGACGAAAAGTAGATACGTTGGAGACATATCAATGCTTCTAGGGATGTCCTAGATAGTTGTGCTGGTTGTGTTTTCAGGGAACGAACTGTTGAACAAGCTGAGGATTATTGAATAACATATTGAAGAATTTTGATGATTGGACTGTTCCTGAACCACCGCCTAATCCCACTCCGAAGAAGAGGGGTATCTTATTTCTCAGTCCTGAAGATATGCAAGAGGCAAATAAATCAATGAAGGAAAAAGGTATTAAAGCTGAGGATGTTAAGAATTTGCCACCTATTGAAGAAATACATGGCCTTGACACACCACCACCTCCACAGGTGGTAGAGGTAAAATCTTTACTAAAGTTTAATGAAAATGACATCCCTCACAATAAACATCCTAGTCAGTGCTTATATGAGTTTGACAACTATATTATGAAGCAAGATCATTTCAATGCACATGTTCTGAAACAATTGAAATACAATTCTGATATGATTGCTCGCTTGAGTGACTTGCTATTTAGAATTAGTAATGATGTTAGAGGTGTAGGAAAACATGCCTCTATGGTTCAAACTCGGCTAGAACAAGTTGCTAAATCTCAAAAAGAATTGCTTGATGAAATGAATAATAAGATGCATGATTTTGCTGCTAGAGTAGTAACTAGAGGAGGTAGAATGACCCAAGAACCACTTTATCCTGAGGTTCATCCTAAAAGAATTGAACAAGACTCTCAGAGAATTAATCCTGATGCACCTAGTCCATCTAAGAAGAAAAATAAAAATAAAAATGGTAGGACTTTGCATACCTCTAGTGAACCTGAGACATAAAAACCTCCTGATAATAATGATGTCTCTATTACTGATGCTGAAACTCAGTCTGGTAATGAACATTCAGCTAGTGATAATGAAAATGATAATGATGATGTTCATGAAGATGCTCAACCTAGCAATGATGTAGAACCGGATAATGATGTTGAAATAGAGCCTGATGCTGGTCTTGATAACCCACAACCTAAAAATAAACGTTATGATAAAAGAGACTTTGTGGCTAGGAAACATGGTAAATAAAGAGAGCCATGGGTTCAGAAACCCATGCCATTTCCACCTAAGCCATCTAAGAAAAAGGATGATGAAGAATTTGAGCGCTTTGTTGAAATGATTAGGCCAGTCTTTTTGCGTACCCGTTTAACCGATATTTTGAAGATGGCCCCTTATGCAAAGTATATGAAAGATATCATCACAAATAAAAGAAAGATACCTGAAGCTGAAATCTCCACCATGCTTGCGAATTATTCTTTTAAAGATGGAGTACCTAAAAAACTTGGAGATCCTAGAATACCAACTATACCTTGCTCCATCAAAAGAAACTATGCCAAAACTGCTTTGTGTGACTTGGGAGCCGGTGTTAGTGTTATGACTTTCTCCTTATATAAGAGACTTGATTTAAACAAACTCACACCTACCGAGATATCATTGCAAATGGCTGACAAATCAACTGCCATACCTATCGGTATTTGTGAGGATGTGCCCGTTGTTGTTGCAAATGTTACTATCTTAACGGACTTTGTTATTCTTGAGATGCCCAAGGACGACAACATGTCGATTATCCCTGGTAGACCCTTTCTGAATACTGTAGGGGCTGTTATTGATTGCAATAAAAGCAAAGTCACTTTTCATATCAATGGTAATGAGCATACGGTGCACTTTCCGAATAAACTATTTCAGGTGAATGGTATAAATGTTATTGAAGAATCTCCGACCATTACTATTGGAAGTTTTCAATTACCTCTACCTACTGAAAAAAAGAAATATGATATACTTATTGTTGGGGATATGCACATCCCCATTGAGGTAACTTAGTGTTTTACGAAAGTTCTTCGGTTTCATGCTAATCGGAAGTGGTTGTTAATAAGACTTGATCAACCTTATTAATGAATCATTTTTGAGAGGTATGAAGTCGATGAATCTAGTAAGCACAATTCTCTGCTCCCACTTTTTATTTTCTGTTTTAGTTAGTCAAATAAAATAAAATCTCATGATTATCCTGTTTTCTGTTTTCTCCGTGCAATAAAAAATGTCCCCAAAATAAAAATTCTCAGAATGCCCTTAAAATTTAACACGATTTTTTTCCGAATATTTATGAATTTCTAGTGCAAATAATACCAGAGGGGGGGTGCACCTGGTGCCCACAAGACACCAGGGCGCGCCAACACCCCCAGGCGCGCCCTGGTGGGTTGTGGCCCCCACGTGGGCCCCCTCACTTATCTCTTTAGCCCACATCATCCCCTACCTCCAGAAAAAAATCACCACAACCACCATTCTCGTGTTCTTGCTCTCAAACCCGCGGATTTCGATCTCTTTGCTCGAAGCTCCATTTCTGAAACTGTTTGGAGGGATTGCTACATGGTATGTGACTCCTTCATTGCTCCAATTAGTTTTTGATTTAGTGGGTTATTTTTAGAGTAATTAGCTACTCTTGGTGTTGCTATATATGATCTTGCATGTTGAATTCTTAGAGTTCTAAGTAGTTTCAATGCTCAATATGGCCTCTATGCATGCTTGGGAGTAGTTGCTAACAATCTTACAAAGTTTTGTTGACAAATTTTTTGTGGACTAAATTTTTCCAGAATTTTTATAGGAATAAAAATGCAATTCTTTAGGAGTTCTTCGAGGAGGAGATCGTCGGAAGCCTCATCAAGTGGAAGCTCGGTTCGACAGTCTTATGTTGAACCAAGCAAAAGCTCGATGCGAGATGCCGCCACCAAATCATGCTTGTGGTCGTGCGACGAGTTCATGGAAGGTGCAGGTATTAAGGAGGAGTTTGACTAATTTATCCACAATACAGAGCTTGCTCCCTTCATCGCAGATAAGTGCTCCCAACACCTCGAACTCACGAAAACCTTCACAAAGAAATTTAAATATTTTTCTCGTGAGTCTAGAGTTTCATTCAACCTGTATGACCGTTCCTTCACCATGCCGTTAGAAATGTTCAGTGAAGCATGCAAACTTCCGTATTGGGGTTCCCTTGACGAACCAACAAAATCTAAATACAAGTCATTTTTAGTTAATCTTTGCTTTGGTGAAGATAGGGGGTAACACAAGGGAGAATTAACAGTAACCATTTCCCATCAATACAATATTTTGCGCTCTTTAACGGTAAATGTATCGTAGGCAAACAAGATTGTAGCAAATTGTGTGCTCATGATTTGAGTCTCTTACATACTGCCATAACTGGGAATAAGAATTATAATCTTGGTGCAATTGTTGCACGGAGGCTATAGCTCAATGCTGCTAATGGTAATTTTTATGGAGGAATCTATGCCTCCCGTGTAGCAGAAAGATTAAATGTCTCACCATGGCCTAATGACCCCATCTTACCTACTCAGTATTTAGACTTTGATGCCATGAAGCGTCATAAGTTCCTTACGGGTACAACCACTAACTACACCTATAACTTGAGATTTAATAAAAAAATGTTGTGCCTGTTGCTTTGCCTGCTCCTGCTCTCTTAGATTTCCACAGTAGGGGAAGTAACTATGTCCTTGAGAGCGAGGCCCATGCACATAATGCGGAGGTTGATGCTGCCAGGAGGGCCGCAGAGTTTGCACCGAGGGCCTCGGTGAGCCATCGTCCAGATTATTATTCATATGGATGGTGATTACCAAGCTAGGACAAAAGCCTAAGCTTGGGGGAGTACGTATTTCCACCGACATTACATTCATGTTCACACACTTCATTCCAGTTGTCAGTGTTCATACTTTTTTATTGTAATATCCATGCTAAATTTGTTTTCTCGCTTTCTTCTTGTGTGTTTGAAAAACTTTGAGAAAATCCAAAAATATTTCCTACTTCTTTTTAGTTTTTGTTTCTAGCTTAGTTTAATTGTTGCATCAAAAGAAAACCCAAAAAGATTTCTTGCTTCTTCTTTTACTTGTTGGGAGCTTTCCCGTGTAAATAGTTTTTCTCGTTTTTGTTTTTCCTCTTTAATTTGCTTTCTTCAAGAAAAAACCAAAAATATTTCAATGTGTTTATCTGAAATTCTTTTCCTTTTATTTGAGTCGTACCAAGGAGAAGACCACAATGAAATTGTTGAGTGGCTCTCATTTGCATTATTGTTTATCTAACAAAGAGCCCACATTACCTTGTCTTCTCCTCTTGAATAAAATGTTGCAGATTCCAGCTTAGTCCACGACACTCTTGCATTATTATTATCTTGTTATCATTCGGTCATGCAAGTGAAAGGCAATAATGACGACATTTGATGAATTGACTATGGCAGAGTAAAGCGAGTATGAACTCAACTAGTTTTTGTTTTTGTAAATATGTTTAACCTAGTATCCTTGATTCAGCATATTATGATCAAACATGCTTGCAATGACCATTAGAGATTATAGTTGTTCATGCCATGCTTAAGTAGCTAGGAGTGGATAATGATTTATCTTGGGTGTCAACATGCATTAAAATGGTTGTGATGCGGTATGATGATATCATATCCTCCTCTGAATGTTTCAAGTGGCTTGACTTGGCACATGTTCACGCATGTAGTTGAATCAAAACCAACATAGCCTTCATGATATTTATGTTCATGGTGCCATACCCTACTCATGCTAGTATTCAATGTTGATTATATGTAATGCATGTTCATGACCGTTTTCACTCTCTAGTTGGCCGCTTCTTAATCTATTTGCTAGCCTTCGCCTGTACTAAGCGGGAATACTGCTTGTGCATCAAAACCTTTAAACCAAGTTGTGCCAGATGAGTCCACTATATCTACCTATATGCGGTATTACCCTGCCGTTCCATAGTAAATTTGCATGTGCCATCTCTAAAAATTCAAATGAACATCTGTTTTGTGTGCCTGGACCGCTCATGGAGCGACAGGGGGCGGTCAGTATCTTCCATGCTAAGCGGGTTATTCTCATGATGAGTGTTTATTCACTTGTCCTTACACGAGAGGGGCGGTAATAGGGATTCCCAGTCCCGAAATCAAAAAAATCAAAAATAATTAAACAAAACTCCCCCAGGAATGTTGTTGGTTTGGACGGTACCCGTGGATGCGGCTAGCCATGGAGTGTGATTGTTGGTGGAGGGGAGTAAATCTTTACTTTTACCGCTTGGGAACCACCGCTAATTTGTTTAGCATGGAAGATATTGATAACTCTTGGTCATGACGTTGACAGGAAGGGTGTACCTCCCAAAATTATATCTATCTCTGTTTTAAACTTTGAGCTCTGGCACTGCTACAAATCCATGCTTCCCTCTACGAAGGGACTATCTATTTACTTTTATTTTGAGTCATCACCTTCTCAAATAAGCGCCAGACCTGAGAGCACTATTGTCCTCCTCATGCATTGTGTATAGGTGATGTTGGGTGCTGCATGACTGGATCTTTTCTACCATGAATTACAATGTTTAGTCGCTTCTTGAACTTTGGAGGTGCTTTGCATTTATGTTTTGCGGTCTCAGAAAGGGCTAGCGAGATACCACTATTGTCATATAGTATCATGATTGTTTTGACAAAGTGTTGGCGCCTGAGATCTCTTATTATTGCTCGCTAGTTGCTTATGTTATTGATATGAGTTAATATAATTTCTAAGAGTTATTGTTGGAATGGTTAGTCATAATCTTTGCTGAAAACCTGGGTGCTACTTAAGCATATATATGTAAACAAGAACAAAAGAGTTCATAAAAGTTTTTCTTTATCACTTTCAGTTTGTCAACTGAATTGCTTGAGGACAAGCAAAGGTTTAAGCTTGGGGGAGTTGATACGTCTCCAACGTATCTACTTTTCCTCACTATTTTGCCCTTGTTTTGGACTCTAATTTGCATGATTTGAATGGAACTAACTCGGACTGACGCTATTTTCAGCAGAACTACCATGGTGTTGTTTTTGTGCAGAAATAAAAGTTCTCGGATTGGAATTAAACTTTTTGGAGAATTATTTCAGAATATATAAGAATTATTGGAGCCAAAATCCACCGAAGAGGGGGGCCAGTGTGAGCAGCACCCACCATGGCACGCCAGGCCCCCTGGGCGCGCCCTGGTGGGTTGTGCTCACCTCGTGGCCCCACTGACCCTAATTCCGCCACTATAAATTCCTATTTTCGGAGAAAAAATCAAGGAGAAAGTTTCATCGCGTTTTACGATACGGAGCCGCCGCCACCTCCTGTTCTTCATCGGGAGGCCAGATATGGAGCCCGTTTGGGGCTCCGGTGAGGGGAATCTTCGGTCTTCGTCATCACCAACCCTTCTCCATCGCCAATTCCATGATGCTCCCCACCGGGAGTGAGTAATTCCTTCGTAGGCTTGCTGGTCGATGAGGAGTTGGATGAGATTCATCATGTAATCGAGTTAGTTTTGGTAGGGCTTGATCCCTAGTATCCATTATGTTCTGAGATTGATGTTGCTATGACTTTGCTATGCCTAATGCTTGTCACTAGGGCCCGAGTGCCATGATTTCAGATCTGAACTGTTTATGTTATCACCATTATATCTATGTTCCAGATCCGATCTTGCCTAGTCGTATGCACCTATTACGTGTTATGATCCGTCAACCCCATAGTGACAATATTTGGGATACTTCGCGATGATGACCGTAGTTTGAGGAGTTCATGTATTCACAATGTGTTAATGCTTTGTTTCGGTTCTCTATTAAAAGGAGGCCTTAATATCCCTTAGTTTCCTTATGGACCCCGCTGCCACAGGAGGGTAGGACAAAAGATGGCATGCAAGTTCTTTTCCATAAGCACGTATGACTATTTACGGAATACATGCCTACATTACATTGATGAACTGGAGCTAGTTCTGTGTCGTCCTAGGTTATGACTGTTATATGATGAATATCATCCAACGAGTTATCGATCCAGTGCCTACAAGCTTTCCACTTATTGTTCTTGCTAAGGTACTACTGATGTTACCACTGTTCCAACTGCTACAAAACTATTGCTACTACTGTTACCGCTAGTGTTACTATTGCTACTGCTACCAAAACTATCATATTAATGTGCTACTGATCACTTTGCTATAGATATTTAATCTCCAGGTGTGGTTGAATTGACAACTCAACTGCTAATACTCTCAAGTATTCTTTGGCTCCCCTTGTGTCGAACCTATAAATTTGGGTTGAATACTCTACCCTAGAAAACTGTTGCGATCCCCTATACTTGTGGGTTATCAGACATTACCTGAAACAAGCTAGGTAAAACTATTAGTCCAAGAGACAATGTATGTTGTCATGAATTATCAAAACCTCCAAGGGAGCATATGTGCTTTCAATCTCCCTCTTTTTGGTAATTGATGAAAACATACAATCAACGCTTCAAATTAAGATATGCAAGGATATATGAAGACTTTGAGAGACATATGAATAAAACAAGCTCCCCCTAAATGTGTGCAATCCTTTAAGGAATAATTTCCTTGGAATGCATGAGCACACACATTGTAGAGAGGACATGATAAGTCATATGTACTTTGGCTATATGCATCAAATATGTATATGAATGATATGTTGCCATGTTCAAGACTCACTCTTGTAAACAATATGTGCAAAAGACAAGAGATCATCTTGACCAAGGATGTGATGCATATACTTACCTTGAAGTTCTTGAGCATTTCAACTAAACGGAAATACTTGAGAAAACAATGTTAGATAACCCAAGAGTATTCTTCTCATAGAAATGCAAGAGGATCCAAGAGTACAAAGTCATGGAAAACATATAGGAAATAGCATTTTTTAAAGATCAATATGTTTCCAAGAAGCATTTAGAACTTTCTCCCCTTAGTATGATTGTTAAGTCTTCTTCCCCCCTGAATCTTAGCATGTAGATATTGGGAGAAGGTAGGGTGAGACAAGTCTAACAAACATAATGTAAATCACATGGTCTCTCTCCTTTAGGAATAGTCTTGATTTGTTTTCTCCCCCCCTTAATATAGCCTTGCTTTCCCTTGGGTAAGCATGAGCTTCTTTCATATTTCTTCCCCTTGATATTTCTCCCCCTTAGTGTAAGCTAAGCTTTGATACTTCTCCCCCTTTGGCATTAATTTCCAACAAGGTTCAGAGGGAAGGGATCCTTGAGAGTAAGGGTCATTGAGAGCATTTGAGACATAGGGATCCTAGGAGATAATCCCCCCCTACAAGGTTCTGAAAATTTTCAAGAGTATGACAAAGAACACAAGAAGTAGCAAAATCAGTGGCTCCAAGACAAAGTGAATCGATGGTACCGATGTATGTCTGTGTAGCTTATCTGCTATACCGGTGAAACTGAGTTACTTAGTAGGGTCCGAAGTGTAAAAACGGAAACTTGGCAGAAGTGTTATTTGCCATTTTGTCAAATAAAGTTTTTCAGAAAGTCTCAATAGATTCAAAATGATTTGCAATGAGTTTTCAAAAGAGTTTGCAATGAATTTTTCAAAAGGATTTGCAATGAATTTCAACTAGATGAAGACCAAGAAACAACAAGAAGATATGCAACCAAAAGATAATCTTATCAAGAGTCCTCATCTAGATGGTGGTCGGCGACTAGGTCATCTATATTAGAGTATATTCACTTAGGAGCCAAGCAAGAATACTTGATCATAGGTCATACTCATCGTTAAGCTCGAAATGGGGTTGCCATTTTTCGTTTAAGCATTTTAATGTGTTCATATCACTTAGAATTGCTTTGACTCATATCTTGGAGCAAAGCTTCTTCAAGGATATGAAAACGTACCTTTGAGTGATCTAGGTGTCATGACATGTAGGTGGACTTGTTGTGGATGCCCAAGAGTTGGAGTTTGGGGCTATCCTTCTTGTCTGTCAAGATAGGTCCTCCTACAAAGGTTAGTCATGCAAGGAAGAACATAATATACCCAATTTACAAGAATGAAGATTTCATGGTATATGTGTTAAGGATATGTTTTGTGTTGTCTTCTTCCTCCATCACAAGGTAGGGATGTTGATACTTGGCTTTGACAAGATTGCTTTTGATTGGAGTTGTTGGCAATCTTGTGGAATGTAGCTCATCCAAGTACCTACAAAAGGTTAGATGCAATACAAGGGAGCATAGTTTTCCAAGGTATAAGATAGTGTCAAATCAATGATATCAAGGAATAGTCATGTAGGCTCATGCCCTCGTATGCATCAAAGTGAGTTTTTAGCTCAAGTTTGAAGCATCAATGATGTTCAACTCACTCCACAAGTGACAAAACACTTTCTCATCAAGTGGCTTAGTAAAGATGTCGGCCAATTGCTTGTTAGTCCGAACATGCTTGAGATTAACATCTCCTTTGGCAACATGATCACGAATAAAATGATGACGAACTTGAATATGTTTAGTTCGAGAATGTTGCACGGGATTGTGTGCAATCTTAATGTCACTCTCATTGTCACACAACAATGGAACATGTTTCACATGTATCCCATAATCCTTAAGAGTTTGAGTCATCCATAGTAATTGCGCACAACATGACCCGACGGCAATGTATTCTGCTTCGGCATTAAATAGAGATATCGAGTTTTGTTTCTTGGATGACCAAGACACCAGAGATCTCACAAGAAATTGGCATGTACCCGAGGTGGATTTTCTATCAACCTTGTCTTCAGCATAGTCCGAGTCAGAATAGACAACAAGATTAAAAGAAGGTCCCTTGGGATACCAAATGCCAAAATTTGGTGTATGTATCAAGTATCTCATAATTCTTGTCACGGCCTTAAGATGACACTCTTTAGGTGCAGCTTGATAACGAGCACACATGCACACACACTAAGGTGGCATTTGGTTCAACGGCTATCCCCACGTTGGACAGCGATAGCCAATTTTCTGAGGGATGCCACTCGTTTGGTTTAGAGGGATGAGAGGATAGGGATAGTCAAGATGCTGAGAATATTCCAGAAAAACTGCTTGGCAAGAGCCGACAAAATATGGCGGATGAGAGCAGCCACGCTCGCATCGCAAGCGAATCGCTTCTTTCGACTAGTCAGCTCTCCCGAACAAAAAAAATCTTTTGGTTTATCCACCTCTCCGCGCTCTCTTTCTCCGGCCTGGCGGCGGCGACGGCACCGACCGGAGAAGCGCAACGGTAGGCATGCCTTGTCCTTCCTCTCCCTGTTGATCCAGCCCTCTCTCATGTCCCGTGTGCGTGGCCAGCGTGAACGCATAGAACAGGATCCAGCCGGAGCCTCGTGCTCCTCGACGACGGCCGCCATGCAATCAAGCTTTGCGTGCCTCTGCTGGGTTAGGCTGCGGCTGGCTCGGTGCCTCTATCCTCTCAATTCCCATCCTCCAATTTTCATGTATCAAATTCTTACTCTCTGATTTTTTGTTGTATGAACTGCAACCCGATTTGTTCTTATATTCATGGATGATTGTGTGTGTATACTAATTTATGTGTCAGGGTGTGGGTGGCTGATTGTGTGTGTGCGCTTGTGTATATGTTCTCCCGATCTTGAAGTTTTTTTTCTACATTAAAATTTAAATAGAGAATAAACAAGAAAAAAGGCTATCTAAAAGTGTAGTTCTATTTTTCAAACTTGACATGTCAAAGTTAAAACACACAAATAGCTATCCCTAGCCACCTCTCATCCTTTCAACCAAACAACAAAACATGGATATTCAACCAATCCAAACCCACCCAACCAAACAACAAAAAGTGGTTATCCCTAACCACCTGGTTGAGGATATCCTTAGCCAACCTAGTCTCGCCATCGAACCAAACACCACCTAAGCATGATATCGGGACGAGAGGCACATAAGTATAGCAATGAACCGATCATTGATCGATAAACCTTTTGATCAACCGGTTTGTCCTCTTTGGTGAGGTCAACAAGTCCACTTGTAGGCATGGGAGTTTTCATACCTTTGTACTCTTGCATGTTGAACTTCTTGAACAAGTCCTTGGTATACTTGGTTTGAGAGATGAATGTTCCATCACTCGTTTGCTTCATTTGCAAACCAAGGAATTTTTTTAGCTCACACATCATAGACATCTCAAACTTCTCGGACATCAACCTTCCAAATTTCTCACTAAAATGTGGGTTAGTAGATCCAAATATTATATCATCCACATAAATTTGGCACACAAATAATTCACCATTAACTCTTTTGGTGAACAAGGTTGCGTCAATTTTACCAATTTCAAAACCCATTTCAATGAGAAACTTCATTAAGCATTTGTACCAAGCTCGAGGGGCTTGTTTAAGACCATAAAGAGCTTTACGAAGTTTATAGACATGATTAGGTTTCTTAGCGTTCACAAAGCCGGGAGTTAACATACACTTCCTCCTCAATTTCACCATTAAGAAAAGCACTTTTGACATCCATTTGATAAAGTGTAATATCATGGTGATTGGAATAAGCAATAATTATCCGAATGGCCTCAAGTCTAGTAACGGGCGCGTATGTCTCACCGTAGTCCATACCTTTGACTTGAGTGTAGCATTGAGCCACAAGGCGAGCCTTGTTGCGTACCACTTGACCGTCCTCATCTTGCTTGATGTGAAACACCCATTTTGCACCGATGATGTTGTGCTCTTCCTTTGGCTTTTCCACTAGCATCCAAACTTCATTCTTCTCGAAGTTGTGTAGCTCTTCATGCATAGCATTCACCCAATCGGGGTCTTCCAGTGCTTCTTCTACCTTCATAGGCTCAATGCTAGAGATACATGAGTAACGCTCACAAAAGTTAGCTAAACGAGTTTTAGAGCGAGTGATTCTCCCGTTTTGTATGTCACCAAAGATTTTCTGTAAGGGATGATTCTTGTTGACTCTTGCTCGAACTCGTGGTAGCTTTTGCTTGTTGGATGGTGGAGCTTCCTCATCATCATCTTCTTCTTCGTTGTCGTTGGTGGTGTCGTTCTCTTGTGGTGGTGCCAAAGGGGGTTGAGATGGATCATATTGATGTAGTTATTCCTCCTCTTCATCTTGGTGTGTACCACTTGTGGATACCTCCATGTCGTTTCGTGGTTCGCCTTGAAGCGAAGTAGGGGCTTCCACTTGAGTTGATGAAGTACTTTCCTTCACCTCGATGGGACGAATCTTGCCGATGGACAAGTCTTGAATAGCTTCCGAGGGTTCCTTATCTCCTACATCATTTGACAATTGTTTGACTTGCGAACCATTAGTCTCATCAAACTTCACATCTACCGTCTCTTCAAATTTTCGTGTGAAGTTGTTGTAGACACGGTATGTGTGAGAGTTTGATCCGTAACCAAGTAGGAAACCTTCATGAGATTTAGGAGCAAATTTAGAACGACGATGCTTATCAAGAATGTAGCACTTTGAGCCGAATACCCGAAAGTATCCAGCTTGGGGTTTGTTATCGGTGAGTATCTCGTATGTCGTCTTACCGAGAAGCTTGTGTAGATAGATTCGGTTTGTTGCATGATGATACTTGTGATCTGCGTTGGGTTTTCCATGAATAGGAATGAGTTATCGCAGCACAAAGTGGGTAAGTATTTCCCTCAGTTATGAAACCAAGGTTTATCGAACCAATAGGAATATCAATCCTCAACCATCTTCAGCGACTGCACAAAAAAGAACAAACAACTTGCACCCAACACGGGTAAGAGGGTTGTCAATCCCCTTGATCTCGTTATTTGCAAGGAAATGTGTTGTGTAGATAATTGTAAATAATTGTAAAATGAAAAATAAAATAAAATACAAATAATGGCAGCAAGGTAAAGATAGCTTTTGTAAATATATAAGTGAATAGACCCGGGGGCGATAGTTTTCCCTAGCGGCATCTCTCATGTAGGCAACATACGATGGGTAACAAATTACTGTTGGGCAACTGATAGAAAAGCGGATAGTTATGCAATTTTCATGGCAATGATCATGTGTATATAGGCATCACGTCCATAAGCAAATAGGCCGACTCCTGCCTACACCTAGTACTATTACTCCACCCATCGACCGCTATCCAGCATGCATCTCGAGTATTAAGTAAAACAGAGTAATGCTTGGAGAACAATGACATGATGTAGACAAAGTAAACTCAATTAACATGAATTAACCCCATTGTTTTATCCTTAGTAGCAGCAACACAAAGACGTATCTTCCCTTTCTGTCACTGGGATATAGAAATTCGTCAGGTTGAACCTACCACAACGCACCTCTCCCACCGAAGAAATATCAATCTAGTTGGCCAAACTATTTCAATAGATCGAAGAGAACTAAGAAGCTATAATGATCATGCAATTAAGAGAAATAATAAACAACAGTGATATCTCAAATAATTTTCATGAATAATCAGAACATAAACCCACAATTCATCGAATCCCAACAAACACGCCGCACAAAAGGATTACATCAGATAGATCAAAGCGATGAACTTTGTATTGAATATCAAAAGAGAGAGAGAGAGAGAGAGAGAGAGAGAGAGATATTGCCATCTAGGTACTAGCCATGGACCCGTAGGTCTGTGGTGAAATACTCACACATCATCATGAGGGTAGCAAGGTTGATGTAGAGGCCCTCCGTGATCGATCTCCCCTCCGGCAGGGTGCCGGAACGGAGCTCCGGATGGCCTCCCGATGGAACAGAGACTTGCGGCGGCGGAAAAAGGGTTTTGGGACTTCCTCCAGGGTTTCCACGATATATGAGGATTTATAGGCCATAGAACAAGCTCAGGAGGGCCACCAGGGGGCCACAAGCCATCAGGGCACGGCCCCCCCAGGGGCGTGCCCTGATTGCTTGTGGGGCCCTGGTGCGGCTCCCGGCCATCTTCCTAAGCTTCTAGGTCTTATTTTTGTCCAGAAAAAATCATCAAAAAGTTTCGTGGCAATTGGACTTCATTTGGTATAGTAAACCTGCAATGTGAAAAACATGCAGAAAACAACAACTGGCACTGGGCACTGGGTCAATAGGTTAGTGCTCAAAAATATTATAAATTGGTAAATAAATATCCAAAAAGTATCCTAGAATGATAACATATCAGCATGGAACAATCAAAAATTATAGATACGTTGGAGACGTATCAAGCATCCCCAAGCTTAATTCCTGCTCGTCCTCGAGTAGGAAAATGATAAAAACAGATTTTTTGATGTGACATGCTACCCATTATGTAATATTTTGCACGTATGCTCATTGAGAAACGATGAATTAACAAACATCAACATAGTAATATCCATAAGCATAAGTAACAGAATTATCAATCTTTCAAAGTATACGATCCTAAAAGAATGTTTACCCCCCATTCATCTTATTATATTAGCAAGGCATGACTCCATATTCACCACATTAATACAAATGTTAAGCATCATGGTGTCCAAGTCAGGCAATTGGATCATACTTTTCCAAAGTGCATCAACTTTTTATTCTTCACGCAATACATGAGTGTGAGCCATTGGACATAACATTTAGGTGGGATAGAATATGGTGGTAGATATCAAAGGGGAAAAAGTGGAAAAGATAGTCTCGCATCAACTAGGCGTACCAACGGGCTATGGAGATGCCCATTGATAGATGTCAATGCAAGTAGTAGGGATTGCCATGCAAATGATGCACTAGAGCTATAAGTGTATGAAAGCTCAAATGAAACTAAGTGGGGTGTGCATCCAACTTGCTTGCTCAGAAGACCTCGGGCATTTGAGGATGAGGTCATAGGAATATACAATCCAAGTTTATAATAATGAAATTCCCACTTAGCATATGAAAATGACATAACATGAGACTCTCTATATATGAGGAACAAGGTGCCACTTTGAGGCACAAGTGTGGTAAAGGATAGTAGCAAAGTCCCTTCTCTCATTTTCTCTCATCATTTTTTTATTAATGGTGGTCTCATTTGGCCTCCCCCATTTTTTATTTCCTCACTGGGACAATGCTCTAACAATGATGATCATCACACTTTTATTTGCTTACAACTCAATATGAAGAACTGATATGAAGATATGACTCTATATGAATGCCTCTGGCAGTGTACCAGGATGTGGAATGATCTAGCGTGACATGTATCAAAAATATGATGAACGGTTGCTTTGCCACAAATACTATGTCAACTCTATATGATCATGCAAAGCAATGTGATGATGAACGAACTTGACATGTGAAGTGACGATGGAATTTGCATGGCAATATATCTCGGAATGGCTATGGAAATGCCATGATAGGTAGGTATGGTGGCTGTTTTGAGGAAGATATAATGAGGCTTATGTGCAACAGAGCGTATCATGTCACGGGGTTTGGATGCACCGGCGAAAGTTGCACCGATCCTCGAGGTGATAATGGGCTATGCACGGTACCGAAGAGGCTGGCAAATATGAGGAGGTGATATTGCATATGTCCATGGTTTCACATTAGTCATAAAGAACTCATATACTTATTGCAAAGTTTTATTAGTTTTATCACAAATCAAAGTACTACTCGCATGCCCCGAGGGAAGAGGTTGGTAGGAGTTAACCATCGCGCGCTTCCGACCCGAAACAAGACTAGGATTTCAACGAGGAATAGAAATGCTCACACATCATCACCATGCCTCTTTAATTTTTAGACAAATGAAAAATTAACACCTTTTAATATCGATACTCTACCGATCACAATTATGGACTTATTCTTTTTCATATCACCACATCAATATCATTAACTCAAAATTTCTCTATATGTGCTACATGATGGTTTTAATTATCACTCATTGAATACCTATCATTTTTGAACTAGTCTTATGACCCATGAAAATTACCGTCACTATTTATTAACTCTCAAACAAATATAAGTGAAGAACGAGATGACGTGGCTTGAGACTGCGTCGGTATTTCCCCAAAGAGGAAGGGATGATGCAGCACAGCGACAGTAAGTATTTCCCTCAGTTATTAAACCAAGGTTATCGAACCAGTAGGAGGATCACCACCACCCATAAGCAGCACCTGCACACAAATAACAAATACTTGCAACCCGACGTGAAAGAGAGGTTGTCAATCCCTCTAAAGTAAAAACATAGATTAGGTAGTGATAGATAGGAGAGATAGATCTCTCAAGAACACAAAATAAAAAGGGAAAATAAAAAGTGCAGCAATATATTTTTGGGTTTTTGGAATAATAGATCTGAAAACAAAAGTAGCAAAAAGATAGATCGGAAAGCAATATGTTGGAAAAGTAGACCCGGGGGCGTAGGATTCACTAGTGGCTTCTCTCATGAGTATAGCACACGGTGGGTGAACAAATTACTATTGGGCAATTGATAGAAGATCAAATAATCATGACGATATCCAAGGTTATGATCATTATATAGGTATCACGTCCAAGATAAGTAGACCGACTCCTGCCTGCATCTACCACTATTACTCCACACATCGACCGCTATCCAGCATGCATCTAGTGTATTAAGTTCATGGAAAAACAGAGTAATGTAATAAGAACGATGCCATGATGTAGACAAGATCTATTCATGTAGGAATAGACCCCATCTTGTTATCCTTAATGGCAACGATACATGCATGCCTTGCTACCCCTTCTTTCACTAGGAAAGGACACCGCAAGATCGAACCCATCACAAAGCACCTCTTCCCATGGCTAGAAAAATTGATCTAGTCGGCCTAACTAAACCAAAGATTCGAAGAAGAAATACGAGGATATAAGTAATCGTGCATATAAGAGATCAAAGAAGACTCAAATAATATTCATGGATAGAAACTGATCATGAACTCAAAATTCATCGGATCCCAACAAACACACCACAAAAGTTTACATCAAATAGATCTCCAAGAGACCATTGTATTGAGAATCAAAAGAGAGAGAGGAAGCCCACTAGCTACTGCCTACGGACCCGTAGGTCTATGGTGGACTACTCACGCATCATCGGAGAGGCACCTATGAAGAAGATGAACCCCTTCGTGATGGTGTTTAGATTGGATCTCGAGGTTCTGGAACTTGCGGCGGCTGGAATTGTGTTTCGTCGACTCCCCCAGGGTTTTCCGAATATTTGAGAATTTATAGGCATCAGAGGCGGTGAAGGGGAGCCGTGTGGAGGGCACAACCCATCAGGGCGCGCCGGGGGCCCCCTAGCGCGCCCTGGTGGGTTGAGCTCTCCACAGCCCACCTTCCTGGCTCTTCTTTGGCCCACTAGGTGTCTTCTGCTCCAGAAAAAATCTCCAAAAAGTTTCTTCGCGATTGGACTCCATTTGGTATTGATATTTTGCAAAGTAAAAAACAAGCAAAAACAGCAACTGGCACTTTGGCACTATATCAATAGGTTAGTCCCAAAAAATGATATAAAATAGTTATAAAATGATTGTAAAACATCCAAGAATGATAATATAACAGCATGGAACAAGCAAAAATTATAGATACGTTGGAGACGTATCAGCATCCCCAAGCTTAATTCCTACTCGTCCTCGAGTAGGTAAATGATAAAAACAGAATTTTTGATGTGGAATGTTGCCTAACATGTTCATCTCATTTTCTTTTCTTTTGTATAGTATGGACATTTGGACTTGTAGATGATTCAAAGCAATAGTCTAGTTTTAACATAATGACTTCAATACACAAGCATGCCAACAAGCAACCATGTCTTTCAAAATATCAACACTAAAGAAAGTTATCCCTAGACCATCATGCTCATTCATTGATCCATTCATGAAACACACTCAAATATTAGCTATGCCCAATGCTCAAGTACGATCATAGTGCCCCCTAGTTGGTGCTTTATAAGAGAAGATGGAGTCTCAAAGTAAAAATAAAAATTGCATAAAGTAAATAGATAGGCCCTTCGCAAAGGGAAGTAGGGATTTGTAGAGGTGCCAAAGCTCAAAGTTTAAAATTGAGAGAGAAAAATATTTTGGGTGGCATGCTTTTCCTGTCAACGAAAACGACAAAGTACCTCACAATACTTTCCATGCTAGATATATCATAGGCGGTTCCCAAACAGAAAATAAAGTTTATTCCTTTTTCCACCAAACTTTCACATTCCATGGCGGGCCGTATCCACGGTTGCCTTCCATACCAACACTTTTCAAGGAATTTATTATTTGACAACATAAAGTAAATATTTTTTCTTTTTCATTTCGGGATGGGCATCCTATTACCGCCGCACTCTCGTGCAATGCCAAGTGAATAAATACTCATCTTGAGAATAGCACATCTAGCATGGAAAAATATTGGACACTCCCCAGCGTTTCATGAGCGGTACGAGCACACAAAAGAGAAATTTTATTTTGAAAATTTAGAGATGGCACATACAAATTTGCTTGGAACGGCATGGAAATACCGCATATAGGTATGTATGATGGACTCATAAGGCAAAACTTGGTTTAAGGATTTTAGATGCACAAGTAGTATTTCTACTTAGTACAAATGGAGGCTAGCAAATAGATTGAGAAGCAACCAAACCAAGAAATGAAAATTCACATAAGCGAGCATTGAGCATAACTAACACCGAATAATGCACCACAATTAGGATGTAATTTCATTGCATAACTATTGACTTCGTACTTGCATAGGGAATCACAAACCTTGACACCAATATTCCTACTAAAGCAAAATTACTCACTAACATGACTCACATATTACTATCATCATGTTTCAAAACTATTACAAAGAATCAAGTTTAATTTGTCCAATGATCTTCATGAAATTTTTTATTATATAATCCTTGGATATCTATCACTTTGGGACTAGTTTCATATATTGCCATTGCTTTTTGACAAGCTCAAACAAATTTAAGTGAAGCACATGAGCATAAAGATATTATCTCTCAAAAGGGTATAAGTGAAGCATGAGGGGATTTCTTCAAAATTTACTAACTCTCAAATTAATCTAAGTTAAGCATGAGAGTATTTCTACAAAAAATTCCAAGCACACCGTGCTCAAAAATATATAAGTGAAGCACTAGAGCAATCCTATAGCTCAAAAAGTTTAAGTGAAGCATAGAGAGCAATTCTAACAAATCATAGCATAATTTTGGCTCTCCCAAATAGGTGTGTACAGCAAGGATACAAATGAAAAACTAGCAAGAAAATCATGCAAAGATACAAGATGCTCCAAGCAAAACTCATGATATGTGACGAATAAAAATATAGCTCCAAGTAAAATACCGATGGTCGTTAGAAGAAAGAGGGGATGCCACTCGGGGGCATCCCCAAGCTTAGTTGCTTGTTACTATTTGGATATATCTTGGGGGTGCTGTAGCATCTACAAGCTTAGGCTCTTTTCACTCCTTATTCCTTCATCCATCGTGATCTCACCCAAAACTTGAAAACTTCAATCAAACAAAACTCAACAAAATCGTCGTGAGATCCGTTAGTATAATAAAGCAAATCACTACTTTAGGTGCTGTTCCAAACCCATTCATATTTTATTATTGCATTATACCTACTGTATTTTAACTTCACCATGTCTCATACCCTTCAATACAACCCATAGATTCATGAAAACAAGCACACAATGCAACGAAAACAGAATATGTCTTAAACAGAACAGTCTGTAGTAATCTGTACTCTAACCTTACTTCCTTAACTTGAAAAATTCTGAAAAATTAGGAAAACATAAATAATTTGTATATAAACACTGTGTTAAAATATCATCTCAAGATCATGTTCCAGTAAAAAACGAAAATTCAAATACTGGACGCAAAGTTTCTGTTTCAGATTCAGCATCGCTTCTACTCATCTTATGAATCATCCTAAAGGCTCTACTTGGCACAAACAATAAATAAACCATAAAAACACAATAATAACAGAGGAATAATTGTGTCAACACTTAAAAACAGAAAGGAAAAAGAAAAAATAAATTTATTCATTGGGTTGCCTCCCAACAAGCGCTATCGTTTTACGCCCCTAGCTAGGCATAACGCATAGATTCAAGTATTATCATCTTTGGTTTTAGATCCATAGGATGCCCTCATGATTGATTCATATGGTGGCTTAATTATTGTTCTAGGGAAGTGTTCCATACCCTTTCTTAGTGTAAATTGAAAATGAATATTGCCTTCTTTCATATCAATCACGGCACCTATAGTACGTAAAAACGGTCTACCAAGTATAATGGGACAAGACGGATTGCAATCAATATCAAGCACAATAAAATCTATGGGCACATAGTTACTATTTGAAAGAATAATAACATCATTAATTATTCCCAAAGGCTTTTTAATAGTAGAATCCGCCAAGTGCAAATTAAGAGAACATTCTTCAATATTGGTGAGACCAAGCACATCACATAAAGATTTCGGAATCGTGGAAACACTAGCACCCAAATCACATAAAGCAAAGCACTCATAATTTTTAATCTTGACCTTAATGGTAGGTTCCCACTCATCATGTAATTTTCTAGGAATAGAAATCTCCAACTCCAACTTTTCTTCAAAAGATTTCATCATGGCATCAACGATATGTTTAGTAAAAGCTTTATTTTGCTCATAAGCATGGGGTGAATTCAACATGGATTGCAGCAAAGAAATACATTCAATCAAAGATCAACTATCATAATTAAAGTCTTTGCAATCCAAAATAGTGGGCACATCACTAGTTAAAGTTTTGACCTCTTCAAACCAACTTTTATCAAAAATTTCATCAAGATTTTCACCCTCCAAATTATTGGGACGCCTTCTAGATAAAGTTGACTCTACTTCAGTCCCTTTATCATCAATTTTAATATTACTAAACAAGGAATCAATAGTAGAAACACCAATCACTTTAAGATCTTCATCTTTTCTATGAAGGCAATCACTAGAAAACATTTTTTCTAAGATTTCTCTTTTAGCTCTAAGCATAGCGGTTCTTTTCTTACTTTCATCCATAGAGACATATAAATCTTTAATTGATTCATCAATCTTAGGTACAAAAGCTTTCAACTTGATATTTTCAACATCATGAGAAATTCTATCAATGCTTCTAGACATATCATCAATCTTATTCAACTTTTCTTCTATCGTAGTATTGAAAGCCTTTTTGCGCATGCATAAATTCTTTAATATTACTCTCAAGATCAGAGGTGTTCATATTATTATTATAAGAGGAATTACCATAGGAATTACCATAATTATTAGAGGAATTTCCATGAAAAGGCCTAGGATTAAAATTACCTCTATAAGCATTGTTGTTGAAATTGTTTCGCGAGACAAAGTTCACATCTACGGAATCACTATTTTGCTCAATCAAGGTAGACAAAGGCACATCATTAAGATCAGTAGGAGCATTTTTACTAGCAACCAATTTCATCAAAGCATCAACCTTATCACTCAAAGTACTAATTTCTTCAACCGAATTAACTTTTTTACTAGTAGGTGCTCTTTCGGTATGCCATTGTGAGTAATTTGCCATGATATTATCTAGCAACTTAGTAGCTTCGCCCAAATTAATTTCCATAAAAGTACCACCCACGGCGGAATCTAAAAGATTTCTAGACACAAAATTCAATCCCACATAAAAAAATTGCATGATCATCCAAATATTTAAACCATGAGTAGGACAATTTCTCAGCATCAATTTCAATCTTTCCCAAGATTGTGCAACATGTTCATGCTCAAGTTTATTAAAATTCATGATTTGTGTCCTAAGGGAAATAATTTTTGCGGGCGGAAAATACTTAGTGATAAAAGCGTCCTTGCACTTATTCCAAGAATCGATACTATTGCGAGCCAAAGAGGAAAACCAAATTTTTGCACGATCCCGCAAGGAAAAAGGAAATAATTTCAACTTCACAATATCATTGTCCACATATTTTTTCTTTTGCATATCACACAATTCTACGAACGTGTTTAGATGGGATGCGACATCCTCATTTGGAGTACCGGCAAATTGATCTTTCAGGACAAGATTCAACAAAGTGACATTAATATCACAAGACTCCACACTAGTGGCGGGAGGAGCAATAGGATTACTAATAAAATCATTGTTATTAGTATTGGAAAAATCACACAACTTGGTTTTTTCTTGAGTCATCATGACTATGCAAACAAGATTGCAAGCAAGCAAGAGATCTGACGAGAAAAAGACAAACGAAAAAGAGGGCGAATAATACGGCAAATTTGGTGAAGTGGGGAGAGGAAAACGAGAGGCAAATGGCAAATAATGTAATTGCAAGGAGATGAGATTTGTGATTAGGAACCTGGTAGATGATGATGGAGTCTCCTCGGCGCCAGAGATTGGCACGTAGAAGAGACCGCTTCCTCCCCGGCAACGACACCAGAAATTCCTTTGACGTGGCCTGAGACTGCGTCGGTATTTCCCCAAAGAGGAAGGGATGATGCAGCACAGCGATGGTAAGTATTTCCCTCAGTTATGAAACCAAGGTTATCGAACCAGTAAGAGGATCACCACCACCCAATAAGCAGCACCTGCACACAAATAACAAATACTTGCAACCCGACGCGAAAGAGAGGTTGTCACTCTCTCTACGGTAATGCAATAAGAACGATGACATGATGTAGACAAGATCTATTCATGTAGGACTAGACCCCATCTTGTTATCCTTAATGGCAACGATACATGCGTGCCTTGCTGTCCCTTCTGTCACTAGGAAAAGACACCGCAAGATCGAACCCATCACAAAGCACCTCTTCCCATGGCAAGAAAAATCGATCTAGTCGGCCTAACTAAACCAAAGATTTGAAGAAGAAATACGAGGCTATAAGTAATCATGCATATAAGAGATCAAAGAAAACTCAAATAATATTCATGGATAGAAACTGATCATGAACTCCAAATTCATCGGATCCCAACAAACACACCGCAAAAGTTTACATCAAATAGATCTCCAAGAGACCATTGTATTGAGAATCAAAAGAGAGATAGGAAGCCATCTAGATACTGCCTACGGACCCATAGGTCTATGGTGGACTACTCACGCATCATCGGAGAGGCACCTATGAAGAAGATGAACCCCTTCGTGATTGTGTTTAGATTGGATCTCAAGGTTCTGGAACTTGCGGCAGCCGGAATTGTGTTTCGTCGACTCTCCTAGGGTTTTCCGAATATTTGAGAATTTATAGGCATCATAGGCGGTGGAGGGGGGCCCCGTGGAGGGCACAACCCATCAGGGTGCGTCGGGGCCCCCTGGCGCGCCCTGGTGGGTTGAGCTCTCCACAGCCCACCTTCCTGGCTCTTCTTTGGCCCACTAGGTGTCTTCTGCTCCAGAAAAAATCTCCCAAAAGTATCGTCGCGATTGGACTCCATTTGGTATTGATATTCTGCGAAGTAAAAAACAAGCAAAAACAGCAACTGGTACTTTGGCACTATGTCAATAGGTTAGTCCCAAAAAATGATATAAAATAGTTATAAAATGATTGTAAAACATCCAAGAATGATAACACCGGGGATGCCTTCCGGGGCATCCCCAAGCTTAGACGCTTTAGTCTTCCTTAGAATATTACCTTGGGGTGCCTTGGGCATCTCCAAGCTTAGCTTCTTGCTACTCCTTATTCCTTTCTCCATCGCGATAACACCCAAAACTTGAAAATTTCAATCACATAAAACTCAACAAAACTTCGTGAGATCCATTAGTATAAGCAACATATCAAATACTTTAGGTACTGTTATAAATTGATTCATATTTCAATTTTGCATAATACGTACTGTGTTCTAACTTCCCCATGGCTTATACCCCCCGATACAAACCATAGCATCATCAAAACAAGCAAACTATGCAAGTAAAACAGAATCTGTCTAAAACAGAACAGTCTGTAAAGATCTGTAGACACGTATAATTATGTAACTCTAAAAATTCTGAAAAATTAGGGAAGACTTAAGAATTCATATAGCAATACTGTTTAAAAATTACAGAATTTTATCATGCTCCAGTAAAAAATAAAAATTCATGTACTGGAGTGAAAAGTTTCTGTTATGTTTCAGCATCGGTTCTGTTTATCATGCAAGTCATCCCAAAGGCTTTGCTTGGCACAAACACTAATTTAAACACAAAAACACAATCATTACAGAGGCAATAACCATGTTATTAAAATTAGACAGAGGATAAAAAGCAAAAAAGTAAAGATAACTATTGGGTTGCCTCCCAACAAGCGCTATTGTTTTATGCCCCTAGCTAGGCATAATGCATAATTTCAAGTGTTGTCATCTTTGACACTCTCTTGGGAAGAAGGTTTATCAAAGACAATAGGGAACACATCATCAAGTAATATCTTGGCATTTTCAATGGTGTTCTCCTTATAGCCTTTCGTGTTCTCTCTCACCATCCAAGAATATTGTTTGTTGATGGCATTAAAAACTTGTTGGATAATATGGATAGGAGGAACCTCTTTGACTGTGTTTTCATCATAAGTGTGGTAATCCTTAAATAAATATCTTGTCATATAATCCTTATAATATAAAATTTCATCTATCATGGGATGTTCACAACTCATAGCATAGTGTTCAAATATCTCCCGAGCCTCTCGTACTATATAGTCAAATTCATGCATGAGGATAAGAGTGGCTATCTTCTTAACTCTAGGATTTTTTATGACCGACAACTCATAGAAAAGCCGTTGCAAACTGGGGTGAGTACGCATAAATCTTCTTTCAAGCTTTAAAATGAGAGCAGAAATAGCATCGGCATAACTTTTGGTTCTTTTAAGGATTGGAGTATCCTTGCAAGTTAAAGCGCCCGTACAGTTAAAGAATTATTGGATAGTGCTTATACCTATGATATTCCCTTTTCCCACAATAAAGACCTTGACGTCTCGCTGCGGGGGAGTTTCCTCAATGGGGATTTTACTCCCATCATCCTTTTCAATGATAAAGTCAGACATGATAGCAACTTTCAAACAAGCAAAGCAAACAAGAGACTAAACAAGCAAACTAGCAACAAGCAAAGATAAATACTTTTGTGTTTTTGATTTTTACTAGACAAACTAAATATAACGGCAAATAAAAATATAAACAAGTGAATGAAAATTTGTGTGAAGCTACTTGATAGTTGGTGATGATATTCCCCGGCAACGGCTTCAGAAATCCTTCCTGATACTTGTGATCTGCGTTGGGTTTTTCGTGAAGAGGAACGGGTTATCGCAGCACATAGTGGGTAAGTATTTCCCTCAGTTATGAAACCAAGGTTTATCGAACCAATAGGAATATCAATCCTCAACCGTCTTCAGCGACTGCACACAAAAGAACAAACAACTTGCACCCAACGCGGGCAAGAGGGTTGTCAATCCCCTTGATCTCGTTATTTGCAAGAAAATGAGTTGTGTAGATAATTGTAAAATGCAAAATAAAATAAAAGACAAATATTCGCAGCAAGGTAATGATAGCTTTTGTAAATATATAAGTGAATAGACCCGGGGGCCATAGTTTTCCCTAGCGGCATCTCTCATGTAGGCAACATACGGTGGGTAACAAATTACTATTGGGCAATTGATAGAAAAGCGGATAGTTATGCGATTTTCACGGCAATGATCATGTGTATACAGGCATCACATCCATAAGCAAATAGGCCAACTCCTGCCTACACCTATTACTATTACTCCCACCCATCGACCGCTATCCAGCATGCATCTAGAGTATTAAGTAAAACAGAGTAATGCTTGGAGAACAATGACATGATGTAGAGAAAGTAAACTCAATTAATATGAATTAACCCCATCATTTTATCCTTAGTACCAGCAACACAAAGATGTATGTTGTCCCTTTCTGTCATTGGGATATAGAAATTTGTCAGGTTGAACCTACCACAACACACCTCTCTCACCGAAGAAATATCAATCTAGTTGGCCAAACTATTTCAATAGATCGGAGAGAATTATGAATCTATAATGATCATGCAATTAAGAGAAATAATAAACATCAGAGGTATCTCAAATACTTTTCATGAATAATCTGAATATAAACCCACAATTCATCGGATCCCAACAAACACACCGCACAAAAGGATTACATCGGATAGATCAAAGCGAAGATGCGATGAACTTTGTATTGAAGATCAAAAGAGAAAGAGATTGCCATCGAGGTACTAGCCATGGACCCGTATGTCTATGGTGAACTACTCACACATCGTCATGAGGGCAGCAAGGTTGATGTAGAGGCCCTCCGTGATCGATCTCCCCTCCGGCAGGGTGCCGGAACGGAGCTCCGGATGGCCTCTCGATGGAACAGAAACTTGCGGAAGCGGAAAAAGGGTTTCGGGACTGCCTCCAGGGTTTCCACGATATATGAGAATTTATAGGCCAGAGAACAAGGTCAGGAGGGCCACCATGGGGCCACAAGCCATTAGGGTGCCCCCCTGGGGCGCGCCCTGATGGCTTGTGGGGCACTGGTGCGGCTCCCGGCCATCTTCCGAAGCTTCTAGGTCTTGTTTTTGTCCAGAAAAAATCGTCAAACAGCTTCGTGGCAATTGGACTTCATTTGGTATAGTAAACCCACAAAGTGAAAAACACGCAGAAAACAGGAATTGGCACTCGGCACCAGGTCAATATGTTAGTGCTCAAAATATTATAAATTGGTAAATAAATATCCAAAAAGTATCCTAGAATGATAATATATCAGCATGGAACGATAAAAAAAATAGATACGTTGGAGACGTATCACATGACAAGTTGTTTCCACCGCTTCCGCCCAAAAGTGTCTTGGAGTTTTGTACTCATCAAGCATCATTCTAGCCATCTCTATGAGAGTTCGGTTCTTCCTCTCAACAACTCCATTTTGTTGAGGCGTGTACGTAGCCGAGAACTCGTGTAAGATTCCTTCTTCATCAAGAAAGGTATCCACATTGGTGTTCTTGAACTCAGATCTGTTGTCTCTCCGAACCTTGTTGATCTTCACCTCAAATTGGTTTTAGGCCTTGCGAGCAAAGTTCTTAAAGATCTTTTGTACCTGAGACTTGTCATCAAGAAAGAATACCCACGTAAATCTAGAAAAATCATCAACTATGACTAGACCAAAAGAGTTTGCACCGAGGCTCTTGTAAGAATTGGGACCAAAAAGATCAATATGAAGCATCTCGAGTGGTCTCTTAGTAGTCATGATATTCTTAAAGGGATGACTTCCGCCCACTTGTTTTCTAGCCTGACAAGCACTACAAAGTCTATCTTTGTCAAAGATAACATATTTAACACCAAGGATATGATCACCTTTGATAATCTTGTCTAGATTACGCATACCAACTTGTCCTAGCCTTCTATGACATAGCCAACCTTTAGAAGATTTTGCAATAAGACAAGTACGAGGTTTGGCTCTCTTAGTGAAATCGACAATGTATAGATCACCTCTACAAAAACAGGTAAAGACCATTTTATGATTATCTTGACGAAACACTTGGCAATCAACTCTAGTAAATAGCACATTAAAACCGAAGTCGGCTAGTCTAGATACGAAAAGTAGATTGTAGCCAAGGGATTCAACAAGTGTAAGTGCATCTAGTGCCCCTTAGTGATTTTGGTGTATTGAAGACTTATAGGTTAAGGGACTAATATGTTTGTGAGTATACACAGGTTCTATAAGTCGATGAGGAGTTTGGTATATTCGAAGAATATCGACCCCTAAAAATGAATGTCTTCAGCTGAAGACTTTGGTGAAGACTTTGAAGCTGAAGAATTAGGTGTAACCTTGAAGATATTGACGAGGACTCTGAAGCATGAAGACTTTAGTTTTTATTGTTTCATTTCCTTCTTTGAGTCATAGGAAACACCGCACTGTTAAAGGGGGACGAGGCAATACTAAGGAAAATTTTCCATCTGATGCTCAACTCAAAAGCCTCAACATACCCAATCCTTCGAGTGAAGCCTTTGGAAATCTCTTGTAGTTCAGTCAAGATCTTCAGTGACAGAGACATTGTTCTTCTGGTCTATGAGGAAATTGGTCTGACTGAGGAGTTAGGATTTCGCCAGTGCGAATTGCCTACAAGTGAGGAATATGATAAGCCCCGAGGAATTTGACAGTTCAAATTCCGACCGTTGCTGTGCTTTGCGCCAGCTGTCCAGATATTCTATCCACCTAACGGTCATATCATTGGGGGGCATTTATGTCTTATCATGTCGGGTTGCACCCTGGCTATAAATAGCCGCCCCCCACAACCACTAGCTGGTTGGCTGCTCCGAGAGAGAACTTGACACTTGTCATTTGAGAGCAACCCATTCCTCGAGGACTTTGAGCGAAAATCATCAGTGAGGAAAAACCCAAAACCCAAATCATCAAAACCCAAAGTGATTGAGCATCACTAAAGAAATTGTTCCTATGTGGAACTGACGCTTTTTACCTTTGAAGATTGTGTATCTTCCAGACGGTTAGGCGTCATGGTCTAGTGCATCCTGCAGTCAATTGGGGATCGCCGGGTGACCGTGGTCTAGAGCATCCAGCAGTCAATTGTGGATCGCCGGGTGACCAAGTTTGTGAGGGTTTGGAAGTCTACCCTAAAGACTTACCACGAGTGTTGGGCGAGGACTGTGTGACCTTAGCTCAAGGAGAATACGGTAATGACTGTGTGTCCTGGGACTGTGTGTCCTTTGGTTTAAATACCAAGCCACTCCAAACCAGACGTACGACTGTCACAGCAGTTGGAACTGGGTCATCAAATCATTGTCTTCATCGAGCACCTGGTTCTATTTCCTCAACCCCTTCATTTCCTCGAAGTTTTCGTTGAAGAATCGGATCGTTAATGTTTGAAGAATTTGACTGAAGACTTTCTCAATTTCCTCATCTCAACTTCTTCAGTCACTTTATCTTCAGCCTGCTTATCCTGTTCACGCTACTTATGCTCTGTGTATGTTTCATTTCATCATGATGACTATGCTACTGCTATGTTTCACATGCACTTGAGTACTTATTCCGCTGCTCAGCTTGATCAACTTGTCTCTGTCCAAAAGGACATCAAAGGCCTCAGTGATGAATTTGACCGTTACTATGCAGATTGGAAAGGCGCCAAGGTCAGATTCGTCAATCTGGCTGACAAAGCCATCAAGGACCACAACTCAAGGGTTGCAGCCAGATCGCAACCACAAATTCCTCAGGCTAGCTCCTCTGCTCAGCCTGCTGAAGAAACTACAAGTGCAGCTAAAGAAATTCATGCTGCTGAAGAAATTCCTAGGGCAACTCCCAATGTTGTGCCTGAAGAAATTGAGAGGCCAGCTGAAGAAACTACTGCGCCTGAAGAAACTGCCAGGGCGACTGCATCAGTCGTGCCTGAAGAAACTGCTCTGTCTTCACCCCATGCTCCCCCAGCTAAACCATCAAAGGTGAAGAAAGTCACACTTCCTTCTGCATCAGAAGCGAAGAAAACCAAGGCTGCAAAAAAGGCAGCTGCTCTGAAAAGGAAAGCATCACCACCAGCAGATTCCTCAGCTGCAAAGAAATTGAAGACTTTGCCAAGTTCTTCAAATGAACCAATTGATGTTGTTCCCATCTCATTAGTCCCAGCCTATGAAATAGTCCCATTTGGTGAAGACTATGTCATCCCAAGTGAGGACGATGAAGAAACTCAGTCTGCTGCTTCCTCAGAGCAGATTGATGAAGAAATAGAGGTTGATGAAAATGTCTCAACCCCACTGGTATCATCGCCCCAGTCTCAGTTGACTGCTGAAGAGGCTGGCGTTGAAGAAATAGATGAGGATGTGGACATTGGATCTACCACTCCAGTCATCAATGATGAATTTTGGGAAGCAGCACACCCAAATTCAACAATGACCACTCCTCTCACTCAGATTCCTCAGTCTCCTGCCCCGACTGAAGAAATTCGCACAGGGTCTGATGGTCTGTCCACTCCCCTCTTGACTGCTCCTGAAGATATTCCAGCTGCATTGGCTGATGAAATTCCTGTCCAGAATGTGCCTGATGAGACTGCTGCACATGTTCCTCAAGCTGAAGAAACAGCCGTTGCTCCAAGCGAGATTGGACGGCGCTTCAAGCCAAATCTTCAGCCGAACCAAAAGCTACCATTCAAAGGCACGAAGCGCCCCAAATTCATCAAGGCGAATTTCTTCAATGAGCACATATTCTTCACAGGGCCAAACCCATATGAATCTGCCAGAGTTGGACGCTCAAGGTTCTGGACTCCCTCTCAGATGAACTTCTATGCTGCAGTGCTGTTTGACAAGGACAAAGTCTTCCAACATCATCAAATTCCTCATGTGGATATGGAATCCATCCCATGCTTCACTCCAGTGCTCACAGTTCTTCATGATGTTGGACTTCTTCCATTCTGTGCGGATGTCTGCGATTGGAATGAAGAGTTGATTCTTCAATTATATGCAACTCTGCATATCTCTGGTGAAGCTTCTGATGTTAACACATGAATCTTGGATTGGATGTCTGGAAACACTCACTACACTGCTCCAGCAACTGAATTGCTTCGTTGTGTTCCCATTCCAATTCCTTCAGAAGGAGCAAGATGCATCTATGATGAACCTGAGCTACCAAATCAGATGATGCAAGTGCTGATGAAGCCTTTGGCACCAGTAAAACCTCCAAGGACTACCTTCTTAGTGAAGGATTTGCTATATGTGCCCAGGACCATTTACCGCATATTGACCAAAACCCTCAGTCCTATCAAAGGCCGCAACTCTGAAGAAGAAGAAGTTGTTGGCATCATGAAGAATTTGCTGTTCAACATTATTCATGGGATTCCCATCAACTATCACGATTTCTTCATGAGGACTTTGGCCAATATTGCTGTCTCACCATTCGAATTGAAGCCTTATGCTCCTTGGATCATGAAATTCATCAGATCAAGGTCTTCAATTCCCTTCAAGACTGACTTTCAGAATCACTTCAGTTTCTTGCCTCCAATTGAAGTCCTCAAGAAGAAATTTTCTTCAGTTGAACGAAAAGGCAAGGTTGTAATTGATGAAGGCACTCGTCCATTGGATGGCCAATTTCGTAAGGCTGCATCTTACTCCACCAATGATGACTCTGCCACACAAGATTCTGCTGCAAAAGCCTCAGCTCAAAATCCTCAAGCCACTGCCCCTCGTGTGATGACTGATCGTGAGCTTCTTCTAAGTCTTCATCAGAAGGTTGATCATAATCACAAGTGGGTAAAGCGTCAGTTAGCTTCAATTCTTCGTGACATGACTGTGACGCATAACTCTGTGAGGAAAAATCATTACTATGTGCATGAAATCTTCGATCGCACTTGGGCCATTCTGTCTCACCTCAAGACTCCCGAAGAACTCAAGGAGATGGGATTTCAGATGGACTTTGACTGGTCTATTCCTCCAAAGAAGAAGTGGAAGAAAGTTCAAGTTCCTCAGCTGGTGACGAGTTCATATTCTTCATTGCGTGAGACGGATGAAGCTGAGGACATTGACGACACTACTGCAGGCCCTGCTCCACCAACCGACCCCGACAACGCTGGCGCTCCTCCACCACCTTCAAGATGAAATTCTTCAGGGGCGTTAGTCCTCAATTTCGCCCCTTTTGGTCACTTGATGACAAAGGGGGAGAAATTTGAGTTAGTCTTCAAGCGGGTCTCTTTATATATGGGATGTGTTTTGTTTAAGTTTCAACTCTCGCTCTTTTGAAGCTTTTGTTGATTGAGTTGTAAACTTAAGTCCGATGGTGGTCTGATACTTTTGAACTGCTTTCTGCATGCTTATTTCCTCAAGTATCTTAATGCACGCATGCTGAATTTCCTCAGACCCCATTTTCCATCATGCATTTCAATTTCCTCATGATATATATAAAATGCGTGTATGGATTACAAGATATAGGGGGAGATATCCAAGATTTTATCCTGCCATGTGCATTTGCAGTCCAAAGCAAATTCCTCAAATATGCACATCTTCAGGGGGAGTTCCTCTATATCTTGCAATCAAATTCCTCAAACTCAGTACTTACACTTCATATGTTTATCCCCGTTGAAAACTTAACCTATTTGTCATCAATCACCAAAAAGGGGGAGATTGTAAGTGCATCTAGAGCCCCTTAGTGATTTTGGTGTATTGAAGACTTATAGGTTAAGGGACTAATATGTTTGTGAGTATACACAGGTTCTATAAGTCGATGAGGAGTTTGGTATATTCGAAGAATATCGACCCCTAAAAATGAATGTCTTCAGCTGAAGACTTTGGTGAAGACTTTGAAGCTGAAGAATTAGGTGTAACCTTGAAGATATTGACGAGGACTCTGAAGCATGAAGACTTTAGTTTTTATTGTTTCATTTCCTTCTTTGAGTCATAGGAAACACCGTACTGTTAAAGGGGGCCGAGGTAATACTAAGGAAAAATTTCCATCTGATGCTCAACTCAAAAGCCTCAACATAACCCAATCCTTCGAGTGAAGCCTTTGGAAATCTCTTGCAGTTCAGTCAAGATCTTTAGTGACAGAGACGATGTTCTTCTGGTCTGTGAGGAAATTGGTCTGACTGAGGAGTTAGGATTTCGCCAGTGCGAATTGCCTACAAGTGAAGAATATGATAAGCCATGAGGAATTTGACAGTTCAAATTCCGACCGTTGCTGTGCTTTGCGCCAGCTGTCCAGATATTCTATCCACCTACCGGTCATATCATTGGGGGTATTTATGTCTTATCATGTCGGGTTGCACCCTGGCTATAAATAGCCACCCCCAAAACCACTAGCTGGTTGGCTGCTCCGAGAGAGAACTTGACACTTGTCATTTGAGAGCAACCCATTCCTCGAGGACTTTGAGCGAAAATCATAAGTGAGGAAAAACCCAAAACCCAAATCATCAAAACCCAAAGTGATTGAGCATTACTGAAGAAATTGTTCCTGTGTGGAACCGACGCTTTTTACCTTTGAAGATTGTGTATCTTCCAGACGGTTAGGCGTCATGGTCTAGTGCATCCTGCAGTCAATTGGGGATCGCCGGGTGACCGTGGTCTAGAGCATCCAGCAGTCAATTGTGGATCGCCGGGTGACCAAGTTTGTGAGGGTTTGGAAGTCTACCCTGAAGACTTACACGAGTGTTGGGCGAGGACTGTGTGACCTTAGCTCAAGGAGAATACGGTAAGGACTGTGTGTCCTTCGGTTTAAATACCAAGCCGCTCCAAACCAGACGTACGACTGTCACAGCAGTTGGAACTGGGTCATCAAATCACTGTCTTCATCGAGCACCTGGTTCTATTTCCTCAACCCCTTCATTTCCTCGAAGTATTTGTTGAAGAATCTGATCGTTAATGTTTGAAGAATTTGACTGAAGACTTTCTCAATTTCCTCATCTCAAATTCTTCACTCACTTTATCTTCAGCCTGCTTATCCTGTTCACGCTACTTATGCTCTGTGTATGTTTCATTTCATCATGATGACTATGCTACTGCTATGTTCCGCATGCACTTGAGTACTTATTCCACTGCAAGTAGTTCGTCACTTAGCAAATTCCTCAACCAGTAATTCCTCAGTGACGAATTTATAAAAATCGCCTATTCACCCCCCTCTAGTCGATATAACGCACTTTCAACAAGCATGGCATTTTGAATGGAGATATCATGGGATATGGCCACCTTACCAAGACCAAGTACCTTACCCTTGGAGTTATCTCCAAAAGTCACATACCTTCGCGGTCCATGGTTCAGTGTAATCTCTTGAAACACATCTTTATCCCCGGTCATATGATCGGTGCATCCACTATCAAGAATCCACTCTTTCCCACCAGACATGTAGTCTTTGAAGTTTGCCACGAGACTCAAGCACCTCATAGTCTTCTCATACTCAATATCAAACTCCTCATCCTCATTGTAGTAGCCATGCTCCACATTGTCATCATCAAGTGGGAAATCCTCATCATGAAGAACGAGGGATTCGTTAGGATTATGATCATGACAATATTCAAGAGTATGGATACATATAGCTTCACAAATGATATTGTTGATAGTTGTCACATCTCCTTTAGCACGCATAAAATCACTAAGCTCAAATAGACAATCATCAAATTTAGGATCACTAGGCTTCATCTTGTGAAAGGCAATAGTTTTATGAAGGATTTCATCAAGATTTCTCAAGGAATAGTTTAGATATCGTTTCTCCAAATCATTCCACAAAGTATAAGCACACTCAAAGTTTTTATTTGATCAAACACAACTCTTGGCAAAGCTCTAACAATAAGAGCATATCAATTTCTTCTTCTTGAGAAGGATGCAAGGGATCAATGGGAGGCACATAGGGGTTCTTAACATACTTGCTCAAATGGAATTCATTGAATATAACAAGCATCTTGTCTTTCCATTGACTACAGTACTCTCCATTGAGAATGGGCACTCTACAACTAATACTCCCCAAAGTAAGCATGTCCATCTTCCTCCAATGGTAATAAAACCGAAGGTATGGAGACCGAAGCTCTGATACCCATTATGGGATCACTAGAAGTGGCGTCTAGAGGGGGGGTGAATAGACTATTTGCAAGAATTAAACCTAGCCTTTTCCCAATACTAATTGTTGGCAAATTTTAGCAATATTAGAAAGTCTAGGACACCCTACACAAGCATATCAACAAGTATGGCAGCGGAAAGTAAAGACATGCATGTGAAAGTAAGGAGTAGAGTAGGAGAATCAAACACAATAGGGGACACGAAGATTTTTCTCGTGGTTCCAATAGGTGGTGCTATCGCACATCCACGTTAATTGAGACTTCAACCCACGGAGGGTAACAGTTGCGCGAGTCCATGGAGGGCTCCACCCACGAAGGGTCCATGAAGTAGCAACCTTGTCTATGCCATCACGGCTTACGTCCACGAAGGACTAGCCTCACTCGGGGTAGATCTTCACGAAGTAGGCGATCTCCTTGCCCGAACAAAATTCTTGGTTCAACTCCACACGAAGTCAGAGGCTCCCAAGCGACACCTAACCAATCTAGGAGGCACCACCCTCCAAAAGGTAATAGATGTGGTAGATGATGAACTCCTTGCTCTTGTGCTTCAAAAGAGATAGTCTCCTCAACACTCAATCACTCTCTCACAGATTTGGCTTGGGTAGGAAAGATTGATTGGGTGGAAAACAACTTGGGGAGGCTAGAAATCAAGATTCATATGGTTGGAGTGGAAGATCTTGATCTCAACACATGAGTAGGTGGCTCTCTCTCAGAAAAATTGGATATGACAAGTGTTGGTCTGTTCTGAGTGCTTCCTCATCGAGTGAGAGGCTGGTGGAGGGGTATATATAGGCATCTCCAAAAATCCAACCGTTACAACATTATTGCCCAACTCGGTGGAACCGATGCAAAAACTCGGTTGCACCGACTAATGCAAAATGTAGCAACTTTAGGCTTTTCGGTGAGACCGATATAGGAATCTCGGTGAGTCCTATTTTGGCTTGCTTAGTCAGATCCTCAACTCGATGGCACTGATTCTTAAAACTTGGAAATTCCAATTTTAAGAAGTTGGATACCCGAGCCGTGGTCACTGATTTCGGTGGTATCGAAATAGTAATTGGTGTCACCGACATTCTAGGGTTTTGGCTTACGTTCTGTCTGGGTTGAAACTCGGTGGGGCCGATTTGGAAACAGTTGGTGGCACCAAATTTGAGTGTAAGGCTTGAGATAGAGTATTTTGTGGGAGAATTGATGTGTGGTTTTGGTGGCTAACTTTGAGCATTTTGAGCAACTAGATCATCATGATTACCTCATCCCCTTTTAATAGTATTGGCTTTCCTATGGACTCAATTGTGATTTCTCACATAAAAGCAAAATGTAGAGTCTTCAAGCTTGTTGTCTTGCCAATCCTATTCATTTCCTCTTCTTCTTCCTTTGGGGATTCTCCACACCTTTCCAAGCCATTTCTCTCTATGGACATTACCTGAAACAAGTTAGGTAACACTATTAGTCCAAGAGACAATGTATGTTGTCATGAATTATCAAAATCTCCAAGGGAGCATATGTGCTTTCAGGAGTACGGATTGTCATGCGACGAATGCACTAGATCTATAAGTTTATGAAATCTCCATAGGAAACTAAGTGGGTATGCATCTAACTTGCTTGCTTATGAATACCTCGAGCATGTGAGGAAGCTCGTCATCAAAGTATACAATCCAAGTTATGTAATGTAAAAATTCTCACTAGTATATGAAAATAACAAATCATGAGGACTCTTTATATGAAGAACATGGTGCTACTTTGAAGCCCAAGTGTGGAAAAAGGATAGTAATGTTACCCCTTTCTTTTTTTGTCTCATTTTTTTTCTTGTTGGTGGGAGCTTTGTCCTCTTTGTTATGGGAATTTTTATCCTCTTTTTTATCCTCACGGGTAGGGGCAACACTCTATAAATGATCATCACACTTTTATTTATTCACAACTCGATAAAGTGAATAAACATGACTATATGAATGCCTCTGGCGGTGTATCAGGATGTGCAATAATCTAGCGTAAAATGTATAATAATGATGAACAGTGGCTTTGCCACAAATATCATGTCATCTTTATATGATCATGCAAAGCAATAAGGACACTGAATGCTCAAGTCATTTAGGATGCGCGATGATTAACTCCTCCCAACCTCCTCCCTAGGAACATGCGAGTAATACTTTGCTTCGAGGGCTTGTAGGCTTTCACAATAAATTTATGAGTTCTTTGACTAATGTGAGTTTATGGACTACAAGCAGTATGCATAATTTGTAACCTCTTCGGTACGGTGCATTGGCCAATCTCACCTCGAGACTTGGTGCAAACTTCGCAGGTGCATCCCAACCCCGTGATATGATACACCTTATCACTAATGCAGGAAGGTCCTAAGATGTCACATGTATAGGAGACTCTTCGACCAAACTGTGTGCGATGCACGAATCGCAAACGGTAGGTCACACACGCAATCTCACCTCGAGACTTGGTGCAAACTTCGCAGGTGCATCTAAACCCCGTGATATGATACACTCTATCTCTAATGCAGGAAGGTCCTAAGACGACACATGTATAGGAGAGTCTTCAACCAAACTGTGTGCGATGCACGGATCGCAAACGGTATAGTTATAGAACCGTCTCCAATAAAATGAACTGTGTGCGATAACTGATCCATCAAGCACGATTCAGATAAGGATTGCGTGTGTGATACTGGCATACAGTTGATCCATACGAACCGTTTGCGATGAGCCAAAATAATGCAAACGATTACACATATATATCAAGATGTGTGCGATACGCGACATACAGGTCACCCGGATGAACTGTTTGCGATGAGTTAAAATTACACAAACGATTAGACAGATCAAGATATGTGCGATAGACGGTAAATAGGTCGCCAGGATGAACTGTTTGCGACATGCCAAAATAACACAAACGATTACACAGATCAAGATGTGTGCGATAGACAACATACAGTTCATCCGGATTAGCTGTTTGCGATGAGTTAAAATAACACAAACAATCAAACAGCCTAGATGTGTGCGATAGACGGCAAACAAGTCACCCGGATGAACTGATAGCAAGCACATTCCTCAAACCTACATACAAGGCGTTGGAACAAATATATCAGAAGGAAAAGCTAAAGACGAAGACACCTGGAATAAATAACTGGCACAACACAGAAGCCACCGACATACATTACTATATGAATTTTTATAGCTGAATATATGTAAAAGACTAACAAATATAAAGCTTTAGTTTAAGCAACAAAACTACGAAGTTTCATCAATATCAAAATGAAAAAAATGCCGTATTTAAGATTATGATAACCATGTATTTAGAATAGTTTACCAGGACTAGGAAAAACATTGCATTCTATGGAAGGATACACCTTCAGGATGCCGTATATTTTTGCGCACTTGTCGTTGTTACTTGTTGTGACCTCATGTGACGGCCTCACTGTCATTCTTTTCAGCCTTGGTGCACATTTCAATATCAGCCTCAAGAAATCAAATTCATGATCCTCTCCTCTGAAGGCTTTGATTTCCACTTCTTCAAGATTGATCAAGGGGATAATTTCGCTTCTCCAGGTCCCAGGCTCATCACAGGGACAATTTACTGGGCATGCTTTTCCCTTTTTTCCCTAAAAAGAAATATGAATAACTACAATTATTGTACTCCTCAAAGACATCATCTTGAAATTGTACCTGGATTTTCCTTTTGCTACATATATATTTCAGATAATAATAATTAAGCAGAGGAAAGAATTACCAGCTCTATCTTAAGGCTTTTTGTAGCAGTAAGAATCCAATGAACCCTAAGGAGGTGAAACACAAATGCTCCAAAAGCATGCCCAGTCGTGTGGAAATGTAGATCCAAAACGGAGAAGGTTGTAACAACTAGATGTTTCTCTATTTCTTGCGCAAGGCTGAGCTCGGTCTGTGGAAAATTAAATGAGCCCTGCAAAAAACAATTGACAGTCAGTGTAATATATATCCATCATTATAAGTTTAATACTAAAATTGAGCAGGTAAATTGAGCAAGAGACAAAGAGACGAACAAGGCTGCTGTCGTCCGACTCCATCCACAGGCACAGGGCATTGCTCTCCGCCGTCGTCTCGAAGCTCACCATTGCAAGGCCCCAAGGACCAATCCCAGCAGCCGCCTTGGAATAGCAGCATCGCCAGAGAGCCTTCTCCACCATAGGTGCCGAGATGGACAATCTGAGCTCGCCGCGAGTGTGTATGGACAGTGTCAATTGCTTAAGCGCGGGGACGTCGATGTGCACGCGACCTGTCGACTTGTGCTTGTTCTCCAGAAGGAGCTCCTGCAGGGATGCCGAGCGGATGGCGTGGCCGAGGGAACAACCGGTCGCCCTGAGCGCGGGCAATGGAGGAGCAAGGCGGCGGCGTCGACGTGGCAGCCAGAGAGGGACAGCACCTCGAGCTCGGGGAACATGCAGCAGCTTGCCCGCGGGTCGCCGGCGGAGAGGAAGAGGTCCAACCCGCTTAGGTCGATGGATGTGGCCCGGTGGAAACCGGGCAGGTTGACGGGAGGGGGGGAAGGAACAGCATGTCGCGTGTCCGGCGAGCACGCGGACGGCGAGAGACGTTGAAGCGGAGCTCCACCGGCGAAAGCGCCGCGGCGGCGCGGAGCAGTGAGGCGACGTCGGCCACGTACAGCACATCGTATAGAGGAGGAAGCGGGGGCGCCTCGGGGACGTGGACGTCGAGGAGGGACACGTCGGGGACGTGGACGAGGGAGTCGAGCGCGGGTCGGAGCAAGCGTGGCTCGACGTCGCGGAAGGTGAAACCGGCAAACCGGCAAACCGGCAAGGCCCACCGGCGGGAGACGAGGCTGGTGCGCGCGGCGGCGCGGGCGCAGCGCGGAGGCGGTCGAGGACCTGGAGGAGCAGATCGTCCGGGAGGGGGCTGATGAGATCGGCTCCTCCTCCGGCTGGGCCTAGCTCGGGAAGGCCGCCATGGCGCGCTCCTTCCTCCATGGCCATGGCGAACCCTAGTGCGTGTTGGAATTTGCCGAGGATCGATTACGTCGAAATCATGAACAACTCGCACACAAAAAATTTCAACGCGAATCTATCTGATATTCCCACGGGGTTAAACCGGGCGCTGCGGATATACGCGGGCATCGCCCGCGTGAGATGGGCCTAGCCCAACCAGATGGCGCACGTCAGTTATTTTTCGTTCTTCTCATTTAGTTTTGTTTCTGTCAGTTTAATTTATAATTTGATTTGAAACAAATTCATGAATACAAAATCAAAAGGTTGTGAATTCGAATGAAAATTCAGACGTATTCAGAAAATGTTCACGAATATGAAAGGTTTGTGAAGTAAAAAAACGTAGGCAAATTCAAAGGACATTCGTGAATTCAAAAAATATATCATAAATAAAAAAATATTCATGAATTTAGACAAATATTAGAAAATTCTAAAAGTTCACGAATTCATAATTATGGTAAAAGTAAAAAATTCTAGAACCGTGAACAATTTCTGGAGCTCCGAACATTAAAATAAAATGAATAATTTTAAAAATGTCATTTTTTGAAAAAAAAAAATTTAATATAAACATTTGTCGAAAATTCAAACAATTGTTTCTGAATATTAAAAAAAATCATTTGTCAAATTTTGGAAGAAAAAACAAAAGGAAAAAGGAAAAAATAAAAATAAAAATAAAAAATAAAACAAAAAGAACAGGATATAAACAGCCTGGAAGCTTCCCAAAACCAGCATCGAAGCTTCCGGAACCTTCGTATAACAGGCTGCTTGCGAGCGCCCTGTAGCTCTAGTAAATGGGCTGGCCGGCGAGCGCCCCGTAGCTCTAGTAAATGAGCCGGCCGGCGAGCGCGCGTAGGCGATCAAAGTTTTAACGGTCGCAGCCGACGATACATATCATTTGTGGTTATTTTCTAGGAAACTTCAAAATAGCTAAAAAACATATAAAAAAGGTTACCATTAACAAAACAATGAACCTACATGGTTGCATTACATAGTTACCATCCATGGCTTAATTTAGAATTTTTTGTGTCATTAAATCATGGCAAAGTTATAAAGTCGCACGACTAGTTTAGGTTTTCTTGTGTCCTAAAATTATGGCAAATTATTGGTCACATGGAACTTTCAACGCGAATCTATCTGATGTTCCCAGGGGGTTAAACCGGGCGCTGCTAGGATGGATATACGCCGGCATCGCCCGCGCGAGATGGGCCTAGCCCAACCAGATGGCGCACGTCAGTTATTTTTTGTTTTTCTCATTTAGTTTTGTTTATGTCAGTTTAATTTATAATTTGATATGAAACAAATTCATGAATAAAAAATCAAAAGGTTGTGAATTTGAAAAAAAATCACACGTATTCAGAAAATGTTCACAAATATGAAAGGTTTCCGAAGTAAAAAAAAACGTAGGCAAAGTCAAAGGACTTTCGTGAATTCAAAAAATATATCATAAATTAAAAAATATTCATGAATTTAGAAAAATATTCGAAAATTCTAAAAGTTCACAAATTCATAATTGTGTTAAAAGTACGGAAAATATAACGCCCACACGTGTGGGCGTTTTGCAACTCGCCCACACGCATGGATCGACGTCCATTCGTGTTTGCACGAATCTTGACAAGTTTTCGCCAATTTCTATGCCACGTAGGAGTGGGCTCGTGTGCGGACAGTTCATCAGGTCGCCCGCACGCCCGTTTCTCCCTCGGAGTAGTCGTGGTTGCCAAGCCCACGTGCGGCGGAACTGTTGTCGCGCCCGCACGCCCGTTTCTCGCTCAGAGTAGTCGCGGTTGCCAAGCCGACGTGCGGTGGAACTACCGTCGCGCCCGCACGACGCGCACGTCTCCTATTCATCTCCTCCCCGTCTACTATTCCCCTCCCATGCGCTCCATTTCCCCCCACCCTGTCTCTCTACATTCCCATTCCCACTCACCATCGCCCCCATTCGAGGGTAACGGTAAGTTCTAGGCGGCGGCGGAGCAGAGGAGAGGGAGCTGCGGCACCGGAAGAGTCCCCGGTCTTCGTGGCAGTCGCTGGTGCTCAAGCAACCGGAGCGTTGCCGCCGGAGCAGTCACCGCGCAGAGGTAAGGTATCGACGCTTTCCATGGTTCATCCGCTGGCGCAAATATGCCTCCCCTCTTTCGTGGTACATGTGCTACTCGATTCTGTCGAGATTCGCGTTGATTTTCGGGTCGATTTAATCTTCCCCGTCGGCGAGGGAGTCGCAGGTGTGCCGTTAGGCCGGCATTACCTAGTTCCTTTGCCGCCGCTGTGGAAGTCACGCCGGCGTGGATCGGCGTTCCGCGCGCGATGCATTCTCTGTTTTGAGAGATTAGACGCCCTTAGTTCTAGATTGCAGCGATTCTGCTGTGTTTTCTTACTTTGATGGTCTTGTAGGCAACGCATTCTCAGTTTTAGGTGTTTTGTTGTGATCGAAATCAGGGCCTGAGAGCAGGATATGAACCCTGGATCTAAATTTTCGAATGTTGTTATTTTTGCAGTTTGTTTTGTAAGGTAATGGCAGTTGAGTGTTCGTTGAAACTGACTTATTTGCCATGCTGTTTTGTGCAAACATGGCAACTTTAATCTACTGGTTTGGCTACAAATTGCCCCTATGTTTATTTAGTAGATGGCAACTACTTAGTTGAACCCACAATATCAGTTGCCAATGTTTTTTGCACTGATTCAGTGGTCAATTTTACCTGCTCTGCATTTAAGCAGACGACAACAAACTGTTTTACCCAAAGACTTCATTTGACATGCTGTTCTGTGCAAACATGGCAACCTGAATCTATTGGTTCATCTACAGTTTGCCATTATGTTTACTTGTTAGATGGCAACTGCCTATTAAACCCAAAATATGAGTTGCCATGTTTTCTACAGTGATTAAGGGTGTCAACTAGCTACTGTGATGTTCATTTTTTGTAGTTCCTTTTGAAACTGACTTATTTTGCCATGTTGTTTTGTGCAAACATGGCAACTTTAATCTACTGTTTTAGCTTCAAATTGCCCCTTTGTTTTTTAATAGATGGCAACTACTTACTTGAACCCAAATTTTCAGTTGCCATGTGTTTTGCACTGACCGAGGGGTTAATTTTACCTGATCTGCATTTTAAGCCGACGGCAATAACCTGTTTTACACCAAGACTACATATGCCATGCTGTTCTGTGCAAACATGGCAACCTGAATCTGTTGGTTCATCTACAGTTTGCCTTTATGTTTACTTGCTAGATGGCAACTGCCTATTGAACCCAAAATATCAGTTGCCATGTTTTCTACAGTGATTAAGGGTGTCAACTACCTTCTGTGCTCTTACGCAGACGGCAACTATCTATTTACAACAAGACTTTATTTTGGCATCCCCATTCTTTAGCGTTTCTATTTTGGCAGCTGCCTACTGTGCTTAGGAAGACATGGCTACTCTCACTTTGCCATAACATATTTTTTTCCATGCATTTCAAGTGTTACATGGCTATTCCCAACTCTATTTTCAGTTTGCAGGTAGCAACTCTCTCTTTTTACCCAATACATATTCTGCCTACTTTCGGTAGTGCTCCACGACAACTGTCTAATATATTTTATCTATCATGTGGCAACTCCCTTTTTCTACCCCAAGATTTCTTTGCCATGTATCCCGCAGTGTTTCATGACAACTTATTTTTTTTACTTACTTAGCAGGGCCACATTGAAAATGCATCCTGCTCACTTTCTTTTGTTTTGCAAGCATGGCAACTACGTATGTGTAACAACATACCAAATTTTACAGTAATGCTTTTTAGTGGACCAGCATACTCATGTGTACTTGTTCTTACTATAGCATCATGGTTTGCGTCGACCAGCAAGACGATGACGACGACTTTGTGGAGCCACTCCCACGGCAACGTGCGGCTAGTCCCGGGAATGTCGGTGATGAGGTTCTTCCCTCGCCCCCTTCATGTTTTATTGTGTTGTAGATATTTTTCATTCATTTCTTGAACATGACAAGAATCACCGTGGTTCTTTTTTTTTGCAGAATAAGAAACGTGTGCCACGCAATAGGGCTTCTCAAGAACGTCTGACTTTAATGACCAAGGGTTTTAGTGATGACCAGAAGAAAGCTGCCGGCGATATGGGGATGCTGTCTTTGATGAATGTCTTGTGCTCAAATCTGGTGAATCCCGTCTGTGATTGGCTTGGGGAGATCTATGACCCTGAGTCCATGGAATTTGTCATTCCGGGACGTGGAAGACTTCCTTTGGACGAGGAGTCTGTTTTCTACACATTAGGTGTCCCCCGTGGGGAATTAATTGTTCCTTATGAGACGAGGAATGATATTGAGCAAGAATTGTTCCCCCGGTTGTTTCCTGGCGAGTCAACCATGCCTAATAAGACGGTGCTTGCAGCTTCGTTGGAGAAGATGAAAACCCATGGCGATGTATTCAAGATGAAGTTGCTAATGTATTTGATTTCGTCTGTCTTTGCGCCTACCACGTCGCTACGTCCAAGCAATAAATGCTTCCCTATCCTGGTGAATGTTCTTCATCTATTTTTTTTCCGTTATTCTCTTCTTAATGTGACGTACTAGCATGTTCATGCCAGTTGTAGATCTTTTTAACTTTTGCGTTTGCTTGATGTTTTTCAAATCTTTTGCTATTTTTTGCTGGCGAAACTGGATGATGTGAAGAACATGAATTGGTGTAAATTCATCGCTGACTTCCTGCACGATGCCCTTTCAAACAAGATGTACCAGTAGGGCTGCCGCCTACACCTAATGGTATTCTTGTTTGCTCGCAATATGCGTTTTTAACATGTGTTCGTTCGTTTCTCATCGATAATGCAGTTAACGTAATAATCTAGGGACATTCAAGCTTGGAATGTATCTTATTGGTACACTTTTTTTAGTACGCAAAATATGTGGCAGCTGTACTTGATCATGTATGGAAACTGTAGTTGTTCAGCTGCGGCACCCACAATCGTTCACACATGATAGCTTCAATTGTCAACACATGGCAATTTTTGGTTGACTCTTCATTGCATGTCCAGTTCATTTTGCATGGCAACTCCATATGTCATACAATAACAACTCTGGTTCATTTGTGAATGGCTAGTATAGATGTTGATGTATCTCATCTATAGTTGATGCTACATGGCAACTACATTTCAGAATAAAAAATTGATACATACTTTATTTTTCCAGTGTGCTCCTTTGTTTTGTCGTTTGCCCTCGTACGTGTATTTTTAGAAGTTGATACATGGCAAACATATCACTATGTAAATGCCACTCCTTGAATTCTGGCATGTTTTGTCTTACCTACTTTTCCATTTTTTTTGTGTTTATCAGCTCATGTACGTGGATCGCCTTGATTTATCAACCATCAATCTTGATGCGATAGCAGGCCAGCCTCCTCCACACAAGTTTGCTATCTCCGCGTGGACTTACGACGCTGTTAAGGCTGTGCTTGCGGCAGACATGATAACTGAAACCAAATATGGCAAACTACAGGTTAGCAATATCTTACTTCTTGCATGGTAATTTTGAAGTACATTGCTAAAAAAGAATATAAAAAAATCAAAGCTGTTTGACCATTTGTAGTATTTATTTCCAAAAGGGACATACACCCGAACTAGATGGCAATTATGTTTTTGTCCCCCACATGGCAAATGTAGCATACTTTACACGGCAATCGTATTCCAATATTTTTAGCATCAACTACCTCTGCGCTTTTCCATGCGTCCACCTTGCTGCTCTCAAGCTGGCAAATAAACTGTATATCACACGGCAAATGTGATTGTTTCCAAACTTGTCAGCATTTTTTTCAGCACGCACACATGTATTCCAAATAGTTAGTACGGAAAATTCGCACCATTTTATGCAATTCACACGGCAATTTTTGTTTTGTGATATCCCATGTTTGTTTGGCAATGTTATTTTTTGACGCCTACTTTTTTCGCTCACTTTTTCAGTTGATGGCCAAGCATACTATTGACTACAGTGTGTTCGGTGGGCCACATAATTTCGTCAAGTGACTGGATGTGCATTCAGCTCCATCGTGCACCCCTGAGGTATTTACATTTGGAGTCGTTCTTTCTTGAATATTTTTGTCTTGCAATGGAGTTCTTTGCATCTCTCGCAATTTCTTGTCCACTTTTTTTGTAATCTTTTTTTGTGTCTGAAGTTGTTTACTGTTTTGCTGTCATTCAGGCCAGGGCTCCCATGGAGCACCTAGTTGGGCAGCTTGCTTCTAGCATGACCAGCTTGCTTGGGAAGTTGGTTGAGGGCTGGACAGCATTAGCTGGTTCCGATGGTGATGAAGTTGCGAGGCACTTCACCTCTTTTGTTGGAGAACGCACACATCGCCCAACTGTTTTTTTTTGAAGGAAAACTGTAAGGGAAGCCCCCCACAGCGATTTTTTTTTGAAATAATAAGAACCCAAATTCGTGTCCATGATGACTTGAACCTGGGTGGCTGGGTAGTACATCCACTCCACTAGCCAAGTGAGCTAGGCTCACTTCCATCGCCCAACTGGTTGCCGTGGCCGGTACGATTACAACAACTCTCAGGAGCTCCCTGATACACAAGAGGATAGTTATGGGGACGTTTTGGATGGAATGGAAGCTGGGCCTGCAAAGGACGGCCATGATGATACGAAGAATGTGCATCTTGGCAATGATCATGTGAAATCTCGTGAAGTTCCTGCTGGCGAAAGCAACGATAAGGCTCCAAATGTTGTTCCTCCATCGACGGGAGGCAACGTCTCAACCGTTTCGAGTGACGTGGGTGTTTCTCCCTCGAACAGGGGAAGGACTACAGAGGTTGATGCTTAGGGTCCTAACGCCAAGAAGCGTAGGATTGATCCTGTTGCTGCTAGGAGGAGGTTTGATGTTTCTTCATTGTGGCATATCACACCCGTCTTTTTTTTCATGAGTTGCACGCCATGATTTATTTTTTCTCTTACTTGGGTTTTCTATTTTTGCTTTCTATTGGCAGGGAGACGACAGTCGGTGGCCGAGCAACTATACAGAAATAGGCACCCACCCCCTCTCGTGCTTCTGCCCAGTTGAACAAAGGGGCACCCACTACCGCAGGCATCTCGTCCACTCGATCGTCTCCTCGTGTGTCGTCGTCCAATACCGGTGACCCCGTTGTGCTTGAAGATTTGAGGAAACAAAGAAACAGGTGTGATCTTTCTTTTTAATAATTTTGTGTTTTGTTGTCCTAATCTAACTGTTTTTGAACAAGCGCATGTTGTTGCATTCATTTTTGTTGAAAAATTACATGGCATTTGTAGCATGTTCAGGATGGCAACTCATACGTTATGTTTGATGCATTCCAAATTCAGAGACAACTTTACTTCACTTCATATGGCAACTCTAATTTTTTCCACATGGCAATTACTAGCTTCCACACATGGCAAATACTAGCTTACTCAGATGGCAACTAGCATACAACAGACATGGAAATTCATGCTTGTCATACATGGCAAACTCTGACACACCAATTATGGATTTCTATGTTCAAATGCATGGCAAATACTTGTTTATTTTCACCACATTTTCTTTCATTCGTGTTACTTTTCACTAACATCTCTTTGTTCCACATTTTTTGTAGGGTAAAGAAGACTGTCTCACGCCCGACCAAAGCTACTAACAAAGACCCTTTAGAACACATTCACTCGAAGTTGGCAACGTCCGGCAATGCGGACATCCACGCATCGCCAGTTAACAAACATGTTGCCACTGTGCTAAATGTTGCTGCTAGTTCTGATGCACCTAAGCCTCCATCTCTGCCAGCTGCAGAGGTACATACTACAAGTGGAGCAATTGGTATTTCTGATGCACGACTATCTGGTAGCAACGAGTCAGTGTCTGCGAGGACTGCTGAGCTTGTGCCTACGCTGCTGTCAATGAGGGATGCTGTCACGATCCCGTCTAGCCGCTCGGCAAGTGATGAAGTGATTGCTCCAGAGCTTATCTTAAACAAGGAAGATTCCCGCTCATCTGGTACGGACTCCACACGTGGGGCTGCTGGCCGCACAATGCCCACGAAAGAAGGTGTTGCGGTTGCAATTCCTGATCAGAGGACATCCACGGACGACTCTCGCCGCACAGCTGCTACATCAGCTCCCATTGACCAGGCTGCTCCAGCAAAGGTTTTGCGAGCTGACTTGCCTCCTAGGCGCAGCCCCCACAAGAATCCTACAAAGGCATCTACTGCAGTGGAGGTCGTCAAAAGCAGAGCTGACACGGGTTTTGTGTCTGACTCCACTTTATTCCCACCTTTCGCGCAAAGCAAGTCAGCGGAGATGACGGAAGTTCGGATTTCGGGAGATGCAAGTGGTAAGCAGGACTCTACTGATGGAGCTGCACGTACAGAGCAGATGGCATCCTTTACGGCTGAGAAGGCCCCCAGTTTGAATCTGCAAACCACCAAGCTTCCTGTCAACATCGGTGTACCATACAGTCCTAACAAGAAGATAGCCAAGAAGGATGTGATTGATATCCCCGACAGCTCGCCACGTCCTACCAACAAGCCTGATGCTCGTGTAGTAGACGAGAGTGACATGTTTGTTCAGCTGTCACCTCTTGATTCTGCTAACCAGTTTATCCGGAACCCGACTAGGCCGTAGGAGAGGCACCCCATGGATTTCACCCCACCAAGCTGCAACCTTGGTATTGATCGCAGTCAGGCTGAACCAGCAATTGATCATATGCATGTTGCTTTTGCTTTCCCGGGAGGCACGGTCCTGATGACGGCGTGGCCCATTATTGATGGCCGGAAGGCTGTAAAGTTTGCAGAGCCTATAGTGCAAGGTAACCTCTCTGTTTCACTTTTTATTTTATTTTTTGATCTTCATGGCAAATTATGTTTGACATGGGATGGCAAATCTTATGTGTTGTACATGGCATTTGTAGTTGACTTTACATGGCAACTCCAGTTTTTGTTGCTATTTTATTGTCGTTCTTACTGTCGATCTCACATGGTCATTGTACTTACTGTCACATGGCATCTTTAGTTCATTCTACATGGCAGATTTTCATGATCTCACATGGCAAATTATGTTTGAAATTGTGATGGCTAATCTTATGTGTTGTACATGGCATTTTGTAACTAACTTTGCATGGCAAATCCATTTTTTTGTTATTTTCTTGAATGTTTGAAACACTAATTTTTATATGGCAAATGCAGTTGATGACTCATGTTTTGATGCGTTCATAGTGTGTCCATGGCAAATGTAGTTGCACTAACATGACATTTTTCTGCTGATATGGCAAATGAAAGACGTGAACCCGTTCTTACTTTCACATGGCAACTGTAGTCCATTCTCTACAGCAACTTTTTCTTGATATCAACATGGCAAAACTCATAATTTATGTAGTTCGTTTTTCCCCTACAAGTCGTGTATGATCCATGCTATTGTTAAAGTTTGTTTTCATTTGTCTTTTGAAAATAACCTAATACGTTGACAGCATATCATAACTGCTTTTTGCATGGCAACTTTATGCATTTGTTTATTTATTTTGTTGTGTACATTTTTTTACAGGAACCCCCGAGGAGATTTCGCCATCTCTTGAAGAAGCTTATCGCAGGATTGAGCAGGATGCCATTAACAAGAGGTCTTTGCACAATCAGGGATAACCGAGCTTTGTTGAGCCTATTGAATTAGTGTCTGATGACATCATCAGAAGTGCAACCCCTGGTTCTGTGAAGCAGGCGAGGGTCATTCACGCACCTACAGATGATGATTTCCAGCCCGAGCTGAGGGCTACCAGGGAGCAGACTCTTTTTTATGATATTGTCAAGCGTTTCGGTAATGCGAGGTCGAACAGCAAGTACATGAAGCAGCTGAAAGAGTAATGACCATCCAAACCCACCCACACCTCCCCGTGCTTGTTTTTGTCTATTTCTTTTTAACTGTTCCTTTTTCGAAGATATATTTTCTTTCATGTAATATCATTTTCATACAGCTCATGTTTGGACAGAATTAAAATCATTCAATGCGATTCGACTTATGATGACCTCGGTGATCTAGCTGAGTCCGTGAGGCCCACTAGCAAATTGTCGCAGAATGTAGTTGCATGTGGGATCGACTACATCAAGAATCATATGGACATTTGTATCGACAAGACCATCATGTCCTACAGCGCGACGAGCAAAATATGGAACGGTGACTTCCACCATGCCATTATCTGGAAAAATTTCGCTGCACATGGTGATTCGAAGCTCACATTGTAAAAGTTTGTGAGTGTTTCACCTCGCTGTTTTGTTTTTTCTGTTTTGCACATGTTTGTGAATGCTTGTAGTTACATTTTATCTGTTTTGCCTTTGTTCAATTTTTTTATGACATCTGTTCTCATAATTTAATGGCAACGTTTTTACTGGGAAATGATGGCAACTTCAGTATGACATAGATGGCAACTACATTAACTTGCACATGGCAACTACAAGCCATTTTACCACAAAAGATGGCACCAACTTCTCTTTTTTCAGATTTTTTGAAACATGATCAGTAATGCAGTCGTTCATTCATATAGTTTCATGGCAAGTTCATTCCACACCACATGACAACTTTAACCATATGCTTTTCCATGTTAACACTCCCCTTTTTTATTTTTGTCTGTTTGCAGATCATGTTCCCCATGTTCCAGCTCCTTGCGCCAGAAAACCCAGTCGACAAGTGCGGTCACCACTACACCATTTGCCTTGACCTCAAGCACCAACGGTTCAAGGTGCTTGACTCACTTTGTTCAGGAGCTGATACCAGCCTCACTTCCCATGCTGAATTCTTTATCAGCGACCTCAAGGAAACGTGGAACCGTCATTACGGAAGCTCAAAGGTCCAGATCAGCCACTATCCAATCGAGTATGTCCCGATGGATAGGCAAAGCAATGGGTAAGGCATTTTCCACACAACGCCCTTTTGTGTCTTTTAACTAAATTGATCCTCAATTTTCTTGAACGTTTTCTTTTTTGTTTGTTGCCATGTGTTCACTTGCCTTTTTTATTTTTGCTGCAGGTATGACTGCGGATACTACATGTTGGAATACCTTGCAAAGTGGGAAGGAAGAAAGGTTCCTTCCATCACAAAGGAAAGTGTTGCCGAGCTTCGTAAAATATTGGCGTGGAACTGGGTGACGAATGGAGATTTCAACAAGCGACCTTCAGCACGAGATTTCATCGAAGAAGCTATCAAAACCGCCTGCAAGAAGTACAAGTGATCATGTCGTGGTTGATCCCCACGCCTACCTTACATTCTTAGCTGGATGAATGTAAGGTATCGTCCGCTCCTTTTCGAAAACTTATGTGCGCGTGCTACGTTCTGTCTTTCATTATAACCGTACTTTTTAGCGATGACTTGCATGCCCTGTATTATCTTGTAATATAAGTGTGCAACTGAATCTGATAGGTATAACATCTAGAACCTTATGTGTTTTATATTGCGTTTGTGAATGTTCGTACTAATGTTTGAAAGGGTCATTTGTGTGCATCAGTGCATCATTTAGAAGGATACTTTTGTTCGACTTTGTTGTTATGCGTGTGTCTATGTGGTAGACACCGTACGATCATCTAGTTGTTGTGTCGACCGTTTTTTTCTACCGAAACATTTGTAGTTCGCTCTGCTTTTTTGTTGTCCCATGGCAAATGTAGCTCACATAACTTGGCGTGCACAACGCATGACGCATGGCAAGTATAGGTGAACACTTATGGCAGCTACAAATACTCGTGTTTTTTCATCAAACATAGTTGTGCGTTTTTTTGCTGCAATTGTTGCACCCTCTCCATGTGGCATCTGCAACATTGTGTTTTTAAAATACACGGCAGTTGTTCACACACAACAGTTATTTGATGCAACGATTCGTACATACATAACCATGTTGGTTCCGTATAAAATAGCTATTTTATACATCTATTTTATACATGGCAGATGCAGTACGACATGTATGGCAACTATTTTTTGTTCCAACAATTTCCCGGAAACGCAAACTGTGTAGCTACCCCATGGCAATTTTAATAGCAGATACATGGCTATTTTATGTTGCAAAATTATATGCAAGATGCATGGCAATTCTATGTAAGAAAAGACAAGTGCTGCTGACATTCTTCTAACCCATCATTGTTTTTTGTGCTGCAAAATTGTCTCTAACCGCAAGTATAGTCCCCCCTTACATCTCCCTACGCGTTGCCACCTCCTTTTCTTGGTTTTTGGTGCTTTGCTTGAATTTCTAACCCTGACTTGTATCTCACTTCTTTTGGACGCCCTTTCATGACGGAGCGCGGGTTCCTGATCTGTGTCTGCGTGTTTGATGCTCCTGACCCTACTTCTGAGTTTTCAGAGGATGGACCCGTGGAAGAAGGTGCCTTCGAACTGCGTGGGAATCTGTGTAAGACCTCCTTAACCTTCCTTTTCTTGATCTCATCAAGGTCTCTCTTGAGGGCCTTTCTGTGCTTGTCTGCAACTTTTGCCATCTCATCGCTCTTGCATGCATCATCTATTAGTTCAGCGTAGTCCCTAGTGAGTACCATGTGCCTCACGGAGTCCATTGTTGCTTCCAGTCTGTCCTCATGTATGGCCAATACTGCATTTGATGTTTGTGGTCCCAATGCCTCATCAGCGTCCCAAGTTCATCGGCGGCGTATGAAATGGCGGGACAAATGCTTCACCGCGTGCATTTCCATAACTTTGAGTATGTGACAGCACACAATCCCATCCCATTCAAACTTGCAACATTCATAGTAGTACTCACCTTGTGTCACGACGGTCTTCACAAAGTAGTTTCTACCCTTGTCCAGATCTTCTGTTTCTGAATCGGACATGCCCCTGAGACTACACACCTTGAATGTCCACTCGTCAAACTAATAAGCCGTATACGAGGTGGACCGCTTTATTTCTTCTTGGAACCTGCATGTTTTGTGCTCGTTAGTTTCTCAGTTCCTTTTTGATCAGCATTTTATTGTTTCGTAGCAGGACAAAAATAAGTAAATATTTCTGGTCCATAGCATCAAATGCACATGTGAATCTATTAGGTGTACATGCCATATCACAGTAGGTGAGAGATGGCAGTTGTTGTGCATTTAACATGGCAAAACAAAGTGTTATGCACATGAAAACTATGGTTGTTTTAACATGGCAACTGCAACAACTACTTCACATGGCAAAACATAGTTCTTGTTATATGGCAAATACACTAAATTCTACATGGCAATTGCACGCATTTTCACATGGAAAACTACATTTTTTTATGCAAACCATTTTACACCTGGCATTTACAATACAATCCACATGGCATTTACACTACATTACACATGGCAACTATTTATTTGTTTTTCAACTAGTCATTTGCAGTCCATTTTTCATATTAAAAATATTGTCCATTGTTCATGGCAGCTTATCAATGTATTTGCAACAAAATGCTCTTGTAGCATGGTTCTTTTTTGTTTGTTTCACATTTTTTTATTTAAGTATGGTTGTGATTGCATTCTGCCATAATTATTGCCAACCAAGGATCGTACGAGCACACACTTACTTGAAAAATATCTTGTTTGTGTAATTTTGCTCATCTGCCTCTCCATTGGTAAGTATGTGAGAAATTTAGGATGCTTAAGGGCTGTGTTTGCTTCTTGCTGCAGCTCCGATCCCAATATTTTCTGTTGCAAAGCTGAATACTGCTTAGCAAACTGCAGCAATGAGTTGCCGGGGCTCACGTAACACTTCAAAACAGCATTGAAACCCTCACCGTGTTGCGTAGTTTGCAGGAATGGGTAGAAGCACTGCATAAAGTAGGCAGGCACCTAGTACATCCGCTTCTCCCATAGGCTCTGAAGTGTCTCGTTGTCCTGAACTAGGTATTTTTCAATCATAGTGATCCAGCTCCATTCAAACTCTTCCACTGTCAAGCTGTGGTCGACACACAACTCGAATGCCTTGTGCAATTCTGGATGGTAAGCAAAGAATGGTCCCAGTGTCTCTTTTGCCTTCTTAATTATATGCCACCGGCAGTGCCTGTGAACTGCCATGGGGAAGACATCACTTATGCCTCCACACATGCTAAAGTCCTGATCTGTTATTATGTTCATCGGAGCAAGTCCACCCATGCACTCGAAGAAAGTCTTGAACAACCAAGTGTAGCCATCGATATCTTCGTTCCGCACAAGGCCGCAGCCGAACTGCAAAGACTGGTTGTGGTTATTTATTCCTATGAATGGAGCACATGGCATCTTGTACATATTCGTGAGATATGTCGCGTTGAACGAAATACAGTCACGAAAATGCTTGTAAGCTCTCCTCGCTGCACCGTCCACCCAGTACATGTTCCTCACATGGTCCTCGTCGTCGAGTCTTATTCTGTAGTAGAAATCATGATCTTCTTTCGCTCTCTCTTCGAAGTATGCAATAGTGTCTTCCACGTCAACCAACTTGCTTTCTCTGCGGTACTTTGCCTTCAGATTTGTGATGTCTGCTGGTAGGTAGGGCATGCTACTCAGTTTCCCATCTTTGCTGTAGATCAGGGACAGTATCTGGACCATTCTTGAAGTGCTTACGTTACAGCCATGCAATAATTTTATGAATTTCCTCTCTTGGATGTTGAATCCTCGATGGGCGCTCAGAAATTTTACCAGGTCAAACTTATTTATCATATCATGGTTTTGTTCGGTGACATACTCGGTGACCACCCACCTGGCTCCATCTACGTTTAGCTTCATTCTTGCAGGGCGTCCTGTCTTGACAGTGATGCCTCTTCTTCGCTCTAGCACGTCACCTTTAGCTTTCTTGTTTTTTGTGCCTTGTATAGCACCTAAACTCGCCTCTGTTGTACAACCCAGTTTCTTTTATCTTCCTATGCTATTCTGTGTTTATAGCAAATCCATTTAACAAGGCATAGCTCTGATAGTATTTCCTGGCATCTTCAAATGAACTAAATCTCTGTCAAACATAAGGTGGTTGAGTTACCATGAATTCAGATTGTCCCTCTTCTTCTCCCCTTTGCATTTCGTCATCAGTTTCCTCACTCACTTCAGTATTGGTGGTTGTTCCATCTGTTTGGACGTTGCTCGTGCTGGTGTGCCCAGGTGTGCTTGTCGTCATTGCTGGAACGATGGCAAGTTCTGACACTATCTCTGCATTGTTCGTGACAGGCTCGTTGACCGGCTCATGGAACGCCTCGTTTGTGTGCTCGGAGTTGCCTATAGCAGATGTGCGCGGGACGCCGTTGAACGTTGTCATAGCTCCTGTATTTTTTCATCAAGTAAGTTCATAATCAGTATTCTTGAGTGGCAACTTTTTAAGATTCCCTATGGCAACTGCATTTTCGATATAACCACGGCAATTGCATTTGATGCCATCAGGCAATTTGCAGGTGTCCATAAATTTTGCTGATACATTGAATTGACACATGACAACTTTTAGTTGTTTTCATGTGGAAAAAGTAGATAACCATATGTGCCATCAACTGAAAGTGTAGTTTTCCAATCATGGCAACTTTAGCCTACTATGCATGCCAAAACTGTAGTTGATAAGTGTTGGCAACTACAGTTGGTCAGGCATGGCAACTGCAATTCACATGAGATGGCAATTGCATTTGTACAGGGATGGCAACTAAAGTTGAGCATCCATGTCAAGAGCAGCTTGAGCATCCATGGGCAAGTGTAGTTGACCAAAACATGATAGCTGCACATAAGCATAGATGGTAATTACAGACAGAAAGTACCTGGCAAATGCAGTTGCCCATAAATGGCAAATGCAGTTGTCCATTGAAAGCACATTTGCTCCCTTGGTGGTTTTGGTAATTAATAACAACATATATGTCATTGGACTCATGTTTCCACTAAGTATATTTCAATAAAAGTCCAATGATGGGATGGCTATAAATTGCGAGGAGATACCCCAAGATGCAAGGAATGGATTGGCAAAGCTTCAAGCTAGAAGACTCTCTTTTTACTTTGTGAGAAATCACTTTGAGTCCATAGGAAAGCCAATACTATTAAAAGGGGGTAAGGTATTGTTGGTGAACAAATTGCTCCACGTGCACAAGTGCTAGCCACCAAAAACACCCACAAGCTCTCCCACAAAATACTCTGTCTAAACCCAACTTCACAAAATCAGTGCCACCAAGTTTTCATCCGGCTCTACCGATTTTCTACCCAAGACAGAACCCTAGCCAAACCCTAACATTTCGGTACAACCGAGACTGCATCGGTGCAACCGAGTTTCAGTGACCAACTTTCTGCTGACCCAATTTATAAAATCGGAATTTCCGAGTTTATGCTTCGGTCTCACCGAGTTTTGGAAACTTCCCTCGGTCACTCGTTTAGGTACCACCGAGATTCCTATATCAGTCTCACCGAGATTCTGAAAGTTGCCACATTTTTGACATATCGGTAGAACCGAGTTTTGCTTCGGTTTCACCGAGATGGCCAATAATGTTGTAACGGTTGGATTTTTGGAGATGCCTATATATACCCCTCCACCACATCCCACTCGTAAGAGAAGCACTCAGAACAGTTCCCCATTGCCCATATCCAAATTTCTGAGAGAGAACCACCTACCCTTGTGTTGAGATCAAGATCATCCACTCCAACCATATGGATCTTGATTTCTAGCCTCCCCAAGTTGATTTCCACCCAATCAATCTCTTCTACTAAGCCAAATCTGTGAGAGAGTGATTGAGTGTTGAGGAGTCTATCATCTTGAAGCACAAGAGCAAGGAGTTCATCATCACTATCAAGCCTATTACCTTTTGGAGGGTGGTGCTTCCTAGATTGGTTAGGTGTTGCTTGGGAGCTTCCTACTTCGTGTTGTGGAGTTGAACCAAGAAGTTTGTACGGGCAAGGAGATCGCCTGCTTCGTGAAGATCTACCCATAGTGAGGTTAGTCCTTCATGGACGGAAGCCATTATGGAATAGTCAAGGTTGCTACTTCGTGGACCCTTATGGGTGGAGCCCTCCATGGACTCTCGCGACCGTTACCCTCCGTGGGTTGAAGACTCCATAAACGTGGATGTACGATAGCGCCACCTATCGGAACCATGGGAAAAATCCTTGCGTCTTCAAATTGCGTTTGATCTTCCTATCTCTACTCTCTATTACATGTGCTTGTCTTACTTTCCGCTGCCATACTTGTTGACTAGCATGTTTAGGGTGCATTAGACTTGTTATAATTGCTAAAACTGCCTACCAATTAACTTGGGAAAAGGTTAGGTTTTAATTCATGCAAGTAGTCTATTCACCCCCTCTAGACGTCTCTTCTATCGATCCCTTCAATTGGTATCAGAGCTTTGGTCTCCATAGCTTCGGTTTCATCACCGTGGAGGAAGATGGATATGTCTAGTTTGGGGAGTATTAGTTGTAGAGTGCCCGTTCTTGATGGGGAGTACTATAGTCAATGGAAATACGAGATACTTGAGCTATTCAATGAATTCCATTTGAGCAAGTATGTTAAGAGCCCCTATGTACCTCCCATTGATCCTTTACATCCCACACACGAAGAGGAAATTGATATGCTATGCAATCTTAGAACTGTTAATCTTATCATTAGAGGATTGCCTAGAATAGTGCTTAATCAAATGAATTTTTTTGAATGTGCTTATACTTTGTGGAATGATTTGGAGAAACGATATCCAAATTATTCATGGAGTAATCTTGATGACATTCTTCATAAAACTATTGCATTTCACAAAATGATGCCTAGTGATCCTAAGTTTGATGATTACCTATTTGAGCTTAGAGACCTCATGCGTGCTAAAGGAGATGTCATAACTATCAACAACATCATTGTAGAAGCCATTCACGTTCATAATCTTGAACATTGTCATGATCACAACTCTAACGAATCACTTGTTTCTTATGACAAGGATCTCCCACTTGATGATGACAATGTGAAACATGGCTACTATGATGAAGATGAGTTGTTCGACATCGAGTATGAGAAGACAATGAAGAATCTAAGTCTCATGGCAAACTTCAAGGATTACATATCCGGAGGAAAAGAGTGGATTCTCGATAGTGGATGCACCGATCATATGACCGGGGATAGACACATGTTTCAAGAAATCACACCAAACCATGGACCGCGAAGGTATGTAACTTTTGGAGATAACTCCAAGGGTAAGGTGCTTGGTCTCGGTAAGGTGGCCATATCCCATGATAGCTCTATTCAAAACTTCATGCTTGTTGAATCCCTTGGCTACAATCTTCTTTCTGTATCTAGGCTTGCCGACTTCAGGTTTAATGTGTTATTTACCAAAGTAGATTGCCAAGTGTTTTGTCAAGATAATCATAACATGGTCTTTACCGGTTTCCGTAGAGGTTATCTATATATTGTTGATTTCACTAAGAGATCCAAACCTCGTACTTGTCTTATTGCAAAATCTTCTAAAGGTTGGCTTTGGCATAGAAGACTAGGACATGTTGGTATGCGTAATCTAGACAAGCTTATCAAAGGTGATCATATTCTTGGTGTTAAAGATGTTATCTTTGACAAAGATAGACTTTGTAGTGCTTGTCAAGCCGGAAAACAAGTAGGTGGAAGTCATCCTGTAAAGAATATCATGACTACTAGGAGACCACTCGAGTTGCTTCATATGGATCTTTTTGGTCCCAACGCTTACAAGAGCCTCGGTGGAAATTCTTTTGGTCTAGTTATAGTTGATGATTTTTCCAGATTTACGTGGGTATTCTTTCTCGATGATAAGTTACAGGTACAAAAGATCTCCAAGAACTTTGCTCGCAAAGCCCAAAATCAGTTTGAAGTGAAGATCAACAAAGTTCGGAGCGACAACGGATCGGAGTTCAAGAACACAAATGTAGACACCTTTCTGGACGAAGAAGGGATTCTACATGAGTTCTCGGCTACGTACACATCTCAACAAAATGGAGTTGTTGAGAGGAAGAACCGAACTCTTATTGAGATGGCAAGAACGATGCTCAACAAATACAAGATGCCAAGACACTTTTGGGCGGAAGCCGTGGAAACAGCTTGTCATGCCACAAACCGACTCTATCTTCACAAGCTTCTCGGTAAAATGGCATACGAGCTACTCACCGGTAACAAACCCCAAGTTGGATACTTTCGGGTATTCGGCTCCAAGTGTTACATTCTTGATAAGCATCGTCGTTCAAAATTTGCTCCTAAATCTCATGAAGGTTTCCTACTCGGTTACGGATCAAACTCTCACACTTACCGTGTCTACAACAACTTCACTCGAAAAGTTGAAGAGACGGTAGATGTGAAGTTTGATGAATCTAATGGTTCGCAAGTCGAACAATTGCCAAATGATGTAGGAGATAAGGAACCTTCGGAAGCTATCCAAGACTTGTCCATCGGCAAGATTCGTCCCATGGAGGTGAAGGAAAGTACCTCATCAACTCAAGTGGAAGCCCCTACTTCACGTCAAGGTGAACCTCAACACAACATGGAGGCATCCACAAGCGGTACACGACAAGGTGAAGAGGAGGAAGAAGTTCATCATGATGATCTACCACAACCACCTTCACCACCACCTCAAGGCAACGACACCTTCAACAACGATGAAGAAGAAGATGATGATGAAGAAGAAGCTCCACCATCCAACAAGCAAAAGCTACCCCGAGTTCGAGCAAGAGTGGACAAAAACCATCCTATGAATCAAATCTTCGGTGACATACAACCCGGGAGGATAAATCGCTCTAAAACTCGACTAGGTAACTTCTGTGAGCATTATTCATTCATATCTAGTATTGAGCCCTTGAAGGTAGAAGAAGCTCTTCAGGATCCAGATTGGGTGAACGCTATGCACGAGGAACTACACAACTTTGAGAGGAACGAAGTGTGGACACTTGTGGAGAAGCCCAAGGACGAGCAAAACATCATCGGAACCAAATGGGTGTTTCGGAACAAACAAGATGAAGACGGTCAATTCGTACGCAACAAGGTGCGTCTCGTGGCTCAAGGCTACACCCAAGTCGAAGGTATGGACTACGGTGAGACCTATGCACCCGTTGCTAGACTTGAAGCTATCTGTATTCTTCTTGCTTATGCTAATCACCATGATATCATGCTTTATCAAATGGATATTAAAAGTGCATTTTTAAATGGTGAGATTGAAGAAGAGGTCTATGTTAAACAACCCCCTGGTTTTGTGAACCCTAAGAAACCTAATCACGTATACAAGCTTCGTAAAGCTCTTTATGGACTTAAGCAAGCCCCACATGCTTGGTATAAATGCTTAACGAAGTTTCTCATTGAAAAGGGTATTGAGATTGGTAAAATTGACGCAACCTTATTCACTAAAAGAGTTAATGGTGAACTATTTGTGTGCCAAATTTATATGGATGATATTATCTTTGGATCTACTAACCCACAATTTAGTGAGAAATTTGGAAGGTTGATGTCCGAGAAATATGAGATGTCTATGATGAGTGAGCTGAAATTTTTCCTTGGTTTGAAAATCAGGCAAACAAGAGAAGGAACTTTCATCTCTCAAACCAAGTATACCAAGGACTTGATAAAGAAGTTCAACATGCAAGAGTGTAAAGGTATGAAAACTCCTATGCCTACGAGTGGACATGTTGATCTTACCAAGGAGGACGAACCGGTTGATCAAAAGGTTTATCGATCTATGATTGGTTCATTGTTATATCTATGTGCCTCCTGTCCCGATATCATGCATAGTGTTTGCATGTGTGCTAGATATCAAGCTGCTCCCAAAGAGTGCCATCTTAAGGCCGTGAAAAGAATTGTGAGATACTTGATACATACACCAAACTTTGGCATATGGTACCCCAAGGGATCTTCTTTTAACCTTGTTGGCTATTCCGATTCGGACTATGCCGGAGACAAGGTTGATAGAAAATCCACCTCGGGTACTTGCCAATTTTTGGGTAGATCTCTTGTGTATTGGTCATCCAAGAAACAAAACTCGGTATCTCTGTCTACTGCCGAAGTGGAATACATTGCCGCTGGATCATGTTGTGCTCAATTGCTATGGATGACTCAAACTTTTAAGGACTATGGCATACATGTGAGACATGTACTATTGTTATGTGACAATGAGAGCGCAATCAAAATTGCTCATAATCCCGTGCAACATTCTCGAACTAAGCATATTCAAGTTTGACATCATTTCATTCGTGATCATGTTGCCAAAGGAGATATCAATCTCAAGCATGTTCGTACTGAAAAACAATTGGCTGATATCTTCACTAAGCCACTTGATGAGAAAGTGTTTTGTCACTTGAGGAGTGAGTTGAACATCCTTGATGCTTCAAACTTCAGCTAGACTCACTCGGTTGCATGCAAGGGCATGAGCTTACATGACTATATCCTGATGCACTTGACATGCTATCTTATATCTTGGAAATATATGCCCCCTTGTATTGCAACTAATCTTTTGTAGGTACTTGGAAGAACTTCATTCCACAAGATTGCCAACAACTCCAATCATAAGCAATCTTGTCATGACCAAGTATCCACAACCCCTCTTGTTGATGGAAGGAAGAAGACAACTCAACCATATCCTTGACATATATTTGATATGATCACATTTGCTAATTCTCAATTGATATCATGTCAAATGGATATATCTTGTTCTTTCTTGCATGACTAACCCATGTAGGTGAAAAGAGAACCAAAACAAACAAGGATTGCTCCCAACTCAAGATGATCTTCATCAACATCGAGCATCCACAACAAGTTCTTCTACATGCTACGTCATCAACATCACTCAAAGGTATGTACTCATATCCTTGAAAAAGCTTTACTCCAAGTCATGAGATAAAGCAACTCAAGTGATATGAAAACATTAAAATGCTTAATCGAAAAATGGTAACCCCATTTTGAGCTTAACGATGAGTATGACCTATGATCAAGTATTCTTGCTTGGCTCCTAAGTCAATATACTCTAATATAGGTGACCTAGTCACCGACCATCATCTAGATGAAGCTTCTAGTGTGGTTCATCCTATATTTGCAAGATTTCTTGGAACCACTCAAATCTTCTCTAGTTGATATTTCTTTATAAAGTCTTTTGTATTTCCTTTGAAGTTTTTCTACATCTTAATACAAGTTTTCCAAAGTCAATTGCAAGTTTCTAAAACATTGCCAAGTTTCTGTTTACTCCTCAGAGTCTCCGACTCAAACCACTCGGTTTCACCGATTTAGCAGATAAGCTGCATGACCACAATTCGGTTCCACCGGCTCGTTTGTCGAAGCCACCGATTTTGATTTCTTCTATGGTTTGTGTTCATATTAGCAAATCTTTATTTCTTCAGTGATTCCTTTGCTATATATTTAAAAAGGGGGGGGCGAGAAACTTTATTCTAGGATCCCTAACTCAAAGGAGGAAAAGTCTTACAAGCTCTCAGATCAGTGAAAGAGGGAGAAATTATTCTCTATGTTCCCTCAGTTTTTAAATGCTCTCTATGATCCTCATTCTTTTCCGTGAACCCTACATTCTATGACCCTTGTTCTCTAAGGATCCCTTCTAACTCAATGATCCCTGTGTCTGACCCTATGTATGCACCTTTTTGGTGATTAATGCCAAAGGGGGAGAAATACCAAAGCTTCAATGCTAAGGGAGAGATACATGCTTCAATGCAAAGGGGGAGAATATCAAAGCTCATGCTTATATAGAGAAGGAGAGAATACCAAAGCAGGGGAGAAACATCATTGTTAGCCAGTTACCCAAAGTGGACAAACTCTACTTAAGGGGGAGAGAGCATGCCTAATCTTGTTTTATCATTTGAGGAGTGAGAAAATATGTTTATTCCATTTGACTACTCATGTTAGACTTGTCTCACCCTACCTACTCCCAATATATAAATGCTAAGATTCAGGGGGAGAGGATGACCTACAACTTCACATCTAGGGGAGAAAGTTCTAAATGATCTTGGAGACATATCAATCTTAAGGAATACTATCTTCTATATGTTCTCCACATCTTGGTACTATTGAGTTCTATTGCTTTTTTGATTAGTAGAATACTCTTGTGTTTCCTAACATTGTTTTCTCAAGTGTGTTTCTACTACTAGAATGCTCAAGAACTTCAAGGTAAGTATATGCATCATATCCTTGGTCAAGATGATCTCTTGCTTCTTGCACATATTGTTTGCAAGAGTGAAGTCTTGAACATGGAGACACCTCATTCACATATATTTGATGCATATAGCCAAGATATACATGACTTCTCATGCCCTTTCTACTATGTGTGTGTTCATGCATTCCAAAGCAACCATTCCTTAAAATGGATTCCACACATTTAGGGGGAGCTTGTATTGGTCATGTATCCTTCAAAGCTATCACAGATTCATGCATATCTTAATTTGAAGCTTTATTTGTATGTTTTCATCAATTACCAAAAAGGGGGAGATTGAAAGCACATTTGCTCCCTTGGTGGTTTTGGTAATTAATAACAACATATATGTCATTGGACTCATGTTTCCACTAAGTATATTTCCGAAAAAGTCCTATGATGGGATGGCTATAAATTGTGAGGAGATACCCCGAGATGCAAGGAATGGATTGGCAAAGCATCAAGCTAGAAGACTCTCTTTTTTACTTTGTGAGAAATCACTTTGAGTCCATAGGAAAGCCAATACTATTAAAAGGGGGTAAGATATTGTTGGTGAACAAATTGCTCCACGTGCATAAGTGCTAGCCACCAAAAACACCCACAAGCTCTCCCACAAAATACTCTGTCTAAACCCAACTTCACAAAATTGGTGCCACCAAGTTTTCATCCGGCTCTACTGATTTTCTACCCAAGACAGAACCCTAGCCAAACCCTAACATTTCGGTACAACCGAGACTGCATCGGTGCAACCGAGTTTCAGTGACCAACTTTCTGCTGACCCAATTTATCAAATCGGAATTTCCGAGTTTATGCTTTGGTCTCACCGAGTTTTGGAAACTGCCCTCGGCCACTCGTTTCGGTACCACCGAGATTCCTATATCGGTCTCACCGAGATTCCGAAAGTTGCCACATTTTTGACATATCGGTAGAACCGAGTTTTGCTTCGGTTTCACCGAGATGGCCAATAATGTTGTAACGGTTGGATTTTTGGAGATGCCTATATATACCCCTTCACCACATCCCACTCGTAAGAGAAGCACTCAGAACAGTTCCCCACTACCCATATCCAAATTTCTGAGAGAGAACCACCTACCCTTGTGTTGAGATCAAGATCATCCACTCCAACCATATGGATCTTGATTTCTAGCCTCCCCAAGTTGCTTTCCACCCAATCAATCTCTTCTACCAAGCCAAATCTGTGGGATAGTGATTGAGTGTTGAGGAGTCTATCATCTTGAAGCACAAGAGCAAGGAGTTCATCATCACTATCAAGCCTATTACCTTTTGGAGGGTGATTCCTCCTAGATTGGTTAGGTGTTGCTTGGGAGCCTCCTACTTCGTGTTGTGGAGTTGAACCAAGAAGTTTGTACGGGCAAGGAGATCGCCTACTTCGTGAAGATCTACCCATAGTGAGGCTAGTCCTTCGTGGACGGAAGCCGTTATGGAATAGTCAAGGTTGCTACTTCGTGGACTCTTATGGGTGGAGCCCTCCGTGGACTCTCACGACCGTTACCCTCCGTGGGTTGAAGACTCCATAAACGTGGATGTACGATAGCGCCACCTATCGGAACCACGGGAAAAATCCTTGCGTCTCCAAATTGCGCTTGATCTTCCTATCTCTACTCTCTATTACATGTGCTTGTCTTACTTTCCGCTGCCATACTTATTGACTAGCATGTGTAGGGTGCATTAGACTTGTTATAATTGCTAAAACTGCCCACCGATTAACATGGGAAAAGGTTAGGTTTTAATTCATGCAAGTAGTCTGTTCACCCCCCCCCCCTCTAGACGTCTCTTCTATCGATCCCTTCGTCCATACATGGAAAATGCAACTGTCCACAGATGGCAAGTTCACTCTACTATATTTGCCATTCATTCCTAACACACCCTGATAGTTGTCATTCATTTTTTTTCATTTTTTTGTGACACCCATGATAATTTCCATGCCTTAACAGCTTCCCACCCGACACATTATGTGTGCCATCAGTTTTTTTCTCTTCTCATCAGCGCTAGATGTTGATGGAAGATCTCTTGCTGCTAGTTGTTGCCACGTGCTGCTCGATGATCCTACGTTCCGAAAATTCATAAGTTTGTGAGTTCATCAATCCAGATTTTTTGTTTGTTGCCACATCAATTTGGTTTTTTTCTGTGTTCACAATACCTTGAGATGCCACATGCACTTCTTCAAGTTGGTGTCCTCTATCTGTATTTCTGATAGCTGCATGTGGTGCAACTTGCCATGGGATACCTGCGTTCATGCCAACGTAATACATTAGATGGCTGCCATTTTTCGTGTGCAGTTTCATTACAAATCTGACCTTTTCTTTTCATGCATCCTTCGCATGTATGCGAATTCTTGCAGTAGTGGTAGCAAAACCATGTAATCAAATATGTCAGTTACAGCTGCCAATACATGTAGGTGCCCCTTTTAAAACATGGCATTTGTAGCGCATCATGCATGGCATATATAGTACACCCTGAATGGCAAGTGCAGATTCATAAGTCTAGGCAACTGCACTTGCCCAGCTTGCCAAACGGCAGTTGGCCAGCCATGGGAGCTGCGCTTGACTTGAGATGACAAGTACAGTTGAGCATACATGGCAAATGCAATTCAACTACAATGGCACATGTACATATTCTTACATGGTAACTGTGTCAGACAGTGCCATGGGTTCACTAATACCTTGATTTGCCATTTGCGTCAATTGAAGTTGTTGCCCTACATCTGCATTGCCAATAGCTCCATGTGGTGTAGTTTGCCATGGGACTCCTGGTGTTGTGGTTGTATTGTAATAACCTGCGAACATGTCAAGATAAAACATAAGATGGATTGCCATTCTTTCATTTCTACAAGCAATCCAAATCTTACTTTTTTTTCTTCCTTTTCACACATCATTACCTATGTGTGCATATTGTTGCAGTAGTGGTAGCAATGGTCCTGCTGAAATGAGTTCGTTGTGCTCTAGCGCATCCCAAGGGGGCGCTTGTGGCTGTCCTAAAAACCAGGGATTAGTCCCGTCTCCAGGATCCATTTTGGGTCCCCCCCCCCTGTTTTTTCAACACCTGCACAACGATCATTCACGGCATGAATGAGTATGCATTATCATTCTCACATTGATTATTTGTCGTTTCAGCTATGAGAAAAATGGCAATCTTATTGCATCGTTGGTATAAACCCCTAGCATTTCATGGCAAGTAGAACATTTGTACTCGTGCATCTCTTTTTCTGGCACTGCATGCATCTGAATAGTTCTTTTTGAATCTGGATGGTAACTGTCATGAAAATTGGCGGCAACTAACTCTATAGCAAGGCGGCAACTAGCAGCAAATTTGGGCGGTAACTATTTTTTTTCTTCCACCCCCCCCCCCCCCCCCAATGAAGAATTACTCTGCTATTCTCTGCTCCTCCCCTATTCACCTATTTTTTTCACTCATCATTTGATCGTTGGTGTGTTTGGTCCAACTTTTGCTAGCAGTTTACTCTGATGCCAACCCCAAAATTCCAAATTCATATAGCAATCTATGGCACACTCATTCATATTGCTGCCGGATCCTTGTTATTCTGGATCTATGTGGCAACAGTCTAATGCTGTTCTAGGGTTCCTCCATAGTGGTTGCCATGACTAATGCGGACGCGTGATGGCAATTATGAGGTCAATTTCAGGGGAGGAGAGAGTAGATCGGCCGGATCCATATGGGTTGCTTACCTTTGTGGATTTCTTTGCGTGTTCTTGGTCCAGCAATTGCTAGATTTGTTCTAGCATGGTTGCCATGGCAACCAAGCTGAAGGAGGCACGGGCGATTTTTAGATCGGGAGGTGGGAGACGGCTAGGGGAATTTTTGGCTGTGGGGGAGGAGGATGACGGCTGGAGGGGATTTTTGACTGTGCGGGCCGGGGGATGGGAAGCCCGGACGTGTGGGCAGAGCGATGGCAAGCCATGTCGTGCGGCCGATCTGCCCGGACACCGGACGTGCGGCCTGCGAGGTGAGACCACTGGACGTGCGCGTGCGGGCAGACCCGGGTCGATGCCACACATGGCGTGCGGCAGATACCTCCTACATGCCACACGTGTGGCAGATATCGCGACCCTAAAAGTAAACAATTCCTCGAACTGTGAACAATTTCTGAAATTCCGAACATTAAAATAAAATGAACAATTTTTAAAAATGTGATTTTTTTTGAAATTCTTTTTTTAACATAAACATTTGTCGAAAATTCAAACCATTGTTTCTGAAGATTAAAAAAATACATTTGTGAAATTTTGAAAGAAAAAAGGAAAAGAAAATGAAAAAAGGAAAAAAAAGAAAAATAACAGGATATAAACAGCATGGAAGCTTCCCAAAACCAGCATCGAAGCTTCCGGAACCTTCGTATAACAGGCTGCTTGCGAGCACCCCGTAGCTCTAGTAAATGAGCTGGCCGGCGAGCGCCCCGTAGCTCTAGTAAATGGGCTGGCCGGCGAGCGCCCCGTAGCTCTAGTAAATGGGCCGACCGGCGAGCGCGCGTAGGCGATCAGAGTTTTAATGCTCGCAGCTGATGATACATATCAGTTGTGGTTATTTTCTGATCCTCAAAAAAAAAAGTTGTGGTTATTTTCTAGGAAACTTCAAAATAGCTAAACAAAACATATAAAAAATGTTACCATTATCAAAACAATGAACGTTACATGGTTGCATTACATAGTTACCATCCATGGCTTAATTTAGAATTTTTTGTGTCATTAAATCATGGCAAAGTTATAAAGTCGCCTGACTAGTTTAGGAATTCTTGTGTCCTAAAATTATGGTAAATTATTGGTCACATGGAAATTGTAGCGATTTGTCCTCTAAAAGCATGGCAAAAATTTGGAAAACGTTTATAGTGGTCACATGACAGTTTGTAGAATTTTGTTTTTTAGAAATCAACACAAGTCTAGAAAATACTGTAGAAAATTGGAAATTTTCACATTCAAAATTTGTAAAGTTAAATTTCATAAACCATGCAAAATTAAGAAACTTTCAAAATGGTGACAAGACAAATTTATAATATTTGTTCTGCAAAACTTGGCAAGTTTTTGGTAAAATATACAATGGTCACATGGGAAATTTAAATTGTACATAATGACAAGCTATATTATTTTTATATAAATTCTTGAAAAGTTATGGATGGCAACTTTTGAAAATTTTGTTCTGCGCATCATGGCAACTCTAGATTTTTTTGACTAACACATATCAATTTTTTAGAAAATGTTTGCAGTGGTCACGCGGCAAATTATGAGTTTTCATGGCATGGCAGTTTTTTTACTAAGCACATGCATTTTTATAAAATTGACATTTTATTATTATTAAGAGATGGCACTTGTATATTAATAGATGAATTTATTATTATTAAGAGATGGAATGTTTTATTTTTATTAAGAGATGTTATTTTTTATTATTTAAGAGATGTCATTTTTGTTATTAAGTGATGGCAGTTTGTTTCTTTTAGCTGGCATTTTTTGTTTATTAAGAGTTGTTACTTTTTTTAACATGGCATTTTCTTTCTTTCTTTTTTTGTTCACATGGCACTTTTTTGTTGATGGCATTTTTATCCCGACGATGGCAGTTTTAAAGTTTTAGCACGGCATTTTTCATTTTTGTAGTTCATACAACTTCTTTTTAATCATACTAATTGTATATTTCTAAATTAGAGAGATGGATTTTTTTAAAAAGTAGTATGTCATTTTTTTCATAAGTTAAATCAAGGCAATTCAGGGTTTTTTGTTGTTGTTAATGGCATTGTTTTTGAAAAAAAATGTTAAACTGGGCCTCTGGCCAATGGGGGTTCGCCCCAGGCCTCCTTCCTAGCGATCGATCGGGGCGGCTGAAATTGTTCGCTGGGAGCTGCTCCCTGGTGAATGAAAACGTTCGATGGGAGCAGCTCCTGACGACCCGTCGCCAGATATGGGCGTTCAAATATAATAATTACATAATAATAATAGGTCCATCCCCGCGACAACAAATGCAGCAACAAACAAATAAGTACACTGAACTAGTCACATCCATTATATGAATAATTCCAATATATGAGATTCTTTTATTTCAGTCATCATTCATGATTCCGTATATACTGACTGTATACAAGATGCTTCGCGTCCAACATGTACATGTACAATGAACATATGTATGCATTCATCTTCGGTCTCTCACGGACAGATGCGTGCATTCCTCAAAACAGAACAAAAAATGTATGCTTCACAGCTCTAATAGCAAGTCAGGTATCAGGTCACCTATTCCTCTACTCTTCTAACACCATACAAGCTCAAGCAGACAACCTGCAGGGCATAAGCTTTCGATGGTGCCTAGTGAAGGATCCTCAGCCTCCGAGATTATTATTCTCAGCAACCTAATCCTCGGCGCCCTTGCCAATAGCTGGTCGACAACATAAAGCTGAGCCGGAGTCCCTAAGTAGTTGACGATATTCACTTCTGTCAGAGCACTCAACGGAACAGCCTCAACTCCTGGTTCTGTGTCGCAAATGCAGCCTTGTAAACAGTAATTTTCCACCTGGAATGAGAACACGCCTAAGTGTGTTAGGAATGAACAGAGAAAAGTAGATGCATGACTCCATGGGCAGTGTAAAAGCTTTGCAATGATACAGAATAAGCAAATGGTAAGAGCGACAAATCTTTACTCTACTGCTATCATTTGGGAGCAATATAAGATCAGAGGTTCCAACATCATAAGGAAATAGGAGTACCTGAGACTGAGATGCAGTCATCATGATATCAAGATCATATTCAGGAAATCAAGCATAAGCTTATACTCCCTCCGTAAACTTTTACAAGACGTTCTAGATCACTACTTTAGTGATCTAAAACGTCTTATAAAAGTGTACAGAGGTTGTATTTTTTAAATTCTACATCTTATAGACTGCCACTATAGATGATACTTCCTCTTTATACATTACACAAGACAAGAAGTGCAAAAACTGTAAAAGAAAGATATACCTGATAAATAGTTGTACACTTCATACTAACTATTCCTAATAGCTTTTTTTATCTGAAAATGAGGGAACACCCCCCGACCTCTGTAACTATTCCTATTTAATGTATAAAGAGGTGATCAAGAGCTCAGTTCAATTATATCATAATGTTAAACCATCTTAATGCTCTTGTTTTTCAAGTTGCATGTCTTTAGCATGCCTATGCTCTCCTAGTCTAAACAGAGAATGGAACTTTAGTTCTATTCCAACAGCCAATGGGCATTCTTGTTCATGGACACCATTTGACACCAGCTATACTTGAATTTCTGTATCACATCGAAATCATTAGTATGTTATGGTTCCTAAATATGTATTAAAAAATGCACTGCCCGACTCCGTTATCCAACACGAAGTAGCCATACGATACTGAAAATATTGAATACAAGTATATTACAGAGGGTGTGATTACCTCATCTAGAACTTGGAATGATAAGATTAGCTTTGTTATACAGGAGCACTTTGTGAGCAATCGCAGTACACTTCTTTCAAATGCATGCCAATTTGTTTCTAAGGATAACACCAAGACATTCACATCAGGGACGGTTAAGTCTCCCATCAAGAGGAGTGACCCTTCCATCTTCGGCTGATTCATAGCAAGTCAACAAAGGTGAGCTCATACAAAATGAAAGGGAGAGTAATCAAATATACACGACAGGGAACCATAGACTACCTTGACATACATGTTTGCACCACCCAACATCCAGAAACAGAAATAGAAGTAGTTTCAGAATTACCATTTGGCAATACAACATGTGAACTCCAGTCATGAGATAATGAAGTAGCTTGAAAGTAAAGATGTTCTTTATAGTCTCGAGAACGAAGAGAGACTATATCTAAAATGTGCACACTCCAAATTAAACTAGCACGCTCAATTGTAAACTTCAGTTTCCACACCAAAGACAAGTGACAGTGAGTTGAAGGCAACAAATAATCCTTTGTCGAGAACTCAATGACTAGCATCAATATTGAATGAAATTTTCTTCACCGCACTTCAGAAATGAATGAGATACTGACTGACCAAACTTTGTCCAAGCTTCTTTTACTGATCCTCGATGAATTTACACTCAGTGAACATTTGAGAAACTGCATCAGCCTTAACTTTCGATATTTTCCTTCTAGACTCTCTGACAACCTTGGAATATATACATATCTAAAAACCAACAATAGCATATCCTTCAAAACCAACAATGTCGCTCCTGAAGGATACTTGCACATGTATAAAAGTGCAAACTCAAACCACTAAAGTGTATCCTACAATACCAACAGTGCTGTTTCTGAGCTCCTATTTTCCGCTGTCCTGGAGGATATTTTCACATGTATAAACGTGCAAACTCGAACCGCTGAAAGTATATCCTACAATGCCAACACTGCTGTTTCTGAACTCCTATTTTCCGCTTTCCTGGAGGATACTTTCACATGTATAAACGTGCAAACACAACCACTGGAAGTATATCCTACAATACCAACCATGCTGTTTCTGAACTCCTATTTGCTGAGGATACTCGCACATGTAAAAGTGTACAAACTCAAACAACTGGAAGTATACCCTACAATACCAACAGTGTTGTTTCTGAACTCCTATTGCTTCTTTTCTGCTCCGGTTATGCTTGTGCATTTCATACTAGTCAATAGTTATTTTTGAGCAAACCTCATGTTGCAACAAGATCTTGCTTCGTCACAACGCAATTCAATCTCAGTGGCACACTGTGACATTATTGAAAGGGAGAATCAATTCTATCATTTCTGAGCAATTTAAGTTCAAGAGGAAACTGTAAAAAAAAATGCATCCAAGAAAGAAGCACTCACGCCAAGACTCATTTGAAGCTCCAGATGATTAACTGCTGCAAAGCGTTTTAGAAATCTTGCACAAATCTGAGCCATCTGAATTCCTTGCCATCGAAACGTGAAGATGGGAGGGGCTCGGACCTCGGAGCCTCCAGAGGCATGGCATCTCTCCAAGGTGAACAAACTCTGCATCATAAGGCCCTTCCCAGCTGAGAACCTGCAAGGCTGCAACCTCTCTGCATCAATGTTGCCAACTGGTATAGGCGCATCATAAAAGCAGTGCACCACCTCTAGCTGCTGGAGTCCTGGAGCCACGATGGCAAGCTGCTGGAGTAGCATCAAGGAGGATAGGTGAACAGATATCAGGAAGTTGGAGTTGATCAGCACGTTCAAGCAACGGCCCCTGTTCATGGTCAGATGTTGCAACGACGGAAGCATCATATCGTTGATGATAATCTGGTGGCCTTGGCATCGAAAGTTATGCAGGAACATTGACCTAAGCGCCTCGAAGACGCCAACTGGTGGCAGCGCTGGGGCAAGAAACGCCAGGTCAAGCCGAACCTCCGTGGCTCTCTCGAAGCAGGGGAACTCCAAAGCCTCATGGTCGTTGTCCTCGCCCTCGTCCTCCATGAGCAGCTTATCCAATGCCTCCTCCGAAAGAGCACGGCTAATGTCCAAGTCTAGCGGGCCGGAGAGGAGGGGCGCGGCGAGGGCAAGCCAGGCGGAGGTCTCCTGCCAGTCCACCTGATGGGGTGAGACGGCAAGGCGCTGGATGTCGAACGCGGCGAGGTCCTGGTACGAAGCGAGGGCACGGGCGGGCGCGGAGGGGTCGACGCCGTCGAAGTTGAGGTGGGGGAGCCCAGCCCATACGGCGCGCCATCGCCTGGAAAGGACGGTCGTCGCGACGGCTTCCTTGGCGCAGAGGCGGAGGAGGATGTCGACGAGGAGGTGGTCGGGGAGGCTGCTCAAGAAATCCCTCCCGCCGCCGCCTCCGGGGACAGCCGCGAGGGAGCGCGCGGCGGCCTCGTCGCTCTCCATGGGAGGGAGCTCGGGATTTGGGGATTCGCCCCCTCTCGGTTCTTGGTTCTTTGAGGTTTGAGCGGGCGGGCTCCGGGTCGAATGTTGAGGGGGCGGGAGGCTGGTGAAACCTGCCGCTTTCCTTTTCCTTTTTCTATAAGAAGAAAAAAAAATCAACGGGATTTATTTTTTTTGAAACGAAGGCTCCAGAAGAGCCCGACTTTGAATTAACAAAGCCATCAACCGGCCAGGATTACAAGATTACCAACTTACAAAAAAGAAGCAAATAAAAACAGAACGGCTGATACAAAGAGACCAAGCGAAACACTCTCAAAGGCAGCAGCGAAAGCGAGCCAAAAGCATCACTATGCTGCGACCAACACCTTACAGGACGACCTACACCAACAGGACTAAGACGAACTATAGAGGATGCACCAAAGCGAAGCTTCGTGATCATAGCAAAACTCGAAGACAGTAATGGACCGGACCCCATCTGGAACTGTCGCTGCAAAGGGCCCCTGCCCTCTCATTCTGGTTCGAAGAATGCCGCACCAGCAGCCGGCAGCTCGGTTCACCCTAGAACCCAGACGGAAGACGTCCAAGCTGCACTTGGAGAAGAACTAGGAGCGGACCCACCTGCTCAGAACACACCACACTAGAGTGTCGTCGTCGTCTGTGAGTAAGCCAAACCGAAAGGGGAGAGCAGTCGACCACAGTCGCAGCAAAACAAGGGTCACAACGATGAGCACATTCAGAGGCCTAGAGCTGGATTCGCCGATCGCTGCCACCGTAGAGGGGAACCCGATCCCCCCTCGCCCAGGCTCGTGGGCGTCGTCCCTCCGGCGGCCACGACAGGGACCCTCCAAGCCTGCAACCAACGAAAATGCCATGAAGACCAGAAACCTTGCTGTCACCCGCCACCATCAAATCCACAATCAGACTCTCTCGCCGCCCCTGCGATCCCCGGATGGCGCCTCCAAGAAGGAACACGCCACAGGTGTGTCGTCACCACCCGAATAAGGGGATCTAAGATTTCGCCTAGCAGGGAACGGAAGGAGGGGGAAGGGATCCACACCACAGCCTCCAAGGAGGGGAAACGGCGCCCAGGGCGTCGCCTATGATGTGGCCGCCGCGCCGGCCAGGAGTTTCCCCCGGATCCAACCCCACTCGACAAGATCCGCGCTGACGGCGCCCGGGAGGAACGGCCTAAGCCATTGGGACCCGGATCCGGTGTTGGAAGAAGCAGATCGGGGCGGAAGTGGTGGACTGCATCTGGCGGTGGCGAGCCCGCGGGGGAGGCTGCACACCAGCGACCGAGGACCGACGCCTCCTCATCACCCGCGAGACCGAGGGAGGCGCCTCACCGGCACCCGCAGGAATGGTCCGCCGGAGAGCCACCCCGCGCAGTCGCCCGGAGCCGCCGCCCAGGATGCCAAGGCCCTCCACGCGAGATGGAGCAGTCGGATCCCCGCCGCCACCTTCATCGGTGTCGAGCACGCACTGGCGCACACCTCTGGCGGCGACGGAGGGGGGGGGAGGGGCGCGGCGGCGGTTAGGGTTTCCCCCGAGTCGCCTCGGAGGAGACGACGCGGGGGGGGGGGGGGGATCGTGAGAAAATCCAACGACTTCTAGATATGTCTTTTTCTTGTGAATACGCTGAGCAGCGTATCGATTCATTGATAGGTGAAAAAGGTACACGGTGCCACCTCACAGATGTACACGATCAGGCGTGTGGAAGGTTTAAAGAACGAGCGCAAGGAGATGATGCTCAGTCTCAGTACATAGAGTTCAGGTTACAGGTATAACTACAGCTAGTCCCTTGACGCCCGCCTTGGCCCATAGGCGAGTATTAATTATCTTTGATCGAGGCTACAAGGTGGTCAATCGAGGGTCGTAGGCCATCGAAGACGGACGCGTTGCAGTGCTTCCAGATAGCCCAGGCGGTCAACGCGACGATGGCGTTGCGCAATGTTGGAAGGGAGAGAGGGATTTGGTGGAATCGTTGTTGTATTGCTTGAGCCTCGTGGTTATATATATAGGAGTACAATGACCAACTTAGAGTACAAGACAAGGCATGACAAATCCTAGTCTATCCCATATTTCCTAACTAATCAATATACTCAACATCCCCCCGCAGTCACAATGGTAGCGACGCAGACGGTGAGACTGGAGAATAATCCAAAGGTAAGCCGACGGTCATCCCCCCACAGTCGTAACAGTCGATGCATCACGGAAGTCGTGGCTGGAGTAGAAACCGACGAGGTTGCTCAAACAAGGCGGTAGCCCTTTGTGCCGATGTCGAAGTAGCCTAGAGCGTAGGGTGGTGTAGTCGTGGTTGAGGTAGCCGTGCGAAGAACGTCGTGGTCGATGTCGAGTCGGGTAGCCGGTGTCGAGGTAGTCGCCGAGGAGCCGTGGGCGCAAGGAGGCGCCGAGTTAGTCATGGGCGCAGTGGTGTCGAAGTAGTGGTGCGCCGGGAAGATGACGAAGTTGAGATGCGTCGCGCCGAGATTGCCAAGTCCGGGGACACGTCGTGGACGAAGGCACGCGCCAGTGTTGCCAGCACCGGGCATGCATAGACGGACGAAGTCGATGTTGACGATGCACCACTCCAGACTTGCCAGGCCTGGGAACACACCGGGGATGAAGTCACGCGACGATGTTGCCAGCACCGGGCATGCGTAGACGGGACCTGCACATAACTTGTACGCCACGTCGAGGGGGCTAGCAAAGAAGGACTCGATGACAGTTGCGGCACAAATCGACGGGGGGGCGATGTCGCCCGCGGTGGTCGGAGTAGATGAAGTGGTCGGGGAAAACGATGACGACGCTGGCGATGAGCTGGTGCTGGACGAAGATGAAGGGGGTGGACGGGCGGTGCGGCTCGGGTAAGTGAGCTGCAGCGGCGCCGAAGAAGAGCGGTGGCGGCGGCTGGTTAGGAGCGGGCGGCGATGGTCGAAGTAGGCGAGGAAGAACCCGACAGCGTGACGAAAACCGGCGTGGACGGTGGTGTTCCCGCGCCAAGGGAGTCGGCGCGACGCATGCCACGGAGAAGTCGACGTGCAGGGACGGCGGAGTGGATTGCGTGTCGTGGCGCTATGGACCGAAGGGGCGATGAAGCGGCAGCTCGCGGGTCGGTGCGACGACGAGAAGACCTTGGGGCGGCGGCATGGATCGTGTGCCGCGGCGCTACGGCCTGAAGGGGCGACGCAACGGCAATGCGCAGATCGGTGCAGCCACAGGAAGGGCCTCGGGCGGTGGCGGGGACCGCGTGTCGCGACACTACACTCCGAAGGGGCGGTGTAGCGGCGGGTCGCGTGGACCGCGTGTCACGGCACTACGACCCGAAGGGGTGACATAGCGGCAACGCACGAGTCGGTGCAGCCGCGAGGAGAACCACGGGGCGGCGGCACTGCGGCCCGACGGGGCGACGCAGCGGCAGCCCGGTGCTCGTCGGTGAAGGGGCGTGCTTTACTCGGGACAGTCTTCACGGGACCCGCGGAGGCACGTGCAACTGACAGACCAGATCGTTCGCACATCGTAGATGAGGTGGATTGCGGGCAGGCGGGTGATTAATCCAATCGCGCGCGAGGTTGGGGACGTCGCTCGGTGGAGGCGGGGTGGTGGCGTCCGAGATGAAGCCGACGATGACGGTCGCGGCCGGAGCCGGCAGCCGGCCCAACACGGCCGACGAGGCAGCCGGCCCGACGTGGCGGACGAGGGAGGCGGCCGAAGCCGACGAGGCCGACGACCGGTAGCCGACGAGCCCGATGCGGCCAGAACCGGCGAGCCCGGGCGACTGAAGTCGGCGTGCCCGATAGCCAGCGACGGGGCCGATGAGGAGATGGTTGGGAGGCCGTACACGCGCGACGGAGGCGGGTGGTGATGGAGCAGTCCCGGTCGGAGAAGGGCGGCGACGGCCGATGCAGGGCGATGGGCAAACAAACGCGCGATCGATGGCCGTGAGTGGCCGTCGCGGCGCGCGAGGCCGCCGAGTCGGTGTAGAGGCCGGGTCGCGCCGATGTCAGAGTAGAGGCGCGGTGGTTGACGGCGGCGGGGGGCGACGCAAACCGATCTCAAATCAGAAAACCAAAAAGAAAGCGTCGATCAAAGCGACCAGCGGAAGAGAGAAAAATCCGGATCAAGAGATCGGGAAAAAGACTCTCTAGGGCAGCCAGTCAACACGACAAACGGATGAACCCTAGGTACGGGTGGCGCGGCCCCAGCGGCAGTCATGGAGACCGACCACCCCGGGGGCACGCGCGGGGCGGAATCGACGGACGGCGGCTAGGGTTTGGACCGGTTAGGCTGATACCATGTTGCAAGGGAGAGAGGGATTTGGTGGAATCGTTGTTGTATTGCTTGAGCCTCGTGGGCATATATATAGGAGTACAATGACCAACTTAGAGTACAAGACAAGGCATGACAAATCCTAGTCTATCTCATATTTCCTAACTAATCAATATACTCAACACACAAGAAGATTGGGGAGGTTTCTGCAGCCATAGACCATCAAGCGAAGAAGCTTGTCACACCGTCCATAGGGAGGTTGAAACGACACCATGAGCGTATTTCGTGTTGTTTTTTGGTAATTTATTTAAGCTAATTCAGTATGTCTATAGCATACACAGCTTGGTACAAATTAGTACTCCCTCCGTCCCAAAATAAGTGACTCGACTTTATATTAACTTTGTACTAAAGCTAGGACAAAGTTGAGTCACTTATTTTGGGACGGAGGGAATACAAAAGACAATAAATTTTAAAACAAAGGAAAAAATATCACCCTTTGCCCCTTCTTGCCCCTACCCTCCTTTGCTCTCGACCTCGCCCTTCCGCGCCAGCTGGGCTACGCCCCACTGATGTCTACTACGCAACTTTATTCTTGTAGACTTTGTTGGGCCTCCAAGCGCATAGTTTTGTAGGACAGTAGCAATTTTCCCTCAAGTGGATGACCTAAGGTTTATCAATCTGTGGGAGGTGTAGGATGAAGATGGTCTCTCTCAAACAACCCTGCAATCAAATACAAGAAAACTCTTGTGTCCCCAACACACTGTAACACCCTGGTTTTCGCTCCTGTTTTTTTTTTTGCGGGATTTGACTCCCGTCTTTTTCCTCGGTGTTATCGGATTTCTCTAACTCTTGGGTATAAGAAGATGGTCATTTAGCTTTGCCTTCTCTATCCAACCAGAGATCCTCTCCAGACCAACCTTGCCACCCAAGATCTTTGCTCAGGGTTTTGCTGCCGAAACCCTACCTTCCGAGTTGCCGGAAGGGAAACCCTAATCCTTTCAGTTACAAAGGAACCTCAATTTCCTTTGATCTGTTGCCTCCCAAACCTTTCCCAGTGATCATCCCACCTCTATAAACCCTGGATATGTAAAAATATTGCCAAGTCATTTGCAATATTTTTCATTTATAATTAATTTCTTTTACTGCCAGTTAAAGGAATTAAATCCAGGAAAATATCTATCCATCTCCAAAGTTCATGAAAACTTGTGGAGATATTCTTTGTGACCATATTGAGCTCCCATAAAAATATTGGCCATACCTAAATAAGGAAAATTGTCTTTTCCTATTTAATGCCAATATTGCATTTTGGGCCCTTTCTAAAGGAACTACCATTTTGGTAGCCAGGAAAAATCCCAAATAATTTGTGGAGCTTCTCCTATTCATATCTTCACCATTTCCATCAAGATCCCAAGTTCCATAGTTCAAATTTTGAGCACAACATCAATTTGCAAATTCTGTCCAGTTGGGCAAATTGCAAAGGAAGTGATTTATTCCTTTATCTATTTGATCTGAAATTTTCATGGTGATTAACATTACCAAACCACTCATGGATACCAAAAACCAGCTCAATTCATCTATCCATTTCCCCCCAACAATTTTCCTAAGTTTCTGTCCATTTGGAACCTCTGTGAAGCAAGTACCATTTTGGTGTACCCAAATGGTATGAAACTTTTACAGTTGCTTCATATACTCAAATAACCTCCCTCCACCAAATTTCAGCCCAATCCATTTGGCCATTTTTCCCCAGCATCATTATCTTCATTTCTGTCCAGTTTACCAATTTGTAAAGGAAGTGGTAGCTACGTTGATCTAATTGAGGTGAAATCTTGTGTACAGAGTGACCTCAGTAGATCATTGCTCCACCCCAAAAATCAGCCACTTTCACCTAGCCAATCTCCCCCACCCCACTACAAACACTTTGCTGTCAGGATCATGTCCAGAGCCTTCAACCTCATTCTAGAGAGGATATGGCCAAACCCCGGGCATGGGCCATCTCGTGGGTGTCAGGTCGACGCCAGAGACAAAGTTGGGTAGGAAGACACGCGCCAGGACGGCCAGAGCACGTGGTGACCGCGTGGACAGCAAGCAGAAACTGTGCTCTGCACCTCCACCACGTCTATCAGGCCACCTCTGGCCAGCCCCGGCTTGTCTGAGCGTGTCCAACGGCTCCGTAGCGTCCACCTGCCCCCTCTCCAGTAGCTTCCCCCTCCGTTCTCTCCTCCGGCATGCCGCAACGAGCTCCGCCGCAGCTCTGTTCTGCCCGTGATCCGCTGTCGTCTTCCTCCCTTGGCCTCTTCCTCCCCGAGCTCTCCCGAAGCTGCTGCCGCCTTCTCCACCTCCCTGGAGCCCCTGCCGACATCGCGCCCTCCCTCCGCGTGTCCCCGAATGCTAGTATACCGATGGGGACGCCACGGTGGCCGAGCTCATCCGCTCGCCGTCGGGCACCTATAAATAGCCCGTTCCGACCCTCTCCGAGCTCACCAACCTCCTCACCGCACTCCCAGCAGTCTCCCCGACCTCTCCGTTGAGCTCCAGAGCCCCTCCTCACCGCCCGTCACCACCACGGCCATCACCGGCCACCGGCTAAATTCCGGTGAGCCAAGCCATTTCCCCCCCTCCTGACCTCACCAGAGGACCACCCGGACCCCATAGCTCCTCCACCACCCCTCTCCCCGTCGCCGGAGTACCCCTGACCGCGCGCCCAAGGCCGGCCGCCGCCTCCTCCCTTCGGCCACCACGAGCCGCCCTTGCTCCGCTCCTCCCCGACGCCTGTTCTCCCTCTGGATGGATGCGGCAGCCCTTCCCAAGTCCGTCGGGGACGGTCGGAGTTGGCCGAGCCCGTCGCCAAGGTCCGCCACTGCCACCTGCCGCCGCGGTCGCCTCAGCCGATTCCCCGCCGCTCATGTTGCTTCCCCTGGCCGCGGCACTCCACGGCGAGCTCGCCGGAACCCGCGCCCTCGCCGGAGCTGGCCGGAGCCGACCGGGCCATCGCCGGCCGCGCCTCTGCCTCGCCTCTCCTGTTTGCTGTCACGAGGAGGAAGACAGAGAGCGAGGGAAGAGGGAAAGAAGGCCGCGGGGCCCGCCGTCAGCCTCTGGCCGTTGACCCCGCCCCGCCACGTCATTTAAGTGGAAGCGCCCTGGCCAGAATACGTCTTCCCCATGGGGGAAGCGTATTTACCTGAGTGCGCGACCGGCTAAGCTGTCAGGGACCCGATTGTGATTATTTTTCTTACAGATAAGTCCCTGTTGCCAAAACCCTTGCATCATTTCGCTCGTAACTCCGATTCAGGTGAAACCAACGCTCACGTCTTCAGTTCGTCGAGCCCGTTCCGATGGTATCATTTTAATAATATTTCCACACTGTGAAAATGACCATTTTGCCCTTTCCCTTCATTCAGCCCCTCCGAGAGGGAATCTTTTCCGGCGGATTTCCTGCGAGGCTACCGCACTCATTCCCGGAGTATTCCTCGGCCCCCAGGCAAGCAGACCATCTGATATATGCCCTAAAGCATTGATCTGTGTTATTCTTGCGTGTTTAATTAATGATATGCTTGTGCTTGAAATAATTAAACTCCTGCCATTTCGATATTGTCATTTACATTACCTGCTACTGCTCATCTTATCATTGCACTAATGACTTGTCGTGATATTATATGGAGATAGGTGGTTATGTTTTTATCATGCTTAGCTACTGCCATCTCAAGTTATTGTGATAAACAACCATGCTTGTTAAATACTTGCTAAGGCTAAACCTAGTCGGTTGATCTAGAGTCACCTGTCCGGGCTTATCCGTGCAGCCACATTTGCCGGTATGGGACGGCCTTGACTTGGTCTGACCGCGTGCTCTTTCACTGGTACCTCCAGACAGGGAAGGTTATGCGCGCGCGCTACCCTGGCCCGGTAGGCGGCGATAACCTTGTGAGCCCAGTTGATTGTTTAACCCGGGAGTCCCCGTTTGGGGAAGTTTGTGTGGCCACGACGGTGGCAGGTGTCACGCCATGACACAGGGGCCACCCAGGGCAGGACTCCGGGGGAGGATGAATGTCGGTGGTACGATGGGAGAGTCACGGGTCAGGCGGGTTTCGTTGGAGCAACGCTGGTCCACCCGAATGGGATCACGAGGCCAGGTGCTCCATGGTGTGGGTAAAGTGCGCAACCTCTGCAGAGTGAAGAATCTATTCGAATAGCCGCGTCCACGGTATTGGACAGTCCGTCCAGGCCTCACTAGGTGGTCAACCGTAGTAATGATAATAATGATGGAAGAACTCGTCTTGTGCAGACATCAGATGATGTCAGGAATATGATATGTTAGCCATGGGATGGCTATGAGATGAGTGGTCGGATGACCACATGATTTGGATTGGATTTGGATCAGATTCAGATTGGATCGTGAGAATGTTCGGAGTATGGAATATTTACTTAGTATGCTTTACTTTACTGTTTTACTTCAGTAGTTATCTTGCTAGATAATCCTGCTATACCATGATAATTAAAATTGCTCTAATAACAAATGCATGCTTGAATGCCATGGATTGCATTGCTTGGTGTATATGTTAGTTTGGTTTGCCTGCGAGTACATTCAAAAGTACTCAGCGGCCTTTAACATGGCCAGGTTCACATAAGGATCTGTCGTCCGTCGTCGAGGAGCCGGAGTGTTCGCGGGCTAGGAGAGTAACCCAGTCAGATCCCTGTGGATTGGAGCCTCACCAAGACCCTGCTGCCTTAGATAGAGCTTTTCTGCTGCCATCACTCTTGTAATAGATCATGTAAGACTTATATATCCATTAATAGAAATGCCTGTGTTCATGATACTTGTTGTAAACACGCATGCCAGAGTGATTTCCTGGGCTGGTATGCGTGGCGACCGTCTGGCTACAGTGGTAATCAGGCGGGGCGCCACAACGGATGGTATCAGAGCAGCCAGGCTGACTATAGGTTACCCTAGCCAGACTTCATTGTCTTGTGTTCAGTAGAAAGCCCAGATGGATTTCAACCATCTTTGCCACCTGGCACGGCTACTATTGATCATAAGGCAACCCCATAGGTCTTCGGCTCCATCAGACCCTAACTCTCGTGGCCTTTGCCTCCGGTGTGAAATGCTCGCACCCGGCAACGACCCGTGAGCCCTGAAACCCCTAGGTAAACCAGATACCCTTACCCTGCTTGCTAACCATGACATTTCTCTTCTTACTCTAGTTTCCTTTGGGAAACGCTTATAAATTCTATCTCTCCTCGACAACCTTAGGAACGTTGACTAAGCCACTTTAGCTATGGTCCTGCGTCGAGTGTGATGCTCCCTAAGGAAGTAGTAGGAGCTTGACACCAGTGCTACCAGGAGCATTGTGTGGTTTCGCTTCTAAATCCTTAGAGGTGCATTGAGTGCGCTATACTAGTTATACTAGTGGATCCTTGGCCACATGTGTAAGGTCCGCGAAAATTTGAGCTTTATTTGCTTTTGGGTTTTTCGCGGTTCTTGTTTCTTTTGTCGATTCCATTTCTCCGCTCCGACTGGATCCATCCGCAAGAGTTGCCTAAGAAGACCAGCATACAACTTGGATAATACCCAATAATCCAAATTCAGCAAGAGTCAAGCCAAGCCAACTGCCTGGTATTCAGAATAGCAACCTCGGATCTGTCAAGAACGAAGAATGGGTCAAAAATAGAATATATGTGCAACAGACAAGGCCAGAATATACGTGAGGGAGTTTGCCTCAGAACAGACCACACCTAAGGAGCAGTCAGATGAGCTACCAAGAAGAAACACCAGTAGGGACAAATGATTCCGTCCTCGACACAAAGATTATTTCAGTCAGTGAGGTGGCCAGAGTTTTTCCTCAATGGACCCAAGGATCAGTTATTACCCACGGAAGACCTATTTCGAGAATGTGAAGGTGCCGAGAACAGCAACAAAACTCTGGTATGCTGGTACAAATTTCAAAGCAAATCTTGGAATTCACCGGTGTAAATACAAAATTTTCTGGACACTGTGAACAAGGTTCGCAAGGAATATGGATAAGTTCACGGTTGCCAGAATCAAGGAGCACCTAACATGCTTGGAAGCTCAGCTGAACCAAATGGAATTACCTGTCAACTGCTTATTATCGGCAACACCTGGGTTGAATGCAAAGGGTATTCTGAATTAATTAACGACATGAAGTCTGCACCAGTTGTGCAACCTTTACAACAACAATGATCAGACCAACAGAAGACAAGCGATGTGCGCGACCATCGGAATATCTTCAGTCAAGGTATGGCCTATACCAAGTTTGGCTCCACTATGGGTAAAATTCCGGATACTTCGGAAGGAAGCCAGAATCGGCCATAGATACGACTGTGTACACGAGGCTTCTGGTATAAGGAACCCAGCCTTCCCCCGCAAGCTACCGAGAAGAGCTTACGATACCAGACTGCCAATCTTCCTCGGTACGCCACTCGGTGAGAGATCCTTCTGGGATACGGCACTCCCATCTTCCATAGCGTGCTACCGCGGAAAACTTCCGACATAAGGCACCCGACCTTCCGCAGTAAGCCACATGAAGGAAAGCTTTTGAGGTACGATACCCAGTCTCCTTCAGCATGCTACCCTGGCAGAAGCTTCGAGCATAAGGAATTCAGCCTTCTTCAACACATCATCGTGCCCACGACAACTTTGTAGAAGCACGAACTAGTCTGGACACACATCTACCTCAGAACTCAGTGAAAGGGTTTATCCTACACCTGCATATGTTGTGAGCATGCAGTCCAGTGGATCAGTTTATGTGAGCCACTCGTACACGGGAATGACTGTGTCCAGAGAAACAGTGGCCCCATACTTCAAGGAAGGATATGAGCACAGCAATCCCTACAAGGTATGCAAGAGTAAGTTCTGAGAACAAGCCCGACAAACCGGGAAAACAATCAAGGAGCCGTGTTGGCAGGTCATTACAGGTCCATCAAAGGAGTCCACAAGAACAAGGAAGTGGTGTACAAACAACCTCCGTGACGGTCAACAAGATGCAGTTTCACGGACGGGGTGATATTGATAATACTTGTCAGACTCTCGCATATACGGCCACAACAGTGCAGCCTGCATGTCATACTCATCATAAATATGGGCCATCAACCAAGATAAGAGGCTATGCTCCAAAAGATACACCGGATGATAGCGATACTATGCTCAGCTCAGTGGTCATAGCAAGGACTACAGAAGCTATATATAACAGAATTCTCTCCACAAGCGACAGAGTTTGAAACAAGACATTCAGATAGAATGGCTCAAAGCACATCAGCATCAACAGCTCATAGACATCATGATGTCATTGGAACAAGAGATCACTGTCTATGATTACTTTGTGATCACGCCTGACATTTCAGTTGGAGATATAACAACAATAGCTCGGTCATATTGTTCCTTACATTATGGATCACCTAAGGACGAAGTCAGAATGCCTAAGACAGAAGGAAACATCAGAATGAAACCCATAGCCAGACTGAGCATTCTGACACAGCAAAAAAAAGCCACCCCCACTCATTCGAAGCCATACGAGCACGTGAGCCTGGTACTAGGAAAGGATGTCTTACCCATGACAGTCAGGGTACAAAGTATCACAATAAAACCGAAGCAGTTACTTCCAGACCATGGAAACCAAGCTGTTTGTTGGTATTACCCGCTACCCCACCCAGCAACACCACTGCCAGATTAAAAGGTACACCTGACAGGAAAGAGAAGGATTCAAGAAAGTTGTGTGCAGAGACAACACATGGTCCATCAGAAGAGGCAGTTAAAAAGTCAGAGAACCAACGAAGACAGGACAACTGATGGATCCAAGTCGCACACAGATAAGTTCCCCCTTCACCGGGAGGTAAGCCCGAAAATCTCGAGGATGAGATTTTCTTAAGGGGGGTAGGTTTGTAACACCCTGGTTTTCGCTCCTGTTTTTTTGCGGGATTTGACTCCCGTCTTTTTCCTTGGTGTTATCGGATTTCTCTAGCTCTTGGGTATATGAAGATGGTCATTTAGCTTTGCCTTCTCTATCCAACCAGAGATCCTCTCCAGACCAACCTTGCCACTCAAGATCTTTGCTCAGGGTTTTGCTGCCGAAACCCTAATCCTTTCAGTTACAAAGGAACCTCAATTTCCTTTGATCTGTTGCCTCCCAAACCTTTCCCAGTGATCATCCCACCTCTATAAACCCTGGATATGTAAAAATATTGCCAAGTCATTTGCAATATTTTTCATTTATAATTAATTCCTTTTTCTGACAGTTAAAGGAATTAAATCCAGGAAAATATCTATCCATCTCCAAAGTTCATGAAAACTTGTGGAGATATTCTTTGTGACCATATTGAGCTCCCATAAAAATATTGGCCATAACTAAATAAGGAAAATTGTCTTTTCCTATTTAATGCCAATATTGCATTTTGGGCCCTTTCTAAAGGAACTACCATTTTGGTAGCCAGGAAAAATCCCAAATAATTTGTGGAGCTTCTCCTATCCATATCTTCACCATTTCCATCAAGATCCCAAGTTCCATAGTTCAAATTTTGAGCACAACATCAATTTGCAAATTCTGTCCAGTTGGGCAAATTGCAAAGGAAGTGATTTATTCCTTTATCTATTTGATCTGAAATTTTTCATGGTGATTAACATTGCCAAACCACTCATGGATACCAAAAACCAGCTCAATTCATCTATCCATTTTTCCCCAGCAATTTTCCTAAGTTTTTGTCCATTTGGAACCTTTGTGAAGCAAGTACCATTTTGGTGTACCCAAATGGTATGAAACTTTTACAGTAACTTCATATACTCAAATAAACTTCCTCCACCAAATTTCAGCCCAATCCATTTAGCCATTTTTGCCCAGCATCATTATCTTCATTTCTGTCTAGTTTACCAATTTGTAAAGGAAGTGGTAGCTATGTTGATCTAATTGAGGTGAAATTTTGTGTACAGAGTGACCTCAGTAGATCATGGCTCCACCCCAAAAATCAGCCACTTTCACCTACCTAATCTCCCCCACCCCACTACAAACACTTTGCAGTCAGGATCATGTCCAGAGCCTTCAACCTCATTCTAGAGAGGATATGACCAAACCCCGGGCATGGGCCATCTCCTGGGTGTCAGGTCGACGCCAGAGACAAAGTTGGGCAGGAAGACACGCGCCAGGACGGCCAGAGCACATGGTGACCGCGTGGACAGCAAGCAGAAACTGTGCTCTGCGCCTCCACCGCGTCTATCAGGCCACCTCCGGCCAGCCCCGGCTTGTCTGAGCGTGTCCAACGGCTCCGTAGCGTCCACCTGCCCCTCTCCCATAGCTTCCCCCTCCGTTCTCTCCTCCGGCATGCCGCAACGAGCTCCGCCACAGCTCTGTTCTGCCCGTGATCCGCTGTCGTCTTCCTCCCTTGGCCTCTTCCTCCCCGAGCTCTCCCGAAGCTGCTGTCGCCTTCTCCACCTCCCTGGAGCCCCTGCTGACATCGCGCCCTCCCTCCGCGTGTCCCCGAACGCCAGTATACCGATGGGGACGCCACGGCGGCCGAGCTCATCCGCTCGCCGTCGGGCACCTATAAATAGCCCGTTCCGACCCTCTCCGAGCTCACCAACCTCCTCACCGCACTCCCAGCAGTCTCCCCGACCTCTCTGTTGAGCTCCAGAGCCCCTCCTCACCGTCTGTCACCACCACGGCCATCGCCGGCCACCGGCTAAATTCCATTGAGCCAAGCCCTTTCCCCCTCCTGACCTCACCAGAGGACCACCCGGACCCCATAGCTCCTCCACCACCCCTCTCCTCGTCGCCGGAGTACCCCTGACCGCACGCCCAAGGCCGGCCACCGCCTCCTCCCTTCGGCCACCATGAGCCGCCCTTGCTCCGCTTCTCCCCGACGCATGTTCTCCCTCTGGATGGATGCGGCAGCCCTTCCCAAGTTCGCCGGCGGTCCCAGCTCCGCCGGGGACGGTCGGAGTTGGCCGGGCCTGTCGCCGAGGTCCGCCACTGCCACCTGCCACCGCGGTCGCCTCAGCCGATTCCCCGCCGCTCCTGTTGCTTCCCCTGGCCGCGGTACTACACGGCGAGCTCGCCGGTACCCGCGCCCTCGCTGGAGCTGGCCGGAGCCGGCCAGGCCATCGCCGGCCGCGCCTCTGCCTCGCCTCCCCTTTTTGCTGTCACGAGAAGGAAGATAGAGAGCGAGGGAAGAGGGAAAGAAGGCCGCGGGGCCCGCCGTCAGCCTCTGGCCGTTGACCCCGCCCCGCCACATCATTTAAGTGGAAGCGCCCTGGCCAGAATACGTCTTCCCCGTGGGGGAAGCGTATTTACCTGAGTGCGCGACCGGCTAAGCTGTGAGGGACCCGGTTGTGATTATTTTTCTTATAGATAAGTCCCTGTTGCCAAAACCCTTGTATCCTTTCGCTCGTAACTCCGATTCAGGTGAAACCAACACTCACGTCTTCAGTTCGTCGAGCCCGTTCCGATGGTATCATTTTCATAATGTTTCCACACTGTGAAAATGACCATTTTTCCCTTGCCCTTCATTCAGCCCCTCCGAGAGGGAATCTTTTCTGGCGGATTTCCTGCGAGGTTACCGGAGTATTCCTCGGCCCCCAGGCAAGCCGACCATCTGATATATGCCCTAAAGCATTGCTCTGTGTTATTCTTGCGTGTTTAATTAATGATATGCTTGTGCTAGAAATAATTAAACTCCAGCCATTTCGATATTGTCATTTACATTACCTGCTACTGCTCATCTTATCATTGCACTAATGACTTGTCGTGATATTATTTGGAGATAGGTGGTTATATTTTTATCATGCTTAGCTACTGCCATCTCAAGTTATTGTGATAAATAACCATGCTTGTTAAATACTTGCTAAGGCTAAACCTAGTCGGTTGATCTAGAGTCACCTGTCCGGGCTTATCCGTGCAGCCACATTTGCCGGTATGGGATGGCCTTGACTTGGTCTGACCGTGTGCTCTTTCACCGATACCTCCAGACAGGGAAGGTTATGCGCGCGCGCTACCCTGGCCTGGTAGGCGGCGATAACCTTGTGAGCCCAGTTGATTGTTTAACCCGTGAGTCCCCGTTTGGGACAGTTTGTGTGGCCACGGCGGTGGCAGGTGTCATGCGGTGACACAGGGGCCACCCAGGGCAGGCGGGTTTCGTTGGAGCAATGCTGGTCCACTCAAATTGGATCACGAGGCCAGGTGCTCCATGGTGTGGGTAAAGTGCGCAACCTCTGCAGAGTGAAGAATCTATTCGAATAGCCGTGTCCACGGTATTGGACAGTCCGTCCAGACCTCACTAGGTGGTCAACCGTAGTAATGATAATAATGATGGAAGAACTCGTCTTGTGCAGACATCAGATGAAGTCAGGAATATGATATGTTAGCCATGGGATGGCTATGAGATGAGTGGTCGGATGACCACATGATTTGGATTGGATTTGGATCAGATTCAGATTGGATCGTGAGAATGTTCGGAGTATGGAATATTTACTTAGTATGCTTTACTTTACTGTTTTACTTCAGTAGTTATCTTGCTAGATAATCCTGTTATACCATGATAATTAAAATTGCTCTAATAACAAATGCATGCTTGAATGCCATGGATTGCATTGCTTGGTGTATATGCTAGTTTGGTTTGCTTGCGAGTACATTCAAAAGTACTCAACGGCCTTTAACATGGCCAGGTTCACATAAGGATCCGTCGTCCGTCGTCGAGGAGCCGGAGTGTTCGTGGGCTAGGAGAGTAACCCAGTAAGATCCCTGTGGATTGGAGCCGCACCAAGACCCTGCTGCCTTAGATAGAGCTTTTCCGCTGCCATCACTCTTGTAATAGATCATGTAAGACTTATATATCCATTAATAGAAATGCCTGTGTTCATGATACTTGTTGTAAACACGCATGCCAGAGTGATTTCCTGGGCTGGTATGCGTGGCGACCGTCTGGCTACAGTGGTAATCAGGCGGGGCACCACACACACCCAATAAAATGGCAAATTGTATAGGTGCACTAGTTCGGCGAAGAGATGGTGATACAAGTACAATATGGATGGTAGATATAGGTTTTTGTAATCTGAAAATATAAAAACTACAAGGTAGCAAGTAACAAATGAGCACAAACGGTATTGCAATGCTTGAAAACAAGGCCTAGGGTCCGTACTTTCGCTAGTGCAATCTCTCAAAAATGCTAATATAATTGGATCACATAACCATCCCTCAACGTGCAATGAAGAATCACTCCAAAGTTCTTATCTAGAGGAGAACATAAGAAGAAATTGTTTGTAGGGTATGAAACCACCTTAAAGTTATCCTTTCTGACCGATATATCCAAGAGTTTGTACTAAAATAACACCAAGTTATCCTTTCCAATCAATCTATCTAGAGTTCATACTAAAATAACACCATATGGTATGCATCAACCAACTCTAATGTCACCTAGATACTCCAATGTCACCACAAGTATCCATGAGTTAATTATACGATACGCATCGAACAATTTCAGATTCATAATACTCAATCCAACACAAAGAACCTCAAAGAGTGCCTCAAGATTTCTATTGGACAACGTAGGACAAGAACATGCATCAACCCTTATGCATAGATTACCCCAATGTCACCTCGGGAATTCGCAAGTTGAGTACCAAAACATACATAAAGTGAATGAATAGAACACCCCATTGTCACCACGGGTATCCATATGCAAGACATATATCAAGTGTTCTCAAATCCAATATTCAATCCAACATAACGATATCTCAAAGGGAAAGATTCAATTCATCACAACATGATAGCAAGGGAATAACATCATATGATCCGACTATATTAACAAAGCCCGTGATACATCAAGATCGTGACATCTCAAGAACACAAGAGAGAGATATTGAACACATAGCTACTGGTACATACCCTCAGCCCCGAGGGTGGACTACTCCCTCCTCGTCATGGCCTCCGCCGGGATGATGAAGATGGCCACCGAAGATGATCTACCCTCTCCGGCAGGGTACTGGAACACCTCCAGATTGGTTTTTCATCAGTACAGAGAGTTGCGGCGGCGGAACTTCTCGTCTAGGGTTATTTCTAGGGGTTTCTGAATATATAGGATTTTTGGGGCGTCGGTTTCACGCGAAGATGGGCCACGAGTGGACCACAAGACACCAGGGCGCGCCAGAGGGGCCTGGCGCGCCCTGGTGGGTTGTGCCCACCTCATGGCTCTTCTGGCCCTCCAACAGAGCTTCTAGTGCCTCTTTTGTTCCAAAAAAATTGTCAAAAAGTTTCGGACGATTCCGAGAACTTTCATTTTTTTGCACAAAAACAACACCACGGTAATTCTGCTGAAAACAACTTCAATCCAGGTTAGTTCTAAATAAATCATATAAAGTGCATCAAAAGCATATAAAAGTATTATAAACATAGGTGAATATGGCATGAATACTTCATAAATTATAGATACATTGGAGACGTATTAGCATCCCCAAGCTTAATTCCTACTCGTCCTCGAGTAGGTAAATGATAAAAGAAAATAATTTATGAAGTGTGAATGCTAGCATAGTGCATAAGTTTGATCAATGATAATTTCAACCACTTTTCCTAGCATCATAACAGCAACTCTTTCTCATAAAACTCATCATGATAAAGTAGCAACCAATTCACATGTTATGGTTCAAACAATGAATTCTCTTGAAACTTAACAACCTATGTTCTTAGTCATCAAACAATTGCAATTTAACTTATTCTCAACAAAGTCTAAGTAAGATCTCCACATACTCAATCATCATATAGTCTTCTATGATTGCTAGTACTCAAAGCATATTTTTAGAACAAATGGCATCCATCGAACACATAGAAAGATAGGGGCTTAATGTTTTGCCTCCCAACATTCTTATCATAAAGATAATTGTCAACAATAATAAATCATGATCAAATATATTTGAGTGGATATATATGTTTGGATCTTTCCCCACCACATGATGCTTGCCAACTAATAGAAGTAGGTTGGAATAATAGGTTGACTCAACATGAAGAGTAAATAACATGAAAGTAAATAGATTGTCCCTTCGCAGAGGGAAGCAGGGATTTGCATATGTGCCAGAGCTCATTGTGTGAAACAGAGATAAATATAATTTTCGGAGGTGCACCCTTCCTGTCAACGTTACGATCAAGAGTTGTCAATATCTTCCATGTTAAACACATTAGCGGCGGTTCCCAAGCGGTAAAAAGTAAATGTTTACTCCCCCTCTGTCGGTGTCAAAACTGGCGGATCTCGGGTAAGGGGTCCCGAGCTGCGAGATTAGGATCGATGGGTAACAGGGGGACGAAGGAGATGATGTTTACCTAGGTTCGGGCCCTCCTACAGAGGTAAAACCCTACGTCCTGCTTGATTGTATTGATGTGTATGAAGATTACTGAGTCGATCTACCTCGAGATCAAGTAGTCAAAACCCTAGATGAGCTTGTCTGCCCTCTACAATCTAAACCCCCTCGTTTATATAGACACCGGGGGTACCTAGGGTTTACACATGATAAGTCTTCATCCGGATGTAAAGACGTCGATCCTCTCATCTTGACTTGGAGTGCACGCCGCGTCTTCGGAGGTTTCCTTCTAGAATACGGGGTTGCCGCATATCCGGCCATTCGTGTGACAATCAGAGAGCGGCCCACCAAGCCGGCCTGTGAGAGATAGGCCGGCGGCCCGAGGACCCCTTAGTCCAGGACTCCCTCAGTAGCCCCCGAACTAGCCTCCAACGCCAGGGGTCATGACACCAGTAGATTCGCGTGATCAGAGTCTTCGGCTTGCGGGGCGAGTTCTTTTCCCCCTTTATGATCGGCTGGCTCTAGTCTGGTCGCCGATGATACGAAGTTATCCGAACATGTAGTTATCCGGACGCCATAAGTTGTTTAACCTCGAAGGCCAAACGTCAAAGTGTGAACAGTATTTCCTGACAACCTTTCCGACGAAGGGTCGTGGCCCGTCACGGGCGCTGAGCCAATTACCAAAGCGCGATTCGCGGTTCGAGGCCGTTTCTCCATTGGCACGTCTTATCAATGTGTAGATCGTGTCCCGTTTATTATGGGATATGTTCAATGTCCTGGGTTATCCCACGCGCGCATAACGACACGATTGTTTCGGGAAGCGGCAAGGCCTGCGGCGCAGTAAGAGGGAAGCTCTTGGTATTACGGCACCCCATAAAAGGGAGAAAACCCCCAAGGCCTATTCACGCTCCAAATTCGCACCCTTTGCCTTCTCAACCTTCCCAAGCTCCGAGAGCCCAGATCTAGTTCTTCCTCAATCCTTCCTCCGAGTTCGGCCATGGCTGGTTCAGGCTCCATGGGCAAGTGGGAGGTTTCCTCCGTCACCGACAACGACATCCAAGAGCTCAAGCGTGCCGGCTACCTCTCCGCCAACATCGCCCACCGCGCCCCACAGGCGAACCAGGTGGTGCCCACACCGAAGCCGAGCGAGAGGGTGGTGTTCGTCCCCCATTTCATCCGGGGATTGGGCTTCCCACTCCACCCCTTTGTCAGGGGCCTTATGTTCTTTTATGGACTGGATTTCCATGACCTCCCCCTGAACTCCTTCATGCACGTCTCGGCGTTCATCACCGTTTGTGAAGCTTTCCTGTGGGTACAGCCGCCCTTCGGCCTGTGGCTCAAAGTATTCAATGTCAAGCCAAAGACAGTTGCAGGCGCGCATGCGTATTGTGGAGGGGCGGTGATCAGTAAGCTCCCCCGTGTCGAGTGGCCGGACAGCACCTTCATCGACACGATCAAGATCTGGCAGAAGGAATGGTTCTACATCACCGAACCAAGGAGCACGGACTGGGCGGGACCTGCCGAGTTCAGATCCGGACCCCCTGCGAGGCTAACCTCGTGGCTCAAGAAAGGCCTTGACTGGGGGTCGGCCGCAGAGGTAAGAACGCTGCAGAAGCGCATCTCCTCGATGATCGAGGCCAAAATCGAGTTGGTCAACGTGGTCCAGGTCATGCTCCACCGCCGTATCCTCCCCTGTCAGCATCGGTCCTCCCCAATGTGGGCTCACCAGCTCGAGGACCTGGCCACCGTGCGTCACTTCTTCCGCACTACCCATGAGAAATTGTGGAGGGCCGTGTTCAAGCCCCAGAAGAGCTGGCCGGCCGAGGAGGAGGACACCGGTCTTGACGCCAAAACTCCTGCCACCAAGGTATGCTGAAACTTTTAATTCCCCGGCTCTGTTTTTTGACAAAGACCTGAACCCCTTCTCCCTCATCTTCACAGAAATGGCTGAGCAAGGCCGTGCAAATCGACTGTCCGGCCCCGTAGCCTGAAGACCCTCGATCGGATCTATTGACGGAGATGCTCGTCGTGGCGCCGTATTCGGCGCCAGAGAAGAAGGAGAAGAAGAAGAAAGGAGAGAAGAAGGAGGCCCGAGAGTGTCTTCGTCAAAGGGCTCTTCCGGACTCTAAGTCCGAGGAGACCCATGCTTCTTCTACTCACGAGGAAGAGCACGAGGACGAGGGGGAGTGCGGCTCCCCCCTCACAAGGAAAAGGGCGGCTTCAGCGGACGCCGCGGAGGATCTACCTCCTCCAGCCCCGAAGAGGACATGCCGGATAAAGGCAGTCCTGGCCGATGATAACCCGGACTCCAATAAGGAGTCTGAGTCCTTTGAGAGGGTTCCCCGAAGGAACCCAAGGGCTAAGCCCCCAGCCCAGAGGTATAAATCCGAAGACCCTCTGGATTACTTATATAGAGCTTTTGATGCCTAACGGACAAGCGTCTTTCAATTTGCAGCCCCCCACGCGATCTCCCCACTGATCAGGTTTCAGACGAGGAGTCTTCGCCCGCCGAACTGGCGGAAGGTGGGACTGCATCACACTCTACGCCTCCTTAGGTCTCGAAAGAGGCCGCGGAGGTGTTATCGCGTCGGGCTCCTTCTGAGCCGAACACCGGCGGCGGGGGTGACGACGTTATGGCTGAGTTTAATACCTCGGCCGCTGAAGACCAGGAGAAGGAAACTCCCCTAGCAACTGAAGAGGGGGAACGGAGCTCGGCCCAGCCCCCTCCGAGGGTATCTCCGGAGCGCTCTACGCCTCCGGGGGTGCCAGCCCAGTCCCCGACCGGAGGGAGGGTTGGCAGGTCAACACCGGTGCCGCCCATGACTGGGTGGCCAGCCATGATGGAGGAAGCTTTATCCGGCTCCTCCATTGCCGAAGATCACCGCGCCCTTATGGGTGCGGTTTTGCAAGGCATTCATTCCGTTGATAGCGGACTGAAAGAGGCCTTCAACAGTCTCTTGACGGGCTTCAAGGTGAGCCACGTAATACTCTTTCTTCCCGAAAAGGTTAAGTTACCGAATTTATGCAACTCTTATAAGTGTAGTAGCCCCCGAGCCCTGGGTGAGTTTGAAAAACCCACCCGGGGGGTCGAATGTCTGAAAATCAGATATGATGCTCAAAGCACACTTTGTTCCTTACTATTCTAAGAGCTCCGAAGAGTACGTAGCAGAGGGTCTAAATCTGACAGCTCTGGAGTTTTAATGCACATAAGTTGTTTTGTAGGCCTCGTCGGCGGCGGCGGTCTCCAACGCGATGGGGCTTGCCGAGCTAAATCGGAAGCTCAAGAGCTCCGATGAAGAGCTCGATCGCCTGAACAAGAGGTTCGACGAGGCGCAAGGTGAGTCCGAATTGTATCATTCGGGTCTATTTGTCCATCCTCACTGATTGAGATATCCGGATTGTTATCCCTAATTGTATTTACTTATTGCTACCACAGTTGTGGCCGCGGAGGTCGAGAACCTCAAGGCCGAGTTGGCAAAGGCGAGGCAGGAGGCCGCGGATGAGAAGGCTGCGGCCAAATGAGCGGCAGCCGACCTGTCGGCGTTAAAAGCCGTGAGCGACAAGCATGAGGCCCGGGTGGTAGATGTGCATCTGGAGCTCAAGGATGCCAGCACGAAGTGCGAGGCCCTCGAGCAAAAGAACGGGGACCAGGCCACCGAACTATCCTCGCTGAAATCCGAACTCAAGCCGGAGCGAGTTGAGAGGCGGTTCTTCAAAGAAGAACTCCGCCAAGTCAAGGCGATCGCAGATGGTAAGCCCTACTTAGTGCAGTGTGCCTTGGGTGGTAACAGGTTTGCATTGCTCACCCGGGTGTGGCGTTCCTCAAGCGCTTTTACGGACCTCCCGAGGAGTGCTACGGACGCGAACAAATACTTCGCCTGTCGGGATGGGGATGTCGAGCGTCGGCTGTTATGGGCGCAATTTCAAGCCCCCGAGCATCCTCCCCTCCTGAGCAAGCAGATGAAACAGTTAATGGAGCTGCACAGGATGGCGGAGCCGGCCATGAGGGACCACTGCATCCGGCTGTGGCCTGCAGAGCCATTGCCGAGCAGTTACTTCGGATTGGTGCAGAAACTGTGTGACGCTGCGCCTCGGATTGACGCTATAAAGCATTATACGTGCATCGAGGGGGCTCGGATGGCCTTTGCAAGGACCATGGTGCACTGGCCGAAGATCAAGCCGACCGAGATGGCCACCGCGCCTCCGCCCCCTGGGAAGGAGCATAGGCGCCCTGAGAAATACTTTGCCACTGTGATGGATGGTGCTCGGGCGATAGAAGCTCAATGCCCTAAGGATGTAATGTATGAATGAATGTTTTGTCATGTATCCGATGACTCTTCCGCTTTATAATGCGGTTGCATGGTTTATCATGTCTTTAAGCTTTGTATTATTTTGACTCCTGTGTGGTCGTTTTATCTGAAAGTTGCGAGTCGTCGGCTTCAGCCCCCATGTAGATACTACACGAGGTGTTTCTACCTCCGCACTGTGACCCTTAGCCGACATATCGGTGCCCCAAGGCGGTAGTGCGAGGGGAACAAGGCAATCGGACTATGATGCTTTAGTGCTTTTACTTAGCCGTAGGAGCTTGACTGCGGGGGCTGATGACTAGCCCCCAATGTTGTGTGATATTCGGATACACTGAGGTTGAAACCAGCATCACATGGTTTGTAATAGTATGAACCCTTCGTATAACACGGAATAACCTCTATCGATTTTTAGTTTGACACTTATGCTCGGATTGCAGACCGGTTCTCGCTTATTATGACAGTCAGTTTTTGGCTTTCTCCACTGAGGCACTTGACCAGGCGAGCTGGAAGCACAATTGCAGTGGTTCTCCCTTTACCCTTTTAGCCGAACGGGCGGAACGTAAGAGGGCAAACACAGGAGCCGGGCAACCCAACCATTGACCCAAGACATAATTCGGAACCGATTCATATAACGCAACATCCGAGACGCCGAACACATAAACAATAGTGCCAGGGTGATGCTTGGGGTGATTTTATAGTCAAGCCCCCGGTCTATTAGCCGGTCGCATCGTAACATGTACCGGACAGTTTTGCTATCGGCGTTGCTGAGAAGAGAACAGAGTATGTAACATAAGATACATCGAGGACGCCGTAAAAGATAGTCTTTATTTCTAACGAATTCTTACAACTCAATCTACCGAAGCAACTATTACAGGTATTTTGAAATGAAAAATGAAATTTACAAAGGAGAGGTTTTACCCGGGGTCTTCGATAGGTGGCTTGACGTCCTCGATTTACCCTGTCGCATGTCTACTCCTTTGCTCCCGAGGGGGTTGCGTTCCTTTAAAGGTGATTGCTATCAGTGAACGGACCTTGTGAAGAAGATCTTGAGAAGTCGCCGAAGTGTGGACAAGCTTTACGCGTGGGAGGTCCTAGATGGTACCTGTGGTTTGTCCGAGAACATGCGTTGGTAGTAGTTCGGTCCAGCCGAATACTTTGCCTTTCATAGTGGGTCCTCACAGCGGCCATGGTATTTTGAGCACGAAGTTATGCCTTCTTGGCACATATTTCACGGGAACTAGGGCTGTGCTGTGGGGGGCGTATCCCTATTTTTGTTGGGCGGAAGATGATTCCGGGAGTTCGGTTTGAGACCAAACTCGTTTGCTATCATGACGTGCCTTTATGGTTGATTTGGGCGTCGTCCTACCATCGCCGTGCTGGAATTCGGCTGCCAGGGCCGCTGTGTGCTCCTCAGTTCGGAGAGAGCGCTCTTTGTTGCCGTTGACAGTAATGACCCCCTTGGTGCCGGGCATCTTGAGCTTCAGGTAGGCGTAGTGGGTGACGGCGTTAAAGCGAGCGAATGCCGTGCGGCTGAGTAGGGCGTGATAACCGCTGTGAAACGGGACAATGTCGAAGATCAAGTCTTCGCTGCGGAAGTTATCGGGCGAGCCGAACACTACTTTCAGATTCATGGTACCCGAGCAGCGGGCTTCGACGCCTAGGATCACTCCTTTAAAGGTAGTGTTGCTGGGTTTGATCCTTGATGGATCTTTACCCATCTTTTTCACCGTGTGTGAGTAAATCAGACTAAGGCTACTTCCTCCATCCATGAGGACTCTAGTGAGGTGATACCCATCAATAATGGGGTCTAGGACGAGGGCTGCCGAACCTCCATGACGGATACTGGTCGGATGATCCCGTCAATCAAAGGTGATCGGGCAAGCCGACCATGGGTTATACTTCAGGGCTACGGGCTCTATGGCGTAGACCTCCCGAAGGGCGCACTTCCTCTCCTTTTTTGGTATGTGAGTGGCATATATCATGTTCACAGTTTTTACCTTTGGAGGGAACTGCTTTTGTCCTCCATTGCTTGGACCGCGGGGCTCGTCATCGTCCTCGCTGCGTGGGCTCTTGTCTTGCTCCTCGGTTGTGAGTTTGCCAGCTTGTTTGAATACCCAACAATTACGGTTGGTGTGGTTAGCGGGCTTGTCTTGGGTGCCATGGATCTGGCATGGCCTATCCATTATTTTGTCCAGCGTGGTAGGTCCGTCCCTATTACCTTTAGAAGGTTTCTTCCGCTGTCCGGATTTTGGATTGCGGAAACCGGCATTGACGACCGTGTCCTCTGCATCGCCGTTGTTGTGCCGGCGTTTGTTTTTGTTGCGTCGCGGTTTCCCGTTTCCTTCCCGGACTTCGAAGGTGCCGGGGTCTTCGGGGTTATGGCTTCGTCGAGCTAGCCAGTTATCCTCACCCGCGCAAAAGCGGGTCATAAGTGAGGTTAGGGCGGACATTGTCCTCGGCTTGTCCTGGCCGAGCTGACGAGCTAGCCACTCATCCCGGATGTTATGTCTAAAGGAGGCTATTACCTTGGCGTCCGGGCAGTCAACGATCTAGTTTTTCTTGGTTAAGAACTGATTCCAGAATTGCCGAGCTGATTCTCCTACTTTGTGGACAACATTGCTCAAGTCGGAGGAGTCCGGTGGCCGGACATAAGTGCCCTGGAAATTAGATCAGAAGGCATCCTCGAGCTCTTCCCAGCTCCCGATAGAGTTCTCAGGGAGACTGTTTAACCAGTGCCGAGCTGGCCCCTTTAGTTTTAGGGACAGATACTTGATGGCGTGGAGATCATCTCCTCGTGCCATATGAATGTGGAGGAGGAAGTCCTCAATCCATACGGCTAGGTCTGTTGTCCCGTCGTATTGTTCTATGTTAACGGGAACTGATGCTGCATCACCTCGTCTATGAAGCACAGTGGGTGGGCAGTGCCTCTGACCCGAGCTATGTCATGCCTATGATCGGCGGTAGGTCAGGCCCGGTATTGTTCCCGACCTCTATCGTGGCGGTCAAGCCAAGACCGGTGCCCGTCCCGTCTAGCGGGGGGGGGGGGGGGGGGGAGTACCCTCTAGATCCGCAGATGGATCTTGTGTGGCCTGCTCTCTAATCCAGGTCCTGTCGTAAGTCATACCTGTCCTCAGGCCCTGCTGGCTCTTTTCCTCTCCTGCGGGGCACCGCAGGTCTGTACTCAGCCTCGCCGGCCGTTCTATCCCGTCCTCGAGGAGGGCGGTCCGGCCGGTCGTATGGAGTATGCCTGGGAGGCAATGCTTCAAGGGCCTCGTCATCGAATTGTGGCAGCAACCGCCGGCGCGGGTAGCTTTTGGGTTGGTCCGATAGATCGGTACCGTACCCTTCTTCGGCTGCCAAGACCCTCGTCCATCTATCATTGAGGGTGTCCTGTTCGGCCTTGAGCTATTGTTCTTTTGCCTTCAGGCTTCGGGCGGTGGCTAAAAGCTGCCGCCTAAACCGTTCCTAATCCGCAGGGTTTTCGGGAACGGTGAAGTCTTCGGCTTCTAGGCTGTCTTCCTCCTCGACAGGGGGAAGTTAGTTGTCGTCCTCGAAATCATTACGATCCTTGGTGTCGCGCCGGTCATCGGGCCTTTCCTGGTCCTCCAGTGGCTGTTCGGGGTCTTCGGGGTCGCCGAGGTCTTCCGGGGTGTCATTTTCCCCGGTGCCTGTAATGGCTTCCCTTCCCTTGCTTGCCTTAGATCGTCTGCACTGTTTCCGGCGCCTTGACGACGCCTCACCGGATTTATCGCCATTCTTCTTAGGGGTGCGATCGCCCTTATCATCGGGGGTGTCTACCATGTAGACATCGTAGGTGGAGGTGGCAGTCCATCGCCCAGTGTTGACAGGGGCGGGCGCGCCGTCCTCTTCATCCATGACTTCTGCCTCCTCGGAGTCGTAGTCCAGCATATCGGTTAAGTCTTCGATAGTGGCTACCAAGTGGGTGGTGGGTGGGTCGAAAAATTCCCGGTGACAGACCGATTTGAGTATGGGTCGAGGTTGGGTTGTCTGTGATTTTTATTGATAGGATCCGATCCAGCGCCTCGTTGAGCGCCGAGAGCTTGATCAGATCGATCTACCTAGGACTTTCGGAGTTAACCTCCAACGTGCCCGTACAAAAAGTGTGTTCGGCAGGGGCCGACCCCTGGGCCTCAGGTACTGTAATCGGATCCGGACTAAGGGCCAGATCGTCGGCAGGGATAGACCCGAGGACGGAGTCGAGAGGGGGATCTGAAGTTAAGGCTTCGGAGACTTCGGGCTCGTCAGATGGAATCGCGAGCCCTGCGAACGAAAGATTGCCCCGGGAGTCTACGGAGAACTCTAAGTTCCCGAATCTGATCTCTTGATCGGGGGCGAGAATCCCGATCCAGCCAGGGTGGCCGGTTGGGTCATCGTGCAGCACGAAGCTGCCGAAAGCGAGAACCTGTCCGGGGGCGAAGGGCCCCCCGTTACGGACTTCATCGCTAATGATTAAGCGATCCATCAGTTCCTCTTGCGATCCCACAGCGGAACTCTCAATGAAAGCACCAATGTCGGTGTCAAAACCGGCGGATCTCGGGTAGGGGGTCCCGAGCTGCGAGATTAGGATCGATGGGTAACAGGGGACGAAGGAGACGATGTTCACCCAGGTTCGGGCCCTCCTATGGAGGTAAAACCCTACGTCCTGCTTGATTGTATTGATGTGTACGAAGATTACAGAGTCGATCTACCTCAAGATCAAGTAGCCAAAACCCTAGATGAGCTTGTCTGCCCTCTACAATCTAAACCCCCTGGTTTATATAGACACCGGGGGTACCTAGGGTTTACACATGATAAGTCTTCAGCTGGATGTAAAGACGCCGATCCTCTCATCTTGACTTGGAGTGCACGCCGCGTCTTCAGAGGTTTCCTTCTAGAATATGGGGTTGCCGCATATCCGGCCATTCCTGTGACAATCAGAGAGCGGCCCACCAAGCCGGCCTGTGAGAGATAGGCCGGTGGCCCGAGGACCCCTTAGTCCAGGACTCCCTCACCCTCCACCAACAAACACACTCCACGGCTAGCCGAATCCACGGGTACTGTCCATACCAACAACATTCCTGGGGGAGTTTTGTTTAATTATTTGCATTTTTTTGGGACTGGGAATCCCTATTACCGCCCCTCTCGTGCAAGGATGAGTGAATAAACACTCATCGTGAGAATAACCCGCTTAACATGGAAGATACTGACCGCCCCTCGTCGCTCCATGAGCAGTCCAGTCACGCAAAACATATGTTTATTTGAATGTTTAGAGGTGGCACATGCAAATTTACTTGGAATGGTAGTGAAATACCATATCTAGGTAGGTATGGTGGACTCTTATGGAAGAAACTTGGCTCAAGGATTTGGATGCAAAAGTAGTATCTCTACTTAGTACGAAGTGTTGGCTAGCAAAAGGTTCTAAACAAGCACCGCATGTTGGAGGATCCATAACAATATAACTTCTATGCAAATATACACAACCATAACTCATTACGTTGTCTTCCTTGTCCAACTTCAACTAATTTGCTCAAGTTTGAAAATAATTAATGGGTATTCACAATCATAGAAGATGCCCAAGATAATATATTTGTATGTGAAAGTTCTCTTCCTTATACTAATCATTCACGAATTGCTTGTATGACCAATATTGTTATTGTTAAACTTCAATGGATTTTACTTTCTAAACCAAATGTGAACTTGCTACTAAGAATATAGCACATTGATAATTTCAGATTTATGATATTTCATTCATTCACAATTTACTCTTAGGATATAAGTGAAGCACAAGAGTAAACATCAAACTACTCTCAAAAGATATTAGTGAAGATCAATGAGTAGTCAAACAATTCAGTAGATATGTGAGGACTCTCTCTCAATAAACATATTCAGATCTGAGTACTTTATTCAAACAGCAAACTAAATAAAAATAGCACTCCAAGAATAGCACGCATCATGTGAACGAACAAAAGTTTAGGCTCAACATAGGCTAAACGATAATTGTTGATGAAGAGAGGTGGAATGCGTAGCATCCCCAAGCTTAGATGTTTGAGACTTCTTGAAATATTTACTTGGGGTTCCTTGGTCATCCCCAAGCTTGAGCTTTTGTATCTCGTTCAATCCTCTTATATCATGGTTTCACCTATTCTCAAAAACTTCATCCACACAAAACTCGAAAAGAACTCGTGAGATAGGTTAGTACACATAAGAATAAATCCACACTTCATGTACTGCCAAGACAAGTTACATAATAATTTCAAAACATTATCTACTGTATACTATCATTTCCACAATTTATATCTACCGATATAGGCTATGGAAACTATAGAATAAGTAGATAACAAAACTATGACAGCAATCTGTCCAAACAGAACAGTCTGTAGCAATCTATTAAACCAGTGTACTTCTCTAACTCAAAAAATTATGACAATTTAGGACGTGATAAAGAATTTATATGGTAACACTTTGTAAAAATTTCAGACACTTTCCACGTTCCATTAAAATATGAAAATTCAAACACTACAGCAAAAGTTTCTGTTTTTACACAGCACACATCAAACATGCAATGCAAGCATCCTAAGGCAATTCTTGGAACTTTTTATTGAAAAACAAGATTATAAATAAAACCTAACAGAGAACAACAAAATAAAATGACACTCCAAGCAAAACTCATATTATGTGATGAATAAAAATATAGCTCCAAGTAAGATATACCAATAGTGTTGAAGACGAAAGAAGGGATGCCTTCCGGGGCATCCCCAAGCTTAGATGCTTGAGTCTTACTTGGATATTACCTTGGGGTTCCTTGGTCATCCCCAAGCTTAGGACCTTGTCACTCCTTATTCTCCTAATATCGGTGTCTCACCCAAAACTTGAAAACTTCAATCACACAAAACTTAACGGAACTTCGTGAGATGAGTTAGTATAATAAATAAAGATCATTCACTTAGGTACTGTCAAGACAAGATTCATAATTGTTCTCACATAATACCTACTGTATTCTATCATTCCCATAATTTATATCACTGAATATAAGCTATGGGAACACTAAAACAAGCAAACTATGCATGCAAAACAGAATCTGTCAAAAACAGAACAGTCTGTGAAGATCTGTAGTATAACCATACTTCCCTGTATCTAAAAATTCTGAAAAATTAGGACAACCTGAAGAATTTGTATATTAACACTACGTAAAAATGTCAGATCATTATCACACTCCAGTAAAAAATTAAAATTCCTGTACTGGAGTCAAAAGTTCCTGTTTTGGTTCAGCATCAATTCTACTCATCTTGTGAGTCATCCCAAAGGCTTTACTTGGCACTTTATTGAAATAAAAGACACAGAACATGATTACTACAGTATCTTAATCATGTGAACACATAAAAACATAAAGAAAAAGTGTTGGGTTGTCTCCCAACAAGCGCTTTTCTTTAATGCCTTTTAGCTAGGCATGATGATTTCAATGATGCTCACGTAAGAATGGTAATTGAAATACGCAAAAGAGCATCATGAATCTCATGGAAAGCATATTTAAGTCTAACCCACTTCCTATGCATAGGGATTTTGTGAGCAAACAATTTATGGGAGCAAGAATCATCTAGCATAGGAAGGCAAAACAAGTGCAACTTCAAAACTTTGAATACATAGAGAGGAAACTTGATATTATTGCAATTCCTACAAGCATATGCTCCTCCCTCATAATAAATTTCAGTAGCATAATGAAGGAATTTCACAATATAACTATCACATAAAGCATTCTTTTCATGATCTACAAGCATAAACAATTTATTACTCTCCACATAAGAATATTTCTTCTCATTCATAATAGTGGGAGCAAACTCAACAAAATAACCATCATGAGACACTTGATTGACATAACCACATTCAATATTAAAATCATGATGACAAGTTTCATGGTTACTATCACTCTTTATAGCATACATGTCATCATCATAATCATCATAGATAGGAGGCATGTCATCATCATCATAAGTTTGCTCATCAAAACTTGGGGGACTAAAAATATCATCTTCATCAAACATAGCATCCCCAAGCTTGTGACTTTGCATATCATTAGCATCATGGATATTCAGAGAATTCATACTAGCAACATTACAATTATTCTCATCATTCAAGGAATTCTCATTAAGTATTTTCATAATTTCTTCCTCTACCAATTGAGCACAATTTTCTGAATCCTTATTTTCACGAAAGACATTATAAAGACGATACAAATGATGCAACCTAAACTCCATTTTTTCGTAGTTTTATTTTATAAAACCAAACTAGTGAAAAACAAGAAACTAAAATATTCAATTGCAAGATCTAAAGATATACCTTCAAGCACTCACCTCCCCGGTAACGGCGCCAGAAAAGTGCTTGATGTCTACTACGCAACTTTATTCTTGTAGACTTTGTTGGGCCTCCAAGCGTAGAGTTTTGTAGGACCGTAGCAATTTTCCCTCAAGTGGATGACCTAAGGTTTATCAATCCGTGGGAGGTGTAGGATGAAGATGGTCTCTCTCAAACAACCCTGCAATCAAATACAAGAAATCTCTTGTGTCCTCAACACACCCAATACAATGGCAAATTGTATAGGTGCACTAGTTCGGCGAAGAGATGGTGATACAAGTACAATATGGATGGTAGATATAGGTTTTTGTAATCTGAAAATATAAAAAAAAACAAGGTAGCAAGTAACAAAAGTGAGCACAAACGGTATTGCAATGCTTGAAAACAAGGCCTAGGGTCCGTACTTTCGCTAGTGCAATCTCTCAAAAATGCTAATATAATTGGATCACATAACCATCCCTCAACGTGCAACGAAGAATCACTCCAAAGTTCTTATCTAGCGGAGAACATAGAAGAAATTGTTTGTAGGGTACAAAACCACCTTAAAGTTATCCTTTCCGATTGATCTAACCAAGAGTTCGTACTAAAATAACACCAAGTTATCCTTTCCGATCAATCTATCTAGAGTTCATACTAAAATAACACCATGTGATACGCATCAACCAACTCTAATGTCACCTAGATACTCCAATGTCACCACAAGTATCCATGAGTTAATTATACAATACGCATCAAACAATTTCAGATTCATAATACTCAATCCAACACAAAGAACCTCAAAGAGTGCCCCAAGATTTCTATCGGAGAAAGTAGGACAAGAACGTGCATGAACCCCTATGCATAGATTACCCCAATGTCACCTCGGGAATCCGCAAGTTGAGTACCAAAACATACATCAAGTGAATCAATAGTACACCCCATTGTCACCACGGGTATCCATATGCAAGACATATATCAAGTGTTCTCAAATCCAATATTCAATCCAACATAACGTTATCTCAAAGGGAAAGATTCAATTCATAACAACATGATAACAAGGGAATAACATCATATGATCCGACTATATTAACAAAGCCCGTGATACGTCAAGATCGTGACATCTCAAGAACACGAGAGAGAGATTGAACACATAGCTACTGGTACATACCCTCAGCCCCGAGGGTGGACTACTCCCTCCTCGTCATGGCCTCCGCCGGGATGATGAAGATGGCCACCGGAGATGATCTACCCTCTTCGGCAGTGTACTGGAACACCTCCAGATTGGTTTTTTGTCGATATAGAGAGTTGCGGTGGTAGAACTTCTCGTCTAGGGTTATTTCTGGGGGTTTCTGAATATATAGGATTTTTGGGCGTCGGTTTCAAGCGAAGATGGGCCACGAGTGGACCACAAGACACCAGGGCGTGCCCTGGTCGGTTGTGCCCACCTCGTGGCTCTTTTGGCCCTCCAACGAAGCTTCTAGTGCCTCTTTTGTTCCAAAAAAAATCGTCAAAAAGTTTCGGGCGATTCCGAGAACTTTCAATTTTCTGCACAAAAACAACACCACGGTAATTCTGCTGAAAACAACGTCAGTCCGGGTTAGTTCTAAATAAATCATATAAAGTGCATCAAAACCATATAAAAGTATTGTAAACATAGGTGAATATGGCATGAATACTTCATAAATTATAGATATGTTTGAGACGTATCCCCCACACATACCAGCATCTCCCCCTCGTCACAACGTCGATAGTCTTCTCGTCACCTACACGTTCACTAATGCCTCCCACACACTAGCACATGCTCGCATGTAATCGACAACAAAACTCTAACTCAACGAAGGGCGGAGGTGTGGTATACTGATAGGGCGACGAGAAAGTGTAACTGTCCTGGCCATGGTGGCGAGCCATGCTCGAGTGGGCGTGTGCGAACACGGCCGGCTTCACCCACTCCGATTTGAGCAGGTAGAACCCCGAATGAGCACGCGGAGCCGAGTCAGAGGGTGCTTGTCGGTGAGTAAGAGTACCCGTATGAAGGAGGGTGCCTTAGAGAAGAACCCGGACTATATCACCAAACCGAGTGCCTAGGAGCTCACGAGGCACACACCCCACTATGCTGTAGGATCCAAAGTATGTCTAGAGGGGGGGGGTGATTAGACTACTTAACAAAAATAAAAATCTAGCATTTTCCCAGTTTTAAAAGTTGGCAAGTTTTAGCAATTATATCAAGTCAAGTACACCCTACACATGCAAGTCTAAGAGTATATCAGTGGAAAGTAAAGACATGCACATATAAGTAGAGGGAAGGGATAGGAGGATCAAACGCAATGGGGACTTGGAGATTTTTCTCGTGGTTTCGATAGGTGGTGCTATCGTACGTCCACGTTCATGGAGACTTCAACCCACGAAGGGTTGCGGTCGCGAGAGTCCATGGAGGGCTCCACTATGGGGACCCCGACTCATAAGTCGTGATCACCGAATGCATGTCTATAGTGATCCCAGAGATCAATGCTCACTGAACACACAGAAGCTGAATAACAAGAGTCTTACATCCACATTTAGCGTCTTACACAAATAAAGACCATGAAGATCAAGTCTTACATAGATAGGGCCATGAGAGGCCAAATAACAAACATAGCTAGCAGCGGAAATCTTGAACGGAAGCGTAGACCCATGCCATCTGCCTTAACCTACAAGCATTCTATCTGGGAAGCGTCCTAGTTCGCATGTTCGTCACCATCGAACTCTTCACCATATTCCTGCTCTTCCATGCCTGGCCAATTAAATAACCAGTGGCAAGCCAATGAGTACTTTGAATGTACTCGCAAGCAACCCATGTTTGGAACAAGGCAATAACAATGCATGATATAGCACTAAGTAGGTAAGTTTTGCGGAAAGCTAATTTTGAGTGCAATGACATGATCAAGATAACAAGTAATAGCATGCATCATGAGGATACGAGTATCCGTTCGAACAGGTTACAAATATCAATATAATCATGGTTTGAACATCTCATGTTCAATCATCATGTCAAGTCACCCGACTTGTCTCGAGTATTCCATCTTTGTGTCACCCACACACACGCACACCAAGTTTATGAAAACACTGGACGTAGTTTAAGCAACACCACCCAACTGTCCTTGACCGTGGACACGGCTATTCGAATAGTTTTACACTCTGCAGAGGTTGCACACTTTACCCACAAGACTCGGGAAACTTTCGTGTCAAGCCACGACTCGCGGTATTGTTCATACCCGAGGTAAGTACCCGAACATTGTCTTTCCCCTGACGATACTAAACAAAGAGTCCACTCGATTGGTACCCAGCCCACATGATGTACATCACAAGTAACATCCATGCAGGGACCAACGGTGTGCCCGGTGCCTGTGAAGACAGCGCATGATCATCCTTACCGGCACGACCCCGTATCGAGAGTGACCACATCACTCCCGCCACTAGTAATGCGGGCTCTATGCTAGTACCCACCAAGGTATTCAACAATGCACCGTCCCATGAGGGGTATCGTGGTTGTACATGCAGGGTTGGGATGGTCGGCAAATCTTAAATCTAATCCGTTTTCGAAAACACACACACTCACTTGCTTCGGTACACCACTTCTTTGTCAAGTGGTTACCTAGCTCACCTTCATCTCCCTCGGGCATTAGTGGCACCCGACGGGGTTTTCGAAAAGTCTTTGAAATCACTTTCGTTTCCATCACTGTGCATATTCCCAAACCCGCTTGCATAGCATCTACTAGCATCCTATCTACTCCCACCCGCACAACCCTCATAGGAAGGCAGGGTCATGCATGATGCAAGTATCAATGGTAAAGTATCGGAGGCAAACCCACCAAAGTGGTCACCATATCAACATGTTCATCATCACGGAAACAAGTGTTATATGACATGCAAATAAAAGGGTTCATAGTCATGGTCAAGGGCTGCTTGCCTGGATCAACAAAGTCTTCAGGGTCTTCAAAATCTTCGGGTCCAACTCCCTCGTCAACAGCGCAATCTATCGTCGCGATAAATAACGGTAATAATAAGCATCGTAACAAAAACAAAGCACAAACTCTACTTCTAAAATGTTACCCTACTATGAAAAATACTACAATCTATACTAAAAATATTTTCCTAAGGTTTTGTAGTGAAAACTATTTTGAAAACTTATTTAAATAGAGGCTAACAATGCCTAAAGAGGGTTTTAAAATAAAACAGTACATAAAAGGTTTTAATTTTTTTTACAAATGGCACTACAAAATACTACAGATTTTTACAAGAATTGTGGTGGAAAGATATTTGGAATTGGAATAATATTTTAACTTGAGGAATATTTGGGAAACTGGAATAAAAAGAAAAAGAAAAAGGCCTCAGAGCCAACTGGGCCAGAACAGACCCAGTTGGGCCGTCCTGAGGCCGAGCCAGTCCTGGGTGAGCCGGGGCGCGCGCGCCGTCTGGGTTCAAACCCGACAGACGGGCCCCTGGCGTCAGCTGCACGGGGAGAGAGTGAGATGTGAGGAGGAGTCCGACAGGTGGGGTCCCCCTGTCGGGACCGTCTTCCACCTCCGGACCGAGGAAGGAGGAGCTCACCGGCGGCAGCTCCGTCCACGGCGAGGGAAGGCGAGCACGGGAATGGACTCCTCGAACTCCCGCCATTCGGATGTTGGTCGAGGTGGTCGCCGGGGCTCAAGGGTTTGCCGGCGATGAGGTGGCAGCGGCGGAGGGGATCAGGAGGCAATCGCCGGGGCCGTCCTGGGCTGCAAAAAGAGCGGGGAGAAGGGGGGATCGCATCAGCAGGGTCCTGTGGTTTCAGATCGAGAGGGAACGGAGGCTGGGGAGGGTTCCTACCGCGTAGATGCCGGCGACCCGAGGCGGCGACGCCGCGGTTGATCCCGAGCACCTGGCACGGGGAGGTCGAGAGGGGGGCTCTGGAGTGCGATTGAGTGAGAGGGGGTTCCAGAGGAGGGAAGAGGGGATCGGGGGAAGGGCTATTTATAGCGTTCCCGCGGTCCACCGGAGGTGTGCGCGCCGGCGAGGACGCAGTTGAGGCTGGAGGCCACGGGAGGAGCTCGGGGCTGTTCGGTGGCGCTCGTGGGGTTAGTCTAGGGGGCTCGGGAGCGAGAGAGAGAGCAGGGCAAGCTCGAGGCGGGTCCCCCGCGTGGATAGGGAGTGGTGGAGCTCCGCGGCGCTCGGGCACGCGTGACTGGAGGCGCCTGAGATAAGAGGAGGAGGGGGCCGACCGCTTGGAGGGTTGCAGATGTCGAGGAGGGGCCGGGGGACATGCTCCCCTCATCCCAATGCTGTCGGGGCCTCGGGATGCTCCGGCTATAGTGCTCGGGTGCACTGTAGCATGCTCCAGAGCGCCATTTTGGCATGCCACGGCATGTCAACGGTAGCCTCAGCGCGGCCAATTCTGTCTAGGAGGTCTAGGGGGGGTCTAGACAAGTTGGGGATGGCCTTGGATGCTATGGTGATCCACCAGGGTGAGGGAGGAGTGGAGAGAGAGGTGGTTTTACTGCTGTCCAGAGGTAACAATTGAGGTTTTCACCCCTCAATTATTGACCTATGGCCATGGGCCTTTTGCTGGATGTAGATGAATACTATAAGGAGATGTGGTAAAAATTTGAACCCAAGGAGAACAGTATAAGGGGGTCAAAACATGTTTTTACCAAATCACCAGAAGGTGTTTGATGAGTGTTTGGGCAAGGTAACTCCCCCCACTTGAAGTGAGGTTTACCAGGATGAAATGGTAGGTAAAAACAAGGTTGATCACAGGATTTGAGCTGGTTTGAGCAAAGTTGACAATGTAAACTTGGTAAACCCTAGAATTTGGAAGAATCAGATTTCTGTAGATCCAAGCATGCAATTCACTTCCCCCAAATCCACCACTTGGTGTAGTATCATTATTTGGGGTTTAGAATATGCCCACAAAGTTTGGGGTCAATAGGAAAAACTTCAATGTAAAGTTGTTCAAACTTGACTCTGGACAGGAATGGTTTTGGAATATTTTTTTGGATCAAATCAATTGGAATTGAGATGAAACTTTGCAAGATCATCACATATAGCATGTGAGACTTGCTGGAATTTTCTTGGATTTTATTGAGAATATTTCTTATAGAAATATCTCAAAATCTTGACTTAAGCAGAAAGGGTTTTGGAGGGTTTTGCCCATGATTTTGAACATGACCATGTGTTTAAACTCTTATATATGGAAAATATATGTCCACTGAGTTTCCCTAAATTTTCTCAAATATTTTTTCCCTATAAAAGACCATTTCTGGCCTTAAGAAAAAGCCTTTAAATAAAATAGAAAAATAATCTTTTAAAAAGTAATATTTGGTGGTTTTGGGAAGTCATATATATAGCAGGTTCCAAATAAAGTCTTTGGGGAAAAAGTATCCACCCAATTTGAGGACTTGTAGTGCAAACCTCAACTCAGGGGTTTTTGAAAACCTAATTTGAATAAATCCTTTTTGGTAAAAATAAATTTAAAAAAAATAGTTTTAGGTACTATACACATGCTATGATTATTGGGCAAGATGTTTGGGTCAAGGCAGGTGAAGGTGGAGAGAAGTAGAACCTAAGAGTGCCAAACACAATCAATCAAACAAGCAAGCATCAACAATTCTAACAAGCTCATGCACTGAAAAAGTTTTAATTGGTTCCAAATTTTGTAAATCCATAGCATAGCAAAGTGATACAAACAAAGGGTGTGACAGACCTACCCCCTTACAAGAATCTCGTCCCCGAGATTCCTAGTCTAAGCGCTAAAAAGATAAGGGAACTCAGATCTAAGATAGTCTTCACGCTCCCAGGTTGCTTCTGCTTCAGTGTGGTTGCTCCATTGGACCTTGACGTATTTGATGGTGCGGCTTCGGGTGCAACGCTCTGCTTCATCCAAAATACGACTGGGCCTCTCACGATAAGTGAGGTCTGGCTGAAGGTCGATGGCTTGATGATCAATGTCCTTTTAGAGGTCTGTGCGGTTGGGAACTTGGAGACACTTCCGGAGTTGTGATACGTGGAAAACGTTGTGCACATCTGATAACTCCGAAGGTAGCTCTAGCTGATAGGCAACTTCTCCTCGTCTTGCGGTGATCTTGAAGGGGCCGATGTATCTTGGTGCAAGCTTTCCTTTGACGTGGAAACGCTTGGTCCCTTTAAGAGGTGTGACTCGTAGATAGACATGATCTCCGTTGTTGAAGCTCACTTCTCGGCGGTGAGAGTCGGCGTAGCTCTTCTGTCTTGTCTTTGCGGTCTCGAGGCGCTCTCGGACGAGTTGAACTTGCTCTTCTGCTTCGCAGAGAATGTCTGGCCCAAAGATTAGTCCTTCTCCGGTCTCCGACCAGTTGAGGGGAGTACGACACTTGCGTCCATACAACACCTCAAATGGTGCCATCTGAAGACTCGACTGATAGCTGTTGTTGTAGGAGAACTCGACGAACGGTAGGCAGTCTTCCCACTTGGCTCCATATGCCAAAACACAAGCATGGAGCATATCCTCGAGTATCTGATTTACTTGCTCCGTCTGCCCACCAGTCTGGGGGTGAAAAGCAGTGCTGAAGGAAAGCTTGGTTCCCATTGCTTCTTGGAACTTCTTCCAGAACCTTGAGGTGAACTGGGTGCCTCGGTCCGATACAATCTCCTTTGGAACTCCGTGAAGACTCACGATGCGGTTGAGGTAGAGGTTTGCCAGCTGGCTTCCATCATAGGTGGTCTTGATGGGAATGAAGTGGGCTACCTTGGTCAGATGGTCGACGATGACCCAAATGGAATCATGTCCTTTGCTTGACCTTGGCAAACCGGTGATGAAGTCCATCCCGACTTTGTCCCATTTCCACTCAGGCACTTTGTGAGGTTGCAATAGCCCAGCGGGTCGCTGATGCTCAGCTTTGACTCTCTGACATATGTCACACTTAGCAACAAAGGTGCCTATCTCCTGTTTCATGCCATGCCACCAGAATCTTGCTTTGAGGTCTTGGTACATCTTGGTTCCTCTAGGGTGGATGGAATACGGAGAGTCGTGAGCTTCTTGCAAGATCAAGTTCTTGAGCTCTACCTTGTTGGGTATGCAAATGCGCTTCCCGAACCATACAACTCCTTGCTCATCCACTGAGAATCTTAGGGCCTTTCCTGCCCTGATCTTCCTCTTGATGCCTTCAATGCTCTCGTGTCCCTTCTGAGCTTATTTAATATCATCCATCAAGGTAGGCTTTGCTTCAAGGTTGGCTAGGAATCCAGGTGCAACTAGTTCCAAGCCAAGGCTTTCAAGCTCTTCATACAGGGCGGGTAGCCTTTCCTTTATCATAGCGTTCAAGGAACAAGCCTCCCTGCTTAAGGCGTCTGCTACCACGTTAGCCTTTCCAGGGTGGTATTGAACACTGAGGTCATAATCCTTGATCAACTCCAACCATCTTCGCTGCCTCATGTTCAATTCTTTTTGACTGAAAATATACTTCAAACTCTTGTGGTCTGTGTATATCTCGCATCGCTTCCCCAGAAGGTAATGTTGCCATGTCTTCAAGGCATGAACTACGGCTGCCAACTCAAGATCACGAGTAGCGTAGTTCTCTTCATGAGGATGTAGCTGTCTGGATAGATATGCTACGACTCTGCCTTCTTGCATCAGATTACCTCCAAGCCCGGTTCTCGATGCATCACAATATATCACAAACTCCTTGTGAATATCGGGGGTGGCCAAAACTGGGGCTGTGGTCAATCTCTTCTTGAGCTCTTGGAAGCTTTCTTCGCACTTCGGCGTCCATTCGAACTTCTTGTTCTTCTTCAAAAGCTGAGTCACGGGCCGGGCAATGCTCGAGAATCCTTCAACGAACTTGCGGTAATATCCCGCGAGTCTGAGGAAGCTTCTGACTTCCTTCACATTGGTTGGGGATTGCCATTCGGTCACGGCTTCAATCTTGGCAGGATCCACTGACAATCCTTCTGCAGTCAACACAGGACCCAAGAATCCAACTTCATGCAGCCAGAATTCACACTTGCTAAACTTGGCATAAAGCTGGTGTTCTCAAAGCTTTTCTAGGACCAATCTCAAGTGCTGCTCATGCTCTTCTTCAGACTTGGAGAAGACGAGTATGTCATCAATGAAGACGGCGACAAACTTGTCCAAGTACTCCATGAAAACCTTGTTCATGAGTTACATGAAGTAGGCGGGGGCATTAGTCAACCCAAATGACATGACCGTGTATTCATACAGGCCATACCGGGTTACAAACGCCGTCTTCGGAATGTCTTGGTGTCTGATCTTCAACTGGTAGTACCCTGACCTGAGGCCGATCTTGGAAAACACCTTGGCTCCATCCAGCTGATCGAACAGGTCTTCAATCTTGGGGAGTGGGTACTTGTTCTTTATTGTGACTTCATTGAGAGAACGGTAATCGACACAGAGTCGGATAGTTCCGTCCCTCTTGGACACAAATAGAACAGGTGATCCCCAAGGAGAGGCACTAGGGCGAATGAATCCTTTTCGGAGCTGCTCTGCCAGTTGCTTCTTCAATTCCGCCAACTCTTCGGATCCCATTCTATAGGGCTTCTTATAGATGGGTCCTGCTCCGGGCATTAGCTCAATGATGAACTCAATGTCGCGGTCAGGAGGCATTCCGGGCAGCTCATCAGGAAATACATCCGGGTATTCACATACCACTGGCACTTGATCCAACTCAATTGCCAACAGACAGTTAGCCCGAGGGGCTTGAGCGGAGACAGGGTTGGGAACATACTTGACTTCCACTCCTTGGCTATTGGTCATGGTAACAATCCTCTCGGCACAGTCTAACAAGCCTTGGTGCTTGGTTAACCAGTCCATGCCTAGGATCACATCCAAGCCTTCCGACTTTAGGATGATAAGGTCTGCTAGGAAGTCTACCCCGTTGATGTTAATCTCAACTCCTTTACAACCTATCCCGAACTTCATAACTGATCCCCGGGTTTGTATCAACATACGACTACCCAGGGGTGTAGGCTTCATCCCACTCTCTAGTGCAAACTTTTGAGTGACAAAAGAATGCGAAGCTCCACAATCAAACAGTACAGTTGCTGGGGTTGAGTTGATGATGAACGTACCCAGTATGACGTCCGGGTCTTCCTAAGCTTCCTCAGTGGTGACGTGATTCACACGACCCTTGCCATTGTTGGGCTGGTTGTGAGGAGCTGGGTTCCTTGGTGGTGCTCCACGGCCTTGACCTTGGTTGGGCGCATTTGGGCACGATGCATCCGGCTTCTTGTTGGGGCACTGCCTAGAGATGTGTCCTTGCTGACCACATCCAAAGCAAGTGACTTGTCCAGGGTTGTTGTTGTAGTTCCTGCCGCCGTTGTTGTTATTGGGGTGGTTGTAAGCTGGCCTGGGATTGGCATACTGCTGAGGCTGGTAGCTCGGACGAGGTGCAGGAGGCCTAGCCTGCTACGGCTGATAGGTTGGCTTGGCTAGGGCTGGCTGCCAGGGGCGAGGCTTCTGGTTGCTGGAACTACCCTTGCTGATCATCTTGCGCTTGCGAGTGTCGTCCATGGCACGAAGCTTGTCTTCAAGCATGAGGGCCTTGTTCACCAGGTCGAAGAAGGTCCGACAATCGCAAACTATGAGCTGATACTGCAGGGTCTGCTGAAGTCCTTCCATGAAGCGTTCCATCTTAGCAGCCTCCGTGTTGACATCTTCAGGTGCATAGCTTGACAGCAGGTTGAACTTCTGCATGTACTCCTTGACAGAGACACTTCCTTGCTTCAGCGCTTGGAATTCTCTCTTCTTGATAGCCATGATCCCAGAAGGAATGTGAGCGGTGCGGAATCCTTCCTTGAAGTTATCCCAGGTGATCACACGATCGCCTTGCATGACCTTGAATCCATCCCACCAGGCTCTGGCGGTACCTCCGAGGCAGTGAGAGGCATACAAGACCTTCTCACAACCCTCATTGCAATTGACCAGTGCAAGGAGGTCCTCGATGGTGCGGATCCAGTCATCGGCATCCAGTGGTTCAGCAGTCTCGGTGAAGGTTGGGGGCGAATTCCTCATGAACTCAGACAGAGTGGAGCGGCCATTGCCGTTCCTGCCTTGCTGTTGGTTTTTCACAAGGACTTGGGCCATCTGCTGAATAGCAGCGGTGTTGTCCTGGCGTTCCTCCCGGAGAACTTGGAGAAACTGAGCTATGGTCATGTTCTGAAGTGGAGGTGGTGGCGGGGGAATGTCGCCTTGTGGCTGCTCCGGGTGATTTCCAGCGTGAGCAGCCCCACCATCCCCCTGTTGCTGGCTGGAGTTGCCGGCTTCAGGGTTGGTGAAGGAGCTGTTGCGGGTTGCAGTCACCATCCTGTTTGGATCAGCCAAGTCAAATAACTGGGATAGACGAGAGGAAAATCAATAACGGATAAAGCGCGCCTAAGGGGGTTGGTATAGTGCAAGTGTGTTAAAACAAAGGTCGAAAGACCATCACATATATTGAGATAAGATAGACGATGGAGTCACTTACATGTTGCCTAAGGAAAAAGTGCGACTTGCATCGGAACACAAACAACAAGCACACATGGTTTCATATGAACCATTACACGGACTCAACTTCGCATGAGGGGTATATGACTGATCCTACCCTAGGGGTTCTCGGAGTCAGGTGGTGGAGTGCTCGGTCTCGTAGTCATGCTCCTCTGGGTCTTCCTCCTGATCATCATCCGTATGGGCATCGTCTCCAGTCGAAGGGGTCAGAGAATGAGGAGGTCCATCCCGACGACGCTTCGTCGGTGGGTCAGCGAAGAGCTCACGGTACTGCTTCGCACTCATGCAACGTCGTCGTGTGGGTGCACCTGTAGCTGGGGGTAATCCTCCTTGGTAAGCGACAGCTGGTCGTCCCTCGGGGGCTCGGTCCTTCTTGATCCTGTCTGGCTTTGTCTTGGCTTGACGAAGTAGTTCTCGGGTGTGGTCAAGTTCCTCGCGGAGCTTCAGACTGTCGGCGGAGAGGCTGAAGTAGGTCTGGAACCTGAGTGGGGTGCCATCCTCCTTGGATGGAATCAACGTCCAACTCTCGCGAAAATCATCCTTCCTGAAAGGTAGGTAGCGAGTAGCTGGCTCATCAGCCATCTCTGGAATGATGTCTCGAAGGTGTAGGAGTGCCTTCCGTGCAGGGGCGGGCCCAGGGTTTGAAGTCTGTGTATTCAAAATGTCAAAATATTTTTTTGAAGCCTATAACCTTGTTTTTGTGATTATAACCGATTATCGCACCATATTGTACTAAGTGTAAAATATATAAAAGATCTGGCATAATATAATATATTCATAAAAAATGATCATAACTTGGAATTGTCAACATATAGAATTAATAATTGTTCAATGTATCGTGGCAACATCTAAAATATATAGAGGATAGAAAATCCGACCGATGATTCTTTGAAAACCAATAATGATGTCCTCGTGCTTAAGTTGCAATAAGAAATCCTTCCACCAAGCAATCATTAAAATATATTTTTCCACATCTTGTTTCTTATCTTATTTTTATATAATTCATTGGCGAAAATATTGTGCCGGAATAGGATTTCTGAACTCTCAAACAAGTCTGAGAATTTAGCATATATATGCAATGTAATCATATACTGAAATAAGAAGACAATTAGCTAGATTCACTCTATCAAAAATTGAAGATTTTCCCCTCAAAAAATTATATTGAAGATTTTTGTTCCTTGAAAATGGAAGAAGTACCGAAGTCTGAAGAATGATAGAAGAAAACGATGCCGACGTTCAACAATCGGATGCAGCACGCCGGGTGCCTGCTCTATGCGTCCTCGTCACCGTCGGTCGTCTGCCCCTTCTTGCCGCAGCCGTCGTGTGCCCCCACCACGTGATCAACCCTACCTCGAGTCGGCAGCCATATGCGAGATTGGATTTTGGGGAGGTGATGCGCTAGTTCTCTGCGTGTGTGTGATGGACCGCTTCTCGTTTTTTTCGTGGGCGAGCGCCGTAATGACCGGGCTGTAACTAACTAGCTATTCATGTATTGGGCTTGGGCCGTGTGGGGTGAGGAGGGAGAAAACCAGAGGTGGGTTGTTGGGTTGAATGCATGCACCCATCCAATTCTCTCTCAGTTTTTCTTTTTTTCCACACATGTACGTATATCATACACTATATATACCTAGTTGTTTTTGCCAAAACTAATGGGTATTCAACTGAATACCCATGAATTGAAGTGGACCCGCCCCTGCTTGCATGCAGCTATCTCGACTGCGAGTACCAGGGTCTCCATCTGTGGTCCTTCAAAGAACCAACTAGCCGGGGAGTCGTTTGCCTTCACGACCACATCGACGTGGTACTCCTTCGTGACAGCATCGACCCAGTGCTCGTGGTAGAGAAAAACGGGTGGTTGGCGAAACTGGCACTTCTCCAGGCTGTCCTCAAGGAGTAGAGGAAAGCAAGATGTTAGGAGGGCTTCGGGTACGACGGCCATCTACAAAGGTTTGTAGGAAGGAGAGTCAGTATAGAGCCGTGTGAAGAATAGAAGAGGTAACAAGTGCAGAAACTCCTAAGTATAGGTGCTAGGTGTAGTTTTGAAAACTGTTTTATCCTAATTAACATCCATGCTAACTAAGGGCTTCCTACAGTCAGGATGGCTCTGATACCAGCTCTGTGGGGACCCCGACTCATAAGTCGTGATCACCGATTGCGCGTGTACAGTGATCCCAGAGATCAATGCTCAGTGAACACACATAAGCTGAATAACAAGAGTCTTACATCCACATTTAGCGTCTTACACAAATAAAGACCATGAAGGTCAAGTCTTACGTAGATAGGGCCATGAGAGGTCAAATAACAAACATAGCTAGCAACGGAAATCTTGATCGGAAGCGTAGACCCATGCCATCTGCCTTAGCCTACAAGCATTCTGACTGGGAAGTGTCCTAGTTCGCATGTTCGTCACCATCGAACTCTTCACCATATTCCTGCTCTTCCATGCCTAGCGAATTAAATAACCAGTGGCAAGCCAATGAGTACTTTGAATGTACTCGCAAGCAACCCATGTTTGGAACAAGGCAATAACAATGCATGATATAGCACTAAGTAGGTAAGTTCTGCGGAAAGCTAATTTTGAGTCCAATGAAATGATCAAGATAACTAGTAATAGCATGCATCATGAGGATACGAGTATCCATTCGAACAGGTTACAGATATCAATATAATCAAGGTTTGAACATCTCATGTTCAATCATCATGTCAAGTCACCCGACTTGTCTCGAGTATTCCATCTTTGTGTCACCCACACACACGCACACCAAGTTTATGAAAACACTGGACGTAGTTTAAGCAGCACCACCCAACTGTCCTTGACCGTGGACACGGCTATTCGAATAGTTTTACACTCTGCAGAGGTTGCACACTTTACCCACAAGACTCGGGAAACTTTCGTGTCAAGCCACGACACGCGGTATTGTTCATACCCGAGGTAAGTACCCGAACATTGTCTTTCCCCTGACGATACTAAACAAAGAGTCCACTCGATTGGTACCCAGCCGACATGATGTACATCACAAGTAACATCCATGCAGGGACCAACGGTGTGCCCGGTGCCTGTGAAGACCGCGCATGATCGTCCTTACCGGCACGACCCCGTATCGAGAGTGGCCACATCACTCCCGCCACTAGTAATGCGGGCTCTATGCTAGTACCCACCGAGGTATCCAACAATACCCCGTCCCATAAGGGGTATCGTGGTTGTACATGTAAGGTTGGGACGGTCGACAAATCTTAAATCTAATCCGTTTTCGAAAACACACACACTCACTTGCACCGGTACACCACTTCTTTGTCAAGTGGTTACCTAGCTCACCTTCATCTCCCTCGGGCATTAGTGGCACCCGGTGGGGTTTTCGAAAAGTCTTTGAAATCACTTTTGTTTCCATCACCATGCATATTCCCGAACCCGCTTGCGTAGCATGTACTAGCATCCTAGCTACCCCCACCCGCACAACCCTCATAGGAAGGTAGGGTCATGCACGATGCAAGTATGAATGGTAAAGTATCGGAAGCAAACCCACCAAAGTGGTCACCATATCAACATGTTCATCATCACGGAAACAATTGCTATATGACATGCAAATAAAAGGGTTCATAGTCATGGTCAAGGGCTGCTTGCCTGGTTCAACAAAGTCTTCAGGGTCTTTAAAGTCTTTGGGTCCAACTCCCTCATCAACAGCGCAATCTATCGTCGTGATAAATAACGGTAATAATAAGCATCACAACAAAAACAAAGCACAAACTCTACTTCTAAAATGTTACCCTACTATGAAAAATACTACAATCTATACTAAAAATATTTTCCTAAGGTTTTGTAGTGAAAACTATTTTGAAAACTTATTTAAACAGAGGCTAACAATGCCCTAAGAGGGTTTTAAAATAAAAGAGTACATAAAAGGTTTTCATTTTTTTTTACAAATGGCACTACAAAATACTACCGATTTGTACAAGAATAGTGGTGGAAAGATATTTGGAATTGGAATAATATTTTAACTTGAGGAATATTTGGAAAACTAGAATAAAAAGAAAAAGAAAAAGGCCTCAGAGCCAATTGCGCCAGAACAGATCCAGTTAGGCCGGCCTGAGGCCGATCCAGTCCTGGGCGAGCCGGGGCGTGCGCGCCGTCTGGGTTCAAACCCGACAGGCGGGCCCTTGGCGTCAGCCGCACAGGGAGAGAGGCAGCTCCGTCCACGGCGAGGGAAGGCAAGCGCGGGAATGGACTCCACAAACTCCCACCGTTCGGATGTTGGTCGAGGTGGTCGCCGGGGCTCAAGGGTTCGCCGGTGACGAGGTGGCCACGACGGAGGGGATCGGGAGGCGATCGCCGGGGCCGTCCTGGGCTGCAAAAAGAGCGGGGAGTAGGGGGAATCGCATCAGCAGGGTCCTATGGTTTCAGATCGAGAGGGAACGAAGGCTGGGTAGGGTTCCTACCGCGCAGACGCCGGCGACCTGAGGCGGCGATGCCGAGGTCGATCCCGAGCACCTGGCATGGGGAGGTCGAGAGGGGGGCTCTGGAGTGCGATTGAGTGAGAGGGGGTTCCAGAGGAGGGAAGAGGGGCTCGGGGGAGGGGCTATTTATAGCCTTCCCGCGGTCCACCGGAGGTGTGTGCGCCGGCGAGGACGCAGTCGAGGCTGGAGGCCATGGGAGGAGCTCGGGGCTGTTCTGTGGCGCTCGTGGGGTTAGTCTAGGGGGCTGGGGTGCGAGAGAGAGAGCAGGGCGAGCTCGAGGCGGGTCCCCCGCGTGGACAAGGAGTGGTGGAGCTCCGCGGCGCTCGGGCAAGCGTGACTGGGGGCTCCTGAGAGAAGAGGAGGAGGGGGCCGACTGCTTGGAGGGTTGCGGATGTCGAGGAGGGGCCGGGGGACATGATCCCCTCATCACAATGCTGTCGGGGCCTCGGGATGCTCCGACTACAGTGCTCGGGTGCACTGTAGCGCGCTCCAGAGCACCGTTTTGGCATGCCACGGCATGTCAACGGTAGCCTGGGCGCGGCCAAGCCTGTCTAGGAGGTCTAGGGGGGTCTAGACAAGTTGGGGATGGCCTTGGATGCTCTGGTGATCCACCAGGGTGAGATAGGAGTGGAGAGAGAGGTGGTTTTACTGTTGTCCAGAGGTAACAATTGATATTTTCACCCCTCAATTGTTGACCTGTGGCCGTGGGCCTTTTGCTAGAGGTAGATGAATACTATAAGGAGATGTGGTAAAAATTTGAACCCAAGGAAAACAGTATAAGGGGGTCAAAACATGTTTTTACCAAATCACCAGAAGGTGTTTGATGAGTGTTTGGGCAAGGTAACTCCCCCCACTTGAAGTGAGGTTTACCAGGATGAAATGGTAGGTAAAAACAAGGTTGATCACATGATTTGAGACGGTTTGAGCAAAGTTGACAATGTAAACTTGGTAAACCCTAGAATTTGGCAGAATCAGATTTCTGTAGATCCAAGCATGCAATTAACTTCCCCCAAATCCATCACTTGGTGTAGTATCATTATTTGGGGTTTAGAACATTCCCACAAAGTTTGGGGTCAATAGGAAAAACTTCACAATGTAAAGTTGTTCAAACTTGACTCTGGACAGGAATGGTTTTGGAATATTTTTATGGATAAAATCAATTGGGATTGAGATTACATATAGCATGTGTGACTTGCTGGAATTTTCCTGGATTTTATTGAGAATATTTCTTATAGAAATATCTCAAAATCTTGATTTAAGCAGAAAGGGTTTTGGAGGGTTTTGCCCATGATTTTGAACATGACCATGTGTTGAAAGTCTTATATATGGAAAATATATGTCCACTGAGTTTCCCTAAATTTCCTCAAATATTTTTAAAGCATTTAAATAATTTTTCCCTATAAAAGACCATTTCCGGCCTTAAGAAAAAAGCCTTTAAAGAAAATAGGAAAATGATCTTTAAAAAATAATATTTGGTGGTTTGGGGAAGTCATATATATAGTAGGTTCCAAATAAAGTCTTTGGGGAAAAAGCATCCACCCAATTTGAGGACTTGTAGTGCAAACCTCAACTCAGGGGTTTTTGAAAACCTAATTTGAATAAATCCTTTTTGGTAAAAATAAATTTTAAAAAAATAGTTTTAGGTACTATACACATGCTATGATTATTGGGCAAGATGTTTGGGTCAAGGAAGGTGAAGGTGGAGAGAAGTAGAACCTAAGAGTGCCAAACACAATCAATCAAACAAGCAAGCATCAACAATTCAAACAAGCTCATGCACTGAAAAAGTTTTAATTGGTTCCAAATTTTTTAATCCATAGCATAGCAAAGTGATACAAACACAGGGTGTGACATCCACCCATAAGGGTCCACACAGTAGCAACCTCGTCCATTCCATCACGGCTTACATCCACGAAGGACTGGCCTCACTTGGGGCAGATCTTCACGAAGTAGGCGATCTCCTTGCCCTTACAAACTTCTTGGTTCAACTCCACAAGAAGTCGGAGGCTCCCAAGTGACACCTAACCAATCTAGGAGACACCACTCTCCAAAAGGTAATAGATGTGGTATGAATGATGAACTCCTTGCTCTTGTGCTTCAAAAGACAGTCTCCTCAACACACAATCACTCTCTCACAGATTTGTCTTGGTAGAAGAGGTTGATTGGGTGGAAAGCAAGGGGAGGCTAGAAGTCAAGATTCATATGGTTGGAGTGGAAGATCTTGATCTCAACACATGAGTAGGTGGTTCTCTCTCAGAAAATGGATGGCGCAAGTGTTAGTTTGTTCTGAGTGCTCTCTCTACGAATGAGAGGGAGGTGGAGGGGTATATAGGCTTCTCCAAAAATCCAACCATTACAACATTATTGCCCAACTCGGTGAAACCGGAGCAAAAACTCGGTTGCACCGACTAGTGCAAAATGTGGCAACTTTTGATGTTTTAGTGAGACCAATATATAAATATCGATGAGTCCATTTTGGTTGGCCTAGGCAGTTCCTAGTTTCGGTAGCACCGATTCCTAAAACTTGGAAATTCCGATTCTTAGAAACTGGATACCCGAAAGTTGGTCACTAATTTCGGTTGCACCAAAATCAATCTTGGTGTCACCGAGAGGTTAGGGGTTGGCTCTGGATTCTGTCTAGGGTGAAACTCGGTAGGGAAGAATAGGAAATATTGGTGGCACCGAATTTGAGTGTTAGGGTTTGGACATAATATTTTTGTGGGAGAATTCATGAGGGTTTTTCGGTGGCTAACTATAAGCACTTGAGTAACCATATCATCATGGATACCTCATCCCCTTTTAATAGTAGGCTTTCCTATGGACTCAAATGTGATTTCTCACAAAATGCAAAATGTAGAATCTTGAAGCTTGTTGCCATTTGATGTTCCTTGCATCTAGGGGATCTCCTCACAATCCTTTGCCAATCATTTCATTGAACTTTTCCTGAAATATGCTTGATAAGATCATTAGTCCAATGAAATATATGTTGTTATTAATTACCCAAACCACCTAGGGAGAAGTTATGCCTTCAATCTCCCCATTTTTGGTAATTGATGATAACATATAGATCAAAGCTTTGATAGGGATATAAACAATGAATAGCGTCGTCGCTTTGAGAAGTATGTGATAAGCAAGAACTCCCCCTAAATTTGTGCACTATTGTTAAATTTGCATTTGAATGCAATGCACAATCGATTAGGATCATGGGTAACTCTTCCATATCACATACATCTTGGTTGTGCGCATAAATGATATGAATGGATTACAATGCACATAACACCAAACAAGAGTGAATGATCATCATATAGATACCACAAAGATAGGAAATAGTAGCATCAATCACAAAGCGTATGATCAAACACAATGAAGTTTTAGGACAAGCACACGATAAACCAAATGTTTTTAAAAACGAGAAGAGCAACCAAAATGCAACACTCTCTCTCAAAGCCCTATGATCTATAACACTTCTCCCCCTTTGGCAAAAAGTTACAAAAAAGCTCGAAGTTATAGAGCTAAGTGTCACTCTGGGCATGATCTCCTCCATGAGACGATGAAGCAGCTTCGGTGGCCGTGGAAGGAGTTGAGAGAACAACGTCTATGAGTGCTTCTGCTGAAGTCCTCTGAGGTGGTGGAGTAGACACGGGAGGTGCTAAAGGAGCTGAGGGAGTTGGTGTGGGTGTTGATGAAGATGGCCTCGTCTCTAGAACTGGCACTGCAGATAATCTGACCTGTTCCTGAACTGAGTGTGAGTCTGGAGAGGAGGACTGTCATCATCATCACTAGAGCTGGAGCTGGGGCTTGTTACCGCATCTACTTCCTTCTTCAAAGTGTCAACTCTCGTAGTTAGCTCAGTCACCTTGATATCCAAGTCATGAAACTTGGTTTCCACGATCCTCTCAAGGATCTTCTGGTTCTTCAGAATCTTGCTTACGTTCTTCCATACCCCTTGGATAGTGCTGATGATGTCGGAATCGGGGCTCTGCAGACCCAAGAAGGTTCGAACTCTGGGGCGTGTGCGAAGATCTCAACCCACTCTAGCCTCAAGCTCGCCACTCCACAACCAAGCCTCGCCGAATATGCGCGAGCGAACGAGAAGACAGACATAGAGATTTACCCAGGTTCGGGCCACCTTGCGGTGTAAAACCCTACTCCTGCTTTTGGTGGATTGGCCTCACGAGGAGTTTTGGGGATGAACCAGTATAGTGGTTGAGCGACCTCACGAGGGCTCTTGGGTGAGGATGGATCAATTGGTCTCCCTCTTCTACGGCGGTGGCTAGTCCCTATTTATAGCGGCCTTGGTCCTCTTCCCTCATCGCACAGGTGGGAAGGGATCCCACAACAGCCAATTTTGAAAGGGGATAGGAAGTACATCTTATCCTGACTAAAGGTGGTCTTCGCCTGCAAAGCTTCTGGTCGTGACGCAGAGGTGGGCTCGGCGGTGACATCCGCCCTGCCGGGCACATGGTCTTGGTATTGTTGCACTGGAATGGAAACCTTTGGGGTGTTCCTTGGGAAACCGCGTACATCCTTGTCTCCTTAGCACAAAAGAGGAAATTGTCCCCTCTGCGCCCACTGCTGCCCGCCTGCCCTTGGTCGTCATGGCTCACGTCATCCCAGCCTCATGAGGCCAGGTACCTGCATTGGAATCTCCGCTCCTTGGCAGGCAGCCTAGGGAGACCACTCCTCTGGAGGTCCTGGCGTTGTTCCCCTCGCGAGGCCGGGGCCCTCATGAGGGTCTTGTCTTGGGGGGTTTGCTACCAAGCCGTACTGGGCCATCGAGGTGGGCCACGCGCTGGGCCGCAGGCAGGCAGGTCTGGGTACCCCCGATCCCAGAACGCCGACAGTAGCCCCCGGGCCCAAGGCGTGCCTATCCTGGATTCGAGGCAAAGATACGGAGCGAAGGGAGAAACGACGCGGGCCCTCAATCGCCTGCGGGCTAGGCTCGCCGCGTGGCACGTGGCAGGACGCGGACGCCCTCGCTCCCACGTTGCCTCGACAACTGCCCAGGCCAACGAAAGCCTGGCGCCCGCTGCCGAGCCATCATTGCTCTTCTTCCTTGTGCTTTTGCTCCCTTGCTCATATTCCCTTTCCTTCTCGAGTACCTCCTCCAGATCTTGGCACAATGCCGTCCTTCCTCTTGCTCCCCCAACCTTAAGGATTCTTCAGATGGCGCCCGCCGGGAAGTCAAAGTCTGAGGCTCAGGCCTCGGCCTCCTCTTCCCCCTTGCCGGTGCTTGTGGCGTCCACCATTGCCAAGGAGGGGGACCTTGCCCCAGCACTTCCACTGACGGCGGGCGACTCCAACGAGTGGGGCCAGACCTTGATCTGGTGCGGCTTTGCGGAGCAGCGCACCTTGGCGAAAATAGTCTACCCCTTCTTCCTCCACAGCGTTTTCTCCAGGCTCATTCCGCCCTTCTCGGGGTTCTTCTCCGCCATCCTTCAGCATTATGGGATCCAGGCCCTCCATCTTCAGCCCAATTCCATCCTGCTCCTGTCTGTCTTCACCTTCTACTGCGAGGCCCTCAGTGGCCCTCTTCCGCCACTACTTCAGCCTGCGGCTCCATGACGGCGTGCATCGGTCGGCGTGCGCCTCGTTCGTCGCTGTCCAGAGCGGGAATATGCTCCTGAAGGTCGGGAAGAAGGTGGAAGGCTTTAGGCACCGCTGGGTCTTCTTGGATGCCCGGGGCCTCGATCCGTGCCTGGAGCTTCCATCGGAGCTGCCCGAGAAAACCCTCACGTGGCGCTCTGTGAAGCTCACCGATCCCCGGGAGAAGCCCGTCTTGGAGCGGATCTCCCTGGACATGGAGGCCAAGCAACTGACCGGGGTGATGATAGTGAAGGAGTTCTTAATGCAGCGCCCTGCGCCCCTCCAGTCGCACTCGAGACCCACGTGGGAGTACGAGGGAGCGGGGGACAACATCAGGCTTCGATCCGCCAGCTTGACAGGCGAGGAGCTGGGCAGGGCTGTGGCTACCCTGCTCCACAGCGACCCTGGGGACCTCCCCGAGGCCTACGCCCCACTGTACCGCCGTGACGACAGGGAGGAGCTGGTTGCTGCCATGCCCGCCTTTGACGAGAAGGGGCTCACGCCGCCCGAGCGCCCTAATTCCCCCGTGCCGGTGTCCTCCGGCGACACCAGCGGCGAGGAAGACTCGGAGGAGACTGAGGACGATGACCCGGAAGAGGTGTCCCCCCCGTCGCAGAGCAAGCTTCTCCGCGATCTTGAAGACGATGATGATACTGACGAGCCCCCGGCTGTGGACTCCCAGCATTTCGCCAGGGTCCTCAGGAGGTCAGGGCCTGACCCTTAGACCCCTCAGGCATCCGGCTGGGCGACCCCGAAGAAACGCGCGGCCGTGCCTCCTTCGGAGGACTCCCAGCGCTCCGGCAAGGCGATTGAGACTCCGGCGGCCGTTGCTAGGGCAGGCGTGGCCTCTCCAACCGTGGCCCCTCAGGCCGATCTCGCCACTTCTCCGAGTGGTAGCGCCACCCCGAAGAAGGGCGGGAGCGTCCTAACCATCGGCGATGTGGAGAGGAAGAGGAAATGGATTGCGCCCGAGGAGTAAGTAACTTGCCTCGCCCTTGGTTGATTACAGATTGCGCGCGTACTCACGGCCCCTTCTCCTCTTGATGGCCAGGGGCGACGGCGTGCCGAAGAAGAAGAAAGCGAGCGCCAAGCTGAAGGGGCCCCCCTGTCCAGAGGGCGCCGTCAGCCTCTGGCCGCGGACGCGGCGGGGGCGGGAGCGCACCACGCCAAGCCAGCGCAGCCCGCGGGCGCCCTGGCAACACTGCACCCGGGCACACGGGTGTGATGCCTACTCCTGGCGCCTTGCCGGCGCCGCTTGGGGGGGCGGGTGTCGGGAGTGTGGAGTCTGACGAGGCGGCACTCCTTCCGCGGCCGTGGCGACCCCAGCGCCGGTGGAGGGGGCGATTTCCCGCCCTCTTCTGACGGAACCCACTCATGAGGACGCAGCGGCCCTGCTTCAGGAGGAGCCAGCCCTCGTGGGCCAGCAGGCTGTGAAGTTGTCCGCCCTTGGCGTGCCCGAGGAGAAATTGGAGCCTCCAACACCCAAGTCGGCCGTGCCACTGCCCCCTTGGACACAGCGCCCGCTGACGTGCCGGTGCCGCCTCTTGGTCAGGCCCTCACGCTCGCGAACTTCGGCCCTCTGATCGGGCCCGGCGCCTTGGATGAGGCCTATACCGTGCTCGGCCGGATTCAGGCCGACCTCCAGGACGACGACAGGCGCTCCCTCACGAGGGAACGCCCGGGGCTTATTTCTAGGTGGCTCCAGGCTGACGCGGACACCAAGATGGCCTGGGGTTGGGCTTAGACTGCAGTCGCGGAGAGCAAGAAGGAGGCCGCCGAAGCCAAGGAGGCACGCGATGCGGCGCTGGCCGAAGCAGCGTCTGTCGCGGAGCGCTGCGGCGAGGCAGAGGCCAAACTGATGGCCCTTCAGGAGGAGCAAGCCGCGCACGCACAACAGCTTCACCAGCGGGAGGAGGACCTCAAGGCCCGCAAGGTGAAGCTCGCCGATCGTGACTCCATGCTGTCCCAGGCGGCTGCTGACCAAGCCGCGGAGCGCGAGCATCTGGCCAAGCTGAAGGATGAGGTAGCAAAAGCCCAGACGTCCCATGCCCGGCATGTCTCCGACGTGATGGCCCAACTGGATGCCAGGGAGAAGACCCTTACCGTAGCTGAGGAGAAGGCGGCCATGGAGCGTGATGTCTTCCTCTCCATTGAGGTCAGGTTTCGCCAGGCGCTGCACTTCATCTGTAGGGGAGGATTCAAGGAGCCACTGGCGACTCCTGAGGGCGGCTACGCAGGGCTCTCCTCCAAGCTTGCTGAGGTGCTCGAATGTGCTGTCGCCAGAGTGGACGTCATCCTGGAGGGCGAGTGCCGCGACCTTTTCTCCATGGCCGCGACGTGTGTCTTCAGCCACCTCTACCTCCGCGAGTTCGGCTTTGATTTCAACACGGTGATGGCCCTGGTTGCCCCTGAGTCTCGCGCCGCTGTGGCGGCGCCCGTGAAAGATTCCGTGGATGCGTTGGTGAAGAAGTTCGCTTGTGTCCCCGACACCAAGCCCCCTGTGGTGGAAGCGAGCGGTGGCGATGAAGGCATCGGCAGCGACGTTGACGACGAGCTTGCCGTGACTGGGAAGAGCGGTGGCGGCAGCCCTAGTGGTGACGGCTCCTCCTCGTAGATTCCGACCTGCGACATTTATCAGGCCTCGTGGAGGCATATGACTTGTTTGAATTCGCAAAACATTCTGTGTCTGTAATAACTGTTTGAACTCTGTGATTTCCTTTCGTGCCTTGTTTCCTTCCTGCTTGCTTTTGTGGTCTGTATCGGCAGGGCCCAATCCCACGCATACCTCGACCGCCGTTGGGGCGTTCGGATCACTAGGGTGAGACCAAGTGGTGAGGGGCTACGTGACTAGTGAGGCCCCTGAGTCGCGATGCTCAGGGGCCCCCCTTGACGTTGTCGGCGTTCTGGGAATGGGGGTACCCAGACCTGCCTGCCTGCGGCCCAGGGCATGGCCCACTTCATCAGCCAAGCACAACCAGACGTAGCCCCACTCAAGACAAGGCCCTCGTGAGGACCCTAGGCTCGCGAGGGAGAGCAGCACCAAGATCGGCAAACGGAGGGTCTCCCTAGGCCCCCTCCAGAGCAGCGGAGATCTCTATGCAGGACCCGGTCTCAGGAGTCAAGGGTGACGCAAGGAAGGACAGGCGGGCGCCAGCGCGCCAGGCCGTGCATTTTCCCCTTTGGTGCAAAGGGAGCATGGACGTACGCGGGTTCCCAAAGCACCCCCCAAAGGTTTCCATTCCGGTGCAACAAGACCAGAGCGACGAGCTCCGCAGGACGGATGTCATCACCGAGCTCACCTTTGCATCATCGACAGCTACTTTGCAGGCGAAGACCGCCTTTGGACAGGGCGGGGATGTACTCCTGTCCCCCTTCAAATTTGGCCATTGTGGGATCCCTTCCTGCCATTGCGATAAGGGAAGAGGACCCGGGCCACCGCTATATATAGAGGCTAGACTGCACCATAGAGGGGGATCCGGCAATCAGTGGATCCACCCATCCATCCGACCCATCACAAAGCCAGCAGAGGGCCAAGAACACCTGAGGAGCACCCTCGCGAGGCTCCTGAACATTGTACTAGTTCATCCACCATACCTCCACAAGAGGCAATCCACCAATGCAGGAGTAGGGTATTATGCTTCGCAGCGGCCCGAACCTGGGTAAACCACCGTGTTCATCTTCTTCCTCGTCATCGTGCGAGTTCATCATCTTAGCCATCGAGTAGTGAGCTAGGTAGGGTGAGGCTGCAGGGGATCTTCGCACACGCCCCTGTGTTCGAACCTTGAGGGTTTCGCGGAGCCCGAAATCCAACATTTGGCGCGCCAGGTAGGGGGCATGTCGAAGTCTTCCTCAGGCCTCGCCTCGCCTCCACTCGCCGCACTCGTGGCAAAAGGACGTCGAGCCCGCGCTGAGCGGCGGGCTGCCCGCGTGGCGCGGGCGGCGCCGGCGGGCCTTGGCACCTCGCGTCGTTCTGCCTCCCCGTCAGCGGGCGCCGTCACCGGCCAGGCCCTCAACAGGCGCTGGGGGCTGCCGCTTTCACCAACCACACGGCACGCCCCTGCCGCCCCGGCCCATCCCCGCATTCGGGCCGCGCCGCCGCTCCTCCGAGTCTGCCAAGACCCAACGCACAGACATGTCGCTCTCCTCGTGGCGCACGAGCTACAGTGCCAACACGCTGCTCGCGACCGCCGCAACGACGAGGCCAGGCGCGAACCCAGGCGCAGCTCCGCCGCCGACGAGGCCCAGGTGTATCTCAGCAAGGCTCGCACCCGTGAACTCGCTCGACCGGCGGTCACAGAGCCCGGACCGCATGGGCGCGCTCGGGACATCCGCGGCGGCCCGTGCTCACTGGGGGCCTGGCTCGAGTCGCCAGAGGCGCAGGAGCCGGCCGCAGGCGCCGGCAGAGACCGGTGGGAGGTGCTTGCCATGCGAGAGGGGCGCCGCCTCGCGCCTCTCGGCACGCCCACCGGAACCAGGGAGGAGGACCAGAGGCTCTACTACGCCGGCGCCCGGGGACTCATGCAACTCTACAACGACCATGTTGACGCGCGCCCGGACCATGAAGGAAGCAACACCGGCTACCACGGCGACAGGAGGCGCATACACGACTTCGCGAGCAGCTCTCGCGCGGGCTGGTATGCACAACCTCGCAGGGGCGGCCTGCAGGACTGGCCTCGTGAGGATGCCCGGTGTAGGCACCTTCGCGAGGCACACCCGCTGGTAGGGAGCTGTCTTGAGCAGGCATCTGGGTCTGGGGACCAGGGGTCACTTGCCTGGGAACGGAGGGTGGAACATCTGCCCACGTCCCAGGGCCGGATGGCCCCAGCTTGGAGACGGAGGGTGGAACACACGCCCATGTCTCCAGGCGAGATGATCCCAACCTGGAGACGGAGGGTGGAACATACGCCCATGTCTCCGGGGCGAGCGACGCCCGCTTGGAGACGGAGGGTGGAACATACGCCCATGTCTCCAGGTCGGGTTTCATTCGATCACCAGCGGGCGATCATGTACTCGCCCATGTCCCCAGGCCCGGCTCGCCCGGCCTGGGGGCAGGGCCTTGAGTACCTGTGTGGGGACCCCGGGCACCCCAACGAGGCGCGCTGGGGCACCGGCCGGGGTGCCCAAGGCCCTTTTCCGGGGTGGGCCTTCCCATCGGAGGGCGCGAGGTGCTCCTCCTACGCTCGAGGGCCCGTCCAGAGCCGACCCTACTTCGCCACGCCAAGCCTGGGGGCTGGGAGTGGGCTTCATGTCCGCGGGGCATGGAGCTCCCTGCACACCCCCAGGACCAACCCGTGACACTCTCACGTAATAATGAGTGGGTTGTATACGCCCGGAGCTCCCCGAGGACACGGATGGGTTCCTTCCCACGCAATGTGGAAGCCACAGCTCCGCGCTGGCGGACAACACTGCCCTCCAATGGCAATGCCCATGCAACGTGGATGCCCTATGCTCAGCGCTGGGGGAAGACGAAGACGAAGACTACCCTAAAAAAGCCGGACGCAACCGTTTTCTCGCTCTTTTTTGTATTCTAAGTTGCCACCTTCGAGAATCCTTTTTGTACTCGAACCTGCCGGAAGTTTGAGGATTTCGCAACTCTATATTTAAAAGAAAAAGGGACGGGGACTTTTTTCTCGTTGTTCTCTCATTTAATCGGTCTTGAGTTCTGTCTTTCTGGATTGGTGTTTCACAAGGAGCCGTGCGCTCCGGCCTTCCCTGAGGCACCTCGGGGCTAGATAGCAAGGCCCTGTCGCCTCAGGGGCTCGCATCTTTTAGCCGTCGACCCCCGCTCGGGGGCTCCGACCGCAGTACGGCGCCACAGCATGGAGTCTCGGGAGGCCCCAGGGCCTCCTGAGACAGCAGTCGGCAGGACGAAATGGGGGTCGCTCGAGTGTCAAAGGGGGCTCCTGAGCATCGCGCCTCACGAGCCTTACTGGTCATATAGCCACTCGCCCCTTGATGTCGTCCTTGGTGATCCGGTCGGCATCAAGGGTGTCGAGGCCTCGCCTCGTAGTTGTGTCCTTGGTGATCCTATCATACATTACAGTGGTAGGGAAATCTGCGGGACTGGGACCTACCAACGTAGAGCTGCTTGAGCGTCGAAGGGGGACTCCAGAGCATCACGCCTCAGGAGCCTTACCGGTCGTAAAGCCACTCGCCCCTTGATGTCGTCCTTGGTGATCCGGTCAGCATCAAGGGTGTCGAGGCCTCGCCTCGTAAAGTGCATCCAGGTGATCCGGTCGTACCTTATGGTGGTAGGGAAATGTGCGGGACTGGGGCCTGCAGACACTAAGTGCCGAAAGGGCTTCCAACCTACCTCGCTCGCAAGAAGAAGAAGCCCACAGGACGTCCGGACTCTCCGAGCGCCACAGCCACGCCCCCACGACCCTGAAGCCTACCGCGAGCATGTTAAGCTAAGTACCCTAATCACGACCGGAAGGCGATTTCAACCAACAAAACATAAAGGCCAGGACACATGACAAAAGTGTTGATAAAGAGAGGCAAGCGCCCAAATTCATTACACGCCCGTAGGGCCCCCCTTGGTTCTTTGATTATAGGAACAGGAAAAGAAGAAGAGAAAGAAAGTGAGAAAGCCCCCACGGGGGCTGCCGCCCCAGGAGCCCCGGCGTCGGCGCACCAGCGCTCAGTCGGTGCCCTCCTCTTCCTTCATGGGCCCATAGAGGCGCGTCGGCACGGACGTTGCTGGAGCAGAAGAGCGGCACCGCGGCGGCTGGCTACCCCCCGAGGTCCGGGCGCGCCCGCGTGGCGGCGCATCATAGCTGCTGTCGCTGCTGTCACTCGGGCTCCCTTCGAAGGGGGTGTCGCTGCTGCTGGAGGCGCGGCGTCCGTCGTGAAGGGCAAGCTCACGTCCAAGATCTCCGCGGCTGTCGTCTTCCGGGCAGCATCCCAGGCGCTCGCCCTCCACCCCGAAGATCTTGACAAAGAGCGTCGCTACCCCATCGTACTTGAAGTGAAGGGTGCGCCTCCCCTTCAGGCCGCGGGCGCGGGCAAACGTCTGCCACCCGCGGTTCAGGTACACATAACCCCCGGGGGTGACCTCGACCTCCACCCATGACGCCGCGCTGCAGCATCCGTCGGCCTGCAGCCATAGGCCGGTAGCGCCCCCGTGAAGAAGCTCGGGAGTTGGAACCAAGCGGCCTCCGGCCTCTCCGCTCACATCACGAACTCCTGGGCCGTATCGGCCGAATGGAGCCGCGGGCGTGGCGGCCGGGTGGCCACCGCCGACCTCCCACCGTGGGCGCCACCACCTCGACTACTGCGGCTGCCCGCGCTGGACGACGCCCCACCGCGGCCGCCGATGGTGACCCCGGGCCATGCAGAAGCACGGTTGCGCCCGCCGGGAAGCACTGCCGGCGTCGTGGCATGCTTCCGGGGACGACCGCGGCCCCTCCTGGGCAGCGGAGCGGCAGGACTCTCCCCGGAGGCCTTCCCCTTCTCGGCGGTGGAGAACTTCCTCACTGAAGCCATGACTGGGAGAGCGGCGGCTTGGAGATTGAAAGGCATGGAAGACGAAGATGTGTCGAGGGCTTCCTCGCCCTCGCCCGCTTATATACAACCAAGGGCCAACCGATGCCCCCTTGCATCCCGGGAGGCGTGCGACTTCTGGAGGGTCACATCCGAGTGGCCCGAAGTAGCAGCAGCATTCAAGGAAGGGCAATGATGGCCGGCGCTGCACAAGGGCATCGCGTCAATCTGACTTGGAGCGTTTCCTGACGCCCTCGGGGAGCGGGGGCGTCGCCGCCCCGGCGCTCGAAGCATGTAAAGCCTGGCCCGCAGGCGTTTGGGGCCCGCGGAGCTTCGGGCCGCCCTCAAGGCTTCGCCCGGAAGCCAGCTCGAGCGCGCCTTGGGCCCGGGGGCTACTGTCGGGGTTCTGGGAACGGGGGTACCCAGACCTGCCTGCCTGCGGCCCAGGGCATGGCCCACTTCATCAGCCAAGCACAACCAGACGCAGCCCCACTCAAGACAAGGCCCTCGTGAGGACCCTAGGCTCGTGAGGGAGAGCAGCACCAAGATCGGCAAACGGAGGGTCTCCCCAAGCCCCCTCCGGAGCAGCGGAGATCTCTATGCAGGACCCGGTCTCAGGATTCAAGGGTGACGCAAGGAAGGACAGGCGGGCGCCAGCGCGCCAGGCGGTGCAGTTTCCCCTTTGGTGCAAAGGGAGCATGGACGTACGCGGGTTCCCAAAGCACCCCAAAAGGTTTCCATTCCGGTGCAACAAGACCACAGCCACGAGCTCCGCAGGACGAATGTCATCGCCGAGCCCACCTCTGCATCATCGATAGCTACTTTGCAGGCGAAGACCGCCTTCGGACAGGGCGGGGATGTACTCCTGTCCCCCTTCAAATTTGGCCGTTGTGGGATCCCTTCCCGCCATTGCGATAAGGGAAGAGTACCCGGGCCACCGCTATATATAGAGGCTAGACTGCACCATAGAGGGGGATCCGGCAATCAGTGGATTCACCCATCCATCCGACCCATCACAAAGCCATCAGAGGGCCAAGAACACCTGAGGAGCGCCCTCGCGAGGCTCCTGAACATTGTACTAGTTCATCCACCAAAGCAGGAGTAGGGTATTACGCTTCGCAGTGGCCCGAACCTGGGTAAACCACCGTGTTCATCTTCTTCCTCGTCATCGTGCGAGTTCATCGTCTTAGCCATCGAGTAGTGAGCTAGGTTGGGTGAGGCTGCAGGGGATCTTCGCACACGCCCCTGTGTTCGAACCTTGAGGGTTTTGCGGAGCCCGAAATCCGACAAACGTGTGAGCATCCCTCATGAAGGAAACATGGCGACGACGAGGTTGATTTGGAGCGTCTTAGTACTCTGCGTTGGCAGGGCCCAATCCCGCGCATACCTCAACCGCCGTTGGGGCATCCGGATCGCAGGACGAGACCAAGGGGCGAGGGGCTACGTGACTAGTGAGGCCCCTGAGACGCGATGCTCAGGGGTCCCCCTTGACGTGCGAGCAGCTCCCATACCTTTCCTCGTCAGCTTTTGCCTGGGAGGGACGCGAGAAGACCAGGTGCCAGGGACCTGATGAGGCGGCGCGCGCCGGGCATGGCCTGAGTGTAGCCCCCATCTAGCCCCCTCGCGTGTGCATCCCAGGGGAACGCTGTGTGACGGGGCCATGAGGCCATCCTGAGGTTTGTGCATCCGCTAGGGTGCCCTCAGTTATTTATCCACCAGCGCGGAGCATGGGCCTTCAACTCGGCGTGGGCATAGCCGCTGAGCGACCGTGTTGTCCGCCAGCGCAGAGCATGGGGCTTCCACTTGGGCGTGGGCATAGCCGATGAGCGACCGTGTCGTCCGCCAGCGTGGAGCATGGGGCTTCCACTTGGGCATGGGATGGGAGCTCTGTATTAGAGTCTCCGGGCGTGTACAACCAAATTTCGTTCGTACGCGTGGCTGGCACGGCAGAATTGGAGGAGGTGTATCTGGGCACCCGTGATCCAGCGCGGAACTCACGAGGCCCTACCTCAAGGCGGGTTGCGCTTGAACTTCCTGGCGTGGGGCGCGTCTACAAAACCTGTGTGATGGGGGTAATCTGCGCCGAATGAATCTCCGGAGGCCATCGCATGAGAAGGCCAAACACCAAGGACCCCAGGAGGTGACGTGAACGGGGCCGGCCCGCCAGACAGAGCTCAGTCGTTGGGTTTATCGACACTGCAGGGACGGACCCGAGCACAGACGTCATGCCTAGTCTTCTCATGCGACAAACCCGAGGAAAAAACACCCGGCGCGCGGCTCCCACGATGGCGAAGCGCCGAACTGTGGTTATACGAACCGGGCCGCGCGCCCTGACTCACCCACTCTCGATTAGCTATGTGAGAACAAAGCACCAAGGACCCCAGGAGGTGACGTGCATGGGACTGGCCCGCGAGACAGAGCTCGGTCGCTTGGATTTATCGACGCTGTAGGGACAGACCCGAGCAGAGACGCCGTGCCAGCCCTTAATCAAGAGGCGGTCGAGGGCGGGGTTGTTAGGGCGCAGCGACATTCATGGTGACGAAGCACCGGGCATGCAGGTTGGAATACTTATAAAACTCATCAAATGCAGAACCAGTTCTAATACATGCGCAAAATGATACAGCTGCACGGGCGGGCCCTAACAGCTTGAGGATGATGCAGCCCGAGGGGCGCCCTCAAATGAACAAACCAAAAGGTCACCTGGTAATGATGCTGATGAAGCGCTGGGGTAGTTGTTGAAGCTTGATCCTCATGAGCCTAAGGGCTCCGGAGGCTCGAGAGGCCCGCGGGGCCCAGGGGGCTCGCGAGGGTCCGGGACCTCTTGAAGGACCGCACGGCATCGGGCCTCATGAGACGCGTGCACGGCCTGCGCGAGGCGCTGGTACGTGGCACCCACGTTCACGAGGCCAAAGGGCATGCGGACATAGTTGCAGGGGTAGCCCCCACTGCGGCCGACATGCGATGGCCAGATGAGGCCCTGGGATGCGGCCCTATTGAGGCCCGGGATGTTGACGCAGACGCACAGCCCGCCGCCCACGTCGGGGGCGGCAGCTGCACCGGGTGGTGCGGGGCGACGCTCGTCGCACATGGCCCATGCCTCCTAAAGCTCCTCGATCGTGTTGGTGATGAACCCTCATGAGCCTGGCGGCTCGCGCCATGCTCCTTGCTTGTGGGGGCGCGCGTCGAAGCACGCCTCCAAGTGGTGCCCGAGCACCTCCCTCGTCGCTCTGGTCAGGTCGGAAGCTCTCCAGTTGGAAGCCCCCGAGCCCGTCCTGAGGGAAGCGCCGGGCGCGCCTTCCTATGCGGGAGGAAGAGGCGTCCTAGCAGTGGACACGGGGCCTGAGGTGCTGTCCTTGGGGATCTCTGTCCCCCGATGGCTCTTGGGGAGGAGCTGCTTCTTCTTCTTGGGTGTGTCCTCAGGAGGCAGGATGCTGCCCTCATCGTCAGAATTTTCAGCCAACGCAGCCTGGTAAGCGCGTTCGAGGGAGCAGACCACATCCTTCTCATCGCAGGCGACCGTGATGACACCGTTGCACCCTGGCATCTTGAGGACGTTGTAGCCATGGTGGGTTGCCGCCATGAACTTGGCGAGGGCAGGGTACCCAAGGATGGCGTTGTACGGGAGGTGGATGTGGGCGAAATCGAAGTCGATGAGCTCGGTGTGGTAGTTATCACGCTTGCCGAAGGTGACTGGGAGGCGCACCTGCCCTAGGGTGGTGGTGGAGCCATCGGTCACTCCTGAGAAGGGCTTGGTCGGCATGAGCTGATTATAAGGCACCTGAAGCGTCTCGAATTTCTCGACAGAGAGGACATTGAGCCCAGCGCCACCGTCAATGAGGGTCTTGGTGACGACGACGTTGCTGATGGTGGGCGTGCAGAGCATGGGGAGCGCGCCTGCGGCGGCCGAGCACTTGAGGTGGTCCTTGGAGTCGAAGGTGATGGCGTACTGCGACCACCTAAGGGGACGCGCGGCCTCGAGCTTCGGGAGGGCTGCCTTTCACCTCACGAGAGAACTGCTTGAAGATGTGGTTGGAGACAGGGGCCTGAGCACCGCCCAGGATGCAAGCGATCGCACGGGGCTCCTGGAAGCCCCCAGCCCCATCATCCTATCGGTTATCATCATTCCTCCTTGGCGGCGGCGGCAGCGAAGGGAGGCCAGCATTGCCCTGAGGACGGGCCTTGCGAGGCTGATCGCGCCGGGGTTTGTCGCGAGGCTCGTCATGCCAACGGTCCTCGCGAGGCTGGTCGCGCCAGTCCTGACGTGGGTCGTGGTTGTCCCAGTGGCCTCCGCCGCGGCCCCCTCCACGGTCGTAGCCGTGGTCGCCGCGCTCGGGCCAGCGGCCGAGGTGCTCATCGCGGAGCGTCCTGAGTTCCTGGCAGTCTCCGGTGTTGTGGCTGCGAGTGTAGTGGAAGATGCAGAACGGGCGATTGCCCTTGGGAGGCTCATCATGGTCACGACCGCGCTTCATCTCAGGCTCTGCCGCCAGCACGGCGGGGCCCTTGCGCTTCGCCTCCTTAGCCTTGGCCTTCTTGTCTTCAGGGTCTGCCTCCGGAAGCTCGAGAAGGGAGAGGCGGCCCTCTTCGGCCCTTGTGCACTTGTTCGCCAGGTTGAACATCTCCAGGGCCAAGCACAGTTCGTCATGGATGGGGAGCTCCTCTTTCATCTTGACGTCCCTGACTCCATCGGTGAACGCCGAGATGATGGCCTCATCCGACGCCTTCAGGATTTTGAGGCGAACATTCGTGAAGTGCTGTATATACTTGTGCAGGGTCTCGCTCGGCTGCTGCTTCACGCGCCGTGGGTCATTCACTGCAAGGGCGCGGTTGCGGGTGCCCTGGAAGTTGGCGATGAAGCGCTCGCGGAGCTCGTCCCAGGAGGAGATCGATCCCTCCGGGAGGTCAAGGAACCAGGAGAGCGCGCCACCCTTGAGGGCCATGGGGAACCAGTTCGCCATGACTTTGTTGTCACCGCTCGCCGCCTCGATGCTCAGCGCGTAGAGCTGAAGGAACTCCGCGGGGTCGGGGATGCCATTGTAGCATGGGGGTGTTGGGGAACGTTGCATGGGAAACAAAAAATTTCCTACGCACATACAAGATCTATCCATGGAGATGAGCATCTACAAGAGGGGAGATCGGATCCACATACCCTTGTAGATCGCTAAGCGGGAAGCGTTAAGAAATGCGGTTGATGTAGTCGAACGACTTTGCGATCCAAATCGCAAGCCGTCCCGTGATCCAATCACGATCTAGCGCCGAACGGACGACACCTCCGCGTTCAGCACACGTATAGCTCGATGACGATCTCCGCCTCCTTGATCCAGCAAGGGAGGGCGGAGAGGTAGATGAGTTCTTTGGTAGCACAACGGCGTGGTGGCGGTGGTGGTGAACTAATCCGGCAGGACTTCGCCGAGCTCTACCGAACTAATCTAGAGGAGAAAACGATCTAGAGGGAGAGAGGGCAGCACGTGGCTTTTCAGGTGTTGGGCTGCCCTCAAACCTCCATTATATATACGAGGAAGGGGTGGGAGGAGGCGCCCTAGGGTTTCCCCTAGGGCCTTGGCCGCCGGCCAAGGAGGTGGAGTCCACCTCCTACTAGGAGGTGGTCTAGGGAGGAGTCCTACTCCAATATGGACTCCTCCCACCCTTCCACCTTTTTGCCTCTTGGGCGCATGGACCCTCATGGGTCGGCCGCCCAGCCCATCAGGGGCTGGTGCGCCACCTCTTGGGCCCATGTAGCCCCCGGGGTGGGTGCCCCCCCCGGTGGACCCCCGGAACCCATTCGTCACTCCCGGTACACTACCGGAAATACTCGAAACCTTTCCAGAACCCAAATACCACTTTCCTATATATAAACCTTTACCTCCAGACCATTCCGGAGCTGCTCGTGACGTCCGAGATCTCATCCAGGACTCCAAACAACCTTCGGTCACCAACATACATAACTCAATAATACCGAAACATCACCGAACGTTAAGTGTGCAGACCCCGCGGGTTCGAGAACTATGTAGACATGACCGAGACACCTCTACATTCAATAACCAATAGAAGGACCTGGATGCCCATATTGGTTCCTACATATTCTATGAAGATCTTTATTGGTTGAACCTCTATGTCAAGGATTCTGTTAATCCCGTATGCTGTTCCCTTTGTTTATCGATATGTTGCTTGCCCGAGATTTGGTCATCGGTATCTCCATACCTAGTTCAATCTCGTTACTGGCAAGTCTCTTTACTTGTTTCGTAATACAAGATCCAGTGGCTAACTGTTTAGTCACTTTCCTTGCAAGTCTCATTGTGATGTTGTATTACCGAGTGGGCCCTGAGATACCTCTCCGTCACACGGAGTAACAAATCCCAGTCTTGATCCATGTCAACTCAACATACACCCCCGAAGATACCTGTAGAGCATCTTTATAGTCACCCAGTTACATTGTGACGTTTGATACACACAAGGTACTCCTCCAGTGTCAGTGAGTTACATGATCTCATGGTCATAGGAACACATACTTGACATGGAGAAAATAATAGCAATAAACTGACACGATCATATGCTACGTTCATAGTTTGGGTCTTGTCCATCACATCATTCTCCTAATGATGTGATCTCATCATCAAATGACAACTCATGTCTATGGCCAGGAAACCTTTGACCATGTTTGATCAACGAGCTAGTCCATTAGAGGCTTACTAGGGACACATTGTTGTCTATGTACCCACACATGTATTTGAGTTTCCAATCAATACAATTCTAGCATGGATAATAAACATTTATCATGAACAAGGTAATATAATAATAACCATTTTATTATTGCCTCTAGGGCATATTTCCAACAGTCTCCCACTTGCACTAGAGTTAATAATCTAGCTCACATCACTATGTGATTTACATTGTAATGAATCTAACACCCATACAGTTATGGTGTTGGTCATGTTTCCCTCGTGGAAGAGGCTTAGTCAGCGGATCTGCAATATTCAGATCCGTGTGTACTTTGCAAATACTTATGTTTCCTCCCTTGATGTAATTGCAGATGGAGTTGAAGCGTCGCTTTATGTGTCTGGTCCTCTTGTGAAACCTTGGTTCCTTGGCTAGAGCAATGGCACTAGTGTTGTCACAGAACAGAGTCATTGTGTTCAGTGCACTGGGCACTACTCCAAGATCCGTCATGAACTGCTTCATCCAGACACCTTCCTTTGCCACCTCCGAGGCAGCTATGTACTCCGCTTCGCATGTAGAATCAGCTACTACGCTTTGCTTGGAACTGCACCAGCTTACCGCTCCTCCATTGAGAACAAATATGTATCCGGTTTGAGACTTAGAGTCATCCGGATCAGTGTCAAAGCTTGCATCGACGTAACCCTTTACGACAAGCTCTTGATCACCTCCATAAACGAGAAACATTTCCTTAGTCCTTTTCAGGTACTTTAGGATATTCTTGACCGCCGTCCAGTGATCCACTCCTGGATTACTTTGAAACCTTCTGGCCATACTTATGGCAAGGCTAACGTATGGTCTTGTGCACAGGATTGCATACATGATAGAGCCTATGGCCGAAGCACAGGGGATGACACTCATCTTTTCTCTATCCTCTGTAGTCACTTGGCATTGAGTCTTACTCAACTTCACACCTTGTAACACAGGCAAGAACCCTTTCTTGGACTGATCCATTTTTAACTTCTTCAAAACTTTATCAAGGTATGTGCTCTGCGAAAGTCCTATTAAGCATCTTGATCTATCTCTATAGATCTTGATGCCTAATATGAAAGCAGCTTCTCCTAGGTCCTTCATTGAAAAACTCTTATTCAAATATTCCTTCACGCTTTCAAAAAATTCTATATTGTTTCCAATCAGCAATATGTCATCCACATATAATATTAGAAACACTATAGAGCTCCCACTCACTTTCTTGTAAATACAAGCTTCTCCGTAAAGTTGTATAAATCCAAACGCTTTGATCACCTCATCAAAGCGCTTATTCCAACTCCAAGATGCCTGCACCAATCCATAATTGGATCACTGGAGCTTGCAAACTTTGTCAGTATTCTCTGGATCGACAAAACCTTCTGGTTGCATCATATACAACTCTTCCTCAAGGAAACCGTTGAGGAATGCTGTTTTGACATCCATCTGCCAAATTTCATAATAAAAAATGCAGCTATTGCTAACATGATTCTGACGGACTTAAGCATCACTACGGGAGAGAAAGTCTCATCGTAGTCAATTCCTTGAACTTGTGAAAAAACCTTTGCCACAGGTCAAGCTTTATAGATGGTGACATTACCGTCCGCGTCCGTCTTCCTCTTAAAGATCCATTTATTTTGAATGGCCTTTCGCCCTTCAGGTAATACTTCCAAGGTCCACACTTTGTTTTCATACATGGATCCTATCTCGGATTTGATGGCCTCTAACCATTTGTCGGAATCCGGGCCCACCATCGCTTCTCCATAGCTCATAGGTTCATCGTTGTCCAACAACATGACCTTCAAGACAGGGTTACCGTACCATTCAGGAGCAGTACGTGCCCTTGTTGACCTACGAGGTTCGATAGTCACTTGATCCAAAGCTTCATGATCACTATCATTAGCTTCCTCTCCAACTGATGTAGGCTCCACAGAAACATCTTTCTGCGCGATGCTACTCTCTGGTTGAAATGAAGGTTCAACAACCTCATCAAGTTCTATCTTCCTCCCACTCAATTCTTTCGAGAGAAACTCTTTCTCGAGAAGTGACCCGTTCTTAGCGACAAACACTTTGCCTTCGGATCTAAGATAGAAGGTGTACCCAACCGTCTCTTTTGGGTATCCTATGAAGACACATTTCTCCGCTTTGGGTTCCAGCTTTTCAGGCTGAAGCTTTTTGACATAAGCATCGCATCCCCAAACTTCAAGAACCGACAACTTTGGTTTCTTGTCAAACCACAATTCATACGGCGTCGTCTCAACGGATTTAGATGGTGCCCTATTTAAAGTGAATGCAGCTGTCTCTAACGCATAACCCCAAAACGATAGTGGCAAATCGGCAAGAGACATCATAGACCGCACCATATCCAATAAGGTTCGATTACTACGTTCGGACACACCATTACGCTATGGTATTCCAGGTGGCGTCAACTGTGAAACAATTCCACATTGTCTTAAGTGATTGCCAAACTCATAACTCAGATATTCTCCTCCTCGATCAGATCGTAGGAATTTAATCTTCTTGTTACGATGATTCTCAACTTCACTCTGAAATTGCTTGAACTTTTCAAACGTTTCAGACTTATGTTTCATTAAGTAAATATAACCATATCTACTTAAGTCATCGGTGAAGGTGAGAAAATAACGATATCCACCGCGTGCCTCAATGCTCATCGGACCGCACACATCAGTATGTATGATTTCCAACAAGTCACTTGCCCGTTCCATTGTTCCAGAGAATGGGGTCTTAGTCATCTTGCCCATGAGGCATGGTTCACATGTGTCAAGTGATTCAAAATCAAGTGACTCCAAAAGTCCTTCAACATGGAGTTTCTTCATGCGTTTCACACCAATATGAGCTAAGCGGCAGTGCCACAAGAAAGTGGTACTATCATTATCAACTCTACATCTTTTGGCATCAATGTTATGAACATGTGTATCATCACTATCGAGATTCAATAAGAATAAACCCCTCACATTGGGAGCATGACCATAAAAGATATTACCCATATAAATAGAACAACCATTATTCTTGGATTTAAATGAGTAACCGTCTAGCAATAAACCAGATCCAGATATAATGTTCATGCTTAACGCAGGCACTAAATAACAATTATTCAGGTTCATCACTAATCCCGATGGTAATCGAAGAGCGAGCGTGCCGACGGCGATCACATCAACCTTGGAACCATTTCCCACGTGCATCGTCACTTCGTCCTTTGCCAGCCTCCATCGATTCCGCAGTTCCTGTTTTGAGTTGCAAATGTGAGCAACCGAACCGGTATCAAATACCCAGGCACTACAACGAGAGTTGGTAAGGTACACATCAATAACATGTATATCATATATACCATGTTTGGTGTTGGCCGCCATCTTGTCGGCAAGATACTTGGGGCAGTTCTGCTTCAAGTGGGCAGTACCCTTGCAATGAAAGCACTCAGTTTCTGGCTTTGGTCCAGCCTTGGGTTTCTTCACGGGAGGGGCAACTGCTTTGCCACTCTTCTTGGAGTTACCCTTTTTGCTCTTGCCATTTTTCTTGAAACTAGTGGTTTTATTGACCATCAACACTTGATGCTCCTTCTGGATTTCAGACTCAGCGACTTTCAGCATCGCAAACAGCTCCGTGACTGACTTGTTCATCCCTTGCATGTTATAGTTCAACACAAAGCTCTTGTAGCTAGGAGGCAGTGATTGAAGAACTCTGTCAGTGATCGTCTCCGATGGGAGGGAAATTCCCAACTCAGCCAGACGGTTGGAATACCCAGACATTCTGAGTATGTGTTCACTAACAGACCCATTCTCCTCCATTTTGCAAGCATAGAATTTATCGGAGGTCTCATACCTCTCAATCCGGGCATTCTTCTCAAAGATAAACTTCAACTCCTGGAACATCTCATATGCTCCATGACGTTCAAAACGCCTTTGAAGTCCCGGCTCTAAGCCATACAACATAGCACATTGAACTATTGAGTAATCATCTGAATGCGACTGCCAGGTGTTCGCAACATCTGGAGATGACACTGGAGCGGGTGGCTCACCGAGCGGTGCATCAAGGACATAAGCCTTCTAGGAAGCCGTGAGGATAATCCTCAGATTACGGGCCCAGTCTACAAAGTTACTTCCATCATCTTTCAGCTTAGCTTTCTCTAGGAACGCATTGAAATTCAGGGGAACTACTGCGCGAGTCATTGATCTACAACATAAAATTTGCAAAGACAACTTAGACTATTGTTCAAGATAATGAGTTTAGTTAATCATATTACTTAAAAACTCCCACTCAAATTGACATCCCTCCGGTCATCCGAGTGCTACATGATCCAAATTCACCAACCCAAGTCCGATCATCACATGAGATGAGGTGGTTTCAATGGTGAACATCTCCATGTTGATCATATCTACTATATGACTCATGTTCGACCTTTCGGTCTCTAGTATTCCAAGGCCATGCGTGTACATGCTAGGTTCGTCAAGTTTAACCCGAGTGTTCCACATGTGCAACACTGGCTTGCACCCGTTGTATGTGAACGTAGAGTCTATCACACCCGATCATCACGTGGTGTCTCGAAACGACAAACTTTCGCAACGGTGCACACTCGGGGAGAACACAATTTTATCTAGAAATTTTAGTGAGGGGTCACCTTATAATGCTTCCGTCGTCCTAAGCAAAACAAGGTGCATAAAGGATTAACATCACATGCAAATCATAAGTGACATGATATGGCCAAGATCTTGTGCTTTTGATCTCTATCTCCAAAGCACCGGCATGATCTCCATCGTCACCGACATAACACCATGATCTCCATCATCTTGATCTCCATTAATGTGTCGCCATGAGGTTGTCGCGCCAACTATTGCTTCTACAACTATTGCTAACTCATAGCGATAAAGTAAAGCAAAGAGGCGAAAATAAATTAAAGACAACCCTATGGCTCCTGTCGGTTGCCGTACTCATCGACATGCAAGTCATGATAATCTATACAAAACATGATCATCTCATACATCACATATATCTCATCATGTTTCTGGCCATATCATATCACATCATACCCTGCAAAAACAAGTTAGACGTCCTCTAATTTATTGTTGCATGTTTTACGTGGCTGCTATGGGTATCTAGCAAGAACGATTCTTACCTACGCAAAACAACAACGGTGATATACAAGTTGCTATTTTACCTTCTACAAGGACTGCCTTTGTCGAATCCGATTCAACTAAAGTAGGAGAGACAGACACCCGCCAGCCATCTTATGCAACAAAGTTACATGTCAGTCGATGGAACCGGTCTCATGTACGAGTACATGTAAGGTTGGTCCGAGCCGCTTCATCCCACAATACCGCTGAATCAAGAAAAGACTAAGGAGGGAAGCAATCTGAATATCAACGCCCACAAACTCCTTTGTGTTCTACTAGTGATCTCATCTACGCATAGACCTAGCTCTAATACCACTGTTGGGGAACGTTGCATGGGAAACAAAAATTTTCCTCCGCACATACAAGATCTATCCATGGAGATGACCATCTACGACAGGGGAGATCGGATCCACATACCCTTGTAGATCGCTAAGAGGGAAGCGTTAAGAAACGCAGTTGATGTAGTCAATCGTCTTCGTGATCCAAATCGCAAGCCGTCCCGTGATCCAATCACGATCTAGTGCCGAAGGGACGACACCTCTGTGTTCAGCACACGTATAGCTCGATGACGATCTCCGCCTCCTTGATCCAGCAAGGGAGGGCGGAGAGGTAGATGAGTTCTCCGGCAGCACAATGGCATGGTGGCGGTGGTGGTGAACTAATCCGGCAGGGCTTCGTCGAGCTCTACCAAACTAATCTAGAGGAGAAAACGATCTAGAGGGAGAGAGGGCAGCACGTGGCTTTTCAGGTGTTGGGCTGCCCTCAAACCTCCACTATATATAGGAGGAAGGGTGGGAGGAGGTGCTCTAGGGTTTCCCCTAGGGCCTTGGCCGCCGGCCAAGGAGGTGGAGTCCACCTCCAACTAGGAGGTGGGCTAGGGAGGAGTCCTACTCCAATATGGACTCCTCCCACCCTTCCACCTTTTTGCCTCTTGGACGCATGGGCCCTCATGGGTCGGCCGCCCAGCCCATCAGGGGCTGGTGCACCACCTCTTGGGCCCATGTGGCCGCCGGGGTGGGTGCCCCCCGGTGGACCCCCGGAACCCATTCGTCACTCCCGGTATACTACCGGAAATACCCGAAACTTTTCCGGAACCCAAATACCACTTTCCTATATATAAATCTTTACCTCCGGACCATTCCGGAGCTCCTCGTGATGTCCGGGATCTCATACGAGAGTCCGAACAACCTTCGGTCAGCAACATACATAACTCAATAATACCGAAACATCACCGAACGTTAAGTGTGTAGACCCTGCGGGTTCGAGAACTATGTAGACATGTCCGAGACACCTCTACGGTCAATAACCAATAGAGGAACCTGGATGCCCATATTGGTTCTTTCGTCATTTTATCACGACAGATGCCATGGGGTGGCTTATCGAGAGTGGTTGGGGCCGAAGGACGCCGACGGACTCCGGTGACAGGATTGGGGACAAGCGGTGTGAGACACGCGATGTACCCTGGTTCGGGGCCCTCTGTGAGAGGTAACACCCCTAGTCCTTCTTGCCTAGTTGATAGACCAAGAGAACTACAATGGCGCTCCTTGAGCTGTTGGCTAGAGGAGGAAGAAGGAGCTAGCCGGCTCTTCTTGCCTCTCTAAGTGTGTGAATGGGAGTGGAAAAGATGCTGAGAATGCTTGCCCCCATGCAAGGGGGCAGATGGGGGTTTTATAGGTCAACCCCCGGCATACAATATACATGAATGGTACTGGGAAGGGGGACCCGGCCGGCAGCCTCTCTGGCCGGTCGAAGGCCCCACCAGTCGAGCCGTCTCGTCGCTTGCGGGGTCCACCGGCTGCTGGGCCCCGCTGCCCGCAAAGCCCGCCGGCCGCTTGGTCCTTTCGAGGACTGGGGCTCGCCAGCCGACCACTGCTATTGGTCCACAGCCACCTGCCCCAGCATGGGCCGCACCAAGCGGCGTCGCCTTGCGGCAGCCGACCGCGGTCTTCGGTATGGCGGGTCGTCCTGTAGCCATGCGGGGGCAGGTAATGGAGTGGACGGAGGCATGCCGGCACTATCGCCCCGCCCGGTCGCGGTCGGCCATGGTCAGCGGTACGACCGCTCAAACTGTAGCCATGCGTATACCCTCGTCAGCGGTCACTGCAGCCACACAGGACCGGTCATGGAGGTCACGTCTTGTCACCGTACGCAGGTTCAGTGGGAGGGGACCGGTGCTTGCCTGCCCGGCGGTCAGCGGTAGAGCCAGCCGTTTGTCATGCCTGTCGGCTGCTCGTCAGGCGGTCGTGCGCGCCGGCCGGCTATAAGCCAGCCGGCCGCGTGTCAGCCGGCCACCCGCCAGCCGGCTATGTGCCAGCCGGCCGTTCGCCAGCCGGCCGATTGCCAGTCGGCCGTATTGTTTTGAAAAGGGCCGAACCCTCCTGCTTTGGCATACCCAGGGGTTATATCCCCGTCAGTAGTCCCCGAAGCCGGCGGGGGCCCGAGTCCTCCTGACGGAGGGGTGCCGGCGGCTTCATCCGACGGCCGCGCCCCGGGGCAGCGGCCCAGCCGGCCAGGCGTGCCGGCAACTACGCCCGATGCCTCGGGTTCTGCCACGACGCTTCGGGGCACGCTTCGGGCCGCGGTACGCCATGCGTGGCGTCACGGGCCCCGTGGGGCCCGCCCCTAGGGACATGACGGGACGTCACCGCAGGCCTAGCCCGGTAGGCCTTGGGCCGAGGGCGGGGATCCTTTGCGGCTAGGCCCCGGCGGTCACGGCCCGCCATGCCCACGCTTCGCGGGTTCTCCGGGGGAGCGGGCGCAGTTAATCCCCACATCCCCCGGCCTTCGCCCCCTTATTTATAAGGAGAGGGGGAGAGGCGGAGGCAGTTAGTGCTCTCCCCTCTCCGCCATTTTCTCCTTCTCGACGCTCCTCGCATCGAGCTTGCGCTGCGCTGCTGCTCTCACCCGCTTCGCCGCTCCTGACGAGGTCGTCGACGGGGGATCACGAGGATCCGCCATGCCCCGAGTCTCCGCCGTCCTCGCCCCCGCGCACTTGACCACCACGGATATGGACGACGGACCATCCGGCAGCTGGGGTGGTTCTGTGGTGACCGCGGAGGACATCGCGTACCTCCACCGCGCCCGGATGCTGCCGACAGAGGATCGCGTCGCCGCCCTTGCTCTGGGCGACGAGCTAGCACCAGAGCCCGAGGAGGGAGAGGACATGGTCTTCGCCGTGCATTTCTCGTGCGGCTTTGGCCTGCCGGTGAGCAGGTTCTTCAGATTTCTCCTTGACACCCTCGACCTCTAGCCGCACCATCTGGGGCCAAATTCCATTTTGTAGCTTTCTAGCTTCGTGACCCTCTGCGAGGGTTACCTTGGCCTCCTCCCCTTCCTGGAGCTGTGGAGGAATCTTTTCAATCTCAAGGCTCTGAAGAACGCCAACGAGGCGTACGCATGCGGGGGGACGGTGGTGTGCGTCCGTGGGACGCTCTTCCCCCGTCTCAACCTCATCTAGTCCATCAAGAAGTGGAACAGGTCATTCTTGTACGTGAAGAACGTCGAACCGGCACGGGACTACGTCTGGCTGCCGGCTTTTGTCAACGTCCCATCCTCGGGGGCGAACTGGACGCTGACGTGCTAGTCAAGGAAGTCACCAGCATTCTGGGCCGGCTGCACTCCATGAGGAGCGGAGAGGGGCTGGTTGTGGCCGACCTGGTGGCCGCTTTCACCGACCGCCGAGTGCTGCCTCTGCAGCAAAGGCCGCACCGGATCTGTGACATGGGGGGCCGGCATGACCCATGCCGGTTGTCCACCTTCGACTTGACGCCAGCTCAAGTGGCGGAGCCTGTGAACTCCGTCACCAACTTCAAGCTGGATACGCTCACGTGGCGCTTCGACAAGCTGCCATACAGCCGGCTCGACCCGGCACCCCCGGTACGTTTTGTTGCGATCGTCCCTCCCCCTTTCCGCTCTTCTCCTCCCATCCCCCGTACTTATGTGTCGTGCTGACCACAGCATTTTGTGCGGCAGAACACGCCGGACGGCCCGCACCCGCAAGTGTTCATGATGGACCGTGCCGACTCCGATCTGGAGGACTTCGATTTGGGGGGGGGGGGGCTGTCGAGGAGGAGGTTGAGTCCTCCGGGGAGGTCGAGGAAGACGGAATGATCGGCGACCCGGGGGCTGGCGGCTCCAGGGCGGCTGGTGAGTTTGCCACTGCACCTCTGATCAGAGATTGGACCGATGATGATGATGATGACGATGTCCGGATCTTGGACGCGCCTCCCCCCACAGCTCGATGGGAGCCGCGCGGAAGGAGCGAGGAGCAGCCGGCCAGGGGTTGGGCAGGCGACGCGGCCCGGAAGGAAAAGAGGCCGGCTGCTGGGCAGCCGGCGACGCTCTAGCCGGTACGGAAGAAAACGCGTGTCACCGTCGCGAAGCCACCACCCTGGGCCAGGCGTCCCCTTCCCGTGGTCATTGGGTAAGGACTTTCCCTTCGGGCCCTGCAGGTCGTTTTTCTTTTCTGTCTTGAGATGGTCAGCACCTGAAGGTTTTTTTCCCTCCAACCTCAACGAGGCCCTCGAACTCCAGGACACGGGGTCGGCTGCCGATCCGGTGGACACCGCCAGCCGGCAGGCCCTGGAGCACGCAGCCACGGTGCGGGAGGAGAAGAGGCGGCTCGCCGAAATGCGGGCCGCGAAGGGAACGACGAAGGGCGCGCCTTCGTGCTCGGTGGCGTCGAGCGACGTGGGACGGAGGCAGCACTTGGACCTGGCGCGCGCGACAGAGTCGGCGGCGTAGTCGACCAGGGTGTTGAGGCCGCCGTCTGGCGAGCCGCGGGAGCCGGCGCCGGAGATGGCCCAACCCTCGGTGGAGGCGACCCGACCGGCGAACGCGGTCCTCGAGGCGGTGGTCGCGGTCTCCGTGCCGACTGAGGAGGCGGCCCAGTCGACGGAGCCGGCCGCGACTCCGTCTCCAGTCGAGCCGGTCGTGGTGGAGGGGCCTGTTGCCCTGGCCGTGCCGGAGACGGCACCTGGAGGAGGGAGCGGGCAGGCCGTTCCAGGCGTCGAGGCGAGCCGGCGAGCGGCGGAGCCGTCCGCGCAGGTCACATGAGAGCTTGGGCCCGGTCCCCACGCCCTCGTGATTGCTGCCACCCCACCGCCGGTCGGCACCGTGACGGAGGCATGGTCGAGCGGTGGAGCGGGCCGCACGAGGAGGATCATGCTGGATGTGCTCAGGGACTAGGGGGCACTGACCCTTGGGCCGTCTGCCCTGTCTCAGCCGGCTGGCGAAGGGGGGCCGGGTGGCGAGCGGGCACTCATGCCCGGAGAGCCGGCCCGCATCATGGCTTTTTGCCATGATGGGTTGGCTAGGTTTGCCGAGGCCGCCGAGAGAAACTTCCGGCGCGTGGAGGGGGTGGTAGAGGTGAGACTCCTTCTTGTTCTGCTTTTCCAGTGGGGGCGCGCAAGCGCACCCACTAGGTGTAGCCCCCGAGATTCGGACCGGCTGTCCGGCCGTGTGGCAGCCGGGTTGAATCTTTTTCTTAAGTGGTTTGATATTCCGCCTCTTGGTGCGTGGTAGGCTGAGAATGCCAGGCGACAGACGCTCGTTGACGAGGCGGTCGCCATCCACTACAAGATCAAGGCCGGCTACTAGCAGGCCCAGGAGGAGTTGAGGAAGGCGCGAGGTACGAGCGTTCCAGTGGGGGCGCGCAAGCGCACCCACTGGGTGTAGCCCCTGAGAGTCGGGCCGGCTGTGCGACATCTGGCTCGAATCTTTCACGCCTAGCTAACTTGGACTGAATCTTCTGTAGAGGAGCTGGCTGGTCTGACCCAGATCCGGCAAAAGCGGGATGAGGTGGCCTCCGAGCGGGACCGGCTGGCGCGGGACCTCCAGGCGGTCACGTCGGAGCTGGACCGGCTAGGCGGTCTGGTGGTTGATGGCCAATCGACACGGGAGCATTTCACTACGGAGCTGCAGAAGGAGGTGGCGGCCAAGGAGGAGGCCGTCAAGCAGGCGGCCCACGCCAGCCAGCGGGCCACGGTCCTTCAGGACGAGGTGGCTCGCCTCAGGGGCGAGCTTGGGAGGCGTGAGGCTGCCCTTGCCCAGGCGGAGAAGGCGCTTGAGGAGGAGCGGAGCCTGAGCCTCAAGTTCGGGCATGAACTGGACGGGGCCTTTTAGCGTGAGTGTTTCTGACTTTGAGTCTGTTCTTTTTCGCCAACTGTCTTGGCTTGTTTCCTGATTTTTTCCTTGTTCTTAGATCGTTTTCCGGATACCCAGCGCCGTGCCGAGCGGGCCGTGGCAGAGCATCGGGAGTGCTTCCGGCAGTGCGGGCAGGAGATTGACGCGGATGAGGGTTGGAGCCTACCGGAGATTTCGCTGGCCACCGAGAACCGGCTGCTCTTCCTGTATTGACCGGCTTCCCAAAGCGCCCCCAAAGGTTTCCATTACGGTGCAATGAGACCGGGTCAGCGAGCGCAGCAGGACGGGTGTCACCGGCGAGCCCACCACCGCGTCACCACCACCAACTTTGCAGGCGAACACCGCCTTTCGTCAGGATAAGATGTACCTCCTGCCCCCCTTCAAATTTGGCCATTGTGGGATCCCTTCCCGCCATTGCGATAAGGGAGGAGGACCCAGGCCGGTATAAATAGAGGTTAGGTAGCTCGGTAGAAGGGAGGCACCACCCGACAAACACACAGTTGTACTAGTTCGTCCACAAACCTCCTTGTGAGGCAATCCACCAAAGGCAGGAGTAGGGTTTTACGCTTCCCAGCGGCCCGAACCTGGGTAAACTCTTGTGTGCCATCGTCTTCCTCGCCATCGAGCGGGGTTATTGCGTTGTGAGCTTGGAGGGGGCGAAGCTGTTGGGGAACCTTCGCACACGCCCCTGGGTTCGAATTCCTTAGGGTTTTGCGGAGCCCGAAATCCGACATTTGGCACGCCAGGTAGGGGGCGTGTCGGAGTCTTCAGCAAGCTTCACTTCTTCTCCGCCCCATCGCGCAAATGGCCAACGCCCGACAGGCTCCTTCCGACCTCTGAGGGCTCGCCTCCGCCAACCTCGCTACTGCCACCCAAGACCCCTGTCACAGCAGCGCAATGCCGGACGGCCGTTACCAGGCCACCAGCATCGTTTCTACCACTGACGCCGCTCGTGTCGGCCGGGCCCAAGGTGGGCGAGCGGCGTCCACGGGATCGACATCGCGCCGCACCCACGTGGGAGACCTCAACCCGCATGACTCGCTCCTGATGGAGAGTGAGATGCTTCGCCACCGCCCTACGCACGGGGGCTTCGACGCCTGGGCCGACCACATCGCCGAGTTGGTCGCCGTCTCAAGGAGGGCCTAGGCCCCTCACCTACCTTTGCGACCACCGGCGCCAGGTGCCGGGGGCTCGCTCGCTGTGCCCGTCGCCTCTCCTGCGGGCGGCGCTCCCGCTTCCTCCCCGGACGAGCCCGGGCAGGGCCCGCCCCACGCCGTGCTTCTCCTCCTCAGGATTCCGGTGGCAGGCTTCGGGGCGTCGCCCGGCCACATCGGCAGCACCTTGGAGGAAGGCGACGGGGCGCTTCACGCGCACCCCGGCGCCCGCACCCACGCGCAACCGGGTCATCAACAGCCTGGCTTGTCCCGACGGGAGCGCGCCAACCGGTGCAGGGAGCAGGCGGCTCAGACTTCCGGATAGGTAGGAGAGCGTAATGGATAATTAGGGAGGCAGCGCGCGGCAAGAAACGCGTGGCCCACCCAACAGCGGCGGCAGAGCCAGGCAGCTTCGGGCAGAGGCCCGTCGCAGGAGGGCCTGTGGCCCGCGCGCCCAGGATGGTGTCATCTCGCCACCCGAGGAGACCGCCCTTGGGGCGCACGGGGGCGACCCAGGAGGCGGCCAGAGCCTCTACACGGAGCCCTGCGTTCCTAGCTAAGTCATACCTGCGGATGGCGCGGAGGATCAGGCGCCCTCTGCGGATGACGGCACCCTCTCGGGATAGGGAGGTACCCCGGGCGCCCTCCCCGAGCTGGGCATGGGGCTCCCACAGAGGGGGCACGAGGCCAGGTTTATGCGAGTGAGGAAAGGGGGGAGCGTCCTGGGAAGCGAGGGGGCGCGACGCAGCCGCCGCCCCCGCAAGCAAGGAGCGCACAGCCGAACACCGTGCCTCAGGGACGACCGCCAGGGAAATCGGCAGGATACAAGCAACGCGGGCCACCCGCGGCAATAGGGGCGCAGGAGCGGCCTCGGCGGCGAGGCCTCATGAGGCCCGCAAGCCGGGGTCCGGCCGGCACCGCGACACTTCACGGGGCGGCTTCACCGACACAACACCTCTGCAGCTGCGCTGGGTGCATTGCGCTCATGTTTGGGCTGCGGGAGCGCAATCCCGCAGCTATGCGGGGAGCAATGCACACAGGTTTGGGCTGTAGAGGCGCGCAACCACGCATTAATGCGTGGGTAGCTCTAAACCGAGTTGGGAGCAGCTAGGCCACGCACCTAGGGGCTTGCCCAGCTATCTCCGGTCGTGACACTCTCACGTAATAATGAGTGGGCTATATACGCCCGGAGCCCCCCGAGGACGCGGAGGGGTTCCATCCCATGCCCAAGTGGAAGCCCCATGCTCCGCGCTGGCGGACAACACTGCCCTCCAATGGCTATGCCCACGCAACGTGGATGCCCTACGCTCCACGCTGGGGGAAGACGAAGGCCAAGACTAGCCTAGGTGCCGGACGCGGCTGTCGCTTGCTGATGTCTACTACGCAACCTTCTTCTTGTAGACTCGTGTTGGGCCTCCAAGCGCAGAGTTTTGTAGGACAGTAGCAAATTTCCCTCAAGTGGATGACCTAAGGTTTATCAATCCGTGGGAGGCGTAGGATGAAGATGGTCTCTCTCAAACAACCCTACAACCAAATAACAAAGAGTCTCTTGTGTCCCCAACACACCCAATACAATGGCAAATTGTATAGGTGCACTAGTTCGGCGAAGAGATGGTGATACAAGTGCAATATGGATGGTAGTTATAGTTTTTTCTAATCTGAAAATATAAAAACAGCAAGGTAACTAATGATAAAAGTGAGCACAAACGGTATTGCAATGCTTATAAACAAGGCCTAGGGTTCATACTTTCACTAGTGCAAGTTCTCTCAACAATACTGACATAGCTGAATCATATGTAAATCCCTCACGTGTGACAAAGAGTTCACTCCAAAGTCACAAATAGCGGAGAACAAACGAAGAAATTATTGTAGGGTACGAAACCACCTCAAAGTTATCTTTTCCGATCAATCGTATGAGCTATCCCTATAAGTGTCACGAACATCCCTAGAGTTCGTACTAAAATAACACCTTAAGATACACATCAACCAAAACCCTAATGTCACCTAGATACTCCAATGTCACCACGAGTACCCATGGGCTTGATTATACGATATGCATCACACAATTTCAGATTCATCATGTTCAATCCAACACAAAGAACTTCAAAGAGTGCCCCAAAGTTTCTACCGGAGAGTCAAGACAAAAACATGTGCCAACCCCTATGCATAGATTCCCAAGGTCACGGAACCCGCAAGTTGATCACCAAAACATACATCAAGTGGATCAATAGAACATCCCATTGTCACCACGGATATCCCATCGCAAGACATACATCAAGTGTTCTCAAATCCTTTAAAGACTCAATCCGATAAGAAAATTTCAAAGGGAAAACTCAATTCATCACAAGAAGATAGAGAGGGGAAAACTCCATATGATTCAGCTATATTAATAAAGCTCGTGGTACATCAAGATCGTGTCACCTCAAGAACACGAGAGAGAGAGAGATCAAACACATAGCTACTGGTACATACCCTCAGCCCCGAGGGTGAACTACTCCCTCCTCGTCATGGAGACCACCGGGATGATGAAGATGGCCTCCGGTGATGGTTTCCCCCTCCGGCAGGGTGCTGGAACGGGCTCCTGATTGGTTTTTCGTGGCTATAGAGGCTTGCGGCGGTGGAACTCCCGATCTAGGTTTCTTTCTGGAGGTTTAGGTATTTATAAGAATTTTTGGCGTCGGTCTCACGTCAAGGGGGTGCCCAAGGGGCCCACAAGCCAGGGGGCGCGCCCTAGGGGGGGGCACGCCCCCTAGGCTTGTAGCTGCCTTGTGGCTCTTCTCGCCGAACTCCGATGCCCCGTGGGTCTCTTCTGGCCCATAAAAAATCACCGTAAATTTTTATTCCGTTTGGACTCCGTTTGATATTCCTTTTCTGTAAAACTCAAAAAGACGGAAAAAAACAGAAACTGGCACTGGGCTCTAGGTTAATAGGTTAGTCCCAAAAATAGTATAAAATAGCATATTAATGCATATAAAACATCCAAAACCGATATTATAGTAGCATGGAACAATAAAAAATTATAGATACGTTGTAGACGTATCAAGCATCCCCAAGCTTAATTCCTGCTCGTCCTCGAGTAGGAAAATGATAAAAATAGAATTTTTGATGTGGAATGCTACCTAACATATTTATCCATGTAATTTTCTTTATTATGGCATGAATATTCAGATCTATAAGATTCAAAATAAAAGTTTAATGTTGACATAAAAACAATAATACTTCAAGCATACTAATAAAGCAGTCATGTCTTCTCAAAATAACATGGCCAAAGAAAGTTATCCCTACAAAATCATATAGTCTGGCTATGCTCCATCTTCATCACACAAAGTATTAAATCATGCACAACCCCGGTTTTAGCCAAGCAATTGTTTCATACTTTAGTGTTATCAAACTTTTTCAACTCTCACGCAATACATGAGCGTGAGCCATGGACATAGCACTATAGGTGGAATAGAATATGGTGGTTGTGGAGAAGACAAAAAAGAAGGAGATAATCTCACACCAACTAGGCGTATCAACGGGCTATGGAGATGCCCATCAATAGATATCAATGTGAGTGAGTAGGGATTGCCAGGCAACGGATGCCCTAGAGCTATAAGTGTATGAAAGCTCACACCAACTAGGCGTATCAACGGGCTATGGTGTGCAGCCAACTTGCTTGCTCACGAAGACCTAGGGCAATTTGAGGGAGCCCATCATTGGAATATACAAGCTGTAACACCCCAAAAATTTGACCATGTTTTATTAATTAAAATTTTGCCAGGAAATTAATTTTTTTTTCTGGATCATCTTTTGATTTCAGGATCACTCCTTTCTTCTGAATTGTGGAGTTTTCCCTCCAAGTAGAAACTTTTCAAAAATAATTGTTGGACTTGAGTACCTTCTCAAGAATAATTCTTTTCATTCTGTATGATCAGTGGAAATATTTTTAAAATTATTCTTCTGAGCTTTATTCTTTTTTTTAAATGGTTTCTCATAACTTTTGGAGCCTCATTTGCACTACAACCATTTGGTAACTTCACTTAAAAAATTCTACAAAAATTTGTAGAAGACATGTGAGGTTCCTACATCATTTTTATGCAAAGGAATAACTTTGTGTTTTGAAAAATTTGAGCAAACCATCCTCATCTTCATTCTCGTCTAGTTTGGTAGTTTGTACTGCAACCCCATTTTATCTTGCCCTATTACCCATGAGATTTCTCCTGCTTGTAATTTACCCTACCAAACTCTTAAGTCCAGGAGATTAGAGACAGTAGAAGATTTTAAGCACATGCAATAATAGTCTTTATATTCTGTCCAGAACTGTAGATTTGCAAAACTTAAACTAGCAAGTTTCTGGCTTTCTCAATATAACCTTGCCATCATCACCTACGCATAGAGAGACCCAACCTGGAAATTTTGGCCATCAGAAGAGTTGCGTTGATGCCAATGGCATTCTGTCGAGCATCTTGTGTGCATGGATAGAATTGGCATGCTTATGAACTTGCATTGTGGACTTGCTCTAGCGGCCAGACTAGCATGTCCACTGAGCCTCTAGGACACCCACTCATGACCCTGTTAAGTTTAGGCGTAAGCTTGGACCTGTAGACTGCCCTGGCAAATCGTCGAACACCCTGTGTGCATGCCCGGAGCGCGAGCAGAGCGCGCGTTTTGCACATCCGGTCTCCCGAGTCACCGCGACCAGTTGCCGCCTCCCCCGCTCGTTCCAATCCTCTCCCCTGTCCCCTAGTACTGCCCCGACGTGCCCTGCTCCTCTCAGAGTGGCAGCAATGGCCCTTTGGCGGCACACCGGCGCCCGTGACCATCTCTGCCGTGGCCAGCGCCGCCCAACCCACCTTAGCTCGACAGCTTGCCCGCGGAAGCAGTAGCCAGCCCGTCCGCTAGCCTCTGGCGTCAGCCGGTCTTCGCCAAGTCGCTCTGGCAACCGGCCGGCGATCTTATCCTCGGCCGCCGCCGTTCTTATCCTCGGAGCCACGGAACCGACCTCGATTCACCTATAAATAGGAGTCCCCAAGCCCCAGCCGAGGCATGAGCTCTTCCCTAACCCTCGAGATCCCTCTGGGACAGCTAATTGACCGGAAGTTGCCATCTCCGTCGCCTCCGGCCAAGACGCTCGCCGCCTCCCTTCGGTCAAATCCGACGCAAACCAGAGCTTCCCCTCCCCCTCCTCTTCACCATTAGCTCCACCTCAACCCCGCAAGCCCATTCCCATATCCTTTTCCACCTGAGCAAGCCCGTGGACGGAAGCCCCCTCCATGGCCGTAGCCTCTTCCACCATTGATGAAGCTCTGCTCATCCTCGAGCTCCCCAGCACCCCCTTCCTCCACCAACCGACGCGGCAGATCCCCCTGATCACGTGGATACGCTGGGCGTCAAAAACGATGGCCTGTAGCACCGGCAATCGTCGCCGGGACCGACCCTCTGCTTTCTGTCCAGGCGCGCGTAGGGAGGGAGACGAACCCGACAGGTGGTCCCCACCTGTCGGTGACCCAGCCAGACGCCCCAGTGGCGCAGCCCCTCGCTTGCGCGTTTCCTCGGGGAAGGCGTACTCCTGAAAATACGCTTTCGCTTAAGGTACGCGTAATAAACCCGAAGCGTTTTCTTTTATCTGTTTTTTTCCAAACAGGACTTTGACTACTCTTTGACTGGCTATAACTTTTAAAATAAATCTCCAAATGATTTGATTCTTTTTCCTATCTCTCTCAAATTCCATCTAGTTTATTTTAGGATTTATTTGAAAATTTTCCAAAACAACTTTTTGTACTGTTTTGAGTTGTGTGTTAATTCGAACATTTTCAAAATGGGAATGGAGAGAGAAGATAACTTTCAAAGGATTTGGAGTGCTCATCACCTACCTACACATGGAAGGCAAGCATTCTGAACCCTGGCATACTATTTGTTGTGTGTTATTTGATGTGATCACAACACCAAATTGACACGAAGTATTCGTTATTTTATGTGATGATATGATCATGCTCATGAGTGCATGATGAAGATTCCTTGCGGTTGGAATTGATATACTTGTGACAGTATTCATCCTCGTATGCCTTTCATGCCTACCGGGAGAAATCCGTAAAAGTCTCTGTCTTGGGTAGACACGAGCTTGATACTGATATTTCGTTGAAACGAGTATATTCAGTAAGGCATGGTGTGGTATGATGAGTGGTGATTCTGACTGTTGGTGTGGTATATTTTTGTTATGCTAGTCATGCAGCAAACATTTTAACCTCCTGAGTCAACCATAGATCGAGTCTTGTGCCAGTAACCCCCATACTTGCTTCGTGCTACCACTTGTCCCTGCGTCACGTAGGGTACGGTTCAGTAAGTTGTCAACCCCTTTCTTAGCACACACCGTACAGAGAGGCCATGGTGGAAGATACCGGCTGCATCCGGTAGGCACGCCACCTTGTCCGGGGGCATGGGTGTTTCCGGTTGGAGCCGAGGGGGTAGCTCCCCTAGTTTGCGCGCGTTATAAATTTTGTGATCCCATGCTAGTCGAGGTTGTAGCCTCCCCACTTAGAGTTTTGCTTAACGAGTGTCGTGGGTGATTTCAGGCACCGGTAAGTGAAGCTGGTGTGTGCGGGTCAGGTGTGTTTTCAATTAAAAGACCGTAAGCGGAATTAGTCCCGGTGGACTAAAGAAATCCGTTACTTATGGGTAAAGAGTACACCCTCTGCAGAGTTTATATCTATTCGAATAGCCATGTCCGCGGTTAAGGACTACAGTCTGGGATGTGTCAAGTGTCGGTCTTAGTGTCGGTCTTCGGAGGAAAACTTATAAACCGGAACATTGATCATGACGTGTGACAAATGATGATTATGATTATTTTATTTGTGGACTAACCAATTATATTATTCGAATTATTGAGTATACCTGGGATGGTTCTACCTCCTGGTTACTCGTTGTGATAATTCTTTTATAAGCCCTTTATGTGGTGTCGCTCAGACGCCCGACTGCGGCATGCTTGTTATTTATTTTCCTTATAAGCCCTATATGTGGTGTTGCTCAGACGCCTGACTGTGGCATGCTTGTTATTTATTTTCCTTATAAGCCCTTTATGTGGTGTCGCTCAGACGCCCGACTGCGGCATGCTTGTTATTTATTTTCCTTATAAGCCCTTTATGTGGTGTCGCTCAGACGCCCGACTGTGGCATGCTTGTTATTTATTTTCCTTATAAGCCCTTTATGTGGTGTCGCTCAGACGCCCGACTGCGGCATGCTTGTTATTTATTTTCCTTATAAAGCCCTTTATGTGGTGTCGCTTAGACGCCCGACTGTGGCATGCTTGCTATTCATTTTCTTTATAAGCCCTTTATGTGGCGTCGCTCAGACGCCCGACTGAGGCATGTCTTTTATCCCTTCGAGGCACCCGATCGGTGCATACTATTTTTTTTATTCTCTGATTACTTATTCATGCTTCATGGGAATAACCTGCTTGCGTGCGTCACGAATTTTATTTCGTAACTGACTAAGTGATTATGGAATATTTCAGTGCATGATTATCATCTGATATATTATACTTGTGTTCATAATGTTTGCGAGTACATTCAAAGTACTCACTGGCTTGTCCCTGGTTATTGTCTTGGCCAGATTCCTTGCTTGGAGAGGAGCGCAGTGACGACAGCCCGGAACCTAGGCATCGAAGATAGCAGATACGCGAAAATAGGAATTAACCAGGTCAGCTGTTCCGGTGGGAAATGGAGTCCCATGGACGCTGATGATCCGCAAACCGCTTCCGCCTTCTACCATTAGAAGCCTTCTGTTGTACTCATAGACCAGAATGGTCTTGTACTACATATTTTATATTTTGCTTGGAATTTTTGTATCAAGATTGTATCTCATCAGCTAACAGTAATCTTGGGGTTGGTGAGCACAAGGGCCATTTACTGGGAAATTAATATCCTGGAAAACCGGTCCTGACAACCTTGGTATCAGAGCCAGGCTGACCATTGGCTAATCCTATCTTAGCCAGGTCAATAAATCTAGGTTAACCCACCCACCAGACCTTAACCTAACCCCAGCCAAGCTTCTCGTGTATGATAGCCACACAGTGACCCCGACACCTTTTGGCAGTCGGTGCCCAATCTATCAGCCTAGCCTGTTGATCACGCTCCAGTGACCGACACCTAATTTGTCTCGTTCGCAAGCGTGCGAAGGAAGACTCCGTTTTCTTTTCTATAAAAGGGAACGCTAGCCCCAACCCATCACAGCACAGCCTCTACCCCAAACCAAGCCAAGATGCCTGGCCCCATTGCTCACAATGAGACCACAACAACCAACCTTGGAGGTTTTGTCACCGTGCTAGCAAACCTCACCAGTCGTGCCTTTGCATTAGAAGAGCCCCCAGAGTATGTTGTGTACCAAGGGCTCATGAGCGGTGAGAGCCGTCAATTCTGGGCCATGGTGCACGTCTATGGTAGGGGTATAGCGCCAGAATGCCCCTACAGGTTCACCAGAATGACAACTTCCTTTGAGCCACAAGCCATCCAGCTGGCCGCTCGAGAGGCTATAGTTCAACTCTGGCACCTGTCGCCAAGAGTTAACTGCCGCTCATTCTACTACTACCCCAGCCGTGACGGGTATAGTAGGCCACCCCAGGTTGCCAACAGAGACCACGAGACGGACCCTGCATTGCTGCATCTGGTGCGCTATGTAAGTGCACTAGAGGCATTGTTCGACCAGGTCACCCTTGATCTAATCGCCGCTCGTGGAGAACTTGTCCATCGAGCCCCGGCAAGAGGAGAAGATGTGCCTGACGCCGACAACCCAGTCGTGCTGTTCGGACAACCGATCGAGTCCTTGAGGTCTGCCCCTGCAGCCGATCGGAATGCATTTGTATCCCCGGAAGAGCTCCGTCGCCTTTTGGGGACACGCTCCAACGGGATTGTGACCACCAACCCCCGCGATGGCCATCATCGCTACCCCGACCCTGCAGCTCCTCAACCCAATCCAGCAAACCCCGACGGTGAAGCCCATGGAGAAGCCTCGACGTCCACAAGGCACGCTCGTTTAGATATTAACGAGGTAGACTAAGTCACTCGAGTAGTACCGAGTCTTAGTATTCTACGCCTTGTAACAGTGTGACCTTGTAATCGCCATGAATAGAATGCAGACTGCTTGTGTGCCCTTGTTTTGAATAGTAGCCACGCATAAGTATGTTGGCGCTCGGTTGCATATTAAATTACGGGCGTAGCTACCCAAAAACCACCCCAGACGACACCCACAGTAATACGTCACTTTTGTGATACGTATATCTGTGGCTTTGACCCGAACCCCCATAGCGCAAAACCAACAAACTAGTTTGCCCCCACACCGCAATAGGTAACCCAGCCCTGATGCTATATAAGAGGCCACTCCGTGACCTTACCAAGCATCCCTCACTTTGTGCACAGCTCTCACAGCCATTTTTGCCATGCCGAGCCCTAGTATTCATATGAGAACTCCAGATGCAACCCCAGGTAGTTTTGTCAAAATAATGTGGGACTTTACCTGCAGTACCATGAGTTCTACCCATCCACCCCAGTACGAGCTGCTCAAAACGAGAATCACCCCGTCCGCCTCGAAATATTGGGCAGTAGTGCACATCCCTCCCGCAAACCCAAACCAAGACCCAACGGAAGTATCCTTCGTGGGGAAATCTATGCCGACTCCGCAAATGGCCATAGAAGCTGCTGTGTACGAAGCGCTTGCTCGCCTTCGATTCGTGGTACCCTATGCCAGCGAAAGGGGGTATTATTACTCACCGAGTCGTGCAGCACCCGGAGAAATAGCATCTTTTCCTGGTGGGCGAATTGAGAGGGACCCGGTACTGGCCAACCTTGCCCAGTATGTCATCGCGCAAGAGCGTTTGACCCAGCGAGTAATGGGTTATCTCCAGAGCCTCGCTGATTTGAATCCTCAGATTGCCATTGGCAGACCACTGAGGCCAGACCAGGAGAGGCACGTTCTTCGACTGGTCAATCCTCTTCCTCCGGTAGAAGAAGAATGTGCCCCAGTACCGGAAACATTTTCTGAGGACCCCGCCTATTTTCCGTTTACTTTGTAGACGCCACTACTATGTTTGTTAGCCTAGCATTTATTTATGTGTTGCAGCTTATGCGTTGTATCCTGAGTTTGTGCTGTGAATGTATTGTTTGGTTTTTATTGATTGTGAGTAATTTTTACTGCTGTGATTTATTTTTGATCAACTGTTTTCACTCTCAGTAAATCTCGAGGTTGGTTTTCTTTTCTTTGAACCATTGCAACAAGCATTTCTCCGTGACATAGATTCAAATTCACGCAGCACCACAACAGCAGGCTCACAACCACAACCACTCGACCACATGCTCTAATTGCAAAACCACGTACACATTTTGCACCTACCAGATCACCTCACTAACACACCCCAGTTTCTGAAAGAGAAACTCGTGGGTAATTATTCTGGTGCAAGTTGCCGCCAGCACACTGACGGCAGTTAGCACCTAACACCGGCACGTAATCCTCATGATCACCGCCGCCACGAAGAGCCAACACTCGAGCAGAAGCATCATGACGATCATCGAGGATCATCGCGCACAAGAGCACAGAGAACCCCAGCACTGCCGCCAACCCTTCGCACATCAGGATCGTATACCAATCTGGCATCACCTCCGCCATTAGAGCCTCGTCTCGAGCTCCTGCAAACAGGAATGGAGGAGAAGGAAGAAGAAGAGAAACGAGGCCAGGTGTGAGGAAGAAGAGAGAAGCACCGCAGTCATTTTATAGCTCGAGATCGGTGTACGGTGAACGAAGTCCACCAGCGCCGCTCGTCGCTCGATCGCCGGTGTTCGGAGGCGAATCCGCAAGCAGTGCCGACAGCACACTGTCCCGCGAGGTGAGTGCATGCTGCGCCGGCAGCTAGCACGCCGCGCACTACCGCAGTACGACCCTAGGTGCCCTACTCGCTAGGTACCGCAGGTGGAGAAAGTGCGGGATAGCGCGCGAGAGAGAGGAAGAAGTGAGAGCCAGAGGTAGAAGAAGAGACTGACGGTGGGCCCCGGGTCCACCTGTCGGACAGAGAGAGCACTATGCACTCGGGTACGACCAGCGTAATATGGAAATTTAGAAATTTATTCTAAATTTACCGTAGCCTTAAGTAGAAATATCTCGGTTTCCTCAACCGTAGATTTTTCCACACAGCGCCAGTACCTCACTGTAGTTCACCAATTATCTGTCCAGTCACTGTAGCCTCGTCATGTCGCGTGAGCAGGATATTTAATTTTCGAGTTATTATTGCATGATAGTAGGAGTAATAATTTTGATACCGTCCTTAGCAAATCTCGAGGACGAGATTTTTCTTAAGGGGGGTAGTGTTGTAACACCCCAAAAATTTGACCATGTTTTATTAATTAAAATTTTGCCAGGAGATTAATTTTTTTTTCTGGATCATCTTTTGATTTCAGGATCACTCCTTTCTTCTGAATTGTGGAGTTTTCCCTCCAAGTAGAAACTTTTCAAAAATAATTGTTGGACTTGAGTACCTTCTCAAGAACAATTCTTTTCATTCTGTATGATCAGTGGAAATATTTTTAAAATTATTCTTCTGAGCTTTATTCTTTTTTAAAATGGTTTCTCATAACTTTTGGAGCCTCATTTGCACTACAACCATTTGGTAACTTCACTTAAAAAATTCTACAAAATTTTGTAGAAGACATGTGAGGTTCCTACATCATTTTTATGGAAAGGAACAACTTTGTGTTTTGAAAAATTTGAGCAAACCATCCTCATCTTCATTCTCGTCCAGTTTGGTAGTTCTTACTGCAACCCCATTTTATCTTGCCCTATTACCCATGACATTTCTCCGGCTTGTAATTTACCCTACCAAACTCTTAAGTCCAGGAGATTAGAGCCAGTAGAAGATTTTAAGCACATGCAATAATAGCCTTTATATTCTGTCCAGAACTGTAGATTTGCAAAACTTAAACTAGCAAGTTTCTGGTTTTCTCAATATAACCTTGCCATCATCACCTACGCATAGAGAGACCCCAACCTAGAAATTTTGGCCATCAGAAGAGTTGCGTTGATGCCAATGGCATTCTGTCGAGCATCTTGTGTGCATGGACAGAATTGGCATGCTTATGAACTTGCATTGTGGACTTGCTCCAGCGGCCAGACTAGCATGTCCACTGAGCCTCTAGGACACCCACTCATGACCCTGTTAAGTTTAGGCGTAAGCTAGGACCTGTAGACTGCCCTGGCAAATCATCGAACACCCTGTGTGCATGCCCGGAGCGTGAGCAGAGCGCGCGTTTTGCACATGCGGTCTCCCGAGTCACCGCGACCAATTGCCGCCTCCCCCGCTCGTTCCAATCCTCTCCCCTATCCCCTAGTACTGCCCCGACGCGCCCTGCTCCTCTCAGAGTGGCAGCAATGGCCCTTTGGCGGCACACTGGCGCCCGTGACCGTCTCTGCCGTGGCCAGCGCCGCCCAACCCAGCTCAGCTCGACAGCTCGCCCGCGGAAGCAGTAGCCAGCCCGTCCGCTAGCCTCTGGCATCAGCCGGTCTTCGCCAAGTCGCTCTGGCAACAGGCCGGCGATCTTATCCTCGGCCGCCATCGTTCTTATCCTCGGAGCCACGGAACCGACCTCGATTCACCTATAAATAGGAGTCCCCAAGCCCCAGCCGAGGCATGAGCTCTTTCCTAACCCTCGAGATCCCTCTGGGACAGCTAATTGACCGGAAGTTGCCATCTCCGTCGCCTCCGGCCGAGACGCTCGCCGCCTCCCTTCGGTCAAATCCGACGCAAACCAGAGCTTCCCCTCCCCCTCCTCTTCACCATTAGCTCCACCTCGACCCCGCAAGCCCATTCCCATATCCTTTTCCACCTGAGAAAGCCTGTGGGCGGAAGCCCCCTCCATGGCAGAAGCCTCTTCCGCCATTGATGAAGCTCCGCTCATCCTCGAGCTCCCCAGCACCCCCTTCCTCCACCAATCGACGCGGTAGATCCCCCTGATCACGTGGATACGCCGGGCGTCGAAAACGATGGCCTGTAGCGCCGGCAATCATCGCCGGGACCGGCCCTCTGCTTTCTGTCCAGGCGCGCGTAGGGAGGGAGACGAACCCGACAGGTGGTCCCCACCTGTCGGTGACCCAGCCAGACGCCCCAGTGGCACAGCCCCTCGCTTGCACATTTCCTCGGGGAAGGCGTATTCCTGAAAATACGCTTTCGCTTAAGGTACGCGTAATAAACCCGAAGCGTTTTCTTTTATCTGTTTTTTTCCAAACAGGACTTTGACTACTCTTTGACTGGCTATAACTTTTAAAATAAATCTCCAAATGATTTGATTATTTTTCCTATCTCTCTCAAATTCCATCTAGTTTATTTTAGGATTTATTTGAAAATTTTCCAAAACAACTTTTTGTACTGTTTTGAGTTGTGTGTTAATTCGAACATTTTCAAAATAGGAATGGAGAGAGAAGATAACTTTCAAAGGATTTGGAGTGCTCATCACCTACCTACACATGGAAGGCAAGCATTCTGAACCCTGGCATAATATTTGTTGTGTGTTGTTTGATGTGATAACAACACCAAATTGACACGAAGTATTCGTTATTTTATGTGATGATATGATCATGCTCATGAGTGCATGATGAAGATTCCTTGCTGTTGGAATTGATATACTTGTGACAGTATTCATCCTCGTATGCCTTTCATGCCTACCGGGAGGAATCCGGAAAAGTCTCTGTCTTGGGTAGACACGAGCTTGATACTGTTATTTCGTTGAAACGAGTATATTCAGTAAGGCATGGTGTGGTATGATGAGTGGTGATTCTGACTGTTGGTGTGGTATATTTTTGTTATGCTAGTCATGCAGGAAACATTTTAACCTCCTGAGTCGACCGTAGATCGAGTCTTGTGCCAGTAATCCCCATACTTGCTTCGTGCTACCACTTGTCCCTGCCTCAGGTAGGGTACGGTTCAGTAAGTTGTCAACCCCTTTCTTAGCACACACCATATAGAGAGGCCATGGTGGAAGATACCGGCTGCATCCGGTAGGCACGCCACCTGGTCCGGGGGCATGGGTGTTTCCGGTTGGAGCCGAGGGGGTAGCTCCCCTAGTTTGCGCGCGTTATAAATTTTGTGATCCCATGCTAGTCGAGGTTGTAGCCTTCCCACTTAGAGTTTTGCTTAACGAGTGTCGTGGGTGATTCCAGGCACCGGTAAGTTAAGCTGGTGTCTGCGGGTCAGGTGTGTTTTCAATTAAAAGACCGTAAGCGGAATTAGTCCCGGTGGACTAAAGAAATCCGTTACTTATGGGTAAAGAGTACACCCTCTGCAGAGTTTATATCTATTCGAATAGCCGTGTCTGCGGTTAAGGACTACAGTCTGGAATGGGTCAAGTGTCGGTCTTAGTGTCGGTCTTCGAAGGAAAACTTATAAACCGGAATATTGATCATGACGTGTGACAAATGATGATTATGATTATTTTATTTGTGGACTAACCAATTATATTATTTGAATTATTGAGTATACCTGGGATGGTTCTACCTCCTGGTTACTCGTTGTGATAATTCTTTTATAAGCCCTTTATGTGGTGTCGCTCAGATGCCCGACTGCGGCATGCTTCTTATTTATTTTCCTTATAAGCCCTTTATGTGGTGTCGCTCAGACGCCCGACTGTGGCATGCTTGTTATTTATTTTCCTTATAAGCACTTTATGTGGTGTCGCTCAGACGCCCGACTGCGGCATGCTTGTTATTTATTTTCCTTATAAGCCCTTTATGTGGTGTCGCTCAGACGCCCGACTGTGGCATGCTTGTTATTTATTTTCCTTATAAGCCCTTTATGTGGTGTCGCTCAGACGCCCGACTGCGGCATGCTTGTTATTTATTTTCCTTATAAAGCCCTTTATGTGGTGTCGCTCAGACGCCCGACTGTGGCATGCTTGCTATTCATTTTCTTTATAAGCCCTTTATGTGGCGTCGCTCAGACGCCCGACTGAGGCATGTCTTTTATCCCTTCGAGGCATCGCTTCAGACACCTGATCGGTGCATACTATTTTTTTATTCTCTTATTACTTATTCATGCTTCATGGGAATAACCTGCTTGCGTGTGTCATGAATTTTATTTCGTAACTGACTAAGTGATTATGGAATATTTCAGTGCATGATTATCATCTGATATATTATACTTGTGTTCATAATGTTTGCGAGTACATTCAAAGTACTCACTGGCTTGTCCCTGGCTATTGTCTTGGCCAGATTCCTTGCTTGGAGAGGAGCGCAGCGACGACAGCCCAGAACCTAGGCATCGAAGATAGCAGATACGCGAAGATAGGAATTAACCAGGTCAGCTGTTCCTGTGGGAAATGGAGTCCCATGGACGCTGATGATCCGCAAACCGCTTCCGCCTTCTACCATTAGAAGCCTTTTGTTGTACTCATAGACCAGAATGGTCTTGTACTACATATTTTGTATTTTTCTTGGAATTTCTGTATCAAGATTGTGTCTCATCAGCTAACAGTAATCCTGGGGCTGGTGAGCACAAGGGCCATTTACTGGGAAATTAATATCCTAGAAAACCGGTCCTGACACAAGCCAAGTTCTATAATGAAAATTCCCACTAGTATATGAAAGTGTCAATATAGGAGACTCTCTATCATGAAGATCATGGTGCTACTTTGAAGCACAAGTGTGGAAAAATGATAGTAGCATTGCCCCTTCTCTCTTTTCTCACATTTTATTTTTTTTATTTTCTCTCTTTTCTTTTCTTTTGGTGGGCTTCTTTGGCCTCTTTTTTTATTTGGGCTTCTCTGGCCTCTTTTATTTTTCATAAAATCCGGAGACTCATCCCGACTTGTGGGGGAATCATAGTTTCCATCATCGTTTCCTCACATGGGACAATGCTCTATAATGATGATCACCACACTTTTATTTACTTACAACTCAAGAATTACAATTCGATACTTAGAACAAAATATGACTCTATATGAATGCCTTAGGCGGTGTACCGGGATGTGCAATGACTCAAGAGTGACATGTATAAAAAAATATGAATGGTGGCTTTGCCACAAATACGATGTCAACTACATGATCATGCAAAGCAATATGACAATGATGATGCGTGTCATAAATGGAATGGTGGAAGTTGCATGGAAATATATCTCGGAATGGCTATGGAAATGCCATAATAGGTAGGTATGGTGGCTGTTTTGAGGAAGGTATATGGTGGGTTTAATGCACCAGCAAAAGTTCTGCGGTACTAGAGAGGCTAGGAAAGGTGGAAGGGTGAGAGTGCGTATAATCCATGGACTCAACATTAGTCATAAAGAACTCACATACTTATTGCAAAAGTCTATTAGTTATCAAAACAAAGTACTACACGCATGCTCCTAGGGGAAGGGTTGGTAGGAGTTAACCATCGCGCGATCCCGACCTCCACACAAAGGAGGGCAATCAATAAATAAATCATGCTCCGACTTCGTCACATAACGGTTCACCATACGTGCATGCTACGGGAATCACAACCATTAACACAAGTATTTCTACCAATCCACAATTACTCACTAGCGTGTCTCTAATATTACCATCTTTATATCTCAAAAAAATCATAAGGAATCAAACTTCTCATAGTATTCAATGCACTTTATATGAAAGTTTTTATTATATCCCTCTTGGATGCCCATTATATTAGGACTAAAATCATAACCTAAGCAAATTACCATGCTGTTTAGAGACTCTCAAAATAATATAAGTGAAGCATGAGAGTTCATCAATTTCTATAAAATGAAACTACCGCCGTGCTCTACAAAGATATAAGTGAAGCACTAGAGCAAAAGACAAACTACTCCAAAAAGATATAAGTGAAAATCAATGAGTAGTCAAAAATTAAATAACTATGTGAAGACTCTCTCATCTAAGAATTTCAGATCTTAAGTATTTTATTCAACAGCAAGCAAAAGAAAAATAGCACTCCAAGAATAGCACGCATCATGTGAACGAATAAAAATTTAGGCTCAACATAGGCTAACCGATAATTGTTGATGAAGAGAGGTGGGATGCGTAACATCCCCAAGCTTAGATGCTTGAGACTCCTTGAAATATTGACTTGGGGTGCCTTGGGCATCCCCAAGCTTGAGCTTTTGTGTCTCGTTCAATCCTCTCATATCATGGTTTCACCTATTCTCAAAAACTTCATCCACACAAAACTCGAAAAGAACTCGTGAGATAGGTTAGTACACATAAGAATAAATCAACACTTCATGTACTGCCAAGACAAGTTGCACAAAAATTTCAAACATCATCTACTGTTTACTATCGTTTCCAAAATTTATATCTACCAATATAGGCTATGAAAACCATAGGATAAGTAGATAACAAAACTATGACAGCAATCTGTCCAAACAGAACAGTCTGTAGCAATCTATTAAACCAGTGTACTTCTTTAACTCAAAAATTTATGAAAATTTTGGACATGGTAAATAATTTATATGACAATACTGTGTAAAATTTTCAGAAAATTTCCATGTTCCAGTAAAATATGAAAATTCAAACACTACAGCAAAAGTTTCTGTTTTTACACAGCACACATCAAACATGCAATGCAAGCATCCTAAGGCAATTCATGGAACTTTTTATTGAAAAACAAGATTACAAATAACACCTAACAGAGAACAACAAAATAAAATGACGCTCCAAGCAAAACTCATATTATGTGACGAATAAAAATATAGCTCCAAGTAAGATATACCGATAGTGTTGAAGACGAAAGAGGGGATGCCTTCCGGGGCATCCCCAAGCTTAGGCGCATGAGTCTTCCTTCGATATTACCTTGGGGGTGCCTTGGGCATCCCCAAGCTTGGGTTCCTTTCACTCCTTATTCTCCTCATATAGGTGTCTCACCCAAAACTTGAAAACTTCAATCACACAAAACTTAACGGAAGTTCGTGAGAAGGGTTAGTGTAGTAAAGATAAATCATTCACTTAGGTACTATCAAGACAAGATTCATAATTGTTACCACGTCATACCTACTGTATTCTATTATTCCCATAATTTATATCACTCAATATAAGCTATAGAAACACTAAAACAAGTAAACTATGCATGCAAAACAGAATCTGTCAAAAAAAGAACAGTCTGTGAAGATCTGTAGCGTAACCATACTTCCCTGTCTCTAAAAATTCTGAAAAATTAGGACAATCTAGGAAATTTGTATATCAATCATGTGTAAAAAATTCAGATCAAAAGAACGTTCTGGTGAATTTACAAAGTTCCTGTATTGAGAGCAAAAGTTTCTGTTTTTGCACAGAATCAAGTCAACTATCATCCACACTATCCCAAAGGCTTTACTTGGCACTTTATTGAAACAAAAGCTATAAAACATGATTATACAGTAGCTTAATCATGTGGAAACACAAAAACAGTAGGTATAAATATTGGGTTGTCTCCCAACAAGCGCTTTTCTTTAATGCCTTTTTAGCTAGGCATGATGATTTCAATGATGCTCACATAAAAGATAAGAATTGAAACATAACAGGAGCATCATGAAGCATATGACTAGCACATTTAATTCTAACCCACTTCCTATGCATAGGGATTTTTTGAGAATTTTTTTTATGGGAACAAGAATCAACTAGCATAGGAAGGCAAAACAAGCATGACTTCAAAACTTTCAACACATAGAGAGGAAACTTGATATTATTGCAATATGTAGAAGCATAAGATCCTCTCTCATAATAATTTTCAGTAGCATCATGAACGAATTCAACAATATAACCAGCACATAAAGCATTCTTTTCATGATCTACAAGCATAGAAATTTTACTACTCTCCACACAAGAAAATTTCTTCTCATGACTAATAGTGGGAGTATCATAAAAGAATTGAATACTACAAATTGGTTCCTCCTTAAAAGAGTAATATTCAGTAAAAGGATATTCATAATTATGACAAGTATCAAAATAGTAATCATCACTCTTTTTCATCGCATAAGTATCATCACAATAGTCATCATAAGTAGGAGGCATGCAATCATTATAAAAAAATTGATCATTCAAAGTAGGGGGAATAAAAAGATCATCTTCATTAAGCATAGCATCCCCAAGCTTGGGACAAACATTAATTGCAGCAAATAAATTCTCAAACATGTCATTTTCATCAAACATAGCATCCCCAAGCCTGTGGCTTTGTATATCATAAACATAATCACTCTCATCAGTAATAGTATGAATAGCACCAATAGTATAGCAATTATTATCATCATCCTCCAAGTTGGTGCCATAAATATTTTCAAGATTATAAGAAGTATCATTATCTTCCTAATCATAATTATCACAACAAGCAATAGGCATAACAAAATCATCCTCAAGTGTATCATCTTCCACAACTATTTTTGATTCATTCTCATGAGGCCTATCAATAATGGGAGCAACATTATTTGGGAGAGATACCTCTTTACCTTTACTTTTCCTTCTTTTCTTCTTCTTCACCACATTATGTGTGGGTTTATTTAATTCCTCCAAGCTTCTTTTTGAAGAGGTTGGTTGAATAAAAAGCTCCTCCACGTTACCTGATTCATCATAAGAAAAAATAGGAGGATATTGGGAAACCTCTTCCCCTTCATTAGTATTCTCTTCATCTTCTATTTGTTTTCTTGTCTTTAAGTAATTGGCAATATAAGGATTCTCAATGCAATTTACCACGCAATACATATAGATTTCATTTAGATCAAAATCAATCATTTTCATGAGAACCCAAGCTGGAACATCCTTAGTTTTATGTTTCATTTCTTCATATCCCAAAAATAGACTAAGTTCATTATAATGATCAAGGGTAATGAGGTTATCACAATTTTTGGACACAATTTGATCATGAAATAATTCACATTGGAAATTAAAATGACCACTTTCATTGCAAAGTTCAGAAGGACGGCGAGAAATATTAAGTCTTTCAGCACAAACATATAGCCTCTCTTGCAACCATTTAGTTTCAAAATATTTATGCCTCTTATAAAATCTATCTTCCCTTTTAGGCATGTCTTCACAAACTCTATGCACTCCACAAAAATTGACATGCTTATAAGAAATCTTTTTATCATGACTAGTGCAATCATCATTAGTACTATGGATATTCAAAGAATTCATACTAACAACATTGCAATCATGCTCATCACTCGAAGATTTAGTGCCAAACATTTTAATAACTTCTTCTTCTAACACTTGAGCACAATTTTCTTTTCCATCATTTTCACGAAAGACATTAACAAGATGAAGCATATGAGGCAACCTCAATTCCATATTATTTTTTGTAGTTTTCTTTTATAAAACCAAACTAGTGAAAAACAAGAAACTAAAAGATTTAATTGCAAGATCTAAAGATATACCTTCAAGCACTCACCTCCCCGGCAACGGCGCCAGAAAAGAGCTTGATGTCTACTACACAACCTTCTTCTTGTAGACTCGTGTTGGGCCTCCAAGCGCAGAGTTTTGTAGGACAGTAGCAAATTTGCCTCAAGTGGATGACCTAAGGTTTATCAATCCGTGGGAGGCATAGGATGAAGATGGTCTCTCTCAAACAACCCTGCAACCAAATAACAAAGAGTCTCTTGTGTCCCCAACACACCCAATACAATGGCAAATTGTATAGGTGCACTAGTTCAGCGAAGAGATGGTGATACAAGTGCAATATGGATGGTAGATATAGGTTTTTGTAATCTGAAAATATAAAAACAGCAAGGTAACTAATGATAAAAGTGAGCACAAATGGTATTGCAATGCTTAGAAACAAGGCCTAGGGTTCATACTTTCACTAGTGCAAGTTCTCTCAACAATACTGACATAGTTGAATCATATGTAAATCCCTCACGTGCAACAAAGAGTTCACTCCAAAGTCACAAATAGCAGAGAACAAATGAAGAAATTATTGTAGGGTACGAAACCACCTCAAAGTTATCTTTTCCGATCAATCGTATGAGCTATCCCTATAAGTGTCACGAACAGCCCTAGAGTTTGTACTAAAATAACACCTTAAGATACACATCAACCAAAACCCTAATGTCACCTAGATACTCCAATGTCACCACGAGTACCCATGGGCTTGATTATACGATATGCATCACACAATTTTAGATTCATCATGTTCAATCCAACACAAAGAACTTCAAAGAGTGCCCCAAAGTTTCTACCGGAGAGTCAAGACGAAAACATGTGCCAACCCCTATGCATAGATTCCCAAGGTCACGGAACCCACAAGTTGATCACCAAAACATACATCAAGTGGATCAATAGAACATCCCATTGTCACCACGGATATCCCATCGCAAGACATACATCAAGTGTTCTCAAATCCTTTAAAGACTCAATTCGATAAGAAAACTTCAAAGGGAAAACTCAATTCATCACAAGAAGATAGAGAGGGGAAAACTCCATATGATTCAGCTATATTAATAAAGCTCGCGGTACATCAAGATCGTGTCACCTCAAGAACACGAGAGAGAGAGATCAAACACATAGCTACTGGTACATACCCTCAGCCCTGAGGGTGAACTACTCCCTCCTCGTCATGGAGACCGCCGGGATGATGAAGATGGCCTCCGGTGATGGTTTCCCCCTCCGGCAGGGTGCCGGAACGGGCTCCCGATTGGTTTTTCATGGCTACAGAGGCTTGCGGCGGCGGAACTCCCGATCTATGTTTCTTTCTAGAGGTTTAGGTATTTATAAGAATTTTTGGTGTCGGTCTCACGTCAAGGGGGTGCCCGAGGGGCCCACAAGCCAGGGGGGCACGCCCTAGGGTGGGGGCGCCCCCTAGGCTTGTGGCTGCCTCGTGGCTCTTCTGGCCCAACTCCGATGCCCCGTGGGTCTCTTCTAGTCCATAAAAAAATCATCATAAATTTTTATTCCGTTTGGACTCCGTTTGATATTCCTTTTCTGTAAAACTCAAAAACCCGGAAAAAACAGAAATTGGCACTGAGCTCTAGGTTAATAGGTTAGTCCCAAAAATAGTATAAAATAGCATATTAATTTATATAAAACAGCCAAAACCGATAATATAATAGCATGGAACAATCAAAAATTATAGATACGTTGGAGTCGTATCACTTGCTTCCTTTTGTGTTCGTGTTGCCACTTTTTGAAATGAAGTTGAAGATTTCGCAAATCTATTTGGAAAAGGGGCGGGAACTTTTTTTGCAATTCCTTTTTCTGATCTTGAAGTCTTTTTCCTTTTGGATTGACACCTTGCCAAGCACGGCTCGAGCACTTTGGCTCCCCCTCGTGGCCTCTCGGAACAGGCCGGCAAGGGACTGTCCCCTCGGGGGCATTCATCACTTAAACAGTCAACCCCCGCTCGGGGGTTCCGACCACGGCCCGGCGTGGCATGACGGGGCCTCGGGAGGCTCAGGCGCCACCAGAGACGGTACCCCGCGGAAAGGTAAGGAAGTCGCTTGAGCGTCAAGGGGGACTCCTGAGCAACACGCCTCAGGAGCCTCACCGATCGCGTAGCTCCGCGCCCCTTGGTGTCATCCTGGTGATCCGGACGCCCCAATTGCGGCCGAGGCCTCACCCCCTTTGGCTCATCCGGTGATTCAGACGCCCCAACGGTGCTCGAGGTCTGCTCGGGATCGGGCCCTGCCGACGCAGAGCGCCACTTGAGCGTTAGAGGGGGGGTTCCTAGGCAATGCGTCTCGGGAACCTCACCGATCGTGCAGCTCCGCGCCCCTTGGTCTCATCCTGGTGATCCAGATGCTCCAATTGTTGCCTCGGCCTCGCCCCCATTGGTCTCGTCCTGGTGATCTGGACGTCCCAACGGTGGTCGAGGTCTGCTCAGGATCGGGCCCCGTCGACGTAGAGTGCAAAAAGGGCTCCTGGACCACCCCGCGAGCGAGGAAGAAGCTCTCCCAGGCGGGCTCCTCGACCTCCCTAGGCGCTCCGCCTACACTTCACTGCGCTCGACCCCGCCGCGACCCAACGAGCTAAGTACACCCGCCTAACGAAAGCAGAACCTTCTAGTCAGTTAATGGCCCGAACGCCGGGCAGGGGGCATGAGCGCTAACGTGAAAGTGCAGGCACTACGGTTCGCTACGCAACTCCGTCGGGATCTTTGTGGCCCCAGGAGCAAGGGAGAGCAACGCGAGGAAGGTACTCCGGTCGCTCTATGCGGCGGGGTTAAGGGTCAGTCCTTGGGGGCGGCATGCTCCCCCTTAGGAGGGCCCGCCCCGCGAGGGCCCGACCGGGTGACGTTGCCGGTCTTAGCGCAGTACCCTCGCGGACTCCTCCGGAGGCACCGCGGCGCACCGGCGATGACCCAAGGCCCCGCAGGAGAAGCAGGGACGCGCCACGCAAAACCAACCATCGACAGTGCTAAAGGGAGAAGGGATACAAAGGTAAAAACGCGATAGTTAACGCCCCCAGGGGCCAGGTGTTGCATGTCTTGACAGGAGATGGGAAGATAAAACAGGGGAGGACTAGGCGGAGGAGCCGCTGTCGCCGCCCGGACCGTCGCCCGCTGCGGTGCCGGAGTCGTCGCTCTCGTTGGGGAGAGGCTCCTGGATGAACCGCTCCACCAAGGACTCCACGTGCGGGCGCGTCTCGTCCCTGAGGGGCCTCTGGAGCTCCTCGGGCACCGGCTCCATGACGCGGAAGAGGTCAAGCTCGGGGACGAAGCGCCGAAGGTTGGAGAAGACGCATGTCAGCGCGAGGTCTAGGAGGTCGCGCGCGCTGGACATGTTGTCCTCGTCAACCCAGGAGACGCCAGTCTCCAGCGCCTCCACCACCTTGTCGAAGAAGTTGAGGTAGCCCCCGTCACCGTGCACGCACGGCTGCGCAGGGGCCTCCCCGACGAACTGACTCACCGCACCGACCGCGCGGAGAGCGACGTCCCGGTACTGCGTGGCGCGCTACGCCTCTAGCATCTTCGCATGGGCCACCTCGTCCTGGGCGGCCTGCACGGCGTCGGCGGCCCCCTGGACCTGGGTCTGGAGCGACGCCAGCTCTGCCCGAGCCTCCATCTCGCCCCTGAGCGTGGCTTGGAGGGTGGCCTCGGCTTCCGCGAGCTGGACCCTCAGCGCATCAGCCTCCTCCTGGAGTTCCCCGAGCTTGCGCCTCTTGGGCGCGGGCGTCCGGGGAGGGGGAACAATCAAGACTGGCGCGGCAGCCGCGATTATAAGAGAAGGAAGCGGGAGGCAAGGAACTTACTCATCAATGATGGCCCAGCGTCGATGGATTTGGGCTGGCCTTGAGGGCCCCCCGCCGCTGCCTCCGGGGGCCGCCGATGAAGCCGGGGGCTCCGGACGCTTCCCAGCACCTGCCGCGCTCCCGCTGGACGCCATGGGTGAGCAAAGCAGAGGAGGAAGACGAGGAAGGTAACTTGGAAGGAAGAGAAGCGAGAGGGCGCGGCAAGATGGCAAGGCCCCCCGAGCGGGGCGGATTTATAGGCGCAACCGCTGCACGCGGGGCGACGTGGGAAGTGGAGTCGCCAGGCACCTCGTGCGGCGTGTGCTAGGTTCTGGCGTGCTCTCCTGCCTCACGTCGCTTCCCCTACCCCCGTCGGGTCACATCCACGTGGCCCAAGATGGGAGAGGACGCAAGGGGTCAACAACATTCAAAGAAGGATAATGATGGCCAAGGAGGCGCGTAGGCCAGGCGTCAATCCGACCCTGGGCAGTTACCGACGTCCTCGGGGAGCTGAGACGCCCACGCCCCGCGGTGCGCCACGCGTCGAATCGGACCCGCAGGCGATTGGGCCCCACGGCGCTCCGGCTCATCCACCGTGGCTTTGCCCCGAATCTAGCTCGAGCGCGCCTCGGGCCCGGGGGCTACTGTCGGCGTTCTGGATACCAGGGTACCCAGACTTGCCTTCCTGCGGCCCAAGGCGTGGCCCACCGCGACGACCAAGTACGGCCCTGCACTGCGACGCCGGCACAAGGCCCTCACGAGACCGACGGACTCGCGAGGGAGGCAGTGCCACAAACCACGGGGAGGCAGGCCTCCTCAAGCCTCCTCCCGAGCGGCGGAGATCCCTATGCAACACGCGACCTCAGGAGGCCGAGGGTGACGCCAGCTTGGCCTGGCGGGCGCCAGCACGCCAGAGGGGACGGTTTCCCCTTTGGTGCAAAGGAGGCAGGAACGTACGCGAGTTCCCAAAGCGCCCCCCAAAGGTTTCCATTACGGTGCAACGAGACCGGGTCAGCGAGCGCAGCAGGACGGGTGTCACCGGCGAGCCCACCACCGCGTCACCACCACCAACTTTGCAGGCGAACACCGCCTTTCGTCAGGATAAGATGTACCTCCTGTCCCGCTTCAAATTTGGCCATTGTGGGATCCCTTCCCGCCATTGCGATAAGGGAAGAGGACCCAGGCCGCTATAAATAGAGGCTAGGTAGCTCGGTAGAAGGGAGGCACCACCCGGCAAACACACAGCTGTACTAGTTCGTCCACAAACCTCCTCGTGAGGCAATCCACCAAAGGCAGGAGTAGGGTTTTACGCTTCCCAGCGGCCCGAACCTGGGTAAACTCTTGTGTGCCATCGTCTTCCTCGCCATCGAGCGGGCTTATTGTGTTGTGAGCTTGTAGGGGGCGAAGGTGTTGGGGAACCTTCGCACACGCCCCTGGGTTCGAATTCCTTAGGGTTTTGCGGAGCAGGGAGCCGGACAGTAGCCGGACGGGGGGGGGGGGGGGGGAGGGTTCTTAGCCACATTACTTGTCTGTCTCAGAGAGGAAGGGTTCAGGCTAGCCGGCGAGCCCCCGGGTCCGGGGAGCCAGACCCGGACGCTCGCTTTGAGAAGCGAAGTGCTTTTGGTGAAATCGAAAGGGCGGGCCCCAACTGCTGGCTTGGGGCACCCGTTGCATTCATTGAGTCCCAAAAGAGGGTGGGAAGGTACATACATACACTATTTCTCTTTTAGCAGTAAAACGGACGAAGGAGCGCCGCGTTCCACGGGCGCTCCGTCTCCTCGCCGGAGGCGTCTCTTTTGTGCTTCTGCGGCTTCTGGGCGTCTATTAGATAGTACGCGTTGTTGTGCAGCGCCTTGCTGATGATGAAAGGGCCCTCCCATGGGGAGAACAGCTTGTGCTGGCCGGCGGTTCGCTGGATCCGCCTAAGCACCAGGTCCCCCTCGCGGAAGGAGAGGGGTCGGATCCGCTTGCTGTGGTAGTGCCGGAGCTTCTATTGGTAGATGGCCGTTCGGCTCAGGGCCAGCTCGCGTGCTTCTTGGAGTAGGTCGACGCCATCTTCTCTTGCTTCTTTTGCATCCTTCTCCGTGTACAGGGTGAATCGAGGCGAATCGAACTCAATGTCCTTAGGGATGACCGCCTCGGACCCGTACACGAGAAAGAAAGGGTGAAGCCGGTTGACTGGTTGGGTGTGGTCCTGAGGCTCCACAAGACAGCTGGCAGCTCCTCGATCCAGCAGCCGGCTGATCGCACGAGTGGCGCCATGAGCTGGGGCTTGAGGCCGACCAGGATCAGGCCGTTTGCCCTCTCCGCCTGGCCATTTGATTGTGGGTGAGCCACCGATGCAAGATCGAGCCGGATGCCCTCCTGGGAGCAGAAACGCGCCATCGCGCCCTTGGCGAAATTGGTGCCGTTGTCTGTGATGATGCTGTGGGGGACGCCATAGTGGACCGTGATGTCCTTGATGAACCGGACGGCCGTGGGGCCCGTTCAGTTTCTTGATGGGCCTGGCCTCAATCCACTTGGTGAATTTGTCGACGGCCACCAGTAGGTGTGTCATTCCGCCTCGTGCGGTCTTGAACGGCCCCACCATGTCCAGCCCCCAAACAGCAAAAGGCCACGAAAGTGGGATGGACTGGAGGGCTGTGGCCGACAGGTGGCTCTGTGTGCTGAAGTGCTGACACCCCTCACACTTATCAAACAGCTGCTTCGCTTCCTCCAAGGTTGTCGGTCAGTAGAAACCGTGGCGGAATGCCTTGGCCAGCAGGGTTCCGGAGGCGGCGTGATGCCCGCACTCGCCTTGATGGATGTCTCGGAGGATCTCTTGCCCCTTCTCCAGCTCGACGCAGCGTTGGAACACGCCGGTTGCGCTGCGATGGACCAACTCATGGTTGATGATGCTGTAGGCGGGAGCCTGGCGCTGGATTTGCCAGGCCGTAGCCTCGTCGGGAGGGAGCTCGGCATGCAGGAGGAAGGTTAGGATGGGTTGGGCCCAGGTGGGGGCCGTGACAGGAGCCGGCACTGGCTCGGGGTGGACTTTGGGGCCAGCCGTAGCCCCTGGGTTAGTAGCCGGAGCCCCCGGGCCCGAGCCGTCAGTCCCCGGGGCTGGCAGATCGATCGCCATTAGGACGACCGCGGGGGCGTTAGTTGTCGGAGCCAGCTGAGCTGATGCGGCGGTTGGAGCCGGCGGGGTTGACGGAGCCGCCGGGCTTGACAAGGGGCAGGCGGGGTCAGCTGGCACGAAGATGGACTCCGATTCAGCTGAGGGTTTGATCGACGGCTTGCGTAGCCGCTCGAGGGAAACGCCGGCTGGGATTGCCTACAGGGTGGAGCCGATTTTGGCCAGCGTGTCCGCCGCCTCATTGTCCGCCTGGGGGACATGATGGAGCTCACACCCCTCGAAGGAGCCGGTGCGTTGTTGGATGAGGAAGCGGTAGCTAGCCATGTTGGCGTCCTTGGCGTCCCATTCGCAGTCAGCGGTCATTGCAGCCACGTGGGACCGGTCGTGGAGGTCACGTCTTGTCACCGTACGCAGGTTCGGTGGAAGGGGACCGGTGCTTGCCCGCCCGGGGGTCAGCGGTAGAGCCAGCCGTTTGTCACGCCCGCTGGCTGCTCGTCAGGCGGCCGTGCACCAGCCGGCCGGGGGCCAGCCGGCTGCAAGCCAGCCGACCGCGTGTCAGCCGGCCACGCGCTAGCCGGCTGTGGGCCAGCCGGCCGTTCGCTAGCTGGCCGATTGCCAGTCGGCCGTATTGTTTTGAAAAGGGGCCGAACCCTCCTGCTTTGGCATACCCAGGGGTTATATCCTCGTCTGGTTCCTACATATTCTACGAAGATCTTTATCGGTTGAACCTCTATGTCAAGGATTCTGTTAATCCCGTATGTTGTTCCCTTTGTTTATCGGTATGTTGCTTGCCCGAGATTCGATCGTCCGTATCTCCATACCTAGTTCAATCTCGTTACCGGCAAGTCTCTTTACTCATTCCGTAATACAAGTTCCCGTGGCTAACTCTTTAGTCACTTTGCTTGCAAGGCTCATTGTGATGTTGTATTACCGAGTGGGCCCTGAGATACCTCTTCGTCACATGGAGTAACAAATCCCAGTCTTGATCCATGTTAACTCTAACTGTAACAGCCCAGATGATTCCATTGCCTTTTGTAATATATTCTCATGTGGAACCTTCTAAGTTTGCCTTCATGTGGTTGAATAGAAATAATTTGTGCTTCATGACTTTCATCATTCATCATGGCATCATGGCATCATCACATAAATTATGTTGCATCATATGCTTGTGCTTGTTGTGAGTGGGTGTTTTGTGGTGTGGTGTGGAGAGAGCTTCATGTGATGTCTTGGTAGAAAACCCCTCCTCAATCTCTATAGAAACTTGCCCAATTCTCTCTTTCCAAATAATGCAACATGTGATTATTTTACTTGCTCTTTAATTTTCATAAAAATGTTGCACTCCTTTCTAATATTATGGTTATCATTGTTAACTAACTCTCATCCTGGTTTCAACATGTTGGCATTTTGCAACCTTGCAAAACAGATCCCATATAAATAAAAGTGGTTTATTTTATTCACCCTAAAAATGCTAAAACCATTTTTATTAAATAGGGCATGTTTTTGTGATTCCAAACATATTTTCTTTTCCCCAAAGCCCATCTCTCTTTTCTCTTTGATTTATTTGCAACATGGGGTTTTATAAAAAAAAAGAGACGAAAAAACATGTTCTTCTGTGCGGAGAGAGAAAAGCCAGAGTGTTGGGCCTCTCCTGGCCCAACAGCAGCGAGCCCAGCTACAACCGTAGCCCACCTGCGCAGCCACCAGCCCATGAATGGACGAGCGTCTTCGTTCTCCTGTACAGCTTCCATCCAGAGAGCCACGTCGATCACCTCCGCGATTTGACGGCCGGAGCTCGTCCGAGCGTCGTATAAAAGGTGTCCCAGCCCTAGCCCGAACCGCCCTCGCCCCATTTCCTCCCTCACCTCTGCCCGCCGCCGCTCAGGTGAGTTGCCCACGCTAGAGCCGTCGCCTGTCGGCCATGACCTGGCCGAGCTCAAGCTCGTGCTCGGGGTAGTGCCTCCGCCTCGTCTCCGACCTCCCAGACGGCGTGGATCGAACCCTGGGAGCCCCATCCGTCTTCTTCGACTCCACACGCGACGCCTCCGAGCCCGAAGCCCCTCTCCCACGTGGTCTTCTTCCCCTTCGTTTCGGCAGGAGATCGCCGAAGTTCGTCGCCTAGTCGCCGTCGTCCCGCCGCGTCCCTGACCGTCTCGCCATGTCAAGGTAGTTAGTTACCTTCCGCTCTCCCTCCCTGCCGTGTCTCGCCGTCGGTAGCACCCCGTAGGGCTCGTTTTCGTCGTGCCATTGCTGCGCTCTCCGCGCTCCGGGGAAAAACCTGAAGCTTTCTTCAGAGAGGAGGCTCGGATTTTTATTGCTTCGTCTCCGCGGTTTTTCCGTACCAGCGCGCACCCCGCATCCCCGCGCGTGCACCGGCCCGCGTCATGCCTAGCTCGCTAGCACAGCTCGCCTCTTCCGTCAGTGCATGCCGCCTCTGTGCCCGAGCTCGAGGTCCTCGCCGCCATGCGTCGCAGGCCCCGCAAGCCCCCGGGAATGGAACCCCAAAGGGATTCCGCACCCCCGCCGATGCCCCGCCTCGCTGGATGTGGACGGTGGTGGCCGCCGATGCCGCCGTTGCCTCCTGCCCGTCTGAGGTTGAAGAAGGGCTAGCCTCCGCCGGGGGTCAACTCAATAGAGTCCGAGCCCTTTTAGTAGCAAGCCCAGCCATGCTAGCCCAGTGGTTTGCCCGAGCCCCCGCGACCGAGAGGTCCTGGGTTCAAAACCCCACCGGCGCCCTTTTATTTTCCCTTTGTTTCCCCCGCTGACAGTGGGCCCGGTCCCACATGTAAGCAGCTGCTAGGGACCCTGGCTCTATGCCATGTGGCCCTCCTTTTTTTGTTTATTTTATTTTGTGTTTTGATTCTTTTTGTGCATTTGTGTGTTTTTTCCTTTTAAGGAAATATGATGTTTTGGCCTTTTCCCAAATCTGTCTATGTTTTAGGACATGCCAAATCTGGCATATGACATGTCATAAGTGAATGGTCATATTTTCTAATGCATTTGGGAGAGTTTTATCTACAAGAATATAGGCATGTGGCATATGATTTTGGGGTAGAAAAATCCCAGGAATCCATTGGTGATATTAGTGTTATCATTTATGCAAGTTTGTGGAAATGCTATTTTATTAAATCATGCCATTTAGTTTTATTCACGTAAATAAATGCTTGCTCTATTTAAAATCTTGCCAACATGTATTGTGTTCTCTTGTGTATGTGCTAGCCGCTAGTAGTCTTATTTGTCATGATAACTCGCTATACAAGTGGCATTCTTGATGAAAACATGTTGTAAAAATTCTGTTTACATGTGCAAATATTGCTAAGTGTTGGAAATCTGTTAACATGATAGCATATAGTCTTGATGATTCCCATGATTCCTTTGTTCCTTTGAGTATGGCTTAATGACATGAATTGTGGTACAAGTTACCCTCTGTCATCTTGTGCAAATAGTTTGTGAAAAGAGGTTTGGCATCATAGATAGTTTTGTTGCTCAATATGTCATCCTGTTAAAACTGCCATGTTTCACCCAAGTATTTTTTCTCCAAGTCTGAGAAACAGATTATTTCAGCATGCCATATTGTGAGGATGCTACCATGTGATCTGTGATGTTTTAGCTCATGCTCAGTGCTAGTGTTTTGTTGTAGATGTTGCCCTCTATCACCCTGTTAAAATTCATGCCATGAAAGTTGTTGTAGCATATATAAATAATGCTGTCAATATGCCATCTGGTTAACTGATTCAACATGACATGTTGTGAGCATATTTGCCATTGATCCATGCTTCCTTTCATGTTGCTGTAGATAGATGACTTGTTAAGCTTGCTGTGTACTTCATGCCCATGCCTTGGTTGAGATTCAAAACTTCCTGTAGCTCTGGATATGTGTGTTGCAAGTTGACATATTGCTGTTTGTGGACATATTGTGTGTAGAATTGTTTTGTGACTTGTGGGAGCTATACTCCATCGTTTTGCATGATCTTTGGGTCTATTCCTGATGGATTTTCATTTCCTATCCAGTGGAATCCTTGGAATACCAAGGAATAGCCCATGGCCTTCCTCATTTTGTGTTTTGCCTCTATTAACGTTCGTACCTTGCCGTGAGTGTACCGTGAGCTACGTTACTCCGTTTGCAACGTTCTACATATGCATTTGCATTGATTTTGCATGAAGCATTCATATTTTCCATGATCATGCATGTTCAAATAACTAAAATTGAGGTTCTGTCCAGAATACTAAAGAACTTAATAAGTGCATGAGAAACATGACTAGCTTAGGGTTGCCATGTTAAATACTTAAACTTGGTCATGCATCATCTTGTTTGTGCATTGCACCTTGTTTGTATGTTTATTTGGTGATGTTTCTCTTTGGGTAGACGCGAGTGTTGAGCCTGAGTATGAGGATCCCGGAGAGTACAACTAGGAGGACCCAGCTCTTTGTCCCTCTGAAGAACCAACAGGCAAGATGATCATACCCGGATCCCGACACTATTTTTGTCTTGCTAGTTGTCTCGCTTTTACCGTTATGTTTTCTGTTACCTACAACTTAAACTGTCAGCCTCCTAAATTGCCATGAAAGCCTCTAACCCCTCCACCACCTAGCAAACATTGATTGGCTATGTTACCGCTGCTCAACCCTTATCTTATAGCGTTGCTAGTTGCAGGTGCAAGCTTTCCATGTGTCAACATGGATTTTATTTATATCACTCTATTTATTGTTATTTAAATTAATGCACATATATATCTGGCAACGGTGGAAGGCTTGGCCTTTTGCCCGGTGTTTTGTTCCGCTTTTGCCGCACTAGTTCCGAGTACCGGTGTTATATTCCATATTTTGCGCTCCTAACATGCTCGGGGTTGTTATGGGGACCCCCTTGACCATTCATTTTAGATTAAAACTTGTCTGGCAAGGCCCAACTTTCGTACTACATTTGCTAAACAACTTAATAAAAATTGCATAGGGCATAGCTACCCCGTGGATAATTAATCAACCCCCGGGCCAGTGCTCCTCATGAGTGTTGGTCCGAACTAGAGCACTGTGCGGGGCCAACCCGGGGCAACTCGGGAGATGTCTATCAGGCCCTGTACACTAGCTTATCCGGTCGTGTCCTGAGAACGAGATACGCGGCTCCTATCGGGTTCGTCGACACGCCGGGCGGTCTTGCTAGACTTGTTTTACCTTTCTCTAATGTCTTGCGCGAGGAATTCCGATTTTTCTTCGGGCTATCTCGAGGTTGCGGTTTTCCAGTGGAATTGCCGAGGAAGATCACGAGATTCGTGGTCGAGGTTATTCCCGCGGCGTGTGGTTAGTTTGTGATGGATGAGTTGGAGCACCCCTGCAGGGTTTAATCTTTCGGAAAGCCATGCCCGCGGTTACGTGGCAACTTGGAAATTTGTTTAACACCCGGTAATAGTAAACTTGAAGTAAACTCAATAAAATACACCAATTGTGTGCGTAACCGTGACTGTCTCTGCTCGTGAACATGAACCGAGAGAGAACATGGTGGGGTTATGATTGACGTAAGTAGGTGTTCAGGATCACTTAGTGATCATGCTAGTTCTCGTCCATCTTACGTAGACCACCATATTTACATTCATGTTCTCGTAAGATTAGCCACCAAGTACATGCTTAGCGCTTGCTGCAGCCTCACCACTTAACCTTTCCTCACCCAATGGCTTACATAGTTTCGGTACCCGGGTTATGAGATTGCTGAGTCCCTGTGGCTCACAGATTACAACAATACAGGTACAGGTGTTGACGAGTACGTGTCAGATGACGTGTCGCAGCTCTAGTGGGAGTATGATGAAGAACGTGGTCGGATGTATGTTACGTATCCAGACGAGTAGGGAGCTTCGTGGTGGTGATCCTGGGATAGCAAGACGGTTTATCATTGCTTCTTTTATCGTTTGTTTTCGTCTATAGCCGGACCTTGCCGTCTGAATGATGTATGAATAAATTTGTGTGGACTTGTAAGATAGCTTGTGGCGAGTGTAAGCCAACTCATATACTCATCTCTTCCTACATGTATGCAATGTTTTACTGTACTTGCGAACGACAAGATGCGCTTCTAACCCCGTCGAGGCCGCAAGCCTTAATAGGGATAGGACCACATCTTGGGTGTGACAAGTTGGTAGTCAGAGCCATACCGACCATAGGAGCCCCTTGCTTGATCGAACTTGGCCGATTCGAGTCTAGTGAAAAACTATTTTGAGTCTAGTTATATCGGAGAGTAGGATTCTTTTACTCCTCTTCTATACTCTGGTGAGGTATTCGACTTAGGAATCTTCATTCTACTCCTCTTCTCGCTCTAAATTTTTTAGGATCACGCGGGTAGTTTGGAAACTATATGATGCCGATGTGAAGGAATTCTGTCTTGGTGCCTCCTGTTATCGAGGAGTAGAGCTCCGAGGGATTTTTGCACATCATTATCATTTAGTTTCCTTAGTATCTCAGGACGGAGGATGTTCGAAATTGCTTCAATACTTTTCGTGGCGAGATAAGTTTGGAGTCACCCAGTACTGGGGAGAGCATCCAGGGTACTGCCATGTTTAGTATCGTTGTGTTTTCGAGTGTCTGAGGTAGACGAGTTTGCGGAGTTTCTTGGTTTATGGTGTGGAAGGTTGCGGGTGCAGTTGTAGCTGATTACCTTGGGTACGTTCCTGGGTCCGCAACCCGAATCGCATAAACAAGAAAGACTTCGGAAATTCTTAGGTGGGAATTCTAGTAGTTCTTAGGATCATCTTCCGACAGATGTATAATGGTTGTACATTTGTTCCGAGCAACCTTAGCTCAATACTTTTGTGTTATAATGGTGTTATCAAGATCCTGCAGAAAGTGTTCTTACTATTTGCAGTTTGAATGCAATTGATGATATTCCGTCGCAATTCTTTCAAGCCATTGATTCAGCTTATTTCTATCATCTTTTCAATGGTGTGCTGATAATCTTGTCCATCTTCAGGATGGCTCCGGCAACTCGTGGGAACCCAGGTCATGAGGGGGAGCAGTCTGATCCTCCACCACCCCCACCACCACCTCCACCTCCGGAGGCTTGGCAAGCAGTGATGGCCGCAACCAATGCGAATACCCAGATGTTGCTCAGGTTGCTGCAGGAAAGAGAGCAGGGACAGCAAGGCCATCAAGGGAATTTTCATAATCAGCCGCAGTTTGCCACTCTGAACCAGTTCCTCGCAAATCAACCCAAGTCGTTCACCTATTGTGAGCAGCCTCTCGATGCAGACGATTGGCTCCGTGACATGAACATGCATTTTGAGTGCAGCAATGTCAGACCTGCGGACTTTGTCAGGTTCGCGACTTTCCAGCTCAAGGGTCAGGCAGCAGATTGGTGGCAGCAGTACAAGGATTCCAAGGGCGATCGTGTTATCAGCTGGGATGATTTATGTCGTGACTTCAGAGCTCATCATATCCCGACGAGCTTTGTCGAGGAGATGCGTGAGAAGTTCAGGAATTTGAAGCAGGGGAGCAAGTCTGTCTATCAGTATAATATCGAGTTCCAGAATCTGTCCCGCTATGCTAAGCAAGATGTTCTAGATGAGAAGTCAAAGATTTACCAGTTCAGAGGTGGTCTCAAGGATGAACTTCAGCCAGGTCTAGTCCTGCACGAGCCTCGTGAGTTTGATCAGTTCTACAACATGGCTCTAAAGGTCGAGGCAACTCAGCTCAGGTTGGAGAACTCAAGGAAGCGTTTCATGGACTCCAACTCTTCTTCTTCCAGCTCTCAGATTGTTCCTAAGCAGCAGAAGTATTGGGTTCCTCCTCCTCCTCCATTTCGTCCTCCTCAGCAGTAGAGGTAGCACGGTGGTCGTGGCCCTTCCCACCCACCCAACCCAGGTTTTCAGCAGAGGCCTCAGGCACCCAGGTCAGCAAATGCTCCTCCTCCAGGCAGCTTCCGTCTGCTCTCAGAGGTTACTTGTCACAAGTGTGGTCAGAAGGGCCATTACTCCAACAAGTGCAACAACCAGCGGCGTCTTCCGCCTCCTCCTCCTATCAGGCCCCCAGGCAGTGCTATGGTGAAGCACAATCCCAAGGCAGCAAGAGTGAACATGGTTAATGCAGCTGAAGCAGAGGATTCTTCTAATGTCATAATGGGTAATCTCTTGGTTAATTCTATCCCTGCAAAAGTTTTGTTTGATACTGGTGCATCGCATTCATTCATGTCTAGGCCATTTGCTCTCAAGCATGATTTCGATTCCGAGATGTTGAGTAAACCTTTGGGTATGGTTTCTCCGGGTTTGGCAATGAAGACCACCTCGGTGATTCCAGATGTCTCTATTAGGATGGGCAATTATTCCTTCCTGGCTTCTCCTTATGTTCTCGGCAATTCCAATATTGATCTTATTCTTGGCATGGATTTTCTGGCGATGAACAAGGCTTATGTTGATTGCAAAGCTAAAGAAGTCCAATTGACTCATCCTTCTGAAGATGTGATCATTTTCGCTGCTCGCGTTGACACGATTCGTCTATTTTCTCTCAATGAGAAGGGTGAACTTTCTGCCATCTCTCAAATTCCCATTGTCTCGGAGTATGAAGATGTCTTTCCAGAAGAGTTGCCAGGAATGCCTCCTCACCGGCCAGTTGAGTTTGTGATTGAAATCGAGCCTGGAACTGAACCGGTGTGCAAGCGTCCTTATAAGCTTGGCCCCGAAGAGCTGAAAGAATTGAAGAAACAGCTAGATGAACAAGACCGTCTGGGTCTGATCAGACCAAGTTCTTCACCTTGGGGTTGTGGTATTCTGTTTGTCAAGAAGAAGGATGGCACGGACCGACTATGTGTCGATTACCGTCCATTGAATAAGAAGACAATCAGGAACAAGTACCCACTTCCCAACATCAATGAGTTGTTTGAGCAACTGAAAGGTGCCAAGGTTTTCTCGAAGTTAGATCTCCGTATGGGCTATCATCACATCCGTATTCGTGAAGAAGATATTCCAAAGACTGCTTTCAGGACGAGTTTTGGCTCTTATGAGTACACCGTCATGTCTTTTGGTCTAGCAAATGCGCCTCCGACCTTCTCCAGAATGATGAACTTCATATTCTCTCCTTTCAAGAATGAGTTCGTCTTGGTGTATTTGGATGACATCCTTGTGTTCTTGGAAACCGAAGAAGAGCATGCAGAGCATCTCCGACTTGTGCTGGACAAGTTAAGAGAGCATCGGTTCTATGCAAAGTTCTCGAAGTGTGAGTTTTGGCTCAATGAAGTGGTGTACCTTGGGCATGTCATCTCTGCCGAGGGCATTAAAGTGCACCCTGAGAAAGTTGAGGCAATTGTGAAGTGGGAGCCTCCTCAGAATGTCAAGCAGCTTAGAAGCTTCCTCGGCCTTGCAAGTTACTGCAAAAGATTCGTTGAGAACTTCTCTCAAATTGCTAAGCCTCTGTCCAACCTCCTTCAGAAGAACGTCAAGTATGTGTGGTCTCCTGAGTGTTATGTGGCGTTCAATACACTCAAAGAGAAGCTGACTTCAGCTCCAGTTCTTGTTCCTCCCGAGCAATCCAAGCCTTTCCAATTATTTTGTGATGCTTCCCTCTAAGGTCTCGGTGGTGTTCTCATGCAATATAAGAAGGTTGTGGCTTATACCTCGCGTCAGCTGAAGCCTTGGTAGAAAACCCCTCCTCAATCTCTATAGAAACTTGCCCAATTCACTCTTTCCAAATAATGCAACATGTGATTATTTTACTTGCTCTTTAATTTTCATAAAAATGTTGCACTCCTTTCTAATATTCTGGTTATCATTGTTAACTAACCCTCATCCAGGTTTCAACATGTTGGCATTTTGCAACCTTGCAAAACAGATCCCATATAAATAAAAGTGGTTTATTTTATTCGCCCTAAAAATGCTAAAACCATTTTTATTAAATAGGGCATGTTTTTTTGATTCCAAACATATTTTCTTTTCCCCAAAGCCCATCTCTCTTTTCTCTGTGATTTATTTGCAACATGGGGTTTTATAAAAAAAAGAGAAAAAAAAACTTGTTCTTTTGTGCGGAGAGAGAGAAGCAAGCGTGTTGGGCCTCTCCTGGCCCAACACCAGCGAGCCCAGCTACAACCGCAGCCCACCTGCGCAGCCACCATCCCACGAACGGATGAGCGCCTTCGTTCTCCTGTACGACTTCCATCCAGAGAGCCACGTCGATCACCTCCGCGATTTGACCGCCGGAGCTCGTCCGAGCGTCGTATAAAAGGTGTCCCAGCCCTAGCCCGAACCGCCCTCGCCCCATTTCCTCCCTCACCTCTGCCCGCCGCCGCTCAGGTGAGTTGCCCACGCTAGAGCCGTCGCCTGTCGGCCATGACCTGGCCGAGCTCAAGCTCGTGCTCGGGGTAGTGCCTCCGCCTCGTCTCCGACCTCCCAGACGGCGTGGATCGAACCCTGGGAGCCCCATCCGTCTTCTTCGACTCCGCACGCGACGCCTTCGAGCCCGAAGCCCCTCTCCCACGTGGTCTTCTTCCCCTTCGTTTCGGGCAGTAGATCGCCGAAGTTCGTCGCCTAGTCGCCGTCGTCCCGCCGCGTCCCCGACCGTCTCGCCATGTCAAGGTAGTTAGTTACCTTCCGCTCTCCCTCCCTGCCGTGTCTCGCCGTCGGTAGCACCCCGTAGGGCTCGTTTTCGTCGTGCCATTGCTGCGCTCTCCGCGCTCCGGGGAAAAACCTGAAGCTTTCTTCAGAGAGGAGGCTCGGGTTTTTATTGCTTCGTCTCCGCGGTTTTTCCGTACCAGCGCGCACCTCGCATCCCCGCGCGTGCACCGGCCCGCGTCATGCCTAGCTCGCTAGCACAGCTCGCCTCTTCCGTCAGTGCATGCCGCCTCTATGCCCGAGCTCGAGGTCCTCGCCGCCATGCGTCGCAGGCCCCGCAAGCCCCGGGAATGGAACCCCAAAGGGATTCCGCACCCCCGCCGATGCCCCACCTCGCTGGATGTGGACCGTGGTGGCCGCCGATGCCGCCGTTGCCTCCTGCCCGTCTGAGGTTGAAGAAGGGCTAGCCTCCGCCGGGGGTCAACTCAATAGAGCCCGAGCCCTTTTAGTAGCAAGCCCAGCCGTGCTAGCCTAGTGGTTTGCCCGAGCCCCCGCGACCGAGAGGTCCTGGGTTCGAAACCGCACCGGCGCCCTTTTATTTTCCCTTTGTTTCCCCCGCTGACAGTGGGCCCGGTCCCACATGTAAGCAGCTACTAGGGACCCTGGCTCTATGCCATGTGGCCCTCCTTTTTTTGTTTATTTTATTTTGTGTTTTGATTGTTTTTGTGCATTTGTGTGTTTTTTCCTTTTAAGGAAATATTTGCCATTGATCCATGCTTCCTTTCATGTTGCTGTAGATAGATGATTTGTTAAGCTTGCTGTGTACTTCATGCCCATGCCTTGGTTGAGATTTAAAACTTCCTGTAGCTCTGGATATGTGTGTTGCAAGTTGACATGTTGCTGTTTGTGGACAGATTGTGTGTAGAATTGTTTTGTGACTTGTGGGAGCTATATTCCATCGTTTTGCATGATCTTTGGGTCTATTCTTGATGGATTTTCATTTGCTATCCAGTGGCAGCCTTGGAATACTAAGGAATAGCCCATGGCCTTCCTCATTTTGTGTTTTGCCTCTGTTAACGTTCGTACCTTGCCGTGAGTGTACCGTGAGCTACGTTACTCCGTTTGCAACGTTCTACATATGCATTTGCATTGATTTTGCATGAAGCATTCATATTTTCCATGATCATGCATGTTCAAATAACTAAACTTGAGGTTCTGTCCAGAATACTAAAGAACTTAATAAGTGCATGAGAAACATGACTAGCTTAGGGTTGCCATGTTAAATACTTAAACTTGGTCATGCATAATCTTTTTGTGCATTGCACCTTGTTTGTATGTTTATTTGGTGCTGTTTCTCTTTGGGTAGACGCGAGTGTTGAGTCTGAGTACGAGGATCCCGGAGAGTACAACTACGAGGACCTAGCTCTTTGTCCCTCTGAAGAACCAACAGACAAGATGATCATACCCGGATCCCAACACTATTTTTGTCTTGCTAGTTGTCTCGCTTCTACCGTTATGTTTTCCGTTACCTACCACTTAAACTGTCAGCCTCCTAAATAGCCATGAAAGCCTCTAACCCCTCCACCACCTAGCAAACATTGATTGTCTATTTTACCGCTGCTCAACCCTTATCTTATAGCGTTGCTAGTTGCAGGTGCAAGCTTTCCATGTGTCAACATGGATTTTATTTATATCACTCTATTTATTGTTATTTAAATTAATGCACATATATATCTGGCAACGGTGGAAGGCTTGGCCTTTTGCCCGGTGTTTTGTTCCGCTTTTGCCGCACTAGTTCCGAGTACCGGTGTTATATTCCATATTTTGCGCTCCTAACATGCTCGGGGTTGTTATGGGGACCCCCTTGACCATTCGTTTTAGATTAAAACTTGTCTGGCAAGGCCCAACTTTGGTACTACATTTTCTAAACAACTTAATAAAAATTGCATAGGGCATAGCTACCCCGTGGATAATTAATCAACCCCCCGGGCCAGTGCTCCTCCTGAGTGTTGGTCCAAACTAGAGCACTGTGCGGGGCCAACCCGGGGCAACTCGGGAGATGTCTATCATGCCCTGTACACTAGCTTATCCGGTCGTGTCCTGAGAACGAGATACGCGGCTCCTATCGGGTTCGTCGATACATCGGGCGGTCTTGCTGGACTTGTTATACCTTTCTCGAATGTCTTGCGCGAGGAATTTCGATTTTTCTTCGGGCTATCTCGAGGTTGCGGTTTTCCAGTGGAATTGCCTAGGAAGATTACGAGATTCGTGGTCGAGGTTATTCCCGTGGCGTGTGGTTAGTTTGTGATGGATGAGTTGGAGCAACCCTGCAGGGTTTAATCTTTCGGAAAGCCGTGCCCGCGGTTACGTGGCAACTTGGAAATTTGTTTAACACCCGGTAATAGTAAACTTGAAGTAAACTCAATAAAATACACCAACTGTGTGTGTAACCATGACTGTCTCTGCTCGTGAACATGAACCGAGAGAGAACACGGTGGGGTTATGATTGACGTAAGTAGGTGTTCAGGATCACTTAGTGATCACGCTAGTTCTCATCCGTCTTACGTAGACCACCATATTTACATTCATGTTCTTGTAAGATTAGCCACCAAATACATGCTTAGTGCTTGCTACAGCCTCACCACTTAACCTTTCCTCACCCAATGGCTTACATAGTTTCGGTACCCGGATTATGAGATTGCTGAGTCCCTGTGGCTCACAGATTACAACAATACAGGTACAGGTGTTGACGACTACGTGTCAGATGACGTGTCGCGGCTCCAGTGGGAGTATGATGAAGAACATGGTCGGATGTTTGTTACGTATCCAGACGAGTAGGGAGCTTCGTGGTGGTGATCCTGGGATAGCAAGACAGTTTATCATTGCTTCTTTTATCGTTTGTTTTCGTCCGTAGCCGGACCCTGCCTTCTGAATGATGTATGAATAAATTTGTGTGGACTTGTAAGATAGCTTGTGGCGAGTGTAAGCCAACTCATATACTCATCTCTTCCTACATGTATGCAATGTTTTACTATACTTGCGAACGATGAGATGCGCTTCTATCCCCGTCGAGGCCACAAGCCTTAATAGGGATAGGACCGCATCTTGGGCGTGACATCAACAGACACCGTCGGAGATACCTGTAGAGCATCTTTATAGTCACCCAGTTACATTGTGACATTTGATACACACAAGGTAGTCCTCCAGTGTCAGTGAGTTACATGATCTCATGGTCATAGGAACACATACTTGACATGCAGAAAACAATAGCAATATACTGACACGATCATATGCTATGTTCATAGTTTGGGTCTTGTCCATCACATAATTCTCCTAATGATGTGATCTCATCATCAAATGACAACTCATGTCTATGGCCAGGAAACCTTGACCATCTTTGATCAACGAGCTAGTCCATCAGAGGCTTACTAGGGACACATTGTTGTCTATGTACCCACACATGTATTTGAGTTTCCAATCAATACAATTTTAGCATGGATAATAAACATTTATCATGAACAAGGAAATATAATAATAACCATTTTATTCTTGCCTCTAGGGCATATTTGCAAGAGGGGGCAGGTCCGGCTTGAACTTGCCAGGCTAGGTGACACGGCGCAGCTCCGGGGTGAAGGCACGGCAGCCTGCTCCGCTCACAGGCGCGGCGCGTGCGAGGGTGGCTTGGTCTTGGCGTCCGTGCGCTGCAGCCTCTAGTGACGTAAGATCCTGGTGCCGGCGCAGCGGTTTGGGGAGCGCACGCGCGTCACCTCGTGGCCGCGGCACCACCTGGCAGCTTGCTTCATCCCGTGCCTGTGTCGGCGCCCCATGCGGCAGGTTGCGCGGGCGCGCTTCACGTCTGGGCTCGGGGTCGGCACCGTGCATCTAAAGGGGGAGGAGGTGTGCCGTGAGCCACGTCGCCCGCCTGGGAGGTGGGGGACGGAGCGAGTGGGAGGGCACCGGAGCCTCGCCGGCGGCGCTGACGAGCTCGGCAATGTGACCAAGCCAGTTGTCGTTGCAATCGTGGGCGGGGCGATAACGCAGCAGCTCGCGCGCCATGAACAGTGCGGCCTGCGCGTTTGCCAGCCCATGGCGAGCGTGGGAGGACGACGCCGTACAGGGAACGAGGGACGGAGTAGAGGTGCAGCCATCGCGCCGCGCGGTGGGTGGCTGCGACGAGTCCTGCTGCTCGTGAGCGGCTGGGTCAGTGGCAGAGTTAGCCGCAGGAGAGGCGGAGTGGCGCGGGACGCCGCGGCCCACGGGCGCCGTCGCGACGCGGGCAGCCCGGCGCTCGGCGCGGACTCGGCGGGCGTCGGCCATGGGAGCGACGATGCGGAGACGACGCGAAACCAGAGGGAGAATCTCGACACGCCCCTACCTGGCGCGCCAAATGTCAGAATCGGGCTCCGCGGTCCCAAGAAGGTTCGAACTCTGGGGCGTGTGCAAAGATCTCAACCCACTCTAGTCTCAAGCTCGCCACTCCATAGCTAAGCCTCACCGAATATGCGCGAGTGAATGAGAAGATGGACACAGAGATTTACCCAGGTTCGGTCCACCTTGCGGTGTAAAACCCTACTCCTGCTTTTGGTGGATTGGCCTCACGAGGAGGTTTGGGGATGAACTAGTACAGTGGTTGAGCGACCTCGCGAGAGCTCTTGGGTGAGGATGGATCGATTGGTTTCCCTCTTCTCCGGCGGTGGCTAGTCCCTATTTATAGCGACATTGGTCCTCTTCCCTCGTCGCACAGGCGGGAAGGGATCCCACAATGGCCAATTTTGAAAGGGGACAGGAAGTACATCTTATCCTGACTAAAGGTGGTCTTCACCTGCAAAGCTTCTGGTTGTGATGCAGAGGTGGGCTCGGCGGTGACATCCGCCCTGCCGAGCTCGTGGTCTTGGTCTTGTTGCACTGGAATGGAAACTTTTGGGGGGTTCCTTGGGAACCCGCGTACGTCCTTGCCTCCTTAGCACAAAAGAGAAAACTGTCCCCTCTGCGTCCGCTGCTGCCCGCCTGGCCTTGGTCGTCATGGCTCACATCATCCCAGCCTCATGAGGCCGGGTACCTGCATAGGAATCTCCGCTCCTCGGGAGGCAGCCTAGGGAGACCACTCCTCTGGAGGTCTTGGCGTTGTTCCCCTCGCAAGGCCGAGGACCTCACGAGGGTCTTGTCTTGGGGGGTTTGCTGCCAAGCCGTACTGGGCCGTCGAGGTGGGCCACGCGCTGGGCCGCAGGCAGGCAGGTCTGGGTACGCCCGATCCCAGAACGCCGACAGATGAGATATGCCATTTGTTCACTCTTTGTCCTTGGCATTTCAGCACTAGTGGCTCTAGCTGCTTCTGCCCTGGCCTCTTCCTCAATCTGAGCTTGTGTAGTAGTTGAAGTGGGATGACTTGGATCCATCTCCACAACATTTTCCTCAAAGTGTGGCTGTAGGGGCAGGTGTGGCCGATCAAGAAGGCATTGGCTCTTTCCAACTTTGGAGTTGATAAGTATCTGGATGTAAGGAGCATATCCACACGACCTCTTCTGGTGAGCAGCATTTTTTCTTGGTGGTCTCAACAATGAGATTCATCACCCTGATCCTGGTATGGCTATCCACACGATGTAGCATGTTAATGGAATAACCACGCACTACTAGGAGAAACCTTATAGGCAGGACACTATCAGTAGCGCTGGAAAGTAACAGGCGCTGCTGGTAATTACCAGTAGCGCTGGATTTCGGCAGCGCTACAAGTAAACACTTAGCAGTAGCACTGGAAACAAAACAAGCGCTACTGCTAAGCGGGACCCGACGAGCCCACCGACATTCTTGGTAGTAGCAGCGCTGTCAAGAATACATCGCTACTACTAAGATTTTAGTAGTAGCGCTTTTTTTCGTGGAACCGCTACTGCTAATGGGCCCCACTTAATAGTAGCGCTCTTTCTGCAAAGCGCTACTACTAAGTAACATAGCAGTAGCGCTGTCTGAAAAACAGCGCTACTGCTATTCGTGGCTGGTGCCACCTTTTCACCCCCTCCCCCTCCCCTTTGCCCTCTCTCCCCCTCCTTTCCCCTCTCCCCTCACCATTGTTGCCCTTCTTCTCTCTTCCTCCTACCTCTCTTCTCTCCCCATTAATGCCCCCCTCCACCATAACTCTCCTCCATAAATGGCCTTCTCATCTCTAGCTAGCTCCATAAATGCCCCCTACCTCATTTATTTGGCTCTCCCTCCATTCCATTAGATATAGATCTAGCTAGCTCATCTCTCTCCCTCTGCATTAGTTACCTAGAGTCATCTCTCCTCCCCAACAACTAGATCTAGCTAGCTATTTAGCCATCCACACTTTCGATCCCTATAGGTAGCGAAAGGCCTCATCCGGTCGATCGATCTCTCTCGGGAGATAGGCGAGTAAAAAGTTGTTCATTTCAAGAATGGGAATATGTGTGTGAATGGGAATATGTGTGTTTGGGATATGGAGAGATTTGTGCGAGTGACATGCCCCCGAGTTGCTTATGTTTTGCCGAAATGTCGATTTATTTCCGTTTCGGTGAATTTCGAGCAAACTCGATATGTCCTATTTTTTGGCAAGGTCATGCCAAATTTTTATATGACTTTGATGCATGCATGCATTTTGTTTATAACCCTTTTGCTTGTTATACCGTGCATGCAGTCGGTCATGAAGGTGAGTGGATGGAAGGTGGAGCGATACATGCAATCCGCGGTGATGGACATGCATGCAAATAATCGGACTAGGATTAGATGTCCATGTACAAGATGCAAAGAAGGAGCCCTTTTGGACCCTTTTGATCGTGGCAGGTTGAAGGCGCACCTGCTAATGAATGGTTTCATGGATGGCTATACTCGGTGGATAAGTGAAGATGATGATGATGAGGACGTCCACATGGCAGGGAATAACGACATGGGGCTAGACGAAGAGATGACCGATCGACATGAAGACGATGGCGCAGGACATGGCGGCGGGGAAGAGTTAAATGACGGCGACAGAGAAGATTTCGAACACGGCGAAGAAGAGTCCGGACATGGCGGAGAAGAGGCGGCGGTCACGCCGCAGTCTTCGACGCTACTAAGTGCAGTCGTGCAGGACCCTCATGTTCGAGACCTCCTTCGCAAGAGTACGACTAGTGAGAGAGCTGCTTCTAGAGAGGAGGCCAAGCTGGCGCAACTTGAAGTAGACTCGAAGACTCCATTGTATGACGGTTGCGATCCCGAGGTGACCCGCTTGAGTTTCATGCTCGAACTACTAAAGACGAAGGCCAAAAACAAATGGACAGACAAAAGCCTCGATGAGCATTTGAAGTATCTACATAATAATGTTCTTCCCACGGGGAACCTGTGTCCTACTAGTGTCGATGAGGCCAAGAAAATCGTTTGCCCTTTTGATTTGCCGCACATTAGGTACCACGCATGCATCAACGATTGCATCATTTATCGGGGGGAGCATGCGGAAAAAACCAGTTGTTCAGTGTGCAATGCTTCTCGATACAAGAAGGCAGGAAAGAAAGCTCCTCATAAAGTTGTATGGTACTTTCCGATCACTCCCTGTCTGCAGCGGTATTTCGTAGATCCTAAGGAAGCTCATGCGCTGGCACGCGGAGAGGAAGAAGCCCGACGATGGAGATGATCCGAAGCTGAGACACCTCGTAGATGGTAGCCAGTGGAGAGCATTCAACACCGTATATGGATTTGCTGCAGAAGATCCAAGGAACATCGTGCTTGGTGCGAGTACCGATGGCATGAATCCGTTTGGAAACCAAAACACCAACCACAGCACATGGCCCGTCTTTGTATGGATGTACAACCTCCCCCCATGGAAGTGCATGAAGACAAAGTACATACACATGAGCATGCTGATTCAAGGGCCAAAACAACCGGGAAATAATATTAACCTGTATATGGGGCTTCTGAAAGAGGAGCTTGACACGTTATGGAAAACACCGGCATGGACATGGGACGCCAGCAAAGGAGAGTATTTCTATATGAGAGCTGCGCTGATGACGACGGTGCACGACTATCTCGGTTACGGGTACACCTCAGGCCAGGTGTGCCACGGATACTGGGGATGCACGAGGTGCATGGATGATACCACGTCTCAGCAGCTTACGTCAACGAAAGATGGCGAGTCCGGGAAAATCGTGTACATGGGGCATCGTAGATGGCTCAAGAAGGATGACCCGTGGAGAAAGCGTGGAGATCTATTCAATGGGTTGGCTGAGCATTGAGGACCTCCACGTAAGAGGAGCGGCGCTGAAATCAACGAGCTGTTGAAAAACTGGGAACACTGCCCCGCGCCGGGAAAGATGAAAAAGGCGCCGGAGCCGCTACTGAAGGTATGGAAAACGAGGTCTGTTTTCTGGGACTTGGAGTACTGGCCCAATCACGACACGCCTCATTGCCTTGATCAAATGCATATCACGAAGAATGTCCTTGAGAGCTTGCTTGGCACACTGATGAACATACCGGAGAAGACAAAGGACGGGCCGAAGGCAAGGAAAGACTTGTAAGATTTGAAGATCAGGAAAGATCTCCACCGTAAAAAGTCGACGGAGGAGACGGAGACGGAGACAGAGGAGGGGGAAGGGGCAGAAAAGTCAACAAGAAGGAGGAGAATTATTGCCCCCCTTCTTGCTTCACCTTAAGTGCGAAGGAGATCGATCAATTCATCAAGTGCCTTATGGGAATCAAAGTCAGTTCCGGTTACCGTGGGAAGATAAGCAGATTTCTAGACCCCAAGAAGAAAAGGTTCAGCGGAATGAAGTCTCATGACTGTCATGTGATGATGACGCAGATACTCCCGGTTGCCATTAGAGGGATAATGGACAAGAACGTCCGTGACATGCTTACTGGTCTCTGCAACTTCTTCGATGTTATCTCTCGAAAGTCCATAAGTGTGAAGCAGCTCCGAAGGCTACTGGAATAGATAGTTGTCATACTATGTGAGCTTGAGATGTACTTCCCGCCCGCGTTCTTTGACGTCATGGTGCATCTGTGTGTCCACATCGTGGACGACATCATCGACCTCGGGCCGACATTCCTTCACAGCATGATGCCGTTCGAGAGGATGAATGGGGTCATCAAAGGATTCGTTCGTAACATGTCCCGTCCCGATGGGAGCAACGTACAGGGGTATCTGACGCATGGGTGCATCTCCTTTTGCGAGATTTATATAGGCGTCGGAGACCCTGTTGTTGGTTTGCCCGTCAAGAAGCACGATGGGAGGCTCGGAGGAGAAGGTCACAAGAACGGCCGGAGGGAATTGCACGTGGACTACTCGGATCGACGGAACGACTTTGACAGGGCTAACTTAGTAGTGCTACAACACGTAGATGTGGTAGATGATTATGTGGCATGGCACAAAGAAACGATCGCAATTAAGTACCGTGATAAGGGGATGCTCAAGACGGACGACGAAGTTACTATAGAGCACAACGCCACTTTCTTGCGTTGGTTCAAAGAGCAAGTTCTTGAAAATCCCCCGGAAGAGGGCAGTTCTGACGGATTGCTCATACACGCCTTAGCACATGGCCCCGCGCCCAAACTCGCGACCTATCAGTCATACGATATCAACGGGCACACGTTCTACACGGAGGCCAAAGACATGGACAGTGATTACCAGAACTCCGGGGTGACGATTGAATGCGTGACCGATGCCAACGGCACAACTGAAAGATTCTACGGAAGGGTCAAAGAGATTTGGGAGCTTGACTATACTGGATTGCACGATGAGACGATGTTCCGTGTCAGATGGGCTAAGGAGGTCGTAAGAGAAAACAAGTATTTCACTACCATGTCTATACCCGACGCGAAGAGCGCAACCGTGAACGTTAACGTCATCGCCAAAACTGAGCCATGGGTACACGCTAAGCACGTGACACAATGCTTCTTCATAACCGACCCGACCAATCCCAACCGTGTTGTCGTGAGGAGAGGCAAAAGGAGCATCGTAGGAATGGATGGAGTCGCCAATGAGGAAGACTACGACCAATATGGCAACCCGATGAGGGAAGATGACAATGACGATGAAGCATACGTGAAAAGAAGAATCAATACTACATTACGTAAGAAAGATCGTACTCCATGGTTCCGGAAAAGTCACAAGGAGGGGCTCAATTATTCGGCAACGAACAAGAAAGGGAAGAATCTCAATGTGAAACGTCGTCGACGCAGCTGAGAAACCATCATTTATATATATGTATCTATTTTGTGTACGCACTTAAGTAACCGTTATCGGTCAACTGATATATATGTTACCACCACATGCATGGTTCCGGTGATATTCGCGCAGTGTGGGAGGGAGACGTCGTCGTAAACAGAAAGGAAGAAAGCAATACAAAAGAAATACAAAAGGGAGAAAGCAATACAAAAAAACAAAAACAAAAGGGAGAAAGTAATACAAAAGAAAAAGAAAAGTAAACAGAAAAGAAAAGGAAAATAATAAAAAGAAAAGAAAACATATCAGTAGCGCTGGATTATGAACCAGCGCTATAGCTAATATAGTTATAGCGCTGGATCCTAACACAGCGCTACTACTATGTGTATTTTAGAATTTAAAAAACTGAAAATTAAAACAGTTAGCAGTAGCGCTGGATTACCACACATCGCTATAGCTAATTTAGCTATAGCGCTGGTCCTAACCCAGCGCTACTACTATTTTGAGTTAACCGCCGCGCGTGCTCAAATTTTGCCAACTTCCATTCCCCCCCACTCTCCCACCTCTCCCCCTCCTCTCTGTCGCGCGCCGCCGTCGCCCCTGCCCGCCGCTCCGACCTCCTCCTCGTCCGCGCGAACGCCCGAGCCCTCCCTCGACCTCACCATCGCCGCGCGGGCCCGCCCTCGACCTCGCCGCCGCCGCCCCTGCCCGCTCTGACAACTATTCTATCGCCACCGGCCGTCGCCCTGCCCGCTCCGGCCTCCTCGTCCGCACCGCCGCCGTCGTCCTCACCCTCTCTCTGCGTCGCCGCCCTTTAGGTACCCCCCCTCCCCCCTACCTCCCCCTCTCTCTAGTCAATTAGGAAAAAAAATCTAGGGTTCATATCTAGGGTTAAAAACAGAATTGTTGCTACTTAGTAATAGAAGACAGTAGGAATTAATTAATTTTTGTAGCTATAAATAAAAAATAGTAGCAAATTTTGTAGTTTTAAATAAAAAACTAGCTAGTCTTTGTAGGTATAAAAAACAGTAGCAAAAATTTATAAAAAACAGTAGCAAAATGTTTGAATGTTGGTTGCTTTGTATATGTGCTCCTGTTGGTTGAATGTTGGTTGCAAATTGATGTTATATATGTGCTCCTGTTGGTTGCAAAATGTTTGTTGCAAATTGATGTTGGTTGCAAAATGTTGCAAATTGATGTTGGTTGCAAAATGTTTGCAATGTTGGTTGAATGTCGAAGAATATCCGAGTGGCCTATGTTTTGCCGGAGTGATGATTCATTTCCGTTCCGGCAAATTTCAGGTGCTCCATATGTCCACTTTTAAGCAAAGGTCATGCCAAAAATTTCCGTGATTTTCGGCATGACTTGTGCTAGAAACTAGGACATATGGAGTGCCCGGGATTTGCCGGAAGGGGAATGAATCAACATTCCGACCAAATATAGGCCCCTTTTTTCTCTTCATTATATCTTTTATTTACAATTGTTGAATAGGAAACATGTCTAGCCACGCCTCAGCCGGGGGTTCTGCTCGCCTCGAAGAAGACCCCATCGAGGCAGCAAATCACTATTTCAATTACCTGGACGAACACCAGATGGGGGTGCATGGTGGCGGCAGTGGCACCAACCCCGACGCCGATGCCGACACCGGCACCAGCACTGGCACCGGCACCGACACCACCCCCGAGACCGGCAATGATGTTGTCGTAGCCGGTAAAGCACCGAAGCAGAAGAGGTCACGAAGACCAAACGAGCTCTGCATCGGAAAAATTGTGGTCACGGAGATGCACCCCAAGAAATTAGAGCCAACAGCGCCGGATGAAGCGCGCTCGTGCTAGGGCAATCAACTAGGATGCATCCTCAGGGAAACTGCCAACATCAATGACGAGAAGTTGAAGAAGATACCACATATGGAGCACATGCTCCTAAAGAAGTTGCACAATAGGTTCCTGTTCCCCGGCCGCACAGAAAGCAAAGAACCGTGGGACGACGACGCCATGACAAAGATAAACAACAAGGCGATGGTGACGTTCACCAACGACTTGTCCGCCTGGAAAGTTCGGGTGAAAAAAGCGATTGATAAGAATGAACCGTGGTCCAAGATTCATGATGACAATCTGACACTTACGGAAGAGGACTTTGAAAAATTCAAGGAGACTTGCGCTAAAGATGAAACCAAGAAAAAGTCAGAGAAAATGAAGGCACTCCAGGCCAGGAACACGCCTCCCCACCGCCTCGGAAGCCGTTGTTACGAGGGGAAGAGGCACGTATGGGCCAAGGAGGATGCCGAACGTGAAAGTCACGGAATCCCAGACCCCTTGGCGGAGTTCACCGACCCGCTGGAGCATGACTGGATCAGGGCCCGGTACAAGTGGGACCGCGTCAAGAAGACCTTTTACACGGACCCGAACACGAGGGAGTTCATGAGACTTCTGGTAATTGTTATATTACCACATTATTATATTAGCTTCCAATCAATTCGACTACAAGTTTTGTCACATTATTAGTAAACCATCCACGTTCCTTTTGCAGAAAGAGCAGCACCAAAAGGCAGCCAAAAGCGACGACTCGTCACAGTCGTCGGCGAGGCCCAAGTGGGACACCCATTTCAACCGGGCCCTGAACATACTGAAAAAGGTCCCGGAGGACACACCGCCGTCCTATGGACGTGTGCACGGCGTCGGAGATGGCGCCTCGTGGAAGACGTGCTACCGCGAGGAGCTAGAGGAAAGAAGGAAGAGAAAGTTGCTTACTCAACAGACCATCGACCAGAAGGTCGCGCTTGCGATCAATAAGTCCAAAGCTGAGACCAAAGCAGAGTTGGAACAGATAGTCGATGCAAGGGTCAGTGCAGCGGTAGCTGGCATCACGGCTGACTTCACATCTTCCATTTCCAGCTTGCTTCCGGCATTTTTTGAATGGACGAAGAAAAATTCAGATAAAGGGCCAGCGGACTTTCCCCTTCCCAGCTACGTCGGGAGCAATTCGGTGAACATCGCACCACCAGCACCCGCTCACGCCACCGCACATGCTCCCGTTCCTGTTCATAGCAGCCCGTCCTCCGTCTCTGGCCTACTCGGCGGGCCTTCGTCAATGGTTGAGCTCGACACCCTCACGGTAATTACGCGTCATACCCTTTTCACCAGCATGTCTATATAGTCTTCCGTTTCAATTGCCTTTCGGATGTTTGACGTCGCAGACATGTCTTCGTAGGCCAATGATACCCCGTGCACCCTACTGTACGACATCAAGGGCCAGAAGGTGGCCGTGGGAAAGGCAACGATCGTGAAGCCGAAGGACCGCATGTTCCATAACCGAGAGATGCCCGATGGCGTCTTCAAGGTTAACGTGGCCAGTGTCTTAGCGGGCTTCGAGGATTTGCCTCCTCCGGTACCAGTCGATGACGAGGAGACCCCTCAACGGATTGGCGCATGCAAGAGCTGGTTCTTGCCTTGGCCGAAGACTCTTATTCGTGTCGAGTCGCCCAGTATCACACCAACGACAGCTTCTCAAGAAGGTATGAACACCACCCCACCTACCAAATTACCTGCACCTGTCGTGGCGGGTGATAGCGGACGACGCGAGGGAGAGCCTCCATTAGTGCTAGATGACGTCGCCCCCGTTGTCGAAGAATCAAATGCTAATGATGACATGGAGGAGGATGATGACGACCCAGACAAGTATTTCAATAACGCCTATGATGATGGAGGATTGATGGCTCAGGACGACGAAGACTCAGGCTATGAGCGTGGAGATGATGACTTGATGCTTCCTGATTTGCCGGAGCTGGAACGTCCTAAGGCGGAATGCAAAAAGTCTGTCTTCAAGCGATCCTCACAGGAGACGCCTCCAGATGCCGCCTCTACCCAGCAACAACCCGATGGCCGTCCACTGATTAGCCCGATGACACTGGGGTGACAGTTAGGGAAGGTATGGTGGGCTCACTACCGCCACCCGCCAAGAAGCAAAGGAGGAGACCGGACAGGAAAGGCCCTAAAGGCGCCAGAAATGCTTCAAGCAGCCAGCCGCCTCTGAAGCCCCGGGAGGTAGACAAAATACCTGTCGTAGGTGCGGAGCGTTGCCATGTCGCCGGCCACCCGATCCTACCTCAGAAAGCGCTAGAGGACATACTGAACAATGATCTAAGGAGACTTCATGATGATGTGCTGGCCAGAGAGAAAAGCCTTCTCATCTCGGAAAAACCAGGATACCCGCTTTACGAGGCTCAGGTGCCGGGTGGGAAGTTGTACGTCGAGGGATGGCCCGCGGATAAGTTCATCCTGCGATTTGACTACATCTACGACATGTTCCGCATGACCAAGCTGGATTTCCAGTTCATCCGCATGTATGCGCTGTATCTCAACTACATCATCAGGATCGAGAATATAAAATATATCTGCGTCGCGGACCCGTACCATATGCACGAGAGCTTCTTGGATGTCTGCAAAGAGCACCATGACTATGCGAGCAAGTACATCGGCGGCTTCATGATCGCTAATAAGGACAAGGAAGCGATTCTCCTGCCTTATCATCCCACGTAAGTCATCCGCGCATATCCTTCCGTAAGTGTTAATCATTCCTTTGCAAGCATGGAGGCTAATTTGAGGTGTACTTAATTTGCGCAGCGGGGGGGGGGGGGGGCGCCGTCCTCATCATTCTGTACCCAGAATACTCCCATGCTATATACTTGGACTCATCGAAGAACATCAAGAAAAAGGATTACAAGCACATAAAGAGTGTTCTCGATATTGCCTTGTTAACCTTCAACCTGTCTGGTGGATATATCAAGGTGAAAAAGCTCAGGAAGAACGGGCTGGTTTTCAGCCATAAGACCGACTTCTGCTGCATCTAGCAACCGCACAACAGTAAGGCTGATGGATTCTACCTCATGCATCACCTGCTCGAGTTCAGAAGGGATAATCAACGCCTTCGCATGTCAGCTACTGCCAACGATGCCGAGATTGTCAACTGGGCCACAAGCATAGGAAAGACACCGGGTCATCGAATCCGAGCTGAGTTTTATCACGTACAGTGTGAACTTGCCCAAGTGATCATGAAGCAGGTCCTCGAACCAACAGGGATGTTCTACCATGGGCCAATCACGCAGGATGATGTCCGAGCACTGCTAATCACTCAACGTCTAGACCTGAAGCCTTTCAAGAAGCTCGGGTGCTTCCTCCCTGACTATGAAGATTGGACCGAGGACTGATTGTCGTTGACAATATATGTGTCACTAGCGTCCAGACGAAACTATGTGATGTAATTAAACCGTGGTCCTGAACTAGCATAGATCCCTCTAGTTAATTAGTTTGGGTATGAGGAACTTCGTCATTTATGTTTACTATAGGTTGCTTGTATTTTGCTAATTATGCCTCTTTGTTTTCTTAAGTACATTATGTTGCATATTATCGTTCAGTTCATCAACTGACGATGCAGGTACATAGATCAGAGATGGCGAAGGACTGCTATGCCGTGTTCGTTGGGAGGGTTCCAGGAGTCTACGACCACTGGCTAGACGCTCAGGGCCAGGTGGACAAGTACCCCAGTGCTAGCCACATAGGGTTCGACAACAGAGCCGAAGCAGAAAGTAGTTACTTGAGGTGGACGCTCCGGCAAGAGCGGGGGCGGAACCGTCGGTTCCTCAAGTACTACATAGTCGCGGTCTTGCTCATGCTGATCGCTCTTCTTTTCTACATCATGGTTTAGATAGAGATGATGAAACTTGTGTGTGTGCCATGACCATGCAGTTGCACTTATTCGAGACATGACATGACTTGTGTATCGCTATTTTCGAGATGTGATGATATTTGTGTTGAATGATGATGATGATGGTATGACGAGACTACTATATGTGTATGATATGATGATAATAGTGTATGTTTATTGTGATCTGATGAAACTACTGTATAGAGCCTGTATAAATACATCACAAATACATAGAGGCGGTATGAATCTGTGAAAGCAGGAATACTAGCAGCAGTGCTGGAAGGCATCTAGCAGCAGCGCTTGCCTTTCTACAGCGCTACAGACAGTTAGCAGTAGCGCTGGTCAGTGCAGCATTACTGCTAACCAGACTTAGCAGTAGCGCTGCACCAACTAGCGCTACTGCAACAACTTAGCTGTAGCGCGTTTGCAGTAGCGCTGGACCCAACGCTACTACTATAGGTTTTTCAAGCGCTACTAGTAGGGTTTCTCCTAGTAGTGACGTATCATCTTGTCATCACCTGACTTGGGCATCAAAGTATGCCTCGAAATAGTGTTGGAGGTGAGCAGACCTGCTTGCAAGAAGTAGACTGACCCAAGTTTATGTGTCTTCAGGTATTGCCTGGGAATGGGGTTATACATGTTGGCCATGGAGTTGTGGTTCATCTTGGCCTCAGTATACACATCAAGATCACCTTCCTTCACCTTTGGGGCTCCTAAGATGGCAGCCCAGTCATCTACTGTCGACTGGTACCTGGTGCCCTCAGTCATCCATACAATCTTCCCATCAGGATAAAAATGAGTTGTGGAATAGAATTGTATGATCATCTCATCATTCCAAGCAGTCATCTCTCTACCAACAAACTCATCAATGTCAATGGACTTGAAGTTTTCTTGCACATGAGGGAAGTAGTCTTCATTTTCCTTGATGAACTTCCGATCAACATATCTCATGTCACTGACAGCTGGGCTCTTGTCTAGCAAGACAGTCTCACAAAAGTTCTGCTGCTCCTTAGTGTGAAAGTGAGCATCGACAACAGTCCTTCTCCTAATAGCATATGGATCATCAACTCTCCACTTCCTGAGTCCCTGATCCTTTCTCTCCTTCATATTTTCTGCCACTTGGTGATCATTGTTGTGGTCTGGCAGGTGAGGTCTAAGTTTCCTCAAAACAGCAACATCCTCATCATCTGCTGCATCTCTGGAGGTAGAACCCTTGTTCTTGTCAGCAGCAGGCACATCACTGGTTGTCCTCTTAGGCTTGGAGGCAACTATCTTGGCCTTGGGAGCAGAGGGTTTAGCCTTTGGAGCAGGCTTGCTAGGCATATCATCCTTCACGAGCTTTCTTTGCTTAGAAGGAGGACGGTTAGCAGGTTCCTCCTATTCCTCTTCCTCATGCTCAGCTGGGTCTTCATACATGGATGTTGGCCTTCCTATCACATGGATAGTCCTCTTCCTCTCTCTCTTCTTTGCTGGCTTCTTGGCCAAAGTCTTTGCTTGCTTAGAAGTATTGGGGCTCTCAACACCCTTAGCTATCTCAGGAGCTCTCATTGTATCAGTGCTGACATACTCCTTTCTGAAAGGCTTCCTTTTTGATGTGGCATCATCAGGAATGAAATCTTCATCCTCCTCCTTTGAGTTCTTCTTCTTCCTGGCCCTGGTGGCTGCCTTGGGCAAGCCATGTGAACTAGGGGTGCCTGGGTCCTCAGAACTAGCCTCTGGACTAGTACCTGCATCAATATCTACACTGGGCTCTCTAGAATCATTTTGACTATCATCTGACCCTGACATGACTGAGCTCTGACCCTGTGAATTAGATATATAGGAGTGGAAATGATGAGCATCACAAAATTCAGACATTTTTGCAAAATTGAACTCAAAAACTTAGTTTCAGATTTCCACTATGTGAGATTCGGTTCCACCGAGTTTAAAATTTTGGAGCTTCCGAGACATCAGACTTCATTAACAGAAACTTGGTCACTCGTTTCGGTTTCATCGAAAAGTGACTTGGTCTCACTGAAGTTGTGCTCAGAAACCCTAAAACCCAAAATCGGTAACACCGATAGGTACTTTTGGTTTCACCGAGAATCCCTTGTGTTGTGGGAAACCAACATCGGTGACGCCGATCTGTTTCCACTCGGTGACTCCGAAACGCATGCGGCGGAAACCTAAACCTAAATTTTCTCGTTCGACTATTTCTACGGAGCTTTCTTGTGGATAGAAACATTGCAAGCAGTGGATAGAAGAGGAATACGTCCTAATGTGCATGAATCAAAGGTTGGAGTGCAAGAGGGGGTCGAAGTTTTACCCTAACTCGGCGAAAACTTCGCTACGGCAGAAACGTCAAAGAGGATCCTATTGACGGCGACGGACTCCTGCGGCGAGGGCGCACGAGAGGCAAGGGAGATCGTTCGAAGACTCGAGCGACGACAACGGTGGAGTGCGGGGCTTTCGTTTGAAGTGGAATTTCAAAGTACGGACCCACGGAGGTATATATACCCACCTGCTGTCGGTCACACCAAGGCAAAAAAATTCGGTTCCATCGAGATGCATAACTGCCTATGGACAGAGAAATTCGGTGACACCGAGAGTTTGAGATCAGTGGTACAGAGATTGAAAACCTAGATCAACCCTAGTGCTTTGGTGGAACCGAGATTTGAGAGTTGGTCACACCGAGATACACTTGGGAGGTTTTGGAAGTCAACCCTTATCGAAACGGTAACTCCGAGTGCTCCTCACCTAGAGGGCCCGAAAAGTGCTTGCTCAAATTTTGTGATGAAGCATGGATAGAATTTGAGACGAGAAAGCATAGATAGCTAGAGAGGGTACTTAGGCATTCTTGTACATCCAATTGGCCAAAAGAAAATGAAAGCCAAAGAACAACAATTGGTTGTCCTCGAATGAAGAAAATATATGCATACCAACATGCTCACACAATAAGATGTCAAATAAAACATGGGAAACATGCAAAACCACTCTAGTATCTACAAAGCACTTTGGCGATGACGGAGTCATTTGTATATGCGTATATTGACTTAGGAGCCAAGTAAGAATACTTGATCATAGGTCATACTCATCATTTAAGCACAAGTGGGGTTGCCACTTTTACATAAAGCTTTTAATGTGTTCACATCTTAAGAGATGCTTTGACTCAAGTCTTAGAGTAAAGCCCCCCCTTGATGTGGCATCCCCCCTAAGAGGGACAAAATAACCTTGGGTTTTGTCGTTGAAGACTTCATGTATGTGTTGTAGTAGTGGATGTTCATAGTTAAGGAAGATCATCTTGAGTTGGGAGCTATCCTTGTTGTTTTTTTACTCTTCCCACCTACATGGGTTAGTCCCACACAAGGAACAGATGCAAGGATATCTATGGACATAGAGTGAAGCACACATAAGATGATGTCCATTGATTCATTATTTACCTTGTCCCTTGCTTACCAATGAGGGATTTGTGACTCCTTGAACTATTGCAAGAGATTGGAGTTGATTGCATTAGTTCTAGCCAATGGTGAATGTGAGTGAATTTTGTTGGCAGAGTCATCCCTCAAGAACTTCTCTAGTTCTTCTTCTTTGGGTCCCACATAACCTTTATGGGGATCCTTGGAGTTGAAGTAGCACTTGATGAAGTAGAGCTTGTAGTAGCTTTGGGAACCCACTTGACCATGGCTTGTGATTCTTCTTCAAATGAGTCAATCTCCTCTTGAAGCTTGTCTTTGCCCTTGAGCTTGTGGTCTTGTAGTGGAAGATCATCCTAAGAATTTGTTCCCTTAGAGAGAGTAGGATCATACTTCTCCTTTTGGGGAACAAACTTCGTCTTGGGGGTATTGACCTTCTTGCCATGCAAATCCATTGGCATTGAACTTTCGTTCATAACCAATACCTTGGTTCTTCTGGTGCCATCCTTGCTTGCGCACAATCTCCTCAAATTGCTTACTTCCGGCAAGACTCTTGTAGACACCTTTTTCTATAATTCGTTTCAATAAATCGTTTTCTTGCTCAAGTGTAACCTGTATAAGAGGATCATTAGTGGAATCAATAGAAGTACTAGGAACAACATCATTAGATTTAGCATTAGTGTTGTTGTTACTAGATGAAGAACATTTCTTGCCTTTGTTACTAGTTTGCTTAGATTTAACTTGTGGCACAAATGTGGACAAGAGTAGTCGTTTGGCAAGATAAGAAGAACTCTTATTTTGAAGATCGTCATTGATAGCTTTAATAAACTCATGCTCTTCCTCTAAATTTAGCTTCTCAAAGCGTAGCTTCTCATGAGTTCTTAAAAGCTCTCTATGATCTTCTTGAGTAGATTCACGGGCTAACTTAAGATTGTTTAGTTCTTTAGTTAGACGCTCAATCTCCTTCTTATCATCATCACACGACTTATCTTGACTAGCATGATTATTATCAAGTTCATTTTGACTAACATCACTAGTTTTATCAAAGAGCAAGTTATCATCTCCTAGTAAGTCATCCTCATCACTATGAAAGTCAATGTATTCGGGGTGTGATACCTTGGGGACTTTATCCATGAAGCAACTTCCACTTCCTTAATTTGGTGAATCAAATATGTCATAGGAATTGGAGGATATGAGTGCTAGTTCGGCAACACCTTCATCCTGACTATAGTCGGAGTTGGAGCAGTAGCTTCTCTCGGATTGGTTGTCGGAATCAGAGCCAGAAACCCATTCACCAACATGAGCTTGATGTATTCTTCTTGTGTAGCTCTCGGTGTACTTTTCCTTCTTCTCCGAGTCCTTGCTTCTCCGGGAGGGTCTTTGTTAATAGCGATCTTCTCTACTCCTCTCTCTACAAGGTGACTCATCTCTTGAGCTTCTTCTTCTCGGCGACTCTTCCCTTCTCTTGTGGGAAGCCGTGCACTCATTGGAAAAGTGTCCGGGTCTTCCACAATTGTAGCAATTCCGGTCACGACTAGAGGAACGCTTCTCTTCATATCTTGAGTTGGAGCTTCTCTCTTTGCCTCTATTCTTGTAGAATTTGTTGAACTTCTTGACCATGACGCTTATCTCTTCATTGGTAACAAGGTTGTTACTTGAGGTAGCGGGAGTGTCACTTGTAGCTTTGTATGCACCGCTTGACTTGGTGTGAAGCTCTTCTTTGTCCCTCAGTGACATTTCACGAGCAACAAACCTTCCCAAGGTTGGCAGAATCGTGATTTTGAATCGCATCGGAGCTCCGATGACAGGATCGCAAATCGTAGAATCTTAACTATCAGGATCGTAGAAACGTAGATTTTATGAACTAAAATCGTAGAATCAGGGGGGTTAGTTTGGATCGTAAAGTCATAGAATTGTAAAACAAAATCACGATTTTGACAACCTTGCTCCTTCCAATGACTTCCGTGGGCTTGAGATCTTTGTAGTTTGGTATCATTTGGATCAATGTACACACAGTGTCATACTTTCCATCCAAGGCTCTAATGATTTTCTTGATGATGAATTTGTCGGTCATCTCTTCACTTCCTAAGCCGGCAATCTCATTTGTGATGAGAGCAAGCCTAGAGTATATTTCCGTGACTCCTTAACCATCCTTCATCTTGAAGTTGTCAAGTTGAATTTGTAGCACATCCAACTTAGATTCCCTGATGGATTCGGTTCATTCGTGCATATCAACCAAAGTATCCCAAATTTCCTTTGCATTCTCAAGATAGCTTATCTTGTTGAACTCTTCGGGGCACAGGCACTTGAATAGAATGTCGCATGCTTGAGCGTTGTATTGCAACATCTTCAATTCTTCCATGGTCGCTTCATGAACTGCTTCCTTTCCATCACCAAAGAATTCACCTTGCAATCCAATACGAACAACAACCCAAACGGCGGGGTTATGACCAAGAATATTCTTGGGGAACGTTGCATGGGAAACAAAAATTTTCCTACGCACACGCAAGATCTATCCATGGTGATGAGCATCTATGAGAGGGAGAGTTGGATCTACATACCCTTGTAGATCGCTAAGCAGAAGCGTTAAGAAATGCGGTTGATGTAGTCGAACGTCTTCGCGATCCAATCACGATCCGTCCACGAACTCCCGATCAAGTGTCGAACGGACGACACCTCCGAGTTTAGCACACGTGCGGCTCGGCGGCGTCCTCTCCTTCTTGATCCAGCAAGCGAGAGAGAGGGGGTAGATGAGATCGGGACCAACACGACGGTATGGTGGTGGTGGTGGCAGCGGAATTCCGGCAGGGCTTCGCCAAGCGCGTACCGGTGAGACGTGGGAGGAGTTGGGAGAGGTAACGGGCAAGGGTCGAAGGGTGGCTGCCCCCAACGCCTCCCCACCTTTATATAGGCGTAGAGGGGGCTGGTGGCTTGCCCTCCAAGGCCCTAGGGTCGTTGGCCAAAGGGGGAGGAAGGAAATCCCACCTTTCCTTCCCCACCGATTGCTATCCCCCTTTTTAGGGATCCTGATCTTATCCCCTTGGGATATGAATCTATTCCTTTTAAGGGAGGATCTTGGTGCGCCTAGACCAGGGTTGTGGGGACTTTCCCCACTACCCACATTCATGTGGGTCCCCCATGCAGGTGGGCCCCACTCCGGAACCTTCTAGAACCTTCCCGGTACAATACCGAAAAAACTCAAACATTTTCTGGAACCCCGATAACAACTTTCCATATATGAATCTTTACCTCCGGACTATTCCGGAGCTCCTCGTGATGTCCCGGATCCCATCCGGGACTCCAAACAACCTTCAGACTTTCCACTATTAATATCTCAATACTACCCTAGCGCTACCGAACGTTAAGCGTGCGACCCTACGGGTTCGAGAATCATGTAGACATGACCGAGACACCTCCACGGTCAATAACCAATAGCGGGACCTGGATGCCCATATTGGTTCCTACATATTCTACGAAGATCTTTATCGGTCGAACCACGATGTCAAGGATTTAGACAATCCCGTATGCAGTTCCCTTTGTCCATCGGTATGTTACTTGCCCGAGATTCGATTGTCGATATCTCCATACCTAGTTCAATCTCGTTACCGGCAAGTCTCTTTATTCGTTCCGTAATACAAGATCCCGTGAATAACTCCTTAGTCACATTGCTTGCAAGCTTCTTGTGATGTTGTATTACCGAGTGGGCCCACAGATACCTCTTCGTCATACGGAGTGACAAATCCCAGTCTCGATCCATGCCAACCCAACAGACACCCTTGGAGATACCTGTAGAGCACCTTTATAGTCACCCAGTTACGTTGTGACGTTTGATACACACAAGGCATTCCTCAGGTGTCCGGGAGTTGCATGATCTCATGGTCGTAGGAACAGATACTTCACATGGATAAAGCAGTAGCAATAAACTGACACGATCAACTGCTATGCTTACGGTTGGGTCTTGTCCATCACATCATTCTCCTAATGATGTGATCCCGTTATCAAATGACAACTCATGTCTATGGTCAGGAAACCTTGACCATCTTTGATCAACGAGCTAGTCTACTAGAGGCATACTAGGGACACATTGTTGTCTATATACCCACACATGTATTTAGTTTCCAATCAATACAATTCTAGCATGGATAATAAACAATTATCATGAACTAGGAAATATAATAATAACCAATTTATTATTGCCTCTAGGGCATATTTCCAACAGTCTCCCGCTTGCACTAGAGTCAATAATCTAGCTCACATCACCATGTGATTAACACTTATATCACCATGTGATTAACACTTATATCTTCATGTGATTAACACCCAATAAGTTCTGGGGTTTGATCATGTTTTGCTTGTGAGAGAGGTTTTAGTCAACGGGTCTGTAACATTCAGATCCGTGTGTACTTTGTAACTCTCTATACTGTAGATGTTGCTACCACGCTTCACTTGGAGCTATTCCAAATGTCTACCCCACCATATGTATCCGGATTGCTACTTTGAGTCGTCCGGATTGGTGTTTAAAGCATGCATCGACGTAACTCTTTATGACGAACTCTTTATCACCTCCATCATCGAGAAACATCTCCTTAGTCCTCTAGTTACTAAGGATAATTTTGACCGCTGTCCAGTGATCCACTCCTGGATCCCTCATGTACCCCTTGACAGACTCATGGCAAGGCACACATCAGGTGCAGTACACAGCATGGCATACTATATAGAGCCTATGGCTAATGGCATAGGGGACGACCTTCGTCCTTTCTCTTTCTTCTGCCGTGGTCGAGTTTTGAGTCTTACTCAACTTCACACCTTACAAATCAGGCAAGAACTCCTTTTTTGTCTGATCCATTTTGAACTCTTTCAAAAATTTGTCAAGGTATGTTCTCATTGAAAGACTTATCAAGTGTCTTGATCTATCTCCATAGATCTTGATGCCCAATATACTAATAGCTTTTATCCGGGTCTTCCTTTGAAAAACTCTTTTCAAACAACCCTTTATGCTTTCCAGAAATTCTACATTATTTCAGATCAACAATATGTCAACCACATATACATATCAGAAATTCTATAGTGCTCCCACTCACTTTCTTGCAAATACAAGTTTCTCATAAACTTTGTATAAACTCAAAAACTTTGATCACCTCATCAAAGCATATATTCCAACTCCGAGATGCTTGCTCCAGTCCGTAGAAGGATCGCTGGAGCTTGCATACATTTTAGCATCCTTAGGATAGACAAAACCTTCTGGTTGTATCACATACAACCTTTCCTCAAGGGAACGATGTTTTGACATCCATCTGCCAGATTTCATAATCGAAAAATGCTGCAACTGCTAACATAATTCCAACAGACTTCAGCATCGCTACGGGTGAGAGAGTCTCATCGTAGTCAACTCCTTGAACTTGTCGAAAACCTTTTTCGCGACAAGTCGAGCTTTATAAATGGTGACATTTACCATCAGCGTCTGTCTTCCTCTTAGAGGTCCATTTGTACTCAACGACCTGCCGTTCAACGGGCAAGTCTACCAAAGTCCATACTTTGTTTTCATACATGGATCCTGTCTCGGATTTCATGGCTCCTAGCCATTTGTTGGAATCCGGGCCCACCACCGCTTCTTCATAGTTTGTAGGCTCATTGTTGTCTAACAACATGATTTCCAAGACATGATCACCGTACCACTCAGGGCAGTATGTATCCTTGTGTACCTACGAGGTTCGGTAGTAACTTGATCCGAAGTTTCCTGATCATCATCATTAGCTTCCTCTTCAATTGGAGTAGGCACCCCAGAAACATCTTTCTGCGTTCTGCTACCATCCAACTTAAGTGACGGTTCAACAACCTCATCAAGTTCTACTTTCCTCCCACTCAATTCTTTCGAAAGAAACTTTTTCTCGAGAAAGGACCCGTTCTTAGCAACAAATACTTTGTGCTTGGATCTGAGATAGAAGGTATACCCAATGTCTCCTTAGGGTATTCTATGAAGATGCATTTGTCCGCTTTGGGTTCGAGCTCATTAGGTGAAAACCTTTTTCACATAAGCATCGCAGCCCCAAACATTAAGAAATGACAGCTTAGGTTTCAGCCAAACCATAATTCATACGGTGTCATCTCAACGGACTTAGATGGTGCCCTATTAAAGTGAATGTATTTGTCTCTAATGCTTTAACCCAAAAACGATAGTGGCAAAACGATAAGAGACATCATAGTATGAACCATATCAAATAGGGCACGGCTACGATGTTCGGACACACCATCACTCTATGGTGTTCCAGGCGGCGTGAGCTGTGAAACAATTTCCACATTGTCTTAAGTTGCATACCAAACTCGTAACTCAGATATTCACCTCCACGATCATATCATAGACATTTTATCTTCTTGTCACGATGATCTTCAACTTCACTCTGAAACTGCTTGAACCTTTCAAATGTTTCAGACTTGTGTTTCATTAAGTAAATATCCCCATATCTACTCAAATCACCAGTGAAGGTAAGAAAATAACGATATCCACTGCGTGTTTCAACAGTCATTGGACCACATACATCAACATGTATCAATTCCAATAAGTCACTAGCCCGCTCCATCATACTGGAAAACGGGGTCTTAGTCATCTTGCCCAAGAGGCATGGTTCGCATGTCTCAATCGATTCGAAATCGAGTGAGTCAAAAGATCCATCAGCATGGAGTTTCTTCATGCGCTTTACACCAATATGACCTTCGCGGCAGTGCCACAAGTATGTGGTACTTATCATTACTAACTTTGTATCTTTTGGCATCAATATTATAAATATGTGTATTACTACGATCGAGATTTAATAAACCATTCACATTGGGTGCATGACCATTGAAGGTATTATTCATGTCAACAGAATAACCATTATTCTCTAACTTAAATGAATAACGGTATTGCAATAAATACGATCTAATCATGTTCATGCTCAACGCAAACACCAAATAACATTTATTTAGGTTCAACACTAATCCCAAAGGTAGAGTGAGCATGCGATGTTGATCATATCAACCTTGGAAGCACTTCCAACACACATCGTCACCTCACCCTTAGTTAGTCTCCGTTTTTTCCGTAGCTTTTATTTCGAGTTACTAACATTTAGTAACTGAACCGGTATCTAATACCCAAGTGCTACTAGGAGTACTTAGTAAGGTACACATCAATAACATGTATATCAAATATACTTTTGTCGACGTTGCCAGCCTTCTTATCTACCAAGTATCTAGGGTAGTTCTGCTCCAGTGACCGTTCCCCTCATAGTAGAAGCACTTAGTCTCAGGTTTGAGTTTAACCTTGGGTTTCTTCACTCGAGCAGCAACTGGCTTGCTAGTCATGAAGTTTCCCTTCTTACCCTTGCCCTTCTCGAAACTAGTGGTTTTAACAACCATCAACACTTGATGCTCCTTCTTGATTTCTACCTTCGAGATGTCAAACATCGCGAATAGCTCATGTTATAGTTCATCACGAAGCTCTAGTAGCTTGGTGGCAGTGACTTGGAGAACTATATCAATCACTATCTTATCTGGAAGATCAACTCCCACTCGATTCAAGCGATTGTAGTACTCAGACAATCTGAGCACATGCTCACTGATTGAGCTATTCTCCTTCATCTTGCAGGCAAAGAATCTTTGTTGGAGGTCTCATACCTCTCAACACAGGCACGAGCCTGAAATCCAATTTCAGCTCTTGGAACATCTCATATGTTCTGCGACGTTCAAGAACGTCTTTGGAGCCTCAATTCTAAGTCGTAATGCATGACGCACTGAACTATCAAGTAGTTATCACAACATGCCTGTCAGATGTTCACAACATCCACAGACGACGCTAGAGGGGGTGGCGCACCGAGCGGTGCATCAAGGACATAAGCCTTCTGTGCAGCAACGAGGACAATCCTCAGATTACGGAGCCAGCCCGCATAATTGCTACTACCATCTTTCAACTTACTTTTTCTCTAGGAACGTATCAAAAATTCAGGGGAGCTACTGCGCAAGCTATCTACAACATAATTTGCAAAAACACTTTGACTATGTTCATGACAATGAGTTCAATTAATCATATTACTTAAGAACTCCCACTCTAATCAACATCCCTCAGGTTGTCTAAGAGTGACATGATCCAAATCCACCAACCCAAGTTCGATCAAAACGTGAGATGAGGTGGTTTCAATGGTGAACATCACCATGTTGATCATATCTACTATATGACTCATGTTCGACCTTTCGGTCTCTTGTGTTCCGAGGCCATGTCTGTACATGCTAGGCTCGTCAAGTTTAACCCGAGTGTTCCGCACGTGCAACACTGGCATGCACCCGTTGTATGTGAACGTATAGTCTATCACACCCGATCATCACGTGGTGCTTCGAAATGACGAACTTTCGCAACGGTGCACACTCGGGGAGAACACAATTTTATCTTGAAATTTAAGTGAGGGATCACCTTATAATGCTACCGTCGTCCTAAGCAAAACAAGGTGCATAAAAGGATTAACATCACATGCAAATCATGAGTGACATGATATGGCCATGAACTTGTGCTTTTCGATCTCCATCTTCAAAGCACCGGCATGATCTCCATCGTCACCGGCATGAAACCATGATCTCCATCATCTTTCTGACACCCCGATTTTGGCAACTTTTTCTCTTCAAAATCTTTTTGGGATTTATTTGGAATTTGGGTTGATTTTCAAATCTTTTCAGTTGAATTGGACCCATGACTCTTTGAATCTTTTCCCAAGTAACCCAAAACCCTCATCATCTTGCCAAAAACCTTCCTCACCTCTCTTGGATCAATTTTCAAGATTTAATATTTTCCTAATAATTCTTTTCTTTATTTGGGAAATTATGTCATCACTATGGGTTGTGAAGCAACCTATAGTTTGGATGCTCAATAAATTCCCAAACTTTTCCCTCACCTCCTTATCATCATATGATTCCATAATCTTCAAAAATATTCCATTGTCCAATGCAAAGTTTTGGCCAGAATAATTATTTCATTTGTGGTCAAAATTTGTCAGTTGTGAAGCAACCCCTAGTTTCCTATCTTGGAAAATTCTCAATAAATTTCCCAAGCTCCTAGGGATCCTATCTAGCCACAATATCCAAAAATATCATCTGGTACAGTACAATTTTTCAGCAACAGAGCTCTGACAAGTTTCTGCCCATTTCAAACCTTTGTGAAGGAAGTGCTAGCTAGAGGTGCACAATTGCTCTCAAATTTTTATGGCATGTGTGCACTACCAAATAACTTCCTTCCACCAAGTTTCATCTTCAACAGATCAACTATGTGAGTGCCACAAGCTCATTTAGTTTCTAGTCCAAAATTGCAGTTTGCACTTGAGCTATGTTCAAATCTTCTTCAAATCCCTTCAAACTTTTCCAGTTTGTAGTCCTTCCAAAGTAGATCACTCTAGACATATCCTCTTGCTTCATCTCCATCTCATCTCTCCTCCAGAACCTCCTCAATTCTGCTGCCAGGAACTGTAGTTGAAGCTACCCATCAAACCAGAGTGAATGTGGACAAGGAGCGCCAGGCTTGCATGGCCTCCTAGTGGCCGCACCCGTGGTGAGCACAGTGCTGGCATGCTAGAGCGCGCTCTCTGCACGGCGCCCGAGCCGGAAATGACCCGTCCCTACCGCCCCGCGTGACCTAGCTTGTCCGCGCGTGCCGACGTCGTCCCCTCCTTCCACCTAGCCCTCTCCCGCAGCTTCTCCTCGCCGGAATCACCCTCGGTGGCCGCCACGACGCTCGGGCACTGTGGCACCCGTGCGGCCACAGTGGGTGAGCTGGCCGTCGTCTTCCTCGCGAGCTGTCGCTTCGCCCATTCAATGCCCTGCCCGCTCCCGTCTCGTCGCCCGCTTCCGGCCAGCCAGCATGCCGTCCTTGCTCCAGTGGCATGCCCGAGCCTCGCTGCTTCGGGAGAGCTCGGCCGCGCTCGCCGCTGGCCTATAAAAGGCCCTACCCAGCCCCTCCGCGCTCCTCACCCCCCACCTCGCCATCCTCCAATCGCCTCCAGTGCGCCCCAGCAAGAGCCGGGAGCTCGTCTCCCTCAGCTCCGGTGAAGGCTCCACCGCCCGAATTCCCTCTGTCGCCAGCCACCTCCTCCCTATCCCAGCCTCTCTTGAGATCGCCATCGAGATCAGCAGGTCTCCCTGGTCCTTCCTGAGCCCCTGCCCAACCGGATTGCTGCCGGAGTCGTCGCCGCCGACGACCCCCGAAGCATTCCCCCGCCGGAGAGGAAGGGGGCGACGCCGTCCGTCCACCTCCGGAGGAGCTACGGGTATAGGGAGAACCGCCGTTGAACGCCCGATCCATCCCCACCATATCCTAGCCCCGCCGCCGTCCCTATCGCCGGTGAGCCGCCGCTCCTCCCTGCCTCTCTCTCCCACTGTTTAAACAGACCGGGGTCCCACCTGTTAGCGACTCCAGCCCTCGCCCGAAGCGGTATGAGTGGAAGCGTACTTCCACTTTACGCTTTCGACGTGGCCCCTGTCAGTTTTTCTGATTTTTATTTAAATTCCAAATTTTTACCAGAACTTTGACCTGCAATAACTTTTTATCTATAGCTCCAATTCAGTTGATTCTTTTTGCATTATGTTTGTATTGACCCCCTTTAATTTCTGACCAAGTTTGGTAATTTTCTCTTATCCACAGAATTTCTGGTTAACAAAAATGCATTATGTGACATTTCCCTTTGCATTTTAAAAATATTTTCAGAAGGGAACTTTGGTGATTTTGAAGACCAGGAGTGTTTGAACAACCCAACAGAGCAAGGCAAGCCATGATACCCATTTCATGAAGCATTTCAATAGCATTGCATATTTTCATACATTATGCTTATTTATTTGCTATAGGTTAATTCATAGTAATTAATTTAAATACTTAGTGCCTATTGTGATGAACCACTACATTTGAGATGAAATTAGTGGTTGATCTTGAGTCACCTGTCCGGGCTTAGCCGTGCAACCCCATTTGCCGGTATGGGATGGCCTTGACTTGGTCTGATTGCGTGCTCTTTCATTGGTACCTCCAAAGAGGGAGGGTTATGCGCGCGTGCTACCCTGATCAGGTAGGCGGCGACAACCTTGTGAGCTAGTTGAGTATTGTGCCGGCGTCCCCGTTTGGGACAGTTTAGTTTGGCCACGACGGTGGCAGGTGTCATGAGGACACTGGGGCCACCTAGGGCAGGACTCCGGGGAAGGATGAATGCCGGTGGTACGATGAGAGAGTCACGGGTCAGGCAGGTTTCATTGGAGCAACGCTGGTCCACCCGAATGGGGTCACGAGGTCAGGTGCTCCATGGTGTGGGTAAAGTGCGCAACCTCTGCAGAGTGAAAAATCTATTCGAATAGCCACGTCCACGGAATGGGATAGCCCGTCCAGGCCTCAGTAGGTGGTCAACCGTAACAAAGTTAGTAATGATGAAAGAACTCTTCGTATGATCGAAAGTACTCGATAGCTTATGAGTATTCCGAGGGTTGTGGGACAACCCGGAAGAGAGTAAGTTCATAGCCGGTACAGTAAGTGAATTGCTTAAGGGTTTAACTTGTTGTTTTCTATGCTATTGTTTGCTGCATTACTTGGTTGTCGTGAGCTTGCGAGTACATTCAAAGTATTCACCTGGCGTATCATGCCAGATGCAGGAGAAGCCGAGGACGGAGGTCCTGATGTTTCGTGCTATGCTAACTAGGATGTGTCCATAGCAGTGTCCCTATGGATGGAGTTGCCGCTATGTTCCGCTACGCCATAGAAGTACTTAGTAGTTCCGAGGCCCTGCTGCGTTTCATAAATAATGTAGATACTGTCGTAGCACCGAGTGTGCCTTTGGCCTCGCTAGCATTGTAAAATATGAGTTTGTACCCGAAATCTATCAATAAAGTCAGTTCAGTTCTGTTCCAAGATGTCGGGTGTTTCCAGAGGACATGATCTCTGGGCTGGAAACACGGGTAATCGGGTTCTCTGAGCCGGGGTGCCACAACGCTTGGTATCAGAGCCGTGCTGACTGTAGGAAACCCTAGTCAACCCGCGCTAGAACCGCGATTAGTGTAGGACTGTGAGTGTGCATATTGCTTGCTGCATTTGATTGTTGCATAGCATGCATCATGATTCATTGATTTACTAACCGTTGGCATTGTGAGTGTAGATGGCACTAGTTCCATACCTCCACCATCATGAGCCCGCACCATCCACCTTTCCTATACTGCTCCGTAACGTCTGGCTTCGACTGTACCCCCACGGCAAAGATCCAGTGTACCAGGTGTATCAGGAGCAGCTTGCCGAGTCAGTGTATGAGTGTCACGCAGTGTCTTTCCTGATCACGAGCTCGGACCTTGGTAGCTATTCTCGCTCTTCCAAGGGCGGAACGGCTTCTACTCCAGAGCTGGCGATCCAGTTTGCTGCGATGGAGGCTCTCACTGACTTGCGCTTCCACGAGGTCGAGATGCAGACTCATCTAGGTTTCTTTCACTATCCCACCCTGTCGCCTACGACAGGGCGAGTCATTTTTGCTCCAGTTGACCCGGCGTGTGATCGTGTGACTGCCGTGCTGTCTCGCTATCTGAACGCCAGTTACCGTACGATCATATCCTTGGCTAAGGAGCTGTCTCGTGTCCAGGCGGCACTTGCAGCCGCGACTTCAGTGCCACCTCCACCTCAGTCTACCTTTCCACCTATATATCCACCACCAGTTCCACCTCCACCTAGGTTTGAGGCTCCTTCTAGCTCTACTGTGCCACCAGGCTTTTCGTATGGTAGCCGTCGTGAGACCCCGGCGGAGTGGGCCTCACTCCTAGCCACTCCAGCTGCTCCGATTCTAAGGCGACGTGCTCCTTCTTCCCCGGAAGGAGAACCGTCCCAGCAGCGTCATCGTGTTTCCTTTGATCCGGAGGATGAGATCCATATCATCAGTTCCGACTCCGACTCAGGATCAGATGACGAGGAGTCTTCAGTCTGCCAGTGTTTGTGCCACCCGCGCCACTAGAGTGGAGGCTTGAGCTGTAGTGCATGCATCTTTGCATATGTCAACTGCCGTATGAGCAGTCTAGCCATGATATCCCCCTACTAGCTTGCCATGTATGATGTTGGGTTATCTTGTATAATTATGTTGTTTGCTTTATTCGCCATTTCGCGCATTTTCCTTCTGGTGTCGTATGACTGTGTTTCCCTAATGGATGTTGCTCATCGATTCGGTATTTTGCAATGGGAACAAAATTTAGGATGAAGAGAAGTTGTAGTCAAGGCGGCGATGGAACCCCCGTTCGTCGATCCGCCAGACAAGCAGGACAACCACCAGAAAATTTACCACCTCCACCACCTCAAGCACCGACCACTGATCAGATTATGAGGATGTTTGAGGAGAAAAGAAATCAAGATCTTATGGAATTTCTGAAAAGCATGCAGGCTATGGTGGGTCAGAATCACAACCATAATGGAACACATTCCAAGTTGTCTGACTTCCAGCGCACTAAGCCACCCAACTTCGGTCAAGCTGTGGATCCTATAGAAGCATATGATTGGCTAAGGACCATGGAAAAGAAGCTGGACATAGCCCGCGGCGAGGACTCTGACAAGGTTCCTTTTGCCACTCACTATCTGGAAGGGCCAGCAGCTATATGGTGGGACAACACAAAGGCAACATGGCCTTCTGAAGAAGAAATTACCTGGGAGAAGTTCAAGGAACTATTCCGCAAGTATCATATTCCCACAGGCATAATGAAGGTAAAGCAAAGGGAGTTCCTTGCGCTTACACAAGGAAATATGTCTGTGGGAGAGTACCTGAACAAGTTCAACAATCTGGCACGGTACTCTACCCATGACGTGTCTACTGAAGAAAGGAAGATAGACCGGTTCCTGCGAGGACTGAATCACACTCTCCGTTGTCAGCTCTGCATGTTGGACTTTCCGGACTTCCAGACCTTGGTGAACAAGGCTTTCATAGCCGAAAGGGAGCATAAGTCCGGGAATGATGACCGCAAGCGGAAGTTTGAACCCAAGAAGGACAACCGTGAGCAGTTTGCGCAGAAGCCACGCACCTGGCAGCCAGGTCCATCTGAATAAAAGCCCACATGGAGCAATGGCAACAACAATAAGACAGTGAGCTAGAATAAGACCTTCGGCAAACAGCCAGTGATAGAGGACTGCCGCCGCAACAACACCTGCTTCACTTGCGGCCAAAGCGGACACTACTCCAAACAGTGCCCCGCCAACAACGGAAGCCATCCTCTGACGTCAAGCCGCAGGTCAACACTATTGGACGCCGCCCCGCTCATAACTTCAGCCACGTACGCGTCCATCATATCTCCGCTGAGGAAGCTTGCGAAGCTCCAGAAGTAGTCCTCGGTATGTTTTCTGTTAACGACATACCTGCAGTAATTTTATTTGATTCTAGGGCTTCCCAGTCGTTTAACTCGCGGAGTTTTGCCACCTTGCACAAATTTTCTCCTTCGCTGTTGGATAAAATCATGGTGGTACAATCCCCTGGCTCCCTGCTCAGAACAAATCTGATATATAGAGATCTGGAAATTTCGATACATGGAGTTAAATTTCCAGCCGCACTCATTCCATTGAATCTTCGGGATTGAATGTAATACTGGGGATGGACTGGTTGACACCACATCAGGTGTGCATCAACTGCGTCACCAGGACAGTGACACTAGTTAACTCGGCAGGACAAACAGTTCAATTCCTTGCCAGCAAGATGATGTCGAAGAAAGGAATGGCATACCAAACTACCGTCACGGATATGAACCTAATTCCGGTAGTTTGCGAATTTCCGGATGTATTTCCCGAGGAATTACCAGGGATGCCACCTGACCGGTAATTGGAGTTTGCAATCGAAGTGGTTCCCGGTACTGCCCCAATTTACAAGAAATACTACCGCATGCCAGGTCCAGAGTTGGCGGAACTAAAGAAGCAATTGGATGAATTGCTGCAAAAAGGGTATATTCGCCCAAGCATCTCGCCATGGGGATCACCGGTACTATTTGTCAAGACGAAGGATGGAAGTCTACGAATGTGCGTAGACTATCGCCAGCTGAATGAGGTCACTATCAAGAATAAATACCCGCTCCCTCATATTGACGATTTGTTCGATCAGCTGAATGGAGCACGGGTATTCTCCAAGATTGACCTCCGAACCGGATACCATCAGCTAAAAATCAGAAAAGAGGATATACCCAAAACAGCTTTCACCACCCGATATGGTCTGTATGAGTTTACAGTCATGTCATTTGGGCTGACGAATGCTCCAGCTTATTTCATGAGCATGATGAACAAGGTCTTCATGGATTTTCTGGACAAATTCGTGGTGGTGTTTATTGATGATATCCTGATATATTCCAAGGATGAAGAAGAGCATAAACAACACCTTCGTGCCGTCCTGGAAAGGTGAAGAACCCATCGTTTGTATGCCAAATTCAGTAAATGCGAGTTTTGGCTAAAAGAGGTGGGATTTCTGGGGCACATTCTGTTCGAACAAGGAGTAGCTATCTACCCCAGCAAAGTAACTGCAGTACCGAATTGGAAGACACCAGCCTCGGTGACTGAAGTCCGTAGCTTTTTGGGATTGGCAGGCTATTACCGTCATTTCATAGAAGGCTTCTCCAAGATAGCTAAGCCACTGACAGAATTGCTAAAGAAAAATCAAAGGTTTGTCTGGACGGCGGAATGTGATAGCAGCTTCCTGGAGCTAAAGACAAGGCTAACTACAGCACCTGTCTTAGTCCTTCCAGACATTCACAAGAGCTTTGATATATACTGCGATGCTTCCAGACGAGGAATAGGTTGCGTATTAATGCAAGAAGGAAAGGTTGTAGCGTATGCATCCAGACATCTACGATCTCACGAGGAGAACTACCCCACGCACGATTTGGAATTAGCAGCCGTGGTTCATGCCTTGAAGATTTGGAGGCATTACCTTATTGGACAACGTTGTGAAATATACACGGACCATAAGAGTCTCAAGTATATTTTCACCCAACCTGACCTGAATCTCAGGCAGCGAAGATGGCTTGAACAAGTCAAGGACTATGACATTGGAATAAACCATCATCCGGGAAAAGCCAACGTGGTCGCAGATGCTCTCAGCAGAAAACAGGGCACAGTGAATGCACTTATGGGAAGTCTCCATCCGAAGTTACAAGAAGAATTCGTTGAGGTTAATATGGTGCTATGCGGCCCAATTACCCCGGACACCTTGGAAATTACCCCAATGCTTATGGAGGAGATTAAGAAGGCCCAAGAGCCAGATGAAGGAATAAAAGAGATCAAGGAGCTGATTCCGAAAGGGAAGGCCAAGTCCTTCCACGTGGATGACCAAGGCGCCTTATGGTTTGAGAAGCGGATATGTGTGCCCGATCAGAATAACCTAAGACAGCAGATACTCAGAGAAGCTCATGAGTCCGCATACTCTATCCACCCGGGAGGCACAAAGATGTATCAAGATCTGAGAGAGACATTTTGGTGGCCAGGAATCCGAAGGGATATAGCATACTATGTCGCCTGCTGTGACAGCTGCAACAAGGTCAAGGAGGAACACCAGAAACCCGCTGGGCTACTACAATCTTTACCGGTTCCCCAGTGGAAGTGGGATGACATATGTATGGATTTCATCGTTGGACTACCCAGGTCCACGAGAGGCAATAATGCTATCTGGGTCATGGTGGATATACTCACAAAAGTGGCTCACTTTATCCCGGTAAAGACCACTTTTAATGCAAATCAGCTTGCCCAACTCTACATGTCCCGGATAGTCAGCCTTCATGGAGTACCCCAAGTCTATCACCTCGGATAGGGGCTCCCTATTCACCTCAGCATTCTGGCTGCGATTGCATCAAGCTTTGGGAACCATGCTGAAGCATAGCACGGCGTACCATCCGCAAACAGATGGACAGACCGAAAGAGTGAACCAGATACTGGAGGATATGCTTCGGTCCTGTGCTCTCACCCATGGACCCAAATGGGAAGACAGCCTACCCTATGCGGAATTCTCTTATAACAACAGTTATCAGTCAAGTTTGAAGATGTCACTGCTTGAAGCACTATATGGACGGAAGTGCCGCACCCCATTAAATTGGCCCAAGACAGGAGATAGCCGTATCTTTGGCACGGACTTGATGCTCGAGGCTGAGAAGCAGGTCAAGGATATTCAGGAGCGTCTTCGAGCAGCCAAGTCCCGGCAAAAGAGCTACTATGACCCAAAGCACCGGGAAGTGACCTTTGAGCCCGGAGAATATGCGTACCTCCGAGTAACCCCCATGAAGGGAGTGAAGAGATTCCATACCCGGGGAAAACTTGCACCAACATATATCAGTCCTTTTCTAGTGGTTGCTAGAAGAGGCAGAGTGGCATATCAGTTGGAATTACCACCGGAGTTATCAGATGTGCACGATGTCTTCCACATATCACACTTAAGGAAGTGCATTACACCACCAATCAAACAAGCAGATATGAGTGAGCTAGAACTGGCTAAGGATCTGACCTATGAAGAGAAACCCGTCAGAATCTTGGATGAGATGGAAAGGACAACCAGGAGTAAGGTGATTAAGTTTTACATGGTGCTATGGGAACACCATACCGAGGAAGAGGCTACCTGGGAAAGAGAAGAATTCCTGAGATCTGCATATCCGTACTTGTTCCCTGAGCAACCGAATCTCGAGGACGAGATTCATCCTAAGGGGGGTAGGTTTGTGACACCCTGATTTTGGCAACTTTTTCTCTTCAAAATCTTTTTGGGATTTATTTGCAATTTGGGTTGATTTTCAAATCTTTTCAGTTGAATTGGACCCATGACTCTTTGAATCTTTTCCCAAGTAACCCAAAACCCTCATCATCTTGCCAAAAACCTTCCTCACCTCTCTTGGATCAATTTTCAAGATTTAATCTTTTCCTAATAATTCTTTTCTTTATTTGGGAAATTATGTCATCACTATGGGTTGTGAAGCAACCTATAGTTTGGATGCTCAATAAATTCCCAAACTTTTCCCTCACCTCCTTATCATCATATGATTCCATAATCTTCAAAAATATTCTATTGTCCAATGCAAAGTTTTGGCCAGAATAATTATTTCATTTCTGGTCAAAATTTGTCAGTTGTGAAGCAACCCCTAGTTTCCTATCTCAGAAAATTCTCAATAAATTTCCCAAGCTCCTAGGGATCCTATCTAGCCACAATATCCAAAAATATCATCTGGTCCAGTACAATTTTTTAGCAGCAGAGCTCTGACAAGTTTCTGCCCATTTCAAACCTTTGTGAAGGAAGTGCTAGCTAGAGGTGCACAATTGCTCTCCAATTTTTATGGCATGTGTGCACTACCAAATAACTTCCTTACACCAAGTTTCATCTTCAGCAGATCAACTATGTGAGTGCCACAAGCTCATTTAGTTTCTGGTCCAGAATTGCAGTTTGCACATGAGCTATGTTCAAATCTTCTTCAAATCCCTTCAAACTTTTCCAGCTTGTAGTCCTTCCAAAGTAGATCACTCTGGACATCTCCTCTAGCTTCATCTCCATCTCATCTCTCCTCCAGAACCTCCTCAATTCTGCTGCCAGGAACTGTAGTTGAAGCTACCCATCAAACCAGAGTGAATGTGGTCAAGGCAGTGGCACAGGGAGGCTAGATGGTCGAAGGACGACACTGTGGACAAGGAGCGCCAGGCTTGCGTGGCCTCCTGGTGGCCGCACATGTGGTGAGCACGGTGCTGGCATGCCAGAGCGCGCGCTCTGCACGGCGCCCGAGCCGGAAATGACCCGTCCTTGCCGCCCCGCGTGGCCTAGCTTGTCCGCGCGTGCCAACGTCGTCCCCACCTTCCACCTAGCCCTCTCCCGTAGCTTCTCCTCGCCCGAATCACCCTCGGCGGCCGCCACGATGCTCGGGCACTGTGGCGCCCATGTGGCCACAGTGGGTGAGCTGGTCGTCGTCTTCCTCGCGAGCCGTCGCTTCGCCCATTCAATGCCCTGCCCGCTCCCGTCTCGTCGCCCGCTTCCGGTCAGCCAGCGCGCCGTCCTTGCTCTAGTGGCATGCCCGAGCCTCGCCGCTTCGGGAGAGATCGGCCGCGCTCGACGCTGGCCTATAAAAGGCCCTGCCCAGCCCCTCCGAGCTCCTCACCCCCCACCTCGCCATCCTCCAATCGCCTCCTGTGCGCCCCAGCAAGAGCCGGGAGCTCGTCTCCCTTATCTTCGGTGAAGGCTCCGCCACCCAAATTCCCTCTGTCGCCAGCCACCTCCACCCCTTCCCAGCCTCTCTTGAGATCGCCATCGAGATCAGCAGGTCTCCCTGGTCCTTCCTGAGCCCCTGCCCAACCAGATTGCTGCCGGAGTTGTCGCCGCCGCCGACCCCCGAAGCATTCCCCCGCCGGAGAGGAAGGGGGCGACGCCGTCCGTCCACCTCCGGAGGAGCTATAGGTACAGGGAGAACCGCCGTTGAACGCCCGATTCATCCCCACCATATCCTAGCCCCGCCGCCGTCCCTATCGCCGGTGAGCGTCGCCGGTGAGCCGCCGCTCCTCCCTGCCTCTGTCTCCCTCTGTATAAACAGACCGGGGTCCCACCTCTCAGCGACTCCAGCCCTCGCCCGAAGCGGTATGAGTGTCAGTTTTTCTGATTTTTATTTAAATTCCAAATTTTGACCGGAACTTTGACCTGCAATAATGTTTTATCTATAGCTCCAATTCAGTTGATTCTTTTTGCATTATGTTTGTATTGACTCCCTTTACTTTCTGACCAAGTTTGGTAATTTTCTCTTATCCACAGAATTTCTGGTTAACAAAAATGCATTATGTGACATTTCCCTTTGCATTTTAAAAATATTTTCAGAAGGGAACTTTGGTGATTTTGAATACCAGGAGTGTTTGAACAACCCAACAGAGCAAGGCAAGCCATGATACCCATTTCAAGAAGCATTTCAATAGCATTGCATATTTTCATACATTATGCTTATTTATTTGCTATAGGTTAATTCATAGTAATTAATTTAAATACTTAGTGCCTATTGTGATGAACCACTACATTTGAGATGAAATTAGTGGTTGATCTTGAGTCACCTGTCCGGGCTTAGCTGTGCAACCACATTTGCCGGTATGGGACGGCCTTGACTTGGTCTGATTGCGTGCTCTTTCACCGGTACCTCCAAAGAGGGAGGGTTATGCGCGCATGCTACCCTGATCAGGTAGGCAGCAATAACCCTGTGAGCCAGTTGAGTATTGTGCCGGAGTCCCCGTTTGGGACAGTTTAGCTTGGCCACAACGGTGGCAGGTGTCATGAGGACACAGGGGCCACCCAGGACAGGACTCCGGGGGAGGATGAATGCCGGTGGTACGATGAGAGAGTCACGGGTCAAGCAGGTTTCGATGGAGCAACACTGGTCCACCCGAATGGAATCACGAGGTCACGTGCTCCATGGTGTGGGTAAAGTGCGCAACCTCTGCAGAGTGAAAAATCTATTCGAATAGCCGCGTTCACGGAATTGGACAGCCCGTCCAGACCTCAGAAGGTGGTCAACCGTAACAAAGTTAGTAATGATGAAAGAACTCTTCATATGATTGGAAGTACTCGATACCTTATGAGTATTCCGAGGGTTGTGGGACAACCCAGAAGAGAGTAAGTTGATAGCCGGTACAGTAAGTGAATTGCTTAAGGGTTTAACTTGTTGTTTGCTATGCTATTGTTTGCTACATTACTTGGTTGTCGTGAGCTTGTGAGTACATTCAAAGTACTCACCTGGCGTATCATGCCAGATGCAAGAGAAGCCGAGGACGGAGGTCCTGATGGTTCGTGCTACGCTAACTAGGATGTGTCCACAGCAGTGTCCCTATGGATGGAGTTGCCGCTATTTTCCGCTACGCCGTAGAAGTACTTAGTAGTTCCGAGGCCCTGCTGTGTTTCATAATTTATGTAGATTGACGGGGTTACCACCCCCTGGGTATGCCAAGACGAGGGAGTTCAAGTCCCTTTCAGAAATTCTACACGGCCGGCTGGCAAATGGCCAGCTGCCCCCCTGGCCGGCTGCTCCATGGCCGGTTGGTCCGGGCCGGCGGGCGGCGGCCGGTGGACCCCTTGGCCGGCTGGAACGCGGCCTGCTGAACAAGAGCCGGCCGCCTGGCCCTCGCCCAGGCAGCCCGGCTCAGCCTGCCCGCTGACCTCAGGACGGGCAGGTATCCGTCCCCTCCCACTGCGGCCAAGTACGCTGACAGGACGCGACCCCCGCGACGGACTCCGACGCGGCTACATAGGCCGCTGATGCACAGGCGTGCATGGCTACAGTCTAGGCGGTCGTACCGCTGACCGGAGACTGATTCGGACCTGGCAGAGCCACAGTACTGCTGCACCGCCGTCCACTCCGCTACCTGCCCCGGCGTGGCTACAACGCTACCGGCCGTACCACTGACTTCGGCCGGCTGGCGCAAGGCAACGCTGGGCGGGGCAGCCTGTGCCGCGGCAGGTGAGCGCGGGCCAATGGAAGAGGCGGCTGACGGGCCCCAGTTGGCGATGGGAACGCGCAGCCGGCGGGCCCTACGGGTGACAAGACGACCCGGCCGGCGGGCCCCCTGGCCGGCTGTAGAGGCTGCCAGCCGGGTCCCCCCTCTTAGTACCTTAAGGAATATTGTAAGCCGGGGGGTTGGCCTATAAAACCCCCCGAGGCCCCCATGCATCGGGCACGCAGACACGCACGAAGGCATTGGCCCCCCTCTCACACTCACACATAGCAAGGGAAGAGGAGCCGGCTGCTCCTTCTTCCACCTCTAGACAAGCAGCTCAAGGAGCATCATTGTAACATTTCTCCACATCCAACTAGACCAGCAGGACTAGGGGTATTACCTCCCACGGAGGGCCCTGAACCTGGGTACATCGTGTGTCCATCACCGCTTGTGCCTAATCCCGCTCCCGGAGCCCGCCGGCGTCCTTCGGCCCCAACCACTCTCGATAAGCCACCCCATGGCATCTGCCGTGAGAAAACCACGACAGTTGGCGCCCACCGTGGGGCCGTCCGCGGCGCCGGCCGGAGTCATGTTTCGGGCGGGACCCTTCACCAGCTCCCCTGGCCGCCTCGCGTCCTACCGGAACTGCACGCTCGTGGGGCTTGCTCCTGCGGGGCGGAACCCCGCCCTCGCTGGCCCTGCGGGCGACGCCGCCGGCCTCTCCGTTGAGCAGCTCGGCGGCGACCCGCTGATCGACCTTGCCGCCCTCACCGAGCACGTCGGCAGGCTGTGCCTCGCCGACGAGTACCCTAGCCAGGTGCTCGACTGCCTCGACCTGCCCTCGTCCGTGGGCGCACTCGCCTCGGGCGAGGCCGGCGACTCCCACGTCCGCGCGGGGGTAATGGCCACCGGCTCCACCAGGACCTCCGGCCGTGCCAGGGCGGAGGCGGACGCGGCCGCCGCGGTCGCTCGCGCCGGCACCACTGACCCCCTCGGCTCCATGCTTCGGGGCCTCAGCAACCCCGTTGCGCCTACAACGAACCCAGCCATGGCTACGGCCGAGCTGGAAGCAGCTCGCCGGCTGCTGTTCGACGAGGCGACCATGCTCGCCACCACCAAGCGCCGGATGGAGTCCGCGCAGCGCGAGTATAACTCCCCCTACGGCCTCACCCCTGCCGGCAACGAGCCCAGCCGGCACGGTGATGTCCGCAACCGCGGCCGCGTGGTCGCGGAAATCCTTGGTGGCAGGCTTCCCACCTACGACACACCGGCCACCAACCTGAGGGCCGCCCACGTAGCCTACGCCGACCTCGTCGGCCTGGAGGGCGAAGAGCGAGAACTGCAGGAACGACACATCCAAGACCTCATCGCCACCGCCAACGCCCAGCAGGCCCGGCTCGACGGCATCAACACTGGCTCCGAAATCCCCGTCCCTGAGGGGGACGCTCCGCCTACTGCTGGCCAGCGCCGGCCGGTGCAACAGGCCTCTTCCCCTCGCGGCTCCGGCCGGCGGGGCGCTGGGTCTCACAACGGACGCACCCGGCTGCGAGACGAGCAGCCGGCCATCACCAGCCGGCACAACGACTCTCCGGCTGGCGGCAGCCGGCGCAGCCGGGATCATACCCCGCCTCCGCGGCGGGAACATGCCCGCTTGCCTGCCCCAACTGTTCGCCCCGTGCTCGCCACTCGGCTCGGCCCGCGCGTCCCGCGGAGCGAGAACAACGCTCGGACCCGCATCGAGCGGCTGGCACAGTCGGCCCTCCTCGAGGAGGAGGGCTCGATCGGCCCGGCTTGCTTCCGCCCCCGGATTCGCAACGAGCCGTTTCCGGTCGGCTTCACTCTCCCTCGCGACACCCCGAAGTACAACGGCTCCGCCAAGCCGGAGTACTGGCTGGTCGACTACACCACTGCGGTCGGCATTGCCAGGGGGAACAAGCGCGTAGTCGTGCGCTACGCCCCCCCCTAATGCTAACCGGCTCGGCCCGGACCTGGCTCAACAGCCTATCGGCCGGCAGCATCAACACCTGGACGGACTTTGAGGGAGCCTTCGTCCGCAACTTCACCGGCACCTACAAGCGGCCCGGCCGGCCCCGCGAGCTGGCCATGTGCGTCCAGGGGCCGAAAGAGCCCCTCCGCGACTACCTCACGCGCTGGACCGATCTCCGCAACTCCTACGAAGGAGTGCACGAGGTGCAGGCCATCCAGTACTTCATCAAGGGTTGCCGCGACGGCACCCACCTCAAGCACAAGCTCTTGTGCTCCGAGCCGGCCACCCTGGCGGACCTGATGGCCAAGGCCGACAAATACGCCACGGCCGACTCCGCAATGCGGATGAAGGTCGCCACGCCAGCCAAGCCAGCACCGCCGCCTGCCGCACCGCGGGCGGCCGCCGACAACCGGCAGTAGTAGAACAACAAACGCAAGCCCGACCAGCCGTACCCCCGCTACGGGAGCCGGCAGGTCGCAACCATCGAAGAAGAGCAACCGGCTGCCCATGCCCCCAGCCAGCGTCAGCGCACCGGCAAGGCCGCCTGGCAGCCCAAGCTTACCTTCGAGCAGATGCTCGACCTACCCTACAAGCACCACTCCGGGGCCAAGCCGACCACCCATACGCTCCGGCAGTGCAGCTTCTCCCAGCGGCTGGCTCGAGGCGAGGGCCTTCCGGCTCCTCCGCCTTTGGCCCCCCGCGAGCAGGCACCGGCCCAGGCCCCGCCGCCTGCTCCGGCCCCGGTAGCCAACGACGGCCGCCTCCACGACCAGTTCCCTCGCCAGGACGGGTCCTACGTCGTCTTCACCAGTGAAGCAACCGACAAACACAGCGTGCGCCAGCGACGGCACTAGGTGAACGCCGTCGCCCCCTCAGTCCCCCAGTTCATGCATTGGTCCGAGAAGCCGGTCACCTGGAGCCGGGCGGACCACCCGGCCGTGATGCCAAACCCCGGCAGCCACGCCCTCGTCCTCGACCCCACCATCGTCTCCGAGAGGCGCACCTGCCGTTTCTCGTGGGTGTTGGTCAACGGGGGCAGCAGCATCAACATCCTCTATCGCGACACGATGATCAAGCTGGGGCTCAAGGAGAAGGACTTGCGAGCAAGCCGGACGGTTTTCCACGGCATTGTGCCGGGAAAGTCTTGCGCCCCCATCGGCAAGATCGAGCTCGACGTCCTCTTCGGCGACCAGAGCCACTTCCGCCGTGAGCCGGTCTGGTTCGAGGTGGTGGACCTTGACAGCCCCTACCACGCGCTGCTGGGCCGGCCGGCCCTCGTCAAGTTCATGGCGATCCCCCACTATGCCTACCTCAAGCTCAAGATGTTTGGCCCCAAGGGCATCATCACCATCGCCGGCAACTACAAGATGTCGATCGAGTGTGCTCGTGACGGCAGTCGGCTGGCCGAGGCCCTGGAGATAGCGGAGGAGAAGCGGCAGCTCGACCGGCTCGTGGCTCACGCCTCTAACGTGCCGGCCGTGCCGGCTCCCTCGTCCCAGACAACCGGCGAAGCATCGTTCCAGCCGTCCACAGACACCAGGAAGGTGCCGCTCGACCCGGCCAACCCCAAGCAGTGCATCACCATCGGCGCCAACCTCAGCAGCAAATAGGAAGGCGAGCTCATCGACTTCCTCCATGAGAATCGGGACATCTTTGCATGGTCTCCAAAAGACATGCCGGGTGTTCCGAGGAAGTTCGCCAAGCACAAACTTCATGTGCGGCCGGATGCAAAGCCGGTCAAGCAACCCCTGCGCCGTTTCTCCGAGGAGAAGCGGCGTACCATAGGAGAGGAGATCGCCCGGCTGCTCGCAGCCGGCTTCATCATGGAAGTGTTCCACCCGGACTGGCTGGCCAACCCAGTCCTGGTGCTGAAGAAAAACAAGACATGGCGCATGTGTATCGACTACACGAGCCTGAACAAGGCATGTCCCAAGGACCCGTTCGCCCTGCCGCGGATCGATCAAGTTATCGACTCCACGGCCGGCTGCGACCTGCTGTCCTTCCTGGACGCCTACTCAGGCTACCACCAGATCAAACTGGACCCGGCCGACCGACTGAAGACCTCCTTCATCACCCCCTTCGGGGCCTACTACTACATCACCATGTCCTTCGGTCTGAAGAATGCAGGCGCCACTTTCCAGCGCTGCATGCAGAAGTGCCTCCTGCCACAGATCGGCAGGAACGTCCACGTCTACGTGGACGACATCGTCGTCAAGACCAAGAAGCATTTCAGCCTCCTCGACGATCTCCGGGAGACCTTCGCTAACTTGCGCGAGTACAAGATCAAGCTAAACCGAGAAAAGTGCATGTTCGGCGTGCCAGCCGGCCAACTCCAGGATTTCTTTGTGTCCGCCCGCGACATCGAAGCTAACCCGGAGAAGATTAGAGCCATCGAGCGCATGCACAAGCCGGCCAAGCTCGTCGACATCCAGAAGTTCGCCGGCTGTCTTGCCTCGCTCAGCCGGTTCATCAGCCGGCTGGGCGAGAAGGCGCTGCCTCTCTATCAGCTCATGAGGAAGACACCCAAGTTCGAGTGGACCGACCAGGCAGACGAGGCGTTCCGCGATCTGAAGCGCGCGCTCTCTAGCGCTCCCATCCTGGCGGCGCCGGCTGAGAAAGAGCCGATGCTCGCATACATCGTGGCCACCAACCGCGTGGTCAGCATCGTGCTGGTGGTGGAGCGGCCGGAGGAAGGCAAAGCGCTGCCGGTCCAGCGCCCCGTCTACTACCTCAGCGAGGTCCTTTCCGCCTCCAAGCAGAACTACCCCCACTACCAGAAGATGTGCTACGGCATATACTTCGCCGCCAAGAAGGTCAAGCAGTACTTCCAGGAGCACACCATCACCGTAGTGAGCACGGCCCCGCTAGGCGAAATCATGAGCGGCCGGGACGCGACCGGCCGGATCGCCAAATGGGCCATCGCCCTCGCCGACCATGAGATTCGGTACAAGCTGCGCGCACCGCCATCAAGTCACAGACCATGGCGGATTTCCTCGTCGACTGGCCCGAGACCTAGTTCGTGCCGCCTCCCCCAGACTCCACGCATTGGCGCATGCACTTCGATGGCTCAAAGATGTGAGCCGGCCTGGGAGCCGACATCGTCTTGTCATCCCCTAAGGGGGACCAGCTCAAGTACGCGCTCCAGATCCTCTTCGCCGCCTCCAATAACGTGACCGAGTACAAGGCACTCGTCCACTTCCTCAGGCTCGCCAAGGAGATTGGGATCCGGCGCATCATCTGCTTTGGCGACTCCGACCTCGTGGTACAGCAGGTCTCTGGCGAATGGGACGCCAGGGACGCCAACATGGCCAGCTATCGCTTCCTCGTCCAGCAGCTCGCCGGCTCCTTCGAGGGCTGTGAGTTCCACCACGTCCCCCGAGCGGACAACGAGGCGGCCGATACATTGGCGAAAATTGGCTCCACCCGGCAGGCCATCCCGGCCGGCGTCTCCCTCGAACGGCTGCTCAAGCCTTCGATCAAACCTTCCCCCGAATCGGAGTCTATCTTCGTACCGGCTGCTCCGGCAGCTCCGACGGCGCCGCCGGATCCGGCTGCTCTTCCGGCACCACTGGCCCCGGCTGCAATGCCGGCACCGCCGGCTCCGGCATCCGGCACCCCCGCGGTGGCTGGCTCTGACTCTACGGCCATCCTGACGGCGATCACCGCGCCTCTCGCTGCCCCGGTCCCGGGGGCTGTCGAGCCGGTCCCGGGGGCTACCGAGCCGGTCCCGGGGACTGACGGGCCGACTCCGGACGCTCCTGGCACACCGCTCGAGCACGAGTCGGTCCCCGTCTCGGCCCCCTCATGGGCCCAGCCCATTCTGGCTTTTCTCTTACGCGGAGAGCTACCCCCTGACGAAGACAAGGCCCGGCAGATCCAACGCCGCGCCTCGGCTTATAGCATCATCAACTGCGAGCTCGTCCATCGCAGCACCACCGGTGTGTTCCAATGCTGCGTCGAGCCGCAGAAGGGGCTAGAAATCCTCCTTGACATCCACCAGGGCGAGTGCGGGCATCACGCCGCCTCTAGAACCCTAGTGGCCAAGGCCTTCCACCATGGTTTCTACTGGCCGACGGCCTTGGAAGAGGCCAAGCGACTGGTCGACAAGTGCGAGGGGTGTCAACGCTTCAGCACGCAGAGCCACCTGCCGGCCACGGCCCTCCAGACCATCCCACTTTCGTGGCCCTTCGCCGTCTGGGGGCTGGACATGGTAGGACCCTTCAAGACCGCCCGAGGCGGCATGACGCATCTGCTGGTGGCTATCGACAAGTTCACCAAGTGGATCGAAGCCAGACCCATCAAGAAACTAGACGGCCCCACAGCCGTCCGGTTCATCAAGGATGTCACGGTCCGCTACGGCGTTCCCCACAGCATCATCACCGACAACGGCACGAATTTTGCCAAAGGCGCGATGGCGCGTTTCTGCTCCCAGGAGGGCATCCGGCTCGACCTCGCGTTGGTGGCCCACCCACAGTCCAACGGCCAGGCGGAGAGGGCAAACGGCTTGCTCCTGGCCGGCCTCAAGCCTCGGCTCGTGGCACCCCTCGTACGGTCGGCCGGCTACTGGGTCTATGAGCTGCCGGCCGTCCTCTGAAGCCTCAGGACCACTCCCAACCGGTCGACCGGCTACACCCCTTTCTTTCTGGTATCCGGGTCCGAGGCGATCATCCCCACGGACATCGAGTTTGACTCGCCTCGGGTGACCCTGTATACGGAGAAGGACGCAAAGGAAGAGAGAGAAGACGACCACAGCAAGCGGATCCGGCCCCTTTCCTTCCGCGAGGGGGACTTGGTGCTCAGACGGATCCAGCGAACTGCCGGCCAGCACAAGCTGTCCTCCCCATGGGATGGCCCATTCATCGTCAGCAAGGCGTTGCACAACAACGCCTACTACCTGATAGATGCCCAGAAGTCGCAGAAGCGCAAAAGAGATGCCTCCGGTGAGGAAACGGAGCGCCCGTGGAACGCAGCACTCCTCCGAACGTTCTACTGTTAAGAAAAAACCCATGTATGTATGTATCTTCCCTTCCGTCGGAACTTAATGAATGCAATGGGGGCCCCAAGCCGGCACTTGGGCCACGCCCCTTTTCAATTTCTTCGAAGGCGTGTCACTTTTCTTAGGCAAGGCCCCCGGGTCCGGCTCCCTGGCCCGGGGGCTCGCCGGCTCTTCTCTGAAGCAGGCAAGTAGCGTGGGCAAGCAACCCTTTCCTGCCCTCCCCGCCCAGCCGCAGACCGGCCCCCGACTGTCCGGCTGGCGGGGCCATGGGGTAGAAAGAAACCTACCACGCGAACACCACCTAAGGAGTAGCAGCCGGATAGGTCCAACCGGACCATGTTACCTCTGGAACCAGCCTCTGTCGGTTCGCCCTAACCCTAACCGGACGACTCTAAGGCCCGCGCATTTTTCCCAAGGACGACGCCCCGTCCCTGTCCCAGACCGGCTCCCGGCTGGCTGGCAGGCGGGGCGGAAGCCGGAAAGAACCCACGCGTGAAATACGAGTCGAAAGGCAAAGGGCAGGGGAGGAGCCGGCACGCAAACGCTTTAAATTTCAAACAGATCCATAAGCAAAAGGCCACAGGCCTAGGATTCTTTACAATACACCCCCAGTGTGTGGGAATGCATCTTAAAAACAAGTCTTGCAGCTAAGGAACGGATACAGCAAAAAGAAAAAGAGGGGCGCCTAGGCCTCCGGCGCGTCGCCGGCCGGCTCTTCCTCCGTGGCCTCGGTGTCGCTGCCGGAGCTGGAGTTGGTGCTCTCGTCAGCGACCTCATCGTCTTCAGGGCCCTGAGGGTTGCCGAAAGAGTCCTCGGCGACCGGCTCGCCGTCTTCACATAGCACCGGCAGGAGCTCGTCCGGGTCGATGTACGATGCCAGCTCGTTGGCCCGGCGGACCAGGGCGCCTTCGCGGGCGGCTCGCTCCGCCTCAGGGCCCTGGTGCATCGTGACCAGCCGGTCCAGGTTGACGCCAGGGTACCACGAGGTGACGAACCGGAGGGCCATCTGCGCCCCAGAGTGGGCCGCCGACGCCTTCCAGACTTCGAGCCGGGCCACCGCATTCTCCAGCCACAGCGCCACGCGGCCCTTTGGGGCCCCACGACCCGGCCAGAGGGTCGAAATCACCTCCTTGCCGGCCGTAAGGAGCCGCTCCATGTAGCGCTAGACATGGATCAGCCGGTTCTCGACGGCCAGCGCGAGCTCCGGCACGTCCCAGCCGGCGTGCTCCTCGACCTCCTGCCCACGCTGCCGCAGGCACTCCCGGTGCTCCGCGACAGCCCGCTCGGCGCGGCGCTGGGTCTCCGGGAACCGGTCTGGGGGAAGAGAGAGGAATCAACGAACAAGACAAAAAGTAAGTCGAAGCGGGTCGGCGAAGGAAAACTCAAAATCAAAACTTACGCTGGAAGGCCTCGTCCATCTCAAGGGCGAACTGAAGGCCTGCGCTCTTCACCCTCTCCAGCGCCTCCTCCATCTGAGCAAGGGCGACCCCGCGCGTCTCGAGCTCCCCCTTGAGGCGATCCACCTCGTCCTGAAGAGCAGTGGCCCGCTGGATAGCGTCGGCCGCCTGCGTGGTGGCGTCCTCCCGGGCTGCCACCTCCCGCTGCAGCTCCGCAGTCAGGCGCTCCCGCGCCACCTGACCATCAGCAACCAGGCCGCCCAGCCAGTCCCGCTCCGACGTGGCTGCCTGGAGCTCCTGCCCCAGCCGGTCCTGCTCGGAGGCCAGCTCGTCCCTCTTCAGCCGACTCTCGGGGGCTACACCCAGTGGGTGCGCTCGCGCGCCCCCACTGGACTAAACATACCTTGCACCTTCTTCAACTCCTCCTGGACCCGGTAGTAGCCGAGCTTGCCGCGGTTGTGGATAAGGACTGGCTCATCGAAGAGCACCTGCCGCCTGGCGTTCTCAGCCTGCCTCGCACCATGAAACAAGAAGTTAGACAAGCAAAAAAGGGTTAGATCCGGCCCGGCTGCCACGCAGCCGCGCAGCCGGCCCGAATCTCGGGGGCTACACCCAGTGGGTGCGCTCGCGCGCCCCCACTGAAAATTTAACGCAAGGCAGAAGAGTCTCACCTCCACCGCCTCCTCCACGTGCCAAAAATTGCTTTCTGCGGCCTCCGCGAACCTAGCCAGCCCCTAGCGGCAGTGCGCCATAATGCGGCCTGGCTCCCCAAGAGCAAGGGCCGGGGCGCCGGCTGGCGGGGCCAGAGCGGCCGGGACGAGAACCGGCGCCTCCCAGTCCCGGATCACGTCCAGCATGGTCCTCCTCGGGCGGCCCGACCCGCCGCTCGACCCGGCGTCCACCACGGCAGCAGCCGGCGGAGGGTTGGCGGTGACCACCAAGGCTCGGGAGCTGGCCTCGGGCTCCTCCACGACCGGCACCGCCGGCTCCAAAACCTGCCGGGCTGGCTCGACAGCCGGCTGGGCCGGCTCGATGGCAGAAGAGGTCACCACCACCTCCCCCCGCTGGGCCGTCTCTGGAGCCGGCTCCGGGACCGCTCCCGCCGGCCGGGTCACTTCCACCGCGGGCGGGGCCACGGTCGTCTCCACGGCCGGCTCCCGCCGCTCACACGACGGAGGCCTCGACCTCCGCGTCGATTCCGCCGCGGAGTTCGTCGCGCGCTTCGGGTCGGTGGACCGCCTCCGCCTCCCGCCGCTCGAGGCCCCCGAACGTGAGGGCGCTCCCTTCGCCCTGCCTTCGCGGCTCGCACCTTCGCGAGCCGCCTCTTCTCTTCCTGCGCTGTGGCCGCATGCTTCTGCGCCTGCAGGCTGGCGGCGTCCACCGGGCCGGCGGCCGACTCCATGTCGTGGAGCTCGATGGTGTCCCTGGAGCAGACAGAAGACAGGGCCTCAGGCGCTTGCCGGCTCACAAACCCTAAAAACCCAATAAGGGTCCAGAAAAAATACTTACCCGGCGACGACGGGGAGGATCCGCCTGGCCCGGGCCGGCGGCTTCGCAACAGCCGCTCGCGCACTCTTGCGGGCGGGCGGCTGTGTCGACGGCTGCCCCACGGCCGGCCTTTTCTCCCGACGAGAGGCCTCGGCCGTCTGGCCACAAGCCGGCCACTCCTCGCTCCGTCCGCGTGGCTCCCGCCGAGCTGTGGGGGGAGGCGCATCCAAGATCTGGACATCATCATCATCGTCATCGTCGTCAGTCCAATCTTTGATCGAGGGTCCAGAGGGGAACTCACCAGCCGCTCGGGACCTGCCGGCTCCCGGGTCACCCATCGTCCCTTCCGCCTCGACCTCTCCCGAGGAGTCGGCTCCTTCTTCGACGCCCCCCTCCCCAGCTCGAAGTCCTCCGGGTCGGACTCGGCGCACTCCGCCTGGAACACCCTGGGGTGCGGGCCGTCCGGCGCGTTCTGTCGAACGAAATGCTGCGGTCAGCACGGCAAAGTGAGCAAGAGGTGGCCGGCTGGAAAAATGGAGAAGGAAGAAAGTTACCGCGTCGGGGCGTACCAGGGGCGCCGGGTCGTGCCGGCTGTACGGCAGCTTGCCGAACCTCCAAGTCCCCGGCTTCAGCTTGAAGTTGGTGACGGCGTTTACCCGCCTCGCCACCTGGGCCGTCGTCAGGTCAAAGGTGGATATCCGGCAGGGGTCCCGCCGGCCCGACATGTCGCAGATCCGGTGCGGCCTCTGCTGCAGGGGCAGCACCCGGCGGTCGATGAAGGCGGCCACCAGGTCGGCCGCAACCAGCCCCTCGCCGGCCTTCATGGTCTTGAGCCGGGCCAGCTCTGCGACCAGATCTCCAGGCGGCCCCTCGCCCGTCCAGTTTATCCCCGACGACGGGGCGTTGACGAAAGCCGGTAGCCGGATGTAGTCCCGCGCTGGGTCGACGTTCTTCACGTAGAAGAACGTCCGGTTCCACCTCTTGACGGATTCGATGAGGGTGATGCGGGGGAACAATGGGCCCCGGACGCATATCACCGTGCCCCCGCAGGCGTGTGGCTCATCCTCGTTCCTCAGGGCTTTGAGGTAGAAGAGTTTCCTCCACAACTCCACGAAGGGGAGGAGGCCGAGGTAACCCTCGCAGAGCATCACGAAGCTTGAGAGCTGGAGGATGGAGTTGGGCCCGAGGTGGTGCGGCTGGAGATTGAACGTGTCCATGAAGAAGCGGCAAAATTGGCTCACGGGCAGGCTGAAGCCGCGCGAGAAGTGCCATGCGAAGACCACGTACTCCCCCTCCTGGGGCTCGGGCACCACCTCGCCGCTCGGCGGACGGGCGGCGACGCGATCCTCCGACGGCAGCATACGGGCGCGGCGGAGGTGCGCGATGTCCTCCTCGGTGATGAAGGATCCGCCCCAACTGCCGGATTGTCCGTCGGCCTTCTCCGCGGCGATCGAGCGCAAGGAAGAAGACGAGTGGGGCAGCGACGCGGGTCCGAGCGGCGAGCTGCGCGAGAGGAAGAAGACGAAGGGGAGAGGAGCGTGCGAACTGCCTCCGCCCCTTCCCCTCCCTTATAAATATGGGGCGACGCCCGGGGGACGTGGGGATTAACTGTGCCCACTCCCCTGGGGAATCCGCGGAACGTGGGCGCCGCACGTCACGGCCGCTGGGGTCCGGGCGCAGCGGATCCCGACCTGCGGCCCGAGGCCTACCAAGCTAGGCCCGCGACCTAGTGGGCTAGGCCCAGGAAGGCGTCCCGTCGGGCCTCAGGCGCGGGACCCGCGGCATCATCATGTCCCGCGTGGCGCGCGTCGGACCAGCGCAGGACCCGACACGGCATGACGGGACCCGAGGCGTCGGGGGCGGCTGCGGCGCAGCTGTCCGACCAGTCCAACGCAACAGACAAGCATAGCCGGATGAAGCCACCGGCTGCCCCTCGTCGAGCGGACGCGGGCCCCCGCCGGCTTCGGGGACTACTGACGGGGTTATCAAACCTGGGTATGCCAAGAGGAGGGAGTTCAAGTCCCTTTCAGAAATTCTACGCGGCTGGCTGGCCCACGGCCGGCTGGCAAATGGCCGGCTGGCCCCCTGGCCGGCTGCTCCATGGCCGGTTGGTCAAGGCCGGCGGGCGGCGGCCGGTGGACCCCTTGGTCGGCTGGCCCACGGCCGGTTGAACAAGAGCCGGACGCCTGGCCCTCGCCCAGGCACGCCCGTCTCAGCCTGCCCGCTGACCTCTGGACGGATAGGTATCCGTCCCCTCCCACTGCGGCCAAGTATGCTGACAGGACACGACCCCCGCGACAGACTCCGATGCGGCTACAGCGGCCGCTGACGCACAGGCGCACATGGCTACAGTCCAGGCGGTTGTACCGCTGACCGGAGACTGATTCGGACCCGGCAGAGCCACAGTACCGCTGCACCGCCGTCCACTCCGCTACCTGCCCCGACGTGGCTACAGCGCTACCGGCCGTACCGCTGACTTCGGCCGGCTGGCGCTAGGCGACGCCGGGCGGGGCAGCTCGTGCCGCGGCAGGTGAGCGCGGGCTAATGGAAGAACCGGCTAGTGGGCCCCAGCTGGCGATGGGACCACGCAGCCGGCGGGCCCTACGGGCGACAAGACGACCCGGCCGGCGGGCCCCCTGGCCACCTGGAGAGGCTGCCAGCCGGGTCCCCCCTCTTAGTACCTTAAGGAATATTGTAAGCCGGGGGGTTGGCCTATAAAACCCCCCGAGCCCCCCATGCATCGGGCACGCAGACACGCACGAAGGCATTCGCCCCCCTCTCACACTCACACATAGCAAGGGAAGAGGAGCCGGCTGCTCCTTCTTCCACCTCTAGACAAGCAACTCAACGAGCACCATTGTAACATTTCTCCCCATCCAACTAGACCAGCAGGACTAGGGGTATTACCTCCCACGGAGGGCCCTGAACCTGGGTACATCGTGTGTCCATCACCGCTTGTGCCTAATCCCGCTCCCGGAGCCCGCAGGCGTCCTTCGGCCCCAACCACTCTCGATAAGCCACCCCATGGCATCTGCCGTGAGAAAACCACGACATAGATACTGTTATAGCACCGAGTGTGCCTTTGGCCTCGCTAGCATTGTAAAATATGAGTTTGTACCCGAAATCTATCAATAAAGTCAGTTCAGTTCTGTTCCAAGATGTTGGGTGTTTCCAGAGGACATGATCTCTGGGCTGGAAACATGGGTAATCCGGTTCTCTGAGCCGTGGTGCCACAATCTTGATCTCCATCAACGTGTCGCCATGAGGTTGTCGCGCCAACTGTTGCGTTTATGACTATTGCTAACTCATAGCGATAAAGTAAAGCAAAACGGCACAAATAAATTAAAGACAACCCTATGGCTCCTGCCGGTTGCCGTACTCATCGACATGCAAGTCGATATTTAACTATTACAACATGATCATCTCGTACATCAAATATATATCACATCATGTCTTTGGCCATATCACATCACAACATACCCTGCAAAAACAAGTTAGACGTCCTCTAATTGTTGTTGCATGTTTTACGTGGATACTATGGGTATCTAGCAAGAACGATTCTTACCTACACAAAACCACAACGGTGATACAAAAATCGCTATTCAACCTTCTACAAGGACCGTCTCAATCAAATCCGATCCAACTAAAGTGGGAGAGACAAACACCCGCTAGCCATCTTTATGCAACAAGTTGCATGTTAGCGATGGAACCGGTCTCTCGTAAGCGTACGAGTAAAGTTGGTCCGAGCCGCTTCATCCCACAATACCGCTGAACCAAGAAAAGACTAAGGGAGGAAGCAATCTGAATATCAACGCCCACAAACTCATTTGTGTTCTACTCAAGATCTCATCTACGCATAGACCTGGCTCTGATGCCACTGTTGGGGAACGTAGCATGGGAAACAAATTTTTTCCTACGCACACGCAAGATCTATCCATGGTGATGAGCATCTATGAGAGGGAGAGTTGGATCTACATACCCTTGTAGATCGCTAAGCGGAAGCGTTAAGAAACGCGGTTGATGTAGTCGAACGTCTTCGCTATCCAATCACGATCCGTCCACGAACTCCCGATCAAGTGCCGAACGGACGGCACCTCCGAGTTTAGCACACGTGCGGCTCGGCGGCGTCCTCTCGTTCTTCATCCAGCAAGCGAGAGAGATGGGGTAGATGAGATAGGGACCAACACGACGGTATGGTGGTGGTGGTGGCAGCGGAATTCCGGCAGGGCTTCGCCAAGCGCGTACCGGTGAAACGTGGGAGGAGTTGGGAGTGGTAACGGGCAAGGGTCGAAGGGTGGCTGCCCCCAATGCCTCCCCACCTTTATATAGGCGTGGAGGGGGCTGGTGGCTTGCCTTCCAAGGCCCTAGGGTCGTTGTCCAAAGGGGGAGGAAGGAAATCCCACCTTTCCTTCCCCACCGATTGCTATCCCCCCTTTTCTGGGATCCTGATCTTATCCCCTTGGGATATGAATCTATTCCTTTTAAGGGAGGATCTTGGTGCGCCTAGACCCGGGTTGTGGGGACTTTCCCCACTACCCACGTTCATATGGGTCCCCCATGCAGGTGGGCCCCACTCCGGAACCTTCTAGAACCTTCCCGGTACAATACCGAAAAAACTCGAACTTTTTCCAGAACCCCGATAACAACTTTCCAAATATTAATCTTTACCTTCGGACTATTCCGGAGCTCCTCGTGATGTCCCGGATCCCATCCGGGACTCCGAACAACCTTCGGACTTTCCACTATTAATATCTCAATACTACCCTAGCGCTACCGAACGTTGAACGTGCGACCCTACGGGTTCGAGAATCATGTAGACATGACCGAGACACCTCCACGGTCAATAACCAATAGCGGGACCTGGATGCCCATATTGGTTCCTACATATTGTACGAAGATCTTTATCGGTCGAACCACGATGTCAAGGATTCAGACAATCCCGTATGCAGTTTCCTTTGTCCATCGGTATGCTACTTGCCCGAGATTCGATCGTCGATATCTCCATACCAATTCAATCTCGTTACCGGCAAGTCTCTTTACTCGTTCTGTAATACAAGATCCCGTGACTAACTCCTTAGTCACATTGCTTGCAAGCTTCTTGTGATGTTGTATTACCGAGTGGGCCCAGAGATACCTCTCCGTCATACGGAGTGACAAATCCCAGTCTCGATCCATGCCAACCCAACAGACACCCTTGGAGATACCTGTAGAGCACCTTTATAGTCACCCAGTTACGTTGTGACGTTTGATACACACAAGGCATTCCTCCGGTGTCCGGGAGTTGCATGATCTCATGGTCGTAGGAACAGATACTTGACATGGATAAAGCAGTAGCAATAAACTGACACGATCAACTGCTATGCGTACGGTTGGGTCTTGTCCATCACATCATTCTCCTAATGATGTGATCCCGTTATCAAATGACAACTCATGTCTATGGTCAGGAAACCTTGACCATCTTTGATCAACGAGCTAGTCTACTAGAGGCATACTAGGGACACATTGTTGTCTATATACCCACACATGTATTTAGTTTCCAATCAATACAATTCTAGCATGGATAATAAACAATTATCATGAACTAGGAAATATAATAATAACCAATTTATTATTGCCTCTAGGGCATATTTCCAACAAATATGCATTTTCATTTTGTGTTTCCAACTAGCAAAGTTTGTAACATCAAAATATGGACCTGTATGATGATAATTTCCCTCACTAGACGCCATATTCTCCTAGGTTGTGAAATCAATGCAATGGAGACCAAAGCTCTGTTACCACTTGTAGGATCCAAAGTATGTCTAGAGGGGGGTGATTAGACTACTTGACCAAAATAAAAATCTAGCCTTTTCCCAATTTTAAAGGTTGGCAAGTTTTAGCAATTATATCAAGTCAAGCACCCCCTACACATGCAAGTCTAAGAGTATATCAGCGGAAAGTAAAGACATGCACATATAAGTAGATGGAAGGGACAGGAGAATCAAACGCAATGGATACTTGGTGATTTTTCCCGTGGTTTCGATAGGTAATGCTATTGTACATCCACGTAGATGGAGACTTCAACCCACGGACGGTAGCGGTCACGAGAGTCCACGGAGGGCTCCACCCATAAGGGTCCACAAAGTAGCAACCTCATCTATTCCATCACGGCTTACGTGCACGAAGGACTAACCTCACTCGGGGTAGATCTTCATGAAGTAGGCGATCTCCTTTCCCTTACAAACTTCTTGGTTCAACTCCACAAGAAGTCGGAGGCTCCCAAGCGACTCCTAACCAATCTAGGAGACACCACTGTCCAAAAGGAAATAGATGTGGTATGAATGATGAACTCCTTGATCTTGTGCTTCAAAAGATAGTCTCCTCAACACACAATCACTCTCTCATAGATTTTTCTTGGTAGAAGAGGTTGATTGGGTGGAAAGCAACTTGGGGAGGCTAGAAATCAATATTCATATGGTTGGAGTGGAAGATCTTGATCTCAACACATGAGTAGGTGGTTCTCTCTCAAAAAATGGATGGGGAAAGTGTTGGTTTGTCCTGAGTGCTCTCTCTACGAATGAGAGGGAGGTGGAGGGGTATATATAGGCTTCTCCAAAAATCCAACCATTACAACATTATTGCCCAACTCGGTGAAACCGGAGCAAAAAACTCGGTTGCACCGACTAGTGCAAAATGTGGCAACTTTTGGCGTTTCGGTGAGACCGATATATAATCTCGGTGAGTCCGATGTTGGCTGGCCTAGGCAGTTCCCAGTTTCGGTAGCACCTATTCCTAAAACTCAGAAATTCCGATTCTTAGAAACTGGATACCCGAAAGTTGGTCACTGATTTTGGTTGCACCGAAATCAAACTTGGTGTCACCGAGAGGTTAGGGTTTGGCTCTGGATTCTGTCTAGGGTGAAACTCGATAGGGCCGAATAGGAAATATTGGTGGAACCAAATTTGAGTGTTCGGGTTTGGACAAAATATTTTTGTAGGAGAATTCATGAGGGTGTTTTGGTAGCTAACTCTAAACACTTGAGCAACCAGATCATCATGGATATCTCATCCCCTTGTAATAGTATTGTCTTTCCTATGGACTCAAATGTGATTTCTCATAAAATGCAAAATGTAGAGTCTTGAAGCTTGTTGCCATTTGATGTTCCTTGCATCTAGGGGATCTCCTCACAATCCTTTGCCAGTCCATTGATTGAACTTTTCCTGAAATATGCTTGATAAGATCATTAGTCCAATGAAATATATGTTGTTATTAATTACCAAAACCATCTAGGGAGAAGTTGTGCTTTCATACACCCGAGTAGGCACTTGTAAGAGATGATAATGTGACCATTGTTTCAAAGATCCTGTGGTTATGAGACATACGCTCCCCTAAAATATGGGAGCATGTGAGTGTATCGTGTCCCTTGAAGATAACTACCAAACTAACAGCCTACATTTATCAGTATAAAGGTCAAATGAAGTCCCTCGAAGGAAGGCATGTCAACATACATGTAACCTATTCACACAAAACATGCATGTAACCTAGCTCAACATAGTTTAGCAGGTAGAATCGACCCTAGCGTAATATATCCATTGATCAATAAGGGCATGTTCAACATAGTACTCACTCCCCTAAATCATCAGCAGAACGATTGTGCATCTGATGATACTTTACTTTTGATTTTCATATGATGCTTAATACAACTATAGAATCGTAGAAAAATCAGATGTAAAGTGTCGTGTGTGTAGCAACACTCAATCATCAACTACTCTTCCCAACTTGTATGTCGATCTTTTCCCATTGTAAAACCGGTAGTTGAAAACCATTTGGCAACAACAACTCCCAATCATAGTACTAACTAGAAGATGCCCCGCACGTTGCGGCAGGAATTTGTAGAAAATAACTATAATACGCAGGGAAAATGTTAAGTGGAAGCAATCTCTAAAAGAGAATGTAACTGCAAAAAAATATCTAGGTTCAGGGTGACAAACGTTAGGACCTCACAATTCATGTCTTATTATTTTCTACTGACCACGGGCGGAGTATATAGATAACATAATATAGTTTTCCATTTTAGCGAGTAGAAACTAACAGCTATCTAAGCAAAACAAAATCATTCGTAGAATACACAAATCAGATGCTATAGTTTTGTCGTAGCAGCTGTTGTTTCAGCTCACCCATTATGGGGATGTAAGGTGTACTTTCATATAGGGATGCTTTTTTTTGCGAAAAATATAGGGATGCTTCACGGGTGTAGTAATGCAAGATTGGTCTGTAATGTGAGTAACTTCTGCGATAATATGTTGCTGGTCATCATAAGAACTAATGTGGTGATTTAAGAGAGCATCAATAGGAAAAGTGTTTACATTAATCATGAATAAGGTGTATAAAAGTGCTCAGACAGATTTTGGCATGGAACCAAGATTGCAGTTTTGAAGGAAAATATCAAACATATATAATCCGGATTACACACCTGTAGGTGCACAAATGACTTAAGGAACTTCAGTGTATAAATGTCTCGCAAACAACATCGAATGGCAGAAAAATAAATTAATTCATTACGAGTGTATGCCAACCGATCATACAAAAAGAGATAGTGTATAGTTACCTCATTGCAAACAAGGTATGGTTAGCGCTGCTAGCTGCAAGTCAATTAGGAACATATAAAGGTACCCCCCCCCCTTGAAATTCCATGGAAGTATTAAAGAACCAAACTTAATTATGGCATGCACCCGGTAATACTGGAATAAGAAAATCACTATCTTTTTCATTGCATAAAAATACATGAGCATGTATGCAAAGAGGTAAGAAAACATGACCCTCTTATTGAAGGATAAAATCAGTACATACATGACAAAGCTAATAATATTGCATTAGCCATCCCATCAGGTGCAGAACTAAGTGTCCAAGAATACGATTGGATCAACGCACATTCTTATTCTACCTGGACTCCAGAACTGGCTCGTTCAATCTGAGTACAAATATAAAGCGCACATGTGTACATGTCAGTTAGGTGTTAGATAGATTGTTAGTATTAAGCTATCGGCCGGGTAATATAATTGCACCAGGGTGAGTTGAAAGGGATAGAGGAGGGATTGGTGGAATCGTTGTTGTATTGCTTGGGCCTCGTGGGCATATATATAGGAGTACATGATAATCTTGGAGTACAAGTCAAGGCAGGATCAAATCCTAGTCTATCTATGTTTCTTAAACAATCACGATACTCAACATCCCCCCGCAGTCACAATGGTAGCGACGCAGACGGTGAGACTGGAGAAGAATACGAAGGTAAGCCAACGGTCATCCCCCCCCCCCCCCCACAGTCGTAACGGTCGATGCATCACGGAAGTCGTGGCTCGAGTAGAAACTGACGAGGTTGCTCAAGCAAGGCGGTAGCCCTTTGTGCCATTTGTCGAGGTAGCCAAGAGGTTAGGGTGGTGTAGCCGTGGTTGAGGTAGCCGTGCAAAGAATGCCGTGGTAGATGTCGAGTCGGAGTAGCCGGTGTCGAGGTAGTCGCCGAGGAGCCACGGGCGCAAAGAGGCTCCGAGTTAGTCATGGCGCGCAGTGGTGTCGAAGTAGTGGTGCGCCAGAAAGAAGACGAAGTTGAGACGAGTCGCGCCGGGATTTCCAAGTACGGGAACACCTCGTGGACGAAGGCACGCTGAAAGGACCACGATGTCGCCTAGAGGGGGGGTGAATAGGCGTTTTAAAATCTTTTACGGATTTGGTTATATCCTAATGCGGAAATAAACTAAGCGGATACTTTTCAAGCACAAATCCTAAATATACTAGGCTCACTAAGTGCACCAACAACTTAGGATAAACAGGATGAGAACAACGAGGATATGAGTAAGCACAAGTAAGTCACACAAACTTACTCAATGTATATCATGAGATATGGGAATGAATAATACACACAACCACAAGTAAGCAATACAAGCTTACACAAATTGTATCACAATATATGGAATTGAATGATACAAGCAAACTCAAGTAAGCACTACAAGCTTACACAAGTTATGTCACAAGATATGGAAATGAATGTTACAAGCTAGCAATTCACACTAAGCACAAGATAGGACAATGGTAGGAAGTATGAATTGCGGACTATAAAGTGTTGGCCTAAATAATCTCTATGATATGGTAACCAACACAATATAATGAGGACAACAAGGATACTAACAAGCACAAGTAAGTTACACAAACTTACTTGAGCAATATCACAATATATGGGAGTGTATGACACAAGTTAGCAATTCACACTAATCACAAGATATATCAATAGTAGCAAGTATGAATTGTGAATATAAAGTGTAGGCCTAAATAATCTCTTCAAGGGAATGGCCAACACAATATAATGAGGACAACAAGATATAGTGAATGCACGGTCAAGTGACCAAAGTAAACCACAAGTAAGGAGTTAGGGTTAGGGATAACCAAAGTCACGGAGACGAGGATGTATCCCGATGTTCACTTCCTTGGATGGAAGCTAGTCACCGTTAGAGAGGTGGATGTTACCACGAAGGCACACCAACGCCACGAAGGCTCACCCTATTCTCCTTGAGATATCACCACGAAGGCGATTCCCAACCACTAGTGGTAGACCTTGAGGCGGCCTCCAAACCTTCACAAACTTTCCGGGGGACAAATCACAAGTTGATTCCTCACCGGAGCACTCCTACCGCCTAGGAGTCTCCAACCTCCAAGAGTAACAAGAACAAAGGGGAAATGCTCAAGACTTGCTCAAATCACGAATTCCTTTGGTAAAGAGGAGGAGAGGGAATGGATCTATCCTTGGGTGAAATCTCTCTCAGGAACTCTCACAAATCTCTTCGGGATCTAAGATTTGAGGTAGGAGAAAGGAGAGGGAGCTTTTCTTTATGTGTGGGACGGGATATTTGTGTTGCTCAACCCCTCCACGAAGTGGTGAAGGGGTATTTATAGTGCAAGTGGAAATGTGGCCGTTGGAGCCACTTTGGCTGAGAAATTGTCGGACGTCCGACAGTTACCGGACGTCCGGAGACAAAACAAGCACCGGACGTCCGACGAATCATCGGACATCCGACAGCTGAAGCACGCCAACGGACGAATGCAGAATGATATTTGCGAAACAGGTTTGTCCGACGTCTGACAATTGTCGGACATCCGGTGAACTGGGAGGCACCGGACATCCGGAAGGTATCGGAAATCCGACCGTTTGCTTCTGGATATGGCGCACCGGATTTCCGGACACTGTCGGACGTCCGACCATAAAGAAAACAGCAGGAACCCCAAAACTAAAACATGCACAAATTTTTCATACGGACTCCGATTTTGATGATCTTGGGCTCGTTTTGAAGCTATGGAAAAACCCTAGGTCCTCACATAGAGAACCACCCAAGATAAACCAAAATGGAGGATGCCAAATATGCAAAGGTTTTATCATATATTTAGGAAACCTATTTGGCTTTGGATTTTCTTTGGTATATAGGATAGGAGTGGAATTGTGTATAGAAGATGTTGACTTGAGAAAATCCATCACGAACCCCTTTGATCCCCTCTTAATAGTGCGGGATCCCTATAACTCAAGAATCATAAAAGAGCTACACTACATAGCTATCGAGAATCCATTCTTGAGTGTATATGTTTCTTCGGTGGTCATCAATCCACAACACTAACGCCAAAGGAACTAATACCTTTGACTCGAGCCTTTCACTTGAGCTTTATGTTGATGTTTCTTCTTGGCTCAAGTTGAAGGCAGGACATTGGTGAAGTCTTCACGTAGCTCCCCCATACACAATGGGAAGCTTTGCTTTGTATTCATCTTCACTTGTCCATCGTCATTACTTGATGACATCCTTTGATGAGCACCAAGTTTTATCATAAGCACCAAGCTCATGAGAATTACCTAACCCACATAACATAGACAAGACATAGTATGGGTTAGTACACAAAGTGCAATTGACACTTTCTTACCATACCACAAGATCCTGTGTGGTACATTATTTGCACTTGTGTGTTGACTATTTGGATTTCAATCTTTGAGTTTCATCTTGGTCAACCGATATCTCTACTCCATGCTTAATCTTGACATCTTGAAGGGTATATTGAATTATTCACTTGAATAGCTTGCTTGAATACTTGATCAATCATGACTCAACACATGAGTCCATTATGATCATATCTTCGAGACACTCCCTTTTAAGATCTTGAACCATTATGGCTCAAACCATATCTCTAAGCATGGCAACCCTTGACATACTCCAATGAACTCCATTTTGATCATCTCAATGTAATTGTTGCTTCGAAGGAGTTGTCTTCCATTATTCTTCAATCATTTTCCAATGGGACTAACCTTCAAATGTATATCTCAATGCAAACATTAGTCCATAAGGATTGTCATAAATTACCAAAACCACACATGGGGACTACATGTACTTTCAATCTCCCCCATTTTGGTAGTTGATGACAATCTCAACAAGAGGGTTTATATATTAAATTTTTAAACAAGTATGCAATTCATCTGAGGATAAATTGTATACTTGAGGTGGTTTTGACAGCAACAAGTTTCACAAAGATACTTGTGATTATCAAAACCGGTTGTACTATCATCAAACACTACACAAGCATTTGATGATAGCACACCCATAATATATAGAGCAAACTCCCCCACAATATATGCATGTGTGAATGAACTTTGAATGTCATTGCATATATTGGTTGACATAAACTAGGTGAAGTTTTCTCTATATACAATACTCATCCATGCAACAAACATATGTAACAACGGTAGGTAAGCATGAATGACAACAAGCACACTAAGAACACTTGTCTGTGAACCCTCTAAAGTTCTCCCCCATTGGCAACAAATGCCAAAATGGAAGATAAAACATCTAAAAGACCAATATAGTATGAGTTCCTCCTTGATGTGTGCATATCACAAAATGTGAGTGAAAACTAATGCACATATTTAATGATGAACAATTGGAGGAGCTCAGAATCTATAGAATGCAACCAGATACGAAGATATGAAAACAAGCATTAGACATGTGAGGAAAACATTCAAAAGATCCAAAGAACATATTTTGGACAAGATATAATGGGAATATACAATGTGATCATCATGTCAAGCATGGGTCCAAAAATACATTCAAAACACATGAGTGCGCAAGATTATATGCAAAACATACAAGCACTCACGTCACAACCTCTTACCGAAGCCACCATAAGAATAAAAGGAAACAAACAAAGTGGCCGGCAAGGAATAAATGATATCAAGGAAAGATATGAACTTTCACATGAATAAAAATTTCTAAGTGGCCAATAATAATCATGATATGTATCCACAGAGAGACTCGTATACACAAAAAAAATTGCAATTGATAAGAACATGATATCCACAAGTGAATCCACTATTATATGACTTGAGCCTAGTCATAATAGCAAGGCACATGGCACAAAGCACATGGCACAAATTGATCTCATTTGCACAACACAAAGTGAAGCAAGCAATCAAAAGATCCGACGAGCCAAAAGGATAAAAGAATATTATGATTTGGCAAAGGAGTGTTCTAAGGAAAATAGAGAAGCTCCCCATGATTTGTGCACTATTTAGAATTTTTGTATTTGGATACAAGTGCACAAAATAGGATCATCACTCCCCCAAAATCAATAGGAACACAAAACAATTGCAAGCAAGCATAGCTAAGAAAAGAAGCCTAGCATTTGCAACAAACATATGGTTGAGCAACATGTAAATGAGGCAACCTAAGAATAGGCACAACCAAAATGATGTGTGTGAGTCACGTCAAAGCACTTGAGAAGACTAATATAAGGATGAGATACAAGGTGCAAGACATGTCCTTTCCACACACACGAAGTTAAGCAGGTCACACACACAACAAGCAAATGGGTTCACAAGCTCACTAATATGCAAATTTAAAAATCAAAGCAAGTGACAACCCATGGTGAAGATAGGAAATAATAGGCTTGTCAAGACAAGCATGAGGATAAAAATCTTCACCAAACATGAGTGCACTAAGATGCAAAGGGGTAAGACACGCACTCATAAGACAAATGCTTCCACGGAGCCACCAAAGATATAAAAAGAGGATGAAACGGTGGACATGAAAGAATAGGGATATCAACTAGAGATGTAACTTCTCTCATGTGAATAAGATTCTAGGTAGATGACAATCATGATGATATATATCCACAAAGAAGGATGTACACATGACATAGTTACAAAAGGAAAGAATAAGATATCCAAACGGGAGTCATAAAATATACCAATGAGATCTTTGCTTGAAAGTATAGCACATGGCTTAATATTATCTTATTGAATATTAATGAACTCCAAACACACAACCATCAAAGACATCACAACTAGCAACAAGAGATCATTATTGGGATGATTTGAGAATGGAAACAAGTATCACAAGAACGAGTCAAGAAATTCATGCCATGATGCAACCTACACAAGGTTGAATGCAAGAAATGTATGCATGAAGAAAATACTTGTTACCGAGAAAGCATTGGCATGAAGTAGCAGATCAATGAGTCACCCAACTTGGCTCTAATTCCCTCATGGTGACACCACCTTCTTCATGCATAAGCCAAGCACACAATGCTTTTTCAATGTACCTAAATCACTTTTAAGTACAATATGGTCCCCAAACTTATTGGGTCCAAAGTAGTTAGCGCAACTACAATACAAAGTGCAAACTCCACTTAACTATGTGCATATAGATATGACTTTGAATGTCGTGCACATATTAACCATTAAGGACATGATGGAGTTGCCCTTATATATTGGATCATTTAAGCAAGGCATAAAGATATACATATATGAACATGCATGCACAAGACAATCAAGATCCAAGGAGATACAACTTGGACAAAAGACCACATACATCATGAATACTTCCAATATCATCACAAATCATTGAAATCTACCAAATTGCATCAATGAGACAAATAAACACATGATAGCACACAAAGTTCAACATATGAACTTAAGCAAAAACCAACGAGCATAAAAGATATGCATTCCATGCATTCTCATAGGAAAATCTCACTCAAACGGGTATAATATATTGCAAGCAATGAGATAACAAACTCCCATAACTCCATATAGACCAATAAGATGAATTCGAACAAAATAGTATTTCGGGTTATCATTCGATGTAGAAATCAAATAAGTACATGACCATCTATACTACCACAAGCATAACATGAGAGTTTAGAAATAAACACAATGCTTGGATAGCATATTATTAACATTCCAATTAGATAGATCATCATGCAAAGCAACAATTGGAATAGCTTTAATCAAACGATTTTCCAAATACGATTTTGAAGATAACCATGGGCAAAACCGCACAAGAATGCCATATGTAAACAAGTCATTGCATGCCACAGAGATATAAGATAATCTCAAATATATATATTCTAAGTGGCATCCCGCAATAGTTCACATTAACAAGGATTGTGATATGCACAAAGCATATCACTCCCCCATAGTGTGATGATTCATTAATATCTTAAAAGAGCCAAATAAGATTCACTGAGAATCAATAAAGGCTCGAACCAACGCACACAAGTATATGAAGTGTACTGCAACCTAATCATGCTAGATAACACATATCAAGCATACTCTAGGAAGCACAACATATACAATCACATGTAAGATACAAAACCTAAACATGCAAGGGGCTAGTAACTTTCAATGTGGACAGAATAAGTATAAGTTACCACCACGAGGAGCATTGGAATGACAAATATGATGATAATCCTTTTGACTTGGCTTGAATCTCAATGGATGATGAATATCACTTTTCCCATGAACTAGCCAAGTCTCCAATGCCCTCCACACACACCTATTGATCAAGTTAGAGCTTGATGGTCCCCAATCAAGTTGGGTCCTAAGAAATTAGTCACAATAGGCTTGGCAACCCAAATGGTCTTTTCTTTACTCAAACCACTGTGGATCCCAACATACTTGTCAAACAAATTGCCAACATTATCCTTCCTAAGTGAATAATGATCATTGATAATTGGAGGCTTAGAGATGTTACCATTGGGACATGATGAAGCTATGTGTCCCTTCTTACGACAAATATAGCAATATGTACTCCCCCTTCTCTTCTTCTTTACTTTCTCAACTTGGGGAGCAATAACATGGTTCATCATGGATAGTGGTCGTTCTTCAACTTGAGGTTGAACTTGAGATTGAGCTTGAGGTCGCTTCCCATGTAGCTTCTCTTTATAAGCCCTTTTCTTCAATGGACAAGATCTCACATGATGTCCAATATTTTTGCACTTAAAGCAAGAAATGTTGGACTCATTCTTGGCCTTGTCTTGTCCCCTTTTCTTGTTCTTGGACTTCTCCTTGTTGGAGTGAAAACTATGTCCATCATCGCACTTTTCCAAGTCTTTCTTCAAACTAGTGACTTGGGCCTTGAGCTCATTAATTTCCTCTACATGGTTAGTTTCAACACTAGAAACAAGGGAACTAGTGGAAGTAGAAACTTCATGGTTAGAGCAACAAGACAAGGTGAACAATTCATCATGAGATGTACCAATATCATGTAGAGAGGAATTGTAAGGACTAGCACATGGCAATAAGGCATTTCGAGTAGAAGATGTGCTAATATCCACATGAGACTCACACGATTTTACCTTGGTGAACATAGCCTCATGAGCTAACTTTAGCTCATCATGAGAGATTAGAAGATCCTCATGAGTGCCCGAGAGCTTTTCACGACTTTCTTCCAATTTCGCATAATTGCTAGTTAGCAAATCGAGTTGAGTCCTAAGCTCAACATTTTCTTTCAATATCAATGCTTCACACAAGATAGAGTTAGGAGCACAAGTATCATTATCAATATGAGAGGAGCATGTAGAAACTAGAGACTCCGCATGAGTAGCTTGAAGTTCCTCATGAGACTTAGAGAGTTTGATGAGCCCCCCCTTGACATTATTGCATTCCAGGAGAAGGAGCTCAAAATCCTCTCTAAGTTTACCATGAGAAATTTCAATCTCTCCTTTTGAAGATCTTAAGTCACGAAGCGTTTGATGAACTCTAGCAAGTTCATGTTCAAGTTGTTCACTTTTAGCTTGCTCGTTAAGAAATAAATCATTTCGTTTTTCAAAGCAAGCAAGAACATCTTGAAACTTTTTATATGTGTTATTTTTAGCTCTATGAAGAGTTTTCCCAATCTCATAGAGATTTTGCGTCAACTCATCATCATCTTTCTCATCACAACTATCATCATTATCACTAAGAGAAGATGATACCTCATCATTACCTCTTGCCATGAGGCACATGTGGGTAAATGGTGTTGATGTTGATCCTTTTGAAGAAGAGGGATCTTCATCACTCAAATATGCCCCATTCTCCTTGATTTCCTCTACATGGTTAGTTTCACAAAGAGAACAAGAGGGAATCAAGGCATTTTGAATATGGCAACACAAATGAGCAAACATATCATCACAAGAATTTATGAGTGAATCATTAGATGATATGCATGGACTATCTACACAAGGATGTATGACGTTTTCGGTGTTAGATAAGCTCATGTCCATGGAACCTACACTACTAGCATTTCTATATGACGGATCATCAATGATGAGCTTGACACCATTACTCCACGAGATATCTCCACTTACCATGTCGTTACCTTGTGACATGTCACTTGTTAATGAAGTGGAAGATGTTGAAGTGTCCAAGCAATCGGAGGTGGAGGCAATGGAGAGTTCTTCCATCACTTCCTCCCAAATAGCATTGACTCCCATAAGGTTGGACCCACCATATGTAACTTCAAGTTTGGTCCAAGCCTCATGAGCCAACGAACAAGTCGAGATTGACTTGAACACCTCGAAGGTTATAGCTTGGTGAATGGCACTCAAAACTTCACAATCAAGATGCATATCCTCAAGTGATGGAGATTGTCCATCCTTTAAATTTAAATCCCCTACAACAACAATCCACAAAGCATTTGGACCCATGGCCCGAAAGTGACAAAGCATGCGTAATCTCCACATAATGTAATTTGTGCCATCAAAACAAAATGTGACATCGTGCACTAGTTCACCAGTCGACATCGATACTCTCTAGGCGATGAAGCCTAATAAGGAGAGACCTTGCTCTGATACCAATTGAAAGGACCACGATGTCGCCTAGAGGGGGGGTGAATAGGCGTTTCAAAATCTTTTACGGATTTGGTTATATCCTAATGCGGAAATAAACTAAGCGGATACTTTTCAAGCACAAATCCTAAATATACTAGGCTCACTAAGTGCACCAACAACTTAGGATAAACAAGATGAGAACAACGAGGATATGAGTAAGCACAAGTAAGTCACACAAACTTACTCAATGTATATCATGAGATATGGGAATGAATAATACACACAACCACAAGTAAGCAATACAATCTTACACAAATTGTATCACAATATATGGAATTGAATGATACAAGCAAACTCAAGTAAGCACTACAAGCTTACACAAGTTATGTCACAAGATATGGAAATGAATGTTACAAGCTAGCAATTCACACTAAGCACAAGATAGGACAATAGTAGGAAGTATGAATTGCGGACTATAAAGTGTTGGCCTAAATAATCTCTATGATATGGTAACCAACACAATATAATGAGGACAACAAGGATACTAACAAGCACAAGTAAGTTACACAAACTTACTTGAGCAATATCACAATATATGGGAGTGTATGACACAAGTTAGCAATTCACACTAATCACAAGATATATCAATAGTAGCAAGTATGAATTGTGAATATAAAGTGTAGGCCTAAATAATCTCTTCAAGAGAATGGCCAACACAATATAATGAGGACAACATGATATAGTGAATGCACGGTCAAGTGACCAAAGTAAACCACAAGTAAGGAGTTAGGGTTAGGGATAACCAAAGTCACGGAGACGAGGATGTATCCCGATGTTCACTTCCTTGGAGGGAAGCTAGTCACCGTTAGAGAGGTGGATGTTACCACGAAGGCACACCAACGCCACGAAGGCTCACCCTATTCTCCTTGAGATATCACCATGAAGGCGATTCCCAACCACTAGTGGTAGACCTTGAGGCGGCCTCCAAACCTTCACAAACTTTCCGGGGGACAAATCACAAGTTGATTCCTCACCGGAGCACTCCTACCGCCTAGGAGTCTCCAACCTCCAAGAGTAACAAGAACAAAGGGGAAATGCTCAAGACTTGCTCAAATCACGAATTCCTTTGGTAAAGAGGGGAAGAGGGAGTGGATCTATCCTTGGGTGAAATCTCTCTCAAGAACTCTCACAAATCTCTCCGGGATCTAAGATTTGAGGTAGGAGAAAGGAGAGGGAGCTTTTCTTTATGTGTGGGACGGGATATTTGTGTTGCTCAACCCCTCCACGAAGTGGTGAAGGGGTATTTATAGTGCAAGTGGAAATGTGGCCGTTGGAGCCACTTTGGCTGAGAAATTGTCGGACGTCCGACAGTTACCGGACGTCCGGAGACAAAACAAGCACTGGACGTCCGACGAATCATCGGACATCCGACAGCTGAAGCACGCCAACGGACGAATGCAGAATGATATTTGCGAAACAGGTTTGTCGAACGTCTGACAATTGTCGGACATCCGGTGAACTGGGAGGCACCGGACGTCCGGAAGGTATCGGAAATCCGACCGTTTGCTTCTGGATATGGCGCACCGGATTTCCGGACACTGTCGGACGTCCGACCATAAAGAAAACAGCAGGAACCCCAAAGCTAAAACATGCACAACTTTTTCATACGGACTCCGATTTTGATGATCTTGGGCTCGTTTTGAAGCTATGGAAAAACCCCAGGTCCTCACATAGAGAACCACCCAAGATCAACCAAAATGGAGGATGCCAAATATGCAAAGGTTTTATCATATATTTAGGAAACCTATTTGGCTTTGGATTTTCTTTGGTATATAGGATAGGAGTGGAATTGTGTATAGAAGATGTTGACTTGAGCAAATCCATCACGAACCCCTTTGATCCCCTCTTAATAGTGCGGGATCCCTATAACTCAAGAATCATAAAAGAGCTACACTACATAGCTATCGAGAATCCATTCTTGAGTGTATATGTTTCTTCGGTGGTCATCAATCCACAACACTAACGCCAAAGGAACTAATACCTTTGACTCGAGCCTTTCACTTGAGCTTTATGTTGATGTTTCTTCTTGGCTCAAGTTGAAGGCAGGACATTGGTGAAGTCTTCACGTAGCTCCCCCATACACAATGGGAAGCTTTGCTTTGTATTCATCTTCACTTGTCCATCGTCATTACTTGATGACATCCTTTGATGAGCACCAAGTTTTATCATAAGCACCAAGCTCATGAGAATTACCTAACCCACATAACATAGACAAGACATAGTATGGGTTAGTACACAAAGTGCAATTGACACTTTCTTACCATACCACAAGATCATGTGTGGTACATTATTTGCACTTGTGTGTTGACCATTTGGATTTCAATCTTCGAGCTTCATCTTGGTCAACCGATATCTCTACTCCATGCTTAATCTTGACATCTGGAAGGGTATATTGAATTCTTCACTTGAATAGCTTGCTTGAATACTTGATCAATCATGACTCAACACATGAGTCCATTATGATCATATCTTCGAGCCACTCCCTTTTAAGATCTTGAACCATTATGGCTCAAACCATATCTCTAAGCATGGCAACCCTTGAGATACTCCAATGAACTCCATTTTGATCATCTCAATGTAATTGTTGCTTCGAAGGAGTTGTCTTCCATTATTCTTCAATCATTTTCCAATGGGACTAACCTTCAAATGTATATCTCAATGCAAACATTAGTCCATAAGGATTGTCATAAATTACCAAAACCACACATGGGGACTACATGTACTTTCACACGCATCGGTGTTGCCAGCACCGGGCATGCGTAGACGGACGAAGTCGATGTTCACGATGCGTCACTCCAGGCTTGCCAGACCTGGGAACACATTGGGGACGAAGGCACGCATCGGTGTTGCCAGCACCGGGCATGCATAGATGGGGACCTGCACACAACTTGTACGCCATGTCGAGGAGGCTAGCAGAGAAGGACTCGACGACGGTTGCGGCGCAAATTGGTGGGGGGACGATGTCGCCCGCGGTGGTCGGAGTAGATGAATTGGTCGGGATAGACAACGGCGACGCTGGCGATGAGCTGGTGTTGGAGCAAGAAGAAGGGGGTGGACTAGCGGCGCAGCTCGGGTGAGCGAGCTGCAGCGGCGCCGAAGAAGAGTGGCGGCGGCGGCTTGACGGCGGAGGCGGCTGGTTAGGAGCACGGCGGCGAGGCTCGAAGTAGGCAAGGAAGAACCCGACAGCGTGATGAAGACCAGCGCGGACAGTGGCATTCCTGCACCAAGGGAGGCAGGGCGGCACATACCACATAGAGTCGATGCGCGGAGACGGCGGAGTGAACCGTGAGCTGTGGCGCTACTGCCCGAAGGGGCGATGCAGCAGCAGCAGGCGGGTCGGGGCGACAGCGGCCGTGACCGCGGGCCGCGGCGCTATGGCCTGAAGGGGCGGCACGGCGGTGAAGCGCGGGTCGGTGCGACCGCGGGGACGGCCTCGGGCGGCGGCGGAGACCGCGTGCCACGCTCGCAACGGCAGCGTCAGGGTCGGTGCGGCCACGGGGACGGCCTGAAGCGGACGGCCTCGGGGCGGCGGTGGACCGCGGGCCGCAACACTACGGCTCGAAGGGGCGACGCAGCGGTAGCATGCAGGTAGATGCGGCTGTGGGGAGAATCACGGGGTGGCGGCGCTGCGGCCCGACGGGGCGACACAACGGCAGCCCGGTGCTCGATCGGTGGAGGGGCGCGCTTTACTTCGGACAGTCTTCACGGGACCTGTAGAGGCGCGCGCAACCGACGGGCCAGGTTGTTCGCACGACGTAGATGAGGAGGATCGCGGCGGCGGGCGGGTGATCAATCCGATCGCGCGCGAGGTCGGGGACGCCGCTCGATGGAGGCGGGATGGCTGCGGAGTCCGAGATGAAGCCGGCGACGAAGGTTGGCAGGGCGACCGTACAGGCGCGGCGTAGATCGGTGGGTGGGCCGGCGCGCGAACGACGGCTGTGATGGGCTGCCGCATGGTGCGAGGCCGTTGGGTTGGGGCGATGCAGGAGTCCCAATCGGAGCAGGGCGGTGACGGCCGGCGTAGGGCGATGGGCGAGCAGACGCGCGGGGGACGGCCGTGAGGGGCCGCCGCGTCACGCGAGGCCGCCGGGTCGGTGTATTAAAATAACACCAATGATACATATCAATCAACCCTAATGTCACCTAGATACTCCAATGTCACCATAAGTACCTGTGGGTTAATTATTCGACATGCATCAAACAATTTCAGATTCACCATATTCAATCCAACACAAAGAACTTCAAAGAGTACCCCAAGATTTCTATCAGAGAAAGTAGTATGAAAACGTGCAATCAACCCACGTGCATAGATCCCCAAGGTCAGTGGAATCCGCAAGTTTATGCCATAACATATATCAAGTGAATCAATAGAATACCCCATTGTCACAACAGGTATCCACATGCAAGACATACATCAAGTGATCTCAAATCCAATATTCAATCCGACATAACAAAATCTCAAAAGGAAAGATACAATTCAGCACAACAATATAGCAAGGGAAGAACACCATATGATCCAACTATATTAACAAAGCCCGCGATACATCAAGATCGTGCCATCTCAAGAACACGAGAGAGAGAGAGACTAAACACATAGCTACTAGTACATACCCTCAGCCCCGAGGGTGAACTACTCCCTCCTCGTCATGGCCTCCACCGGGATGATGAAGAAGGCCACCAGTGATGATTTCCCCCTCTGGCAGGGTACTGGAAAGGCTCCAGATGGATTATTCTTTGATACAGAGAGTTGCAGCGGTAGAGCGGAAGTTCTAGAATAACTTTCGGTGGTTTTTGGATTTATTGGAATTTTCAGCATTGGAATCACGTCAACCGGAGCCACGAGGGCCCCACGAGCTAACAGGGGGCGCCCAGGGGAGGGCGCGCCCTATTGGCTCGTGGCCCACAGGTGGCTCCCCTCTGGTGATTCTGCGCTCCGGTATTTCTCATATTCTCCAGAAAAAATCAAAAAAAAAAGTTTCGGGCGATTCCGAGAAGTTTTATTTTCTGCACAAAAACAACACCACGGTAATTCTGCTGAAAACAACGTCGGTCTGGGTTAGTTCTAAATAAATCATATAAAGTGCATCAAAACCATATAAAAGTATTTTAAACATAGGAAAATATGGCATGAATACCTCATAAATTATCGATACGTTGGTGATGTATCAGCATCCCCAAGCTTAATTCACTTCCATATGCTAGTGGGAATTTTTCATTACAGAACTTGGCTCATATATTCCGATGGCGGGCTTCCTCAAATGCCCGAGGTGTTCATGGGAAAGCAAGTTGGATACACACACACTTAGCTTCATTTGAGCTTTCATACACTTATAGCTCTAGTACATCCGTTGCATGGCAATCCCTACTCCTCGCATTGATATCTATTGATGGACATCTCCATAGCCCGTTGATACACCTAGTTGATGCGAGACTTTCTTCTCCACTTTTTACCCCTTTGATATCTACCACCATATTCTATTCCACCTATATGCTATGTCCATGGTTCATGCTCATGTATTGATTGAGGTATAAAAAACCGAAGCGCGTTAAAAAGTACGATCCAATTGCCTGACGTAACACCGTGCTAATTGACATTTGTATTTATGTGGTAAAGACGGAGCCAAGCCATGCTAATATGAAAATGAATGGGGGGTAAACATTCTTTAAGGATCGTATATTTTGAAAATTGATGATTGTCTTATTTATGTTTATGGATATTACTATGTTAATGTTTATTGATTCATCGTTTCTCAATGATCATACTTGAAAGAGATTACATGTTGGGTAGCATGTCACATCAAAAATTCTATTTTTATCATTTACCTACTGAGGACGAGCAGGAATTAAGCTTGGGGATGCTGATACGTCTCCAACGTATTTATAATTTTTGATTGTTCCATGATATAATATTATCATTCTAGGATACTTTTTGAGCATTTATTTGTTGATTCATATTATTTTTGAGCACTAACCTATTAACCCAGTGCCAAGTGTCAGTTACTTTTTTCAGCATGTTGTTAGCTTTTCAGGAATACCATACCAAACAAAGTCCAAATACCACGAATTTTTTTGAAGATTTTTTCTAGACAAAAATAAGACCTGGAAGCTTCGGAGGGAGACCTGAGGGCAGACGAGGTGCCCCCCAAGCCAACAGGGAGCGCCCAGGGGGTGGCCACGCCTTGATGGCTTGGGGCCACCTCCCCGGCCCTCCAGCGTTGTTCTCTGGCCTATAAATTCTTATTAATACCAAAAACTCTAGAGAGCCTCCCGAAACACTTTTTCCGCCGCCGCAAGTCTCTGTTCCGCCTTGTTCCCATCTGGAGCCCTGTTCCGATGCCCTGTTGGAGGGGGGGTCGATCACGGAGGGCCTCTACATCAACCTTGTTGCTTCCATGGTGATGTGTGAGTAGTTCACCATTGGCCTACGGGTCCATAGTTAGTACCTAGATGGCTCTCTCTCTATGTTCTTTGTTGCCATGATCACCGTGATTCCCACGATGATCTATCTTATGTAATCACTCTTTGCGGTGTGTTTGTTGGGATTCGATGAATTGTGGGTTTATGTTTAGATTATTCATGAAAATATATTAAATACTTGCTGGTATTTTATTTGCATGGTTGTTAGCTTCGTAATTCTCTCCGATCTATCGGTTTAGTTTGGCCAACTAGATTGGTTTATCTTCAGTGGGAGAGGTGCGTTGTAGTGGGTTCAATCTTGCGGTGCGCTATATCCCAGTGACAAAGTAGGGGACAAGACACGTATTTGTATTTCTGCCACTAAGGGTAAAACAATGGGGTTTATTCATATTAATTGGATTTACTTTGTCTACATCATGTCATCATTTTCCAAGCATTACTTTGTTTCACTTAATACTCTAGATGCATGCTCGATAGCGGTCGATGGGTGGAGTAATAGTAGTAGATGCAGGAAGGAGTCGGTCTACTTGTTTATGGATGTGATGCCTATATGCATGATCATTGCCGTGAATAAATATTGCATAACTATGCGCTTTTCTACCAATTGCCCAACAATAATTTGTTTACCCACTGTATGCTTTCTTCGAGAGAGAAGCCTCTAGCGAACACTATGGCCCCCGGGTCTATTCACATATATATTTACAAACGCGCTCAATACCTTGCTGCCATTATTTAATTTTTATTTATTTTCTATTATATATTTATCCAACTATCATCTACACTACTTATCGCTTGCAAGTAACGAGTTCAAGGGGATTGACAACCCTCTTGCCCGCGTTGGGTGCAAGTGTGTGCTCTTTTATGTGTAGGCATTGAATATGGGAAGTTGTGTGATCCTCCTATTAGTTCGATAACCTTGGTTCTCACTGAGGGAAATACTTATCTATACTATGCTGCATCATCTCCTCCTCTTCGTGGAAAAACCCAACGCAGATCACAAGTATCACTTGCACTTCCCAAAACATTACTAAGAGTAGAACGTTTTGAGTAGATGTAAGCAAACTATGTATGACATGGTAAGATTAAAGATGACTTTAACCAATTTGACAATATAATTTGTAATGTGGTTCGTTGAGACTACGACTTTTAGACTGAAAAGAGCGCCATCAAATCTATTGAAATGACAACATATAAGATATGGAATGGTATGAAAAACCATTTGATCTTTTCTTAACATTTGGCAATATGAGACAAAAGTAAAATGTTTATGAAATTATATTCCAAATCAGATAAGTGTTGCTTTGTTGGTTATCCCAAATTGTTGGGTATTCGTTTATCACTATGCCAAGGCAAAAAAAATTGCCACATAGTGTCATTTTTTTTGTAGAATTTGTTTGATGTAAAAGAGTGGGTGGGATGACAGTGCAACTTGGCGAGATTACATAATCTTCGTAATCAGGTCAAAGAAAAGAAACACTAGAAGTGGTTCTAGAATTTCCTATCGCGACTGATATGGAAGCCTCTACATGAGATACAGTGACTTCGGTCGAACTTGCAGCTAAACTATATAGGTTGGACAAATTCGTGCAAACCTTCATGGTGTCCACACGAAATATTGTTGAACAAACAATGAACCTATAATACACAAAGACGTGTTGATGGACCCTGACTCCGGAAATGGCTATATGCCAAAGTAATCTGCGATAGTATCCATATACTTGAATCAAGTTTAGAACTTGATGAATCCTCTGGAAGACTTAGAGTCCGACGTTTAGTAATGGATCTATAAATTGACAAAGATAAAAAATGTTTTATGGAGCTTGACTCATCGCAAATAGTTTATGACAAGATCAAGGAATTAACTATGATGAGGTTGTGTCATCATACCAATGCTTAAAGTCAGTTTGGGTTAAACTAGCAATTACTAAATATTTCAATTGACATAATAGATGGATGTCAAAGGATTCCCATGAGATGGAAATATAATCAGGATTGTATATATGATATGTTTGAAGGTAATTTTGTCAATCTAGAGGATGCTAGTAAGTGTGCAAACTCCAAGAGGTCCTATAATGAACTGAAGCAAACATAATGGAGTAGGAATCTTCATTCTAATGAAATGGTCAAATGAATTTAATCTCATCGAGGAAAGTGAAGATGCTTGTGTTCACAAGAAAGTAAGTGGGAGCATGATAATATTTATAAACATTGTGTGTGACACACTATTGGTTGGAAATTATATAAATTTCTTGACACGAATTAGTACTTTATTGAAAATATTTTTTCATTAAAGTACCGCAATATAGCCTTGGAATTACGCATAATGATATATGGATAAAGTATTGCTTGATTAGGGTTAGGAAAAATACATATTGACATGATACTAAAGCAGTTTAGTATTAAAACATCCAGATGTATTTCTTATCGAAGTCAAATGGAAGGAGCATATTCCATGATATATAAACAACCAAATATGTCCAGTGCTCCAATAAGTTGTGAGTAAAGTTACCAGAGTGATCAAATTGTTGATCATAGGACAACAATGAAAATATATTACGTATTAAAACAAGAAATATGGCATGTGCTAATTGGTGTAGGTGTTAGGTTTTTCACGAAGAGGAAAGGATGAACCAACATAGCAGCACACAGTATGTCACTCAGTTAAGAACCAAGGTTATCGAACCAATATGAGAGACCACACAGATGACGTCAACAGTACCTGCACACACACAAAGCATATGCTTGCACCCGACGAAGGAAAGAGGGGTGTCAATCCCATTGTTCATGCCAATTGCAAGCATTAAATCTGGTAGTGATAGATAAACAATAAAATAAAATAAAATAAAAAGTACATGAAAAAAATAACCAACTTGTATATTTAGTATTTAATATGAAAAGTGGACCCGGGGGCCATAGCGTTCACTAGAGGCATCTCTCTCATGAGCATAGAACAGTGGGTCGACAAATTACTGTTGGGCAGCTGGTAGAAAAGCGCATAGTTATGATTGTCATTCTTCATGGCATAATTCATATATAGGAATTACATCCGTGATAAGTAGACTGTTAAACTTACTGGCGCCTATTACTATTACTCCACCCCAAGACCGCTATCCAACATGCATCTCAAATTATTAAGTTCATAACAAATAGAGTAATGCTTGAAGCAAGACGACATAATGTAGAAAGGTAAGACCAATCAATATGTTCAAACCCCGTTGTTTTACCGTTAGTACTAACAATACAATACAATACAATACAATACAATACAATACAATACATGCCTTGCAACCCCTCCTTCCATAGAGTAAGGACACCACAAGATTGAACTCACTACTATGCAGCACTCCCTTTGATGATCTACTCATTAACTTGGCCAAACAAAACTCATAAACCAGAAATCATGCATAGCTATCAAATTACACATAATAGATCTGAAAAGACTCAATTACTTTCAATGACTAATCTGATCATAAACCCATAATTCATTCGATCCCAACAAACGCACCGCAAGAATTACATCGAATAGTTCTCCGAAGAGATCATTGTATGGAAGAACATAAGAAAGAGAGAGAGAGAGAGAGATCCATTTTGCTACTGATATGGACCCACATGTCATGTGGGAACTACTCACACATCATCATGGAGGTAGAAAGGTTGATGAAGATGTCCTCCGTGATGGATTCCCCCTCCGGTAGAGTACCGGAAAAGGCCTCCAGATGGGATCGCAAAAGAACAAAGGCTTGTGATGGTGATAAAATTGTTTCGGGTCTCGCTCTGAGGGTTTCTGGATATTAGGGAATTTATAGCGCTGGAATTAGGTCAAACGGAGGCAGAGGGGACCCACAAGGCACCTGGGCGCGCCCTACCTTTAGGGCGTGCCCCTGCCATGTGGCTCCCTCGTGCATCGTCTGGTCTCCTCCCGAAGCTTCAAGGGTCCCTTTTGGTCTAGAAAAATCGTAAAAAATATTTGCATTTGGACTTCGTTTGGTATGGATTTCGTGGAAAACCAAAAACATGCAGAAAACAGGAGCTGGCACTGGCACTAAGTGAATGGGTTAGTCCATAAAAACAATATAAAATGGCATATAAAGCATAGAAGATTGCTAATCTAATAGCATAAAACAATAGAAAATTATAGATACGTTGGAGACGTATGAGCATCCCCAAGCTTAATTCCCACTCGCCCTCGAGTAGGTAAATGATAAAAACATAGTTTTTGATGTGATATGCTACCTAACATGTCTTACTCATGTAATTCTTTGTGGTATGAATATTGGGAAGTGATTGAATTGTTAAATATCGAAACGATAATATACAGGAATGCTAGAAAGTATCATAGCCTTTCAAAATAAAGAATGCTAAAGAATGTTATTCCAAAACATTTAATCACGTATGCATGGGATAGATCATTCTTCCTAACTTAAAGTATAAATCATGAACACCCATGTGTAAAATCAAGCAATTGCATGATACTTTTTCTCGCTTCAACTTTTTCAACTTCACTCAATACATGAGTGTGAGACATGGACTAAACGATTGGGGTTTATAGGAAGACAAAAAGTATAGAAAGTCTCACATCAACGCGATTGATAGTTAGGCAATGGAGAGGCCTTATGATTGATGTCAATGCGAGGAGTAGGGATTGCCATGTAGCGAATGCACTAGAGCTATAAGTGTATGAAATGTCTCCTAATAAAACTAAGTGTGTGTGCATCCAACTTGTTTGCTCATGAAGACCTCGAGCATTTGAGAAAGCTCGTCATTGGAATATAAAATCCAGGTTATATAATGTAAAAACTCTCACTAGCATAATCATGAATTATATGAAAACTCTCTATATGAAGATCATGGTGCTACTTTGAAGCACAAGTGTGGAAAAAGGATAGTAGTGTGCCCCTCTCCTTTTTTTTCTCATTTCATTTATTTTTTTCTTTTTGTTGGGCTCTTTTTGGCCCTTTATCCTCACAGGTAGGGGCATACCCTAAAATGCATCACACTTTATTTTACTTACAACTTGATATATGAACATTTATGATGATTACATATGAATAAAACCAACCAGCTTTGCGGTAAGGCACTTCCTTGGCATCCACAAGTGTTACACTTTTCCACAAACCCTCTCGGCCTTTCAACTCAACGTGAGATATATATACACACATGACCAGGACCTAACGGCCTATTTGTCGGCGTCTTGGGAACGGGGGTACCCAGACTTGCCTGCCTATGGCCCAGGGCGTGGCCCGCTTCATTGGTCCATACGGCCCGGCACGGCGTCACTCAAGACAAGGCCCTCGCGAGAGCCACACCCTCGCGAGGAGGACAACGCCATGGCTCCTGGAAGGAGGAGGCCTCCCCAGGCCCCCTCCTGAGTGGTGGAGATCTCTTTGCAATACTCGGCCTCGGGAGGTCAAGGATGACGCAAGGCGGGCTAGGCGGGCACCAGCACGCGTAGAGGAGACAGTTTCCTCTTTGGTGCAAAGGAGGCAAAGATGTACGCGGGCTCCCAAGACGTCCCACCAAAGGTTTCCATTCCGGTGCAACAAGACCGGACCAGCGGGCTCAGCAGGACGGATGTCACCAGCGAGCCCACCACCGCATCACTGCCAGCTACTTTGCAGGCGAAGACCACCTTTCGTCAGGATAAGATGTACCTCCTGTCCCCTTTTGAATTTGTCCGTTGTGGGATCCCTTCCCGCCATTGCAATAAGGGAAGAGGACCCGGGTCGCTATAAATAGAGGATAGGCTGCTCCGTAGAGGAGAGAACAAAAAACACCACCCGAGCACCCTCGCGAGGCGACTCACCACTGTACTAGTTCATCCACCAACCTCCTCGTGAGGCAATCCACCAAAAGGCAGGAGTAGGGTTTTACGCTTCGCAGCGGCCCGAACCTGGGTAAATCCTCGTGTGCTAATCTTCTTCCCGGCAATCGAGTGAGTTCGTCGGGCTAGGCCGTCGAGCTACGAGCTTGGGGTCGAAGCTGGTGGGGATCTTCGCGCACGCCCCTGTGTTCGAACCTCTTTGGGTTCTGCGGAGCCCGAAATCCGACATTTGGCGCGCCAGGTAGGGGCGTGTTCAAGTCTTCCTCAAGCTCTGTCTCCTCTCCGCTCACTGCTCCGATGGCTGACGCTCGCCGAGCCCGCGCGGAGCGCCGGGCTGCTCGTGTCGCCCAGACAGCGCCGGTGGGCCGCACCGCCGCGCGTCGATCTGCCTCTCCTGTGGCCGACACCGCCACGGGCCCAGATGCCCACGAGTAGCGGGTCTCATCACAGTCGGTCACCGTGCGGCACGACGGCTGCACCGCCACTCCATCGATCGTTCCAGCTACTGGGTCATCCTCCCATGCCCGCCCCGGGCAGGCGTGTGGGTCGGGCGCACTCCTCATGGCGCGCAAGCTTCTGCGTTACCGCCCTGCCCCCAACCACTACGACGACTGGCTCGGGCGCATCGCAGAGCTCGTCAGCGCCACCGGCGACGCTTCGGTGCTCTCCTACTTGTTCCGGCCCCACCCCTCTCTGGCAGGCGAGGTGGCCCATGATGCGCCGCCCCCTCCTCCCCGGCGCGACGTCGATCCCGAGCCCAGGCGTGAAGCACACCCGCGCGACCAGCCGCACGGGCCCCCGTTGAGGGTGAGAGATGAAGTAAGCTGCCAGGTGGTGCCCCGGCCGCGCGTTGACGCGCGCGCGCTCCCTGCGCCGCTGCACCCGCGTCGCGACCGAGCGCCCCTAGAGGCAAATGCGCAGGAGCAGCAAGACAGGGCCCCTCCCGTGCACGCGGCCCCCGCGGGTCCACTGGGTTGCCGCGCCATCGCCCCAAAGCTGCATCCGGTCGTGTGGCCCGGCAAGTTCAAGCCCGACCTGCCTCCTCGCTACGATGGCACCCCAGATCCCGCCGAGTTCTTATAGCTCTACTCGCTGAGCATCCAAGCGGCTGGTGGAGACGACAAGGTCATGGCTAGGTGGTTCCCTATGGCCCTCAAGGGTGGTGTGCTCTCCTGGCTCCTCAACCTCCCGGAGGTGTCGATCACCTCCTGGGATGACCTGCGCGAGCGTTTCGTCGCCAACTTCCAAGGCACTCGCTATCGCGCCCTCGCTGTGACTGACCTGCGTCGCGTGAAGCAACAGCCGGGCGAGACCTTGCACAAGTACATACAGTGTTTCACGACTGTCCGCCTTAAGATCCCGAGGGCGTCGGATGAGGCCATCATCTCGGCATTCATCGACGGCGTCAAGCACCTCAGGATGAGGGAGGAGCTCGCTATCAATGACGACCTATGCTCGGCTCTGGAAATATTCAACCTGGCATACAAGTGCGCAAAGGCTGAAGTGGGCCGTCTCTCTCTCCTCGAGCTTCCGGAGGCGGACCCCGAAGACAAGAAGACCAAGACCAAGGAAACGAAGCGTAAGGCCCCCGCAGTGCTGGCGACGGAACCTGAGGCGAAGCGCAGTCGAGACGAGGAACCCCCCATGGGAGGCCGACCATTCTGCATCTTCCATGGTACCAATAGCCACAACACCAACGACTGTCAGGAGCTCAGGTCAATCCGCGACGAGCACTTCGGTCGCTGCCCTGGGCATGGCGATCGTGGCTATGGTCGCGGTGGAGGCCGCTGGGACAGTCGAGACCCTCGCCAGGAGTGGCGTGATCGGCCTCGGGAGGACCGCTGGCGCGATCAGGCTTGGGAGGACCGCTGGCGCGACGAGCCTTGGGAGGGGTCACGTCGCGATCAACCTCATGAGGCCCGCCCTCATGAGGCCGGCCTCCCCCCGCTGCCGCCGCCACCCAGGAGGAAGGAAGAAGACAGGCAGAACGACGGGGCTGGGGGCTTCCAGGAGGCCAGGGCAATAGCTTGCATCCTGGGCGGCGCTCAGGCCCCAGCGTCTAATCGCATCTTCAAGTAGTTCTCACGGGAGGTGAACATAGCTCTCCCAAAGCTTGAGGCTGCGTGCCCCGTCAAGTGGTCCCAGTGTGCCATCACCTTTGACTCCAAGGATCAACTCAAGTGTTCAGCCATGGCAGGCGCGCTCCCCATGTTGTGCACTCCAACCATCAGCAATGTCCTCGTCACCAAGACCCTCATCGACGGTGGCGCGGGGCTCAATGTCCTCTCCATCGAGACATTCGAGACGCTCCAAGTGCCATACGACCAGCTCGTGCCAACCAAGCCCTTCTCGGTGGTCACTGACGGCTCCACTGTCCCCATCGGGCACGTGCGCCTGCCGGTCACCTTCGCCGGGCGTAACAACTACCACACCGAGCTCATCTTCTTCGACGTCGCTCACATCCACCTCCCGTACAACGCGATCCTCGGGTACCCTGCCCTCGCCAAGTTCATGGCGGTGACTCACCATGGCTACAACGTCCTCAAGATGCCGGGGAGTGGTGGCGTCATCACCATCGCCTGCGATGAGAAGGACGCCGTCTGCTCCCTCGAGCGCGCTTACCGTGCCGCAGCGGCCGAGCACTCGGACGACGAAGGAGACGTCCTGCCTCACGAGGATGTCCCCAGGAAGACGAAGCAGCTCCTCTCCAAGGGGCACCAGTTGGCTGAAACCTCTAAGGACGGCACCTCTGGCTCCGCGCCAGGAGCCAAGGCCCCTCCCTCCCTCGCATAGGAAGGCGCGCTCGGCGCTTCCCTTGGGTCGGGCTTGGGGGCTTCCACCTGGAAGGCTACCGATCTGACCAGTGAGACGAGGGAGGTGCTCGGGCACAACCTGGAGGCGTGTTTCGGCGCGCTACCACCCAAGCAAGGAGCACGGCGCGAGGCGCCAAGTTCGCGGGAGTTCATCACCAGCGCAATCGAGGAGCTTCAGGAAGCACAGGACATGCGAGGCGGGCGTCGCCCTGCATCACTAAGCGCAGCCTCCATCGTCGGCTCGGGCGGCATGCCGCGCGTCTGCGTCGACGTACCAAGCATCAACAGGGCCACATCCCAGGACATCTTCTGACCGTCACGCGTCGGTCGCGGCGGGGTCTACCCGTGCAACTACATCTGCATGCCCTTCGGCCTGGCGAATGCGGGAGTCACGTTCCAGCGCCTCGCCCAGGTCATGCTCACGCCCTACAGGGTCGGGCGCCGCGAGGTGCTGGAGGAGGCGCCAGGCCCAATTGAGGGCCCCGAGCCTCGGGAGGCGCCGGGCTCATGAAGGCCAGGCTCATGGAGACGCAAGGTCGGGCTCCGACGACTACCTCGACGCTTCTTCAACATTGCTGCCAGGTGACTTTTTGGTTCGTACCAGGTAACTTTTTGGTTTGCTCGGTTTGAGGGCGCCCATCGGGCTGCATTATCCTCAGGCGGTTAGGGCCCGTCCCCGCAGCCGCGTCGTTTACGCATGTATCAGAACCTTTTATGTGTTTGATCAATTCCTAAGTATTTCAACCTACATGCTCGGTGCTTCGCCACCATGAACGTCGTCGTGCCCTAATGATCCTGCCTTTGACCGCCTCGTGATTAAGGGCTGGCACGACGTTTGTGCTCGGGTCCGTCCCTGCAGCGTTGACAAATCCAAGTGGTCGAGCTCTGTCTCGCGGGCCAGTCCCGTGCACGTCACCTCCCGTGGCCCTTGGTGCTGCGTCCTCGCATGAGCTAATCGAAAGTGGGTGAGTTAGGGCGCGCAGCACGGTTCCTGCAACCGCAGTCGGCCTTTCGCCGCCGCGGGAGCCGCGCGCCAGGTGTTTTCTCCTCGGAGTTGTCGCATGAGAAGACTGGGCACGGCGTCTGTGCTCGGGTCCGTCCCTGCAGCGTCGATAAATCCAATGGCTGACCTCTGTCTGGCGGGCCGGCCCCGTTCACATCACCTCCTAGGGTCATTGGTGTTCGGCCTTCTCATGCGATGGCCCTTGGAAACCCATTCGGTGCAGGTTTCCCCAAAATATACAGTACTTGCGATGGCGCCCTCTACCGGAAGACTCAGGTGCAACCCGCCTTTGAGGTAGGACCTCGTGAGACCCGTGCTGGCTCACGAGTGCCCAGATACACCTCCCAGTTCTACCGTGCAAGCCACACGTACGAACTTAATGGGCTGTACACGATCGGGGGGCTCAGGAGCCGGGCCCCCCCCTTCCCACGCCCAAGTGGAAGCCCCATGCTCCGTGCTGGCGGACAACACTGTCGCTCAGTGGCTATGCCCACGCAACGTGGAAGCCCCATGCTCCGCGCTGGTGGATAAACAACTAAGGGTGCCCTAGCGGCTGCATCCAACCTCAGGGCGGTCCCTCGCGGCCCCGTCTCGCGGCATTCCCCTGGGATGCCCGCGTGAGGGGGCTGCACGGGGGCTACGCTCAGGCCGGGCCTGGCGCACGCTGTTGGAAATATGCCCTAGAGGCAATAATAATTTAGTTATTATCATATTTCCTTGTTCATGATAATCGTTTATTATCCATGCTATAATTGTATTGATTGGAAACTCAAATACATGTGTGGGTACATAGACAACACTGTGTCCCTAGTATGCCTCTAATAGACTAGCTCGTTGATCAAAGATGGTCAAGTTTTCCTAGCCATAGACATGAGATGTCATTTGATAACGGGATCACATCATTAGGAGAATGATGTGATGGACAAGACCCAAACTATGAACGTAGCATATGATCGTGTTAGTTTATTGCTATTGTTTTCTACATGTCAAGTATCTGTTCCTATGACCTTGAGATCATGCAACTCACTGACACCGGAGGAATACCTTGTGTGTATCAAACGTCGCAACGTAACTGGGTGACTATAAAGATGCTCTACAGGTATCTCTGAAGGTGTCTGTTGAGCTGGCATGGATCGAGACTGGGATTTGTTACTCCGTGTGACGGAGAGGTATCTCAGGGCCCACTCGGTAATACAACATCACAATAAGACTTGCAAGCAAAGTGACTAAAGAGTTAGCCATGGGATCTTGTATTACGGAACGAGTAAAGAGACATGCCGGTAACGAGATTGAACTAGGTATAGAGATACCGACGATCAAATCTCGGGCAAGTAACATACCGAAGAACAAAGGGAACAGCATACGGGATTAACTGAATCCTTGACATAGAGGTTCAACCGATAAAGATCTTCGTAGAATATGTAGGAACCAATATGGGCATCCAGGTCCCGCTATTAGTTGTTGACCGTAGAGGTGTCTCGGTCATGTCTACATAGTTCTCGAACCCGCAAGGTCTGCACACTTAACGTTCGGTGACGTTTCGATAGTATTGAGATATATGTGTTGGTGACCGAAGGTTGTTCGGAGTCCCGGATGAGATCCCGGACATCACCAGGAGTTCCGTAATGGTCCGGAGATAAAGATTTATATAGGGGAAGTCATATTTTGGCGCCCGGAAAAGTTTCGGGTTTTTCCGGTATTGTACCGGGAAGCTTCTAGAAGGTTCCGGAAACTTCTGGAGGAGTCCGGAAGTCCACCAAGGGTTCCATCACGTCCCAAGGTTTTGCATGGGCTGAGGGGAGGCGCCCTGGCCTTATTGGGCCAGGCGCACAAGTCCCTCAAGGCCCATGTGGCTTGGGAGAGGTGGAAAGTCCACCTGTTTATGAGAAGGGAGGGAATTGGACTAGGAGTCCAACTCCTCCCCCTTTGCTGCGACCTAGGGCTTGGAGGGGCTGATCTCCATGCCCCTCCACCTATATATAGAGGGGAGGGGGCACCCCAAGAACACACATGAAGCCCTTGGCGCCCCTCTCTCTCCCTAGATCGTTTTGTCCTCCGTTCGCGGTTTCGGTAGCGCTAGGCGTAGCCCTGCCGGGATAGCACCACCACGGCCGCCACCACACCGTCGTGTTCCCTGAGAACTCATCTACCTCTCCGCTCTCCCTTGCTGGATCAAGGTGGTAGAGATCGTCATCGAGCTGTCTATGTGCTGAACGCGGAGGTGTCGTCCGTTCGGCGCTAGATCGGGACGCTTCGGCGCTCTCCTACTTGTTCCGGCCCCAGCCCTCTCTAGCAGGCGACGTGGCCCATGATGCGCCACCCCCTCCTCCCTGGCGAGACGTCGACCCCGAGCCAGGCGTGAAGCACACCCGCGTGACCAGCCGCGTGGCCCCCCGGCGAGGGTGCGAGATGAAGTAAGCTGCCTGGTGGTGCCCCGGCCGCGCGTTGACGCGCGCGCGCTCCCTGCGCCGCTGCACCCGCGTCGCGACCGAGCGCCCCTGGAGGCAAATACGTAGGAGCACCAAGATAGGGCCCCTCCCGTGCGCGCGGCCCGGAGCTGCATCCGGTCGTGTGGACCGGCAAGTTCAAGCCCGACCTGCCTCCTCGCTACGATGGCACCCCAGATCCCGCCGAGTTCTTACAGCTCTACTCGCTGAGCATCCAGGCGGCCGGTGGAGACGACAAGGTCATGTCTAGCTGGTTCCCTATGGCCCTCAAGGGTGGTGCACTCTCCTGGCTCCTCAACCTCCCGAAGGGGTCAATCACCTCCTGGGATGACCTGCGCGAGCGTTTCGTCGCCAACTTCCAAGGCACCCGCGATCGCGCCCTCGCTATGACTGACCTGCGTCGCGTGAAGCAACAGTTGGGCAAGACCTTGCACAAGTACATACAGTGTTTCACGACTGTCTGCCTCAAGATCCCGAGGGCGTCGGATGAGGCCATCATCTCGGCATTCACCGACGGCGTCAGGGACCTCAGGATGAGGGAGGAGCTCGCTATCAACGACGACCTGTGCTCGGCTCTGGAAATGTTCAACCTGGCGAACAAGTGCGCAAAGGCTGAAGTGGGCCGTCTCTCTCTCCTCGAGCTTCCGGAGGCGGACCCCGAAGACAAGAAGACCAAGACGAAGGAAACGAAGCGCAAGGCCCCCGCAGTGCTGGCGACGGAACCTGAGGCGAAGCGTAGTCGAGACGAGGAACCTCCCATGGGAGGGCGACCATTCTGCATCTTCCATGGTACCAATAGCCACAACACCATCGACTGTCAGGAGCTCAGGTCAGTCCACGACGAGCACTTCGGTCGCCGCCCTGGGCGTGGCGATCGTGGCTATGGTCGCGGTGGAGGCTGCTGGGACAGTCGAGACCCTTGCCAGGAAGGGCGTGATCGGCCTCGGGAGGACCGCTGGCGCGACGAGCCTCGGGAGGGGTCACGTCGCGATCAACCTCGTGAGGCCCGCCCTCGTGAGGCCGGCCTCCCCCCGCTACCGCCGCCACCCAGGAGGAAGGAAGAAGACAGGCAGAACGACGGGGCTGGGGGCTTCCAGGAGGCCAGGGCAATAGCTTGCATCCTGGGCGGCGCTCAGGCCCCAGCGTCTAATCGCATCTTCAAGCAGTTCTCGCGGGAGGTGAACATAGCTCTCCCAAAGCTTGAGGCTGCATGCCCCCTCAAGTGGTCCCAGTGTGCCATCACCTTTGACTCCAAGGATCAACTCAGGTGTTCAGCCATGGCAGGCGTGCTCCCCATGCTGTGCACTCCAACCATCAGCAATGTCCTCGTCACCAAGACCCTCATCGACGGTGGCGCGGGGCTCAATGTCCTCTCCATCGAGACATTCGAGACGCTCCAAGTGCCATATGACCAGCTCGTGCCAACCAAGCCCTTCTCGGTGGTCACTGACAGCTCCATTGTCCCCATCGGGCAGGTGCGCCTGCCGGTCACCTTCGCCGGGCTTAACAACTACCACACCGAGCTCATCGTCTTCGACGTCACCCACATCCACCTCCCGTACAACGCGATCCTCGGGTACCCCGCCCTCGCCAAGTTCATGGTGGTGACTCACCATGGCTACAATGTCCTCAAGATGCCGGGGAGTGGTGGCGTCATCACCATCGCCTGAGATGAGAAGGACGTCGTCTGCTCCCTCGAGCGCGCTTACCGTGCCGCAGCGGCCGAGCACTCGGACGACGAAGGAGACGTCCTGCCTCGCGAGGATGTCCCCAGGAAGAAGAATTAGCTCCTCTCCAAGGGGCGCCAGGGGGCTAAAACCTCTAAGGACGGCGCCTCTGGCTCCACGCCAGGAGCCAAGGCCCCTCCCTCCCTCGCATAGGAAGGCGCGCTCGGCGCTTCCCTTGGGTCGGGCTTGGGGGCTTCCACCTGGAAGGCTACCGATCTGACCATTGAGACGAGGGAGGTGCTCGGGCACAACCTGGAGGCGTGTTTCGGCGTGCAACCACCCAAGCAAGGAGCACGGCGTGAGGCGCCAAGTTCGCGGGAGTTCATCACCAGCGCAATCGAGGAGCTTCAGGAAGCACAGGCCATGTGAGGCGGGCGTCGCCCTGCATTACTAAGCGCAGCCGCCATCGTCGGCTCGGGCGGCATGTCGCGCGTCTGTGTCGACGTACCAAGCACCAACAGGGCCACATCCCAGGATATCTTCTGACCGTCACGCGTCGGTCGCGGCGGGATCTACCCGTGCAACTACATCTGCATGCCCTTCGGCCTGGCGAATGCGGGAGTCACGTTCCAGCGCCTCGCCCAGGTCATGCTCACGCCCTACAGGGTCGGGCGCCGCGAGGTGCTGGAGGAGGCGCCAGGCCCAAGTGAGGGCCTCGAGCCTCGGGAGGCGCCGGGCTCATGAAGGCCAGGCTCATGGAGACGCAAGGTCAGGCTCCGACGACTACCTCGACGCTTCATCAGCAATGCTGCCAGGTGACTTTTTGGTTCGTACCAGGTAACTTTTTGGTTTGCTCAGTTTGAGGGCGCCCATCGGGCTGCATTTTCCTCAGGCGGTTAGGGCCCATCCCCACAGCCGTGTCGTTTACGCATGTATCAGAACCTTTTATGCGTTTGATCAATTCCTAAGTATTCCAACCTGCATGATCGGTGCTTCGCAACTATGAACGTCTTCGCGCCCTAATGATCCCGCCTTTGACCGCCTCGTGATTAAGGGCTGGCACGACGTCTGTGCTCGGGTCCGTCCCTACAGCGTTGACAAATCCAAGTGGTCGAGCTCTGTCTCGCGGGCCAGTCCCGTGCACGTCACCTCCCGTGGCCCTTGGTCCTGCGTCCTCGCATGAGCTAATCGAAAGTGGGTGAGTTAGGGCGCGCGACACGGTTCCTGCAACTGCAGTCGGCCTTTCGCTGCCGCGGGAGCTGCGCCCCCGGTGTTTTCTCCTCAGAGTTGTCGCATGAGAAGACTGGGCACGGCGTCTATGCTCGGGTCCGTCCCTGCAGCGTCGATAAATCCATGGCTGACCTCTGTCTGGCGGGCCGGCCCCGTTCACGTCACCTCCTGGGGTCATTGGTGTTCGGCCTACTCATGCGATTGCCCTTGGAAATCCATTCGGCGCAGCTTTCCCCAAAATATACAGTACTTGCGATGGCGCCCTCTACCGGAAGACTCAGGTGCAACCCGCCTTTGAGGTAGGGCCTCGTGAGACCCGTGCTGGCTCACGAGTGCCCAGATACACCTCCCAGTTCTACCGTGCAAGCCACACGTACGAACTTAATGCGCTGTACACGATCGGGGGGCTCAGGAGCCGGGCCCCCCACTTCCCACGCCCAAGTGGAAGCCCCATGCTCCGCGCTGGCGGACAACACTGTCGCTCAACGGCTATGCCCACGCAACGTGGAAGCCCCATGCTCCGCGCTGGTGGATAAACAACTGAGGGCGCCCTAGCGGCTACATCCAACCTCAGGGCAGTCCCTCGCGGCCCCGTCTCGCGGCATTCCCCTGGGATGCCCGCGTGAGGGGGCTGCATCGGGGTTACGCTCAGGCCGGGCCTGGCGCACGCTGTTGGAAATATGCCCTAGAGGCAATAATAATTTAGTTATTATCATATTTCCTTGTTCATGATAATCGTTTATTATCCATGCTCTAATTGTATTGATTGGAAACTCAAATACATGTGTGGGTACATAGACAACACTGTGTCCCTAGTATGCCTCTAATAGACTAGCTCGTTGATCAAAGATGGTCAAGTTTTCCTAGCCATAGACATGAGATGTCATTTGATAACGGGATCACATCATTAGGAGAATGATGTGATGGACAAGACCCAAACTATGAACGTAGCATATGATCGTGTTAGTTTATTGCTATTGTTTTCTGCATGTCAAGTATCTGTTCCTATGACCATGAGATCATGCAACTCACTGACACAGGAGGAATACCTTGTGTGTATCAAACGTCGCAACATAACTGGGTGACTATAAAGATGCTCTATAGGTATCTCTGAAGGTGTCTGTTGAGCTGGCATGGATCGAGACTGGCATTTGTTACTCCGTGTGACGGAGAGGTATCTCAGGGCCCACTCGGTAATACAACATCACAATAAGCCTTGCAAGCAAAGTGACTAAAGAGTTAGCCACGGGATCTTGTATTATGGAACGAGTAAACAGACTTGCCGGTAACGAGATTGAACTAGGTATAGAGATACCGACGATCAAATCTCGGGCAAGTAACATACCGAAGAACAAAGGGAACAGCATACGGAATTAGCTGAATCCTTGACATAGCAGTTCAACCGATAAAGATCTTCGTAGAATATGTAGGAACCAATATGGGCATCCAGGTCCCGCTATTGGTTATTGACCGTAGAGGTGTCTCGGTCATGTCTATATAGTTCTCGAACCCGCAGGGTCTGCACACTTAATGTTCGGTGACATTTCGGTAGTATTGAGATATATGTGTTGGTGACCGAAGGTTGTTCGAAGTCCCGGATGAGATCCCGGACGTCATGAGGAGTTCCGAAATGGTCCGGAGGTAAAGATTTATATATGGGAAGTCATATTTTGGCGACCGGAAAAGTTTCGGGTTTTTCCGGTATTGTACTGGGAAGCTTCTAGAAGGTTCCGGAAACTTCCAGAGGAGTCCGGAAGTCAACCAAGGGTTCCACCACGTACCAAGGGTTTGCATGGGCTGAGGGGAGGCGCCCTGGCCTTATTGGACCAGGCGCACAAGTCCCTCAAGGCCCATGTGGCTTGTGAGAGGTGGAAAGTCCACCTGTTTATGGAAATGGAGGGAATTGGACTAGGAGTCCAACTCCTCCCCCTTGGCTGCGCCCTAGGGCTTGGAGGGGCTGATCTCCATGCCCCTCCACCTATATATAGAGCGGAGGGGGCGCCCCAAGAACACACACGAAGCCCTTGGCGCCCCTCTCTCTCCCTAGATTGTTTTCTCCTCCGTTCGCGGTTTCGGTAGCGCTAGGCGTAGCCCTGCCGGGATAGCACCACCATGACCACCACCACACCGTCATTTTCCCAGAGAACTCATCTACCTCTCCGCTCTCCCTTGCTGGATCAAGGAGGCAGAGATCGTCATCGAGCTGTCTGTGTGCTGAACGCGGAGGTGTCGTCCGTTCGGCGCTAGATCGGGACGGATCGTGATTGGATCGCGGGATGGATTGCGATTTGGATCTCGAAGACGTTCTACTACATCAACCGTGTTTCTTTATGCTTCCTAGTTAGTGATCTACAAGGGTATGTAGATCCACTCTCCATCTCGTAGATGCTCATCACCATGGATAGATCTTGCGTGTGCGTAGGAAAAAATTTGTTTCCCATGCAACGTTCCCCAACAGTGGCATCATGAGCTAGGTCTATGCGTAGATGAGATCACGAGTAGAACACAAAGGAGTTTGTTGGCATTGATGCTCAGATTGCTTCCTCCCTTGGTCTTTTCTTGATTCAGTGGTGTTGTGGGATGAATCGACCCGGACCAACCTTACTCGTACGCTTACGAGAGACCGGTTCCATCAACTAACATGTGACTTTGTTGCATAAAGATGGCTGGCGGGTGTCTGTCTCTCCCACTTTAGTTGGATCAGATTCGACAAAGGCGGTCCTTGAGAAGGTTGAATAGCAATTTGTGTATCACCGTTGTGGTTTTTGCGTAGGTAAGAATCGTTCTTGCTAGATACCCGTAGTAGCCACGTAAAACATGCAACAACAATTAGAGGACATCTAACTTGTTTTTGCAGGGTATGTTGTGATGTGATATGGCCAATTACATGATGATATATATGTGAAGTATGAGATGATCATGTTTTGTATAGAATATCACGACTTGCATGTCGATGAGTACGGCAACCGGCAGGAGCCATAGGGTTGTCTTTAATTTATTTTCGCCGTTTTGGCTTTACTTTATCGCTATGAGTTAGCAATAGTCGTAGAAGCAACAGTTGGCACGACAACCTCATGGCGACACGTTGATGGAGATCAAGATGATGGAGATCATGGTGTCATGCCGGTGACGATGGAGATCATGCCGGTGCTTTGGAGATGGAGATCAAAAGCACAAGCTCATGGCCATATCATGTCACTTATGATTTGCATGTGATGTTAATCCTTTTATGCATCTTATTTTGCTTATGACGACGGTAGCATTATAAGGTGATCCCTCACTAAAATTTCAAGATAAAATTGTGTTCTCCCCGAGTGTGCACCGTTGCGAAAGTTTGTCGTTTCGAGACACCACGTGATGATCGGGTGTGATAGACTCTACGTTCACATACAACGGGTGCAAGCCAGTGTTGCACGTGCGGAACACTCGGGTTAAACTTGACGATCCTAGCATGTACAGACATGGCCTCGGAACACAAGAGACCGAAAGGTCGAACATGAGTCATATAGTAGATATGATCAACATGAAGATGTTCACCATTGAAACCACCTCATCTCACGTGATGATCGGACTTGGGTTGGTGAATTTGGATCATGTGACACTCGAATGACCAGAGGGATGTCAAGTTGAGTGGGAGTTCTTTAGTAATATGATTAACTGAACTCATTATCATGAACATAGACAAAATGTCTTTGCAAATTATGTTGTAGATCAATAGCTCGCGCTGTAGCTCCCCTGTGTTTTTTATACATTCCTAGAGAAAATAGAGTTGAAAGATGATGGTAGCAATAATGCGGACTGGGTCCGTGATCTGAGGATTGTCCTCATTGCTGCACAGAAGGCTTATGTCCTTAATGCACCGCTCGGTGCGCCACCCCATCAAGCCTCGTCTGTAGATGGTGTGAACATCTGACAGGCACGTTCTGATGACTACTTGATAGTTCGGTGCGTCATGCATTACGGCTTAGAATTGAGGCTCCAAAACGTTTTGAACGTCACGGAACATATGAGATGTTCTAAGAGCTGAAATTGGGATTTCAGGCTCGTGCCCATGTTGAGAGGTATGAGACCTCCAACAAGATTCTTTGCCTGCAAGATGAAGGATAATAGCTCAATCGGTGAGCATGTGCTCAGATTGTCTGGGTGCTACAATCGCTTGAATCGAGTGGGAGTTGATCATCCAGATAAGATAGTGATTGATATAGTTCTCCAAGTCACTGCCAATAAGCTACTAGAGCTTCGTGATGAACTATAAAATGCCAGGGATGGAGATGATCCCTGAGCTATTCGCGATGTTTGACACCGCGAAGGTAGAAATCAAGCAGGAGCATCAAGTGTTGATGGTTAGTAAAACCACTAGTTTCGAGAAGGGCAAGGGCAAGGAGGGAAACTTCATGGATGGCAAGCTAGTTGCTTCTCCAGTGAAGAAACCCAAGGTTGAACCCAAACCCGAGACTAAGTGCTTCTATTATGGGGAGAACGGTCGCTGAAGCAGAACAACCCTAGATACTTGGTAGATAAGAAGGCTGGCAACGTCAACAGAAGTATATTTGATATACGTTTTATTCATATGTACCTTGCTAGTACTCCTAGTAGCACTTGGGTATTAGATACCGGTTCAGTTGCTAAATGTTGGTAACTCGAAATACAAGCTACGGAATGAATAGAGACTAGCTAAGGGCGAGGTGACGATGTGTGTTGGAAGTGTTTCCAAGGTTGATGTGATCACCATCGCACGCTCTCTCTACCTTCGGGATTTGTGATGAACCTAAATAAATGTTATTTTGTGTTTGCGTTGAGCATGAACGTGATTAGATCGTGTTTATTGCAATACGGTTATTCATTTAAGTTAGAGAATAATGGTTATTCTATTTACATGAATAATACCTTTCAAAGGTCATGCACCCAATGAGAATGGTTTATTGAATCTCGATCGTAGTAATACACATGTTCATAATATTGATGCCAAAAGATGCAAAGTTAATAATGATAGTACCACATACTTGTGGCACTGTCGCCAAGGTCATATTGGTGTAAAGCGCATGAAGAAACTCCATGCTGATGGATATTTTGACTCACTCGATTTTGAATCGGTTGAGACATGCGGACCATGCCTCTTGGGCAAGATGACTAAGACCCCGTTTTCTGATATGATGGAGCGAGCAAGTGACTTATTGGAAATGATACATGTTGATGTAGCGATCCAATGACTGTTGAAGCGTGCGGTGGATATCGCTATTTTCTTACCTTCACTGATGATTTGAGTAGATATGGGTATATTTACTTAATGAAACACAAGTCTGAAACATTTGAAAAGTTCAAACAAATTCAGAGTGAAGTTTGAGATCATCATGACAAGAAGATAAAATGTCTACGATATGATCGTGGAGGTAAATATCTGAGTTACGCGTTTGGTATACAACTCAAGACAATGTGGAAGTTGTTTCACAACTCACGCCACCTGGAACACCATAGTGTGATGGTGTGTCCGAACGTCGTAGTTGTGCTCTATTGGATATGGTGCGTACTATGATGTCTCTTATCAATTTGCCACTATCGTTTTGGGGTTATGCATTAGAGACAACTACATTCACTTTAAATAGGGCACCATCTAAGTCCGTTGAGATGACACCGTATGAATTTTGGTTTGGCAGAAACCTAAGCTGTCATTTCTTAGAGTTTGGGAATGCGACGCTTATGTCTGATAAGCTCGAACCCAAAGCGGAAAAGTGCATCTTCATAGGATACCCTGAGGAAACAGTTGGGTATACCTTCTATCTCGGATCCAAGGGCAAAGTGTTTGTTGCTTAAACGGGTCCTTTCTCCAGAAAAAGTTTCTCTCGAAAGAATTGAGTGGGAGGAAGGTAGAACTTGATGAGGTTATTGAACCGTCATTTCAGTTAGATGATAGTACGACGCAGAAAGATGTTTCTGTGGCGCCTACACCGAATGAAGAGGAAGTTAATGATGATGATCATGACACTTCAGATCAAGTTACTACCGAACCTCGTAGGCCGACAAGAACTCGTACCGCCTATGAGTGGTACGTCAATCCTGTCTTGGAGGTCATGTTGTTAGACAACAGTGAACCTACGAGCTATGAAGAAGCGATGGTGGGCCTGGATTCCAATAAATGTCTAGGATCCATGAAATCCGAGAAAGGATCCATGTATGAAAACCAAGTATGGACTTTGGTAGACTTGCCCGTTCAACGGCAGGCCGTTGAGTACAAATGGACCTTTAAGAAGAAGACAGACGCTGATGGTAAATGTCACCATTTATAAAGCTCGACTTGTCGCAAAGAAGTTTCCGACAAAGTTCAAGGAGTTGACTACGATGAGACTTTCTCACCCGTAGCGATGCTAAAAGTCTGTTGGAATTATGTTAGCCGTTGCTGCATTTTTCGATTATGAAATCTGGGAGATGGATGTCAAAACATCGTTTCCTTAACGGTTTCCTTGAGGAAAGGTTGTATGTGATACAACCGGAAGGTTTTGTCAGTCCTAAGGATGCTAAAATGTATGCAAGCTCCAGCGATCCTTCTATGGACTGGAGCAAGCATCTCAGAGTTGGAATATACGGTTTGATGAGGTGATAAAAGTTTTTTGGTCTATACAAAGTTTATGAGAAACTTGTATCTACAATAAAGTGAGTGGGAGCACTATAGAATTTCTGATAAGTATATGTGGATGGCATATTGTTGATCGGAAATGATGTAGAATTTCTGGAAAGCATAAAGGGTTGTTTGAAAGGAGTTTTTCAAAGGAAGGCCTGGAATGAAGCTACTTAAATATTGGTCATCGGGATCTATAGAGATAGATCAAGACGTCTGATAAGACTTTCAATGAGTACATACCTTGAAAAGATTTTGAAAGAGTTCAAAATGGATCAGTCAAAGAAAGAATTCTTGCCTGATTTGTAAGGTGAGGAGTTGAGTGAGACTCAAAGCTCGACCATGCCAGAAGAAAGAGGGGGGACGAAGGTCGTCCCCTATGCCTTATCCATAGGCTCCACATAGTATGCCATGTTGTGTACCGCACCTAGTGTGTGCCTTGCCATGAGTCTGTCAAGGGGTACAAGAGTGGTCCAGGAGTGGATCACTGGACAGCGGTCAAAATCATCCTTGGCAACTAGAGGACTAAGGAAATGTTTCTCAGTTATGGAGGTGATAAAGAGTTCGCCGTAAAGGGTTACGTCGATGCAAGCTTTGACACCTATCCGGATGACTCTGAGTAGCAATCCGGATACGTATAGTGGAGCAACCATTTGGAATAGCTCCAAGTGGAGCGTGGTAGCATCTGCAGTATGACATATAGATTTGCAAAGAACATACGGATCTGAATGTTGCAGACCGTTGACTAAAACCTCTCTCACATGCAAAACATGATCGAACCCCATAACTCATTGGGTGTTAGATTCATAACAATGTAAATCACATAGCGATGTGAGCTAGATTATTGACTCTAGTGCAAGTGGGAGACTATTGGAAATATGCCCTAGAGGCAATAATAATTTAGTTATTATCATATTTCCTTTTTCATGATAATCGATTATTATCCATGCTATAATTGTATTGATTGGAAACTCAAATACATGTGTGGGTACATAGACAACATTGTGTCCCTAGTATGCCTCTAATAGACTAGCTCGTTGATCAAAGATGGTCAAGTTTTCCTAGCCATAGACATGAGATGTCATTTGATAACGGGATCACATCATTAGGAGAATGATGTGATGGATAAGACCCAAACTATGAACGTAGCATATGATCGTGTCAGTTTATTGCTATTGTTTTCTGCATGTCAAGTATCTGTTCCTATGACCATGAGATCATGCAACTCACTGACACCGGAGGAATACCTTGTGTGTATCAAACTTCGCAATGTAACTGGGTGACTATAAAGATGCTCTACAGGTATCTCCGAAGGTGTCTGTTGAGCTGGCATGGATCGAGACTGGGATTTGTTACTACGTGTGACGGAGAGGTATCTCAGGGCCCACTCGGTAATACAACATCACAATAAGCCTTGCAAGCAAACTGACCAAAGAGTTAGCCACGGGATCTTGTATTATGGAACGAGTAAAGAGACTTGCCGTTAACGAGATTGAAATAGGTATAGAGATACCGACGATCAAATCTCGGGCAAGTAACATACCGAAGAACAAAGGGAACAGCATACGGGATTAACTGAATCCTTGACATAGAGGTTCAACCGATAAAGATCTTCGTAGAATATGTAGGAACCAATATGGGCATCCAGGTCCCGCTATTGGTTATTGACCGTAGAGGTGTCTCGGTCATGTCTACATAGTTCTCGAACCCGCAGGGTCTGCACGCTTAACGTTCAGTGACGTTTCGGTAGTATTGAGATATATGTGTTGGTGACCGAAGGTTGTTCGGAGTCCCGGATGAGATCCCGGGCGTCACGAGGAGTTCCGGAATGGTCCGTAAGTAAAGATTTATATATGGGAAGTCATATTTTGGCGACCGGAAAAGTTTCAGGTTTTTCCGGTATTGTACCGGGAAGCTTCTAGAAGGTTCCGGAAACTTCCGGAGGAGTCCGGAAGTCCACCAAGTGTTCCACCACATCCCAAGGGTTTGCATGGGCTGAGGGGAGGCGCCCTGGCCTTATTGGGCTAGGCACACAAGTCCCTCAAGGCCCATGTGGCTTGGGAGAGGTGGAAAGTCCACCTATTTATGGAAAGGGAGGGAATTGGACTAGGAGTCCAACTCCTCCCCCTTGGTTGCACCCTAGGGCTTGGAGGGGATGATCTCCACACCCCTCCACCTATATATAGAGGGGAGGGGGCGCCCCAAGAACACACGAAGCCCTTGGCGCCCCTCTCTCTCCCTAGATCGTTTTCTCCTCCGTTCGCGGTTTCGGTAGCGCTAGGCATAGCCCTGCCGGGATAGCACCACCACCACCGCCACCACGCCGTCGTGTTGCCTGAGAACTCATCTACCTCTCCGCTCTCCATTGCTGGATCAAGGAGGCGGAGATCGCCATCGAGCTGTATGTGTGCTAAACACGGAGGTGCCATCCGTTCGGCGCTAGATCGGGACGGATCGTGATTGGATCGCGGGACGGATTGCGATTTGGATCGCGAAGACGCTCGACTACGTCAACCGCGTTTCTTAATGCTTCCCACTTAGTGATCTACAAGGGTATGTAGATCCACTCTCCCTCTCGTAGATGCTCATCACCATGAATAGATCTTGCGTGTGCGTAGGAAAATTTTTATTTCCCATGCAACGTTCCACAACACACGCCACCTTCCCAGGTCCCTGATACCTGGTCTTCACGCGTCCCTCTCAAGCGAAAGCTGGCAAGGAAAGGTATGGGAGCTGCTCGTACGTCAAGGGGGACCCCTGAGCATCGTGACTCAGGGGCCACATTGGTCACGTAGCCCCTCACCCCTTGGCACCGTCCTGGTGATCCGGACGCCCCAACGGCGGCTGAGGTATGCGCGGGACCGGGCCCTGCCGACGCAGAGCTCAAGGCGCTCCAAATCTCCAAGTCAACCCCGTATTCACCATGTTCCCTTCATGAGGGCTGCTCGTACGTCAAGGGGGACTCCTGAGCATCGCGACTGAGGAGCCTTACTGGTCACGTAGCCCCTCACCCCTTGGCACCGCCCTGGTGATCCGGACACCCCAACGGCGGTCGAGGTATGCGCGGGACCGGGCCCTGCCGATGCAGAGCACTACAGCAAGCAGGAAGGAAACGAGGCGAGGAAAGAAACCACATAATTTGGCAGTCGTTACAAGCATTAAATGTCTCCGGAAATGCAAACAAGTCTAACACCTCCACGAGGCACGATGAATGTTACAGGAAAGGACCCAGGAAGAGGAGCTAGGAGGAGCTGGCACAACCACTCATCCCGACCGCGGGGAGCTCGTCATCGACATCGCTACCGTTGTCATCGTCGTCGTTGACCCTTGCAGATGCAGGAAGTGAGGAAACGGCGACGCAGGCGAACTTCTTCATCAGCGCCTTCACGGCGCCCTCCACGGCCGTCGCCGTAGCGGCGCGAACCCCTGGATCAACCGGGCAGATCACGGAGCCGAACTCAAAACCCGGCTCGCGAAGGTAGAGGTGGCTGAAGACGCGCATCGCGGCCGCGGAGAAGAGGCCGCGGCACTCGCTCTCCAAGACGGACTCCACCCTGGCAACGGCACCCTCAAGCACCTCCACGAGCTTTGAAGAGAGCCCCGCGAAGCCGCTCTCAGGAGTTACCAGGGGTTCCGCAAAACCCCCCCGGCAGATGGAGTTCAACGCCTGACGGAGCCTGAGCTCGACGGAGGGAGGGCGTCGAGCTCCGCAGCCTTTCTCTCCTCAGCCGCAACAAGGGCCTTCTCCCTGTAGTCGAGCCGAGCCTTCTCTACAGCTACTTCCTCCTTCAGCTTGTCCAGGTGCTTGCGCTCCATGGCATGGTCGGCCACTGCCTTGGCCAGCGCAGAGTCGAGGTCGACAAGCTTGGCCTCGCAGGTCTTGAAGTCTTCCTCCCGCTGCTAAAGCCGTTCCGCGAGCATAGTCCTTTCCTCCTGAAGAGCCTTCAGGCGGACCTCCGCCTCACCACAGCACTTCACAGCAGATGCTACATCGACCAGCGCCGCGTTGCGGGCTGCCTTGGCTGACGCGGCTTCCTTCCTGCTCTCAGCGGCGATGGCCTTGGCTTGGCTCCAAACCGCCACGGCAGATGCGTCGGCCTGGAGCCACCCGGAAAGGAGCCCCAAGCGCTCCATCGCAAGGCGACCGTCGGCGCTCCCGAGGGCATCCCAGACCTGATCCAGAGCGGCGTAGGCCCCATCCAGGGCGCCTGACTCGACCAGAAGGCCACAAGCCGGAGGCGCCAGGGCCCGGCTCGGTGGTGGCGCCAGCGTGGCAGCGGGAGCCGCCCCCAGAAGGGCAGAAGGCGCCGAAGGCTACGGTTCCACCACATGCAAGGCAGGGACGGATGGTCCCACAGCCAGCTGGCCCTCGGGGGCAGACCTCTCAGGCAGCAGCGTGGATGCGCCCCCAAAAGCAGAAGCAGCCTCTCCAACGGGCGTCGGGGGCTCCACGGCCGTGACAAGGAGATTCACCCCGCGAGCCTCCTCGCCCACGACATCCGGCGCCTCATCAGGCGTCGGAACGGCACCGAGGACGGACGTCACGTCGGAGGGCACCTTCGACTTGACGCCCGCCTTCTTCTTCTTCGCCTTCAACATGGCAGCGCTCCTAGTTACCAAGCAAAGAAGGGACCATCAGCACACAAGCCACCGGCAGGCGGCCAAAAACAAAGCAAGACTACTTACTCCTCGACATCGACCAACTTCCTCTTCTTCTCCACCTCAGCGAAGGCGGGATGCTCTCGCCCTTCTCCGGGGAGGCCATACATGCCCCGGACGCGGCCGCCTCGCCCACAGGCTGCAGCTCGGGCAGAGGCGAGGCGGGCACCTCAGCCACCTTGCTAGCATGAGCTGGGTACTCCGGAGGAGGCCCGGCCTCGCGTTTTCTCGGGGTCGTCCGGCCGGCGGTCTGTGCGGCCCGAGGTGTGGGCCCAGGCCCCATGAGGACCCTGGTGAGTTGCGGAGGACTTGCGGCAGGGGGCCCGCCGGCATCGTCGTCGTCTTCGAAGCCATGGAGAAGCGCACTCCGCGACGGGGGGGACACTTCCTCCAGATCGTCATCCGCCGCCCCCTCCGAGTCTTCCTCATCCGCGGTGTCGTCGGAGGACATCGCCACAAGGGAGCCAGGGCACTCGGCCGGAGAGAGCTCCAGTTCGTCGAAGGTGGGCATCGCGGCGACCAGATCGGCCTTGTCGTCGCGGCAGTACAGCGGGGCCTAGGCCTCAGGAAGGTCCCCAGGGTCGCCGTTGAGCAGGGTCGCCATAGCCCTGTTCAGTTCCCTGGGGGTCAGGCAAGCGGACCGAAGCCTGATGTCATCTCCACCGCCCTGGTAGTCCCACATGGGCCTCGAGTGGGACTGGAGGGGCGCCAGGCGTTGCGCCAGGAACTCCTTCACTATCATTCCCCCGGTCAACTTCCTGGCGCTGATGTCTCAAGAGATCCGCTCCAGGACGGGTTTGGCCCGGGGGTCGGAGAGCTTCGCGGAGCTCCACGCAGGAGTCTTCTCCGACAGCCCCTTCGGAAGCTCCAGGCAGGAGTTGACGCTCTTGAGATCCAAGAATACCCAGCGGTGCTGGAAGTTCTCCACCTTCTTCCCGGCCTTTAAGAGCATGTTCCCGCTCTGGACCGCGATGAAGGAGACGCATGCTGACCGTTGAGCGCCGTCGTGAAGCCGCAAGCTGAAGAAATGGCGGAAGAGGGCCACCGAAGGTTTCACGCCCACGAAGGCCTCGCAGTAAAAGGCGAAGATGGACAAGAGCAAGATGGAGTTGGGTTGGAGATGGAGAGCTTGGATCCCGTAGTGCTCAAGGATGGCGGTGAAGAACTCAGAGAAGGGCGGAACGAGCCCAGAGAAGATGCTGTGGAGGAAAAAAGGGTAGGCCGACTTGGCCAGGCTGCGCTGCTCCACGGAGCCGCACCATATCAAGGTCCGCCCCCACTCATTGGTGTCGTCCGCCGTTCACGGAAGCACCGGGGCAAGGTCCCCGTCCTTGGCTATGGTGGACTCCGAGAGCGCCGGCGAGATGGGAGCGGAGGCCGAGCCCTGAGCCTAGGGTTTCGACTTATCGGCGGGAGCGATCGAGAAGTCCTTGAAGACGAGAAAGCAAGAAGGAGGACGGTGCAGTGCTGAGATCTGGAGAGGTTCTCGCAAGGGATGGGGATCTAGGCGAAGGAGCAAGAGTATAGGGAAGGAAAGCAATAATGGCTCGACACCGGACGTCAGGCTTTTGTCGGTCCGGGCAGTTGTTGAGGAGACACGGGAGCGGAGACGTCTGCGTCTAACCATGCACCGCGCGCCAGGCCTGGCCCGCAGGCGATAGGGGCCCGTGGCGCTTCGGGCCACCTTCTTTGGCTTCACCCCGAAGCCATCTCGAGGGCACCTTGGGCCCGCGGCCTACTGTCGGCGTCCTGGGAACAGGGGTACCCAGACTTGCCTGCCTGCGGCCCAGGGCGTGGCCCGCTTCGACGGTCCGTACGGCCCGGCACGGCGTCACTGAAGACAAGGCCCTCGCGAGAGCCACACCCTCGCGAGGAGGACAACGCCATGGCTCCCGGAAGGAGGAGGCCTCCCCAGGCCCCCTCCTGAGTGGCGGAGATCTCTATGCAATACTCAGCCTCGGGAGGTCAAGGATGACGCAAGGCGGGCCAGGCAGGCACCAGCGCGCGCAGAGGAGACAGTTTCCTCTTTGGTGCAAAGGAGGCAAAGATGTACGCGGGTTCCCAAGACGTCCCACCAAAGGTTTCCATTCCGGTGCAACAAGACCGGACCAGCGGGATCAGCAGGACGGATGTCACCAGCGAGCCCACCACCGCATCACTGCCAGCTACTTTGCAGGCGAAGACCACCTTTCCTCAGGATAAGATGTACCTCCTGTCCCCTTTCGAATTTGGCCGTTGTGGGATCCCTTCCCACCATTGCGATAAGGGAAGAGGACCCGGGTCGCTATAAATAGAGGATATGCTACTCCGTAGAGGAGAGAACAAAAAACACCACCCGAGCACCCTCGCGAGGCGACTCACCACTGTACTAGTTCATCCACCAACCTCCTCGTGAGGCAATCCACCAAAAGGCAGGAGTAGGGTTTTACGCTACTCAGCGGCCCGAACCTGGGTAAATCCTCGTGTGCTAATCTTCTTCCCGGCAATCGAGTGAGTTCGTCGGGCTAGGCCGTCGAGCTGCGAGCTTGAGGTCGAAGCTGGTGGGGATCTTCGCACACGCCCGTGTGTTCGAACCTCTTTGGGTTTTGCGGAGCCCGAAATCCGACACTATTGCATATCCCATGCACACGCACACACACATTACCCGGCCACCATACTCGCCACTAACGGCACTACCATCATGCACGTCCTCTCAACGACCATGACCCAACCAACACACACGCATGCAACTGCTAAACACCGATTCACTCGGCTAACAACCCAGCCGGGCGTTGGCTCTAGGACTATTTCACACAGGTTGTCATGCTGCACTTCCTTGTATGCCGCTTCAAACGACAATGTTGCATTGCACAACACCATGGCATCTCACCTTGCACACTGGCCGCGTCGCATGACCAGCTCGGTATCTCGCCTCTTGTACACTCAAAGTGAAGCTTCACCTGCTACAACTCCCTAGAACGTAACTAGCTATATGCACAGGGAAAATCAAACTAAAATACAACTACATGGAATAAAGATTAAGGCTAACATTCACCTTCCTAATCTTGATTCTCCTTTTTTTCAATGCAGATCACCCGCATCCACTTGATGACGCCATCACAGCGCCGATCACCAGGCACCCTCTTGTCGTGGACGAATCCGTCGCAACGTTGGTCACCACGCCATATTGCCGCATAAAGCGGCCACCTCTTGACATGGATGACGCCTGCGCGGCGCCGGTCGCCACACCATCTCCATCAAACGGCATCGCACCGCAACCGCCACTAGCGGCATCGCGCCGTTGCCGGACTCCTCCTCGCGCTGTCGTCCTCCACCTCACATGGAGGCCGCCGCGTCGCCGTCGCCACCGCAGATCGACAAGGCTCTGGCTGTGTACCAGGATGTGCAATGATCTAGCGTAATATGTAACAATGATGAATTCTGGGTCAGTGGGGCTTGGATTAGGCCATTCAGGGCCTTCGGGGGTAGCTATGCCACCAAAATGTTGCATCGGGTCCTCATACGTATTTTAAAGTGTCGTGGTAGGTTCAAACACCCGGCACCTAGCTCCGAACTATGAATCCCTAAACGGACGACGATAACACCAAAGTAACGTTCGATAGTTTTGTCGTTGCGTGAATTGTTCTGAATAGTGGGAGCATGACAAATTTTACACGGTCTAATCACATGTGATATAAGCTATGCGGTATTTTTCTCGTATTTTTAAAAAGAACGATCCAATTACCTAACTTGGACACCGTGGTGCTTGACATTTGTATTAATGTGGTGAAGACGAAGCCATACCTTAGGACCCGTTCGGTAATCCACCGGCTCCTAGGATCTGCGGAGCAGCTGTTTGCCCGCTCCAAGATTTTAAACTACAGCTCCATCCGCTCCCGGAGCGGATCCGTAGAGCGGAGTGACACCGAACGGGCCTTTACTAATATGATAAAATGAATGGGGGTAAACATCCTTTCAGGATCGTATATTTCAAAAGATTGATGATTGTGTTACTTATGCTCATAAATATTACTATGTTGATGTTTGTTAATTCATCATTTCTCAATGAGCATACATGCAAGAGATTACATGTTGGGTAGCATGTCACATCAAAAATTCTTTTTTTATCATTTACCTACTCGAGGACGAGTAGGAATTAAGCTTAGGGATGCTGATACGTATTCAACATATCTATAATTTTTTATTTTTCCATGCTATAATATTATCATAATAGTATAACAATTACTATCATCATAATTTTTCAAGTTAGTGCCAAAAATATTTTTGATATTATAAGGAGTATCATTATCTTCCCAATCATAATCATCGCAACAAGTAGTGGGCATAACAAAATAATCATCAAGTGTATCATCGTCCACACTACTTTCGGATTCATTCTCAACAATGATAGGAGCAACATTATTTGAGAGGGATACCTTTTTACCTTTACCTTTTCTTCTCTTCTTCTTCTTCTTCTCCTTTACCACATTTTGTGTAGGTTTAAGTAATTTTTTCGAGCTTCTTATTGAAGAGTTGGTTCGATGGGAAGCTCCTCCTTGCAACCTGGTTCATTACGAGAAACATTAGGAGGGTATTGGGAGACCTTTACCCTTTGGTGGCTTTTCCACAAAATATCATGTCAGTTTTATTTGATCATGTAAAGTAAAATAACGATGAATACCCAAGTTATGTAATGACTAGTAACAATGGAAGTTGCATGTCAATATATCTCGGAATGTTTATGGAAATGCCATAATAGGTAGGTATGATGGTTGTTTTGAGGAAGGACATAATAAGGCTTATGTGTAATAGAGCGTATCATATCACGGGGTATGGATGCACCGCCAAAGTTTGCACCAAGTCTCAAGGTGAGAACGGGCAATACACGGTACCAAAAAGGCTACCAAATTATGGATAGGTGGGAGTGCTTATAGTCCACAAGCTCACATTAGTCATAAAGAACCCAAGTATTTATTTGCAAAAGCCTAGAAGCCCTCGAAGCAAAGTACTACTCGCATGCTCAAAGGAGGAAGGTTGGGAGGAGTTAACCATCGCGTGCCCCCGGTTCGGACAACACAAAGGATATCAATCAAGGATTCGCTCCAACTTTCTTGCCATGCCATGACTGACACTTTAATGAGTGGGACATCACAAATCTTAACATCGATATTGTTACTAGACCAAGATTATTAACTAGTAAGCCCTCATATTATAACCTCAATACCGTTTGTCAAACACAACATATTCAGTGATCCATATAAAAGTTATTATACCACTCTTGTATACCCTGGCGGAGGAGCAACTCGCCATCAGCAGGGCGATCGCACCGGAAGCGGACCTTGCCGAGCAGACGACCCTTCTTGAGTCCTACCACTCCGCCCACGACATCCGCCTCACCTGCTGGTGTTACCGCCAGCGTCAGACGTAACTGGAGGCCGCCTACCAGGAGTTCCATGAAGCGGCGGACGAGGTGTGGGGCAAGACCGACGAGGAGGCGGAGGACATAGTCGTCTCCGTCGAGGCCGCGCCCCGCCACCACGACCACGAAGCTGGCACGTCCGCGGGCGCCACCAAAAATGAGGAAGAGTAGAGCATGGTAGGTCACCGTCGCTCTGATATCAAAAATGTCATCGTTCCTTCCCTCCCGCTGAAGCCAAGCTTGGTGGGCTCAACATCCTCGGCCGACTAGCCACCTCGCGGCAACATGCAGATAGACAACTTAACTTCCCGTGTCTCCAGAGGCAGAGTTTGCGGAGGCGTGTAGGACCGAAAGTATGTCTAGAGGGGGGGTGATTAGACTACTTGACCAAATAAAAAGTTTTGCCTATACCAAATTTTAGAGTTGGCAGTTTTTAGCATTTCATGGCAAGTCAAGTACACCCTACACATGCAAGTCTAAGAGTATAGCAGCGGAAAGTAACAACAAGCATGAGTAGAAAGGATAGGGTAGGAAGATCAAAAGCAATTGTAGACACGATGATTTTTCCCGTGGTTCGGATAGGTGGTGCTATCGTACATCCATGTTTATGGAGTCTTCAACCCATGGAGGGTAACGGTCGCGAGAGTCCACGGAGGGCTCCACCCATAAGGGTCCACGAAGTAGCAACCTTGACTATTCCATAACGGCTTCCGTCCACGAAGGACAACCCTCACTATGGGTAGATCTTCACGAAGTAGGCGATCTCCTTGCCCGTACAAACTTCTTGGTTCACTCCACACCATGAAGCAGGAGGCTCCCAAGCGACACCTAACCAATCTAGGAGGCACCACCCTCCAAACGGTAATAGGCTCGGTAATGACGATGAACTCCTTGCTCTTGTGCTTCAAGATGAAAGACTCCTCAACACACAATCACTCTCTCACAGATTTGGCTTGGTGGAAGAGATGGGATTGGTGGAAAGCAACTTGGGGAGGCTAGAAATCAAGATCCATATGGTTGGAGTGGAAGATCTTGACCTCAACACAAGGGTAGGTGGCTCTCTCTTAGAAAACTGGATGGGGCAAGTATGGAATAGTTCTGAGTGCTTCTTCTTTCGAGTAGGTGGTGGTGGAGGGGTATATATAGGCATCCCCAAAAATCCAACCGTTACACACAAAATGACCAACTCGGTGACACCGATGTGTTAATCTCGGTGGTACCGAAGTGACCAAAAGGTGGCAACTTTTGAATCTCGGTGAGACCGATATAGGAAACTCGGTTGCACCGATAAGGTGACCAACGGTCAGATTCCCAATCTCGGTGACGCCGATCCAACAATCTCGGTGGTACCGATATTGTGAATTTGCGTAACAGAAAGTTGGCAACCTAAACTCGGTGGCACCGGTATGGAATCGGTTGCACCGAAGTGGCTAGGGTTTGGCTGAGTCTGTCTATGGTTGAGAATGAGTGGCACAGGGATGGAAATGTTGGTTGCACCGATGTTGAGTATATGGCTTTGGACAGACTTTGGTGGGAGAGTTTGTGGGTGTTTTTGGTGACTATCACTTGTGCACGTATGAGCATTTTGTTCACCAACAAAACCTTACCCCCTTTTAATAGTATTGGCTTTCCTATGGACTCAAAGTGATTTCTCACAAATGTAAAATGTAGAGTCCTCTTCCTTGAAGCTTTGCCAACCTATTTCCTTGCATCTTGGGGTATTCTACAATCTCCACAATCCTTTTGCCATCCCTATCATTGAACTTTTCCTGAAATATACTTAGTGGAAACATTAGTTCAATGACTTATGTGTTGTTATTAATTACCAAAACCACCAAGGGAGCAAATGTGCTTTCAATCTCCCCCTTTTTGGTAATTGATGACAACATATAGATCAAAGCTTCGACATATGATATAATCAATGAATATAATCGTCGCTTTGAGAAGTATGTGATAAGCAAGAGCTCCCCCTAAATTTGTGCATTATTTTGAATTTGCGTTTGAATGCAAATGCACAATCGATTAGGTACATGGGGCACTTCTTCTATGTCACATACATCTTGGTGGTGTGCGAGAATAATTAGAGTGAACATCATAGCACAACACAACCAAACAAAGATAATGATCATCTCATAAGCATTAAGATGATAGGAAATAGTAGCACAACACACATAAAGTGTACGATCAAAACACAAAGCGTAGCCAAAAGTAAATGAACCATGTGTGTTTTTGAAAAAGCAATAAAAACCAAACGCTCTCTCACTCGAAGCCTAAAGATCTATATACACTTCTCCCCCTTTGGCAACAAGTTACCCAAAAGTTCAAAGGCATATGTCTAAGCGTTCTTGGGCTGATCTCCTCCGGTTGTTGATAAAGGAGTCGAGAGAACAGCGTCGGCGAAGATCTCTGCAGATGTCGTGGATGGAGTTGGAGTGGCAACAGGAGGAACTGAAGCTGATGGAGCGGGAGCTGAGGTGATAGTAGCAGGAGCTGATGAAGAGGGCCTCAAGTCTGGAGCTGGCACAGTGGCTGATCTGGCCTGAGTAGTAAACTGTGTGCCTGGCCTGAGAGGTGATCCATCCTCATCATCATCATCATCTGAAGAAGTCTGAGGAAGAGGCACTGAGTCAACTTCCTTCTTGAGCTCATTGACTGTCTTGGTCAGCCCATCCACCTTATCATTAAGGGTCTTGATCCTGTTCTCGAAGATCCTCACAAGACTGTTCTGGTTGTCCAGAATCCCCTTAATGTCCTTCTGCATGCCCTGTACTGATGAGATCAAAACATCCATTTGCTCGTTCCTGGGTCTAGGGACCTGAGCACTAGTGGCTCTAGCTGCCTTTGCCTCTGCCTGAGCTGCAGCTGATGTGGGATGTTCTGGGTCCATCACCACAATGTTGTCCTCGAGATCTGGCTGTAGGGGCAAGTGGGGTCTGTCCAGAGCAAATATGTGCTTCTCCAACTTAGAGTTGATGAGCATCTGGATATAGGGTGCATAGCAGCAAGAGCGCTTCTGATCAGCAGCAACCCTCTTAACTGTCTCAACAATTAAGTCCATGACTCTAATCCTGGTGTGTCTGTCAAGATGAATCAGCATGTTGATGGAGTAGCCTCGGATCATCTTGTCATCTCCTGACTTGGGCATTAAGGTATGCCTCAGAATGGTGTTCATGGTGCGGAGGCCAGCCTGAAGAAAGTAAATAGATCCTAGCCTGTGAGACTTCACGTTAGCAGCAGGGATCTCTTTATACATGTTAGCCATAGCATTGTGGCTCTCCTTGGATTCTGAGTAGACATCCAAATCTCCATCCTGAACTTCTGGAACTCCTAAGATGGCAGCCCACTCCTCAACGGTGGACTCATATCTAGCTCCTTCTGTCATCCATATAATTCTACCATCTCCATAGAAATGTGCAGTGGAGTAGAATTGCATGATCATCTCATCATTCCAAGCTGTGAACTCTCTGCCAACAAACTCATCCAAACCCATGCAGTGGAAATTGTCTTGGACACTTGGAAAATGGTCTTCATTCTCCTTGATGAATTTCCAGTCCACATACCTCATATCACTCACAGCTGGACTCTTGTCAAAAAGCACAGTCTCATAGAAATCATGTTGCTCTTTGGTGTAAAATCTGTAGTCCACAGCTGTCTTTCTCCTTTGGGCATATGGATCAGCAGCTCTCCAAGCCCTCAAACCAGAATCCTTCCTCTTCTTCATATCCTCAGCAAGTGGGTAGCTGGCATTATGTACTGGAAGGTGTGGCCTAAGCTTCATTAAGGCAGACATAGCATCCTCATCCTCAACTCTAGAGGCAGTCCCCTTGTTCTTCTCAGATGCTGGAATTTGCCTGGAAGTCCTCTTGGGCTTCTCAGTAGCAGGCTTCTTGGGGGCAGACTTGGTGCTCTTGGAAGTGCCAGTCTTTGGCATAGCATCAGACAAAAGCTTCTTTTTCTTCTTGGGAGGGGCCTTCTCAACATGTTCTTCCTCCTCCTCAGCAGCAGCAGCCTCCTCAGGATCCTCAAACATGGAGGTCTGCCTGCCAGTGACATAGACTATCCTCTTTCTAGCTCTCTTCTTCTCCCCTGCCTTCTTAGGCATAGATTTCTTTGGGGTGACTCAAGGTGAAGAGCCATTTTTGCCCTAGCACCCTCAGGTATTCTCATAGCCTCAGAGCTAGCATACTCTTTCCTGACAGCTCTCCTTGAGGAGGTAGCTTCATTTGCAACTTTCTTGGCAGCCTTCTCTTGCTTCTTAGCAAGAACCTCTTCTGGAACGAAGTCTGAATCCTCCTCATCTGAATTCAGCTTCTTCCTAGCCCTTGTAGCATCCTTGGGCAACCCATGGGAACTGGGAGTGCCTGGATCTGAAGATGAACTAGACTCAGGACTAGTGCCAGAATCCAATTCAACACTCTGCTCTCTGAAGTTGTTCTCACTGTCCTCAGCACTTGACATACTGACCCTGTGAATAGAGTATAGAGGAGCAGAAGAAGATGAGTCATCACAAAATATGGCTGGTTTTTGAAAGTTTGAACAAAAGATTTTCAAAGTTTTACATTCTGTCAAATGAAAATTGGTACAGCCGAAGCAAAGTTTTCGGTGCTACCGAGACTGACTATCTCATTAACAGAAACTTGGCACTCCTTTTGGTGAGACCGGAAGGAAGTACTCGGTTTCACCGAGACAATTCTCAGCAACACAGACAGGCAAATCGGTGATACCGATTAGTTCACTTCGGTTCTACCGAGTTCCATCGGGCGAAAGGAAAACCCTAGAAAATCGATGGTTCTCTAATCTACGGAGTTTTCTCGTGTATAGAAAGATGTGCAAACTGTGGCTTATAGAGAAAATCAACTTTATTGCGCAAGAATCAGATGGGGAGCGCAAGAAAGATCGAATCCGTACCCTAGCTCGGTGACGGATCCACTACGGCGGCGACGGCGGCGAAGATGCCCGTCGACGACGAGGATTCCCAGCGGCGAAGACACACGGGGAGGCAAGGCGATGACCAGGGGGTCCTTTTGCGGCAGCTTAGGGTTTGGGGCGCGACGATTGAAGATTGAAATTTCGAACCGTCGGGACCACAGCTTATATACCCTTCACTGTCGGTGATACCGGTTCTAAATTTCCGGTGTCACCGAGTTCCTCAACTGTCAGCTGACAGGGAAACTCGGTGTAACCGAGAATATGGAATCGGTAGTACCGAGATTGAAAACCAGATCAACCCTAGGCATTCGGTGTGACCGAGAATTGTGGGTTGGTTCCACCGAGATGCACTTGGGAGGTTTTAATGGTTAGTCCTTGTCGATACGGAACTCCGAGTGCTCCACCCACAGAGGGATCGAAAAGTACTTGTTCAAATTTTGTGATGCAGCATGAATGGAATATGAGGTGAGAAAGCATAGATAGCTAAAGAGTGGTCTTAGGCATTCTTGTCCATCCAATTGGCGAAAGAGAAAATCAAGAGCCAAATAGCAACAATTGGATGTCCTCGAATGAGAAAATAAATGCAGACCAACATGCTCACACAAAGAGATGTCAAATGAAATCATGGCAAACATGCACAAACATACAAGCATCTAACAAGCACTTTGGCGATGACGAAGTCATCTATATATGAGTATATTGACTTAGGAGCCAAGTAAGAATACTTGATCAAGGTCATACTCATCGTTTAAGCACGAGTGGGGTTACCACTTTTACATAAAGCATTTAATATTGTCACATACTAAGAGATGCTTTAACTCAAGTCTTAGAGTAAATCTCCCCCTTGATGTGACATCCCCCCATAAGAGGGAGAAACTAACCTTGGGTTTTGTCGAAGAAGACTTCATGTTGGTGAGGTAGTGGTGGATGCTCAAGGTTGATGAAGATCACCAAGAGTTGGGAGCATCCTTGTTGTTTCCTTACTCTTCTCACCTACATGGGTTAGTCCCAACATACAAGAGACAAATACAAGGATATCTATGGACATGGAGTGCAAAGCATGTGTTATAATGTCCATCGATTTGTTGATTACCTTGTCCTTGCTTACCTTTGAGGGAATGTGTGACTCCTTGAACTATTGCATAGAGTTGATGTTGATTGTAAATAGTTCTTGCCAATAAAGAATGTGAGTGAATTTCATTGGCGGAGTCACCCCTTAAGAACTCTCTAGTTCTTCTTCTTGGGGACCCACATCAAGTTGATGGGGATCCTTGGTGTTGTAGTAGCCTTTGTAGAAGTTGAGCTTGACGTAGCCTTGGGAACCCACTCCACCATAGCTAGGGATTCATCTTCATATGAGTCAATGTCCTCTTGAAGCTTGTTCTTGCCCTTGAGCTTGTGGTCTTGTGGTGGAAGGTCATCTTGAGTGTTTGTCCCCTTGGGAAGAGTATTTTCATACTTCTCCTTTTGAGGAACAAACTTGGGCTCGGGATATTGACCTTCTTCCCATTCAACTCCATTTGCGTTGAAATAGCCAACACAACGATTCTTCCGGTATCCTCCGTGCTTGCGTACAATTTCCTCAAATTGCTTACACCCGGCAAGACTCTTGTAGATACCTTTCTCTATAATTCCTTTCAATAAAGCATTTTCTTGCTCAAGTGTAACTTGGCTAAGAGAAACATCATTAGTGGAATCAATAGAACTACTAGAAGCAACATCATTGGGTTTTGTATTTTTATTGTTGCTACTAGATGAAGAACCTTTCTTGCCTTTGTTACTAGATTGCTTAGTTTTAACTTGAGGCATGAATGTAGACAAGAGTAGTCGTTTGGCTAGATAAGATGAAGTCTTCTTTCGAAGATCGTCATTGATAGCTTTAAGAAACTCATGCTCTTGCTCCAAGTTGAGCTTCTCGAAGCGTAGCTTCTCATGAGTTCTCACAAGCTCTCTATGATCTTCAAGAGTAGATTCATGAGCTAACTTAAGAGTTTTTAGTTCTTTAGTTAGTTCTTCTATTTTCATCTTATCATCATCAATTGACTTATCTTGACTAGTATGAGAATTATCAAGTTCATTTTGACTAACATCACTAGTTTTATCAAATAGCAAGTCATCTTCATCACTATTGAAATCAAGATACTCGGGGTGTGATACCTTGGGGCCTTTAGCCATGAAGCAACTTCCACTCCCTTCGTTTGGTGAATCAAATAAATCATGGGAGTTGGTAGTCACTAGAGAAATCCCGGCAACACCATCATCTTGACTATAGTCGGAGTCGGAGTGATAGCTTCTCTCGGAGTTGTTGTCGGAGTCGGAGCCGGAACCCATTCACCAACATGAGCTTGATGTTTTCTTCTTGTGTAGCTCTTGGTGTACTTGTCCTTGTTCTCCGAATCTCTACTTCTCCTTGAGGGTCTTCGTTCATAACGATCATCTCTACTCCTTCTCTCTCTTTGAGGTGATTCATTCCTTGAGCTTTGTCTTCGAGGTGACTCTTCTCTTCGTTTGTAGGGAGCCGTGCACTCATTGGAGTAGTGTCCGGGCTTCTCACAATTGTAGCAATTGCGGTCACGACTTGACGAACGCTTCTCATCATATCTTGAGTTGGAGCTTCTTTCTTTGCCTCTATTCTTGTAGAACTTGTTGAATTTCTTGACCATGAGGCTTATCTCTTCATTGGTGACAAGGTTGTTGCTTGAAGTTGCGGGAGCATCACTTGTGGCTTTGTAAGCACCGCTAGACTTGTGGTGAAGCTCTTCTTTGTCTTTGAGTGTCATTGCATGAGCAACAATCCTTCCAATGACTTCCGTAGGCTTGAGATCTTTGTAGTTGGGCATCATTTGGATCAATGTGCACACGGTGTCGTATCTCTCATCCAAAGCTCTAAGTATCTTCTTGATGATGAATTTGTCGGTCATCTCTTCGCTTCCTAAGCCGGCAATCTCATTGGTGATGAGAGCTAGCCTAGAGTACATCTCTGCGACTCCTTCACCATCCTTCATCTTGAACTTGTCAAGCTGACCTTGAAGAACATCCAACTTGGATTCTCTCACGGACTCGGTTCCTTCGTGCATATCAACCAAAGTATCCCAAATCTCTTATGCATTCTCAAGACGGCTGATTTTGTTGAATTCTTCTGGACATAGGCAGTTGAATAGAATGTCGCATGCTTGAGCGTTGTATTGCAACATCTTCAATTCATCCGCGGTCGCTTCACGATCCGGTTCCTTTCCATCACCAAAGAATTCACCTTGCAAGCCAACATGAAAAATAGCCCAAACGGCGGGGTTATGACCAAGAATATGCATTTTCATTTTGTGCTTCCAACTAGCAAAATTAGTGCCATCAAAGTACGGACCTCTACGGTGATAACTTCCCTCACTAGACGCCATACTCTCCTAGGTTGTGAGACCAATGCAATGGAGACCAAAGCTCTGATACCACTTGTAGGACCGAAAGTATGTCTAGAGGGGGGGTGATTAGACTACTTGACCAAATAAAAGTTTTGCCTATACCAAATTTTAGAGTTGGCAGTTTTTAGCATTTCATGGCAAGTCAAGTACACCCTACACATGCAAGTCTAAGAGTATAGCAGCGGAAAGTAACAACAAGCATGACTAGAAAGGATAGGGTAGGAAGATCTAACGCAATTGTAGACACGATGATTTTTCCCGTGGTTCGGATAGGTGGTGCTATCGTACATCCACGTTTATGGAGTCTTCAACCCACGGAGGGTAACGGTCGCGAGAGTCCACGGAGGGCTCCACCCATAAGGGTCCACGAAGTAGCAACCTTGACTATTCCATAATGGCTTCCGTCCACGAAGGACTAGCCTCACTATGGGTAGATCTTCACGAAGTAGGCGATCTCCTTGCCCGTACAAACTTCTTGGTTCACTCCACAACACGAAGTAGGAGGCTCCCAAGCGACACCTAACCAATCTAGGAGGCACCACCCTCCAAAAGGTAATAGGCTCGGTAATGACGATGAACTCCTTGCTCTTGTGCTTCAAGATGATAGACTCCTCAACACACAATCACTCTCTCACAGATTTGGCTTGGTGGAAGAGATGGGATTGGTGGAAAGCAACTTGGGGAGGCTAGAAATCAAGATCCATATGGTTGGAGTGGAAGATCTTGACCTCAACACAAGGGTAGGTGGCTCTCTCTCAGAAAACTGGATGGGGCAAGTATGGAATAGTTCTGAGTGCTTCTTCTTTCGAGTGGGTGGTGGTGGAGGGGTATATATAGGCATCCCCAAAAATCCAACCGTTACACACAAAATGACCAACTCGGTGACACCGATGTGTTAATCTCGGTGGTACCGAAGTGACCAAAAGGTGGCAACTTTTGAATCTCGGTGAGACCGATATAGGAAACTCGGTTGCACCGATAAGGTGACCAACGGTCAGATTTCCAATCTCGGTGACGCCGATCCAACAATCTCGGTGGTACCGATATTGTGAATTTGCGTAACAGAAAGTTGGCAACCTAAACTCGGTGGCACCGGCATGGAATCGGTTGCACCGAAGTGGCTAGGGTTTGGCTGAGTCTGTCTATGGTTGAGAATCGGTGGCACCGGGATGGAAATGTTGGTTGCACCGATGTTAAGTATATGGCTTTGGACAGACTTTGGTGGGAGAGTTTGTGGGTGTTTTTGGTGACTATCACTTGTGCACGTATGAGCATTTTGTTCACCAACAAAACCTTACCCCCTTTTAATAGTATTGGCTTTCCTATGGACTCAAAGTGATTTCTCACAAATGTAAAATGTAGAGTCCTCTTCCTTGAAGCTTTGCCAACCTATTTCCTTGCATCTTGGGGTATTCTACAATCTCCACAATCCTTTTGCCATCCCTATCATTGAACTTTTCCTGAAATATACTTAGTGGAAACATTAGTTCAATGACTTATATGTTGTTATTAATTACCAAAACCACCAAGGGAGCAAATGTGCTTTCAAGGCGGAGCTGGAGAGCGCCAAGGCGGAACTGGAGAAGGTGAAGGTTCACTTCTCGGGGCAGTTCGTCGGACACGGGGAACGGGCGCCGGTGATCATAGATTAGGTGTATTAATTATACCTCCAGAGTTGGACAAGCACCGCTTAGTTGATATAAATCTAATGAAATCCGAAATGTTTATATGAAATCTGACATGTTTATATGAAATCCAGCCGTGTTTGCACGAATTTAGTCCGATTAGTTTGGATGGTGTTTGAAATGTATGTGGATAGCGTTGGATGACGGCCTCCTGCATCCGTGTCAGCGGACTGGTCCCCCCTTGTCCGCGGACAGATGCGGGAGAAAATTTGCGGGTCACCATTGGAGATCCTCCTATACACCATTGTAATGTTATGAACGAAGGTATCCCCTCACCATGAATAACAAGAAGAAGCAGGATGTAGGGTATTACTTTTCGAAGGCCCGAACCTAGGTAACATGTGTGTGTGTGCATACTCCGTCCCGGTACTTCTGACCTCGTCATGAACCCTATTGAGGAATCCGGCGGTATTTCACCCCGTCTGGGGGTGATGGTGTCCTGAACTAGGGGGTACTCACCATGTCGTCGTTCGGCCAGGAGGGCCGGGCAGAGGACCCCGTGGCGGTTAATTACTGGGCCTCTTCGGACAGCCCATGACATATACAAGGAAGATTCCATAAGACTTGGCGCACAAGACGAGGATTCATATTATCCTAGGCCTTTGGTGTATTATATAAACTGAGGGTAGACTAGTCAATAGATCATCTGATATTCGGTAGGTTAAATTAGATTCATACATATGATCATCTTGTACTCTGTACTTCAGCACATCTCAATACAATAGAGGCAGGACGACGGACGTGGATTTTTGGCTCTGGGGAGCATATGCTCCCTAATGAACAGTAAAATCAAAATAAATAGTAAATAAATTTTAAAAATTCTGAATTTTTTTTGCAGATGTTCATATTAGTGTGGCAAGTGTGCTTGCCAATTTTCATGCCATATGGGACAGCGATGTTTTGTCGGTGAAAAAAATAAAATTAAGTGTAACATTTGGCGTTCGACTTGTTGTTTTTGTACAGGTCAAAATGCTTATGTTTTTCACCTGCAAATTTGCATGTACCATTTGAATGTGACAATGAACACATATAATTTTTTTCAAATTTTTTTAACATTTGTAAAATTCATTTTCAACACGCAGGAGCATATGCTCCCTAGAGCCAAATTGAATATCCGCAGGACGTAGGGCTTTATCTCTTCGAGAGGGCCCGAACCTGGGTAAACATCGTGTCTGTCGTTCGTCTTACCATCAAACTAAGATCATTAGCTCGGGACCCCTTACCCGAGATCCGCCGGATCTAGCTCCATTAGGGGGGTAGAGTGACGGCATCTCAACAGTTCACACGACGACCGACCGAATTTTTGATGGGTTTACGAAAGGGAGTTCTACTGATTGGCAAGAGGCAACCGCCCAAGCCAATAATGGTCGGGGTGGCAATGATGAGGTGGCGACCCTGGCCGTGCAGGTCGACGATTAGGCCGGTGGCGGAGGGCAGGTGGATTGATGGAGGCGGCGTTGTTGTATTCAAATGAACTTTTCAATTCGACCAACCAAATGTGGGTTACATGTGACCAAAATATAATGTTGAATTAATATTTGACAAAACTTTTCAATTGTATAATTTTTAAAGTCACAAAATATATACTCTTAATCCAAATTACGATCCAAGTTGAATTTACAAATGCGTATGCGCGTTATTCATTGAAATGGGGGGAGTAAGTAACAAAACCCATCCTCGTATTTTAAATTTGTATAAGTCAGGTTGGAACAATGAGAGAACAAAGGTAGCCACTGAACATTCACAGGCTGATTCGAGTCTTCAAAAGAAAATATTCAGCCATGATCAGATCACCAAACGATTATAAGCTACTCCTATATGTGTAAATTTTGGATCACAGGCGACACCAAAAACTCAATGTACAATAGAAATCAGATAAAGAAAAACTGAGGGAGATACAGCCCCGTGCATCTGGGACACGTCCACGGTCTCCGCTTCTCTGCCTCTCAGTATCGATCTGCTGCTTCTCCTGTGGAGATCGCCCTATATATCTTCTACAGTCATCATCTTCCCTTATCCCTGTCATAACGATCAACTCCTGATCTTCATTTACACACACACAAAAAAAAAAACTCCTGATCTTCTTCGTTCATATTTAATCATCCCTTACGCCTGCTCTTGCTCTGCTGCTTGCTATAGTCACTATTGCTGCGTCTACTATAGCTTCGGTCACTAGATCTATGGTAACTGATGTGCTCGTCATGCCTCCGACCCCCTTCCTCGCTAGTATGGAGTTTATCACGGTTGTTCCTATCACGATCATGCTTATATGGTAGCTCTGACCTCCAATCATCCAATTTCTGGACCTTTCTTCGATCAGCATTTCGACGAGCTTGCTTATTACTAGCGCTAGCACCCCCGTCATCAAAGACCAAATCATAACTTCGACGGTTACTGCCACGTCGCTGACTGTTTTCATCTTTCAGAACATAATCTCCGTCCTTGTTTTTCTTCTCAGGACCCTTATCCTGATCCCGGGTTCGGTAATCAGGGGCATGACGCTTGAAGCACCCATCTTTATCTGCATTCCGCACGCCCTGTCTGAACTGATGCCACAGCTTTGAAACGCTCTGGCTAAAATCAACTTGAATCCTCCGGTCATCAATCAGACAATTGTTCATATCCCTGTGTGCACGCTCGCAGGCATCCTTTGCCTCAAACTCAACAAAAGCATAGCACAAGCTGTCACCAGTCTTGTAGTCACGGATTGTTTCGGCCGATGTCACGGTTCCGAAACGAGAAAAGATCGTATACAGGTCCTCATCCTGTGTCACTGGGTTGAGTTGACAAACAAACAAGACATTGTCTGGTGGCTTGACCTCGGCATCTGGAATGTCTCCAATACTCGCAAGGATCACGGCATTCGTATGCGCTTCCTTAGAGCGGATCATCTCCTCAAGCTGCACAGGGTCCACTGTTTCATCGAGAGGGACCCAGGTGTCCTCTAACCGCTCTTCTGCAATCTCGTCAATCGGCTTTCTGGTGGGAGAATTTGGAGGAATAAGTTCAGCAAGCTGGGCAGGATCGTCGTCAGGGTCGAACAAGACATATGTGTGTTTAATCCTTATGTCCTTGAATGGTCTCCCATCATCATCAACATATGATTCGTTTATCTTTGCCAGTGTGTCAAGACCTTCACCTTCAGCAACTACCCCAAACACGGTGTGTTTATCATCGAGGTATTCCACGTCGCCCCGCAGCGTGATGTAGAACTGCGAGGCGTTGCGGTTTTTGCCGGCGCTTGCCATCGCAACGGTGCCAATCTTTGAATGCCTCAGTTCCGGATGGATCTCGTCGTCGAAAAACCGAGCCTGGTCCCCGTGGAGGAACTTGTACACGGAGTCGCCGCCGGTGCCGGTCCCGGTCGGGTCCCCGGTCTGGGCCACGAAATCCTTGGCCACCTTGTGGAACAGGCACCCGTTGTAGTACTTCATCTTGCAGAGCTTGAGGAAGTTGTAGGCGGTGCGGGGGCACCGATCGGTGTGGAGATCCACCACGAGATCGCCCACGCTGGTGACGATTAAGACCGACATATCCGCGGTACTCCCCTAGCCAACCGGCTGTAATGGAGCCGCGGAGGTGAGTGTGGCCGGCGACCTCGACCTTTTAAGGCGCCACGCCTGATTAGGGGTCACGTATTACGGCAATGCGCGGAGATGCAAAAGGCTCTGAGAGTCCCCCGAATCCTGCGAGGAGTTCGAACCGAATTAGAGATGGATCCGTTTCCTTGTATTGTTCGACAACACGAGAGGTGGGGGGTCCGGGAGGAAGGAAGAGAGCAAGCACCTTGCGTTGCGCGGGAGGATGGCGTCGCGGCAGACGCTCAGCGTACCGTAGTAGTCCTTCCGTCGGCCCTTAGGCGCAGCCGACGCGGGTGGGAACGAGGGGAGCGGAGGATTGGAAAGCGGCGGCGGCGGCGGCGGCCGGAGGGAGGAGGCAGGGTTATTAGGCGTCAGCCATCAGGTTTGGCCATTGAACAAGGCGGTTAGAGCAACTCTAGCACAAGTGTTGGAAAAATGTCTCGAACAGACTCATATCGGTCCTGAAACCATAAAAAAAGTTCGCCCTCAATCTTTAGATTCACGGGCTAGGAGGGCTACCCGAGCTTGACTCCTGTCGGCGCCAATTTTTGGCGGGAGGGACATTTTTGCGCGGCAATTCCCGCTTCCACTTCCGCCATTGATCTCCCTCCGGCCGCTCCGGACCACCATCCACGTCCACCCGTCGCTGCCATGGAAGCCTTCGAGCCGTCACCCGCCACCGTCGAGGTCAGCCACGCGTCAAACCCTCCGCCAGATCTCGTCGCCGGCCATGTCGCGCCCGTCGTCGTTCAACCCTCGTCCACGCCACCTCGCAAGCAGCAGGGCAGCGTCGTCGTCTAGGGCGGCGCATCCGCAGCCCCTGCCGGGAAGGCCCGCCACCGCCGCCGCCGGCAGCGCTGTGATTCCAGGGATGCTGGCGCCGGCCCGGAAAGGCAATATCACGGGTGTGAAACACAAGAAGGTGGGCGCAAGAGCAACCCCGCCAACGCCTCCTCCGGTTGCACCGGCGAGAGCAACCCCGAGGATGCCCGCGGACGACTATGCTACCGCTGCGTCCAATGTGTTCGACGAAATGGGCGCAAGTTATGAAAATTTCATTTCTTAACTTGTTTCTTTGTTCGCCATTACGTTTTTTCGTGAATTATTGATCGTAATTGTAGGGACGGCTTGCACGATGCGACTGCCGAGTTTGTGCACTTGTTGGACGACAACTCCGTCGACATCGACCAAGCACCGATCGGTGATTATGGTTACAATGAGTTGGATGGTGGCGTGCACGATCACGGTGAGGAAGAAGATGGGGTGGAGGACGTTGACAAGGCGGCATTCGACCAAGAGCAAGCAAAAAACCATGCAAGATCCACGAACTACGCGCATTTGGAAGATCAAATCTTGATCAAGGCGTGGGAAGCTGTGTCTCTTGATGCGACGACCGACACAGACCAAACCGGCAAGCGGTATTGGCAGGATATAGGATCAATTCTTCTGCATGAGGGCGAAGTATCCCAATAGAACACCGCACACCTTTAGGTCTCTTCAAGGTTGTTGGGACGTCATCAAGTCGGTTTGTAGCCGTTGGGCTGCTTGCTTGGAGCAAGTCCGCAATGCACCACCAAGTGGCACCGTTGAATCCGACTATGCGAGTTCTTTCTCATATTGTAGTTTAAATGTTTTGAAGCATGTTTCATATGTTGACAATGTTTTTGTTTTGTAGGAGAAAATTGCGCAAGAAATATACAAGGACATGGAAGCTTCATGTGGTAGGTCATTCAACCTAGAGCATTGTTGGAAATTGCTACAACATAGCCAAAAGTGGGAGTTGATTGATAAAGAATCCCCACCGAAGACAGGCTCATGATGAAGATTGTCGGATTTCGGGCTCCGCAAAACCCAAAGAGGTTCGAACTCAGGGGCGTGTGCGAAGATCTCCACCAGCTTTGACCTCAAGCCCACAGCTCCGCGGCCCAATCAAATCAAACTCACTCGACCGCGCGGAAAAAGATGAACACACGGATTTACCCAGGTTCGGGCCGCTGCGAAGCGTAAAACCCTACTTCTGCTTTTGGTGGATTGCCTCACGAGGAGGTTTTTGGATGAACTGGTACAGTGGTGAGCAACCTCACGAGGGCACTTGGGTGGTTTCGGATCCGTCCCCCCTATGGCGCAACCTTGCCTCTATTTATAATGGCCCGGGTCCTCTTCCCTTATCGCCTTGGCGGGAAGGGATCCCACAACGGCCAAATTCGAAGGGGGACAAGGAGTACACCTTATCCTGACGAAAGGTGGTCTTCGCCTGCAAAGTAGCCGGTGGTGATGCAGAGGTGGGCTCGGCGATGACGTCCGCCCTGCGGGGCTCGTGGTCTTGGTCTCGTTGCGCCGGAATGGAAACCTTTGGGGGGATGTCTTGGGAACTTGCGTACGTCCTTGCCTCCTTTGCACCAAAGAGGAAACTGTCTTCTCTGCGCGCACTGGTGCCCGCCTGGCTTGGCTTGCGTCACCCCTGACCTCGCGAGGCCAAGTGCTGCATAGAGGTCTCCGCCCCTCGGGAGGGGGCCTGGTGAGGTCTCCTCCCTTCGGGGGTCTTGGCGTCGTCCTCCTCACGAGGACGGGGCTCTCGCGAGGGCCTTGTCTTGAATGATGCCGCACCAGGCCGTGCCAGGTTGTCGAAGTGGGCCACGCCCTGGGCCGCAGGCAGGCAGGTCTGGGTACCCCCGTTCCCAGAACGGCGCGCTTGGGTTGGCTTCGGGGCGAAGCCGAAGGAGCCGACCTGAGCGCCGCGGGCCCCAATCGCCTGCGGGCCCAGCCTGATGCGTGGCGCATAATGAGACGCGGACGCCTCCGCTTCCCGAAGACTTTGGGAACCGCCCCGAGTCAGGCTGACGTGGAGCCTGCGCGTAGCGCCGGCCATCATTGCCCTTCCTTGAATGTAGCCGTCTCCTTGCCCCTTCTCTCTCCTCGACCCACGCGGATGTGACTCGACGGGGGAAGGTGAGGTGACGTGCGGCAGGTCTGCACGCCGGTCAAGCCGGGCACGTGGCGCATGGGGAGCACGCGCCGCCTCCACTCCCCACGTAGCCTCGCGGACCGTGGTTACGCCTATAAATTCGCCCGGCCAGAGGGGTCATGCCATCCTGACGCGCCCTCGCGCTTGCCATCCTTCCCGAGACATCATTGTCTTCTCTTTCCGTTCCTTCCATGGCGTCCGGGGGAAGTGCAGCTGGAGCGGGGAGGAGCACGGGGCCTCCGGCTCCACCACCGCCCTCTGGAGGCAGCAGCGGGGGGCCTTCGAGGCCGGCCCAGGCATGCCGGCGCTGGGCCATCACCGACGAGTGAGTGCTCTGTCTCCCTCCCCCTTTCTTGTGAACCACTCCCGGTATGCTGAACCTGGTCGCTTCTCCGTCTCAGGGCGCCTGCGCCCAAGAGGCGCAGGCTCGATGAACTCCAGGGCGAGGTGGACGTGCTCAGGGCCCAGCTGGCGGGCGCCGAGGCCGCTCTCCATGCCGCGCTCAAGGGTGAGGAGGACGCCAAGGCGGAGTTGGCGTCCCTCCAGGCCCAAGTCGAGGGAGCTGCCAATGTCGTGCAAGCCGCCAAGGACGAGGCGGCACACGCGAAGATGCTGGAGGCGCAGCACGCCAAGCAGTATCTGGATATCGCCCGCCGCGCGGTTGGTGCGGTTGGCCGGTTCGTCGGAGAAGCCCCAGTGCTACCGTGCATACACGGCGACGGGGGTTATCTCCACTTCTTCGGCAAGGTGGTGGAGGCGCTGGAGACCGGCGTCTCCCGGGTGGACGAAGATAATGAGTCCAGCGCGCGCGACCTCCTGGACATCGTGCTGACGCGTGTCTTCTCCAACCTGCGCCGCCATGTCCCAGAGCTTGATCTCTCCCGCGTGATGGAGCCGGTGCCTGAGGAGCTCCAGAGGCCCCTCAGGGACGAGGTGCGCGGGCAGGTGGAGTCCCTGGTGGAGCTGTTCGTCCAGGAGTCTTCCTCCGACGGGAGCGGCGACTCCGGCGCCGCGGCTGGTGGGGGTCGCGACGGGGACAGCGCCTCCTCCGCCTGAGTTTCCCATGTTCTCTTCCTTCTGGTTCCTGTTACACCAAGAAACACCTGGCCCCTGGGGGGCGTTAAACTTTTGTGTTCTACCTTGTCTCCCTCTTTTTTTAGTCCGCCGATTGCTCGTTTGGTGCGAAGTGCCATCATTTCCTCCGTGGGGTCTGCGTCTTTGCTGGTGTGCCTCCGTGCACCCTCTCGCGCCTTCGCTTGCTCCGGTGTGTCGTTGTTCCGCGCCTGGCTCTCCTCGGGGGGTCCGCGGGGGTGTAGCGCCGTCCATGGGGAAACAGCCCGCCGAGACCTCATGAGGTGGCCATTCCTGGGGTGACGCGGGCCGCTCCAGGGTCGAGGTTTTAGTGACGATGCCTAGAGAAACCGACCTCCTTTTCTTGGACCGCCTTTCCTGTGTCTGGAGCCATAGGAGGCCCCACAGGGGCACTCAATAAACCGTAGCGCCTGCACTTTCACGTTAGAGTTCCCGTCTCATACCCCGATATTTGGGTCGTCATTGAATTATTGTATCAAAAACTCTTGCTCGTCACGGTTGGGGTACTTAACTTGGCGGGCCTGTGGCGAGCTCGTGCGTCGTGAGGTGTAGCTGAAGCGCCTGGGGAGCCCAGGGACCTTGCCAGGGAGAGGCATCTTCCTTGCAGACGAAGCGGTTCGGGACCCCTTGGTGCTCTGCGTCGGCAGGGCCCAATCCCCGCGCATACCTCGACCGTCGTTGGGGCGTCCGGATCACCAGGACGAGACCAAGGGCCGAGGGGCTACGTGACCAATGAGGCTCCTGAGTCGCGTTGCTCAGGAGTCCCCCTTAACGCTCGAGCGACCCCCTTACCTTTCCTTGCCAGCTCTTGCCTCAAGAGGTGCCCGAGCCTCCCGAGGATCTATGATGATGCACCCAGCCATGGCTGGAGCCCCCGAGCGAGGGTCGATCGTCGCTGGTATGCTGAGTCACGATGCTCAGCAAGTGCCAGGAGATGGGTGCCTCTGAGGCAGCATGCGCCTGTCGGCTTGCTCGAGAGCGCCGTGCGAGGACCAGGATGCCCAGGCCTTGGCAAGGTGTGCACACCATGCCCGTGTAGCCCCCGCTCGCGGGGCGCGTGAGGGGGATACCGACAGGCGTCGATTCAGAAAACGAGACTTCAAGATCAAGAAGATTGCAAAGAGAACCCCCCCCCCCCTTTTCAAATAAGGTTGCAGAACTTCGAGCTTCATTCCAAAAAATGGCAATTCGAATACAAAAAGGATCAAGGAACAGCCGCGTCCGGCACCTAGGCTAGTCTTCGTCTTCGTCTTCTCCCCAGCGCGGAGCGTAGGGCTTCCACTAGGCGTGGGCATAGTCATTGGAGGACAGTGTTGTCCGCCAGCGCGGAGCATGGGGCTTCCACTTGGACGTGGGTGGGAACCCCTCCGCGTCCTCGGGGGGCTCCGGGCGTATACAGCCCACTCATTATTACGTGAGAGTGTCACGGTCGGAGGTAGCTGGGCGAACCCCCAAGCGCTGGGCCTAGGTGCTCCCAACTCGGCCATGGGCCATCCCGCGCATTTCTGCTCGGTTGCGCGCCCCTACGGCCCAAACATGAGTGCATTGCCCCCCGCATAGCCGTGGGATTGCGCTCCCGTGGCCCAAACATGAGTGCAATGCAGCCCGCGTAACCATAGGGGTGTTGTGTCGGTGAAGCCGCCTCGTGAGGCGTTGGGGTGCCGGCCAGGCCTCATACCGAAGACCTCGCGCAGCCTCCTGAGGCCGCGCCGGCGCCCCCGGAACCACGCATGGCTGAAAGCACATTTGCTCCCTTGGTGGTTTTGGTAATTAATAACAACATATAAGTCATTGAACTAATGTTTCCACTAAGTATATTTCAGGAAAAGTTCAATGATAGGATTGGAAAAAGGATTGTGGAGATTGTGGAGATACCCCAAGATGCAAGGAAATGGATTGGCAAAGCTTCAAGCAAGAGGACTCTACATTTTACTTTGTGAGAAATCACTTTGAGTCCATAGGAAAGCCAATACTATTAAAAGGGGGTAAGGTACTATTGGTGAACAAAATGCTCATACGTGCACAAGTGATAGTCACCAAAAACACCCACAAGCTCTTCCACAAAAGTTTGTCCAAAGTCAAAAATCCAAAATCGGTGCAACCAACACTTTCCACTCGGTGCAACCGATTCCCATACTCAGACAGACCCATGCCAAACCCTAGCTTTTCGGTGCAACCGATTCTGCATCGGTGCCTCCGAGTTTGGGTTGCCAACTTTCTGTTACGCGGTTTTACAATATCGGTACCACCGAAATTGTTGGATCGGCGTCACCGAGAATGGGCAATCTGACCGTTGGTCACCTTATCAGTGCAACCGAGAGTTATATATCGGTCACACCGAGATTCAAAAGTTGCCACCTTTGGTCACTTCGGTACCACCGAGATTAACACATCGGTGTCACCGAGTTGGTCATTTTGTGTGTAACGGTTGGATTTTTGGGGATGCCTATATATACCCCTTCACCACCACCCACTCGAAAGAGAAGCACTCAGAACTATTCCATACTTGCCCCATCCAGTTTTCTGAGAGAGAGCCACCTACCCTTGTGTTGAGGTCAAGATCATCCACTCCAACCATATGGATCTTGATTTCTAGCCTCCCCAAGTTGCTTTCCACCAATCCCATCTCTTCCACCAAGCCAAATCTGTGAGAGAGTGATTGTGTGTTGAGGAGTCTATCATCTTGAAGCACAAGAGCAAGGAGTTCATCATCATTGCCGAGCCTATTACCTTTTGGAGGGTGGTGCCTCCTAGATTGGTTAGGTGTCGCTTGGGAGCCTCCTACTTCGTGTTGTGAAGTTGAACCAAGAACTTTGTAAGGGCAAGGAGATCGCCTACTTCGTGAAGATCTACCCATAGTGAGGCTAGTCCTTCGTGGACGGAAGCCGTTATGGAATAGTCAAGGTTGCTACTTCGTGGACCCTTATGGGTGGAGCCCTCCATGGACTCTCGCGACCGTTACCCTCCGTGGGTTGAAGAATCCATAAACGTGGACGTACGATAGCACCACCTATCGGAACCACGGGAAAAATCATCGTGTCTACAATTGTGTTTGATCTTCCAACCCTTCCTTTCTACTCATGCTTGTTGTTACTTTCCGCTGCTATACTGTTAGACATGCATGTGTAGGGTGTACTTGACTTGCCATGAATGTTAAAATCTGCCAACATTAAAATTGGGAAAAGGTAGAAATTTTATTTGGTCAAGTAGTCTAATCACGCCCCACTCTAGACATACTTTCGGTCCTACAAGTGGTATCAGAGCTTTGGTCTCCATTGCATTGGTCTCACAACCTAGGAGAGTATGGCGTCTAGTGATGGAAATTATCACCATGGAGGTCCGTACTTTGATGGCACTAATTTTGCTAGTTGGAAGCACAAAATGAAAATGCATATTCTTGGTCATAACCCCGCCGTTTGGGCTGTTGTTCATGTTGGCTTGCAAGGTGAATTCTTTGGTGATGGAAAGGAACCGGATCGTGAAGCAACCGCGGATGAATTGAAGATGTTGCAATACAATGCTCAAGCATGCGACATTCTCTTCAACTGCCTATGCCCCGAAGAATTCAACAAAATCAGCCGTCTTGAGAATGCAAAAGAGATTTGGGATACTTTGGTTGATATGCATGAAGGAACCGAGTCCGTGAGAGAATCCAAGTTAGATGTTCCTCAAAGTCAGCTTGACAAGTTCAAGATGAAGGATGGTGAAGGAGTCGCAGAGATGTACTCTAGGCTAGCTCTCATCACCAATGAGATTGCCGGCTTAGGAAGCGAAGAAATGACCTACAAATTCATCATCAAGAAGATACTTAGAGCTTTGGATGAGAGATATGACACCGTGTGCACATTGATCCAAATGATGCCAAACTACAAAGATCTCAAGCCTACGGAAGTCATTGGAAGGATTGTTGCTCATGAGATGACACTCAAAGACAAAGAAGAGCTTCACAACAAGTCTAGCGGTGCTTACAAAGCCACAAGTGATGCTCCCGCAACCTCAAGTGACAACCTTGTCACCAATGAAGAGATAAGCCTCATGGTCTAGAAATTCAACAAGTTCTACAAGAATAGAGGCAAAGAACGAAGCTCCAACTCAAGATATGATGAGAAGCGTTCGTCAAGTCATGACCGCAATTGCTACAATTGTGGGAAGCCCGGACACTAGTCCAATGAGTGCATGGCTCCCTACAAATGAAGAGAAGAGTCACCTCGAAGACGAAGCTCAAGGAATGAATCACCTCAAAGAGAGAGAAGGAGTAGAGATGATCGTTATGAACGAAGACCCTCAAGGAGAAGTAGGGAAGCGGAGAAGAAGGACAAGTACACCAAGAGCTACACAAGAAGCAAACATCAACCTCACGTTGGTGAATGGGTTTTCGGCTCCGACTCCGACAACAACTCCGAGAGAAGCTATCACTCCGACTCCGACCATAGTCAAGATGATGGTGTTGCCAGAATTGCTCTAGTGACTACCAACTCCTATGATCTATTTGATTCACCAAACAAAGGGAGAGGAAGTTGCTTCATGGCTAAAGGCCCCAAGGTATCACACCCCGAGTGTCTTGATTTTGATAGTGATTAAGATGATTTGCTTTGTGATGATGACTTGCTCTTTGATAAAACTAGTAATGTTAGTCAAAGTGAACTTGATAATTCTCATGCTAGTCAAGATAAGTCAATTGATGATGATAAGATGAAAATAGAACAACTAACTAAAGAACTAAACACTCTTAAGTTAGCTCATTAATCTACTCTTGAAGATCATAGAGAGCTTGTAAGGACTCATGAGAAGCTACGCTTCGAGAAGCTCAACTTGGAGCAAGAGCATGAGTTTCTTAAAGCTATCAATGACGATCTTCGAAAGAAGACTTCATCTTATCTAGCCAAACGACTACTCTTGTCTACATTCATGCCACAAGTTAAAACTAAACAATCTAGTAACAAAGGCAAGAAAGGCTCTTCATCTAGTAGCAACAATAAAAATGCTAAACCTAATGATGTTGCTTCTAGTAATTCTATTGATTCCACTAATGATGATTCTCTTAGCCAAGTTACACTTGAGCAAGAAAATGCTTTATTGAAAGGAATTATAGAGAAAGGTATCTACAAGAGTCTTGCCGGGTGTAAGCAATTTGAGGAAATTGTACGCAAGCACGGAGGATACCGAAAGAACCATGGTGTTGGCTACTTCAACGCTAATGGAGTTGAATGGGAAGAAGGTCAATACCCCAAGCCCAAGTTTGTTCCTCAAAAGGAGAAGTATGAAAATACTCTTCCCAAGGGAACAAACACTCAAGATGACCTTCCACCACAAGACCACAAGCTCAAGGGCAAGAACAAGCTTCAAGAGGACATTGACTCATATGAAGTTGAATCCCTAGCTATGGTGGAGTGGGTTCCCAAGGCTACTTCAAGCTCAACTTCTACAAAGGCTACTTCAACACCAAGGATCCCCATCAACTTGATGTGGGTCCCAAGAAGAAGAACTAGAGAGTTCTTGAGGGGGGACTCCGCCAATGAAATTCACTCACATTCATTATTGGCAAGAATTATTTGCAATCAACATCAACTCTATGCAATAGTTCAAGGAGTCACACATTCCCTCAAAGGTAAGCAAGGGACAAGGTAATCAACAAATCAATGGACATCATTACACATGCTTTGCACTCCATGTCCATAGATATCCTTGTATTTGTCTCTTGTGTGTTGGGACTAACCCATGTAGGTGAGAAGAGTAAGGAAACAACAAGGATGCTCCCAACTCTTGGTGATCTTCATCAACCTTGAGCATCCACCACTACCTCACCTACATGAAGTCTTCATCGACAAAACCCAAGGTTAGTTTATCCCTCCTATGGGGGGATGTCACATCAAGGGGGAGCTTTACTCTAAGACTTGAGTTAAAGCATCTCTTAGTATGTGACAACATTAAATGCTTTATGTAAAAGTGGTAACCCCACTTGTGCTTAAACGATGAGTATGACCTATGATCAAGTATTCTTACTTGGCTCCTAAGTCAAAATACTCATATATAGATGACTCCGTCATCGCCAAAGTGCTTGTTAGATGCTAGTATGTTTGTGCATGTCTTGTCATGATTTCATTTGACATCTTGTTGTGTGAGCATGTTGGTCTGCATTTATTTTCTCATTCGAGGACATCCAATTGTTGCTATTTGGTTTTTGATTAATCTTTTGCCAATTGGATGGACAAGAATGCCTAGGACCACTCTCTAGCTATCTATGCTTTCTCACCTCATATTCCATTCATGCTGCATCACAAAATTTGAACAAGTACTTTTTGATCCCTCTATGTGTGGAGCACTCGGAGTTCCGTATCGACAAGGACTGACCATTAAAACCTCCCAAGTGCATCTCGGTGGAACCAACCCACAATTCTCGGTCTCACCGAATGCCTAGGGTTGATTTGGTTTTCTATCTCGGTACTGCCGATTCCATATTCTTGGTTACATCGAGTTTCCCTGTCAACTGACAGTTGAGGAACTCGGTGACACCGAAAATTTAGAATCGGTGACACCGACAGTGAGGGGTATATATGTTGTGGACCCGACGTTTCGAAATTCAATCTTCAAACCGTCACGCCCCAAAACCCTAAGCTGCCGCAAAAGACCCCCTGGTCGTCGCCCTTGTCTCCCCGCGCTCCTCCGCCGCTGGGATCCTCGCCGTCGACGGGCATCTTCGCCGCCGTCGCCGTCGTAGCGGATCCGTCGCCAAGTTAGGGTACGGATTCGATTCTTCTTGCGCTCCCCATCCGATTCTTGCGCAATGAAGTTGATTTTATCTATAAGCCACCGTTTGCACATCTATCTATCCACAAGAAAACTCAATAGAATAGCGAATGATGGATTTTTTAGGTTTTGCCGTCCGCCTCATGTATCTCGGTAGAACCGATGCAAAATAATCGGTATCACCGATTTGGTTTTCTGGCACACTGAGAACACCTCGGTGGAACTGAGTGCCTATTTTCGGTGTAACCGAGAAAGGTGCCAAGTTCCTGGAAAGCAGGTTGTTAGTCTCGGTGGGTCCGAAAATTTTGTCTCGGCTGTACCGATATACATTTGGCAGAATGAAAAATTTGAGAAATTCTTAGTTCAAACTTTCAAAAATAGCTGCATTTTGTGATGACTTATCTTCTTCTATTCCTCTATATTCTATTCACAGGGTCAGTATGTCAAGTGCTGAGGACAGTGAGAACAACTTCCAAGAGCAGAACATTGTCATGAGTTCAGGCACTAGTCCTGAGTCCAGTTCCTCTTCAGATCCAGGCACCCCCAGTTCTCATGGGTTGCCCAAGGCTGCTACTAGGGCCAGGAAGAAGCTGCATTCAGATGAGGGGGATTCAGATTTTGTGCCAGAGGAAATTCTTGCCAAGAAGCAAGAGAAAGCTGCCAAGAAGTCTGCTAATGAAGCCACATCTTCCAGGAAAGCTGTCAAGAAGGAGTATGCTAGCTCTGAGATTTTGAGAGCACCTGAGAGCTCCAGAGCTACCATGACCATTGAGCCCCCAAGTAAATCTATGCCTAAGAAGGCAGGGGAGAAGAAGAGAGCCAGAAAGAGGATTGTCTATGTCACTGGTAGGCAAACTTCCATGTATGAGGACCCTGAGGAGGCTGCTGCTGCTGCTGCTGAGGAGGAGGAAGAACATGTTGAGAAGGCCCCTCCCAAGAAGAAAAAGAAGCTTATGGCTGATGCTATGCCAAAGACTGGCACATCCAAGAGCACCAAGTCTGCCCCCAAGAAGGTTGCTGCTGAAAAGCCCAAGAGGTTATCCAGACAAATTCCAGCTTCTGAAAAGAACAAGGGAACTACCTCCAGAGTTGAGGATGAAGATGCTATGTCTGCCTTGATGAATCTTAGACCACACCTTCCTGAACATAATGCCAGCCATCTACTTGCTGAAGATATGAAGAAGAGGAAGGATTCTGGTTTGAGGGCATGGGGAGCTGTTGATCCATATGCCCAAAGGAGAAAGACAGCTGTGGACTACAGATTCTACACCAAGGAGCAACAGGATTTCTATGAAACTGTGCTGCTTGACAAGAGTCCAGCTATGAGTGACATGAGATACGTTGACTGGAAGTTCATCAAGGAGAATGAAGATTACTTTCCAAATGGTCAAGACAACTTTCACTGCATTGGCTTGGATGAGTTTGTTGGCAAAGAGTTTACAGCATGGAATGATGAGATGATCATGCAATTCTACTCCACTGCTCATTTCTATGGAGATGGTAGGATTGTATGGATGACTGAAAGAGCTAGATACGAGTCTACTGTTGATGATTGGGCTGCCATCTTAGGAGTCCCAGAGGTGCAGGATGGTGACTTGGATGTCTACTCAGAATCCAAGGAGAGCCATGATGCTATAAAGGACATGTACAATGCTATCCCTGCTGCTAACTTGAAATCTCACAAGTTAGGTTCTATCTACTTCCTCCAGGCTGGCCTCCGCACCATGAACACTATTTTGAGGCATACCTTGATGCCCAAGTCAGGAAATGAGAAGATGATCCGAGGCTACTCCATCAACATGCTGATCCATCTTGACAGACACACCAGGATTAGAGCTATGGATTTGATTGTAGAGACAGTGAAGAGGGTTGCTGCTGATCAGAAGCGCTCATGCTGCTATGTACCCTATATCCAGATGCTCATTAACTCCAAGCTGGAGAAGCACATCTTTGCTCTGGACAGACCCCACTTGCCCCTACAGCCAGATTTAGAGGACAACGTTGTGGTGATGGACCCAGAACATCCCACATCAGCTGTAGCTCAAGCACAGGCAGAGGCAGAGGCAGCTAGAGCCACTAGTGCTCAAGTCCCTAGATCCAGGAACGAGCAAATGGATCTGTTGATCTCATCAGTTCAAGGCATGCAGAAGGACATTAAGGACATTCTGAACAATCAAAACAGTCTTGTCAGGATCTTCGAGAACAGGATCAAGACCCTTAATGACAAGGTGGATGGGCTGACGAAGACAGTCAATGAGCTCAAGAAGGAAGTTGACTCTGTGCCTTTTCCTCAGTCTTCTGATGATGATGATGATGAGGATGACTCACCTCTCAGGCCAGGCACACACTTCACTACCCAGGCCAGATCAGCCACCGTGCCAGCTCCAGATTTGAGGCCCTCTTCATCAGCTCCTGCTACTGTCACCTTAGCTCCATCAGCTCCAGTTCCTCCAGTTGCCACTCCAACTCCATCCACGACATCAGCTGAGATCTTCGCCGACGCAGTTCTCTCGACTCCTTCATCAACAACCGGAGGAGATCAGCCCAAGAACGCTTAGATATATGCCTTTGAACTTTTTGGTAACTTGTTGCCAAAGGGGGAGAAGTGTATATAGATCTTTAGGCTTCCAGTGAGAGAGCGTTTGGTTTTTATCGCTTTTTCAAAAACATTTGGTCTTTTGGTTGCTTGTGTTAAACATTCGTTGGTGTTTGATTATACGCTTAATGTGTGCTGCTACTATTTCCTATCATTATGCTACTTATGAGATGATCTTTCACCTTTGCTTGATTGTGTTGTGCTATGATGTTAACTCTTATTATTCTCGCACACCACCCAGTTGTATGTGACATGGAAGAAGTGCCCTATGTACCTAATCGATTGTGCATTTGCATTCAAACGCAAATTTAAAATAATGCACAAATTTAGGGGGGGCTCTTGCTTATCACATACTTCTCAAAGCGACGATTATATTCATTGATTATATCTTGGTCAAAGCTTTGATCTATATGTTGTCATCAATTACCAAAAAGGGGGAGATTGAAAGCACATTTGCTCCCTTGGTGGTTTTGGTAATTAATAACAACATATAAGTCATTGAACTAATGTTTCCACTAAGTATATTTCAGGAAAAGTTCAATGATAGGATTGGCAAAAGGATTGTGGAGATTGTGGAGATACCCCAAGATGCAAGGAAATGGATTGGCAAAGCTTCAAGCAAGAGGACTCTACATTTTACTTTGTGAGAAATCACTTTGAGTCCATAGGAAAGACAATACTATTAAAAGGGGGTAAGGTACTGTTGGTGAACAAAATGCTCATACGTGCACAAGTGATAGTCACCAAAAACACCCACAAGCTCTTCCACAAAAGTCTGTCCAAAGTCAAATATCCAAAATCGGTGCAACCAACACTTTCCACTCGGTGCCACCGATTCCCATACTCAGATAGACCCATGCCAAACCCTAGCTTTTCGGTGCAACCGATTCTGCATCGGTGCCTCCGAGTTTGGGTTGCCAACTTTCTGTTACGCAGTTTTACAATATCGGTACCATCGAGATTGTTGGATCGGCGTCACCGAGAATGGGCAATCTGACCGTTGGTCACCTTATCGGTGCAACCGAGAGTTATATATCGGTCTCACCGAGATTCAAAAGTTGCCACCTTTGGTCACTTCGGTACCATTGAGATTAACACATCGGTGTCACCGAGTTGGTCATTTTGTGTGTAACGGTTGGATTTTTGGGGATGCCTATATATACCCCTTCACCACCACCCACTCGAAAGAGAAGCACTCAGAACTATTCCATACTTGCCCCATCCAGTTTTCTGAGAGAGAGCCACCTACCCTTGTGTTGAGGTCAAGATCATCCACTCCAACCATATGGATCTTGATTTCTAGCCTCCCCAAGTTGCTTTCCACCAATCCCATCTCTTCCACCAAGCCAAATCTGTGAGAGAGTGATTGTGTGTTGAGGAGTCTATCATCTTGAAGCACAAGAGCAAGGAGTTCATCATCATTGCCGAGCCTATTACCTTTTGGAGGGTGGTGCCTCCTAGATTGGTTAGGTGTCGCTTGGGAGCCTCCTACTTCATGTTGTGGAGTTGAACCAAGAAGTTTGTAAGGGCAAGGAGATCGCCTACTTCGTGAAGATCTACCCATAGTGAGGCTAGTCCTTCGTGGACGGAAGCCGTTATGGAATAGTCAAGGTTGCTACTTCGTGGACCCTTATGGGTGGAGCCCTCCGTGGACTCTCGCGACCGTTACCCTCTGTGGGTTGAAGACTCCATAAACATGGACGTACGATAGCACCACCTATCAGAACCACGGGAAAATCATCGTGTCTACAATTGCGTTTGATCTTCCAACCCTTCCTTTCTACTCATGCTTGTTGTTACTTTCCGCTGCTATACTCTTAGACATGCATGTGTAGGGTGTACTTGACTTGCCATGAATGTTAAAATCTGCCAACATTAAAATTGGGAAAAGGTAGAAATTTTATTTGGTCAAGTAGTCTAATCACCCCCCCTCTAGACATACTTTCGGTCCTACAGTGTCCCGTGCTCTTTGTGTCCTGCCGGTCCCCCAGGCGGCAGCTCCTGCGGCCCAGGGGCCCGGCTACGTCTTCCTTGCTCGCGGGGCGGGGCTCGTACCGCGCCCCCGTGCATCCCGGGACGCCCCCTTCTCCGCACAAACCGGGCCCAGTGCTCCCTCAGTGGAAGCCCCCAGGCCCGACCTGAAGAGGACGTCGGGCCCCCTCCTACTCCGGGAGGATGCTGACACCTGCAGCGGACGCGTGACCTACGGCGCCGTCCACAGATACGATGCTGCTCGGGACATAGGGCTCCGTGTAAAGGCCTTGGCTTCCTCCTGAGCCGTCTCCGCGCGCCACGCGGTCAACCTCCCCGGGTGCCGCGGCGGCGCCATCTGGGCCACGCGGTCCACAGACCCTCCTGCGCCGAGCCTCCGCGCGAAGCTGCTTACCTCTGCCGTCGCCGCGAGGTTGGGCGCGCGCGTCTTGACGTGGGTTGCTTCCGTGGTTATCCACCGCGCTCCCGTCACGATTACCTGCCTGCTCGGAAGCTTGAGCCGCCTGATCCCTGCGCCGGTTGGCGCGCTCGCGCCGGGACGACCCAGGCTGTCAATGGTCCCGTCACCTTCTTCGAAAGCACCACCGGCGGGGCCGGGCGGCGCCCTGAAGCCGGTTACCGGGATCCGGAGGAGAAGGAGCACGGCGTGGGGCGGGCCTTGCTCAGGCCCGCCCGGGCATGGCCCGGGCTCGCTGCCAGTCGACGAAGGGAGCTGCGTGGCGGGAGAGCCCCCGGCGCCCAGCGTCGGGGACCGAGGGGAGAGGCGCGTGCCCCAGGCCCTCCTCGCGACGGTGACCAGCTCGGCGATGTGGTCGGCCCAAGCGTCGAAGCCCCCGCTCGTTGGGCGATGGCAAAGCAGCTCACTTGCCATCAGCATCGCGTCATGCGCGTTCAGATCTCCCACATGGACACAGGGTGATGATGGTCCCGCGGGCGGTGGCATGGGGCGAGCGCTCTGCTGTGGCGAAGGGCGTGCGGAGCCTGGTGGTGCTTGGCCGGCACGAGCAGCGACGGTGGTGGCGACGACGCTGGCGGCCTGGTAGCGACCGCCCAACACCGAGTTGCTGGAGCGCGCATCATGAGAGGTGGCAGCGAGGTTGGTGGAGGTGGAACCGCCGGGGCCGAACAAAACTTGACGGGCGTCGGCCATCGAAACGACGGAGCGGGGAGGAAGCGAGGCTTGTGGAAGGATTCTGACACGCCCCCTACCTGGCGCGCCAAATGTCGGATTTCGGGCTCCAAAAAACCCAAAGAGGTTCGAACTCAGGGGCGTGTGCGAAGATCTCCACCAGCTTCGACCTCAAGCCCACAGCTCCACGGCCCAATCAGATCGAACTCACTCGACCGCGGGGAAGAAGATGAACACACGAATTTACCCAGGTTCGGGCCGCTGCGAAGCGTAAAACCCTACTCCTGCTTTTGGTGGATTGCCTCACAAGGAGGTTTTTGGATGAACTGGTACAGTGGTGAGCAACCTCACGAGGGCACTTGGGTGGTTTCGGATCCGTCCCCCCTACGGCGCAACCTTGCCTCTATTTATAATGGCCCGAGTCCTCTTCCCTTATCGCCTTGGCGGGAAGGGATCCCACAATGGGCAAATTCGAAGGGGGACAAGGAGTACACCTTATCCTGACGAAAGGTGGTCTTCGCCTGCAAAGTAGCCGGTGGTGATGCAGAGGTGGGCTCGGCGATGACGTTCGCCCTGCGGGGCTCGTGGTCTTGGTCTCGTTGCGCCGAAATGGAAACCTTTGTGGGGATGTCATGGGAACTTGCGTACGTCCTCGCCTCCTTTGCACCAAAGAGGAAACTGTCTTCTCTGCGCGCACTGGTGCCCGCTTGGCTTGGTTTGCGTCACCCCCGACCTCGCGAGGCCAAGTGCTGCATAGAGGTCTCCGCCCCTCGGGAGGGGGCCTGGTGAGGCCTCCTCCCTTCGGGGGTCTTGGCGTCGTCCTCCTCACGAGGGCGGGGCTCTCGCGAGGGCCTTGTCTTGAATGATGCCGCACCGGGCCGTGCTAGGCTGTCGAAGTGGGCCACGCCCTGGGCCGTAGGCAGGCAGGTCTGGGTACCCCCGTTCCCAGAATGCCGACAAAGATGATGATGACCCAAGAAACAAGAACAAGCCGGATGGAAACAAGAAGGCCAAGGACAAGATCAAGAGGGAATCGAAGGCATCAAGCTTGCGTGATAAGATAGATATCATGATGTAATCAAATGAGGTGTTGGTGCTCAAGACATTGGAAGCAAAGAAGGAGTTGGACGAGAAGAAAGCAAAAGAGAAGTAAGAAAGGTGGCTCTTACTCAAGGAAGAGGGGTTGCGCAAGGCCGCCATTGAGGAGAGGAAAGCCCTTGCCAAGGAGAACAAGGCCTTGGACAAGCTTCTGCGGAGGAGAACAAGATCATGACTATGAACCGCAATGAAATGGATGACATCAGCAAAGAATGGCATGATATGGCAAGGAGAGAAATCTTGAAGAGAAGGATGATGGCCGCAAGATCTGATGGCCTCGGTGCCGGTGGGGGAATGGGTGGCGGTGGTGGAGAGTGATAATGTTGACGATGATGGTCACGGAGGTGAGGGTGGCTTTTGTGTGAGGTTCTTTTGGGGTTATGAAGAGCAAGAACGATGACGAAGATGGTGGCTGCTTTTGCATGACATTCTTTAGCGTCTTGATCGAAAACTATGGTTTAATTTATATGCAAACTGTGTTTGATTGTTTAAATTTGCTGCCAATCATTGGAATTTATGTCAAATTGTCAAATTTATTTTTATAGTTTGCGGGTTGGCGTGTGCGCGGCGGAACAGACCTCGCATCGCAAAACTGTAAAATAAAATATTCGCAGAATATTCTGTTTTACTGTTCCCCGATGCAGGGTCTATTCTGCCGTGGCCTGCGCACCGTTTTTCGCGACATGTAAACACGCGTTTCGGGCCCGCTAGAGTTGCTCTTACAATGAACCGACCTGAGCTAGTACTCCGAGTTGGTCAAAAACACGTGTTCAAAAAATATATTCAGAAACATTGGACCCTTGTAACAAGCGAAACGCATGGCAATTGCGAACGATTTACATGACAATCTATGTTGACTCATGATGGCAAGTCTAATTGGTAAGCATGGTAAATCCAACTCCGTTTATCTTTTTTATCAGGATTTGCCGTGTTTGTCAACTAAAATTGTCATCCTTAGTTGTACTAAAGCAATGATAATTAATATGGATCGGAGAGAGTACCATAAAAAAACATTTGATTTGTTATCCCTACGGGTGAACGTCGGCTGGATAGCATTATCGAAAACATTATATTTAGCCCAAATGCTTAATCGTGCAGCTGCATGATTCCATTGCGCCGCAACTGTCCGATGTGCAGATTGTGCCCGACATCCCCACACGGGTGGCGACAGAGGAGGAGGCGGGCGCGCGGTTTAGTGGTGAGCCCGACAGTAATTTCAGGCGAAACCGCCTCCACTTCCGTCCATCTTGGTCGAAGTGTGTATTCCCCTCCCCTCCCCCCCCCCCCCCCACTTTTGAACTGCTCTCCATGCTCTACTCCTCTACCTCTAACGACGGCTTGCGCGGTGCTGCGGTCGTGGGTTCGGCCGAAGATTCGTCGGCGTGGGAGGCCGTCCGCGGGCGCCAGTGGCGGAGCTTGGTGGGGGCCAACCTGGGCCATGCCCCCCCAGCTCATTAGACAATAAGCATAAATCTATTTATATTAAGCCTATTTTTTACTACAAATCAGTTGAAAATAATGAGATTCCCCCCCCCCCCCCCTCAAGCCCATGGCTCCCCATATTTTTGGCTCAAGGTCCGCCACTGGCGGGCGCGCGCGTCATCGGCGACAGGCGGAGTTAATCCCCGTCTCTCCACGCATGGGTCTCCGCTTCGGGTTTGTTGTGTTGTTCGTTCCCATGGCGAGGCTAGGGTTTAGGTGGTTTCGCGAGGGATAGGTTTGGAGTGGTCACCGTCGTGTATAAGCAGCAGAGTACGGCGGATGTCCGTGGAGGGCGCGAGTTCCCGTTCATTTCCCTGTTGGATTTGGTGGGGGTTAGGTATGGCGGGTGGTGGCTTGAATTGGACGAGATTGCAGGGGGGATGGGTAATGGGGTGCCCCCCCCCCCCCCCCCCCCCCCCCCCCCCCCCCCCCCCCGCGGCCGGATTTGTTCGGGTGTTGTTTGGATCTTCAGGGGCAGTTGCATAGCAATAGAACAGTAGTTGCTTATTTTTTACATCCAATAGTACCGCTTGTGATTTTGGGGCTTTCTTCGTCTGGGCAGTTGCATGAAAATACGATAGTAGTTGCTCATTTCTTAACATCCAATAGTGGTGTTCGTATTTTGGGAAATGGCATTAGTAGTTGCATACTTGCATAGGAATAAGACGGTGGTTGCCCATTTTTGACATGCAGTTGTAGGGTTCATCTTTTTTGGGATTTTTGTACTGAATTCCTTTGCGCTCGCAGGGGGACTATGAAAGAATGTGTAAATGACAACGCCGTTCTTTTGTGTTGTTGTATGTGCCCACATGGCCCTATGGCCATCGGAGACGAGGCGGACCGGTAGCAGCGCCGGCAGGAGACGAAGGAGCTTTTTTGAGGCGAGGAGCCAGGAGGCGGCGGCGATTTGTGAATTGTGATACGTGATGGCCCCAGTTTAAAGAGGTCTTCACACGATCCCTAAAAAAAGTCTTCAGATGACAATAAAAGACAACACGCGCCTATATTATGCGAGGTAATGATGATTCAAGAGTGCACATTACAAAGTTCCGCTGTACAGCTACTGTGTGCTCCCAATAACAATACAAATCCCAGTTCAAAATAACAAGACAGATGAAAATGTTTAGGCCGCCGTAGACGGGCCAAACACTTCTTATTCGTTACACAACTCAAACTACAATGCAGGGAGGTTTTTCAAATTTCAAGTGCAGATGTTTTATGGACGGCACCCGGTCTGGACTGCGCGCGGCTCGCCGCCGCATTCATGAAGATTTCTTGCTCTCCTGCAGGCGCTCGAACAGGCTGCCATCGAAGGCGCCCCTCACGATTTCTCGCTGCAAAAAGCCTTCTTTATCCTTTGCCACTTTGTGCAGCAGCTTCCACTCGAGGTTTGCAGCGGCCCTGCGTGAAGAAGATCATTCTAAGAACAACTTGTGTACTGATTAGGTATGCCTGTCTAGAGTAGCTTTGTATATTTATTGGATACGAAATCTTTCTAAAAACAGCCAGCTAAAAACATGTAACTGAAAAAAGGGTAAAGAATAACATTGCCAATTCGGTGCTACGCTTACCAGCCCAGGAAATCATACATGTTGCGGTTTTGTTTAAGCATGGTGTTAATCTCATCTTCGGATAAAGCATTCGGCCGAGTTCGGCCAAACTTGCTGAATATAGCATCGAATTTCGCTGGTTCAAACCTACACGCAGAGTAAGAAAAACTAGTTAGAGAATTCATTTCCGGAAGTGATCTTTCTACAGAGGGACAGGTATAGGTGCGTTTTGCAGACATACCTCCCTTCAGTATCATACGTCTCGGAATCGCTCCCATGCTTGCCCCTGTGGATGTTCTTTATATGGATCGAGAGCAGAGGGGAAGGTATCCACCCCTGCGTCCAAAGAAATAGAAGATAAATTCGTTATGTGTCTTCAGAGAAAGTGAGATATTTTCTTGTCACTTGCAAAAGAGAGTGGTGTGATATTCAGGTAAAAAACTAGTACGAGTGATAGCAGACGAGTCGCAAGACTTTTTTTTACCGGTTGAGTAGGATAAGTGAGGACGAGGTGGAGGAGTATGGAAGTTCCGAAGGCTGAAGGCGACCCAAGCCCGATTGCTCTCAGGCCTGAAATAACACACAAAAAAAGATGTCTTATTGCAGCTGCAGAAGTAATCTTGATTGAAGAATCTAATCTCTTTTGCGACTGGCAAATCTAATCTCGTTTGGTGGATCGGGATTAAAGAAAGTGTGATTCTGACGGCCTGTCCAACACGGGTGACACGAGGCTGATACAAAATTGGCAAGGATAGCGAGATGCGCGCTCTGGTCAGACACTCAGTGCGTACTTTGGAAGGTCTCCCATGGGTAGATGACCCCGTCGCCGTTGCGGTCGAAGAAGGCCGCGTGCTGCTGGAGCACGCTCATGCCCTTGGTGTCCCTCCCCTTTGTGCCCTCCGGCTGGCTCGGGTCAACCGCCGCCATTGCTCGAGCCAGATCTGCATATATGTACAAATGCGAGCTCAGCTCAGAGACGACAACAGAATTTATATACAGGAAACGTAGATTGCACTTGTTCTGGTAGCTGAACCATTCAAGACGAGGCTGAGAGTACACAAAATTAATAACCACATGGTCCTGGCGACGAAACGCTTCATCGGAGAAACGGGAAGTATTCAATGCTTTCGGGTCGTGAGCAGAGACGATATTCTCTCATCAAACACGGTCGACGCGGCCAAGTTATTAGAATGTTAGTAGTATTAGATTAGAGCAGTTTTGCAATTAGATTACGGTTCTTGATGAGGAAGACGACTGTACGGCTTGACTAGTCTAAGCTTTCATGGCAGCAAATGGAGTGACAGTGTCATAAAGCAGAGGCGAGGATCATGGAGGACGACCGTCTATGTTGTTAACACCTGCTGGTACCTGTTCCCTCCTCTGTATCTAATGGAAATCTTACTTCTTGTTGATTCCCAACAGAGATGCTTCTTCATCATCTTGTGTCACTACTACATCTGCTTCGGTGCCTACCGAGTCGAGCACGCACGCATGCAGCGACCGGGCAGCACCGTCGCGCGAAGAACCGCTGACGGCCAACCGCACCGACGGCCCCCGCACCGACCGAGAAAGAATGGGAGAGAAGTACTGGATCTCGGAACAGCGCCTGACCAAGGTGAACGAACAAGGGATGGATACGATACGTACATGGCTTGGCGAGCTGCTCCTGCAGGTCGGGGTTGAGCTTCCGCTCGCTGGTGACGGCCGCCTGGGGCGCCTCGGTCGCCAGAGCCGGATCGGTCGACGACGACGACGACATGGCGGCGGTTACTCGCGACGAGCCGCTGAGCTTGCAGGATCTGCAGATCGAACAAGCAAATGAATCTGGAGTCCTGGACTGTCGGTTACTGTGAGCCCGCGAGCGAACCACGCCCCAGGAGAAGGGAGCTTCAGAGCAGTGCTGCTGAGAGAGAAGGAATCCAGCACTCACAAAAGAATTCGATGATGATGATTACCTTGGGAGAAAGCCGAGGTGACGGGAGCGCAGGGTGGGGAGCCTCGCGATAGCTGGTGGTGGTGGTACGAGCAGTGCTACGGTCGCCATTGGAAGAAGGCCCGCGCTCTCTTTATAAACGCTCGTGCAAAGGTTCGTAGCCACGACGCCGACGCGGGGACGGGGGTTTGTAGAAACAGTGCGCACGAGGTATGGCACTGTGGTCTGTGGACGTTGTGAGACGAGGCGTGCAGTGGTTACACGTGTGCTGCTGCATCTGCGTTTCAGTTTTGGATGGGTGTGTAAACGTGGCTTTCCGTTGGATGGATGTAAAGGCGTCTGCGAGTGCCATTAGCCATGGTTAAAGGTGTTCTGGGAACGCAGCAAACCGTGCCAAAATGGGGCTAACGTGCCAGAATCGATCGTGTTCCAGGCTTCCAGCTGCATGCTAGCTCGGTTTTTGGTCTCGAACAGACTTGCTTTTACCTTGACTTGCTATGTTTTCACGTCATATACACATGCCAGCCACCCAGGTCGAAGAGTAGATCACCGACCCGTACACCGTAATGCTGGATGCACGTGCACGCACCATTTAACTCTCCTCTTTATTTATGATGGTAGCAGAGGAAAACCGTTCCATTCGGGAAATTCCGGAGCGACTGCGATGTCGGCGGAGATGGCGATCGGTTCTCGTGCAGCAAAAAGGTTGGTGAGGAGAATATCTAGGGGCGAGTCTTCAAAGCTGATCATCAATGCATTCAAAAGGTCTGCAACGTATAGAAGGTGGGCACGCGTCCTACCCGATCTGCCAAGATATGTGTGGAGGTTTTGGGATCCACGTAGTGCTATATGTAAATCTGTTCCACGCTTAGACTCCTCGTAGTGGGGAGTATCACGAGAAACGCAGGCCTGCACGCAGCGGCAGCTGCACGCGCCGCATCGACGGCCCCAGGCACGTCGCGATTCACACCACATTGTTGTGCTTCCTAGAGTATAAAGTGGGACGGACTTTGTGTTCACAGCGTATATGCGTATTTACGAGTCGTCGGACTGACACACAGGCTGACAGTACCGTCAGATTTATGAGTCGTCGGACTATTTTACCACGCGTATTTAAACACCATGCAGCAAGTGGTTGGATCGATCACACTCACACGCCTTTAGTACAGCCCTACCATCGTCTTCTTCCCCACACAAAACAGCCAGGTCGGCGTGCCAAGATGTCTCAGGGTTCAGCACAAAGTTCGTCCGCTGCTCACCGGCTCCGGACCACACCACTGCCGCTGCCATTGATCATGTGCCCAAGGTGCCAAGGCAGCACGACTAGGTGGTTCGTGTCCGGGGACTGATCGCAACCTGGTTATCAGGTTCTACAAGTGTCCGAACCAGGCTGTAAGGTCCAATGTTCATCATGGTGGTTTTGTTCATGCTCTTGGTTGTGCTGTTCAAGGCAGCCGGAGGGCAGTAACGAAGTGGACCGACGTAGAAGAAGAAGAGGACCAGGCTTAGAATAAATCGTGGTTAAGCTAAGATGTAGATGTCGTACTGTTTGAGAGAGAATTAGGGGAAAAACACACGACCTGGGATCGTGCGCCACTACGACAGGGGCAGGCAGCACGATCGTATCTCAACTACCAAGCGTATGTGCTACGTACATGTACAGGAGGGAGCACATTCGCTAATGAGTACATGTATAGTCTAACACCCCCCGCAGTCGTGACGTCGTCGCCGGCGACGTAAAGACTGGACCTGAACTCAGAGAAAACGTCCGTGGGCAAGCCTTTGGTCATGATGTCGGCGAGCTGCTGTCGAGTGGGGATGTGCAGGACACAGAATTGGCCCAAAGCCACGCGCTCGCGAACAAAGTGTATGTCGAGCTCCACGTGCTTTGTCCGGCGGTGGTGCACTGGGTTGGCAGAGAGGTAGACTGCAGACACGTTGTCGCAGAACACCAGCGTGGCCTTGTGCACCGGAGACAGGAGCTCGCCGAGGAGTTGCCGGAGCCAGACGCACTCTGCGACGGCGTTGGCAACGCCGCGGTATTCGGCCTCCGCGCTAGAGTGGGACACCGTCGCCTGGCGCTTGGAGGACCAGGAGACGAGCGCGTCGCCAAGGTAGACGAGGAAGCCGGACGTGGAGCGGCGCGTGTCGGGGCAGCCGACCCAGTCAGCATCGGTGAAGGCACGCACGTCGAGCATGGCCGAGGCACGGAGATGGAGACCGAGTGACGCCGTGCCGCGCACGTACCGCAACACGCGCTTGACCAGAGCGAGATGGCACTCGCGGGGGTCATGCATGTGTAAGCATACATGTTGTACGGCGTAGGCGAGCTCGGGGCGAGTGATGATGAGATACTGCAGGCCACCGGCGATGCTCCTGTACACAGGCGGGTCGTCAACACGAGGGCCATCGGCTGCGGGCAGCTTGGCCTTGGTGTCAATGGGCGTCGGTGAGGGACGGCAGGTGTCCATGCCCGCGCGATCGAGAAGCTCCTCCGCGTACTGCTGTTGGCAGAGGAAGAACCCGGCCACCGTGCATGTCACGCGAATGCCGAGGAAGAAGTGGAGGTCGCCCACGTCCTTCATCGCAAATTCACCAGTGAGCTGGGCTACAACGCGCTCGAGGACAGCCGCAGAGGAGGCAGTGAGCACTATGCCATCCACGTAGAGGAGGAGGAACGCAGTGTCCTCGCTGCGACGGTAGACGAACAGCGACGAGTCGGAGCGCGTGGCCACGAACCCCACAGTCGCGATGAAGCCGGCAAAGCGGAGGAACCAAGCACGTGGGGCCTGTTTCAGCCCGTAGAGTGACTTGGAGAGCCAGCACACATGGTGCGGGCGCTTGGGGTCGACGAAGCTGGCGGGTTGAAGGCAGTAGACCTCCTCGGTGAGTGTGCCATGGAGGAAGGAGTTGGAGACGACAAGGTGGTGCACCAGCCAGCCGCGAGATGCAGCGAGGGTGAGCACCGTACGGATCGTTGCCGGCTTGACGACCGGTGAGAATGTCTCGCCGTAGTCGATGCCGGCGCGCTGTCGAAACCCTCGCACGACCCACCTGGCCTTGTAGCGCTCCAGCGTGCCGCCGGCGTTCATCTTGTGCTTGAAGAGCCACTTGCCGGTGATGAGGTTGGCACCAGGAGGCCGAGGCACCAGCTCCCATGTACAGTTGCGGACAAGAGAGTCGTGCTCAGCCTGCATGGCGGCGAGCCAGTTAGGATCACGCACTGCCGCGCGAACCGAGCTGGGCACCGGTGAGATCTCCGTCATCGTGGTAGCAGCGGCGTCGTAGTATTTCGGATTAGGCCGAAAGATACCACGCTGGGCGCAGGTGACCGCGCGCGTTGGTGATGGCGGCGCAGGCACGACAACGGGAGGACTGGAGAAGTCCGCGGTCGACGAGGAGGTGCTTGATGAAGAGGTGCCCGCAGTGGAGCCGTCGATGGTCAGGCCAGCGCCCATGGTGGGAGTCGAGGACGGCGCGCTAGATGTGTTGGGGAACGTTGCATGGGAAACAAAAAATTTCCTACGCGCACGCAAGATCTATCCATGGTGATGAGCATCTACGAGAGGGAGAGTGGATCTACATACCCTTGTAGATCGCTAAGCGGGAAGCGTTAAGAAACGCGGTTGATGTAGTCGAATGTCTTCGCGATCCAAATCGCCGAGCGTCCCGCGATCCAATCACGATCTAGTACCGAACGGACGGCACCTCCGCGTTCAGCACACGTACAGCTCGATGACGATCTCCGTCTTCTTGATCCAGCAAGAGGGAGCAGAGAGGTAGATGAGTTCTCTGGCAGCGTGACGGCGCGGCGGCGGTGGTGGTGGAACTATTCCAGCAGGGCATCGCCTAAGCGCTGCTGAAAACTAGAGGATTTGATCTATCGGGGAGAGAGGGCTGCACCGTGGCTAAAGTTTCTTGTGCTGCTGCCCTCTCTCCCCTCTAGTATATAAAGGAGGGAGGGGAGGGGCTGGCCGGCCACGGGCTCCTCCTAGGAGCCGGCCGCAAGGAGGAGGAGGTGGAGGAGTCCACCTCCAATCCTACTCCTAGTAGGATTCCTTCCCTTCCCCCACTTGGACTTTCCTTTCCCTCAAGCCCAGCCGCATAGGCCTTCTTGGGCCGGACGCCCAGCCCACCAGGGACTGGTGCGCCACCCTCAGGTCCATGCGACCCACTTGGGGTGTGGTGGGCCCACTTGGTGGACCCCCGGAACCCATTCGTCACTCCCGGTACACTGCCGGAAATGCCCGAAACTTTTTCGGAGTTCAAACACCACCTTCCTATATATCAATCTTTACCTCCGGACCATTCCGGAGCTCCTCGTGACATCCGGGATCTCATCCGGGACTCCGAACAACCTTCGGTCACCAACATACATAACTCAACTATACCGAAACGTCACCGAACCTTAAGTGTGCACACCCTGCGGGTTCGAGAACTATGTAGACATGACCGAGACACCTCTACGGTCAATAACCAATAGCGGGACCTGGATGCCCATATTGGTTCCTACATATTCTACGAAGATCTTTATCGGTTGAACCTCTATGTCAAGGATTCAGTTAATCTCGTATGTTGTTCCCTTTGTTCTTCGGTATGTTACTTGCCCGAGATTCGATCGTCGGTATCTCCATACCTAGTTCAGTCTCGTTACCGGCAAGTCTCTTTACTCGTTCCATAATACAAAATCCCGTGGCTAACACTTTAGTCACATTGCTTGCAAGGCTTGTTGTGATGTTGTATTACCGAGTGGGCCCTGAGATACCTCTATTATTGCCTCTAGGGCATATTTCCAACAGTCTCCCACTTGCACTAGAGTCAATAATTAATGAATCTAACACCCATGCAGTTCTGGTGTTGATCATGTTTAGCCCTTGGAAGAGGTTTAGTCATCGGATCTGCAACATTCAGATCCGTGTGTACTTTGCAAATATTTATGTCCCTCCTTGATGTAATCGCGGATGGAATTGAAACGTCGCTTTATGTGTCTGGTCGTCTTGTGAAACCTTGGTTCCTTGGCTAGAGCAATGGCACCAGTGTTGTCACAGAACAGGGTCATTGGATTTAGTGCACTAGGCACTACTCCAAGATCTGTCATGAACTCCTTCATCCAGACACCTTCCTTCGCCGCCTCCGAGGCAGCGATGTACTCCGCTTCGCATGTAGAATCAGCTACCACGCTTTGCTTGGAACTGTACCAGCTTACCGCACCCCTATTAAGAATAAATACGTATCCGGTTTGAGACTTGGAGTCATCCGGATCAGTGTCAAAGCTTGCATTGACGTAACCCTTTACGACGAGCTCTTGATCACCTCCATAAACGAGAAACATGTCCTTAGTCCTTTTCAGGTACTTCAGGATATTCTTGACCGCCGTCCAGTGTTCCATTCCTGGATCACTTTGAAACCTTCCGGCCATACTTATGGCAAGGCTGACATCGGGTCTAGTGCACAACATTGCATACATGATAGAGCCTATGGCTGAAGCATAGGGGAGGACACTCATCTTTTCTCTATCTTCTGCAGTCACTGGGCATTGAGTCTTACTCAACTTCACACCTTGCAACACAGGCAAGAACCCCTTCTTGGACTGATCCATTTTGAACTTCTTCAAAACTTTGTCAAGGTATGTGCTATGTGAAAGTCCTATTAAGCGTCTCGATCTATCTCTATAGATCTTGATGCCTAATATGAAAGCAGCTTCTCCTAGGTCCTTCATTGAAAAACTTTTGTTCAAATATTCCTTCACGCTTTCCAACATTTCTATATTGTTTCCAATCAGCAATATGTCATCCACATATAATATTAGAAACGCTATAGAGCTCCCACTCACTTTCTTGTAAATACAAGCTTCTCCGTAAACTTGTATAAACCCGAACGCTTTGATCACCTCATCAAAGCGAAGATTCCAACTCCGAGATGCTTGCACCAGTCCATAAATGGATCGCTGGAGTTTGCAAACTTTGTCAGCATTCTCTGGATCGACAAAACCTTCTGGTTGCATCATATACAACTCTTCCTTAAGGAAACCATTAAGGAACGTTGTTTTGACATCCATCTGCCAAATTTCATAATCGAGAAAGGCAGCTATTGCTAACATGATTCTGACGGACTTAAGCATCGCTACGGGTGAGAAGGTCTCATCGTAGTCAACTCCTTGAACTTGTGAAAAACCCTTTGCCACAAGTCGAGCTCTATAGACGGTGACATTACCGTCTGTGTCCATCTTCCTCTTAATGATCCATTTGTTCTGAATGGCCTTACGCCCTTCAGGTAATACTTCCAAAGCCCATACTTTGTTTTCATACATGGATCCCATCTCGGATTTCATGGCCTCTAACCATTTCTCGGAATCCGGGCCCATCATCGCTTCTTCATAGCTCGTAGGTTCATCGTTGTCCAACAACATGACCTCTAAGACAGGGTTGCCGTACCACTCAGGAGCAGTACACGTCCTTGTCGACCTACGAGGTTTGATAGTAACTTGATCCGAAGCTTCATGATCATCATCATTAACTTCCTCTTCAACTGATGTAGGCTCTATAGAAACATCTTTCTGCGTTGCGCTACTCTCTGGTTGAAGTAAAGGTTCAACAACCTCATCAAGTTCTATCTTCCTCCCACTCAATTCTTTCGAGAGAAACTCTTTCTCAAGAAATGTTCCGTTTTTAGTGACAAACACTTTACCTTCGGATCTGAGATAGAAGGTATATCCAACTGTCTCTTTTGGGTATCCTATGAAGACGCATTTCTCCCCTTTGGGTTCCAGCTTTTCAGGCTGAAGCTTTTTGACATAAGCATCACATCCCCAAAATTTAAGAAACGACAACTTTGGCTTCTTGCCAAACAACAGTTCATATGGCGTCGTCTCAACGGATTTCGATGGTGCCCTATTTAAAGTGAATGCAGCTGTCTCTAATGCATAACCCCAAAACGATAGTGGCAAATTGGCAAGAGACATCATGGATCGCACCATATCCAATAAGGTTCGATTACGACGTTCGGACACACCATTACGCTGTGGTGTTCCAGGCGGTGTCAATTGTGAAACAATTCCACACTGTCTTAAGTGACTGCCAAACTCATAACTCAGATATTCTCCTCCTTGATCAGATCGTAGGAATTTAATCTTCTTGTTACGGTGATTCTCAACTTCACTCTGAAATTGCTTGAACTTTTCAAACGTTTCAGACTTGTGTTTCATTAAGTAAATATACCCATATCTACTTAAGTCATCAGTGAAGGTGAGAAAATAACGATATCCACCGCGCGCCTCAATGCTCATCGGATCGCACACATCAGTATGTATGATTTCCAACAAGTCACTTGCCCGTTCCATTGTTCTAGAGAACGGCGTTTTAGTCATCTTGCCCATGAGGCATGGTTCACATGTGTCAAGTGATTAAAAATCAAGTGACTCCAAAAGTCCATCAGCATGGAGCTTCTTCATGCGTTTTACACCAATATGACCTAAACGGCGGTGCCACAAGAAAGTGGTACTATCATTATCAACTCTACATCTTTTGGCATCAATGTTATGCACATGTGTATCATCACTATCGAGATTCAATAAGAATAAACCCCTCACATTGGGTGCATGACCATAAAATATATTACTCATATAAATAGAACAACCATTATTCTCTGATTTAAATGAGTAACCGTCTCGCAATAAACAAGATCCAGATATAATGTTCATGCTTAATGCAGGCACTAAATAACAATTATTCAGGTTCATCACTAATCTCGATGGTAATCGAAGAACGAGCGTGACGACGGCGATCACATCAACCTTGGAACCATTTCCCACGCGCATCGTCACTTCGTCCTTTGCCAGCCTCCGTCTATTCCGCAGTTCCTGTTTTGAGTTGCAAATGTGAGCAACCGCACCGGTATCAAATACCCAGGCACTACAACGAGAGTTGGTAAGGTACACATCAATAACATGCATATCATATATACCTTGTTTGTTGTTGGCCGCCTTCTTGTCAGCCAAATACTTGGGGCAGTTCCGCTTCCAGTGACCAGTTTCCTTGCAATGAAAGCACCCAGTTTCTGGCTTGGGTCCAGCCTTGGGTTTCTTCATGGGAGGGGCAACTGCTTTGCCACTCTTCTTGGAGTTACCCTTCTTACCCTTGCCATTCTTCTTGAAACTAGTGGTTTTATTGACCATCAACACTTGATGCTCCTTCTGAATCTCAGACTCAGCGACTTTCAACATCGCAAACAACTCGGCGACTGACTTGTTCATCCCGTGCATGTTATAGTTCAACACGAAGCTCTTGTAGCTAGGTGGCAATGATTGAAGAACTCTGTCAGTGATCGCCTATGCTGGAAGGGGCATCCCCAATTCAGCTAGACGTGTGGAATACCTAGACATTTTGAGTATGTGTTCACTGACAGACCCGTTCTCCTCCATCTTGTAGGCATAGAACTTATAGGAGGTCTCATACCTCTCGATCCGGGCATTCTTCTGAAAGATAAACTTCAACTCTAAGAACATATCATATGCTTCATGACGTTCAAAACGTCTTTGAAGTCCCGGTTCTAAGCCATATAACATTGCACATTGAACCATTGAGTAATCATCAGAACGAGCCTGCCAGGCGTTCACAACGTCTGGAGACTCAACTGGAGCGGGTGGATCACCAAGCGGTGCATCAAGGACATAACCCTTTTGGGAAGCCGTAAGGATAATCCTTATATTACGAGCCCAGTCCACAAAGTTACTTCCATCATCTTTCAACTTAGCTTTCTCTAGAAACGCATTAAAATTCAGGGGTGCTACTGCGCGAGCCATGATCTACAACATAATTTTTGCAAAAACAACTTAGACTATTGTTCTAGATAATGAGTTTAGTTAATCATATTACTTAAAAACTCCCACTCAAATTGACATCCCTCCGGTCATTCGAGCGTCACATGATCCAAATCCACCAACTCAAGTCCGATCATCACGTGAGTTGAGGTGGTTTCAATGGTGAACAGCTTCATGTTGATCATATCTACTATATGACTCATGTTCGACCTTTCGGTCTCTTGTGTTCCGAGGCCATGTCTGTACATGCTAGGATCGTCAAGTTTAACCCAAGTGTTCCGCATGTGCAACACTGGCTTGCACCCGTTGTATGCGAACGTAGAGTCTATCACACCCGATCATCACGTGGTGTCTCGAAATGACGAACTTTCGCAACGGTGCACACTCGGGGAGAACACAATTTATCTTGAAATTTAAGTGAGGGGTCACCTTATAATGCTACCGTCGTCCTAAGCAAAATAAGATGCATAAAAGGATTAACATCACAATCAAATCATAAGTGACATGATATGGCCATGAACTTGTGCTTTTGATCTCCATCTCCAAAGCACCGGCATGATCTCCATCGTCACCGGCATGACACCATGATCTCCATCATCTTGATCTCCATCAACGTGTCACCATGAGGTTGTCGCGCCGACTGTTGCTTCCATGACTATTGCTAACTCATAGCGATAAAGTAAAGCAAAACGGCGAAAATAATTAAAGACAACCATATGGCTCCTGCCGGTTGTCGTACTCATCGACATGCAAGTCGTGATATTCTATACAATACATGATCATCTCATACATCACATATATCTCATCATGTAATTGGCCATATCACATCACAACATACCCTGCAAAAACAAGTTAGACGTCCTCTAATTGTTGTTGCAAGTTTTACGTGGCTGCTACGGGTATCTAGCAAGAACAATTCTTACCTACGCAAAAACCACAACGGTGATACAAAAATTGCTATTCAACCTTCTTAAGGACCGCCTTTGTCAAATCCAATCCGACTAAAGTGGGAGAAATAGACACCCGCCAGCCATCTTTATGCAACGAAGTTACATGTCAGTTGATGGAACCGGTCTCTCGTAAGCGTACGAGTAATGTTGGTCCGGGCCGCTTCATCCCACAATACCGCCGAATCAAGAAAAGACCAAGGGAGGAAGCAATCTGAATATCAACGCCTACAAACTCCTTTGTGTTCTACTCGTGATCTCATCTACACATAGACCTAGCTCATGATGCCACTGTTGGGGAACGTTGCATGGGAAACAAAAATTTTCTTATGCGCATGCAAGATCTATCCATGGTGATGAGCATCTACGAAAGGGAGAGTGGATCTACATACCCTTGTAGATCACTAAGAGGGAAGCGTTAAGAAACGTGGTTGATGTAGTCGAACGTCTTCGCGATCCAAATCGCCGAGCGTCCCGCGATCCAATCACGATCTAGTACCGAACGGACGGCACCTCCACGTTCAGCACACGTACAGCTCGATGACGATCTCCGTCTTCTTGATCCAGGAAGAGGGAGCGGAGAGGTAGATGAGTTCTCCGGCAGCGCGGCGGTGCGGCGGCGGTGGTGGTGGAACTATTCCAGCAGGGCTTCGCCTAAGCGCTGTTGAAAACTAGAGGATTTGATCTATCGAGGAGAGAGGGATGCACCGTGGCTAAAGTTTCTTGTGCTGCTGCCCTCTCTCCCCTCTAGTATATAAAGGAGGGTGGGGAGGGGCTGGCCGGCCGCGGGCTCCTCCTATGAGCCGGCCGCAAGGAGGAGGAGGTGGAGGAGTCCACCTCCAATCCTACTCCTAGTAGGATTCCTTCCCTTCCCCTACTTGGACTTTCCTTTCCCTCAAGCCCAGCCGCATAGGCCTTCTTGGGCTGGCCGCCCAGCCCACCAGGGACTGGTGCGCCACCCTCAGGTCCATGCGACCCACTTGGGGTGTGGTGGGCCTACTTGGTGGACCCCCGGAACCCATTCGTCACTCCCGGTACACTGCCGGAAATGCCCGTAACTTTTCCGGAGTTCAAACACCACCTCCCTATATATCAATCTTTACCTCCGGACCATTCCGGAGCTCCTCGTGACGTCCGGGATCTCATCCGAGACTCCGAACAACCTTCGGTCACCAACATACATAACTCAACTATACCGAAACACCACCGAACCTTAAGTGTGCAGACCCTGCGAGTTCGAGAACTATGTAGACATGACCGACACACCTCTACGGTCAATAACTAATAGCGGGACCTGGATGCCCATATTGGTTCCTACATATTCTACGAAGATCTTTATCGGTTGAACCTCTATGTCAAGGATTCAGTTAATCCCGTATGTTGTTCCCTTTGTTCTTCGGTATGTTACTTGCCCGAGATTCGATCGTCGGTATCTCCATACCTAGTTTAATCTCGTTACCGGTAAGTCTCTTTACTCGTTCCGTAATACAAAATCCCGTGGCTAACACTTTATTCACATTGCTTGCAAGGCTTGTTGTGATGTTGTATTACCGAGTGGGCCCTGAGATACCTCTATTATCGGCACCTGCACAACAGTTGGAGGGGGACTGGTCGCAGGTGGAGGCGCAGACGCGGCGACCGTCGGTGAGGCGAACGGGAACACATCCTCGTGGAAGGTAACATGCCGGGAAGTGAACACGCGGCGTGAGATGGGGTCGAAACACCGATAACCGCGGTGGTCAGGGGGGTACCCTAGGAAGACGCATGCAGTGGACCGGTGATCAAGTTTGTGGCGTGAGGTCGAGGCGAGGTTGGGGAAGCAGAGACAACCAAAGACTCGAAGGAGGGAGTAGTCAGGTGGCATGCCTAAAAGCATCTCGTGTGGCGACCGCGGCACAGTGGATTGACACGGCCGACGATTGAGAAAGTAGGTGGAAGTGCTGAGGGCTTCGGCCCAGAACCGCGGTGGCATGGAGGCGTGAAAGAGGAGGGCGCGGACGCCATCGTTGAGGGTTCGCAGGGCGTGCTCAGCTTTGCCATTTGCTGGCTAGTGTACGGGCACGAGAGGCGGAAGTGGGTGCCGTGGCGAGCAAGGAGAGTGTGGACAGTGTGATTGTCGAACTCGCGTCCATTGTCTATCTGGAGAGCAAGGATGGGAAGTTGAAACTGAGTTTGAACATACGCGAAGAAATCCGTCAGAATAGAGAAAATTTCAGATTTGTGTTTCAAAGGAAAGGTCCATGCATAGTGTGTATAGTCATCGAGCACAACCAAGTAAAATTGATATCCGGAAATGCTTACAACTGGTGACGTCCATACATCTAGGTGCAAAGTCTGAAATGGAAACATGCTGGAACTAGAAGATGACTGAAACGGTAGCCGTGTATGTTTGCCTAAACGACAGGCAGAGCACACATGCGGGTGTGACTTGCTGAATGCAGGCGATGGGTGCAGTGGGAGGTGACGCAGCGAGGACGCACCGGCGTGACCAAGCCTCTGGCGCCACAGGTTGGTGACGGCAACGCCAGCGAACGGAGGCGAAGAGGGCGGTGACGGGCGTCCCACGGGGTACAGATCACCGCCGGAATCACATTGGAGGATCGCCACCCTGGTTCGAAGGTCCTTGACAGTGAAACCGGATGCGTCAAATTCAACGGTTACTGGGTTATCTCGACATAGTTGACGAACAGAAAGGAGATTCTTAATGAGGGAAGGGCAGACGATGACATTGCGGAGCTGGATCGGCGAGGTGCCGCCGATCAGGGAGCTGGTGCCCATGTGGGTAATGGGTAGGCACTCCCCGCTGCCAACAACGACGTGAGAGGTGGATCGAGAGGGGTGGACAGAGAGGAGGTTACCAGGAGACGAGGACATGTGCGAGGCCGCCCCTGAGTCGAGGTACCACTCCTGCGATGTGTCGGAGGAAGATGGCCCGGCGGTGGCGTTGTGGAGGGCGGCTTGGAGAGACGCCATGTCCCATGCTGGTGACGGAGATGACGACGGCCCAGCCCTGGGGGTGTTGTAGTGGGGCGAGGGCGCGTAGCTGGGCGGGTAGGTGCCAGGCGAGCCGTGGGTGGGTGGCGGGAGCGCCGACGACGCGGGCGCGGCGTACATGGCCTGCTGGGGCGGTGTGCCGGGGCGCGGGCCGAGCATTCCGGCGCCGGGCGCGCGCCAGGCCACAGGCCACGCCTGGACGAGGCCGGTCCAGGAATTGGTGCCTGGTGCAAGGGCGGGGACGGCCGGAGGGAGCGACGTGGGTGCCCTGGCCTCCATTGCCATGGCCATGGCGGCGTCCGCGTCCGCGCCCTTGCTGGTTGTTGTTGCCGGACGCAGGGGGCGGTGGTGTCGGTGGAGAGCCGCGACTAGCGACCAGGGCATGGGTGGACTGCAGGCGAGCAGACTGCTCGGCGTGGTGTTCCTCCAGGAGTAGGAAGGAGCGCACCTGAAGGAAGGACGGGAGGGGCACGTGCGACGTCACATGGGGAATGACGGAGTGGTACTGACGGTTGAGGCCGCACAGGAGGTGGAAGACTTGGCGCGTGTCAGTGACCGGCTGCCCCAGGTCCCGGAGTTGGTCAGTGAAGTTCTTGAGCTTGGTGCAATACTACATGACGGACATGTCACCCTGGACGGCGGCGTGGTACTCTGCGTCGACGTAGACGGCGCGGGCGAGGTGGTTGTTGCGGAACAGGCTGTCAATGGCAGACCACACAACGATCGCCGTGTCTTTGGGCTGCATGACGGCATCGAGGAGCTCCGGCGAGATGGTGGTGTAGAGCTAGTGCACGACAACATGGTCAGCCATGAGCCACTCGGGATGGTCGAGACGCGGGAGCGCCTCGGGATCGACGTGATCGCGGAGACCAAACATCCCTATGACCGTGTCGAAGTGGCGGCGCCATTGGGTATAGTTGCCGGCGAGGAGGTCCAATGTGACTGGGACATGGCGGCGAATGTCGACGGTTTGAAGGACCGACGAGGGGATGAAGGGAGGAGGAGGCGCCAAGGCCACCATGGCCGGCGCAGGCAGAGCAGCGGGTGGTGTTGGGGCGATGGCCACGGCCGTGGTAGCAGGGACGGTGGCAGCAGCGACAACAGTAGTAGGTGGTGCTAGGGCGGCGGCCACGGCTGTGGCTGCAGGGATGGCTATAGTAGTGGCAGCTGGAGCAGGTGGAACGGTGGCGATGGGGACAGCAGGAGGGACTACGTCGCCGTCGGCGTGCTCCAGTGTGGCGGAAGCGGGATCGGGAGTATCTGATACCATGTTTGAGAGAGAATTAGGGGGAAAACACACGACCTGGGATCGTGCGCCACTACGACAGGGGCAGGCAGCACGATCGTATCTCAACTACCAAGCGTATGTGCTACGTACATGTACAGGAGGGAGCACATTCGCTAATGAGTACATGTATAGTCTAACACGTACAAGCAGCAGGCATCGTGGTTCCTTTTTGTTTGGGTCGGAGGCAATGTAACCGATGCAAACAAAACGAGTGTGAAATCATACGGTTTTTAATTAAATCCTGCGTCACACGTTTGCTAAGCGAAAACACAACATGGAGCCCCATGCATGTAGCAGCGACAGGGGGTGCAGTGTGTGCACCGGCGTGCACGCCAGCGCCCGCGGGGGTCAAAAAGGCGATTTTTTTCAAAAGTATGACTAAATTTATAGCAAATTTGAAAACTATATGGCGCAATGCAAAAAAACCGAAAATATGTCCCCGTCGGCCTACGGTGGGCCGAAGGGTGGCCTGTCGGCCAGCAGTGGGCCGAGGGGAGGCCTGTCGGCCAGCAGTGGGCCGACTAGTGGCCTGTCGGCCTCCACGCGGCCGACGAGTGGGCTGTTGGCCTCCAGCCGGCCGAGGGGGGCCTGTCGGCCTCTGGTAAGCCGAGAGGCCCTGGATAAGGCCGCCCGAGCGGTTTCTTCTTCCTCTGGTCGCTGGCACTTCCTCTCTCTCTCGTTTCCTCTCTGTACTCTCCACCCCCTCACCGATCTACTCATTCTTCCACCCATTTTCCCTTCCAAGTGGCAGAATCAATAGATCATAGCATTCTCCAGCGGCTTACGGTCATTTTTTTGCTATGGGGTAGTTATTTGTGCGTAAGTGAGGAGGAGCCATGGTGGGGTGGAGGAGGTGAGGAGGTGGTAGGGTGGAGGAGGTGTGGCTGGTGAGGAGGTGGTGGTGTGGAGAGGAAGAAGAAGGGGACACACGCATCGAAGGTATATTTTTGTTCGTGTAGTTAGTGTAGTTTTAGTGTATAGTTTATTTAGTGTACATAGTCATTTTAGTGTACGTAGTCATTTTAGCGGATAGGTAGTGTAGCCGGTAATAATTTTCTATGAGTTGTACAATTTATTTACTGTACATTGTCATTTTAGCGGATAGTTAGTGTAGCCGGTAATAATTTTGTTCGTTGCGATTAATGAGAAGGTGGCAATGTATGACAGGTGAAAATGTCTGAATCAGTAAATTTGACTGTTTACTACGGCCCTGGTAATGTTCGATATAATGAGTTGGGGGTTGATCTTAGCGAGTTTAAAAATGGCGTCATGACACTTTCAGACCCTGACAGACTGGACATTAGACAGTTGAAGCACTGGTTGACTACTAGTTTTGGGCTGGATCCTGAAGTATGTTCCGTCAGTATTCATGCATTGTGGACCAAATCCTTTAAAAATGTCAAGTGGGAGTTGATGCCGATAGATAGGAGCCAGCATTGGGTGACCCTGTTAAGTCATTGCCGAGACCGAAGAATCCACCCATATGCCCTAGTGCAACCAGTGGCGAAGGAGGAGAATACCGTACAACTCCACGTGGGGTATGAACCAGGCCAGGGTAGTCAAGTGGCTAACGATATTTATTTATCCGGGTCACAGCCACCGGATGTGGATGCTAGCCAAGCCGAGAAAGAGTCAGACTACGTGCCACACAATGTTTGTGGTCATGATACTGGGCAGAGTATTCAGTCGATAATATTAGCTGGTTCTGGTGTTGCTGATGGGGATGAGGAAGGCGATGAAATGTAGAGGGTGATGGAGGAAGAGGACGAGGATGGATTTGCGGAGGATCTGGATTCTGAAAATTCCGAGGATGAAGTGGAGGTACCGATTCCTTCTGCATGGGATCAGGACATATCCACCGGCCTTACTGTCAACGATGGCCATGAGACTCCATGGCAATATAATCTGAACCAAGTCCAGATAGGGGCTATGTTTGATACAAAGAAAAAAATTGAAGTATGCGGTGATAAAGTGGGCTATGTCTACGCAGAGGGTTTTCCGGACACACATATCGAGTCCAACAAACTATACCGTGAAGTGTGTTGAAACAGGTTGTCCTGCGAAGGTGCACGGGCACGTGCCGAAGTATAACATCCACTGGGTGCTCACCAATGTGGTCCCACATAATTGTGTGAGGAAAAACCTGTTGGTTCGTCATCCAAACCTGACTTCAACTCTCATTGCGCAACTCATGTATACTGAGATAGTGGAGAAGAAAGATATGGAAGCAAAACACATCCAGACAGCAGTGAAGGTCAGATGGAATTATGACATTACTTATGGGAAGGCTTGGAGGGCTAAGCAGAAGGCTATGGAGGAAATGTTTGGGACGTTCATTGACTCATATGATAATGTTGTCCGTCTCCTTGACATACTGAAGGAGAGGAATCCCGGCACTTATGTTAACATACAACACACGAGGTTGGAGAGTATACCAGATTTCAAGGTGTTGAAACGAGTATTCTTCTCTTTCGCTATGTGCATCAAAGCTTTCCGGCATTGTCCTCCTGTGATGTTTGTGGATGGTACATTCCTGACTGGTCAGTACAAAGGGAAAATCCTGACTGCTATTGGTGTGGACGGCAACAATCAAATCATCCCACTAGCCATGGCATTTGTGGAGGGTGTGAACTTTCCGAGCTGGGTATGGTTCTTCCGGCAAGTTAAAATTGCGATCGTGAAGGACCGACCAAACGTGTGTGTCATTCATGACAGACATGCTGGTATATTGAAGGCCGTGAAGACACTAAGGAATCCAACAGCTGACGAACCAACACCTTGGAAGGACTTGCAGAGCCGGTGGTGCATGCGCCATCTTGGGGCTAATTTTTTCTCACAGTTCAAGAACAAACGGTTGATGAACTTGTTCAAAAAATTATGCAAGCAGAACCAGCAGCGCAAATACGAATTTATTTGGTCAAAACTAGATGAGTTTACTAAGAAGCAGGTCCGTGCCAGGAAGAAAATGGAAAAAGACCAGGTTAAATTAGCAGCACTCATTGCGGAGCTAGAGGAGCCAGTAGGTCTTTGTGACTTGCCAGCAATTGACCCTCCTAATACTCAGAGAAAGAAGGGCAGGGCAATAAAGAATTTTTCTGAGTGGATAGAGAAAGAGCCTCCAGTGAATTGGTCTTTGCTGCATGACACCCATGGAGCTAGGTATGGCCACATGACAGCCAATCTTGCAGAGGTGTATAACTTTGTACTCAGAGGGAATAGAGCATTGCCACTCACAGCTATTGTGGAGGCTGTATTCCATGGCACTTTGAGATATTTTAGAGAAAGGCACGAGTTAGCAAAGAAGCATATTGCAGATAATCAGAACACACCTTATTGTAGCCGTGTCATGGAGTACATGGCAAAGAAGATAGAGAAAGCAAAGAAGCACACTGTCAGACTCATAGGTAATCAGGAAAGGAGGTATGAGGTTCGGCTACCTACTGATGGTTTTGGTTCTGCAAATGAGGTGAAGACACACGAGGTAAAAATTGGAACGGAATTTTATCCAACTTGTGAGTGTACATACAACAAACCGAAGTTGTTGCACCTACCTTGCTCACATGTGTTGGCTGCCTGTGGCCAGATTGAGTTGGACGCTATCTCCTTCGTGTCCCCATACTATTTAAAAGATGCACTACTCAATGTCTGGACAGGTGAGATGACAGGATTTAGAGTCGTCGGGAATTTCAACAAGGTAAACGATGGGGAGAGAGTATACATCCCGGATCCAGAACTTCGGTGAACAAGCAGGGGCAGACGTAAGGTAAAGTGCATCCGTAACGATATGGACCAATCTAAAGCTGGTGGAGCAACCAGACAATGTTTGCTATGCGCGGCTTATGGGCATAGGATGAAATATTGTCCCGACCAGAACAAAGACGGTGCTTCCACATCGACGACTGCTTCCACATTGATGTGGGTCTCCTGGCCTTGGTGCTCGGCATGAAGTCATCGTCGTCATCCTCCGTTGATGCAGCACTCTTGCCCTTCGACGGTGCGGTACTCTTGCACTTCGACGATGCAGGTATCTTGGGCGTGGTGCTCGGCATGAAGAGGTCGTCTTCGTCCTCAGTGTCTGCTGACCATAAATCTGAATTATTTATGGCAAACCTGAGGTAAGATTCACCTTTATGCAGTTGCTTCTGCCATCTGCCATGCAACCTGAGAAGTTCTTTCCGTATCTCCTCAAATGTCCTGGGAGGCCACCCACTCCTAGCTAATGAGTGAGCCAACTCATTCATTATGGTGTCACTACTGACGAGTTCCTCCCATGGAACTACTCTATCGTCGATCTTGAAATTGGCGGCTAGACGGAGAAGACGATCGGACATACCAGAGTGAAAACTACGATCAAAAGGATAATGGGACATCTCCACGAAACTACACTTGCCTGCTCACCCACCTTACTGCGGAGGGGGTTATATAGGTTCAGCTGAGAAGATGGCGGGAAAGAATGGCGGGAGAGAAAGGCGGGAAAGAAAATGGCGGGAGAGAATGGCGGGAAAGAAAATGGCGGGAGAGAATGGCGGGAAAGAAAATGGCGGGAGAGAATGGCGGGAAAGAAAATGGAGGGAAAGAAGGGCGGGAAAGATAATGGCGGGATAGTAGGGCGGGAAAAGAAAATGACGATCACTGCGGCAGAGGGCTGAAAACAACAGCAAGCTCCTGATCACGCTCTTTGAAGGTTATGAGCACCAAATTGTTTACTTCAATAGACGATGCCCGAAGAAAATTACCGAAACCTTCCTTCTTGAACACCATTCTACCACCCAAGCCAATAAAGTAGGAACAAGGAATGCTCATAGATATATCATCATCTTCAGAATCCAAAGTAATTTAAAGAGTTAAAGAACCAGTCCTAGGAATTGACACAAAATCCTTCAAACTCCTCACAACCATGCTCGGAATAACCTGACAAAAACATCAAGTTATATGATGTCCAGCTTACAAATTTAAAACAATATACTAGAGCAAAGAACAAATAAATAAACAGTAGCCAAAAACAAAGCTCACCATATGTTGACCATTAACATTCATGGAATCAATCCTATGAACAAAAGGAGTACACAATATGTAGTTGTCATCAAAGAGCTGTCGCAACATGACATACATTTGGTGATAATTCAGACTGAAGACACCACGACTATAAAAACAACTGTCAACAAGTTCCCTCTGAGTTTCACTCAGATCCTCAAGAGCTACAAAAAAATAATTTCACAAATTGAGCAGAATAGCAAAACGTATAAGCTGAAACAAAACTTAAAATCACTCAAAAAAAAACTTACCAACGCAGGGTAAAGGGAACAACATAACACCATCCCGATGAAAATCAACACCAATCATAGTTCCATAGTGCTCAAGCCTAACAGTCATCATGTCACGATGACGGAGACCATAATCATTCACAAGTTCCCCCCAGGAAGGACCATGGAATTTACTGCTCACCCGACCATGTCTAAACAGAACACCATATAAGTTACCCTCACTGCTGTGAAGAGCAAGATCAATATCTGTGTCACCCCTCCGAATAGCTAAGGCTCTGCACTCCTCAATGTACCGAGCAAGATGTGATCTAACACTGCACGGAACATACTACAAAAAGAATGGAAGCAAACATCATAATCATATAAACAAAGGCATTAGAATACATTCAAACCAAAACAACATCAACCATATGCCACAATCAAATAAACAAGATATAGAATCTTACAACACGCCTTGTGTAGGAGATATGCCCTAGAGGCAATAATAAATGATATTATTTATCTCCAAGTTCATAATTATGTTTATGTTCCATGCTATAACTGATATGGTTCTCGAGTCTGCAATAACCACGAGGCTCGAAGGAAGACTCATATGCACGTGTGGTATAATAAACGGTAAAATGTATTCCTAGTCTTGCCTCTAAGACTGGCTCGAGTATTGCATGATGATCCTGTTTTCCTGATCATGGGCATGGCTATGCCGACAATTTTGAGGGCACAATGTTAGAAGAACATTTGTGTTGAATCGACCTGAATTGATGTTATGCTATGAGATACATTCGTCACAAGTTAATGGTTAATAACACAGAGATGGTTTACGTTTGCATGATTCCTTAGACCATGATAGTATCGAGTTTCTTCATGCTTGCTTCATGAACTTTGGGGTTTGTTAAACGTCATCCGTAAATGGGTGGCTATTACGGCGGCTTACGAGTTCATGGAAAAGTATGTCAAGTAACTTGATAGCTCAAGATTGGGATTTGGTCCTCCGACGATGGAGAGATATCTCTGGGCCCTCTCGGTGTTACGGTATCCATCATCGTCTGGCCAGACACTTTGTGATTTGATCACGGGGATGCCGGAACACGGGAACGAGAAAAGAGAACAATACCGGTAACGAGGTAACTGGCATAGTGGACAAGTTGTTGATCCACGGGGATGCCAACATGTCTCACCTCGGGTATTTGTAACATATCGCGAAGCAACAGGAATACCACACGACAACTGGAGGTTCACTCGAATATTCATTCGTGTGGGTATAGGGGTCAATATGGGTGTCCACAGCTCCGATGTTGATCATTGATCGGAAGGGGTTCGGGGTCATGTCTATGCTTCACCGAATCTATAGGGTCACACGCTTAAGGGTCATCTATCTGTTGAATACTAGACAGGAAGTCTCAGAGAAATTCACCGAAAAAGTTTCGGAGACAACGGAAGAGTTCCGGAGAGAGAACACCGGAAGAGTTTCGGTAAAACCGAAAAGTTGTTTCGGAGTGTACCATAAAGTCAAATTGGTTTCGGCACATGCCTGGAAATTATTGGAAGGTACCAGAATTGTTCCGGTAACTTCTGAGATTTTTCACAGACAAAAACCGGAAATGTTCCGGACTGCCGGAACCGCTTTAGTTGCTTTTCACAGATGAAAATCACTAAACCGAAAAGTTGTTTCGGAGTACACCATAAAGTCAAATTGGTTTCGGCACATGCCTGATAATTCTTGGAGGGTGCCAGAATCGTTCTGGAAACTTTCTGGAATTTTCCGGGATGAAAACCGGAAATGTTCCGGAGCTGCCGGAACCGCTTCAGATGCTTTTCGCAGATGAAAATCACTAAACCGGAATTGTTTCGGAACGCATTGAAAATTATTTTAGTGGGTACTGGAAATGTTCTAAGCCCACATAAATATTTTCAGTTCGAACGGACGCTGAAATATGTCGCCGTGAATAGTGAAAGTGCGTTTTGGATTACTTTATGGAAAGCCACCTTTTGGGGCTTTACTCACAAATATCTCTAGGGATGACATGGAAGGATATGGGTTGCCCACTTGCTTTTACCTTTGTGCCCTTGTGAAGGGCATTTTGGGTATTTCAAGTGTCACCCTACCCCTTGGGTTTTCCTATAAATAGAGGTGGAGATGCACTCTCCACACTCACTCTTTCTCACATACAAGTGCCATGCATGATCTGGCTTTCTCTCTCCCTCCCAGCGAAATAGTTTCGTAGAGCTGAACGGCTATCTGGGTTCCGGTGGGAACTAGTTCTGGACGGCGAAGCCCTGCCGGATAGATGATACCGTATGTGTGCAACTCTGTAGAGAGATCGTAGTTTCGGTCTTAGTTCGAGAGTGCCTCCCGAAGGGCTGTCCGAGTGACTGTCCGAGTTTCGATGGTCCTCCCGAAGGGCTGTCCGTGACACCGTTCGGGGGACTGTCCGACCGCCTCCCGGAGGGCTGTCCGAGGGGCGGATGAGGGTAGACATCCTCGCGGTTGGGAGGTTGTAAATCCTAGCTGCAGGGATCTGCACCGCCGATCGTCATCGACTCTACTTCCGCTGCGCTACGAGTCGGTAACGAAAAAGATCAAACCTTGTATGAAGTCTCCATAGTGGTCCTGGGCTGGTGCGTAGGTCGGAAATTTGTGTTTTCTGCTGCGTTACCCAACTGTGGCATCATGAGCCAGGCTATGCGTAGATGCAGGTTGCGATCTAGAATACGTAGAGATGTATGGGTGTTGCACAATATAATTAGGTAGTAGATGAGTTCTATTACTGAAAATTATTTGTGCGGGTAGCAAATGAAATCTGTTACCCGATGTTCTTGTTACTTCCCTGGAATTTGCATATTTCTGATCTTGATGACAGCATGGTGGAGTTTCAATGTTCTGGCAATCCGCGATCCTGATTGATCAACGAAGTGCTAACAGTTCATTGAATTCCACCGTAGTTAAAAAGAAAGATGAAATTTCGTAGACGAAAGGGCAATGCAGATATGATCTGCACGGGGGTCATGCGTATGACGAAGTTTAGTATGGGGCTCGAGATTTTATTATCTCGTGTTTCATACACCCCGTAATGTTAATCTAATGACTTGGATTATCATGCTTGATGATGGACGTTGGTAGCTTCGGTTTGTTTCGAAACCTTAGAAGCCACGTAAAACAAGTTTTTGCATGAACCTTTTAGAGATGTCTAAGTTGGTTTTGCAGGATGGTTTGCATGTGCATATGATGTGGTATAGCAGTGCTCATATTAATTTGATTATGTATGAGATGACTATATGATGTAATATTAACATGACCTGCGTGTCATGATTCGGCATGATGGCTGGAGCCATATGATTGTCACTTTAATGACCTGCGTGTCAACCTTAAGTAATGCACTTATTTTATTAGCTATAGAGATAGCAATATTATCTGGTGCATCGACAAGGTGGTGGCAATCTTCGCGAAGGTGAACACCAACGCGAATGCCGAAGACGAAGATATGTTTGACTTCTCCGTCAGAAGGGGCTATACCATGTCATGCTAATTATGAATTGCCTGAGATGTTTATCCCTTATGATGCACCCTTCTTGATTGCGCGGTAGTCGCTTTTTATTAGGGTGATCTCTCACAAAAATATCAAGTAGTTAGTGTTCTCCCAAGTGTAGCACCGTCACGGCACCTAACTTTTCGGGGTACGACATGTACACATGAGTACGAACGATTAGGGATGTGTGAGGCGGGTGAGGTCAGACCTCGCAGCGAGATCACTTGGTTGTCTTGACGTTCAGGCAGGAAAGTCCTGAGCTCGGAACACATGCATCGAAAGATGGACAAGAGTCACATAGAGATGTGATTGGCAAGTTGGCCTACCGATTGAAGTTCACGTCATCAGTGATGAACCCGTCAATGGCGTCGAATTGAAATGCGGATCTTGAATCACTCACAATCAATTATGAGAGATATTGATTTGAGTGGGAGCGCACTGTTGAATTAACTTCTTTTAATTCTCAGTGCAATTAATTTTGAACACTGTCTAAGTGTGATTTGCAAAATAGTTGTAGAATAATGGCTCGCATTTCCACCTTCCCTGTTAAAATTGAATAGCTGTTAAATATCTGGTTAAAACTTTATGGTTGGTAATGTAATGTGAGGATTGTCCTCAAGAGTGCCGAGAAGGACTTTGTCCTATCGCATACTTTCGGTATTCTCCCGCTAATGCTATGGATGATATGACTCTCGTCCTTCGATCCAACAGCTAAAATTCCGTTACGGTCAAGTGAAATATGTTTGCTTCCATGAGATCCGAACTTCGAAAGTTTGGATAGTTATGTGATATTCATGGAATCTGAAAATCATTTTCAGAGACAGACAAAGGCTAAAAGATATGAAATATCCAAAGCAATGTTTGTTTGCAAAACATTAGTAAAGTGTTTACTATGCATTTGACTGATAAGAGAGGGATCCAGAAGAACGCCTGTCATATAATGAAGGTGAATAAAACAACAGCTTAAAGAGAAAGGAAGTGTCCGAAGGGTGTTAGTGAAACTTTCACGCCTAGGAAGTCCGGGGCTAACGCCACTCTCAAGTTGGGTGCTTCTTCTGAGAGTAGGAGAAATACTAAAAGTTAAACTGTTAGAAGTATAAAGGTAAAAAGAGAGAAGACTGGAATATCCAGCTCATGTATGAATGTCATACAAGTTTTTGATGTATAGAAGGCTGGTCAAAGATATTTTTCTTGGGAATGATGGTTAAGCATGTTAATCACTAATTCTTGGGTATTGTGAGTTGATCACAAAGATACCCGCTCGATTGCATTCTGTTGCAACTCGATGTAAGAACTACTATGGCCTGAAAGACTGGCCAGGGATGAGGTTTTGATACGTGCTGGAAACATAGTAAAAGTTACTATACCTTCCATTGGTGTATTCCCTATGTATTTACTTTCATAATTCATTTTAGAGTTTCATATACTCTAGCCCTTTGCATAAGGTATCTTGCAAGAAGGTTGTTCATAAGAGAACTTTTGATGTTCGGTGATATGAATAACATAAGGGCCATACTTTCATTATGAATGAGATGTATGTTATGAATATTGATAATAATACATTACCTCTATATTTACTTTTATAATTCATTTAGAGTTTCATATACTCTAGCCCTTTGCATAAGGTATCTTGCAAGAAGGTTATTCATAAGAGAACTTTTGATGTTCGGTGTTATGAATAACATGAAGGGCCATGCTTCCATCCAGGATGGGATGTATGTTGTGAATATTGATGGTAATATAATACATCCATAACACTGACGCTAAATGTCGCAAGACTAAAAGAATACCACATATGTGTGGCACTGCATTTGGTCACATTGTAGAAACCCGCATGGAAAATTCCATTATGATGGATTTTGATGTCGTTTGATTTTGAATCATCTGATACTTGCAACTTTCGTCCAAAAAGTGAAGTGACTGAAATACCGTTCACAGGCCATAAGGAACGAGCAACAAACTTATTGGTGATCATACATTTTGATGTGTGTAGTTCAATAAATGTTGTTGCAAGTAGTGGATTTATCTCTCTTCAGAAATGACTCAAGTAGATATATGGATATTTACTTGATGAGACGTAAGTCTGGATCTTTTGAAATCATTCGAAAGATTTTCAAAAATGAAGTAGAAGTTGTTGTAACAAGAAAATTATGCTTCTACAATTCGATTGCAGAAAGGAATATTTGAGTTACAAGTTTAGCGAATGTCTGATGAGTTGTGAAAAGAGTTTCATAACTTGCACCTCCCGGAACACCACTGCAAGTGGAGAGTCCGTAAAGATGTAATCGAACCATTTATGACATGGTAAGATCAAAGATGACATAAATAAATTTGCCATTATCCCTTTTAAGGTGATGCTTTAGAGACTGTGGCTTTTACACTGAAAAGAGCTCCATCGGGTCTGTTGAAATGACGCCATGGTATGGTACGCCCAACCATGCTATATCTTTTCTTAATATTTGGAATATGGGGCTTGTGTAAAAGGTTACAAACCTATTCCAAATCAGACAAGTGCTACTTTGTAGGTTATCCCAAGTCATTGGGTATTCCCCCACCACTATACCGAGGCAAAGGATTTTGCCACAAAACGGTATGCTTTTAAAGAGAATAGTTCTTACAAAAGGTGAGTGGGAGGACAGTGCAACTCGACGAGATAACCAGTATCTTCATCATCAGACCAAAGGAAAGAAACCTTGGAGAGATTCCGGAGTTTCCTACTGCGACTGATACAGAAGTCTCTACAATAAAATGTATGGACTTCGGTCGAACTTGCAGCTGAACCACGTAGGCAAAGCTCGTGCAAACCTATCAGGTGCGCTAACGAGATATTGTTGTTAGACAACAGTATACCTACAATACACAAGGAAGCGTTGATGGGCCCTGACTCCGGAATTGGCTAAATGCCAATACAATCCGAGATAGTTTCCATATAAGTGATTCAAGATTAAAATCTTGATACACCTTTCGGAAGACTTAGAGTCTAACGAATATTTATGGAACTAAAACTGATACGGAAAAAAATGTTTTATCCATAAAGCTCGACTTGTTGCAATAACAAGTTCAAGGAGTTGACTACAATGAGATTGTCTCACCGTAGCGATGCTTAAAGTCGGTTCGGGTTGAACTAGCAATTAATACATATTTCAATCATGAGATATGAAACATGGATGACAAAAGGATTTCCATCTGATAGAAATGAAACCTAGGACTTGTATATGATACAGTCCAAAGTAATTTATCGATCCAGAGGATGCTAGTAGGTATGCAAACTTCAGAGTTCCAGCGATGGACAGAAGAGAGCAAAGAGGAGTTGGATTCTTCGTGTTTTGATGAAATGGTCAAAGGGGTTTGACTTCATCAATGGATAACGAAGATGCTTGTGATTCAAGAAAGTAAGTGGGAGCATAATAATATTTCTAAAAACCTTGTGTGCTTGACACATTGTTAATTGGAAATAAAATTTCTTGACACGAATTATTACTTCATTTGAAAATAGTTTTTCGATGAAGTACTTAGGCTAAATAGCCTCAATATTAGGCATGAGGATCTATGGAGATAGATTTACCTAATGGGGCTAAGCAATGAATACATATTGACAAGGTGCTAAAACCTTTTAGCATTTAAAACGCCAAGGAGTGATTCTTGCCGAAGTCACATGGAAAGAGTTTTGCAAGACTCGGTGTCTCAAAACACAGATGAGCAAAATACATGATGGTGATTCCACACACTCTTGTGTTTGGATTAATCATGTATTCCATGGTATGTAAAAACAACCAGATATGTCCAATACTCCAAAGTTGTTGCGAGTATAGATACCAAAGTGATCAAAAGTACTGATCATAGGACAACAGTGAAAGATGTCATTGAGTACTAGAGTAGTACTGATGACATGTTTTCTCGCAAGCAGAGATTATGAAGTGCTCATTGTAAGTAATTACATCGATACAGTCTTCATCAATGCTCCATGCGATTTTCGATTTAAGTTAAGGGTTTTTTGTGTAATACACAATATGGTGGCACGGTAGTTGGAAATTGTTCCAAACAAGATACTGTGGCGAATTCTATAACAAAGGCTAAGTATGTTGACGCTTTAGAAGCAACAAAGAAGTTGTTGAATCATATAGTTCATTCATGAACTTAGTATGGTTCCAAGATGGCTTTGGTCTATGGGACACTATTGCAGATAGTTGCTCCATAGCTCAGTCTGAGGAATCAGGTTTTGACCAATGATTCACACATATGCAAAGCCAAGTCCACACAAAATATGAATTTTGTGAAAGCGTGAAAACGCAAGGATATGCAAAGTTACACATGGAGCTGAAGTCGTCAGATCCGTTGGACATCAGGCTATACCACATGCGAAGCATATTTTACACCAGTGTGCCATAGGTGTAAAGTGCATTAGCATTGACTAGATTATTGACTCTAGTGCAAGTGGGAGTCTGTAGGAGATATGCCCTAGAGGCAATAATAAATGATATTATTTATCTCCAAGTTCATAATTATGTTTATGTTCCATGCTATAACTGATATGGTTCTTGAGTCTGCAATAACCACGAGGCTCGAAGGAAGACTCATATGCATGTGTGGTATAATAAACGGTAAAATGTATTCCTAGTCTTGCCTCTAAGACTGGCTCGAGTATTGCATGATGATCCTGTTTTCCTGATCATGGGCATGGCTATGCCGGCGATTTTGAGGGCACAATGTTAGAAGAACATTTGTGTTGAATCGACCCGAATTGATGTTATGCTATGAGATACATTCATCACAAGTTAATGGTTAATAACATAGAGATGGTTTACGTTTGCATGATTCCTTAGACCATGAGAGTATCGAGTTTCTTCATGCTTGCTTCATGAACTTTGGGGTTTGTTAAACGTCATCCGTAAATGGGTGGCTATTACGGCGGCTTACGGGTTCATGTAAAAGTATGTCAAGTAACTTGATAGCTCAAGATTGGGATTTGCTCCTCCGACGATGGAGAGATATCTCTGGGCCCTCTCGGTGTTACGGTATCCATCATCGTCTGGCCAGACACTTTGTGATTTGATCATGGGGATGCCGGAACACGGGAACGAGAAAAGAGAACAATACTGGTAACGAGGTAACTGGCATAGTGGACAAGTTGTTGATCCACGGGGATGCCAACATGTCTCACCTCGTGTATTTGTAACATATCGCGAAGCAACAGGAATAGCACACGGCAACTGGAGGTTCACTCGAATATTCATTCATGTGGGTATAGGGGTCAATATGGGTGTCCACGGCTCCGATGTTGATCATTGATCGGAAGGGGTTCCGGGTCATGTCTATGCTTCACCGAACCTATAGGGTCACATGCTTAAGGGTCATCTATCTGTTGAATACTAGACAGGGAGTCTGAGAGAAATTCACCGAAAAAGTTTCGGAGAAAAACGGAAGAGTTCCGGAGAGATAACATTGGAAGAGTTTCGGTAAAACCGAAAAGTTGTTTCGGAGTGTACCATAAAGTCAAATTGGTTTCGGCACATGCCTGGAAATTATTGGAAGGTACCAGAATTGTTCCGGTAACTTCTGAGATTTTTCAGAGACAAAAACCGGAAATGTTCCGGACTGCCGGAACCGCTTTAGTTGCTTTTCACAGATGAAAATCACTAAACCGAAAAGTTGTTTCGGAGTACACCATAAAGTCAAATTGGTTTCGGCACATGCCTGATAATTCTTGGAGGGTGCCAGAATCGTTCTGGAAACTTTCTGGAATTTTCCGGGATGAAAACCGGAAATGTTCCGGAGCTGCCGGAACCGCTTCAGATGCTTTTCGCAGATGAAAATCACTAAACCGGAATTGTTTCGGAACGCGTTGAAAATTATTTTACTGGGTACTGGAAATGTTCTAAGCCCACATAAATATTTTCAGTTCGAACGGACGCTGAAATATGTCGTTGTGAATAGTGAAAGTGCTTTTTGGATTACTTTATGGAAAGCCACCTTTTGGGGCTTTACTCACAAATATCTCTAGGGATGACATGGAAGGATATGGGCTGCCCACTTGCTTTTACCTTTGTGCCCTTGTGAAGGGCATTTTGGGTATTTCAAGTGTCACCCTGCCCCTTGGGTTTTCCTATAAATAGAGGTGGAGATGCACTCTCCACACTCACTCTTTCTCACATACAAGTGCCATGCATGATCTGGCTTTCTCTCTCCCTCCCAGCGAAATAGTTTCATAGAGCCGAAAGGCTGTCTGGGTTCCGGTGGGAACTAGTTCTGGACGGCGAATCCCTGCCGGATAGATGACACCGTATGTGTGCAACTCTGTAGAGAGATCGTAGTTTCGGTCTTAGTTCGAGACTGCCTCCCGAAGGGCTGTCCGAGTGACTGTCCGAGTTTCGATGGTCCTCCCGAAGGGCTGTCCGTGACACCGTCCGGGGGACTTTCCGAGCGCCTCCCAGAGGGCTGTCCGAGGGTCGGATGAGGGTATACATCCTCGCGGTTGGGAGGTTGTAAATCCTAGCTGCGGGGATCTGCACCGCCGATCGTCATCGACTCTACTTCCGCTGCACTACGTGTCGGTAACGAAAAAGATCGAACCTTGTATGCAGTCTCCATAGTGGTCCTGGGCTGGTGCGTAGGTCGGAAATTTTTGTTTTCTGCTGCGCTACCCAACAGAACAACGACGATCCAGCACCACAGTGAAGACAGACGCACAAGAATCAAAGGAAGAACAAGGGCCACCTGGAGCTCGGCAAAAGGGGCAAGCCATTACCACCTCGCGGATTCCTTGCACCACCGGACAACACCACCGGAACTCCTCCTCCTCACGCACAGAAAGCTACCCCGTAGCAAAAAAAAATATCGTAGGCCGGCGGAGAATGCTATGATCTATTGTTTCTGCGGGTTGGATACGAAAATGGGTGGACGAGGGAAGAGATCGGCGCAGGGGTGGAAGCACCAGAGAGCAACGGGAGAGAGAGGAGGAGCTAGCGAGCAGAGGAGGAAGAAAGGAGTGGCTCGGTCGGCCTTATCCACTTCGGCCGCCCCTCGGCTTACCAGAGGCCGACAGCCCCCCCTCGGCCGGCCGAAGGCCGACAAGCCACTAGTCGGCCCACTGCTGGCCGACAGGCCTCCCCTCGGCCCACTGCTGGCCGACAGGCCACCCTTCGGCCCACCATAGGCCGACGGGGACATATTTTCGGTTTTTTTTGCATTGCGCCATATAGTTTTCAAATTTGCTATAAATTTAGTCATACTTTTGAAAAATATCCAAAAAGGCGACCGACGCCATGTCAGTAGCCAACTCCGGACACTCTAGCAAAAAAGTAAACCAGGCCCCACGCATGGTAAAAACGGTCACCACCCCGCTGCACCACTGTCTCAGGCGTCAGACACGTACCACGGACGAGTAGCTTGCACAGCATGTATCGAGTTGTATACAACATGTATGCCGCCTTTCTCGCTTTTTCAGTCATTACGCGCGCGCATCACAGCGATGAAGCGGGCGGCCGGATAGTTGCGTTCATATGCCGCTGCGTCCAGGACGTCCACTCTCGGAGTATCATGTTACATATGATACTAGTATGATACTATCTTCATAGTGCATAGTATCATAAAGTAGTACTCTAACATGATACGGTATTTACCTATGTTACTCTAACCCTCTCTCTCTTCTTTAATTCCCTGCCACATCAGCATGTTTACTATTCCCATGTACATGATACCACCTAAGTTACCCCCACTATGGCCAGCCTCACGGTGTGTCTCTGAGATCTGAGATGCCTGCCATTGGAAATATAAGGGCATTTTCAAGTTAGACCTTCAAACTGATCGCATATATTTGGACTGGATTGTTTAGATCACAAAAGTCATTTAACACGGGTTTGTATCGGTCCAAAGGATGACTTGAACGTATTTTCTTTCGTAAACCGGAGACAAACATGGAGGGTGGTTGCGGGAGTCCGGACGGCAGACACGTAGGATTTCGACAACCCGGCTCGCCCAAGACCCTTTTCGGACCCCGCACCACCATCCTCCTTATTTCTCTCCTTCCTTTGTTTGTGTTGCCTTCGCCGCCAGACCATCACCCGGCCGCCACGCCACACCACTGTCGGAACTCTACGTCTCCGTCACCTTCAGCATTCCAGCCGGGCTCCACCCCGCTTCTCCTCCGTCGCCGATCAGCCCTTCTCCTCCGACCACCCCACCAGGTACCATCCGCTAGTGCTATACTAACCATGCCCGACAATTGGTGAATGAAATGCCTTCCTTTTTTCTAGCGATGGATTTCGATCTAGAGTACATATACAAGAACTATGTTGAGTCGTTCAACGGCTCATCCGACGAGGAGGACTACACAAATGAGACGGTGATGATGCAGGCGGTCCTTGAAGATGCGGAGCGTGCAGAGGAGCATGCTCTTAATTTCAAGGGTTCGATCAAGGGCCATCGAGTGCTCAACTGCCTAAGGGCGAGCGACCATTTGACACTGATGGCCGACTACTTTGCCCCAGATGCACTCTTCGTTGACCATTTTCGCCGGCGTCTTCGGATGTGCAATATTGTCTTTGATCATTTGTACCATGGTGTCTGGTCCTATGATGACTACTTCATCTTGAAGAGGGACGCCGTGGGAAAGATTGGCTTCTCTGGTTACTAGAAGTGCACGGTCCCTCTCTAGATGCTTGCATATGGCACAACCGCTGATTCGTGTGACGAGTACCTACAAATGTCTAAGAGCACATGCGGAGATGCCATGGTCACACTAATGCAGAAAAGCCTAGCTATGGTGTGGAAAAATGGCCTTGCTGGCATGGACACCCGACGCCACCAACATGGTATCACAGTTAAAAAATAGTGCTGGCGTTGGAGCCTACGCCAGCAGTATTTTATGTTGTACGCCGGCATTATGATGTCTATCTATGGCATCCACATTATTCCAACGCCACAAATACTGAAAAACATTGCAGACGTCGTAGTTGCTCAGCACACCATTACCTCATTTGTAAGCATCGGAAAATTGTTGCCACAGCAGCGGGAAACAACAACATTCGCATGGTAGAATAAGGTAACAAGTAACGACAATTCAAAGAAATTCAAGATAATTATGTAACGTCGTACATAGTGCTTAAATAATTAGTTAAGATAGCTAGTCGAGTTTTAAAGTATGATAACACAGAATCACACACATGTAGCTTATCGAGCTAGTAGTATTGTAGAACCAACATCATAGGTAGCTGACACTATCCTATTTCATATCGGCATAAGGATCATTAACGTATTTCTTCGACGGATCCGCGAGAGACACAGGACTGTCAACATCAAGCCCCTGCTTTCAAAGGCGAGCTTTTATCTCCTCCGGGCCGGTAGGTGTGCCGCCGTTGAAAACCTCGACATTGTCAATGACATCCTTAGTGAGGATGGTAGCAAACTTCACATGGATGCGTCTGAACTCATCTTTGCTATTTCCTGGGCTAATTTCCTCTATTTTCTTCTCCCACGCGACGATGTCTGAGTTCTTTTTAAGGCGTTCTCCCTCCCATATGTACTCCTCCATGTGGTGGACGACGTAGTAGCCGTCCATATCACTATTTTTCGGCTGCTGCATGCAATAAAAGTTAGTTTTGTGACCGAAACGTACCGCTTTAAATTTGTCAAACTTCTGATATCCCTCTCTGATCACTCCTTCCCAGCTGGTATACTCGAAAAGTGCTTCATCCAGGTCCTTCTTGATGCCTCTGTAGTCTTTCTTCACTTTCCTCGTCGAATCCAAGAAATAAGTTTCGGCAAACTTCGGGCTAACAGCGATGAGGACACAATGTTCTCTGCATAAAAAAGTCGAGTTAAGGGTTTTATGTGGAAGCATGCATAACGAGATTGTACAAAATAAGTACATGCAATCTAGCTAGACAAAATGACTTACTTCGGATAGTAGCGCCTAAGAAGGAAGTCTTTGTCCATGTTGGTTATCATGAATTCTGTCAAGATTTCATTGCAATCTTTTTTCTTGCATTCTCTTTTGACAAAATGACTTACTTCGGATAGTAGGGCACGACAACATGTGTATCTATCTCGGGTTTCATTGCAATCTCTTTTCTTGCTGCAGATTTTCAAGAACTCAAATTCTTCGAGAACTTATGGATTGCATGGTTGTTCACCTGATTCCTTGGGTACGATAGGTCATCACACTCGTCGGGAAACTTGAATCTTGCGTGCACCCATCTTATGAAGAGTTCTCATAGATTAGCTTTCTCCATATCCCTTAAATTGGTCTCGTTGATGGAGCAAACTTCTCGAAGGATGACACCTAGGGGTTGCTACTTGTAAACTGTGTCGAGTTTTTCCCCGAAGAGGAGAGGAGATGCAGCACAATAGAGATAAGTATTTCCCTCAGTGAGAACCAAGGTTATCGAACCAATAGGAGAATCACGCAAAAACTCCCACTATCAGCACCTACACACACAGAATCAAACACTTGCACCCAACGCGGGCAAGAGGGTTGTCAAGCCCCTTGAACTTGTTGCTTGCAAGGATTAAATACTAATAGTTGGGTAGATATAAAAATAAAATAAAAGAAAAGAAAATAATGGCAACAATATTTTTGGGGTTTTAGTAATAATATTTGTAAACCCGGGGGCCATAGTTTTCGTTAGAGGCTTGTCTCTCGAAGAAAGCATAGGGTGGGTAGACAAATTACTGTTGGGTAATTAATAGAAAAGTGCATAGTTATGAAATATTTATTCACGACAATGATCATGTATATAGGCATCACGTCCTTAAGCAAGTAGACCGGCTCCTACCTGCATCTACTACTATTACTCCACCCATCGACCGCTATCCAGCATGCATCTAGAGTATTAAGTAAAAACAGAGTAATGCTTGGAGAAAGATGACATGATGTAGACAAAGTAAACTCAATCAATATGAATAAACCCCATCGTTTTATCCTTAATGGCAGCAATGAAATACGTGTTGTGTCCCCTTCTGGCATTGGGATTGAGCATCGCAAGATTGTACCCATCACAACGCACCACTCCCACTAAAGATAAATCAATCTAGTTGGCCAAACCAAACCATTAGATCGGAGAGAAATACGAAGCTATAACAATCATGTATAAAAGAACAGAGATGACTCAAATATTGTTCATGAATAATCTGATCATAAACCCACAATTCACCAGATCCTAACAAACACACCGCAAAAGAGGATTACATCGGATCGATCACCGCGAGAATCGCGGTGAACTTTATGTTGAAGATAAAGAGAGAGAAATCCATCTAGGTACTAGCTATGGACCTGTAGGTCTGTGGTAAACTACTCACACATCACCATGGAAGCAGCAAGGTTGATGTAGAGGACCTTCGTGATCGATCCCCCCCTCTGGCAGGGCACCGGAACAGGGCTCCAGATGGGCACATAGCGGAAAAGAGACTTGCGGCGACGGAAAAAGGGTTTCGGGTGGCTCTCTTGTGTTTTCCCGACTTTAGAAGTTTTATAGAGGCAAAGTTAGGTCAGGAGGAGCCAGGGGGTGGTCCCAAGCCATCAGGGCGCGCCCACCCTCCGGGGCATGCCTTGTTGTCTTGGCACCACCTCGTGTGGCATCTGGTCTCCCTCCAAAGCTTCTAGGTCTTATTTTTATCCAGAAAAAATCATCAAAAAGTTTCGTTGCATTTGGACTTTGTTTGGTACTGATTTCCTGAAAAGTCAAAAACACACAGAAAACAACAACTGGCACTGGGTTAATAGGTTAGTTTCCAAAAATGATATAAAATAGCATATAAATGCATATAAAGTATCTAATAATGATAATATAATAGCATGGAACAATAAAAATTATAGATACGTTGGAGACGTATCAGGACGTTGCCGTAGTGATCAGCGGCTTTCCGCGGACTAACAGGCTCACCAGTTTCTCTAACTCGTGTGACGACAAGCCTGGCCGTGCCGATAGCATTTCGGCTCCTAGGTTTCCGCTGCTTCTTGTATTTTGAAACATGCTCGTCCACCTCCACCTCTTCCTCAGGAGAATACTCGTCTATATCCTCTTCATCAGTGCCCTTATCAGGATTACTCTCTGCACCAGCAGGAACACTTGTGTAGTCACTGTCTCTCACATAGAAGTCATCTGGATTAACCACCTCATAATCTTCCTGGCCCTGTGCGTCAGTAAATGCAGCTCTGTCGTTGCCGAATGTGTCCAAGAAGAGCCCACGCCGTTCGCTTGATTGGACATCTACAAAAACAAATAGGACATATAATTATTAATTCATATACAAAATACAAAATTTCGGCATGACCTTTGCTAAAAATAGGACATATTGGTTGCCAGAAATTTGACGAAACAAAAATTAATCAACGTTTCGCTAAAACATTGGCAACCTATGCATTCCGTGGAAACAATACAAGCAACAAATATTCAACCACAATTCATTACATTTCCATCTCGAAAATTCGACCACATATCCATCTAAACAAACTTTCAACCACATTTCCTCAAATACATCTCCGAAACAACTAACAATGTTACAACTACAACTAATTACTCTAAAATGATGTGTAGAAATTCTAACCCATATGTGTATGAACTTAAAAAAAGAATCTCACTTACAGGCGGAATCGAGGTGTTGGCCCCGACAGAGCAGGTGGACGATGGTGGGGGAGGGGGTAAAGAAGTAGCGGCGAGGTCGAGCTGGTTGGGGCCAGCGGCGCGACGGCGGGGGAGGGAGTAAAGGAGCCGCGGCGAGGTCGAGGCGATGTTGGGGGCAACGGCGGCTCGAGCAGCGCGACGACCGGAGGGGCATTATGGGCGGCGACGGGGGAGGGGGTAAAGAAGCTGTGGTGAGGTCGAGGTGGTTGGGGCCGACGACGCGACGACGGGGGAGGGAGTAAAGTAGACGCGGCGAGGTCGAGGCGGGGGGCAATGGCGGCTCGAGCAACGCGGTGACCGAAGGGCGGGTGGGCGACGGTGGATCAAGCGGCAGCGGCATCCAAGGAGCGGAGGGGCGGGTGGGAGGCGTTGACAACAAGGGAAGCGGCGGATGACGACGACGAAGGTGGCGGCGGCGGTGCGAGGAGCGGAGTGTGTGAGCGCACGGAATGAAACTTTTGTTGTGAACATTTCCCTCCAAGTTGACAAAGACAAGGGAAAATAGCTATGGCGTTGGTGATGTCATCAACGCCATAGGTATGTTAGCTATGGCACTTGTGATGTCACCAATGCCATAGCCATTTTCTGTCCAAACGTATAATTTAATTTTTGAAGGTAATACAAATGTAGAATAATAAAATACGGCCAACACAAAATTGTTAGAAGGGGATGATAAGGTCACATACACAAGAAGATTATTATATTAATACTAAAATCTGGTTGAATGCTGCCGAATAATAAATAAAAGATAGATAAAAATCAACTAATACTGCGGCGTTTCTCATTTCTCTCGACAGAAGTTTTTCTTTTGTTTGTGCGGGGGCTCTCAACGGAAGTTTCTGCATCCGATGTGCTTCTGCGTCTTTTCTTACACTTATCTTTCTGAATAACGCCATATTTTTCTTGATAGATGCCAGATTAATCATAATAATCTAGATCTTTCTTCTTCGACAGTTTTTTATCGTTGCGTTCTTCCTTCCCTTTGTATGAAAGGTTTATCGGTTCATGAACCTCCGCACGGCCTTCTTGTCCGTCGAGGTGATTTTCATGTTCTAAAACGTTCTTCACACATCCTTCTAGCTCATCATCATGTACCGTCCCTTCGACTTCGGCATCCACCTCTTTCTCACCATGACTTGTCCACCGTGTGTAACCAGACATGAAATCATATTTCAACAAATGCATCTTCACATGACTAGTAGAAGGGTCAATCAAAACTATGTTCTCGCACTTCTTACATGGACATAATATTTTTGTTTCCTCTTTCGATTCATATCTTTCAACGCAACTTTGAAAAACCCATTTATAGTTCGATCCATATATAGTTCGATCTACAGTGCCTACAAAAAATGGTCAAAAAAACATTTCAGCATATTACCACACACATGCATTTGCTAAAAAAGGGGAACCGAAAATATATTGGGCATTATTACATACCTAAAGGATTATACACACAAAAGTAGTCGTCAATATATATATATATAGCCTAGCTCTCAATGGATCGAAGGCAGAGGCCGCCGGTCTGTCTATATACACACATATATGACACTACCGTCAAGAGATCCCCTATAATTAACCAGGGGCTAGCTATATATATAGAGATGCGAATACTTATGGCGTTCTACCTTTAGGAACGCCACTACAATATCTATGGACCTCACAAAATATACCTATGGCGTGTAATACAAGTTGCACGACACAAATACAGTGCATAGTGCTAGCGTATGAACTTTGGCCACGCCAATAATAACTTGCGCAAGGTGAGAGCGCTGGGGTCCTCATACAAGTGATGCTCGGAAGAATTTGAACGCCACCACTATGTGTGTAGCAATAACGTGGAAATTTAGCCAACACCAGCACTATTTGAAAATATTAGTGCTGGCATTGGAGGGAAATGGCGCGTCACCAACATGAGTTGTGGCTAGCCATTTATCCACTAGTGTCAGGTTTGCAATTGCCTTGGTCGAGGTGTTCGCACCTTAATACCTGATAGAACCAACTGTGGCAGACACCGAAAGGCTCTTGACAATCTCAGAAGCAAGAGGGTGGCCAGGTTTGCTTGAATCTCTTGACTGCATGCATTGGAAATGGAAGAACTGCCCGAAGGTTTTACAAGGGCAATATTAGGGTCATGTTAAGAAGCCCACTGCTAATATCTCAGATATGGCACGCTTTCTTTGACATGTCTGGGTCTCACAATGACATCAATGCATTGGTGCTAAGATGAGGTGCTAAATGCATTAACAAGCTTAGCAACTACTCACCTTAATACATTGATGCTTAGCTTTTGTAGCTAAGCCTTCTTCATTTAATTCTTAACACCTAAACACCTTCACTCATTGGTTGATAGTCATTTTTCATAGGTCCACGCGCTTAACATCGTTCTTCATGGGTCACCATAATGCTCCCTCTCCTTAATTGATTTGCCACATCATTTTTTGTGCCTATGTGATACTCTTAGTACATATATACATCAAACACCGGGAAAGACCTAATGTAGATTACTACTATCACCACTTGTGCCGACCGACGAGCAAACTAGAAGACTTAAACAGTACGCACGAGGTAGGATACTATGACCAAAGCGATTTTGATCGGAGGAACCCGCACTACTACTGCTAACAGTAGTGGAGTAGTCCGACTGTATTAGTGTGTGAGAGCATCTACACCCGGACACAATAAACCCCTCTCATACGCCAGGTGGAAGGCCCCGTCAATGACCGATAAAAAAATCGACCAAGACGTGCGTCTCAAACGGGCCACAAACGCCCGGACTAACCAAAACCCCTCATATCTAGCTCAAATATGGGCGGATATGGGAGGCTTGGATGCATCCGCCACGTCAGACTGATGAAGGGATCTCACACGGAATCGCCCGGAAACCCAACAATCCGACGGGTGTCTCCTCCGGTGGTGGTGTGAACGTCGCGTGACACTGCTCCCGCTCGCCGCCTAAGACAAAAGTCCGGCTATTTAAGTCGGTCGACGTCTCCCAACCCTAACCACATCCACCTCCTCCCTCTCTGCGCCGCCAGCCCGAGCCCATCAACCTCTCTCCCGCTTCGCCGCTCTTCTCACGCCGCCCGGCTTCGTCATGACACGACAAAAGAAGATGACGTATGCTATGCTCACACCGGAGCGCCGGTTCCAGATTCAGGAGGAGATCCGGGCAAGGCAAGCTGCCCGCATCACAGTCGGCCTTCCTCTGGACTCGCCGGAGCCGGAGGAGGAGTCGCACCAACAACCGGTTTCGACGGAGGTGGCGGATCCGGAGGAGGACGAGGCGGAGCAGTCGGAGGATGAGCTGACGTCGGCTGCCGACTTCGGCATGAAGGACGCCATGGATGATTTCACGGTCGCCCTAGCGGCGAAGATGACGGAGCAGCTGGCTATCTTGGAGTCCATTCAAAATGTGGCCTATGTCGAGGCCAACCGACATTTCATCCTGCAGGAACGGGCGGTGACCGGCGCGCTTTTTACCGAACTTGCTGCGGAGGGGGAGACGGAGGACGAGGCGGAGCAGCCAAATGAGCATCAGGAGTTAGAGTTGCGAGTGCCGCCCATGTATCCGGAGCCGGACACAGAGATAGTGGACATCTAAGACGAGGATTAGGTTAATCTATGTGGGATTTAATCATTTGCATGTTTTGTATGAATTTAATAAAGTTTCAAATATGAGGTATTCGAATGCAGAGGAGTAAATTTGAGGTGTGACCGGATACTGCCCGCGAATGCACCTGCGTTTGAGGGCCAGGATTTGATGTCCGTGGCTGTAGATGCTGTGAGCGGTGAAGAAATCCATTCGTACAAATCAAAGAGTTTCAAAGGAATTTTTCTTTAATAATCATATCCTACAAACCAGAGAAGACTTCAATGTTTAAGTTTAGGACAGACGTGTGGAACGAAGCACTTCCGTCCTGACGTTTTTTGATGACAAGTTTAGTTATCCGAAAATAGTATTTTTAGTTATGAAGCATAACAACTTTTTGTATGGATGACAAATTTTAATTTTGTATGATTTGTTTATTAAAATGGCAACTTTAATGTAAAAACACCGGGACGGTACATCGTGTCACACGTGCCACACTTATCTTTTTTTTAAGGATAAATTACGCTGCTTTATTTAAACGAAGTCTGGGATCTCCTCAGAGACCACCTGTAAAACAAAGTCTGGTGGCACCATGAGCCACAACCTACAAAGTTTATCACCAACACCTACTTTAGCTAATTTATGCGCAGCGTTGTTTGCAGACCGACGCACCCACGAGACCTTCACATCGGTGAAACCATGCAGCAACCGCTTAATCTCCTCAACACATGGCCCTGCTGCCGAAAGATTCTTGCTGGAGTCAGCAAGCAAGCTTACCACCGCCTTGCTGTCCGTCTCAAGATGTAGCCTCCTGACATTGATCTCGCCAGCTAGCTCCACCGCACGCTTGCACGCCAGCAGCTCCGCCGTCTCAGCATCCACGGCCCTGTCGATGAAGGAGCAAGCCGCGGCCCGGAAGTCCCCATGATGGCCGCGAAGGATAACGCCCGCCCCTCCACGATTGTCGCTCTTGGACACAGCACCGTCAGAATTGGCCTTGATCCACCCCTGCTCCGGCGGCTCCCATCTCTGCACCACCGGCGTGCTCGCCGCATGGGCTTTCCTCTCATGCACCGCTGCCCACTCCGCCATATAGGAGACCACCGAGCATGCGATATCCCGTGCATCAGTGATCTTCTTCCCGTCTTTGGCCTCGTTCCTAGCAAGCCAAAGACCGTACGTGGCATGTACCATTGCCTCTCGCTCATCATGCGTGGCATCCGCGAACCAGCCCAGCAACCAAGAGGCCAGAGCAGTTGAGGAGTTAGCCGAACACGGTGGGATCGCCACCGCAACTCCTTTCTCCGACCGCATCACCTTCCAGAAAAGTTGGGAATGAGGGCACTCCCAGAACCGGTGAAGCAAGGTTTCCTCCCGTCCACACGCCGTGCAGAAGACGCCATTTTTGATCTTTCTTCGAAATAACTCAGTCCCCACAGCTAGACCATTCCTCATAATGCGCCATATATGAATCTTCGCCTTATTCGGGGCGTTGGTACCCCACAGAGATAGCCATCCTTGATGAATCTGAACTGAGGATGAGGGCTCCGGCCGTCCGGACCTCACCCGCTTCATCGACATCCTCAGGTGGTAGGCGGACCTCACTGTAAACTGCCCAGACTTAGTATAGTTCCAAGCCTGGTAATCATCCATTCCGGGTCCGCCAACACTAATCCTCTTGATATCTTTGACATCACTTGGGGTGAACATGTTCTGCAGCTTCCCCTCGTCCCAAGCCTTGCCACACGGTGTTAGAAAGTCAGCCACCTTCGTAATGCCGTGCACGTAAACCTGCCCAAGTGGGCGCATACTCCCCTCCCTGGGAATCCAATTCGCATGGTGGATATGGACCTTGCTGCCATCCCCAATGCGCCAAATGGTGCCCTCCTGTAACAGATCACGACCATGTAATATGCTCCTGAATGTGTATGATGCCCCACTCGGGCAAGTTGTAGTCATGATGCTCTCCTCGTTGAAGTATCGTGCCTTGAGCACCCTAGCACATAGAGACGTCGGCACCTGCAAAATCCTCCAAGCCTGTTTAGCTAGCAAAGCTTGATTGAAGGGCCCCGGGTCTCTGAACCCTAGCCCGCCATCCTTTTTTGCCATACACATTTTGTCCCACGCAACCCAATGCACCTTCCGTTCACCATTCGCTGCACCCCACCAGAATTTCGAGGAGATCGAAGTCAGGTTCCGGCACATCTTCTTTGTGAGTTGAGAGCAGCTCATGGTGTACGTTGGTGTTGCTTGGAGATTAGATTTCACAAGCACCTCTCTAGCAGCCTTAGACAAGCCTTGGCCCTTCCATCCTGAGACCTTTCCTTTAGACTGTTTTGTCACATGTCTAAAAGACCCATCCTTTGAGCGCCCAACTACTGTTGGGAGGCCCAAGTACCTCTCCCCAAGAGCTTCCGTATTAATACCAATGGTCTCCATGAAGGTTACCTTCTTCTCTTGGGGGCAACCTTTGCCGAAAAAGATCGAGGATTTTTGCAAATTCACTCGCTGGCCCGAAGCCACTTCATACCTCCTCAGGATTTCCTTTAGTGCGCCTAAGCTCTGCTCGGACCCTTCCAAGAACACAATGCTATCATCTGCAAACAACAGGTGCGTGACGTGCGGGCCAGTGCTTCCAAACGTAACACCCTTAATGCTGCTGTCCTCTTGAGCCTGTCTCAACAACGCCGAGAAACCCTCCACACAAAATAAAAATAGATAAGGAGAGAGGGGGTCACCCTGCCGTAGCCCTCTGGAAGGTAGAAAGCTCCTCGAGAAGCCACCATTTAGCTTGACAGAGAAGCTAGCGGAGGTTACACAACGCATCACCATGGAGATCCACTCCTGCGCAAACCCGAACTTGTTCAACATTTGTTCCAGGAAGATCCATTCCACTCGGTCATATGCCTTCATCATATCCAGCTTAACAGCACACAGGGGTTTCTTCCTCTTCCTTGTACGTATCGCATGCACACACTCATATGCTACAATGACATTATCCGTGATAAGTCGTCCAGGCACAAAGGCACTTTGTTCCTCAGAGATTAGTACGGGGAGAATTCCTTTTAGCCTATTCGCCAACACCTTGGAAGCAATTTTGTATAGGACGTTACAAAGGCTAATCGGCCGAAACTGAGCAAGCAACTCCAGTGAGTTTACTTTGGGTATCATCACAATGACCGTAGCATTAAAATTGTCCGGCGCCGTCCCCCCCTCAAGAAAGCACCGAATAGCCCCGCAGACATCATCCTTCAACAACGGCCAGTGCCGTTGATAGAACATTGCAGGAAGGCCGTCCGGTCCCGGAGATTTCGTCGGGCCCATCTGAAACAGGGCAACCTCAATCTCCTCATCCGTGATCGCTGCCGTGAGATTCCCGTTCATAGCCGCCGTTACAGCCGGATCTATACAATCCAGCAGGAGATGCGCATCAGTAGAACCCTCCGACATGAACAGGCGCTCATAAAATGACGCCGCCAGCTCACGCATTCCCTCATCCGTCGTGCATCTAGATCCATCCTCCCTCAACAACGCCTTCACCGTATTCTTCCTCTTTCTGTGCGAGCATCGGTTCTGAAAATACTTCGTGTTCTGATCGCCGGCCTGCAGCCAGTTCACACAGGAACGTTGTCTGTACATTATTTCTTCGCGTTCAAAGATCTCTCTCAGCTGCTCCTCAACATCCCTGACCTCCTGAGAGTGTCCCGACCCAGTGGCCATCACTCTGAGCTTCGCAGCCTGTAGCTGTTTCTTCAGGTGAGTAATCTGTCGTCGGATCGAGCCACACTTATCATTTGCTTAAGTTTAAGTTATGTGTGTGTGGTTCGTCATGAGCGTCCTTTTCGGATTTGGGTCGTGCGCCGGAGCTAAAGGTGCTCTGAGAATGCGCCGGACCGTGCAGCAGGGGGGCGCGTCGTCGTCGATCGGACGTGCGGCGAGTCGAACACCATCCAACTCTACTCCATCACGTTTGATCTACGACCCATGGGGTGGAAGAGTAGTAGATTACCGAACCGTAGACGGTAGTGCTACCTGCTTAGCTAGATCGGTATGCATGATGATCACGTGTTTCTCTTTCTTGGAAGATGCGTACTTGCACGCACAAATGACACAGGGGTGCCACCGTCCCAACGCTCGGGTGTAGGAGCCCATGCCACACACACCGATCAGGGTCAATGGCGTGTGTGCATCGGTGCATGGACGTACTTTGCCCTGCCAATTAATCCGGCACGTACCATCGAGACCGATGAGAGCCTGTGGCAACCTGTTTGTTCAGGGATTCTTGACTCACCCGGAGAGCTTCACAGGAAAAAGGAAAAAGGAGCAAGATTCGGTTCAGTCCGATCTAAACGTGTCGTGCGTGTGCTGCCTTCTCTACGCAAAACGTGTCTCTATGAGCTCCACAAACCACATCTCCTTCGTTTTTCTGGTCTTAGGGCATCTTCAATGCTACCCATAAATTTGTCCGAGAAAATCAGTCTACAAATACGGATGGGGAAACCGGTCATTTAATGCTAGCTGCATATGTCCTCAGTAAACAACAACAATATTTTGCTAAATATCTAGCACGGTCATCAGTACCTTCCATAAACATGTATATATGCACTAACGTCAGCACTTAAGAGAAAAAAAAAAAAGAGAAGGCAACCTTCCGACATTCACATTGTGTTGGAGATGCCCTTGCAAATGGCGGAAGATAAAAGTGCATGCAAAGTAAATTAAGCAAACTGAAAGGCACTAAACCATGCATTTGTTGGCGGAAGGTATGCAAAGGGAACGATGGAGAACACTTGAAGGAAAGAAAAAAAGTTAAACAATTGTATGATAGTCTGTCTAATAGCCTTTCGCCAAACCCCTTCAGCTTTCGTCTAACAACAAAAGGATTAGCAGCGGCGTTCCGTCTTCCGGATCGAGAGAGGCTACGTGGTGACTTTTAATTTGCCAGGCAGATGTCCAGACTTTCGCAAAGCGTCTAACGTTTGTCTCGATTTTACAAAAAAAAAACATCCAAACCGCTCGACGGACCGATATAGACCTGCGTTGGATGACAAATTCCGTCCGGACAGTGCGATCCGGACGGATGCGCGGTTTGAGGATCCGCCTTGGAGATGCCCTTATTGCATCCCCTCTCTTCTTCTCAAGCACACATCTGCAACGGCCATGGCTAGGGGTAGCTCGCGCGTGTGCATGCACTGTGCTACAGGGGCGCGGACGCGACTGGGGCGCACACGCGCTACGTGGAGGGGCCGTCCTGAGCTTGAGCTTCTCCATGGCTATGGCCAGTGGCGGCGCCAGGTTCAGGCAAAGGCCCAGGCCCACTAGTAGAAAACAGGCCTTCCGTTTCAACCTTTAGTCCCGGTTTGGCTTTGGACCGGGACTAATGTGTCCATTAGTCCCGGTTCCAACGGCTAGGAGCGGTCGGGGTGTATGGGCCCCATTAGTCCCGGTTCATTCTAGACCTATAGTCCCGGTTTGTATCACAAACCGGGACTAAAGGGGTGGTGGCAGGCTGGTGTCAGCCTGGGGCCCCCACGAGCCCTTTTAGTCCCGGTTTGTGATACAAACCGGGACTATAGGTGGACCTTTAACGAACTGGGACTAAAGCTTTCCCTATATAAACCCTTCGTCTAGCCCGACTCCATTTCTCTGTTTTCACCATTCGAATTCCCTCTTTGTTCTTCCCCTAGCTCGAGCTCCTCCCTCCACTTTTGCCAAGATTTGTCAAGATTTGAGGCACCCCAATCCATCCAAGTGTCCACAAAGGTTAGCAACTTTGTCCTTTCATCGCTTATTGCTAGATCAGCTCGTGCAGTGCTTTATAAGTATAGTGATTTGTGGGTTTTAGTTTGGGTGTAATTATGTGGTAGTTTTTTAGATTTATATGCAATTTGAGCTCAAATTAACTTCTTAGTTTGCATATGTGTAGGTGGGGTTTACTTACTGTGCCTTCCCGTCCCCGTCCTAACCACCGTCGATCGCCCGCACCGTCCCGTCGCCGGCACCACCTTGGTGAGCCTCTTCTTGTGTTCTTATCATTTTTATTAAAAAAATCGTATTTGTATGATTTAGATAGTTACTTGCATAATTTTCTTACTTGTATGATTGTTGTTATATATAGTGCCATGGTTATGATATCCGTGCCCGTCGGCCCTCGTCCGGTTTACGATTCGGATGTGGTATATTCTCTTTTATAACTATTTGTTGCATTTCGTGTTAATGACAATTATGCCCATCAAGTTGACATAGATATTTTTATCTAGGAGGTAGTTGAACCGGAAATGCCAACCGACCCTATTGTCGAGAAGTTAAATTTAGTTGAAAAAGAAAACGAGGATTTGAAAGGAAAATTGAAAAGAGTTGAAGAAGAGAAGATGAAATTGGATTTGTACGTTGCCGATGTCATTGATGATCACAAGATCAAGATGGATGCAATGCGCTTGAAGATTAGAAAGATTAGAAAATATGCCATTAATAAAGAGGCTTGGTATCATTATGCTGTTGGATCAATTGCTACCTTAGTTGTGATTTTGATCGCATTTGTTGTTGCATTTAAATGTTTTATCTAGATAGTTGTATGTTGTTTTATGAGAAAATAAGTGTGTATGAACTTTATGCATGAACTTGTATTAATTTGGTCTTTTCGGTGTTGTGTAATGAAGATGAACCGGCAATGGATGTACGATGACCGACGCTCTCCCCAGTTCATTAATGGCGTGCAGAGTTTTTTGCGTGCGGCTAAGGCAAACAAGCGGGATGGTTTTATGTGTTGTCCATGTGGTGTGTGTAAGAATGATAAGATTTACTCTAGCTCAAAACAGATTCACGTCCACCTGTTTACGTCCGGTTTCATGTCCGGCTATAATTGTTGGACCAAGCACGGAGAAAGAGGGGTTCTAATGGAAGAGAATGAAGAAGAAGAGGATGACGACAACTATCCTGGGTGTCCTGAATATGATGGTACTACAATGGGGGAAGAGAATGAAGAAGAAGAAGCTGATGCATCAGATGAGCCCGCTGATGATCTTGGTCGGGCCATTGCTGATGCAAAGAGAAACTGCGAAAGTGAAAAGGAGAAGTTGAAGTTGCAGCGCATATTAGAGGATCACAAAAAAGGGTTGTACCCAAATTGCGAAGATGACAACACAAAGCTCGGTACCACACTGGAATTGCTGCAATGAAAGGCAGAGAATGGTGTATCTGACAAGGCATTTGAAAAGTTGCTGAAAATAATGAAGAATAAGCTTCCAAAGGACAACGAATTGCCCGACAGTACATACGAAGCAAAGAAGGTTGTCTGCCCTCTAGGATTGGAGGTGCAGAAGATACATGCATGCCCTAATGAATGCATCCTCTACCGCGGTGAGTACGAGAATTTGAATGCATGCCCGGTATTTAATGCATTGCGATATAAGATCGGTCGCGATGACCCTGGTGATAATGTTCAGGGCGAGCGCCCCAGGAAGAGGATTCCTGCCAAGGTGATGTGGTATGCTCCTATAATACCACGGTTGAAACGTTTGTTCCAAAACAAAGAGCATGCCAAGTCGTTGCGATGGCACAAAGAAGACCGTAAGAAAGACGGGAAGTTGAGAGTACCCGCTGATGGGTCGCAGTGGAGAAAAATTGAGAGAGAGTGGCCGGACTTTGCAGATGACCCAAGGAACTTATGGTTTGGTTTAAGTGCAGATGGCATTAATCCATTTGGGGAGCAGAGCAGCAAGCATAGCACATGGCATGTGACTCTATGTATCTATAACCTTCCTCCTTGGTTGTGCATGAAGCGGAAGTTCATTATGATGCCAGTGCTCATCCAAGGCCCTAAGCAACCCGGCAACGACATTGATGTGTACCTAAGGCCATTAGTTGATGAACTTTTACAGTTGTGGAATAAAAAAGGTGTACGTATGTGGGATGAGCACAAATAGCAGGAATTTGACCTGCGAGCGTTGCTATTTGTAACCATCAATGATTGGCCTGCTCTTAGTAACCTTTCGGGACAGACAAACAAGGGATACCATGCATGCACGCACTGTTTAGATGAGACTGAAAGTATATATTTGGACAAATGCAAGAAGAATGTGTACCTGGGACATCGTCGATTTCTTCCGACCAAGCATGCCTTAAGAAAGAAAGGCAAGCATTTCAAAGGTGAGGCAGATCACCGGAAGAAGCCCGTCCTCCGTACTGGTGATGACATGCTTGATATGGTCAAGGATTTACAAGTAATATTTGGAAAGGGTCCTGGCGGACAATCTGTTCCGACTGACGCTGAGGGACGCGCACCCATGTGGAAGAAGAAATCTATATTTTGGGAGCTAGAATATTGGAAAGTCCTAGAGGTCCGCTCTGCAATCGACGTGATGCACGTGACGAAGAACTTTGCGTGAACCTGCTAGGCTTCCAGGGCGTGTATGGGAAGACAAAAGATACACCAGAGGCACGTGAGGACCAACAACGTGTGCACGAAAACGATGGCATGCATCCAAAGAAGTATCAAGGTCCTGCCAGCTACGCTCTTACCAAAGCAGAGAAGGAAATCTTCTTTGAATGCCTGCTCAGTATGAAGGTCCCGTCTGGCTTCTTGTCGAATATAAAGGGAATAATAAATATGGCAGAGAAAAAATTCCAGAACCTAAAGCCTCATGACTGCCACGTGATCATGACGCAATTGCTTCCGGTTGCGTTGAGGGGGCTTCTACCAGAAAATGTTCGATTATCCGTTGTGAAGCTATGTTCATTCCTCAATGCAATTTCTCAGAAGGTAATCGATCCGGAAATCCTACCAAGCTTACAGAATGATTTGGTCCAATGTCTTGTCAGTTTCGAGTTGGTGTTCCCACCATCCTTCTTCAATATTATGACGCACGTCCTAGTTCACCTAGTCGAAGAGATTGCCATTCTGGGTCCTGTATTTCTACCCAATATGTTCCCCCTTGAGAGGTTCATGGGAGTCTTAAAGAAATATGTTCGTAACCATGCTAGGCCAGAAGGAAGCATCTCCAAGGGCCATGAAACAGATGTTGGGTAACGCAGCAGAAAACAAAAAATTCCGACCTACGCACCAGCCCAGGACCACTATGGAGACTGCATACAAGGTTTGATCTTTTCGTTACCAACTCGTAGCGCAGCGGAAGTAGAGTCGATGACGATCGGTAGTGCAGATCCCCGCAGCTAGGATTTACAACCTCCCAACCGCGAGGATGTAAACCCTCATCCGCCCCTCGGACAGCCCTCCGGGAGGCGGTCGGACAGTCCCCCGAACGGTGTCACGGACAGCCCTTCGGGAGGACCATCGAAACTCGGACAGTCACTCGGACAGCCCTTCGGGAGGACCTTCAAAACTCGGACAGTCACTCGGACAGCCCTTCGGGAGGCACTCTCGAACTAAGACCGAAACTACGATCTCTCTACAGAGTTGCACACATACGGTGTCATCTATCCGGCAGGGCTTCGCCGTCCTGAACTAGTTCCCACCGGAACCCAGATAGCCTTTCGGCTCTACGAAACTATTTCGCTAGGAGGGAGAGAGAAGCGAGATAACATTAGATGGCATGTGTATGTGAGAAAGAGTGAGTGTGGAGAGTGCATCTCCACCTCTATTTATAGGAAAACCCAAGGGGTAGGGTGACACTTGAAATACCCAAAATGCCATTCACAAGGGCACAAAGGTAAAAGCAAGTGGGCAGCCCTTATCCTTCCATGTCATCCCTAAAGATATTTGTGAGTAAAGCCCCAAAAGGTGGCTTTCCATAAAGTAATCCAAAAAGCATTTTCACTATTCACGACGACATATTTCAGCGTCCGTTCGAACTGAAAATATTCATGTGGGCTTAGAACATTTCCAGTACCCACTAAAATAATTTTCAACGCGATCCGAAACAACTCCGGTTTAGTGATTTTCATCTGCGAAAAGCATCTGAAGCGGTTCCGGCAGCTCCGGAACATTTCCGGTTTTCATCCCGGAAAATTCCAGAAAGTTTCCAGAACGATTTTGGCACCCTCCAAGAATTATCAGGCATGTGCCGAAACCAATTTGACTTTTATGGTGTACTCCGAAACAACTTTTCGGTTTAGTGATTTTCATCTGTGAAAGCAACTAAAGCGGTTCCGGCAGTCCGGAACATTTCCGGTTTTTGTCTCTGAAAAATCTCAGAAGTTACCGGAACAATTCTGGTACCTTCCAATAATTTCCAGGCATGTGCTGAAACCAATTTGACTTTATGGTACACTCCGAAACAAATTTTCGGTTTTACCGAAACTCTTCCGGTGTTCTCTCTCCGCAACTCTTCCGTTGTCTCCGAAACTTTTTCGGTGAATTTCTATCAGACTCCCTGTCTAGTATTCAACAGATAGATGACCCTGAAGCGTGTGACCCTATAGGTTCGGTGAAGCATAGACATGACCCGGAACCCCTTCCGATCAATGATCAACATCGGAGCCGTGGACACCCATATTGACCCCTATACCCACACGAATGAATATTCGAGTGAACCTCCAGTTGCCGTGTGCTATTCCTGTTGCTTCGCGATATGTTACAAATACCCGAGGTGAGACATGTTGGCATCCCCGTGGATCAACAACTTGTCCACTATGCCAGTTACCTCGTTACCGGTATTGTTCTCTTTTCTCGTTCCCGTGTTCCGGCATCCCCGTGATCAAATCACAAAGTGTCTGGCCAGACGATGATGGATACCGTAACACCGAGAGGGCCCAGAGATATCTCTCCATCGTCGGAGGAGCAAATCCCAATCTTGAGCTATCAAGTTACTTGACATACTTTCCCATGAACCCGTAAGCTGCCGTAATAGCCATCCAGTAACGGATGACGTTTAACAAACCCCAAAGTTCTTGAAGCAAGCATGAAGAAACTCGATACTCTCATGGTCTAAGGAATCATGCAAACGTAAACCATCTCTATGTTATTAACCATTAACTTGTGACGAATGAATCTCATAGCATAACATCAATTCGGGTCGATTCAACACAAATGTTCTTCTAACATTGTGCCCTCAAAATTGCCGGCATAGCCATGCCCATGATCAGGAAAATAGGATCATCATGCAATACTTGAGCCAGTCTTAGAGGCCAGACTAGGAATACATTTTACCGTTTATTATTCCACACGTGCATATGAGTCTTCCTCCGAGCCTCGTGGTTATTGCAGACTCGAGAACCATAGCAGTTATAGCATGGAACATAAACCTAATTATGAACAGGGAGATAATCAATAACATTTATTATTGCCTCTAGGGCATATCTCCTACAGACTCCCACTTGCACTAGAGTCAATAATCTAGTCAATGCTAATGCACTTTACACCTATGGCATACTGGTGTAAAATATGCTTCGCTTGTGGTATAGCCTGATGTCCAACGGATCTGACAACTTCAGCTCCGTGTGTAACTTTGCATATCCTTGCATTTTCACGCTTTCACAAAATTCATATTTTGTGTGGATTTGGCTTTGCATATGTGTGAATCATTGGTCGAAACCTGATTCCTCAGACTGAGCTATGGAGCAACTATCTGCAATAGTGTCCTATAGACCAAAGCCATCTTGGAACCATACTAAGTTCATGAATGAACTATATGATTCAACAACTTCTTTGTCGCTTCTAAAGCGTCAACATACTTAGCCTTTGTTATAGAATTCGCCACAGTAACCTGTTAAGAACAATTCCAACTTACCGTGCCACCATATTGTGTGTTACACAAAACCCTCAAATTAAATCGAAAATCGCATGGAGAAATGGTGAAGACAGTATCGATGTAACCTTTTACAACGAACTCTTCATGATCTCTGCTTGCGAGAAAACATGTCATCAGTGCTACTTTAGTACTCAATGACCCTTTTTCACTGTTGTCCCATGATTAGTGCTTTTGATCACTTTGGTATCTATACTCGCAACAACTTTGGAATATTGGACATATCTGGTTGTTTTTACATACCATGGAATACATGATTAATCCAAACACAAGAGTGTGTGGAATCTCCATCATGTATTTTACTCATCAGTGTTTTGGAACACCGAGTCTTGCAAAAATTCTTTCCATGTGACTTTCGGCAAGAATCACTCCTTGGCGTTTTAAATGCTAAAAAGTTTTAGCATCTTGTCAATATGTATTCATTGCTTAGCCCCATTAGGTAAATCTATCTCCATAGATCATCATGCCTAATATTGAGGCTATTTAGCCTAAGCACTTCATCGAAAAACTATTTTCAAATGAAGTCCTTATTCGTGTCAAGAAATTTATTTCCAATTAACAATGTGTCAAGTACACACGGTTTTTAGAAATATTATTATGCTCCCACTTACTTTCTTGAATCACAAGCATCTTCGATACCCATTTGATGAAGTCAAACCACTTTGACCATTCCATCAAAAACGAAGATTCCAACTCCACTTTGCTCTCTTCTGTCCATCGCTGGAACTCTGAAGTTTGCATACTTACTAGCATCCTCTGGATCGACAAATTACTTTGGACTGTATCACATACAACTCCTAGGTTTCATTTCCATCAGATGGAAATCCTTTTGTCATCCATGTTTTATATCTCATGATTGAAATATGTATTAATTGCTAGTTTAACCCGAACCGACTTCAAGCATCGCTACGGTGAGACAATCTTATCGTAGTCAACTCCTTGAACTTGTTATTGAAACAAGTCAAGCTTTATGGATAAAACATTTTATTCGTATCAGTTTTTAGTTCCATAAATATTCGTTAGACTCTAAGTCTTCCAAAAGGTGTATCAAGATTTTAATCTCGAATCACTTATATGGAAACTATCTCGGATTGTATTGGCATTTAGCCAATTCCGGAGTCAGGGCCCATCACCGCTTCCTTATGTATCGTAGGTATACTGTTGTCTAACAACAATATCTCGTTTGCACACCTGAGAGGTTTGCACGAGCCTTGCCTACGTGGTTCAGCTGCAAGTTCGACCGAAGTCCATACATTTTATTGTAGAGACTTCCGTATCAGTCGCAGTAGGAAACTCCGGAATCACTTCCAAGGTTTCTTTCCTCTGATCTGATGACGAAGATACTGGTTATCTCGTCGAGTTGCACTGTCCTCCCACTCACCTTTTGTAAGAACTATTCTCTTTAAAAGCATACCGTTTTGTGGCAAAATCCTTTGCCTCGGTATAGTGGTGGGGGAATACCCAATGACTTGGGATAACCTACAAAGTAGCACTTGTCTGATTTGGAATAGGTTTGTAACCTTTTACACAAGCCCCATATTCCAAATGTTAAGAAAAGATATAACATGGTTGGGCTTACCATACCATGGCGTCATTTCAACAGACCTGATGGAGCTCTTTTCAGTGTAAAAGCCGCAGTCTCTAAAGCATCACCTTTTAAAAGGGGTAATGGCAAATTTATTTATGTCATCTTTGATCTTACCATGTCATAAATAGTTCGATTACATCTTCACGGACTTTCCACTTGCAGTTGTGTTCTGGGAGGTGCAAGTTATGAAACCCCTTTCACAACTCATCAGACATTCGCTAAACTTGTAACTCAAATATTCCTTTCTGCAATTGAATTGTAGAAACATAATTTTCTTGTTACAATATTTTCTTCTTCATTTTGAAAACCTTTCGAATGATTTCAAAAGATCCAGACTCCACGTCTCATCAAGTAAATATCCATATATCTACTTGAGTCATTTCTGAAGATAGATAAATCCACTACTTGCAACAACATTTATTGGACTACACACATCATAATGTATGATCACCAATATGTTCTATGCTCGTTCCTTATGGCCTGTGAACGGTATTTCAGTCACTTCACTTTTCAGAGGAAAGTTGCAAGTGTCAGATGATTCAAAATCAAACGACTTCAAAATCCATCATAATGGAATTTTCCATGCGGGTTTCTCCAATGTGACCAAATGCAGTGCCACACTTGTGTGGTATTCTTTTAGTCTTGTGACATTTAGCGTCAGTGTTATGGATGTATCATATTTCCATCAATATTCATAACATACATCCCATCTAGGATGGAAGCATGTCCCTTCATGTTATTCATAATACTGAACAACAATTGTTGTTTTTATGAACAACTCTTTTGCAACAAACATTGTGCAATGGGCTAGAGTGTATGAAACTCTAAAATGAATTATGAATGTAAACACAGAGGTAATATATTAATATCATTATTCATAACATACATCTCATTCATAATGAAAGTATAGCCCTTATGTTATTCATAACACCGAACATCAAAAGTTCTCTTATGAACAACCTTCTTGCAAGATACCTTATGCAAAGGGCTGGAGCGTGAAACTCCAAAAGAATTATGAAAATAAATACATAGGTAATACACCGATGGAAGGTATAGTAACATTTACTATGTTCCCTGTGTGTATCTTAACCTCATTCCTGGCTAGTCTTTCAGGCCATAGTAGTTCTTACATCGAGTTGCAATAGAATGCAATCAAGCGGGTATCTTTGTGATCAACTCACAATACCCAAGAATTAGTGATCAACATGTTTAACCATAATTCCCAAGAACTATATCTTTAACCAGCCTTCTATACATCAAAAACTTGTATGACATTCATACATGAGCTGGATATTCCAGTCTTCTTTCTTTCTGCCTTCATACTCCTAACAGTTTAACTTTCAGTATTTCTCCTACTCTCAGAAGAAGCACCCAACTTAAGAGTGGCGTTAGCCTTGGACTTCCTAGGCGTGAAAGTCTTACTAACACCCTTCGGACACTTCCTTTCTCTTTAAGTTGTTGTTTTATTCACCTTTCATCATATGACAGGCGTTCTCCTGGATCCCTCTCTTATCAGTCTAATGCATAGTAAACTCCTTTAATAATAGTTTGCAAACAAACATTGCTTTGGATATCTCATATCTTTTAGCCTTTGTCTTTCTCTGAAAATGATTTTCAGATTCCATGAATATCACATAACTATCCAAACTTTCGAAGTTCGGGTCTCATGGAAGCAAACATATTGCACTTTGACTGAAAAGGAATTCTAGCTTTTGGATCGAAGGACGAGAGTCACATGATCCATAGCATTAGCGGGAGAATACCGAAAGCATGCGATAGGACAAAGTCCTTCTCGGCACTCTTGAGGACAATCCTCACATTACGTTACCAACCGTAAAGTTTTAACCAGATATTTAACAGCTTATTTAATTTTAATTGGGAAGGTAGAAACGCGAGCCATTATTCTACAACTATTATGCAAATAACACTTAGACAGTGTTCATAATTAATTGCACTGAGAATTAAACAAGTTAATTCTACAGTGCGCTCCCACTCAAATCAATATCTCTCATAATTGATTGTGAGTGATACAAGATCCACATTTCAATTCAACGCCATTGATGTGGACATCACTGATGACGAGAATTTCAATTGGTGGGCAAACATGCCGATCACATCTCTATGTGACTCCTGTTCATCTTTCGATGGGCGTGTTCCAAGCTCAGGACGATCAAGCCAGAATGTCAAGACAACCAAGTGATCTCGCTGCGAGGTCTGACCTCACCCGCCTCACACTTCTCTAATCGTTCGTACCCATGTGGACATGGCGCACCCCGAAAAGTTAGATGCCGTGACGGTGCTACACTTGGGAGAACACTAACTACTTGATATTTTTGTGAGAGATCACCCTAATAAAAAGCGAGTACCGCGCAATCAAGAAGGGTGCGTCATAAGGGATAAACATCTCAGGCAATTCATAATAGCATGATATGGTATAGCCCTTTCTGACGGAGAAGTCTTGTATTTCTTCGTCTTCGGCATTCGCGTCGGTGTACACCTTCGCGAAGATTGCCACCACCTTGTCGATGCACCAGATAATATTGCTATCTCTATAGCTAATAAAATAAGTGCATTACATAAGGTTGACACGCAGGTCATTAAAGTGCAATCATATGGCTCCAGCCATCATGCCGAATCATGACACGCAGGTCATGTTAATCAAACTACATCATATAGTCATCTCATACATAATCAAATTAATATGAGCACTGCTATACCACATCATATGCACATGCAAACCATCCTGCAAAACCAAGTTAGACGCCTCTAATCGGTTCATGCAAAAACTTGTTTTACGTGGCTTCTAAGGTTTCGAAACAAACCGAAGCTACCAACGTCCATCATCAAGCATGATAATCCAAGTTGCTAGATTAACATTGCGGGGGTGTATGAAACACGAGATAATAAAATCTCGAGCCCCATACTAAACTTCGTCATACGCGTGACCCCCGTGCAGATCATATCTGCATTGCCCTTTCATCTGCGAAACATCCATCTTTCTTTAACTATGGTGGAACCCAATGAACTGTTAGCACTTCGTTGATCTGTCAATCAGCATACTCAGGAGCAGCATGAAAGGATCGCGGATTGCCAGAACTTTGTGAGATTCCACCATGCCGTCAAGATCAGGACTACGCAAATTCAGGGGAAGCAACAAGAACATCGGGTAACAGATTTCATCTGCTACCCGCACAAATAATTTTCAGTAATAGAACTCATCTACTACCTAATTATATTGTGCAACACCCATACATCTCTATGTATTCTAGATCGCAACCTGCATCTACGCATAACACTGCTCTTGATGCCACTGTTGGGTAACGCAGCAGAAAACAAAAAATTCCGACCTACGCACCAGCCCAGGACCACTATGGAGACTGCATACAAGGTTTGATCTTTTCGTTACCGACTCGTAGCGCAGCGGAAGTAGAGTCGATGACGATTGGCGGTGCAGATCCACGCAGCTAGGATTTACAACCTCCCAACCGCGAGGATGTAAACCCTCATCCGCCCCTCGGACAGCCCTCCGGGAGGCGGTCGAACAGTCCCCCGGACGGTGTCACGGACAGCCCTTCGGGAGGACCATCGAAACTCGGACAGTCACTCGGACAGCCCTTCGGGAGGACCATCAAAACTCGGACAGTCACTCGGACAGCCCTTCGGGAGGCACTCTCGAACTAAGACCGAAACTACGATCTCTCTACAGAGTTGCACACGTATGGTGTCATCTATCCGGCAGGGCTTCGCCGTCCAGAACTAGTTCCCACCGGAACCCAGACAGCCTTTCGGCTCTACGAAACTATTTCGCTGGGAGGGAGAGAGAAGCCAGATAACATCAGATGGCATGTGTATGCGAGAAAGAGTGAGTGTGGAGAGTGCATCTCCACCTCTATTTATAGGAAACCCAAGGGGTAGGGTGACACTTGAAATACCCAAAATGCCCTTCACAAGGGCACAAAGGTAAAAGCAAGTGGGCAGCCCTTATCCTTCCATGTCATCCCTAAAGATATTTGTGAGTAAAGCCCCAAAAGGTGGCTTTCCATAAAGTAATCCAAAAAGCACTTTCACTATTCACGACGACATATTTCAGCGTCCGTTCGAACTGAAAATATTCATGTGGGCTTAGAACATTTCCAGTACCCACTAAAATAATTTTCAACGCGATCCGAAACAATTCCGGTTTAGTGATTTTCATCTGCAAAAAGCATCTGAAGCGGTTCCGGTAGCTCCGGAACATTTCCGGTTTTCATCCCGGAAAATTCCAGAAAGTTTCCAGAACGATTCTGGCACCCTCCAAGAATTATCAGGCATGTGCCGAAACCAATTTGACTTTATGGTGTACTCCAAAACAACTTTCTGGTTTAGTGATTTTCATCTGTGAAAAGCAACTAAAGCGGTTCCGGCAGTCCGGAACATTTCCGGTTTTTGTCTCTGAAAAATCTCAGAAGTTACCGGAACAATTCTGGTACCTTCCAATAATTTCCAGGCATGTGCCGAAACCAATTTGACTTTATGGTACACTCCGAAACAACTTTTCGGTTTTACCGAAACTCTTCCGGTGTTCTCTCTCCGGAACTCTTCCGTTGTCTCCGAAACTTTTTCGGTGAATTTCTCTCAGACTCCCTGTCTAGTATTCAACAGATAGATGACCCTTAAGCGTGTGACCCTATAGGTTCGGTGAAGCATAGACATGAACCGAAACCCCTTCCGATCAATGATCAACATCGGAGCCGTGGACACCCATATTGACCCCTATACCCACACGAATGAATATTCGAGTGAACCTCCAGTTGCCGTGTGCTATTCTTGTTGCTTCGCGATATGTTACAAATACCCGAGGTGAGACATGTTGGCATCCCCGTGGATCAACAACTTGTCCACTATGCCAGTTACCTCGTTACCGGTATTGTTCTCTTTTCTCGTTCCCGTGTTCCGGCATCCCCGTGATCAAATCACAAAGTGGCTGGCCAGACGATGATGGATACCGTAACACCGAGAGGGCCCAGAGATATCTCTCCATCATCGAAGGAGCAAATCCCAATCTTGAGCTATCAAGTTACTTGACATACTTTCCCATGAACCCGTAAGCCGCCATAATAGCCATCCAGTAACGGATGACGTTTAACAAACCCCAAAGTTCATGATGCAAGCATGAAGAAACTCGATACTCTCATGGTCTAAGGAATCATGCAAACGTAAACCATCTCTATGTTATTAACCATTAACTTGTGACGAATGTATCTCATAGCATAACATCAATTCGGGTCGATTCAACACAAATGTTCTTCTAACATTGTGCCCTCAAAATTGCCGGCATAGCCATGCCCATGATCAGGAAAACAGGATCATCATGCAATACTTGAGCCAGTCTTAGAGGCCAGACTAGGAATACATTTTACCGTTTATTATTCCACACGTGCATATGAGTCTTCCTCCGAGCCTCGTGGTTATTGCAGACTCGAGAACCATAGCAGTTATAGCATGGAACATAAACCTAATTATGAAGAGGGAGATAATCAATAACATTTGTTATTGCCTCTAGGGCATATCTCCTACAACAGAGGAGGTTATTGAGTTTTGTGTTGACTTTATTCCTGACATTAAGCCGATTGGTGTTCCTCAATCGCGGCATGAGGGGAGACTGCGTGGAAAAGGCACGCTTGGACCAAAATCAATAATATGTAGGGACGGGCATTCTTGGGCGCAAGCACACTACACAGTTCTATAGAATTCTACCTTGGTGACCCCGTATATCGAGAAACACATGGATATTATACGCTCGAAGAACCCGGAGAAGTCTGACCCCTGGATTCAACGTACACACATTGAGGCTTTCGGCGGTTGGTTGCGAACACATCTCATGAATGGCGACAATGTTGAAGATGACTTGTACTTGTTGGCCAAGAGACCATCTTCGACTATATTGACTTTCCAAGGGTACGAGATAAATGGGAATACATTTTACACGATCGCCCAAGATAAAAAGAGCACCAACCAAAACAGTGATGTCCGCTTTGACGATGCGGCAAACACCAAGAAAAAGGACACATATTATGGTTACATAGAGGAGATATGGGAACTTGACTATGGAGGTGATTTGAAGGTCCCTTTGTTCCGGTGCAAATGGGCCAATCTGACTGGAGGAGGGGTAATGGTAGACCCGCAGTACGAAATGACAACAGTGGATCTCAACAATCTTGGGCACACAGACGAACCATTCGTTCTAGCCAATGATGTGGCACAAGTTTTCTATGTGAAGGACATGTCTACCAAACCGAGAAAAAGGAAAGATAAGAAAGCGGATACATCATATGATGAGCCAAAGCGCCACATAGTTCTTTCTGGGAAAAGAAACATCGTGGGAGTGGAGGACAAGACAGACATGTCAAAAGATTATGAAAAGTTTGATGAAATTCCTCCCTTCGCAGTGAAGACTGACCCAAGCATCCTGTTAAATGATGAAGATTGTCCATGGTTACGGCGCAATAATCAAGGGACACACGCAAAGAAAAAGTTTTATACCCCAAGATCCCACTCTGGGATGTGATTGGCTGCACCGTCATCACTTTTTTTCTCTAGTGAGTAGCCGGGATGGTCCAGTTTTGTACACGAAGTGCATACAGTTTTTGTTGTAACCCTCTCAACTTTTTAGCACATGCTATGTGGGTGAAATGATGATACCATGCCAAGTTTCAACCTTTTCAGAGTTCATTTGTGGTGCTTTTTAATTTCAGGGTCATTTAGCTCAAAACAATTCATTAAATGGATGAAAAATAGCAAATGAAGTTAGAAAGGGTTGAAATTTGAGGATGTGGCTTAGAATGGTTCGTATTGAATGCACAAAAAGTTTGGAGTTGAAATAAGTTAAAAAATGAAATGCCTTTGTAACAGATGAATTTTCGTCCGAAATCCTCATACTTCGAAGGAGATGGTCCAGTTTGTAGACGAAGTGCATCCAGTTTTTCCTGTAACCCTCTCAAATTTTTAGCACATGCTATGTGGGCGAAATTATGATACAATGCCAACTTTCAACCATTTCAGAGTTCATTTGCAGTGCTTTTCAATTCAGGGTCATTTTAGCTCAAAATAAATCATGAAATGCATGAAAAATAGCAAATGAAGTCAGAAAAGGGTTGAAAAGTGATGATGTGGCTTTGAATGGTGCATATTAAATGCAGAAAAAGTCTTGAGTTAAAATATGTTTAAAAAATTGAAATCCCTTTGTAATAGACGAGTTTTCGTCTGAAACCCTGATACTTCGAAAGAGATTGTCCAGTTTGAACACGAAGTGCATCCAGTTTTTCATGTAACCGTCTCAACTTTTTAGCACATGCTATGTGGGTGAAATGATGATACCATGCCAAGTTTCAACCTTTTCAGAGTTCATTTGTGGTGCTTTTTAATTTCAGGGTCATTTAGCTCAAAACAATTCATTAAATGGATGAAAAATAGCAAATGAAGTTAGAAAGGGTTGAAATTTGAGGATGTGGCTTAGAATGGTTCATATTGAATGCACAAAAAGTCTGGAGTTGAAATAAGTTAAAAAAATGAAATGCCTTTGTAACAGATGAGTTTTCGTCCGAAACCCTCATACTTCGAAGGAGATGGTCCAGTTTGTACACGAAGTGCATCCAGTTTTTCCTGTAACCCTCTCAAATTTTTAGCACATGCTATGTGGGTGAAATTATGATACCATGCCAACTTTCAACCATTACAGAGTTCATTTGCAGTGCTTTTCAATTCAGTGTCATTTTAGCTCAAAATAAATCATGAAATGCATGAAAAATAGCAAATGAAGTCAGAAAAGGGTTGAAAAGTGATGATGTGGCTTTGAATGGTGCATATTGAATGCAGAAAAAGTCTTGAGTTAAAATATGTTTAAAAAATTGAAATCCCTTTGTAATAGACGTGTTTTCATCCGATCAAAGTTATTTAACTTAATATTATATAAAATTTATGCAACTAAAATTATCAAAGTTATTTTTGTTAAAAACATTAATAGCAAAAAGAATATTCATAAAGTATTTTCTGTTAAGAACTTTTAATATGCAAAAAAATAACATAAAAAATAGCAAAAATGAAAATAGATGCGCTTATAGAGAAAATTCAACCTAAATTAAAAGTGCTAGTACTTTGAATTTACTAGCACTTTGAATTTAGGTAGAATTTTCTCTATAAGTGCATCTATTTTCACTTTAGTAACAGCGACATAGTAGGCACATGTTCGGTTTGAGAGAGGGTCGTGCTGCCTCTCGCACAGCGGGGCTTATAAGCTGGTCGTCGTGCTCCTCAACTAGCGAGGTGGGACTAAACTCCCACCACAGCCGTGCTGCCTTCCAGCGCGAATTTGGGCCGCCGAAAAGGCCTCTTTAGGCCCGGTTGGTATCACCAAGCGGGACTAAAGGGAGGATCTTTAGTCCCGGTTGGTGATAGCAACCGGGACTAAAGACCCTTTAGTCCCGGTTGGAGCCACCAACCGGGACTAAAGGTCCTGGGGTATTTAACGCGGGACTTGTTGAAATCTCCCCAACCTCTCCCATTCTCCCCCGACGCCGACGCCCTGCCCCGACGCCGCCAGGCTGCCAGAGCTCGTCGCCGCCCCCCGAGCCCGTCCTCGTCGTCGCCGCCTTCCCCGAGCCCGTCCTCGCCGCCGCCCCCGAGCCCGTCGTCGCCGCCGCCCCCGAGCCTGACCTCGCCGCCACCCCCGAGCCCGTCCTCGCCGCCGTCGTCGTCGCCGCCCGCGCCCTCGTCCTCGCGCCGTCGTCCTCGCCACCGCCGTCGTCGACGCCGCCCGAGCCCGTCCTCGCCGCCGCCCCGAGCCCGTCATCGCCGCCGCCCGTGCCTCCTCGTCCTCGTCGACGTCGTCGCCGCCCCCAACGGCGGACGCGTCTGCGCCTCCTCCCCGAGCCCCATTGTCGCCGTCCGCACCTCCTCCCCCGAGCCACGTCGCGCCGGTGAGCTCCTGCCGCCTGCTCCGATCCCCCTCCACCGCGGCTACCACGGCCACGTGCACCGGCCACCTAGTTGTTTTAGTTTTTTTAGTTTAGTTGTTTTAGTTTAGTTTAGTTTAGTTGTTTTAGTTTTTTTAGTTTACTTGTTTTAGTTTTTTTAGTTTAGTTTAGTTTAGTTGTTTTAGTTTTTTAGTTTAGTTGTTTTTTTAGTCTCGAGTCCCGAGTCGTCGAACCACGAGTCCCGAGTCGACGAACCCCGAGTCCCCGACGATCGCCGGTGAGGAGTCCCCGACGATCGCCGGTGAGGACTCCTCACCGGCGATCGTCGGGGACTCGGGGTTCGTCGACTCGGGATTCGTGGTTCTCGTTATTATTGTCATAGTTGTTAAATGCAATCATCTTTATTAAATTTTATTAAATAGTAGGAATTTAAATAGTTGTAGAATTTGTTCTCGACGTCAACGATGCCTGGCCCGCATCCTCGTCGTCGACTCGACGCCGTCGACCACCTGCTTGAGAGGCGCCAGCATGTCCGGGACTGGGCTCCGCCGGGCTGGCACTGGGATGTGCTGCCTTCCGGGGCGCGGAGCTTGGTGAGGAATGAGGGTCCCGTCGTCGACCCGGAGGTTATTTGGTGGCGGTCGCGTGGACCACTGTCGGTGCAGAGGGAGCCGGCCCCTGCGGAGGTGGTACGTCGCCGTGTCAGGGAGGAGGACGAGCACGTCTGATGCTACATGGCTGCGTTGGACGCCAGGTTCTCCAATACCTGGCAGGTTCTTCAGGGATCACACTTGAGCTATGATCATGTCATAGTTCCTTATCTTTGGGTGTCCACCGCCTGCGCCGCGAGACGTCAACTAGATCTGTATTAGTGATATTATATTCGAGGATGTATTAGTGATACTATTCGATGATGTATTAGTGATATTATATGATCGTATTGTTGCATTACCTTGTATTGATTTGCATATCTCCGGTTCTGCTTATTGAATGCATTCTAATTGTTTTATATTTGTTCTGGATTAGTTAAGCTATGGACGGTAGAGACAGAGACCATGATCAAGAGAATGCCATGTACGACCTGATACGCTCCGGAAACGAAGAGAATGAAGTAGATGATGGCTCACAATACCTTAACCCATCCGGTGAGGGAATTGAGGAAGAACAACCAAGAGACGAAGGCGAACCAGCTGACAATGACGATGGCGAAGAATTTTTTGTCCATTTAACAGAGTCCGGCGAGGTATTAATTTGCCCTCTGGTGATCATCAGATGTATTGATTGATTTGTATATATTAATGAATCTTTCTTCCTTTTAGCCCTCCGGATCGAGCAAATCTTCTACAAGGGTTAAACGTGGCCCGACAAAAAAGTTGAAACAAGGCGTAAAGTTTAACATCGATCAAATCAGAGCAGATGGCGAACCGATTGCTCCTAAAGAGAATGCAGACAAATTTATACGTCAATGCGGAGTTATTGTTAGGGACCAAATCCCGATCACCGCTCAAGAATGGAATCAGCCAAAAGATCGCGAAGTTCCTTTTGTCAGCCAAAGAGCAAAAGATCTGCTTTGGGAGGAGCTCATGAAACATTTCACCCTACCAGAGGGTCTCACAGATCTCCAACGGGAGAAAGTCAAGAAGTGTGCTCTTAAGAAGATGGACACACAATTCCAGTCTTGGAAGAAAAGATTATGGACCAATTACTTGGAAGGAGGAAAGAAGACTCCAGAATTCAAAGGAGAATATGTGAAGTTAGCAGATGACTGGGACGAATTTGTGAAGTTCAAGGAATCAGAAGAAGCTAAGAAACGGTCGAGAATAAACAAAATAAATGCCAACAAAAAAACGTGGCACCATCGTCTGGGGCCAGGCGGCTACAAGTATGGGTTGCCTATGTGGGATGAATCTGAGAGAAACATGAAGGCTGCAGGGGTCACTCCAGTAACAGAGACTTGGCCCGAGAGGTGCAGGACTTGGTTTTATGCACATGGGGGAAAGTTGGACCCAAAGACAGGGGAGGTTCTTGAACAGGCAAGTCTTAAAGAAGCCACGGACGAGTTACTTAAAGCAATAGCAGAAGCTCGAGCGGGTGTGTACGAGCCCGAGAGAGAGAAGGACGAGCGTTCGCGCGCCCTCAAGAATCCTGAACACCCGGGACGAACACGAGGCAAAGGCATGGTTCCGTGGTTTCGGGGGTTTGCGGATTGGAACGACAGCTACAGAAGTCGTGACAGAAAGAAGAAGCACGAAGTAGATCGGATTCAGGACTTGGAACGCAAATATAACATGCAGCAGGAGCAAATCAACAAACTTAGCCAGCAATGCGCGTCTCAGCAGCAGCAGCAACCAGATCCAGCATTGGATGGTACCATTCCATCATCTATGCCGAAAAGCAGTGTGGGTTCCACGGGGGTCCCGGCCGATGATGCACTGCTGGCTCGCTACCCCGTGGATGATATCCTAGAGTCGACACCTTGTGAGATACACGTGAAACTGAAGAACATATCCATGAAGGCGGCGGACGGCTTTGCTTTACCGAGTGGACCTGAAGCAACTTTCCACGGCAATCCGATTCCACCTGGCTATGCTCGTGTCGGGGTGGATCAAGTTGTGTCGGCATATGAATCACTAGATCTTGACTACCTTGGAGGTGAAGGGGAGCGGACACTGGGAGAAGCCAGGCGTTGTGTCATTTTATGGAAAAAGGAATGCATCGTGTTTCCAAACTCGGTGCCAAGGCCACCGACTCCTCCTCCATGTCCGCCGCGTCAGCAGACTCCAACCCTTCCCGAGACGGAGCGCAGGGTGAGTCCGCCATATCCATCTCCGCCGCGCCAGCCGAATCCATCCCACCCCGAGACGGAGCGCATGGCGAGTCCGCGATATCAAGCTCCGCCACGTCAGCAGAGTCCATCCCACCCCGAGACGGAGCCTAGCGCGAGACGTCCGCGATATCGATATCCGCCATCACCAAAGCGGAAGAGAACACAAAAGAAGAAACCCGAGCCTCCTGCCAAAAAGAAGTTAGCTTACGATATGACTGACGAGGAACTCGATGAATCAGTGAATCTCGCTTTGCGGGCCCATTTTGGACCGAAACCGCCCCCGCCGCCAAAGGAGAAAGTACCCGACGAGGTCGTACAACACTTTATTGATGCAGCTAAACCGGCGGAGAAAAGGCCGGTATCAAACTATGAACGCTGTATTACCAAGTCCTATGAATCCCACAAAAGACAGAAGTCGAGCGGTAGCAGTAAATGCGGGAAAACTGTTCCCCAGCTCGGAGAACAGGCAGTCCAATCGATCAGCCCGCTCAAGGTGAGTGCCAATAACGTGGTAATAACCGACGCTGATAGAGAGAATGCTAGATTGCTTGGTATCACCGTTGAACAACTCCTAGAGATCAAGGAATTTCCACCGTTGGATCCGAAGGAAATAGCATGACAATATGTCCCCGGGAAACCTCTGGTCAGTCATGACGACGAGAAACTTCTAACAACGCAAATGTACAAATTGCATGACTGGTACATGAGAGAAGTAAAGGACGGGCGAGAGAGCCTCATGGTGAAAGTCGAGAAAGAGCATTACATCCATGAAAATGATTTGTGGATTGAAAATGAAGAATTTTTTCAGTTATTCAATCAAAAAGCACTCGACAAATCTATCGTCAGTTGCTATTGTCTGTAAGTGATTTCTTTCTGTAATTTAAGTCTCTAGCTCAGCTCGTTCATTGCCTGTTATTATACTCACTATATTCTTTTGTGTGGTATTATGCAGAATGAAGATTTTTGAATTGAAAAGAGCTGGAGTCTATGGCATTGGGTTCATTGACCCAAATACCGTTAATGAAGAAGTGTTGAGAAGGAACCCAAAAGACATGGAGAAAATGCTTCTAAGGTTTTTGAAGGCCCTAAATACCAAACCAGAAATACTTTTACCTTGGAACTTCCAGTGAGTGTTACTGTCTTGTACTACAAATTCTATTATTGCTTATATATATACTCGATGTTAAGTGTAGTTGATGAGTTATGCATGCCCGCTTATACAAATCGTGTGCGCAGCTACCACTGGATCCTTCTAATCATTAGAGTTGACGATGGAACTGTTGAAGTACTGGACTCGCTAAGTAAAGACCCTGAAGATTACATAAGCTTGCATTCGTTGCTCGAAAGGTAATTTCAATCATTGATGCACTATGTCGGCTTCTTTATTAGTTCATTTCCTGATATCAAGTAATTAATAACTCGTTTATTCATTTTGTTTGCCGGGCATGGTTTGGAAACGTTTCATCAAAGAGGTCACCGGTGAATGGAAACCAGAGTTGAGATGGCGAAAGCCCAGGGTAATTAAGTAGTACTAGCTACGTCCGCGCATCTCTTTAATTCTAGTTTCAATACCATTGTCATGCTTCATTATTTATCTGATTGAATTCTATTCTCGTAAAGTGCATGAGGCAGGCACAGGGGACTGAACTATGTGCATATTACGTCTACGAGAACATTCGCTTTATGACCGAAAGCAGCAAGAGTGCAAGAGATCTTTGGGTACGTAAACACCATTCATATTTTTTTATCATGATCTAATACATATACACACAACTAACATGCATATTCATATTGTTCTCCTTCTTTATATATAGATGACGCAGATGCGGGATCAGCTCCTACCAACGGAGCGCATACGAGCAATTCAAGAGGAAATTGCGGGATTTTTGCTTCAGCAGGTCATATCTCCCGACGGAGAATACCATTACCCGATCCGCAAATGATCTGCAAATTGTACGAGAAATTGTATATACCAAATTGTATATACCAAATTGTATATATATATATGTGTATGCATGTGGTCGTACGAGAAATTCTATGATATATGATTGCTTGTACGAGAAACTTTATGATATATGATCGGTTCTACAAGAAATTCTATTATATATGCATAACGTGTACAGTATGTAGTAGCGTAAAATATGTTTGAAATGAAAAAGAATTAAATGGAAAACACAAAATGAAAAGGAAAAATAAATAATAAACGCTAAACCCCTAAACCCCTAAACCTTTAGTCCCGATTGGTGTTACCAACCGGGACCAAAGGTCCCCATGCCCTGGCGCGCGCTGTCGACCACGTGGCCAGGGTTTAGTCCCGGTTCGTAGCCAACCGGGACTAAAGGCTTGGACCCTTTAGTCTCTATACGTTAGTCCCGGTTGGGGAACCGGGACTAAAGGCCCTTCCCAACCGGGACTAATGGCCTGTTTTCTACTAGGCCGTCCCAGGTAGCCTTGGTGCACTGTAGCACTGTAGATACAGTGATCGCTACAGTGTGCGAAGGAAAGTGGCCTCACGCCCCAGGCAGCGGCCCGGGCTGCCTGGAGCCTGTCTCCGCCGCTGCCTATGGCGGCCGTGCTTGAACCTGTAGATGCTTTTTCTATGACAAGACATTTCTTAGTGGCTTTCTGCAACATTGACATTGTTGCAAACGGCTGCGGAACGGCTATGCTCGGCGACATGCATCAACAAAAGCGGCGGTGTTTCTGCATATCATATTCATTGCCAAAATTTCTAACAACATTATTTATGTTGTAAAATTCTTTCATGATTTCATCTATGGTGCAAAATGTGAAGACAAAAAAAAAATCTGCAACATGACCTAAATTGAGAAGATTTTCTGCAACACACCACATATTGCAAATGTTTCTAACATGATCTTTGTTGCAAAAGGTTATGCGACAAGACTTTTGTTGCAAAAATAAAGGATGATGCTCGGCCGTTAGATTGTGCCAGATCTGACGGCTCCGAAGGCGGCCGATCTATTAAAAAGACCTCCGTTTCGACTTATAGCATGCCCCAAGGAGTGAACGGAAGCATCGAGCATCTCGAGCAGTCTGAAAGAAACCATATTAATAAGTGTTTTCTCATTTGTCCTAATAATTTAGGGAGAATTTATAAGTAAAGTACGTTTTCAAAGGCCCGATAATTTCTTTTCCAATACTAAATTTGACTTTGAGGTCTCACTTGTCCATCTAATATTGTTTCCTCTCCGGTGGTGGCTAGGCGGACCCTGGCAGTAGTCACGTAGCGGCCAAGGAGCGGTGGTCTTAGGCAGCAACGACGGACGATGACAGTTGGGGCCACGGTGGCCTTCGAAGGCGGCGCGGTGGTCTTCGACGGCGGTGCACTGATGTAGCAATTATTGGGAGCAGTATTGACAGAGAAAAAAAATCCATTTTATTGGGAGCGAAGGAGCTGATTATTGGGACGTCTCAATATTGGATAATGGGAGTCTGTTGGAGTGAAGAGGCTAATTATTTTGAGTGTAGAGGTTGATTATTAGGCTACAATTTCCCATTTCATTGGGAGTGAAGGGGCTCATTATTGGGAGTGAAGGGGCTCATTATTGGTTGACCTCTCTTTATCCAATAAATTGCATGTATAGGAAGAGTTGAGGCAAAAAAAAAATGTTCTTCAACAAATTCTCATTTCCGTATAAATTATTGAAACGTCTCGTAATAAGCCCCTTCACTTTCAATATAATATTTCCGCCCTTCCAATAATTGTCACGTCGGCGCGTTGTCACCAGAGTCCGCCATGTCGGCGCCTGCTTGCCACAGCCGTCCTCTATCCACAACCGGAAAAAAAACGACATCACATTGACATGTGGGACCTTATAGTCAGATTTAGTATTTTGAAGAAATTATTAGGGCTCTCAAAAACCACCTTACTTGCAAAACGTAGGTAAATTATGAAAACAGACGAAAAATGCTTATTGTCTTTTTAGGCTGTTGCCTGTTGGAATAGGAGCCGATGGAGTGCACACTGGAAAAGTCTCCAACGTCTCGCTGGACTGTGCAAGTGCATGCTGCGGAGAGAGCACGGCACGCGTCATGTTGCGCTGTGCACACGTGGTGGTTAGTGGAACGAACGGGAAGCGTGGCCCTCGCGCGCGTTATTTTAAGGCGACTACTAGGTGGGGGCGCGCCGGCCCAATAGTTGGGCCGGTCGTGTCCCAGCCATCCGATGCAGCGCAGCACAGCCGTTTGATTGGCTTCCGCATCCTCTTCTTCCCCCGTCCCTCGCCATCCTCTTCTTCCCGAGTGACATGGCCGGTCCCAGGCCCGCGTTGATTACCCCGGGCGACCCCGCGCCGATTACCCCGAGCGAGACGACCGACCTCGAAGCTCGCCGCCGCCCCGCCGTCGACAGTCGCCGCCGACGCTCACCCCTCGCCGGTGCTGCCTCTCCCCTCACCTCCCTGCAGATTCAATGGTGACGACGCCGTGGTTTGCATCCAAAAAGACGGTTGTAGCGAAAAATGGAACTGGTTCCAGCAAATCAAAAATACGGTGGTAGCAAATCATGCAAACTGGATGTTGTTCCAGCAAATAAAAAATACCGGTGGTAGCAAAAAATAAAACTCGCTCCAGCAAATTAAAACGCCAGTGGTAGCAAAAACTACAAAATTGGAGGCTAGTTCAAGCAAACCCAAAAAACCGGTAGTAGCAAAAACTTGTGCTGGTTCCAGCAAAAAAATAAATGGTGGTAGCAAAAATGCAAAATCGGGCGATGGTTACAGCTTTCCCCGGGAGTGGTTGCAACTTTCGGCGCCGCAGGTTCCAGCTCCGTGGAGAGGTGGTTGCAGCTTTCGACATGGAAGGTCATTGTGGCCGGCCTCAGATAGCTCTACCAGCGGCGACACCAGTTGTAGCAGGACTGGTTGTAGCACCGAGCGAGCAGGTGGTAGCAAGGGTGCTGTGCCGCTCGGAGTAGCTCTCAGCACCGTTTGCCTGCTTCATCCTGCAGCACCGCCGCCCCTCCCTTTAGCCGGTTGCAGCTCATGGCGGCCTTGGCCCGCAGCAGCAACCTTGGCTGTGATGCAGTGTGGGAGGCGGAGGAGAAAAGGAGATGGGGACGAGTGGATGAGAGCAACGCTACGTGCGAAAAAGATAAGGATCAGGAAAGAAAAGCGGTGTGTGGCCCCACCGCCGTGGAACTCTCGTGCAGAATAAGGTGGGCCTCTGCAGCGAGCGAGCGGTGCGACCGGCCGAACGCTCGGCCGGTCGTCCGTATACAAACGTTTCCCTTATTTTAATCGTTTTCTTGCCACCAGATTGGCGCCACCGTGTGGAGATTTTGAGATCCACAACATACTACCTTCACACAGGAAAGAGATCCACATACTACTAGCTGTCCCAGTCTTCGAGTGTTTTCCGAGAGATGCTTGCGAGTATGAAATACGACCACTTGCAACGGGCTTGTGTACTGGCAAAGATTGCATATCGTTAACGGAAAACTGAATATTATATCGGTATCAAATCAGTTGCAGGAAGCATCATCCAAGAAATTACAAGATCACATCCATGTATCCATGCATGGGGTTGACAGCTCAACTCCACGAGGGCATCGAAGGCTATGGTGAGCGACGGCAGAAAGCCGCACAACTGATTTTTTTTAAAAAAAAATTAGGGGTCGCCACACAACTGATGAACTGCAACATGCGTACGGCAGACATCGAGCCGGTGGCCACATCCCAAAGCACGGGATGGGCCACTCGCTGTGCTGCTGGGCTGCTGCAAGGAGGCCCGATTGTTCAGTTGTGTAAGTACAGTGGCCCATTGGCCTCCTTTGCTTATGCTCCCTTTCGTTTTAAATTAAGTGTTGTGGTTTTGCCCCTGAAGAAAAATGTCGTGGTTTTAGAGGGAGTACCACGTTCTGTTTGCCGCGATGCCGACGGAGCCCGCACTCGTATTTGAGCTAGTGATCGCCTGTCGGCCGAGTGGACCCTCCATTGCTGGTCAGTGATTTCACTGAAGCTCCGGTGACAGCGTGGAACGAGATAGAGCTCCATTCCAACGCTTTTGTCCACTGCCAAGTCTGATAAAGTATGCAGTCCACCATTGTTTAAATATTTTCGTGCTAAATTGAGAGAGATGTAAGAAAAAGTGAGAGAGATCTATGCGACAATTTTCCCCTCTGCATGAATTTACGTGACGTTGTTTCATATACGCCTCAAATCTCGGAGCATCTACATCCGGACGTTTCAAATCTCTCTCGTTGTTCAAATGACGGTCACAAAAAACCGATCTACACGAACGCCTCAAATCGGCATCAAACGTCCGGGCTGACGGCACCCCTCATATTCAGCCCAAAAATGAAGCAGATACGGGGAGTCCTCAACGCGTCCGTCACGTCAGCCCGGCCCATGCTGGCCCATCCGACCCCATATATATTTGTTCACATCCGTTTTTCGGACCAAATCCTAGCCACTTCAGTCCGGCATTTCTATTTGGCGCCACAGGCGCCAGTTAATGTGCATTTTTGATAAATGGCGCCTGTGGCGTTCGTAAATGGGCCGGCCCATCTAGGCGTCGGTTGAAGTTATTTTTTTGAAAATTATATGAACTTTTTTGAATATTGATGAACTTTTTTGAAATTTGATGAACATCTTTTTGAAAATGGATGAACTTTTTTATGATTTATGAACTTTTTTTCAATTCAATGTACTTTTTTTAAAAATACATGAACTTTTTTTAAATTTGTATGATTTTTTTTCATATTTAATGAACTTTTTTCAAATTTAATGAACTTAGTCTAATTTGGATGAACTTTTTTTCAATTTCAATGAGCTTTTTCTAAAATCGATGAACTTTTTTCCAAATTGATGAACCTTTTTTAAAAATAAACTTTTTTCAAATGGATGGATCTTTTTTTATTTAATATTTTTATTTTCGTAACCGGTAGAAATTCTGGGCGGTTTTTTTCTACAGGTTCACCAGAAAAAAGAAACATATCAAAAAAACTGGGCAGCACGCTAGTGGGCCGGCCCATGCCAGCGACCCTGCAGGCGCCCGATCGTTAATGGGCGCGTGCAGCGCTGCATAGGAGCTCCCCTCCACTCCACTCTCATGCGCCACTCAAGCTCCCGTCCGGCGATCTTCGGCCTTCTTCGGAATGGCTGGCAGCGGATCTGAGTCCTACACCTCCACATCCATCGACCCTAAGCTCATCCCATGTGGCCCTGAGGAGGAGACCGTGCGGCTTGCGCTCCACCGTTCCCAGACGAAGGCCGCCCGACACAGCACTCGGAGTCCTTCCATCGGGAATCCATTGCGTTCCGCCCAAATAGCGCATGGATTCGGCACCAGTTATGGCATAGCTTCCTTATCGGAGACGGTGCGATCCGTCTGACATCCGAACGCGGTGGAGGACGCTCAACCCTTTGTTGCCGCGTCGAGGCGGAGGGGAACGCGTGCGTCGTCGGACACGATGGTCGAGGCGAAGGGGAACGCGTGCGTCGTCGAATGCGATGGCACATTGTGCCTGCCGTGCTAGGCATCGTGCGCGGGAGACGGCAGAAATCCTCGCAGTGGTGGACGTTGGCAAGGCAAAGTCCCATTCTCGGCGCCGTGCATGGTGCACCAGTCCGGGCGCCGGAACCGCGTCGTGGTGTTCGTCGGTGGGTCCTCCCACGACCGATCCGTCATCAATCTTATGTCCACCGACATTGTCAAGATTCCGGGTTCCGACGAGGATGAGTAGGGCATGGGAGATGGCGGCGCCTCGAGTCTCGTGAGCTGGTGCGTGTCACATGTCCTACTCTACCTTGTCGGCGACCGGACCAACACTCTGAGGGGCGCACCCGGCCGCCGGATGATACGTCTCCAATGTATCGATAATTTATGAAGTATTCATTCCATATTTACCCATACAATACTTTTATATGGTTTTGGTGCACTTTATATGATTTAATTGGAACTAACCCGAACTGACGTTGTTTTCAGCAGAATTACCGTGGTGTTGTTTTTGTGCAGAAAATAAAATTTCTCGGAATCGCCCAAAACTTTTTGACGATTTTTTCTGGAGAAAATAAGAAATAATGGAGCGAAGAACCACCGAAGGGGGGCCACCAGGTGCCCCCAAGCCATCAGGGCGCGCCCAGGGGGTGGTCGCACCCTGATAGCTTGGGACCACCCCGTGGCTCCGTTTAGCGTGATTCCAACGCTGAAAAATCCTATAAATACAGAAACACTCAGAAATAAACCTAGAACTTCCGCTCCGCCACCGCAAGCCTCTCTACCGAAGAAAACTCATCCGGAGCCCCTGTTCCAACACCCTGCCGGAGGGGGCAATCATCACCGGAGGCCATCTTCATCATCCCGGCGGTCTCCATGACAAGGAGGGAGTAGTTCACACTCGGGGCTGAGGGTATGTACCGGTAGCTATGCGATTGATCTCTCTCTCCCGTGTTCTTGAGATCTCACGATCTTGATGTATCATGGGCTTTGTTAATATAGTTGGATCATATGATGTTATTCCCTTGCTACTTTGTTGTGATGAATTGAATATTCTCCTTTGAGATCTCGTTATGTTGGATTGAATATTGAATTTGAGATCACTTGATGTACGTCTTGCATGTGGATAACCGTGGTGACAATGGAGTGTTCTATTGATTCACTTGATATATGTTTTGGTACTCAACTTGCGGATCCCGTGGTGGCAATAGGGTAATCTATGCATATCGGTTGATACATGTTCTTGTCCTACTTTCTCCTATATAAATCTTGGGGTACTCTTTGAAGTTCCTTTGCGTGGATTGTATGATGAATCTGAAATTGTTTGATGCATATCGTATAATTAACTCACCGATACTTGTGGTGACATTGGAGTATCTAGGTGACATTAGAGTTGATTGATGTGTATCATATGGTGTTATTCTAGTACGAACTCTAGGGCTGTTTGTGACACTTATAGGAATAGCCCAATAGATTGATCGAAAAGGATAACTTTGAGGTGGTTCTACTACCTACAACAATTTCATCTTATGTTCTCCGCTAGATATGAACTTTGGATTGATTCTTTGTCGCACGTTGAGGGATGATCATATGATTCTATTATGCTAGCATTGTTGAGAGATTGCACTAGTGAAAGTATATGAACCGTAAGCCTTATTTCCAAGCATTAATATACTGTTTTGCTCGTTGTTTACTAATTGTTACCTTGCTGTTTTTATATTTTCAGATTACAAGAACCTATTTCTACTATCCATACTACACTTGTATCACCATCTCTTCACCGAACTAGTGCACCTATACAATTTGCCATTGTATTGGGTGTGTTGGGAACACAAGAGATTTTTTGTATTTGATTGCAGGGTTGTTTGAGAGAGACCATCTTCATCCTACACCTCCCACAGATTGATAAACCTTAGGTCATCCACTTGTGGAAAAATGCTACTGTCCTACAAAACTCTGCGCTTGGAGGCCCAACAGAGTCTACAAGAATAAAGTTGTGTAGTAGAAATCAAGCACTTTTCTGGCGCCGTTGCCGGGGAGGTGAGTGCTTGAAGGAATATCTTTAGATCTTGCAATTGAATCTTTTAGTTTCTTGTTTTTGACTAGTTTGGTTTTATAAAAGAAACTTGCAAAAAAAATGGAATTGATGTTGCATCAAGTTCTTTACCTTTATGATGTTTTTCTTGAAAATGATGGATCGGAAAATTGTGCCAAAGTGTTAGAAGAAGAATTTAACAAAATGTTTGGCATTAAATCCTTGAATGATGAGCATGATTGCAATGTTGTTAGTTTGTTTTCTATGAATACTCGTGATATTAATGATAATTGCACTAGTCATGACAAAATTATTTCTTATAAGCATGTCAATTTTTGTGGAGTGAATAAAGTTTGTGAACACATGTCTTATAGGGATGATAGATTTTGTAAGAAGCATAAACATGATAAAACCAAGTGGTGTCTTCAAGGGATAGATGAATTTGCTACAAAATTACGCTCTCTCCATCCCATTACTTGTGAACTTTGCAATAGAGTTGATCATCTTAATTTCCAATGCATACTTTTTCATGATCGAATTGTGACCAAATATTGTAATAACTTGATCACCCTTGAACTTGATAATGAACTTTGTTTATTTTTGGGGTGTGAAGAATTTACAGAAAAATAGTTGGTTTGAAGCATTCTTATTCACAGACCATTTTGAAACTAGTCTATAGGAACTCTATATGTTTTGTGTAGTAATTTGCAATGAGAATTCTTATATTGCCAAAAATAAAAAGACGGGGAAACCAATAGAATATAAAATGAATACTAATGAAAGGGTAAATATTTCCACTTTCCCTTCTATTGTCTCTCGTAATGAAACATGTGACAAGAAGGAGTTTCCAATCCAACAAATCTCATTAATAAGAAGCTCGGAAAAATTGTTTAAACCCACACATGACGTGGTGGAGAAGAAGAAAAAAGAAAAAGTAGAGGTAAAAAGGTATCTCGCCGAAATAATGTTGCTCATATCATTGTTGAGAATGAATCCTATAGTATTGAGGACGATGATACACTTAATGATGTTGTTATGCCTACTACTTGTCATGATAGTTATGATTGGGAAGATAATGATACTTCTTATAATCTTGAAAATGTATTGGCACCAACTTTGAAAATTATGATGATAATAATTATTATACTATTGGTTCCATTCTTACTATTGATCATAAGAGTGATTATGCTAATGATATGCAAAACCCACAAGCTTGGGGATGCTATGCTTGATGAGAATGACATGTTCGAGAATATATTTGCTGCAATTAATATGTGTCCCAAGCTTGGGGACGCTATGCTTGATGAGAATGACACTTTTGAGAATATATTTGCTGCAATTAGTGTTTGTATTTGCTGCAATTAGTGCTTGATGAGAATGACACGTTTGATAATACACTTGGCGGCGCCAGAAATTCTTTTGACGTGGCTTGAGACTGCGTCGGTATTTCCCCAAAGAGGAAGGGATGATGCAGCACAGCTACGGTAAGTATTTCCCTCAGTTATGAAACCAAGGTTATCGAACCAGTAGGATAACCAAGCAACACTATGTAAACGGTACCGGCACACAAAGAACAAATACTTGCATCCCGACGCGTAAGAGAGGTTGTCAATCTCTCCACGGTAAAAAGATAGATTAGTTTGTATGAGATTGGATAAATAGATCGCACAAGAACACAAAATAAAAGATGCAAATAAAAAGTGCAGCAAGGTATTTTTGGGGTTTTGGAATAATAGATCTGAAAGCAAATGCGGAAAAAGATAGATCCGAAAGCAAAATATTAAAAGGATAGACCCGGGGGCCGTAGGTTTCACTAGTGGCTTCTCTCATGAGTATAGCACACGGTGGGTAAACAAATTATGGTTGGGCAATTGATAGAAGATCAAATAATCATGATGATATCCAAGGCAATGATCAATATATAGGCATCACATCCAAGATTAGTAGACCGAAACGATTCTGCATCTACTACTATTACTCCACACATTGACCGCTATCCAGCATGCATCTAGTGTATTAAGTTCATGGAGAAACGGAGTAATGCAATAAGAACGATGACATGATGTAGACAAGATCTATTCATGTAGGAATAGACCCCATCTTGTTATCCTTAATAGCAACGATACATGCGTGCCTCGCTGCCCCTTCTGTCACTCGGAGAGGACACCGCAAGATCGAACCCATCACAAAGCACCTCTTCCCATGGCAAGAAAAATCGATCTAGTTGGCCTAACTAAACCAAAGATTCGAACAAGAAATACGAGGCTATAAATAATCATGCATATAAGAGATCAAAGAAGACTCAAATAATATTCATGGATAGAAACTGATCATGAACTCAAACTTCATCGGATCCCAACAAACACACCGCAAAAGTCATTACATCAAATAGATCTCCAAGAGACCATTGTATTGAGATTCAAAAGAGAGAGAGAAAGCCATCTAGCTACTGCCTACGGACCCGTAGGTCTATGGTGGACTACTCACGGATCATCGGAGAGGCACCAATGAGGATGATGAACCCCTCCGTGATGGTGTTAGATTGGATCTCGCGGTTCTGGAACTTGCGGCGGCTGGAAGTGTATTTCGTCGACTCCTCTAGGGTTTCTAGAATTTCTGAGGATTTATAGAGCTAAGAAGCGGTGGAGGAGACCCCCGTGGGCCCCACAACCCATCAAGGCGCGCCAGGGGCCTCTGGCGCGCCCTGGTGTCTTGTGGGCCCCATGGGCCTCCCCCCAGGTGCTTCCTTGGCTCACAAGTTGTCTTCTGGTCCCAAAAAAATCTCCAAAAAGTTTTGTGGCAATTGGACTCCGTTAGGTACTGATATTCTGCGAAGTAAAAAACAAGCAAAAAATAGCAACTGGCACTGGGCACTATGTCAATAGTTTAGTCCCAAAAAATGATATAAAGTTGCTATAAAATGATTGTAAAACATCCAAGAATGATAATATAACAGCACAGAACAATCAAAAATTATAGATACGTTCGAGACGTATCAGCATCCCCAAGCTTAATTCCTGCTCGTCCTCGAGTAGGTAAATGATAAAAAACAGAATTTTTGACGTGGAATGCTGCCTAACATGTTCATCACATATTCTTTTCTTTGTAGCATGGACATTTGGACTTTTAGATGGTTCAAAGCAATAGTCTAGTTTTGACATGAAGACTTTAATACTCAAGCATACCAACAAGCAACCATGTCTTTCAAAATATCAACACTAAAGAAAGTTATCCCTAGCCCATCATGCTCAATCATTGATCCATTCATGAAACACACTCAAATATTAGCTACACCCAATGCACAAGTATGAAAATAGTGCCCCCTAGTTGGTGCTTTGTAAGAGAAGATAGAGACTCAAAATAAAAATAAAAATTGCATAAAGTAAATAGATATGCCCTTCGCGGAGGGAAGTAGGGATTTGTAGAGGTGCCCGAGCTCAAAGCTTAAATTGAGAGAGAAAAATATTTTGGGTGGCATACCTTTCCTGTCAATGAAAACGACCGAGTAGTTCTCAATACTTTCCATGCTAGATACATCATAGGCGGTTCCCAAACAAAAAATAAAGTTTATTCCTTTTTCCACTATTCTTTCACAATCCATGGCTAGCTGTATCCACGGTTGCCTTCCATACCAACACTTTCCAAGGAATTTAGTATTTGACAACATAAAGTAAATTTCTTTTTCATTTCGGGACTGGACATCCCTATTACCACCGTAATCTCATGCAATGACAAGTGAATAAACACTCATCTTGAGAATAACACATCTAGCATGGAAAAATATTGGACACCCCCTACCGCTTCATGAGCGGTACGAGCACACAAGAAGGAAATTCATTTTGAAAATTAGATATGGCACATACAAATTTGCTTGGAATGGCACGGAAATACCGCATACAGGTAGGTATGGTGGACTCATATGGCAAAACTGGGTTTAAGGATTTTGGATGCACAAGTAGTATTTCTACTTAGTACAAGTGGAGGCTAGCAAATAGATTGAGAAGCAACCAACCAAGAAACGAAAAATCGCATAAACGGGCATTAAGCATAACTAACACCGAATAATGTACCACAAGTAGGATATAATTTCATTGCACAACTATTGACTTTCGTGCTTGCATAGGGAATCACAAACCTTAACACCAATATTCTTACTAAAGCATAATTACTCACCAACATGACTCACATATTTCTATCATCATGTCTCAAAATTATTACAAGGAATCAAGTTTAATTTGTCCAATGATCTTCATGAAAGTTTTTATTATATCCCTCTTGAATATCTATCACTTTGGGACTAGTTTCATATATTGTCATTGCTTTTGACAAGCTCAAATAAATTTAAGTGAAGAACATGAGCATAAAAAATTTCATCTCTCAAAATAATATAAGTGAAGCATGAGATAATTTCTTCAAAATTTACTAACTCTCAAATTAATCTAAGTGAAGCATGAGAGTATTTCTTCAAAAATTTAAAGCACACCGTGCTCAAAAAGATATAAGTGAAGCACTAGAGCAATTCCATAGCTCAAAAAATTTAAGTGAAGCATATAGAGCAATTCTAACAAATCATAGCATATTTTTGGCTCTCTCAAATAGGTGTGTCCACCAAGGATGCTTGTGACAAACTAAAAAGCAAATCAAGCAAAGACTTATATAATACAAGATGCTCCAAGCAAAATTCATGATATGTGACGAATAAAAATATAGCTCCAAGTGAAATACCGATGGTCATTAGAAGAAAGAGGGGATGCCACTCGGCGCATCCCCAAGCTTAGTTGCTTGTTTCTCCTTGAATATTGCCCTGGGGTGCCATGGGAATCCCCAAGCTTAGGCTCTTTTCACTCCTTATTCCTTCATCCATCGTGATCTCACCCAAAACTTGAAAACTTCAATCACACAAAACTTAACAAAACCTTCGTGAGATCCGTTAGTATAATAAAGCAAATCACCACTCTAAGTACTGTTGCAAACCCATTAATATTTTATTATTGCATTATATATACTGCATTATAACTTTACCATGGCTTATACCCTCCAATACAAACCATAGATTCATCAAAATAAGCACTCAATGCAACGAAAACAAAATCTGTCAAAAACAGACCAGTATGTAGTAATATGTACTCTAACCATACTTCTGTAACTCTAAAAATTCTGAAAAATAGTACAACGTAAGAATTTGTGTAGCAATACTGTGTTAAAATTTCAGCTCATTATCACGCTCCAGTAAAAAATGAAAATTCCTGCACTAGAGTCAAAGTTTCCGTTTCAGATTCAGCATCGTTTCTACTCATCTTGTGAGTCATCCCAAAGGCTTTACTTGGCACAAACACTAATTAAAATGTAAAAACACAATCATAACAGTAGCATAATTGTGTCAACATTCAAAAACATAAGGAAGAAGGTAAAAATAAATTTTATTTATTGGGTTGCCTTCCAACAAGCGCTATCGTTTTATGCCCCTAGCTAGGCATAATGCATAGATTCAAGTGTTGTCATATTTCTTCTTATTTTCCATAGATGTATTTTTGTCTAGAGGTTTTGCAAATATAACTTGAAACACATTATCCATAGAAATCTTAGCACTATCAAGTTGTCCATCTACGTACCCTCTTTGATTCCCGGCCACAATCCAAGAATATTGTTGATTAACATCATTGAAAACTTGTTGGATCATATCTAAAACGGGGATTTCCTTTTTAAGGTTTTCATAAAAAAAATTGATTATTTCCAAGAAGATGTCTCAACATGTAGTCACTATTGTAAAGGATCTCATATATTACCATTTTTCATGGCTCATATCAAAAAAATCAAAAATCTTCCTAGCTTCTTGTACTATGTGATCAAATTCATTCATAAGAACAACGGTGGCTAACTTTTTAGCTTTAGGATCCTTTATAATGGGTAGCTCATAAAACAATCTTTGCAAGGTAGGATGGGTGCGAATAAACTTATTTTCGAGTTTCAAAACTAGCGCTGAAATAGCTTCCGCATAAGTTTTAGTTCTTTTAAGTATAGGAGCATCATCGAGAGACAAATTTCCAACACAATTGAAAAATTCTTGGATAGTTTCTTTTACTATAACGTTCCCTTGCCCCAAAACAAAAGTTTTAGCATCCAGATTACCAGAACGTCCAATTTTAGGAGACCTGCCATCATCTGTTTCTGCTATACCAAAATCACTCATGATGACAAGCAAACAAAAGATCGAACGGGAAAAAGGTGAACGAAAAAGAGGGCGAATAAAACGGCAATTTTTTTGTGAAGTGGGGGAGAGGAAAATGAGAGGCAAATGGAAAATAATTGAAATTGCAAGGAGATGAGATTTGTGATTAGGAACCTGATAGATGTTGATGATGTCTCCCCGGCAACGGAGCCAGTAATTCCTTTGACGTGGCTTGAGACCGCGTCGGTATTTCCCCAAAGAGGAATGGATGATGCAGCACATCTACGGTAAGTATTTCCCTCAGTTATGAAACCAAGGTTATCGAACCAGTAGGAGAACCAAGCAACACTATGTAAATGGTACCTGCACACAAAGAACAAATACTTGCAACCCGACGCGTAAGAGAGGTTGTCAATCACTCCATGGTAAAAAGATAGATTAGTTTGTATGAGATTGGATAAATAGATCGCACAAGAACACAAAATAAAAGATGCAAATAAAAAGTGCACCAAGGTATTTTTGGGTTTTTGGAATAATAGATCTGAAAGCAAATGCGGAAAAAGATAGATCGGAAAGCAAAATATTAAAAGGATAGACCTGGGGGCCGTAGGTTTCACTAGTGGCTTCTCTCATGAGGATAGCACACTGTGGGAAAACAAATTACTGTTACGCAATTGATAAAAGATCAAATAATCATGACGATATCCAAGGCAATGATCAATATATAGGCATCACGTCCAAGATTAGTAGACCGAAATGATTCTGCATCTACTACTATTACTCCACACATCGACCGCTGTCCAGCATGCATCTAGTGTATTAAGTTCATGGAGAAATGGAGTAATGCAATAAGAACGATGACATGATGCAGACAAGATCTATTCATGTAGGAATAGACCCCATCTTGTTATCCTTAATAGCAACGATACATGCGTGCCTCGCTGCCCCTTCTGTCACTGGGAGAGGACACCGCAAGATCGAACCCATCACAAAGCACCTCTTCCCATGGCAAGAAAAATTGATCTAGTTGGCCTAACTAAGCCAAAGATTCGAAGAACAAATACAAGGCTATAAATAATCATGCATATAAGAGATCAAATAAGACTCAAATAATATTCATGGATAGAAACCGATCATGAACTCAAACTTCATCGGATCCCAACAAACAGACCACAAAAAGTCATAACATCAAATAGATCTCCAAGAGACCATTGTATTGAGAATCAAAAGAGAGAGAAAAAGCCATCTAGCTACTGTCTACAGACCCGTAGGTCTATGGTGGACTACTCATGCATCATCGGAGAGGCACAATGAGGATGATGAACCCCTCCGTGATGGTGTTAGATTGGATCTCGCGGTTCTGGAACTTGCGGCGGCTGGAAGTTTATTTTGTCGACTCCTCTAGGGTTTCTAGAATTTCTGAGGATTTATAGATCTGAGAGGCTGTGGAGGAGACCCTCGTGGGCCCCACAACCCATCAGGGCGTGCTAGGGGCCCCTGGCGCTCCCTGGTGTCTTGTGGGCCCCACGGGCCTCCCCCCAGGTGCTTCCTTGGCTCACAAGTTGTCTTCTGGTCCAAAAAATCTCCAAAAAGTTTCATGGCAATTGGACTCCGTTTGGTACTGATATTCTACGAAGTAAAAAACAAGCAAAAATCAGCAACTCGCACTAGGCACTATGTCAATAGGTTAGTCCCAAGAAATGATATAAAGTTGATATAAATTGATTGTAAAACATCCAAGAATGATAATATAACAGCATGGAACAATCGAAAATTATAGATACGTTGGAGACGTAACAATTCATGATGCTCACTTGCATGTTTCAAATACTATACCTATGTGAGCATCATTGAAATCATCATGGCTAGCTATAAGGCATTAAAGAAAAGCGCTCATTGGGAGACAACCCAACACTTATACTTTCTATTTTTGTGTGTTCACATGATTAAGCTACTGTATTAATCATGTTTTGTGCCTTTTATTTCAATAATGTGCCAAGTAAAGCCTTTGGGATAGGGTGGATACTTGTTGATTTGATTCTGTGCAAAAACAGTTTTTTTTGCCGCTAGTATAGAATTTCTCTGATTTTTCTAGAGCGTCAAAAGATTCTAAAAAATTTAAACAGTATTTATATGCAAATTCTCTGTGTTGTCCTAATTTGTTTTGAATTTTAAGAGTTAGGGAAGTATGGTTTTCATTCAGATGTTTACATACTGTTCTGTTCTTAACAGATTCTGTTTTGCATGCATAGTTTGCTTGTTTTAGTGTTCCCATAGCTTATATTGAGTGATATAAATTATGGGAATGATATAATACAATAGGTATTATGTTATAGCAATTATGAATCTTGTCTTTACAGTACCTAAGTGAATGATCTATATTTATTATAGTAACCCATCTCACGAAGTTCCGTTAAGTTTTGTGTGATCGAAGTTTTCAAGTTTTGGGTGAGATACCGATATGAAGAGAATAAGGAGTGGAACGACCCTAAGCTTGGGGATTCCCAAGGAACCTCAAGGTAATATTCAACAAAGACTCAAGCGTCTAAGCTTGGGGATGCCCCGGAAGGCATCCCCTCTTTCGTGTTCAATGCTATCGGTATACCACACTTGAAGCTATATTTTTATTCGTCACATAATATGTGTTTTGTTTGGAGCATAATTTTATTTTGTTTTTATCTGTTAGATATTATTTATAATCATGTTTTTCAATAAAAAGTACTAAGAATTGCCTTTTAGGATGCTTGAATTGCATGTTTGATGTGTGTTGTGTAAAAACAGAAACTTTCGCTGTAGTGTTTGAATTTTCATATTTTACTGGAATGTGCAAAGTTTCTGAATTTTTTACACTGTACTGTAATATTAAAAAATTATCGTGTCCTAAATTTTCAGAATTTATTGAGTTACATAATTACACTTTTTGAATTAATTTCTACAGACTGTCCTGTTTAGACAGATTGCTGTCACAGTTTTGTTATCAACTTCTCCTATAGTTTTCATGATTTATATTGGTAGATATAAATTGTGGAAATGTTAGTATACAATAGAAAATGTTTGAAAACTATTGTGAAACTTGTCTTGGCAGTACATAAAGTGTTGATTTATTCTTATGTGCACTAACCTATCTCACGAGTTCTTTTCAAGTTTTGTGTGGATGAAGTTTTTGAGACCTAGGTGAAACCATGATATGAGAGGAATTAACGAGACACAAGAGCTCAAGCTTGGGGATGCCCAAGGCTCCCCAATTCAATGTTATAAGAAGTCTCAAGCATCTAAACTTGGGCATGCTACACATCCCGCCTCTCTTCGTCAACAACTATCGGTTAGCCTATGTTGAGCCTAAGTTTTTATTCGTTCACATGATATGTGCTATTCTTGGAGTGCATTTTTGATTTCTTTGTTGTTTGAAATAAATCTCAGATCTGAAAGTCTTTATTGAGAGAGAGTCCTCACATAGGTGTTTAATTGTTTAAACTATTCATTGATCTTCACTTATATCTTTTTGAGAGTAGTTTGATGTTTACCCTTGTGCTTCACTTATATCCTAAGAGAAACTGGTGAATGAATTGAATGTCATAAATATGAAATTGTGTATGCTTCATATACTTGTCCCATGGGGAGTAGTGACTTCACATACAAGAAGTATAAGCGGTAAAATTTATTGGAAGTTAACAAACATAGCATTGGTCACTTGAACAATTCATGAAAGAATATTGAAGGAAGAGAGATTTCACATATAAATATACTATCTTGGACATTGATACGTCTTCAATGTATCTATAATTTTTGATTGTTCCATGCTGATATATTATCATTCTAGGATGCTTTCTGGGTCATTATTTACCAATTTATAATATTTTTGAGCACTCACCTATTGACCCAGTGCTCAGTGCCAGTTGATGTTTTCTGTGTGTTTTTGCCTTTGCAGGTTTACTGTACCAAACGAAGTCCAATTTCCACGAAACATTTTGATGATTTTTTTTGGACTATATGAAGACCTAGAAGCTTCGGAAGGAAGCCGGGAGGCACACGAGGGCCCCACCACACATCAGGGCGCGCCCTGGGGGGCGCCTTGATATGTGGTGGCCCCCTCGGGCACCTCCCGACGTCCCTCTTCGGCCTATAAATTCTCTAACATTCTGAAAACCCAGGAGGCAGTCCCGAAACCCTTTTTCCGCCGTCGCAAGTCTCTGTCCGTCGGGAGGCCATTTGGAGCTCCGTTCTGGCACCCTGCCGGAGGGGGGATCGATCACGGAGGGCCTCTTCATCAACCTTGTTGCCCTCATGATGATGTGTGAGTAGTTCACCATAGACCTACGGGTCCATAGCTAGTACCTAGATGGTAATCTCTCTCTCTCTCTTATGATCTTCAATACAATGGTCATCACATCTTCGCTTTGATCTATCCGATGTAATCCTATTGTGCGGTGTGTTTGTTGGGATCCGATGAATTATGGGTTTATGTTCAGATTATTCATGAAAAGTATTTGAGATGCCTCTGAATTATATTATCTCTTATGTGCATGATAATTATAGCTTCGTAATGCTCTCCGGTCTATTGATATGCTTTGCCCAAGTAGATGGATATTTCATCGGTGGGAGTGGTGCGTTGTGGTAGGTTCAACCTGGCGAGTTTCTATATCCCAGTGACAAAGTAGGGGACAAGATGCGTCTTTGTGTTGTTGCTACTAAGGATAAAATGATGGGGTTCATTCATGTTGTTTGAGTTTACTTTGTCTACATCATGTCATCGTTCTCCAAGCATTACTCTGTTTTACTTAATACTCTAGATGCATGCTGGATAGCGGTCGATGAGTGGAGTAATAGTAATAGGTGCAGGCAGGAGTCGGCCTATTTGCTTATGGACGTGATGTCTATATATACATGATCATTGTCGTGAACATCGCATAACTATCCGCTTTTCTATCAATTGCCCAACAGTAATTTGTTTACTCACCGTATGCTGCCTACATGAGAGATGCCACTAGAGAACACTATGGCCCCCGGGTCTATTCACTTATATATTCGCAAAAGCTATATTTACCTTGCTGCCTTTATTTACTTTTTATTTATTTTGCAATTTATATTTATCAACAATTATCTACACAACTTATTTGCTTGCAAATAACAAGATCAAGGGGATTGACAATCCTCTTGCCCATGTTGGGTGCAAGTTGTTTGTTCATTTATGTGCTGCCGCTGAAGACGGTTGAGGGTTGATATTCCTATTGGTTCGATAAACCTTGGTTTCATAACTGAGGGAAATACTTACCCACTTCATGCTGCAATTACCCGTTCCTCTTCACAGAAAACCCAACGCAGATCACAAGTATCAGGAAGGATTTCTGGCGCCGTTGCCGGGGAATATCATCATCAACTACCAAGTAACTTCACACAAATTTTCATTTACTTATTATTCGTTTTATTTTCTGTTATATTTAGTTTGTCACATAAAAATCAAAAATACAAAAATATTCACCTTTGCTTGTTACTAGTTTACTTCTTCGCTTGCTAGTTTGCTTGTTTTGCTTGTTACTTTGCTTGCTCGGTCACCATGTCTCAAGATCCTACTAAGTTGTGTGGCTTCTCAAATACTAATAATAATGATTTTATTAGTACACCTATACCAACCGCCACTAGTGCGAAGGCTTTTGATATTAATGCTGCATTGCTAAATCTTGTCATGAAAGATCAATTTTCGGGAAGTCCTAATGAGGATCCCACGTCACATCTTAATACCTTTGTTGAATTATGTGACATGCAAAATAAAAAGGATATGGATAATGATATTGTGAAATTAAAATTATTTCCTTTTTCACTAAGAGATAAAGCTAAAGCTTGGTTTTCATCTTTACCTCGTAATAGTATTGGAACATGGGATAAGTGTAAAGATGCTTTTATTGCCAAGTATTTTCCTCCTGCTAAGATCATCTCCCTTAGAAATCAAATAATGAATTTTAAACAGCAAGATCAAGAGCATGTTGCACAAGCTTGGTAGATAATGAAAATAATGATAAGGAATTGTCCAACTCACGGTTTAAATATGTGGATGATTATCCAAAACTTCAATGCTGGACTAAACTTTGTGTCTAGGAATCTTCTAGATTCTGCTGCAGGTGGTACCTTTATGGATGTGACCTTAGGAGAGGCCACAAAACTTCTGGACAACATCATGAAAAATTATTCTCAATGTCATACCGAAAGGGCTCCAACCGGTAAGAAGGTAAATTCTGTTGAAGAAATCGCTACTTTGAGTGAAAAAGTGGATGCTCTTATGAATATGGTTGGTAGTAAAAATGCTCATGTTGATCCCAATGATGTTCCCTTGTCTACTTTGATTGAGCAAAATAATTATGCTATTGATGTGAACTTTGTCTCGTGAAATAATTTCAATAACAATGCTTATAGAGGAAATTTCAATTCTAGGACGTATCCCGGTAATTCCTCTAACAACTATGGAAACTCTTATGGTAATTCTTCTACAAATACTAACAGGATACCCTCTGATCTTGAGAACACAATTAAAGAATTTATTAATTCTCAAAAGGTTTTCAACACTATGGTAGAAGAAAAATTGCATGTAGTTGACACTTTGGCTAAAAACATGGATAGAATTGCTCTTGATGTGGAAACTCTTAAAAATAAAGCTTTGCCACCCAAGCATAATTTTAATGATGCTATTAAATCTATCCAAATATCTTTCAATGAAAGTAAGGAGAGGACTGCTAAGTTGAGAGCTAAGCGGGAATTCTTAGAAAAAGCTCTTCCACACGGTTTTTACCGGAATCATGATGAAGATCTTAAAATGATTGGTGTTTCTCCTATTGAATATTTATTTACCTCTCTGAATATAAATGATAAAGGGACTGGAGATGAGCCAACTTTAGTAGAGGAGCGTCCCGTTTACTTGGATGGTGATGATTTAATGCTAAAACTGAAAAATGTGGGTTTGGAGAGGTCAAAACTTTAACTAGTGATGCACCCACTATCTTGGATTACAAGGACTTTAATTATGATAATTTATTTTTAGTAAAATGTATTTCCTTGTTGCAATCCATTATTAGCTCACCCAATGCTTATGAACAAAACAAAGCTTTTACCGAACATATAGTAGAAGCTATGATAAAGGCGTATGATGAGAAACTTGAGCTTGAAGTTTCTATTCCTAGAAAATTGCATGATGAGTGGGAACCTACTATCAAAATAAATATCAATAAATATGAATGTAATGCTTTTTGTGACCTTGGTGCTAGTGTTTCAACTATTCCTAAAACTCTTTGTGATGTACTCGGTCTCACTAATATTGAAGATTGTTCCCTCAACTTGCATCTTGCGGATTCTACCATCAAGAAACCTTTAGGTAGAATTAATGATGTCCTTATTAGTGAAATAAAAATTATGTGCCTGTAGATTTCATTGTGCTTGATATTGATTGCAATCCTTCTTGTCCCATAATACTTGGAAGACCCATCTTACGAACTATAGGTGCAATCATTGACATGAAAGAGGGAAACATAAGGTTCTAATTCCCATTAAAGAAAGGGATGGAACACTTCCCTAGAAATATAATTAAACCACCTTATGAATCAATTATGAGAGCTACTTATGGGTGGAGTGTCAAATATGACAATACTTGAAACTATGCATTATGCCTAGCTAGGGGCATAAAACAATAGCGCTTGTTGGGAGGCAACCCAATAGTTATCTTTAAATTTTTGCTTTGAAATTTTTGTTTATTTTTAATAAAATGATTATTTCCTATGTAATGATTATGTTTTTGTGTTTAAATTAGTGATTGTGCCAAGTAAAGCCTTTGGGATGACTCACAAGATGAGTAGAATCGATGCTGAAACAAAACAAAAACTTTTGAATCCAGTACATGAATTTTCATTTTTTGCTGGAGCATGATAATGATCTAAAAAATTTACACAGTGTTTTTATACAAATTTTCGAGGTTGTACTAATTATTCCGAATTTTAGAGTTACAGAAGTATAGGTTCTCTACAGATTGCTACAGACTGTTCTGTTTTAGACATATTCTGTTTTTGCTTGCATAGTTGCTTATTTTGATTAAACTATGGATTGTATCGGGGGGGGGGGGGGATAAGCTATGGAGAAGTTAGAATACAGTACCTATTATGCATTTATGAAATTTGAATCAATTTACAACAGTACTTAAAGTATGCAATATGTTTCTTATACTAATGGATCTCACGAGGTTTTGTTGAGTTTTGTGTGATTGAAGTTTTCAAATTTTGGGTGTTATCTTGATGGACAAAGGAATAAGGACTAGCAAGAGCCTAAGCTTGGGGATGCCCAAGGCACACCAAGGTAATATTTTAAAGGAGACTCAAGCGTCTAAGCTTGGGGATGCCCCGGAAGGCATCCCCTCTTTCGTCTCAAATCCATCGGTATGTCACTTGAAGCTATATTTTTATTCGTCACATGATATGAATTTTGCTTGGAGCATCGTTTGCTTTCGTTTGCTTTTACTTTCAGTTTGCCACAATCATTGTTTGCTGGACGCACCTATTTAAGAGAGACACACCTTCATCATAATTTGTTAGAATACTCTATGTGCTTCACTTATATCTTTTGAGCTTAGCAGTTGCTCTAGTACTTCACTTATATCTTTTTGAGCATGGTGGCGTGTAGATTTTAAAGAAATGATTTCACTCTTGTTCTTCACTTATATTTGTTTGAGAGTTAATAAATAGTGACGGTAATTTGCATGGGTCATACAGACTAGTCCAAAAATATTAGGTATTCAAAGAGTGATAATCAAAACCATCATGTAGCATATATAAAGAAATTATGGGTTAATGATATTGATGTAGTAATATGAAATAGGTGTGAGTTCATAATTGTTAAACCATAGAAGTGTCGATATTAAGAGGGGTTGACCTTTTTGTTAATCTAAAAATTAAAGAGGCATGGTGATGATGTGTGAGCATTTCAATTCCTCGTTGAAATCGTAGTGTTGTTTCGGGTCGGAAGCGCGCGATGGTTAACTCCTACCAACCTCTTCCCTCGGGGCATGCGATCAGTACTTTGATTTATGATAAACTAATAAAACTTTGCAATAAGTATATGAGTTCTTCATTACTAATGTGAAACCATGGACATACGCAATCTCGCCTTTTCATAAATTGCTAGCCTCTTCGGTATCGTGCATAGCCCGTTCTCACCTCGAGGATCGGTGCAACTTTCGCCGGTGCATCCAAACCCCGTGACATGATACGATTTGTTGCACATAAGCCTTATTATATCTTCCTCAAAACAGCCACCATACCTACCTATCATGGCATTTCTATAGCCATTCCGAGATATATTTCCATGCAAATTCCATCGTCGCTTCATATGACTAGTTCATTCATCGTCATATTGCTTACGTGATCATATAGAGCTGACATAGTATTTGTGGCAAAGCCACCTTCATAATGTTTTTGATAAATGTCACGCTAGATCATTGCACATCCTGGTACACTGCCAGAGGCATTCATACAGAGTCATATCTTCATATCAGTTCTCCTTGTTGAGTTGTAAGTAAATAAAAGTGTGATGATCATCATTGTTAGAGCATTGTCCTAGTGATGAAAGAATGATGGAGACGATGATTCTCCCATAAGTCAAGATGAGACTCCTGATGAAAATAAAGATGGGGGAGGCCAAATGAGCCCACCATCCATTCAAAAAAATGAGAGAAAATGAGAGAAGGGACTTTGCTACTATCCTTTACCACACTTGTGCCTCAAAGTGGCACCATGTTCCTCATGTAGAGAGTCTCATGATATATCACTTTCATATGCTAATGGCAATTACCTATTCATTATTTCAAACTTGGCTTGTATATTCCGATGACGGGCTTCCTCAAATGTCCGAGGTCTTCATGAGCAAGCAAGTTGGATGCACACCCCACTTAGTTTCATTTGAGCTTTCATACACTTATAGCTCTAGTGCATCAATTGAATGGCAATCCCTACTCCTTACATTGACATCTATCGATGGGCATCTTCATAGCCCGTTGGTACGCCTAGTTGATGTGAGATTATCTTCTCCACTTCCTACGCCTTTGATATCTACCACCATACTCTATTCCACCTAAATGCTATGTCCAATGGCTCACGCTCATGTATTGCGTGAAGAATAAAAATTTGATGCACATTGAAAAAGTACGAACCAATTGCCTGACTAGGACACCGTGGTGCTTAACATTTGTATCAATGTGGTGAAGATGGAGCCATGGTATACCTGGGCATCTCCGGCCTGGCCCAGCCGGCCCGCCCAGGCCCGGCCCCAAAATCCAGGGCCTAGGCCCGACGGGCTTGCCCATGGGCCGGGCTTGGGCCTGAGTTTTGAGACCGCCAGCAGGGCCGGGCCGGGCTTGGGCTTGGCAAATTGGGATTTTAAGGAAGAGGCCCAGCCCACGGCCCTGGGCCCGACGGGCTTTTCAACAAATGGGCGGGGCTTGGGCTTCAAAGTAGGTCCGATGGCAGGGCCTGGGCTGGGCCTGGGCCTCAGTTTTCTGCCGTGGGCTTTTTTAGGCCCGGCCCAAGCCTGGCCCGGCCCAGCCCATGGCCAGATATAAGCCATGCCTTGCTAATACAATAAGATGAATGGGAGGGTAAACATTTCTTGAGAATCATATACTTTTAGGAATTAACAATTATGTTTCTTACACATTGAATATTGCTATGTTAATATTTGTTGATTCATCTTTTCTCAATGAGCATACCTGAATAAGATTACATAGTGGATAGCATGTCACATAAAAAATTCTGTTTTTATCATTTACCTACTCGAGGACGAGCAGGAATTAAGCTTGGGGATGCTTGATACGTCTCCAATGTATCTATAATTTTTTATTGTTCCATGCTGATATATTATCATTCTAGGATACTTTTCGGGTCATTATTTACCAATTTATAATATTTTTGAACACTAACCTATTGACCCAGTGCCTAGTGTCAGTTGTTGTTTTCTGCGTGTTTTTGCCTTTGCAGGTTTACTGTACCAAACGAAGTCCAATTGCCACGAAACTTTTTGATGATTTTTTCTGGACTATATGAAGACCTAGAAGCTTTGGAAGGAAGCCGGGAGGCACATGAGGGCTCCACCACACATCAGGGCGCGCCCTTGGGGGGGGCATGATATGTGGTGGCCCCCTCGGGCACCTCCCGACGTCCCTCTTCGGCCTATAAATTCTCTAATATTCTGAAAACCCAGGAGGCAGTCCCGAAACCCTTTTTCCACCGCCGCAAGTCTCTGTTCCATCACGAGGCCATCTGGAGCTCTGTTCCGGCACCCTGCCGGGGGGGGGATCGATCCCAGAGGGCCTCTTCATCAACCTTGCTGCCCTCATGATGATGTGTGAGTAGTTCATCACAGACCTACGGGTCCATAGCTAGTACCTAGATGGAAATATCTCTCTCTCTTATGATCTTCAATATAATGGTCATCGCATCTTCGCTTTGATCTATCCGATGTAATCCTATTGTGCGGTGTGTTTGTTGGGATCCGATGAATTGTGGGTTTATGTTCAGATTATTCATCAAAAGTATTTGAGATGCCTCTGAATTATATTATCTCTTATGTGCATGATCATTATAGCTTCGTAATTCTCTTCGATCTATTGATATGCTTTGGCCAAGTAGATTGATATTTCATCGGTGGGAGTGGTGCATTGTGGTAGGTTCAACTTGGCGAGTTTCTATATCCCAGTGACAAAGTAGGAGACAAGATGCGTCTTTGTGTTGTTGCTACTAAGGATAAAATGATGGGGTTAATTCATATTGTTTGAGTTTACTTTGTCTACATCATGTCATCGTTCTCCAAGCATTACTCTGTTTTACTTAATACTCTAGATGCATGCTGGATAGCGGTCGATGAGTGGAGTAATAGTAATAGGTGCAGGCAGGAGTCGACCTATTTGCTTATGGACGTGATGCCTATATATACATGATCATTGCCGTGAACATCGCATAACTATCAGTTTTTCTACCAATTACCCAACAGTAATTTGTTTACCCACCGTATGCTGCCTACATGAGAGATGCCACTAGAGAACACTATGGCCCCCGGGTCTATTCACTTATATATTCGCAAACGCTATATTTACCTTGATGCCTTTATTTATTTTGTAATTTATATTTATCAACAATTATCTACACAACACATTTGCTTGCAAATAACGAGATCAAGGGGATTGACATCCCTCTTGCCTGCGTTGGGTGCAAGTTGTTTTTTCATTTGTGTGCAGCCGCTGGAGACGGTTGAGGGTTGATATTCCTATCGTTCAATAAACCTTGGTTTCATAACTGAGGGAAATACCTATCCACTTTGTGCTGCAATTACCCGTTCCTCTTCACGGAAAACCCAACGCAGATCACAAGTATCAGACATATCTTCTATGATTGTGAGCCCCCATTAATTATTTTCAAACATTATCAGGTAGTTGATGTTGGACATGGAAGACAATGTAATGGTTATGTTTGTTTATATTCACATAAAAGTTATATATTCATGGATCCTCTAACATGTGGTGCTTGCTTAGGATCTTTTGCTAGCCAAAAAAATTCGTACTAAGTAGAGATACTACTTGTGCATCCAAAAACCCTTAAACTCAGTTTCTTGCCATGAGAGTCCACCATATCTACCTATGGATTAATTAAGACCCTTCAAATAAGTTGTCATCGTTTTCCAAAAAGCAATAAAAATTGCTCCTAAATATGTCTGATCTTTTATTGGAAGGGAAAATAAGCTTTATACGAACTTGTGATGGTGAAGAAATAAAAGTGACGGACTGCATAATAAAGGTTGCTATCACATGGGACAATATAAAGTGACGTTCCTTTTCATTAAGAGTTTTCATATCCAAAAATAAAAAAGCGCATGACAGCCTGTGCTTCCCTCTGTGAAGGACCTATCTTTTACTTTTTTTCTATTTACCTGTCTTCATTTACTTTTATGCAAGAGTCAATAATGTTCATTCCTATAGAGACTATTAATTCTTTAGTTGGCAAGCATCATGTGGTGGGGAAAGATCTAGGCACATATATCCAGTTGAATATAGGTGATCGTGATTCATTATTGTTAACATTATCCCTGAGATAAATAAGTTGAGAGGCGGAACATTAAGCCTATATCTTCCTATGTGTTTGACTGAAACTGTTTATTCTAAAAATATGCTTTGAGTGTGAGCAATCATGGAAGACTAATTGATAGTTGAGTATGTTGAATTTGCTAAATCAAAGCTCTTACATAGACCCTTCCTGAAAATAAGATGAACTGTAATTGTTTGATGACTGAAAACATAGTTTGTTGGTTTCCAAGAAAGTTTATGGTCTATACTTTAACATGTGAATAGCTTGCTACTGGATCATGATAAATTTTATGAGAAAAGATTTGTTGTTTATGATGCTAGAAAGAGTGATTGGAATTATCATTGATAAAACTTATACACTATGCTAGCCTTCACACTTCAAAAATTACTTCTTTTATCATTTACCTACTCGAGGACGAGTAGGAATTAAGCTTGAGGATGGTGATACGTCTCCAATGTATCATTAATTTATGAAGTATTCATGCCATATTTACCCATGTTTACAATACTTTTATATGGTTTTGATGCACTTTACATGATTTAATTGGAACTAACCCGAATTGACACTGTTTTCAACAGAATTACCATGGTGTTGTTTTGTGATGAATTGAATCTTTCCCTTTGAGATCTCGTTATGTTGGATTGAATATTGGATTTGAGATCACTTGGTGTATGTCTTGCATGTGGATACCCATGGTGATAATAGGGTGTTCTATTGATTCACTTGATATATGTTTTGGTACTCAACTTGGGGATTCCCGTGGTGACAATGCGGTAATCTATGCATATGGGTTGATACACGTTCTTGTCGTACTTTCTACGATATAAATCTTGGGGTACGCTTTGAAATTATTTTGTGTGGATTGAATATGATGATTTTGAAATTGTTTGATGCATATCATATAATTTACTCACAGATACTTGTGGTGACATTGGAGTATCTAGGTGACATTAGAGTTGATTGATGCGTATCATATGGTGTTATTCTAGTACGAACTCTAGGGCTGTTTGTGACACTTATAGGAATAGCCCAGTAGATTGATTGGAAAGGATAACTTTGAGGTGGTTCTACTACCTACAACAATTCCATCTTATGTTCTCCGCTAGATATAAACTTTGGAGTGATTCTTTGTCGCACGTTGAGGGATGATCATATGATTCTATTATGTTAGCATTGTTGAGAGATTGCACTAGTGAAAGTATGAACCCTAGGCCTTATTTCCAAGCATTAATATACTGTTTTGCTTGTTGTTTACTACTTGTTACCTTGTTGTTTTTATATTTTCAGATTACAAAAGCCTATTTCTACTATCCACATTACACTTGTATCACCATCTCTTCGCCGAACTAGTGTACCTATAATTTGCCATTGAATTGGGTGTGTTTGGGACACAAGAGATTTTTGTATTTGATTACAGGGTATTTTTAGAGAGATCATCTTCATCCTACACCTCCCACGGATTGATAAACATTAGGTCATCCACTTGAGGGAAAGTTGCTACTGTCCTACAAAACTCTGCGCTTGGAGGCCAAACAGAGTCTACAAGAATAAAGTTGTGTAGTATACATCACCAGACATGGACACATCGGAGTCGGAACGAGCTCCGCTTAAGACTAGGTTTACGTTGCATATAATAATGGATTTGAGATTTCCAATTTAAGATATTCGATTGTGAAATCAATTATTTAGGCATGACCAATCATTGTCCGTGAATGCGCTCGAGCGTGTCCGGCGGCCTTTGAGTGGTAAGATTTGTTGTATCCGGCTGTAAATGCTCTTCATTGATAAATTCACATGACTCTTGGATGATGATCCAATATCTATGGAGCTTACGTCAATGAAGCTTTTCGCCCATGTTTTGTTCTTGGTCTAAAGAGTGGTCAAAAGCAAGTTCCATGTGTAGTGAGCATGGTATTCCGATATTGCCTATTAGGGCATCTCTAAGGCCGACTGTCAAACCATTCGTTTACGTTTGGACCGTGCTGGATGGACATGTTGTGCATCCAACGCGAGTCTGTATTCGTTCGCTGTGTGGTCCGGGCCCAGTTTTTTCGCAAAGTGGAAGCAAAGTGGGGGTGGGGTTTTTGCGGGAGTCCGGACAGCAGCCATGTAGGACTCCAACACCTCAGCCCCACTAAATCCCCCCTCTCGGTCCCATTTTCTTCCATTCCACCCCTTCCCCCCTTACTTTGCATTCACACCCTCCTCCTCCGACATCGCCGTTGTATCTCTCCGGCGAACAAACAGTCATTACCGGACCTCCACAACCAGCACCGACCTGCCCGCTTGCCTTTCACGACGGCGTCGTCCACCCAGGACTCATCTGTAGGCAGGTACACTCCCCCCTTTAGACGTCATCCATGCCGCACACCATACCTGGTAAGTGTTCGGTCAAATGTCATTGAGCTTATTTCGAACACCATGTCATTTTTTAGAGTACGAAGGATGGCGGGCTACTTGATCATGGCAGATGAGTTGTTGTGCGATGTGTGGTTGGTCATATCCGCGTATTTCGTAGGTAGGAGCATGGGGGGGTCTTCTAGTGGCGCGTGCATGATTCATTTCACGCGCGAAAGCACATTGAGCCCTAGGACATGCACATAATCCAAAAACGCAATGTGAGGTCGTTGTCGTTTCAATGATATGCCATCCAGACCACCGCACCAAGTTTGGGGTCGTGGTTGATATGTTGGAGGCAAAAGGGCCATTCCGCGGGGCAGCTGGGGAGATTGTAAGTTTTGCTTCTTCTTGCTCAGCTTGTTGATTGGTTCATTCATTCAATGTTGCTCTACACATTGTGTAGCCTACACGCGCTACCGTGATGTATTACATAATAGAGGGATAACCATTTATGCACATGCATTGTTGGATGAAGTTGAAGGGGTAGTATGTGTGGGACGACATGATCCATTCATGAAAAACTTGTTGAAAATCCTGTTAATCTCGTTGACTTTGAAAAATTGTTGTACTAGACATATTTGCATGTTATCATTTTTACCACATCTATTACCTTTTGGAGAGTGGTGTCTCCTAGATTGGTTAGGTGTCGCTTCGGAGCCTCCCTCTTCGTGTGTGCAGTTGAACGAAGAAGTTTGTAAGGGCAAGGAGATCCCTACTTCGTGAAGATCTACCCCGAGTGAGGCTAGTCCTTCGTGGACGTAAGCCATGATGGAATAGACGAGGTTGCTACTTTGTGGACCCTTGTGGGTGGAGCCCTCCGTGGACTCTCGCGACTGAGGGAGTCCCGGACTAAGGGGTCCTCGGGCTGCCGGCTTATCTCTCGATAGGCCGGCTCGATGGGTCATTCTCTGGAGAAGGGCCGGACGCATCAAGACTCCACGTTCTAGAAGGAAGCCCCGAAGGCGCGTCGTGCACTCCAAGTCAAGATGAGAATGTCGACATCTCCATCCTCGGCAGGAGGCCCACCATGTGTAAACCCTAGTACCCCTGGTGTCTATATAAACCGGGAGGGTTTTAGATCATAGGACACAAAAACTCATCTAGGGTTCTAGCTAGTCGATCTCGAGGTAGATCAACTCTGTAACCTTCATATCATCAATATAATCAAGCAGGACGTAGGGTTTTACCTCCATAGGAGGGCCCAAACCTGGGTAAACATCGTCTCCTTCGTCCCTTTATTACCATCGATCCTAGTCTCACAGCTCGGGATCCCCTACCCGAGATCCGCCAGTTTTCACACCGACATTGGTGCTTTCATTGAGAGTTTCGCTGTGATCACTCAAGGAATCGATGGCTCGCGTCTTCATCAACGAAGAGGTCCGCAGCATGGACTCCTTTGTCCCTGGACAGATCTTTGCTTTCGGCAGCATCGTGCTGCACGCAGACTCGACCGGCCACCTTGGCCGGGTCAGAAGTTTCGCCCCTGATCAAGAAGTCAGATTCGGGAACTTAGAGTTCTCCGTTGACCCTCGGGGCGATCTCTTGCTCACCGGGCTCGCAGTCTCACCTGACGCGCCCGAGTACTCCGAGGCCTTAACCTCGGATGTCGTTTTCAATCCCGCTCACGGGATCAATCCCGGTGACGATCTGGACTTAAGTCCGGATCCGGCTATAGCGCCAGATCGCCGGGCACCAACTCCTGCCGAATACACTTCTTGTGAGGACGCGGCGGAGGTTAACTCCGAACACGCCGGACAGATTGACCCGATCGAGCTCTCGACGCTTTGCGAAGCTCTAGATCGGATCTCCTTGATGAAAACCACCGATGACCCAATCCCGATCCATACTCAGATCGGTCTTGAGGTGGGTCAAGAAGGATTTTTCGTCCCACCCACCACCCACTTAGTAGCCACTATCGAAGACTTAACCGATATGTTGGACTACGCCTCCGAGGAGGCAGAGGACATGGAGGAAGAGGATCGCGTTCCCACTCCCGTTAACACCGGGCGATGGACCGCCACCTCCACCTACAACATCTACATGGTGGATACGCCAGCTGGTAATGGCGAGCGCACACCAGCTAACAATGGCGATGACTCAGGTGAGGCGCCGTCAAGGCGCCGAAAACCATGTAAGCGATCGAAGCCAAAAAAGGGAAGGGAAGTTATTGCCGGCACCGGGGAAAACGATACCCCGGAAGACCTCGGCGACCCCGATATACCCGAGTATCCGCTAGAGGACCAGGAAAGGCCGGAGGACCAGCGCGACCCCGAAGATCCGAACGACTCCGAGGATGACAACTACCTCCCCCTTGTAGAGGAGGAGGATAGCCCGGACGATGAGGACATTATTATCCCTGAGACCATCGAGGATCAGGAACGGTTCAGGCAACAGCTTTTAGCCACTGCCCGAAGCCTAAAGGTAAAAGCACGGCAACTCAAGGCCGAACAAGACACCCTCAACGATAGATGGACAAGCGTTCTATCAACCGAGGAAGAACACGGAGCTGGTCTATGGGACCAACCCAAGAGTTACCCACACCGGCGGTTGCTGCCACAATTTGACGACGAGCTCCCCAATACGCCGTCCCCCAAGCACACTCCATACGACTAGCTGGACCGTCCTCCCCGAGGACGAGATAGGATGGGTGGCGAGGCCGGTTATAGGCCGGCGATACCCCACAGAAGGGGAAAAGAGCCAATGGAGCCCGACAACAAGTATGACCTGCGACGCGACCTGGATGATAGAACAGGCCGCACGAGATCCATCTATGGATCTAGAGGGTATTCCTCTGGTAGAAGGGATGAGTAACGGCCCTGGCGCGACTGAACCAACAGAGTTCGGGACCAAAACCGGGCCAGAACAGACGCCGACTACCGGCGCGATATAGCACGGGTTAGAGGCGCTACCCACCCGCTCTGCTTCACTGATGAGGTGATGCAGCATCAGTTCCCAGAAGGGTTTAAACCCGTAAACATCGAGCAATACGACGGAACAACTGACCCAGTAGTGTGGATCGAGGATTTCCTCCTCCACATTCACATGGCACTAGGAGACGACCTCCACGCCATCAAGTACCTACCCCTTAAACTTAAGGGGCCAGCTCGGCACTGGTTAAACAGTCTCCCCGAAAACTCTATCGGGTGCTGGGAGGACCTCGAAGATGCATTCCGATCTAACTTCCAGGGCACCTATGTACGGCCCCCGGACTCTTTCGACCTAAGCAATGTCGTGCAAAAGGCAGGAGAGTCCGCTCGATAATTCTGGAACCGATTCTTGACCAAGAAAAACCAGATCGTCGACTGCCCAGATACCGAGGCTATAGCCTCTTTCAGGCACAATATTCGGGACGAGTGGCTGGCTCGCCAGCTCGGTCAGGATAAACCCAGGACCATGTCCGCCCTCACATCGCTCATGACCCGCTTTTGCGCGGGCGAGGATAACTGGCAAGCAAGGCGAAGCCACAACCCCGAAGACCCCGGTACTTCCGAAGTCCTGGATGGAAATGGGAAACCACGACGTAACAAAAACAAACGATAGCACAGCACTAGCGACGCCGATGACACGGCCATTAACGCCGGTTTCCGCAACCCAAGATCCGGGCAGCGGAAGAAGCCCCCTAAAGGCAACCGCGACGGACCCACCCCGCTGGACAAGATCATGGAGAGGCCTTGCTAGATCCATGGCACTCCGGACAAGCCCGCCAACCACACCAACCCCAACTGTTGGGTGTTTAAACAGGCCGGCAAACTCGCAGCCGAGGACCAGGGCAAAGGCCCACGCAGCGAGGACGACGAGGAGCCCCGTGGTCCGAGCAATGGAGGTCAGAAGAAATTCCCTCCATAAGTAAAAACGGTGAACATGATATACGCCACTCATATACCTAAAAAGGAGAGGAAGCACGCCCTTCAAGAGGTCTACGCCGTAGAGCCTGTAGCCCCGAAGTTTAACCCATGGTCAGCCTACCCGATCACTTTTGATCAACGAGATCACCCGACCAGTATCCGTCATGGAGGTTCGGCGGCCCTCGTCCTAGACCCCATTATCGATGGGTATCACCTCACTAAAGTCCTAATGGATGGAGGAAGTAGCCTCAATCTGATCTACTTAGATACGGTGAAAAAGATGGGCATAGATCCGTCAAGGATAAAGCCTAGCAACACTACCTTTAAAGGAGTGATCCCAGGTGTCGAAGCCCGGTGCACAGGCTCTGTTAGCCTGGAAGTAGTGTTCGGTTCGCCCGACAACTTCCGCAGCGAGGAATTGATCTTCGACATCGTCCCCTTCCGCAGCGGCTATCATGCCCTGCTCGGCCGAACAGCGTTCGCTCGCTTTAACGCCGTCCCACATTATATACGCATACCTCAAGCTCAAGATGCCTGGTCCCAAGGGGGTCATCACCGTCAACGGCAACACAGAGCGTTCCCTCCGAACTGAGGAGCATGCATTGGCCCTGGCGGCCGAATTCCATTATGAGGACAGTCGGCAAACACCCAAATCGGCCATAAAGGCCCGTAAGGTCAACAAACGAGTTTGGTTTCAATCCGAACTCCCAGACTCCTATGCTCCCCAGAAATAGGGATACGCCCCCCATTGCACAGCCCTAACGACCGCCAAACACGTGCCAAGAAGGCACAACTTCGCGCTCAAGATTCCATGGGTAGCAATGGGAGCAACCATGAGGTGGTAAGTGTTCAGCTGGACGGACCAATACCAATACACGTCCTTACACAAAACACAGGTACCATCAAGGACCTGTTAAAAAGCGTAAAGCTCATCGATACTTCGGCGACTTCTAAAGACCTTTTTCCTAAGGTCCGCTCGACGACAGCATCACTCTTAATGGGATGCAACCCTCACAGAGGAACATGAACGGACAGGCGACAAGGCACATCGAAGACGTCATGTCATCAATCGAAGACTCTTGGTATAGCCTCCCCTCTATAAATTTTATATTTCATCTACCTATAAACAGTTGCTTCGGCAATCCAAGCTATAAGAATTATTGAGCAAGTACAAAACCATTATATATGGCTACTTCGTTGTCTTTTATACATTCGTTGTTCTTATCTTGGTCACGCTTTTTGCGAAAATTGTTCGATATATATTATGATGCAACCGGCTAATAGACCGGGGGCTCGAATTTAAAATCGCCTCGAACATCACCTCAGTACAACTGGTTGTGTGTTCGGCATCTTGGGTTTTGCTTTATATGCACCGGATCTGAACTATGTCTTGGGTCAATAGTTGGGTTGCCCGGCTCCTGTGCTTGCCCTCTTACGTTCCGCTCGTTCGGCTAAAAGGGCAAAGGGAGAACCACTGCGATTGTGCTTCCAGCTCGTTTGGTCAAGCACCTCAGGGGAGGAAGCCGAAAACTGACCGCCATAGTAAGCGAGAACCGGTCTGCGAATCCGAGCATAAGTGTCATACTTAAAAGATCGATAGAGGTTCTTCCGTGTTATACGAGGGGTTTCGTTCTTGTACAAACCATGTGATGCGGGCTTCGGCCTCGAACATCACACTGGGGGCTGGTTATCAGCCCCCCGCATTTTTTCTACACTCCCATGGCTAAGTGAAAGCGATAGAGCACCATAGTCCGATTGCCTTGTCCCGTTCGCTCTACCGCCTTCGGGCGCCGATACCTCAGCTAAGGGTAAAAGTGCGGATACAGGGACACCCCGCATAGTATCTACGTGAGGGCTGAAGCCGACGACTCACTGCTTTCAGATGAACTGGCCACATAGGAGTATAAATAAACATAAACTACTTATAAGACATGATACACCATGCAACATTAATTATAAAAGCGTTAAAGTCTTCGGACATATTACAACTCGTTTATTCATACAAAACGTCCTTGGAGCATTGAGCCTCTATTGCCCGAGCACCCTCCATCACTGCTGGGAAATATCGCTCGGGGCGCCTATACTCCTTTCCAGGAGGCGGAGGTGCGGTAGCCATCTCGGTTGGCTTGAGCTTCGGCCAATGCACCATGGTCTTCGCAAAGGCCATCCGCGCGCCCTCGATGCATGTAGAATGCTTCAGTGCATCGACCCGAGGCGCAGCTTCGCTTAGCTTCTGCACTAAGCCGAAGTAGCTGCTCGGCAACGGCTCATCGGGCCACATGCATATGCAGAGGTCCTTCATGGCCGGCTCTGCCACTCTGCGCATCTCCATCAGTTGCTTCATTTGCTCAACGAGGAGAGTCGAGCGCTCGGGGGGGGGGGGGGGGCTCAAATTGAGCCCTGAATAGCCGGGCCTCATCATCCCCCGCCCGCGAAGCATAAAGCTGGTTCGCGTCCGCCGTGCTCTTCTGGAGGTCCGCACAGACGCCTAAGGAACGCCACACCTGGGTGAGCAAAGTAAACTTGCTACCACCAAAGGTGCACTACAGTGAATACGGCTTACCATCAATGACATCCTTGACTTGGCGAATCTCCTCTTGTGCAGACCGCCTGTCCACCCGCTCCTTCTGGAGCTCGGATTTCAGCGCGGCTAGCTCGGCGGCTTGTTCCTTGCCTTTCTGCTCAAGGGCCTCGCACTTCGCGCCGGCATCCTTGAGCTCTTGCTGCACCTCCTCCACCCGGGCTTCATGCTTGGCGCTTGCAGCCTTCAAGCTGGAAAGCGTGGCTGCTACTTCTACGGCGGCCGTCTTCTTCTCCTCGGCCTCTTGCTTCACTCTATGAAGCTCGGCCTTGAGTCTTTCAACCTCCGCGGCTAAAGCTGTGGAAACAACAGACAAAAGGTCACACTGGGTTACTAGTGCGGATCATTACCCATATATAGTTCGGAAATTACAATTCGGCTTACCTTGCGCCTCGTCGAACCTCTTGTTCAGGCTTACAAGCTCCTCGTCGGAGACCTTGAGCTTCTGATTTAGCTCGGTTAGCTCAGCGGCATTATCGGCCGCCGCCGATGACGAGGCCTGCAAACAGAAAAAACAAAAAATATATGCATCCAGTTATGTGCGAATTCAAACCCCCCGAACTATGAAGGATATGACTCTATGTTCGGTCCTTCCAAGGACGTTTCCGAACATTGTAGGCCCAAATGGTGCCTTGTGCATCATTGATTCATTCCTCACTATTTGACCCCCGGATGCGTTTTTGCATACCCATCCAGGGCTTGGGGGCTAGTACATATATAAAGAGATAGCACAAAACTTAAAATTAGCATTGTTCGGGAAAAGGATATTACTTGACTCACCTTGAAACCCGCCAAGAGACTATTGAAGGCCTCCTTCAGTCCGTTGTCAACGGACTGATTTCCTTGCAAAACCGCACCCATAAGAGTGCGGTGATCCTCATAGATGGGGGCGCTTGCTAGCGCCTCCTCCATAACCAGCCACCCAGCCGTTGGTGGCATTGGTGGTGACCGGACAGTCCGATCTCTGATCGGGGACTGAGCCGGTAACTCCGGATGTACGGAGTGCTCCGGAGACGTCCTCGGAGGGGACTGGGCATTTCTTCACCCCTCCTCTTCGGCGACCAGGGGAGCGTTCTCCCCTGGTCCTCAGCAGCCTGGGGAGTTTTTTCTCCCTGGCCTTCGTCGGCTGCGGCATCAGCCTCGGCCATGGCATGGTCACCCCCTCTGCCCGTGTTCAGCTCCAACGGAGCTTGGCTGGATGACACCTCCGCGGTATCCTTCGCGACCTCTGGAGGTGTAGGGTGCGATGCGGTCCCGCTCTCCGCCAGCTCGGCAGGTGGAGACTCCCCATCCGATATTTGGTCGGTAGGGAGGACGCGCGGGGGGCTGCGAGATATTCTTGTACTTAAAACATTGAAGACTTTGCGTAAATAACTCAGTGAGTCCTCGGATTCGTTACCTTTGAGCGGGGGGCTTGACCCTTGGGTTCCTTCGGGGGACCCTCTCAAATTCCTCGGATTCTGTGTTAGAATCCGAGCTGTCGGGCAGGATCAACTTCGCCCGGCACGCCCTCTTCAGGGCAGGAGGAGCTGCCTCTTCCGCGGCGTCCGATGACGCCGCCCTCTTTCTTGCGGGGGGGGGGGGGACTCCTTCCCCCCGTCTTCCTGCTCCTCCTCATGACTGGAGGAGGCGTGGGTTTCCTCGGACACGGCGTCCGGCTGGTCCTTGATGCGGAGGCCCCCTCTGGCCTTCTTCTTCTTCTCCTTCTTCTCGGGCGCCGAGTACGGCGCCACGACAAGCGTCGCCGCCAACAGCTCCGACCTGGGGTCTTCGGGTTGGGGAGCCGGGCAGTTAACCTTCGCTGCTTTGCTCAGCCACTTCTGCGAAAGTAAGGGAGAAGGTGTTCAGGCTTTTTGCCGAAGATATAGAGTCACCGGATTAAAAGTTATACCGTACCTTGGTCAGGGGATTGATGGTGCTTAGGCCCGTGTCCTCTTCCTTGGCCGGCTAGCTCTTCTGAGGCTTGAACAAAGCCTTCCACAGCTTCTCTGGGGTGGTGCGGAAGAATTGGTGCACGGTAGGCTCGTCGTCAGGACGGTAAGTCCACATGGGAGATGCCCGGCGTTGGCAGGGGAGGATACGGCGGTGGAGCATGACCTGGACCACGTTAACCAGCTCCACCTTCGCCTGGATCACCGAGGTGATGCGCTTTTGCAGCAGCTTAACTTCGGCATCCGACCCCCAGTCGAGGCCCTTCCTGAGCCACGAGGTCAATCTCGTGGGGGGGGGGCCCAGATCTGAATTCGGCGGGGGCCGCCCAGCTCTCGTCCCTTGGCTCGGTGATGTAGAACCATTCCTTCTGCCAGGTTTTCATTGTGTCGATGAAGGTGCCAGATGGCCACTCGACACGGGGGAGTTTGCTAATGACCGCCCCTCTGCAGTCCGCGTGCTCGCTTGCCACGGTCTTCGGCTTGACGTTGAAGACCTTGAGCCACAGGCCGAAGTGCGGTTCGACCCGCAGAAAGGCTTCGCAGACGATGATGAATGGCGATATGTGCATAAAGGAGTTCGGCGGAAGGTCGTGGAAGTCCAGACCATAGAAAAACATGAGACCCCTGACAAAGGGGTGGAGCGGAAAGCTCAGTCCCTGGATAAAGTGGGGGACGAACACCACCCTCTCGCCTGCCTTGGGGTGGGAATCACCTGGTTCTTCTCCGGGGCGCGGTGGAAGACGTTGGCGGGGAGGTAGCCGGCCTGCTTCAGGTCCCGGATATCCTGGTCAGTGACCGTGGAGGCCTCCCACTTGCCGTTGGAACCAAAACCCGCCATGGCTAAGCTCGGAGGAAAGGGTGAGGAAGAACTGGATCTGGGCTCTCGGGGCTCGGAGAGATTGAGAAGGCGGAGGATGCGAATGGGAAGCGTGAATAGGCCTTGGGGTTTTTTCCCCTTTTTATGGGACGTGTCACTGATTAGCCTCGCTTACCGCGCCGCAAATCCCTCCGCTTCCCAAGACATGCGTGCCGTTATGCGCGTGTGGAGATTAATCATATCCCGTGTGAAATGGAACATGATCTGCGCATTGATAAGTCGTGTCGCTGTAAAGACGGCCCCGAACCGCGAATCGAGTTTTCGTAACTGGTTCAGTGGTCATGGTAGCCCACGACCCTTCGTTAGAGGGGGGTGTTAGAAAACACTATTTACACTTTGGCGATTGGCCTTCGGGGCTAAGCAATTCATGGTGTTCGGTCAATCATATGATCGGAAGAAATACGTGTCATCGGAAACCGAACTAGTCTCAACCGATCATGGAAAGGGAAGGAGAACTCACCCCGCAAGCCGAAGACTCTGATCGTACGAAGAAGCTGGAGCTGAGACCCTTGGCATTGGGGGCTAGTTCGGGGGCTACTGAGGGAGTCCCGGACTAAGGGGTCCTCGGGCTGCCGGCTTATCTCTCGATAGGCCGGCTCGATGGGCCATTCTCTGGAGAAGGGCCGGACGCATCAAGACTCCACGTTCTAGAAGGAAGCCCCGAAGGCGCGTCGTGCACTCCAAGTCAAGATGAGAATGTCGACATCTCCATCCTCGGCAGGAGGCCCACCATGTGTAAACCCTAGTACCCCCCGGTGTCTATATAAACCGGGAGGGTTTTAGATCATAGGACACAGAAACTCATCTAGGGTTCTAACTAGCCGATCTCGAGGTAGATCAACTCTGTAACCTTCATATCATCAATATAATCAAGCAGGACGTAGGGTTTTACCTCCATAGGAGGGCCCGAACCTGGGTAAACATCGTCTCCTTCGTCCCTTTGTTACCATCGATCCTAGTCTCATAGCTCGGGACCCCCTACCCGAGATCCGCCGGTTTTGACACCGACAACGACCTCTACCCTCTGTGGGTTGAAGTCTCCATCAACGTGGACGTACGATATCACCACCTATCAGAACCATGGTAAAAATCTTCGTGTCTACAATTGCGTTTGATCCTCCTATCCCTTCCCTCTACTTATATGTTCATGTCTTTACTTTCCGCTGCTATACTCTTCGACTTGCATGTGTAGGATGTACTTGACTTGATATAATTGCTAAAACTTGCCAACATCTAACATTGGGAAAAGGCTAGAATTTTAATTTGGTCAAGTAGTCTAATCACTCCCCCTCTAGACATACTTTGGATCCTACACATAGCCATCAGGTACATCAGGAATTTCAATTCTAGCACGAGATCTAGACATAATAGGCGAATCATAGTTTTCATCAATTTCAGCATTCTCAAGCTCTGTAGACTTAGCAAGTTGTTCATCAAGAAATTCACCTAGTGGCACAATTTCATGAAGCAAAGTACTAGCATCATCACGAGCTTCATTTAAAACAGAAGTAACATCATCAATTACTTGCGACATATCATATTGAATAGCAGGTGGTGGTGTCGCAAGCTTACTCAAAACGGAAGGTGAATCATGATAGAGGCGAAGTTGTCCCTGTCTTTCGATGAGATGGTGGCTATCATTTTCGGGGGAGTAGACTTTGACGATCCGACTACGAACGTGCGACAGCGTCGCGCCTTAGCAATCGCTAAACCAACTTCGAGAGGTTATTGACCACGCCGGAGCATGATCAACCTGACCACGAGGGTCTATTTCCTGCACGCAAATGAAGAACGAGCAAGAAATTGAAATTGCAATCTGGATATTGCGAATATAAGAGGAAAGCTTTATTTATGAAAGTGGGGTACTGTGACGTCTTGGTCTGGTCGTGGAACACAAATGAAGGACGCGAAGTTGCAGCTATGGCGAACTTGTAATCTAAACAAAACCCAAGTCTAAAACGGCGCCCTAAGGGCTGTATATATGGGGGAATAGAGGGGGATCTCGTGGCCCCTTGGAGGAGGGGTCCGAAACCAGCCCTAACTCAGTTTCCCCACACATACGGACTCTAAAAACAGCCTATAATATGGTATTTCGAAATTACATGGGCCTGGCCCAAAAATAAGGTGACGCAACACCTATAATAGCCTATGGACGAAATTTATGAAGTGGCATGTTGTATATTTCGTCCAAGCCTCCAAGCACTCCTTATGGTGGCTTCAAAGTGCGAAAATCACCACTGGAAAGTCCATTGTTCCTTCCCGCGCGCGCACCTTCTTCTCCATGCTTGATCCCGCTCCAATGGCCTTCCTTCTTGTCCATGCTAGGTCCTTCATTCATAAGTAAAACAAAAGTATCTAATTTAGGCAGCATCATATGTTCATGAACATTAGAAGGATTTCCAAGAAACGAAAGTACCTAATAATTTAGTTGGCGTGCGCGGGCTCTAGTAACTGGTCCAATATGTGTAGCTGGTGGGGATGTGGGTGTAACATTAGTAGGGATGTCCTCATCATCCTCCCCTTCTTGAACTGAACTCGTCCTCGACGGAAGCTCATCATCCTCACCCAAATAAGGCTTCAAATCTGCATTGTTAAAAGTGGGACTAACCCCAAAATCTGCAGGCAACTCAAGTTTATATGCATTATCATTTATTTTCTCTAACACCTTAAAAGGACCATCACCACGTGGCATTAGCTTTGACTTGCGCAATTCAAGAAACCTATCCTTACGCAAATGTAACCAAACAAGATCTCCAGGTGCAAAGACGACATGTATTCTACCCTTATCTCCAGCAAGTTTATATTTAGCATTCATACGCTCAATGTTCTCCTCAGTTAACTCATGCATCTTTAATATTAATTCAGCACGTTCTTTAGCATCAAAATTAACCCTCTCCGAAGATGGAAGAGGCAACAAATCAATAGGTGCACGAGGTAAGAAACCATACACAACTTCAAAAGGGCACATCTTAATAGTAGAATGCAGCAAACAATTATAAGCAAATTCAATATGAGGCAAGCATTCTTCCCACATTTTTAGGTTATTCTTTAAAACAGCCCTAAGCATAGTAGACAATGATCTATTCACTACTTCAGTTTGTCCATCAGTTTGAGGGTGACATGTAGTACTAAAAAGCAGTTTAGTCCCCAACTTAGCCCATAAACATCTCCAAAAGTGGCTAAGAAATTTAGCATCACGATATGAAACAATTGTATTTGGCACATCATGCAAGTGAATAATTTCATGAAAAAACAAATCAGAAACATTAGCAGCATCATGACTTTTATGACATGGTATAAAGTGTGCCATTTTCGAAAATCTATCCACGACAACAAATATGCTATCCCTCCCCTTCTTTGTTCGAGGTAAACCTAAAACAAAGTCCATAGATATATCCTCCCAAGGAACACTAGGTACAGGCAAAGGTATATATAAACCATGAGGATTGAGTCGTGACTTAGCTTTTTGACATGTAGTGCAGCAAGCAACAAAACGCTCAACATCCTGTCTCATCTTTGGCCAAAACAAATGTGTAGCAAGTACGTCCTCCGTATTCTTCACGCCAGAGTGTCCCATTAATCCTCCTCCATGCGCCTCCTGTAACAACAAAAGACGAATGGAGCTAGCTGGAATGCCTAGCTTGTTAGCACGGAACACAAATCCATCATTAATGACAAACTTGTTCCATGTTCTCCCTTCTTTACAATTCTCCAAAACATCTTTAAATTCAGCATCATGTAGATATTGATCTTTGATGGTCTCCAAACCAAATATTTTAAAGTCAAGTTGTGAAAGAATAGTATAACGACGAGACAATGCATCAGCAATAACATTTTATTTACCCTTCTTGTGTTTAATGACATAAGGGAAAGTCTCAATGGATTCAACCCATTTAGCATGTCTACGGTTCAGTTTTGCTTGACTTTTAATATGTTTCAAAGATTCATGATCAGAATGTATAACAAATTCTTTGGGCCATAAATAATGTTGCCATGTTTCCAAAGTCCGAACGAGAGCATATAATTCCTTATCATAAGTAGAATAATTCAGACTAGGCCCACTCAATTTTTCAGAAAAGTATGCAACAGGTTTACCATCTTGTAATAACACACCTCCTAATCCAATTCCACTAGCACCACATTCAAGCTCAAAAGTCTTATTAAAATCAGGAAGTTGGAGTAATGGAGCATGTGTTAACTTATCTTTCAATACCGTGAAGGCTTCTTCCTATGCGGTACCCCAAACAAAAGGCACATCCTTCTTTGTAAGCTCATTTAGAGGTGCAACAATGGTGCTGAAATCCCTCACAAAACGCCTGTAGAAACCAGCGAGTCCAAGAAAACTCCTCACTTGTGTGACCGTTTTGGGCTGCGGCCAACTCTCAATAGCTTCAATCTTGGCTTTATCAACTTCAATTCCCTGTGGAGTAACAACATAGCCAAGAAAAGATACTCGGTCGGTGCAAAAGGCGCACTTCCCAAGGTTACCAAACAAACGTGCATCACGTAGAGCAATAAAAACAGCACGCAAATGATCCAAGTGTTCCTCCAAAGATCTACTATAAATCAGTATATCATCAAAGTAGACTACCACAAATCGTCCAATGAAAGCACGTAAGACCTCGTTCATTAATCTCATGAAAGTGCTAGGTGCATTAGTTAACCCAAAAGGCATGACTAACCACTCATATAATCCAAACATAGTTTTAAATGATGTTTTCCATTCATCTCCCAATTTCATACGAATTTGATGGTATCCACTACGCAAATCAACTTTAGAGAAAATAGTAGAGCCACTTAATTCATCAAGCATATCATCTAGCCTAGTGACCACTCGAATATGTAGAGCCACTATGCAAGTGGTCACGAATATGTAGCAATGCTAAAGGGCATTCTCTCGCATAGTGACCTCCACCCTTGCAACGACGACAAATAACCTCATGTGTTTGCCCTGTAGATGCCATGGATGAAGAAGAGCTCTATGCAGGCCCCGAAGGTGTGCCCTTGCTGGTGGCTGGTGGCGGTGCCTGTTTCCTTGTATCTCTGTTGGAGTTGGTGGCTGAAGTAAGTGGTGCTGTAGTAGGACGTGTGGAAGTAGATGATGTACGTGGTGTCCATGATGAAGCTCGACCTGCAGAAAAATTAGTTCTCGCCATTGCCTGTCGATCCTGCACTTCACGTTCAGCTTTGCAAGCAAGATGGAATAAACGAGTGATAGTGTCATACTCCTTATACTCTAGAATAGTCTGAATCTCTCTATTCAATCCACCCATAAAACGTGCAAGTATAGCTTCATTCTCCTCAACAATACCACATCTAATCATGCCAGTTTGTAATTCCTGATAATATTCCTCTAAAGAATTTTTTCCTTGTCTTAAACGCTGCAAATTTTGAAGCAATTCACGTTGATAATATGGCGGAACCCAACGATTACGCATAGCAGTTTTCAAATCGGCCCAAGTAGTAGGGATATTATCATGATGTATTCTACAAACTTCAGACCACCAAACACAAGCAAAACTAGTGAATGCACAAACAGCAGCAGCAACACGTCTATCCTCAGGAAATTGTAAGCATGTAAAACGTTGTTCAGTTTCTAACTCCCAAGTAAGATATATATCAGGAACATATTGATGACCCAAAAGTATAGGGGATCAATCGTAGTCCTTTCGATAAGTAAGAGTGTCGAACCCAACGAGGAGCAGAAGGAAATGACAAGCGGTTTTCAGCAAGGTAATTTCTGCAAGCACTGAAATTGTAGGTAACAGATAGTTTGATAGCAAGATAATTGGTAATGAGCAAGTAACGGTAACGGTAAATAAAGTGTAGCAAGGTAGCCCAATCCTTTTGTGGCAAAGGACAGGCCAGAACAGTCTCTAGTAATAAGCAAAGTGTTCTTGAGGGTACACGGGAATTTCATCTAGTCACTTTTATCATGTTGGTTTGATTTGTGTTCGCTACTTTGATAATTTGATATGTGGGTGGACCAGTGCTTGGGTGTTGTTCTTACTTGAACAACCTCCCACTTATGATTAACCCCCCCGCAAGCATCCGCAACTACGAGAAAAGTATTAAGATAAAATCTAACCATAGCATTAAACGTTTGGATCCAAATCAGCCCCTTACGAAGTAGCGCATAAACTAGGGTTTAAGCTTCTGTCACACTAGCAACCCTGATAACCCACAAGTATAGGGGATCGCAATAGTTTTTGAGGGTAGAGTATTCAACCCAAATTTATAGATTCGACACAAGGGGAGCCAAAGAATATTTGAGAGTATTAGCAATTGAGTTGTCAATTCAACCACACCTGGAGATTAAATATCTGCAGCAAAGTGATCAGTAGCACAGTAATATGATAGTTTGATAGCAGTAGTAGCAGTAACGGTAACAGTAGCAGTGATAGCAATAGTTTTGTAGCAGTTGGAACAGTAGTAATAGCAGTAGTAACTTAGCAAGAACAATATGTGGAAAACTCGTTGGCACTGGATCGGTGAACTCGTTGGATGATATTCATCATATAAGAGTCATAACCTAGGGCGATACAGAACTAGCTCCAGTTCATAAATGTAATGTAGGCATGTATTCCGTAAATAGTCATACGTGCTTATGGAAAAGAACTTGCATGCCATCTTTTGTCCTACCCTCCCGTGGCAGCGGGGTCCATAAGGAAACTAAGGGATATTAAGGTCTCCTTTTAATAGAGAACCGGAACAAAGCATTAACACATAGTGAAAACATGGACTCCTCAAACTACGATCATCACCGTGAAGTATCCCAAATATAGTCACTATGGGGTTGATGGATCATCACACGTAATAGGTGCATATGACTAGCAAGATCGGATCAAGAACATAGATATAATGATGATAACATAAATGGTTCAAATCTGAAATCATGGCACTCGGGCCCTAGTGACAAGAATTAGGCATAGCAAAGTCATAGCAACATCAATCTCAGAACATAGTGGATACTAGGGATCAAGCCCTAACAAAACTAACTCGATTACATGATGAATCTCATCCAACTCCTCACCGACCAGCAAGCCTACGAAGGAATTACTCACTCTCGGTGGGGAGCATCATGGAATTGGCGATGGAGAAGGGTTGGTGATTATGAAGACCGAAGATTCCCCTCTCCAGAGTCCCAAACGGGCTCCAGATCTGGCCTCCCGATGAAGAACAGGAGGTGGCGGCGGCTTCGTATCGTAAAACGCAATGAAACTTTCTCCTTGATTTTTTTCTCCAAAAATAGGAATTTATAGTGCCGGAATTTGGGTCAGTGGGGCCCCGAGGTGGGCACAACCCACCAGGGCGCGCCTGGGGGGGCTGGCGCGCCCTGGTGTATCTTGCCCAGCCAGGGGCCCCCTCCGGTGGTTCTTGGCTCCAGTATTTTTTATTTATTCTGAAATAAATCTCCAAAAAGTTTCATCCAATTCCAAGAACTTTTATTTCTACACAAAAAACGACACCATGGTAGTTCTGCTGAAAACAGCGTCAGTCCGGGTTAGTTTCATTCAAATCATGCAAATTAGAGTCCAAAACAAGGGCAAAAGTGTGAGGAAAAGTAGATACGACGGAGACGTATCAACTCCCCCAAGCTTAACCCATTGCTTGTCCTCAAGCAATTCAGTTGACAAACTGAAAGTGATAAAGAAAAACTTTTACGAACTCTTTTGTTCTTGTTTACATATATATGCTCAAGTAGCACTCAGGTTTTCAGCAAAGATTATGACTAACCATGCCAACAATAACTCTTAGAAATTATATTAACTCATATCAATAACATAAGCAACTAGCGAGCAATAATAAGATATCTCAAATGCCAACACTTTGTCAAAAACAATCATGATACAATATGTCAATAGTGGTATCTCGCTAGCCCTTTCTGAGACCGCAAAACATAAATGCAGAGCACCTCCAAAGTTCAAGCAGCGACTAAACATTGTAAATCATGGTAGAAAAGATCCAGTCATGCTGCACCCAACATCAACTATACACAATGCATGAGGATGACAATAGTGCTCTCAGGTCTGGCACTTATTTGAGAAGGTGATGACTCAACATAAAAGTAAATAGATAATCCCTTCGCAGAGGGAAGCATGGATTTGCAGAGGTGCCAGAGCTCAAAGCTTAAAACAGAGATAGATATAATTTTGGGAAGTACACCCTTCCTGTCAACGTTACGACCAAGAGTTATCAATATCTTCCATGCTAAACAAATTAGTGGCGGTTCCCAAGCGGTAAAAGTAAATGTTTACTCCCCCTCCACCAACAATCACACTCCACGGCTAGCCGCATCCACGGGTACCGTCCAAACCAACAACATTCCTGGGGGAGTTTTGTTTAATTATTTTTGATTTTTGAATTCGGGACTGGGAATCCCTATTATCGCCCCTCTCGTGTAAGGACGAGTGAATAAACACTCATCATGAGAATAACCCGCTTAGCATGGAAGATACTGACCGCCCCCTGTCGCTCCATGAGCGGTCCAGGCACACAAAACAGATGTTCATTTGAATTTTTAGAGATGCACATACAAATTTACTTTGGAACGACAGGGTAATACCACTTATAGGTAGATATAGTGGACTCATCTGGAATAACTTTGGTTTAAGGGTTTTGATGCACAAGCAGTATTCCCACTTAGTACAGGCGAAGGCTAGCAAATAGATTGAGAAGCGGCCAGCTAGAGAGCGAAAACGGTCATGAACATGCATTACATATAATAAACATTGACTACTAGCATGAGTAGGATATGGACACCATGAACATAAATATCATGAAGGCTATGTTGGTTTTGATTCAACTACATGCGAGAACATGTGCCAAGTCAAGCCACTTGAAATATTCTGAGGAGGATACCATATCATCATACCACATCACAACCATTTTAATGCATGTTGACGTCCAAGATAAATCATTATCCACTCCTAGCTACTTAAGCATGGCATGAACAACTATAATCTCTAATGGTCATTGCAAACATGTTTGATCATAATATGCAGAATCAAGGATACTAGGTTAAACATATTTACAAAAACAAAAACAAGTTGAGTTCATACCCGCTTTTCTCTGCCACAGTCAATTCATCAAATATCGTCATTATTGCCTTTCACTTGCACGACCGAATGATAAGAAAATAATAATAGTGCAAGAGTGTCGTGGACTAAGCTGGAATCTGCAACATTTTATTCAAGAGGAGAATACAAGGTAAAATGGGCTCTTTGTTAGATTAACAGTGATGCATATGAGAGCCACTCAACATTTTCATCGTGGTCTTCTCCTTGGTACAACTCAAACAAAAAGAAAACAATTTCAGAGAAACACACTGAAATATTTTTGGAGTTTTGTTTTTTCTTGAAGAAAGCAAATTAAACAGGAAAACAAAAACGAGAAAAACTATTTACACAGGAAAGCTCCCAACAAGCAAAAGAAGAAACGAGAAATATTTTTGGGTTTTCTTTTGATACTATAATTAAACTAAGCTAGAAAGAAAAACTGAAAAGAAGTAGGAAATATTTTTGGATTTTCTTAAAGTTTTTCAAACACATAAGAAGAAAGCGAGAAAACAAATCTAGCATGGATATTACAGTGAAAAAGTATGAACACCAACAACTGGAATGAAATGTGTGAACATGAATGTAATGTTGGTGGAAATATGTGCTCCCCCAAGCTTAGGCTTTTGGCCTAGCTTGGTAATCACCATCCGTAGAAACCATCCGGTCCCAAGTCAAAGTGAGGTGGAGGTGGCACCTGAGCGTCCCACCCCTGGGGCTCCTCCTCAGCAGGTGCTAGGTTGTTCCGGTAGGCTGTAATGTCATCTGGCATAATCCTGTATCCGTTCCTGGCAATAAAATCAAACAGAGCAGATGCAGGCAACAGAATAATATCACGGGTTTCTACGCTGAATACTAGGTTGTAATGAATGTCACGGAAAGAATCAGTTGCATCAATAAATTGGTGATCCTGCAACGCCCTATGATCAAGATAAACTTGGGACAAGAGATAATCATGTGGGCGAATCTGAACATTAAAGTATCTCGCTAGTCGAGTAGCATAAATACCATCATGTATCTTTCCCTTAGTCCTGTTAAGGTGTAAGCGGCGCACAATACTAGCTCCCATACTAAAGGTGTGATCATTATACTGTGCACGGCGTAAAATAGCGAAGTCGGGGGCACTGTGTGCGCCAACCTTCTCCCTAGCGGTTAAACACTTCGCGATGAACAATGCAAAGTAATGCACTGAAGGAAACCGCAGACTGGTAGCAGTAGCGTTTGACACGCCTCTATTTTCACCCACCGTTAAGGTGAGGAGAAAATCCTCAAACTCCACTGGTCTAGGTTCTCTTAATTCCCCATCAGAGGGAATCAAGCATATGTCGCAAAAGTCAGTTAACGGCATTTTGTGGGTTTCAGCATAAAGGTTAAACTGCACCTCAGGGGGATTATTCTTTCTCAGGAAATGGAAACTTTGCACAAAGGAATTTGTAAGGATGTGATATTGGTCACACTTAGCTGCGAGGAACTCGGTCAGCCCAGCGTTTGCAACAAATTGAGCGAACTCTTGATGGAACCCGGCCTCCTCCATGAAGGCATCATGCGGCCATTCGCACGGTCGCACCTCCACCCTTCGTGGAGTGTGAATGGCATTATCCGATGATTCCCCAATGACTGCTTTGGCACTTTTCTTGGAGGAAAACTTCCTAAAGAAATCCATCTTGTTCCGATAATAAAAATTCTGAAAATTTTAGCCTATAAAATTTTTGTCAACAAAACTTCGTGAAATTGATAGCAGCTACTCCTAAGCATGCATAGAGGCCATATTAAGCATTCAAACTACTTAGAGCTCTAAGAATTCAACATGCAAGCTCATCTACAGAAGAACCAAGAGTAGCTAATTACTCTATAAATAACCCACTAATTCAAAAACTAATTGGAGCAATGGAGGAGTCACATACCAAGTAGCAATCCCTCCAAACAATTTCAGAAATGGAACTTCGAGCAAAGAGATCGAAATCCACGGGTTTGAGAGCAAGAACACGGGAATGGTGGCTGTGGTGATTTTTTTCTGGAGGTAGGGGATGATGTGGGCTGAAGGGATAAGTGAGGGGGCCCACGTGGGGGCCACAACTCACCAGGGCGCGCATGGGGGTGCTGCCACGCCCTGGTGTCTTGTGGGCACCAGGTGCACACCCCTCTGGTATTATTTGCACCCGAAATTCAGAAATATTCGGAAAAATATCGTATCGAATATTCAGAACATTCTGAGAACTTTTATTTTTGGGTCATTTTTGTATTGCATGGAGAAAAAAGAAAACAGGATAATCATGGCATTTTATTTTATTTGACTAGCTAAAATAGAAAGTAAAAGGTGGGAACAGAAGATTGTGCCTACTAGATTCATCGACTTCATACCTCTCAAAAATGATCCATTAATAAGGTTGATCAAGTCTTATTAACAACCACTTCCGATTAGCATGAAACCGAAGAACTTTCGTGAAACACTAAGTTACCTCAATGGGCATATGCATATCCCCAACAATAAGTATGTCATATTTCTTTTTGGCAGTAGGTAGAGGTAATTGAAAACTTCCAATAGTGAGTGTCAGAGATTCTTCAATAACATTTATACCATTCACTTGGAATTGTTTCTTCGGAAAGTGCACCGTGTGCTCATTACCATTGATATGAAAAGTGACTTTGCTTTTTATTGCAATCAATAACAGCCCCTACAGTATTCAAAAAGGGTCTACCAAGGATAATCGACATGTTGTCGTCCTCGGGTATCTCAAGAATAACAAAGTCCGTTAAGATAGTAACATTTGCAACAACAGCGGGCACATCCTCGCAAATACTGATAGGTATGGCAGTTGATTTGTCAGCGATTTGCAATGATATTCTAGTAGGTGTGAGTTTATTCAAATCAAGTCTCTTATATAAGGAGAAAGGCATAACACTAACACCAGCTCCCAAATCACACAAAGCAGTTTTGACATAGTTTCTTTTAATGGAGCAAGGTATAGTTGGTATTCCAGGATCTCCAAGTTTTTTTATGTACTCCATCCTTAAAAGAATAATTAGCAAGCATGGTGGAGATTTCAGCTTCAGGTATCTTTCTTTTATTAGTGATGATGTCTTTCATATACTTTGCATAAGGGGCCATCTTTAGGATATCAGTTAAGCGGGTACGCCAAAAGATTGGCCTAATCATTTCAGCAAAGCGTTCAAATTCTTCATCATCCTTTTTCTTAGATGGTTTAGGTGGAAAGGGCATGGGTTTCTGAACCCATGGCTCTCTTTCTTTACCATGTTTCCTAGCCACAAAGTCTCTTTTATCATAACGTTTATTTTTAGGTTGTGGGTTATCAAGATCAGGAGTAGGCTCTATTTCAACATCATTATCTGGTTCTTTATCGTGGCTTGGTTGAGCATCTTCATGAACATCATCATCATCATTTTCATTATCACTAGGTGAATGTTCATTACCAGATTGAGTTTCAGCATCGGAAATAGAGACATCATTATTATCAGGAGGTTTTTGTATCTCAGGTTCACTAGAGGTATGCAGAGTCCTATCATTTTTCTTTTTCTTTTTCTTCTTAGAAGGACTAGGTGCATCAGCGTTAATTCTCTGAGAGTCTTGTTCAATTCTTTTAGGATGACCCTCAGGATAAAGTGGTTCTTGGGTCATTCTACCTCCTCTAGTTACTACTCTAGCAGCAAAATCATTCATATTATTATTCATTTCATCAAGCAATTCTTTTTGAGATTTAGCAACTTGTTCTAACTGAGTTTGAACCATAGAGGCATGCTTTCCTACACCTCTAACATCATTACTGATTCTAAATAGCAAGTCACTCAAGCGAGCAATCATGTCAGAATTATATTTCAATTGTTTCAGGACATGTGCATTGAAATGATATTGCTTAATAATATAGTTGTCAAACTCATATAAGCACGGACTAGGATGTTTATTGTGAGGGATATCACTTTCATCAAAGTTTAATAGAGAATTTACCTCTACCACCTGTGGAGGTGGTGGTGTGTCAAGGCCATGTATTTCTTCAATAGGTGGTAAATTCTTAACATCCTCAGCTTCAATACCTTTTTCCTTCATAGATTTCTTTGCCTCTTGCATATCTTCAGGACTTAGAAATAAGATACCCCTCTTCTTCGGAGTGGGTTTAGGCAGTGGTTTAGGAGGAGTCCAATCATCATAATTCATCAATATATTATTCAATAATTCCTCAGCTTGTTCAACAGTTCGTTCCCTGAAAATACAACAGCACAACTATCTAGGAAGTCCCTAGAAGCATCGGTTAGTCCGTTATAGAAGATATCAAGTATTTCATTTTTCTTGAGAGGGTGATCAGGCAAAGCATTAAGCAACTGGAGAAGCCTCCCCCAAGCTTGTGGGAGACTCTCTTCTTCAATTTGCACAACGTTAAATATTTCCTATAAGGCAGCTTGTTTCTTATGAGCAGGAAAATACTTTTCAGAGAAATAGTAAATCATATCCTGGGGACTACGCACACAACCAGGAGTAAGAGTATTGTACCATGTCTTAGCATCACCCTTTAATGAGAACGGAAATAACTTAAGGATATAATAGTAGCGAATCTTCTCATCATGAGCAAAGAGGTTGGCTATATTATTCAGCTTAGTAAGGTGTGCCACTACAGTTTCGGTTTCATAGCCATGGAAAGGATCAGATTAAACCAAAGTAATTAACTCTGGGTCGACAGAGAATTCATAATCCTTATCGGTAACAAAGATAGGTGAAGTAGCAAACTTAGGGTCATATTTCATTCTAGCATTCAAAGTCTTTTCCTTGTACTTGCGTAGCAATTTCTTAAGATCGTTTCTATCCTTGCAAGAAAGAATTTCTCTAGTTACCTCCTCGTCCATAACATAACCTTCAGGTACCTTAGGCATTTCAAATCTAGGAGAGCTAGGACTAATAGATGTTTCATAATCATCATCAGTTTCAGCAATCTCATCAGTTTCAGTAGTTTCATTCTCATTAGCTCTAGCAATTTATTCATCAAAAAATTCTCCGAGTGGCACATTATCATAAAGCATGGTACTAGCATCAGTCATAGCAGTGGTAGCATCATTAATAACTTGCGACATATCAGGATTACTAGCATGTGGTGGTGTTGCAAGCTTACTCATAACAAAAGGTGAATCAAGTGCAGAGCTAGATGGCAGTTCCTTACCTCCCCTCGTCTTAGAGGGAAAAATCTTAGTCTTTGGATCCTTCAGATTCTTCATAGTGATCAATTGATATAAATCCCAAGTGCGACTCAACAAATATAGCTATGCTCCCCGGCAACGGCGCCAGAAAAAGGTCTTGATAACCCACAAGTATAGGGGATCGCAACAGTTTTCGAGGGTAGACTATTCAACCCAAATTTATAGATTCGACACAAGGGAACCAAAGAATATTTGAGAGTATTAGCAGTTGAGTTGTCAATTCAACCACACCTGGAGATTAAATATCTGCAGCAAAGTGATCAGTAGCACAGTAATATGATAGTTTGATAGCAGCAGTAGTAGTAACGGTAATAGTAGCAGTGATAGCAATAGTTTTGTAGCAGTTGGAATAGTAGTAACAGCAGTAGTAACTTAGCAAGAACAATATGTGGAAAACTCGTAGGCACTAGATCGGTGAACTCGTTGGATGATATTCATCATATAACAGTCATAACCTAGGGCGATACAGAACTAGCCCGAGTTCATAAATGTAATGTAGGCATGTATTCCGTAAATAGTCATACGTGCTTATGGAAAAGAACTTGCATGACATCTTTTGTCCTACCCTCCCGTGGCAGCGGGGTCCATAAGGAAACTAAGGGATATTAAGGCCTCCTTTTAATAGAGAACCGAAACAAAGCATTAACACACAATGAATACATGAACTCCTCAAACTACGGTCATCATCATGAAGTATCCCAAATATTGTCACTATGGGGTTGACGGATCATAACACGTAATAGGTGCATATGACTAGAAAGATCGGATCAAGAACATAGATATAATGATGGTAACATAAACGGTTCAAATCTGAAATCATAGCACTCGGGCCCTAGTGACAAGCATTAGGCATAGCAAAGTCATAGCAACATCAATCTCAAAACATAGTGGATACTAGGGATCAAGCCCTAACAAAACTAACTCGATTACATGATGAATCTCATCCAACTCCTCACCGACCAGCAAGCCTACAAAGGAATTACTTACTCCCGGTGTGGAGCATCATGGAATTGGCGATGGAGAAGGGTTGGTGATGACAAAGACCAAAGATTCCCCTCTCCAGAGCCCCAAACGGGCTCCAGATCTGGCCTCCCGATGAAAAACAGGAAGTGGCGGCGGCTCCGTATCGTAAAACGCGATGAAACTTTCTCCTTGATTTTTTCTCCAAAAATAGGAATTTATAGTGCCGGAATTAGGGTCAGTGGGCCCCCGAGGTGGGCATAACCCACCAGGGCGCGCCTGGGGGGGCTGGCGCGCCCTGGTGTATCTTGCCCAGCCAGGGCCCCTCCTCCGGTGGTGCTTGGCTCCAGTATTTTTAATTTATTCTAAAATAAATCTCCAAAAAGTTTCGTACAATTCCGAGAACTTTTATTTTTGCACAAAAAACAACACCATGGTAGTTTTTCTGAAAACAACATCAGTCCGGGTTAGTTTCATTCAAATCATGCAAATTAGAGTCCAAAACAAGGGCAAAAGTGTGAGGAAAAGTAGATACGACGGAGACATATCAAACCCATCATGTAATAACTGCTCCCCAATGCATTCCCTTAGGCCCAAGGATGGCGAAATGTCATGTAGTCGATGTTCACATGACACCACTAAGGGAATCACAACATACATATCATCATAATATTGAACACATATCAAATTTACATGATTACTTGCAACATGACTTCTCCCGTGACCTCAAGAACAAAGGTAACTACTCACAAATAATATCCATGCTCAAGATCAGAGGGGTATTGAATAGCATAATGGATCTGAACATATAATCTTCCACCAAATAAACCATATAGTAATCAACTACAAGATGTAATCAACACTACAAGTCACCCACGGGTACCAATCTGAGGTTCCGGTACAAAGATTGAACACAAGAGATGAACTAGGGTTTGAGAGGAGATGGTGCTGTTGAAGATGTTGATGAAGATTGGCCTCCGAAAGATGAGAGGGGTGTTGGTGATGACGATGGCTTCGATTTCCCCCTCCGGTAGGGAAGTTCCCCCGGCGGAATCGCTCCGCCGGAGGGCAAAAGTGTTCCTGCCCAAGTTCCGCCTCGATATGACGGCGTTCCGTCTCGAAAGTCCTCTCCTTGTTTTTTCTAGGTAAAAAGACCTTATATACCAGAAGATGGGCACCGGAGGTGGGCCGAGGAGGGCATAACCCACCAGGGCGCGCCTGGGGGGCCTGGCGCGCCCTGGTGTCTTGTGCCCACCATGGTGGCCCCCTCCGGTAGTTATTTGCTCCAGTATTTTTCATATATTCCAAAAATATTCTCCGTAAAGTTTTAGCTTCTTTGGAGATGTGCAGAATAGGTAACTCAGATGTGCTTTTTCAGGTCCAGAATTCCAGCTGCCGGTATTCTCCCTCCTTGTGTAAACCTTGCATATTATGAGAGAAAAGGCATTAGAATCACTCCCTAAAGTATTATTATTCAACAAAACATGATAAATAATAGTAGGAAATCATGATGCAAAATGGACGTATCAACTCCCCCAAGCTTAGACCTCACTTGTCCTCAAGCGAAAAGCCGATATTGAAAAGCATGTCCACATGGTTTGAGAGAGAGATGTCGATAAAAACAAAATACGGACATAGTAGCATCATGCTTATTATCATAACAGCAACAAACTCTATCATAAAATTATTCATATAACTTTTATCATATAACTTCTCATGAACAAGTAACAATTCATCACAACATAGAATTATAAAGCATAAACCTTATTACAAACCAACAAACTATGTTCTCAGTCAACTTTGCAACTGCAATTCATCATATTTTCAGGAAGGGTCTCATGTCGGAGCCTTTTGGCAAGCCCACATACTCAACCATCATTTAGTCTTCTATGATTGCTAACACTCACAGCATACCCATGAGCAAAAAGTTTCAACCGGACACATAGAAACATAGGGGCTTATAGTTTCGCCTCCCAACGTATTCACCTCAAGGGTGATGTCAACAATAATAACTCATGCTCACTCACATCCAGCCGGATATATGTGCCTAGATCTTTCCTCACCACATGGTGCTTGCAAAAGAAAAAGTAAAAAGGAATAGGGAAGAATACTTTGACTCTTACATAAAATGAAATACATAAAAGTAAAAGATAGCCCCTTCGCAGCGGGAAGCAGAGGTTGTCATGCGCTTTTTGGTTTGTATGCCCAATCCCTTAATGTAAAAGAACATCACACTATATTGCCCCCTATGATAGCAACCTTTATTATGCAGTCCGTCGCTTTTATTACTTTGCCATCATAAGTTCGTATAGCGCTCAATTTTCTCTTACACTAATTGATCAAAACACGTATAGAAGAAATTGTATTGCCTTATTGCACCGATGACAATTTACTTGAAGGATCTTACTCGATCCGTAGGTAGGTATGGTGGGCTCTCAAGCATGAATTTGGGTTTTGGGTTTTTGGATGCACAAGTAGTATCTCTACTTAGTGCGGAATTTTGGCTAGCAAAGATATTGAGCAAGCACCACATGTTGAAGGATCTATGACAATATAACTTCTATGTGAATATGAACAAACATAAATCATTAAGTTGTCTTCCTTGTCCAACGTCAACAATTTTGACATATACTATTTAATGGGGGCTCACAATCATAAAAGATGTCCAAGATAGTGTATTTGCATGTGAATCATTTCTTCCCTTATTAATTCTTTCATGAATTGCATCATTGACTAATGCTATGTTTGTCAATCTCCAACAATTTTTACCACTTATACCTTTCCTTATGTGATGTCATTACTTGCCATAAGATTAGCATATGATTCTTTTCATTTATTTCTCTTTCCTTTAATTTTGATTGCAACAAGAAAGTAGGGAGGCAAAAGCTCAAACCAAACTTTATTATATAACTCTCACTCGATTACATAGATAGATAGACCACAAAACTAACACACGAAAATAGATCATGCTAAACTTTTATTCAACTAAATCAAAAGGAAACTAAAGATCGAACTAAAATAGGTAAAGGTGAATAAAAGTGATGGTGATACGATACCGGGGCACCTCCCCCAAGCTTGGCTCAAGCCAAAGGGAGTGCCCATATCCGTGTGCTCAAGTCTCCTTTGGTGGTGGTGATGAAGTAGGTGGTGGTGATGAAGTATCACACTTCAGACTCAATAGGTACTCCAATTTGCGGATGACTCTCCGAAGGGTATTGATGTGCTCCTCGAGCAAAATATTTTCATGAGTGAGAAATTTATTCTGAACACGAACCGCTTCAAAAGCCCTAAAAGCTTCGATTTCAATAGGGGTGAGATGACTGTAATAAGGTTGAAGGATATCCTCTTCTTCCCTCTCCTCTATTAGCATGGATTTCCCTCCTTCTGGGGCTTGATCCTTCATAGCCTCCTTGCCCTTGTCTTCATTGCTGGCTTCTTTTGGCTCCTCTCTCTTCAGCTCCATCTTCATCAGCCAGGCATCTTCTTCTACGTTATTGGAGGAGGGAGAAGACATGATGCCTGGCTTGGTAGATCTGATAGGAAAACAGCACGAAACAAGAACAGAGGATTTTTCTGCGATGCGGTGGTCAAAATAGTCGGGGGTATATATAGAGAATTTTTATTCTTGGGAAGCAAGCATATGCAAGGAAAACGGAGTCGGGAAGGTGTCCGAGGTGGGCACAACCCACTAGGGCGCGCCTGGCAGGGCTGGCGCGCCCTGGTGTATCGTGCACACCTCAGATGCCTTCCGGTTTATTTCTTATTTTCCTAATTTTTCTAATATTCCAAAACTGACAGAAAATATTTTTGCGGATTTTTCGGAGTCCGTTTACTTACCGTATCACGTACCTCCTATTTTTCAGAATTCTGGAAGGTTTCTTTTATGTGTTCCTCCGGTATCATGGTTTGGATAACATTGCTTTCAACATTAATAGGCGTACCTAAGATATAATGTTTAATTCTTTGTCCATTGACCACCTTCGGGTTAGTACCTTCGGCGTTATTAATCTTGATAGCTCCAGAACGATAAATCTCTTCGATAATATATGGTCCTTCCCATTTGGAGAGAAGCTTACCTGCAAAAAATCTTAAACGAGAGTAGAACAAAAAAACATAGTCTCCTATTTTGAATTCCCGCTTTTGGATTCTTTTGTCATGCCATCTTTTTACTTTTTCTTTGAATAGTTTGGCATTTTCACAGGCTTGGGTTCTCGATTCATCTAGTGAGCTAATATCAAATAGCCTCTTCTCACCGGCAAGTTTGAAATCATAATTGAGTTCTTTAATTGCCCAAAATGCTTTATGTTCTAATTCTAGAGGCAAATGACAAGCTTTTCCATATACCATTTTGTATGGAGACATACCCATAGGATTTTTATAAGCTGTTCTATAGGCCCAAAGTGCATCATCTAGTTTCTTAGACTAATTCTTTTGAGAACTATTAACGGGTTTTGTAATATTAATTTTATTTCTCTATTGCTAAGTTCAACTTGACCGCTAGATTGAGGATGATAGGGTGATGCAATTCTATGGTTAACATCATATTTAGCAAGCAACTTACGGAAAGCACCATGAATAAAGTGTGAACCACCATCAGTCATTAAATATTTAGGGACTTCAAACCTTGGGAAGATAACTTCTTTAAGCATTTTAATAGAGGTGTTGTGATCAGCACTACTAGTTGGAATAGCTTCTACCCACTTAGTGACATAATCAACGGCAACCAAAATATGAGTGTACCCGTTAGAGGAAGGAAAAGGTCCCATATAATCAAAACCCCAAACATCAAATGGTTCGACAACAAGTGAATAATTCATAGGCATTTCCTGACGCTTACTGATATTACCAATTCTCTGACATTCATCACAAGACAAGACAAACTTACGGGCATCCTTGAAGAGAGTAGGCCAATAAAAAATAGATTGCAATACCTTGTGAGCAGTTCTATCTCTTGCATGATGTCCTCCATAAGCTTCGGAATGACATTTCCGTAGGATTTGTTCCTGTTCATGCTCAGGTACACAACGTCTAATAATACCATCTACTCCTTCTTTATAGAGATGTGGGTCATCCCAAAAGTAATGTCTTAAATCATAGAAGATTTTTTTTCTTTTGTTGGTATGTGAAACTAGGTGGTATATATTTAGCGACAATGTAGTTAGCATAATCAGCATACCAAGGAGTGTTTTGGGAAACATTTATTGCAGCTAACTGTTCATCAGGGAAACTATCATCAATAGGTAGTGGGTCATCAAGAATATTTTCTAACCTAGACAGGTTATCAGCTACGGGGTTCTCAGCTCCCTTCCTATCAACAATATGTAAGTCAAATTCTTGAAGCAAGAGAACCCACCTAATAAGTCTAGGTTTAGCATCTTTCTTTTCCATAAGATATTTTATAGCAGCATGATCAGTGTGAACGATAACCTTGGAATCAACAATATAAGATCTAAATTTATCACAAGCAAATACAACTGCTAAAAATTCTTTTTCAGTAGTAGCATAATTTCGTTGGGCATTGTCTAGAGTTTTGCTAGCATAATGGATAACATTCAATTTCTTATCAACTCTTTGTCCTAGAACAGCGCCAACAGCATAATCACTAGCAGCACACATAATTTCAAAAGGCAAGTTCCAATCAGGTGGTTGAACGATAGGTGCAGAGGTTAAGGCTTTCTTGAGTGTTTCAAAGGCTTCCACACAATCATCATCAAAAACAAAAGGGATATCCTTTTGCAAAAGATTAGTAAGAGGCCTAGAAATTTTAGAGAAGTCTTTAATGAACCTCCTATAGAAACCAGCATGGCCAAGGAAACTTCGATAACCTTTAATATCTTTAGGACATGGCATTTTCTCAATTGCATCAACTTTAGCTTTATCCACCTCAATACCTCATTCGGATATTTTATGCCCCAAGAAAATACCTTCATTAACCATAAAGTGGCACTTCTCCCAATTCAAGACAAGATTAGTTTGTTCACATCTCTGCAAAACTCGATCAAGGTTGCTTAAGCAATCATCAAAAGAAGTCCCGTAAATGGAAAAATCATCCATGAAAACCTCCACAATCTTTTCAGAAAAGTCAGAGAATATAGCAGTCATACATCTTTGAAAGGTAGCAGGTGCATTGCATTAACCAAAAGGCATACGTCTATAAGCATAGGTTCCAAAAGGGCAGGTAAAGGTGGTTTTCTCTTGATCGGATTGTGATACAGGTATTTGAGAGAAACCAGAATATCCGTCCAGAAAACAAAAGTGTGTGTGCTTAGATAATCTTTCTAGCATTTGATCAATGAAAGGCGGAGGGTAATGATCTTTTCAAGTAGCTTTATTTAATTTTCTAAAATCAATTACCATTCTATAGCCAGTGACAATTCTTTGTGGAATGAGTTCATTTTTATCATTAGGAACAACGGTGATACCTCCTTTCTTAGGGACACAATGAGCGGGGCGTACCCATCTACTATCAGCTATGGGGTAGATTATACCTGCTTCCAGAAGCTTTAATATTTCAGTTCTTACCACTTCTTTCATCTTAGGATTCAATCGCCGCTGGTGATCAACAACGGGTTTAGCATCGGGTTCCATATTAATGTTGTGCTGACATAGAGTGGGACTAATGCCCTTAAGATCATCAAGAGTATATCCAATAGCAGCACGGTGCTTCCTCATAATTTTTAATAATCTTTCTTCTTCATGTTCTGAAAGGTTAGCGCTAATAATAACATGATATATCTTTTTCTCATCAAGATAAGCATACTTCAAAGTATCAGGCAGTCGCTTTAATTCAAACACAGGATCACCTTTAGATGGAGGAGGACCTCCAAGAATTTCAATAGGCAAATTGTGTTTCAGGAGAGGTTGTTGTTCAAAGAAATTTTTATCTATCTCATTTCTTTCATGCAAGTGCATATTTTTTTCATGGTCAAGTAAATATTGTTCTAATGGATCAGTAGGAGGCAGGGCAATAGAAGCAAGACTAATTATTTCATCCTTACTAGATAATTCTCTATCACGAGGTTGTCTACTAAACTTGGAAAAAATAAACTCATGAGACACATCACCAAAACTGACACCGACAATTTGTTTTTCACAATCTATCTTAGCATTGACGGTGTTCAAGAAAGGTCTAACAAAGATAATGGGACAAAAGTCATCTTGTGGGGAACCAAGAACTAGAAAATCAATAGGATATTTTACTTTCCCACACAAGACTTCAACATATCTAACAATCCCAAGTGGTGTGATAGTGTCTCTATTAGCAAGTTTTATAGTGTCATGGCCCTAGTTCTAACCTTGGTTGTGGCTGCATTCATGCATGCATATTTAATTTTTAGATGAAAGAGAAATGAGGAATGATCAAGCCTCACTATTCAATTTTTTGTCAAATAAGCAATATAAAAATTGCTTCAAAGTGAACCAAGAAAATGTCCCTGATATTCTAAAAAAATATTTGGATGAGGTAAAATTGCCCACCAATATTTTGGAAACACAGAAGCATTTTATTTGGGCCTTTGAATTAACCAAACAATTAATTACATTGGATTTATATTTTCTATATATAAAATATAAGTTCAATAATTCTGAAAACTTTTATGTGGCACTAGTAATTTATACCTAGCTCACATGACAATTTTCAAGATCTTTAAAAAATGGCTTAATATTATTTCTAAGCCAGAACAAAATTGCAAAATAGAAACAAGACAAGAAAAACAAATAAAAGGGAAGAAGGCCTACCTGGCTTACCTTTCTGGCCCAAGTGGGCAGCTCAGCCCAGCCCACCAGGGGTGGGGAGGTCATCTCCCACTTCCGGCCAGTAGGCAGCCGCGGTGTCGACCGCGCGCGCGCCGGCCTCCACCTCCTGCTTGCCACAGAGCTGCTTCCCCCTCGCCTCACGTGCGCCACGGAGACACCGTGGAGCTCCCTCTCTTCCCCCCCAGGCTCATTCTCCTCCCCTGCTTCCCCTCTCACACGGACCCGAGGACCACCATCGCCGCCGTTCGCTGCCCCCCGGCCACCAGCCACCTCCAGCCCCATCGAACCGTCACACGCCTCCGCCTCCTCAAGTTGAGACTCCACGCCAAAGGAATCGACCCCGGAGGCCCTGCAACGTCGCCCTCGACCTCGCCTTCGTCTTCGGGCCCGACGACCGCCGGCGTCAATTCGCGGGCCACCGTCCTTTCCCAAGCTCCTCGACGACGCCAACGGAACCGCGGTGAGCTGCCGTGCGTTCTACCCCCTTTCGCCGTGCTGGTTTGCACCCCCTAGGCCGTATCCCCGCCGCGTCCGAGCTGCCGCCGGCGCCGGACTTCATCGCCGGCCACCTCCGGTCGCCCCGCGATGCTCCCGCTGCGTCTGATGGATGCGCGCGACCAAGGGGGTTCGAATGAGCCCTTCTGCGCATCGTTTGGTCGCTGAGAGGGGTTTTCCGGTGAGCCTCCGCCATCTCGAGTGGTCACCGGCGTTCAGCTGCCGGCCTGACGACGTGGCCTTTTCATTAGGCACTAACTAACCGCACAGTCACTGACACAGGGCCCCACAAGCTAATTAATCCAGGGGTTAAATTAAACCTTGTTAATTAAAGTCACACACACTGACATGTGGGTCCCAGTGCCAGGTTTGACCTGGACCCATGTCTGTTGACTGGCTGATGTCATGATGACGTCAAGCTGATGCAGTAAATATTTCTGTAATAAAAATATTCCAGAAAATGTTTAAAACTTCTAAAATTCATATAAAATAATCTATAACTCGGATGAAAATAATTTATATACGAAAAATGATCAGAAAAATGCAAGGAATCTGTTTATGCCATTCCCATGCATGTTTGAGCAAGTTAACTACATCAAATAGGACAAATGGTGATTAGGACAATTTTATAAATAGTGTTGGAGTTAAAATTTAGTATATATTTGAATTCCACTTCATTTAATAAGATTGTCTATTGCACTAGGTCAATTAAATGCTTTAACATGCCATGTCATGCATCATGATTGTTGCATTGCATTGAATGTGTTCTCTTCCTGTTTTGTCGGTGTTAGTTCTCTCTCGGTAGACATTATCGCGACGCTGAGATCGATGCCACTGATGAAGACTCATTGCTATCTTCAGAAGTGTCAGGCAAGCAACCCCCCTTGAGCATATTCGATACAATCCCACTCTCTCGCTCTTGCTCTCATTTCAATGCATTAGGACAATATGACTCAACTGCTACTTGTGTTTCGGTAGATGAACCCACTCCTTTGCATGACCTGTCATTGTCACAGTAAATAGCTAAACCAAGCAACCTAGCATACCTGGTAGATGCTTGAGCCATGTTGCGCTATCACCCTGTTATGCTTGCTATGCTTAGAGTTGTGTCAGGTCTGATTCATCTGGGTGATGAACCGGAGTGAAATGATTGTGTCCTGATGATGAGGGTTAAGTGTTGAACCTGTTTTGGTAAAGGTAGCGATGAGAGGCCATGTAGGAGTACATGGTGGGTTGTCTCGTTGAAGCCGCTCATAGGAACTGAGTTCCGTTTTTGTGTTCCAAGACTAGCTACTACCGCACATTGGGATCCGGTAACTCGAGCTCTCTCGGCCTATTAACCTACCCTATTCTCAGTCCAGGAGTCGCAGTAGTTCGAAACGTTGATAGGTGTGGCCGGGCCTGCGAAGTGGATGAACGGCCCAATCAGGACCGGCTTGGGGCCCTGCACACAACGTTTGAGGCCATGTTGGAAACCTCTGCCGGACTTCCATTATGGGTTCCAACTCAGATAGGCGACTGCCTTGGACGTGAGTCGTTGTAAGTTAACGTCCGTGGCCGACTCCCTCGCTGGGCTTCCGCTTGAAGGTTGCCGAGGTGCTTTTTTACGTGCACATGGCGGTAAGTGGCGGGATAATGTGTGATGAAGTACATGATGTCTACTACGCAACATTCTTCTTGTAGACTCGTGTTGGGCCTCCAAGCGCAGAGTTTTGTAGGACAGTAGCAAATTTCCCTCAAGTGGATGACCTAAGGTTTATCAATCCGTGGGAGGTGTAGGATGAAGATGGTCTCTCTCAAGCAACCCTGCAATCAAATAACAAAGAGTCTCTTGTGTCCCCAACACACCCAATACAATGGTAAATTGTATAGGTGCACTAGTTCGGCGAAGAGATGGTGATACAAGTGCAATATGGATGATAGATATAGGTTTTTGTAATCTGAAAATATAAAAACGGCAAGGTAAGAAGTAACAAAAGTGAGCACAAACGGTATTGCAATGCTTGAAAACAAGGCCTAGGGTTCATACTTTCACTAGTGCAAGTTCTCTCAACAATACTGACATAGTTGAATCATATGTAAATCCCTCACGTGCGACAAAGAGTTCACTCCAAAGTCACAAATAGCGGAGAACAAACGAAGAAATTATTGTAGGGTACGAAACCACCTCAAAGTTATCTTTTCCGATCAATCGTATGAGCTATCCCTATAAGTGTCACGAACAGCCCTAGAGTTCATACTAAAATAACACCTTAAGATACACATCAACCAAAACCCTAATGTCACCTAGATACTCCAATGTCACCATGAGTACCCATGGGCTTGATTATACGATATGCATCACACAATTTCAGATTCATCATGTTCAATCCAACACAACGAACTTCAAAGAGTGCCCCAAAGTTTCTACCAGAGAGTCAAGACGAAAACATGTGCCAACCCCTATGCATAGATTCCCAAGGTCACGGAACCCGCAAGTTGATCACCAAAACATACATCAAGTGGATCAATAGAACATCCCATTGTCACCACGGATATCCCATCGCAAGACATACATCAAGTGTTCTCAAATCCTTAATGACTCAATCCGATAAGAAAACTTCAAAGGGAAAACTCAATTCATCACAAGAAGATAGAGAGGGGAAAACTCCATATGATTCATCTATATTAATAAAGCTCGCGGTACATCAAGATCGTGCCATCTCAAGAACACGAGAGAGAGAGAGATCAAACACATAGCTACTGGTACATACCCTCAGCCCCGAGGGTGAACTACTCCCTCCTCGTCATGGAGACCGCCGAGATGATGAAGATGGCCTCCGGTGATGGTTTCCCCCTCTGGCAGGGTGCCGGAACGGGCTCCCGATTGGTTTTTCGTGGCAACAAAGGCTTGCGGCGGCGGAACTCCCGATCTAGGTTTCTTTCTGGGGGGTACGGGATTTATAGGAGTACTTGGCGTTGGAATCAAGCCAGGGGGACTCCCGAGGGGCCCACAAGCTAGGGGGCGCGCCCTAGGGGGGGTGCGCCCCCTAGGCTTGTGACTGCCTCGGGACTCCTCTCCGGTATCTTTTTGCTCCAGTATTTTTTATATTTTCCAAAAATATTCTCCGTAAATTTTCTGCCCATTCCGAGAACTTTTATTTCTGCACAAAAAAACGACACCATGGTAGTTCTGCTGAAAACAGCGTCAGTCCGGGTTAGTTCTAATAGAATCATACCAAAATCATATAGAATTATTGTAAACATGGCATGAATACTTCATAAATTATAGATACGTTGGAGACGTATCAGCATCCCCAAGCTTAATTCCTGCTCGTCCTCGAGTAGGTAAATGATAAAAGAAATAATTTATGAAGTGTGAATGCTAGCAAGTGCGCAAGTTTGATCAATGATAATTCCAATCACTTTTTCTAGCATCAATATAAACCATAAACAGTAGCTCATCTCATAAAACTTCTCATGATCAAGCAACAAGCTATTCACATGTTAAAGTATAGACCAGAAAGTTTCTTGAAAACTAACAAACCATATTCCTAGTCATCGAACAATTGCAATTCATCTTATTTTCAGGAAGGGTCTATGTAAGAGCTTTGATTTAGCAAATTCCACATACTCAACTACCATATAGTCTTCCATGATTATTGACACTCAAAGCATATTTTTAGAACAAATAGCATCCATCGAACACAGAGAAAGATAGGGGCTTAATGTTTCGCCTCCCAACTTATTTATCATATAGATAATTGTCAACAATAATAATTCATGATCAAATATATTTGTGTGGATATATATGTCTAGATCATTCCCCAACACATGACGCTTGCCAAGAGAAAAAGGCGAAATATAGGAAGTGGTGAAGATCACCATGACTCTTGCATAAAGGTAAGTACTAGAAAGTAAAAGATAGGCCCTTCGCAGAGGGAAGCATTGATTTGCAAAGGTGCCAGAGATCGAGCTTTTAAAACAGAGATGAATAATAATTTTGAGCGGTATGCTTTCATTGTCAACATAACAACCGAGAGATCTCGGTATCTTCCATGCTAGATACATTATAGGCGGTTCCCAAACAGAAAGGTAAAGTTTTTACTCCCCCTCCACCAATCAATCACACTCCACGGCGAGCCGAATCCACGGGTACCGTCCATACAAACAACAATCTTGGGGGAGTTTTGTTTCATTATATTTTGATTTGATTTTTGAGCATGGAACTGGGCATCCCGAATACCAGCCACTTTCTCGTGAATGATAGTGAATCAACACATATCGTGAGAATAACCCACCTAGCATGGAAGATACTGACAGCTCCTAGTCACTATATGAGCGATTCGGGCATACAAAACAGAATATTATTTGAAGGTTTAGAGTTTGGCACATGCAAATTTACTTGGAACGGCAGGTAAAAACCGCATATAGGTAGGTATGGTGGACTCATATGGAACAACTTTGGGTTTAAGGGTGTTTGGATGCACAAGTAGTATTTCTACTTGGTGCGGAAGTTTTGGCTAGTATGAGGTGGAAGCAAGCACCACATGTTGGAGGATCCATAACAATATAACTTCTATACAAATATACCCAAACACAACTCATTAAGTTGTCTTCCTTGTCCAATTTTAACTAATTTGCTCGAGTTTGAAAATAATTAATGAGCTCACAATCATAGAAGATGTCCAAGATAGTATATTTATATGTGGAATCTCTCTTCCTTCAATATTCTTTCATGAATTGTTCAAGTGACCAATGCGGTGTTTGCTAACTTTCAATAAATTTTACCACCTATACTTATTATGTGTGAAGTCATTACTCCCCATGGGATAAGTATATGAAGCATATTTAATTTCAGATTTATGATATTCAATTCATTCAACCATTTACTCATAGGATATAAGTGAAGCACGAGAGTGAATGACAAACTACTCCAAAAAGATATAAGTGAAGATCAATGAGTAGTCAAAAATTAAATAACTATGTGGAGACTCTCTCATCTAAGAATTTCAGATCTTAAGTATTTTATTAAACAGCAAGCAAAAGAAAAATAGCACTCCAAGAATAGCACGCATCATGTGAATGAATAAAAATTTAGGCTCAACATAGGCTAACCGATAATTGTTGATGAAGAGAGGTGGGATGCGTAGCTGTCACGCCCAAGATGCGATCCTATCCTTATTTTGGCACGAGGGCCTCGACAGGGATGGAAGCGCATCTCGTCGTTTTGCAAGAATGGATATCATTACAAGTACATGTAAAGAAGAGATGAGTATATGGAATTGGCTTACACTCGCCACAATCTACATCAATATCACATCAATACAACAACATATCCAAACATCATACAGAAGAGCAGGGTCCGACTACAGACGAAAACAAACGATAAAATGACATCCATCCTTGCTATCCCAGGCTGCCGCCTGGAACCCATCCTAGATCGATGAAGAAGAAGAACTCCAAATCAAACAAGCATCGCGCTCACGTCAAATCATCGCATTACATGTACCTGCAACTGTTGTTGTAGTAATCTGTGAGCCACAGGGACTCAGCAATCTCATTTCCAAGGGTATCAAGACTATTAAAGCTTAATGGGTGAGGTATGGTTAAGTGGTGAGGCTGCAGCAAGCACTAAGCATTTATTTGAGTGGCTAACTTATGAGTACAAGAATAAGGGGGGATGATTGTAGAATAAACGGACGTGATCTAGTAATGATCTCTAAGAGATCCTGAACACCTACTTACGTCAAACATAACCCCACCGTGTTCTCTCTCGGATAAGGACTCACGAGAAGAGACAGTCACGGTTACGCACATGGTTGGTGTATTTTATTGGAGTTTACTTCAAGTTTACTATGACCGGGTGTTAAACAAAGTTTCCAAGTTGCCACGTAACCGCGGGCACGGCTTTCCGAAAGATTTAACCCTGCAGGGGTGCTCCAACTCATCCATCACAAACTAATGCTACTTCTTGAGCTTGCGTTGGTTTTCCCTTGAAGAGGAAAGGGTGATGCAGCAAAGTAGATAAGTATTTCCCTCAGTTGTTGAGAACCAAGGTATCAATCCAGCAGGAGATACAAGCAAGTCCCCAATCTTCGCACCTACACAAACAATCAAACTCTTGCACCCAACGCTAAAAGGGGTTGTCAATCCCTTCACGGTTATTTGCAAGGATGACATCTGATAGAGATAGATATAAAAGATTGCTAGAACGTAAAGTAAAACAAAAGTAAAAATAATGCAGCGAGGTATTTTTGGTATTTTTGGTTTATAGATCTGAAAATATAATATGGAAAATAGACCCGAGGGCCATAGGTTTCACTAGAGGCTTCTCTCATGAAGGAAAATAATACGGTGGGTGAAAAATTACTGTCGAGCAATTGATAGAAAAGCGCATAGTTATGATGATATCCAAGGCAATGATTATGCATATAGGCATCACGTCCGTGTAAAGTAGACCAAAACGATTCTGCATCTACTACTATTACTGCACACATCGACCGACTCCTGCCTGCATCTAGAGTATTAAGTTCATGAAGAACAGAGTAACGCATTAGGTAAGATGACATGATGTAGAGGGATAAACTCAAGCAATATGATGAAAACCCCATCTTTTTATCCTCGATGGTAACAATACAAATACGTGCCTCACTACCCCTACTTTGTCACTGGGTGAGGACACCGCAAGATTGAACCCAAAACTAAGCACTTCTCCCATTGCAAGAATTACCAATCTAGTTGGCCAAACCAAACCAATAACTCGAAGAGACTTGCAAAGATATGAAATCATGCATATAAGAATTCAGAGAAGATTCAAATAATATTCATAGATAAGCTGATCATAAACCCACAATTCATCGGATCTCGACAAACACACCGCAAAAGAGTATTACATCGGATAGATCTCCATGAAGATCATGAAGAACATGGTATTGAAGAACAAAGATAGAGAAGAAGCCATCTAGCTACTAGCTATGGACCCGAAGTTCTGTGGTAAACTACTCACGCATCATCGGAGGGGCAATGGAGTTGATGTAGATGCCCTCCGTGATCGAATCCCCCTCCGGCAGATTACCGGAAAAGGCTCCAAGATTGGATCTCACGGGAACAGAGGCTTCCGGCGGCGGAAAAGTATTTTCGTGGCTCTTTTTGGTATCCAGGGAATATTTGGGAATTTATAGGCCGAAGAATAGGGTTAGGAGGGCTGCCGTGGGGCCACAAGCCTGGGGGGCGCCCCCCCCCCTAGGGCGCGCCCTGGTGGCTTGTGACTCCACGGCAGGTCTCCTGCCTTCATCTCCAAGTCTGCTGGGTTTCTTCTGGTCCAAGAAAAATCATTCCGAAGATTTTATTCCGTTTGGACTCCGTTTAATATTCCTTATCTGCAATACTCAAAAACAAGAAAAAAACAGAAACTGGCACTAGGCTCTAGATTAATAGGTTAGTCGCAAACATAATATAAAATAGCATAGTAATGCTTATAAAACATCCAAAACAGATAATATAATAGCATGGAACAATCAAAAATTATAGATACGTTGGAGATGTATCAAGCATCCCCAAGCTTAATTCCTGCTTGTCCTCGAGTAGGTAAATGATAAAAACAGAATTTTTGATGTGGAATGCTACCTAACATATTTATCCATGTAATATTCTTTATTGTGGCATGAATATTCAGATCCATAAGATTCAAAACAAAAGTCTAATATTGACATAAAAACAGTAATACTTCAAGCATACCAACAAGGCAATTGCGTCCTTTCGAAATAACATGGCCTTAGAAAGTTATCCCTACAAAATCATATGGTCTGGCTATGCTCCATCTTCCCCACACAAAGTATCTAAATCATGTACAACCCCGATGACAAGCCAAGCAATTGTGTCACACCTTTTATGTTCTCAAACCTTTTCAACTCTCACGCAATACATGAGCGTGAGCCATGGATATAGCACTATAGGTGGAATAGAATATGGTGGAGGTTGTGAGGAAAAAGGAGAAGATAGTCTCACATCAACTAGGCGTATCAACGGGCTATGGAGACGCCCATCCATAGATATCAATGTGAGTGAGTAGGGATTGCCATGCAACGAATGCACTAGAGCTATAAGTGTATGAAAGCTCAAAAAGAAACTAAGTGGTTGTGCATAAGATGAAAATTTCCACTAGTTATATGAAAGTGACAAAATAGGAGACTCTCTATCATGAAGATCATGGTGCTACTTTGAAGCACAAGTGCGGAAAGATATAGTAGCATTGTCCCTTCCCTCTTTCTCTCATTTTTTATTTTTTTTGGTGGGCATCTTTGGCCTCTTTTTTTTTTGTGCTTCGCTGGCCTCTTTTATTATTTGTAAAGTCCGGAGACTCATCCCAACTTGTGAGGGAGTCATAGCTTCCATCATCCTTTTCTCTCACGGGACAATGCTCTAATAATGAAAAACATCACACTTTTATTTACTTACAACTCAAAAATTACAACTCGATACCTAGAACAAAATATGACTCTATATGCAATATGAAAGTGATGGTGCGTGTCATGAAAAACGGAACGGTGGAAGTTGCATGGCAATATATCTCAGAATGGCTATGGAAATGCCATAATAGGTAGGTATGGTGGCTGTTTTGAGGAAGGTATATGGTGGCTGTTTTGAGGAAGGTGGGTTTAATGCACCAGCGAAAGTTGCGCGGTACTAGAGAGGCTAATAAAGGTGGAAGGGTGAGAGTGCGTATAATCCATGGACTCAACATTAGTCATCAAGAACTCACATACTTATTGCAAAAGTCTATTAGTTATCGAAGCAAAGTATTAGACGCATGCTCCTAGGGGAGATGTTGGTAGGAGTTAACCATCGCGCGCTCCCGACCCTCACACAAAGGTTGACAATCATTAAACAAATCATGCTCCGACTTCTTTACATAACGGTTCACCATACGTGCATGCTACGGGAATCACAAACTTTAACACAAGTATTTCTACCAATTCACAATTACTCACTAGCATGACTCTCATATTACCATCTTTACATCTCAAAACTATATGCAAGGAATCAAACTTCTCATAGTATTCAATGCACTTAATATGAAAGTTTTTATTATATCCCTCTTGGATGCCCATTATATTAGGATTAAATTCATAACCTAAACCAATTACCATGCTGTTTAAAGACTCTCAAAATAATATAAGTGAGGTACGAGAGTTCAATTATTTCTTTAAAATAAAACACCACAGTTCTCTAAAAAGATATAAGTGAAGTACTAGAGCAACATTGCCTAGCTCAAAAGATATAAGTGAAGCACATAGAGTATTCTAATAAATTCACGATTAATGCGTGTCCCCCTCAAAAGATGTGTGCAGAAAGGATGATTGTGGCAACTAAAAATCAAAGACTCATATCATACAAGACGCTCCAAGCAAAACACATATCATGTGGTGAATAAAAATATAGCCTCAAGTAAATTTACCGATGGATTGAAGACGAAAGAGGGGATGCCTTCCGGGGCATCCCCAAGCTTAGGATCTTTGGTATCCTTGAATATGGCTTTGGGTGCCTTGGGCATCCCCAAGCTTAGGCTCTTGCCACTCCTTATTCCATAGTCCATCAAATCTTTACCCAAAACTTGAAAACTTCACAACACAAAACTCAACAGAAAACTCATGAGATCCGTTAGTATAAGAAAAATAAATCACCACTTTAGGTACTGTTGTGAACTCATTATTTATTTATATTTGTGTAATATCTACTGTATTCCAACTTCTCCATGGTTCATACCCCCGATACAACCCATAGATACATCAAAATAAGCAAACAACACAAAGAAAACGGAATCTGTCTAAAACAGAACAGTCTGTAGAAATATATAGACTTAGAATACTTCTTTAACTCAAAAAATTCTGAAAAATTAGGAAAATAAGGGAAATTTGAATATCAATCTTGTGTAAAAATTTCAGATCAAAAGCATGTTCCAGTGAATTTACAAAATTCCTGTACTGAGAGCAAAAGTTTCTGTTTTTCAGCAGAATCAAATCACAAACACCGTAGACCATCCCAAAGGTCTTACTTGGCTCAAACACTAATTAAAACAAGATAACACAATTACTACAGAGGTAATAATGTGTAAAACACTCAAAAATAGAAGCAAAAACAAAAGCATAAAAAATAAAATTCGGTTGCCTCCCAACAAGCGCTATTGTTTAACGCCCCTAGCTAGGCATAACGCAATAGATCTAGGTATTGTCATCTTTGGTATGCAATCCATAAGTAGCTCTCATAATAGATTCATAAGGTAATTTTATTTTCTTTCTAGGAAAGTGCTCCATGCCTTTCCTTAATGGAAATTGGAATCTAATATTTCCTTCCTTCATATCAATAATTGCACCAATTGTTCTAAGGAAAGGTCTACCAAGAATAATAGGACATGTAGGATTGCAATCTATATCAAGAACAATGAAATCTACGGGCACATAATTCCTATTTGAAACAATAAGAACATCATTAATCCTTCCCATAGGTTTCTTAATGGTGGAATCCGCTAGATGCAAATTTAAAGAGCAATCATCAAATTCACGGAAACCTAGCACATCACATAAAGTTTTTGGAATCGTGGAAACGCTAGCACCGAAATCACACAAAGCATGGCACTCATAATCTTTAATTTTAATCTTAATAGTAGGTTCCCACTCATCATAAAGATTTCTAGGTATAGAAACTTCCAACTCAAGTTTTTCTTCAAAAGATTTCATCATAGCATCCACGATATGTTTAGTAAAAGCTTTATTTTGATTATAAGCATGCGGAGAATTCAACATGGATTGCAACAAGGAAACACAATCAATGAAAGAACAACTTTCATAATTAAAGTCCTTGAAATCCAAAAGAGTGGGTTCATTGCTATTTAAAGTTTTGACCTCTTCAATCCCACTTTTATCAATCTTAGCATTAAGATCTATAAACTCCGAATCATTGGGACGCCTTTTAACTAAAGTTGAATTATCTCCAGTACCATCTTTATCAAGATTTATATTAGAAAACAAAGATTCAATAGGGGTAACATCAATCACTTTAAGATCTTCATCATTATTATCACGAGAACACACTTTTTCAAGCCATTCACGCTTAGCACGTATTCTAGCGGTTCTTTCCTTACACTCATCAATAGAAATTCTCATAGCCTTTAAAGACTCGTTAATATCATGCTTGGGTGGAATAGATCTAATTTTCAAAGAATCAATCTCAAGAGAAATTCTATCAACGTTCCTAGACAAATCATCAATCTTGAGCAATTTTTCTTCAATCATAACATTGAAACCTTTTTGCGAGCTAATAAATTCTTTAATATTATTCTCAAGATCAGAGGGCATCTTATTATAATTTCCATAAGAATTGTTGTAGGAATTACCATAATTATTAGAGGAATTACTAGGAAACGGCCTAGGATTGAAATTACCTCTATACGCGTTATTACCAAAATTGTTCCTACCAACAAAATTCACATCCATAGATTCATTATTATTTCCAATGAAAGAAGACAAAGGCATATCATTAGTATCAATAGGAGCACTCTTACTAGCAAACAATTTCATCAATTCATCCATCTTTTCACTCAAAGTATTTATTTCTTCAATAGCATGCACTTTTTTACTAGTAGGAGATCTTTCGGTATGCCATTGAGAGTAATTTGCCATAATATTATCTAGGAGTTTAGTAGCTTCTCCTAATGTGATTTCCATAAAAGTACCACCCGCGGCGGAATCTAAAAGATTTCTAGAAGCAAAATTCAATCCCGCATAGAAAATTTGTATAATCATCCATAAACTCAAACCATGCGCGGGGCAATTTCTAATCATTAGTTCCATCCTCTCCCATGATTGTGCAACATGCTCATGATCAAGTTGCTTAAAATTCATTATATCATTCCTAAGGGAGATGATCTTAGCGGGCGGAAAGTACTTGGAAATAAAAGCATCTTTACACTTATTCCATGAATCAATATTATTTTTAGGCAAAGATGAAAACCAAGTTTTAGCACGATCTCGTAGTGAGAACGGAAATAGCTTCAATTTAACAATATCATTATCCACATCTTTCTTCTTTTGCATATCACACAACTCAACGAAAGTATTTACATGGGATGCGGCATCTTCACTAGGAAGGCCGGAAAATTGTTCTTTCATAACAAGATTAAGCAAAGCAGCATTAATTTTATAAGATTCCGCACTAGTGGCGGGAGCAATCGGAGTACTAATAAAATCAATATTATTAGTATTGGAGAAGTCACACAACTTGGTATTCGCTTGAGTCATCGTGACAAAGCATGCAATCTAGCACACAAGCAAACAAAAAGCAAACGAAAAGACGAACGGAAGAAGGGCGAATAAAAAGGCAAATCTTTTTGTTTTTTCTGAAAATCATTTTAGAAGTGGGGGAGAGGAAAACGAGAGGCAAATGGCAAATAATGTAAATGCAAGAGATGAGTTTGTGATGGGTATTTGGTAGGCTTGATGTAGATCTCCCCGGCAACGGCGCCAGAAATCCTTCTTGCTACTTCTTGAGCTTGCGTTGGTTTTCCCTTGAAGAGGAAAGGGTGATGCAGCAAAGTAGATAAGTATTTCCCTCAGTTGTTGAGAACCAAGGTATCAATCCAGTAGGAGATACAAGCAAGTCCCCAATCTTCGCACCTACACAAACAATCAAACTCTTGCACCCAACGCTAAAAGGGGTTGTTAATCCCTTCACGGTTATTTGCAAGGATGAGATCTGATAGAGATAGATATAAAAGATTGCTAGAACGTAAAGTAAAACAAAAGTAAAAATAATGCAGCGAGGTATTTTTGGTATTTTTGGTTTATAGATCTGAAAATATAATATGAAAAATAGACCCGAGGGCCATAGGTTTCACTAGAGGCTTCTCTCATGAAGGAAAATAATACGGTGGGTGAAAAATTATTGTCGAGCAATTGATAGAAAAGCGCATAGTTATGACGATATCCAAGGCAATGATTGTGCATATAGGCATCACGTCCGTGTCAAGTAGACCAAAACGATTCTGCATCTACTACTATTACTCCACACATCGACCGACTCCTGCCTGCATCTAGAGTATTAAGTTCATGAAGAACAGAGTAACGCAGTAGGTAAGATGACATGATGTAGAGGGATAAACTCAAGCAATATGATGAAAACTCCATCTTTTTATCCTCGATGGCAACAATACAAATACGTGCCTCGCTACCCCTACTTTGTCACTGGGTGAGGACACCGCAAGATTGAACCCAAAACTAAGCACTTCTCCCATTGCAAGAATTACCAATCTAGTTGGCCAAACCAAACCAATAACTCGAAGAGACTTGCAAAGATATGAAATCATGCAAATAAGAATTCAGAGAAGATTCAAATAATATTCATAGATAAGCTGATCATAAACCCACAATTCATCGAATCTCGACAAACACACCGCAAAGGAGTATTACATCGGATAGATCTCCATGAAGATCATGAAGAACATGGTATTGAAGAACAAAGAGAGAGAAGAAGCCATCTAGCTACTAGCTATGGACCCGAAGGTCTGTGGTAAACTACTCACGCATCATCGGAGGGGCAATGGAGTTGATGTAGATGCCCTCCGTGATCGAATCCCCCTCCGGCAGATTACCGGAAAAGGCTCCAAGATTGGATCTCACGGGAACAGAGGCTTCCGGCGGCGAAAAATTATTTTCGTGGCTCTTTTTGGTATCCAGGGAATATTTGGGAATTTATAGGCCGAAGAATAGGGTTAGGAGGGCTGCCGTGGGGCCACAAGCCAGGGGGGCGCCCCCCCCTAGGGCGCGCCCTGGTGGCTTGTGACTCCACGGCAGGTCTCCTGCCTTCATCTCCAAGTCTGTTGGGTTTCTTCTGGTCCAAGAAAAATCATTCCGAAGATTTTATTCTGTTTGGACTCCGTTTAATATTCCTTATCTGCAATACTCAAAAACAAGAAAAAAAAACAGAAACTGGCACTAGGCTCTAGATTAATAGGTTAGTCCCAAAAATAATATAAAATAGCATATTAATGCTTATAAAACATCCAAAACAGATAATATAATAGCATGGAACAATCAAAAATTATAGATACGTTGGAGGCGTATCAACTAACCACACGCCGCGGGAATAACCTCAACCACGAATCTCGTGATCTTCCTAGGCAATTCCGTTGGAAAACCTCAACCTCGAGATAGCCCAGAGTATCGGAATTCCTCGCACAAGACGTTCGAGAAAGGTAAAACAAGTCCAGCAAGGCAGCCCGGCGTGTCGACGATCCCGATAGGAGCCGCGTATCTCGTTCTCAGGACACGACGGATGAGCGATGGTTACCACGCCAATCACCGAGTTGCCCCGGGTAGCGTTAATAAGCTGCTCTGGGTTGGACCAACACTCATGAGGAGCACTGGCCCGGGTTGTTGATTAAAGGTCCTCGGGTTAATTACTCCCTATGCAGGTTTATTAGTTATTAGGCAAATGTAGTACCAATGTTGGGCCTTGCCAGACAAGTTTTATCCTAAAACAAAAATCAAGGGGGTCCCCATAACAACCCCGAGCATGTTAGGAGCGCTCATTTATGGAACATAACACCGGTTCACAAGTAACTAGGGTGGCAAGAGTGGAACAAAACACCGAGCAAAAGGCCAAGCCTTCCACCCTTTACCAAGTATATATGTGCATTAAATTAAATAGCAATAATATTGTGATATAACAAAATATCCATGTTGCACATGGAAATAGTTGCACCTGCAACTAGCAACGCTATAAGAAAGGCTAAGCAAGCAGTAACATAGCCAAACAATGTTTGCTGGGATGTGGAGGGGTTAGAGGCTTTTCATGGCAATTTGGGAGGCTTGACATACAAGTGGTAGGTAGCGAGACAGCGATAGAAACGAGACATCTTGCATGGCAATGATAGTAATGGTATCCAGGGAAATGGCCATCTTGCCTGAGATCCCGCTTGGAAGAAGAACGAGTCCATGAAGAAGACGAGCCAACGTAGTTGAACGAATCCTCACACTCCGAACGCTTTCGGAACTCTATCGAGAAGAAGCAAATCGAAAACCACAATCAACACACGAGATCACCACAACATATGCATGACATGATGCGCAAACAAATATGATGCATGTCCGGTTTAATTATGCAAGGCATGGCAATCACAACAAACAGATACTACACATTAAGTGAAGCTCAATATGCAACGGGTTGCATATTGATGAAACTCCACATTCAAATTATTTACTTCACTCCCGTTTAGGTACACAACAATATTAAATGTTGTTAAACATGGCAAGAGGTGAAGCATAAGTAAACTACACATCTAGGCAAGTTTAAATGAGGCCGAAAACAACATATAGCATTTCCGAAATGACCCCACATGTTAATTTCGAAATTGGTCCAGATCTGAACTAATCATGTTTTATATTTATTAAACAGGGAAATAAAATGCACAATGCGATTCTACTCGTCATTCTAGTCGATTTACATATATGGAACATCTCAAACGGAGCTACGGTCTAAAAGATATGACCTTCACAAGATAATATGCCATGAATACAAAATGCATGAAAATGACAACCACAAACATTTCAAATCATGAATGCAGCAATATATTATGATACTACATGAAAATCTAAGCAAGTTTCATATAGGACATGCTCAAAACGGAGTTACGGTTCAACCACAACAAACAACACAAGTTTTAGTGCAAATCTGTCCAAAACAGCAACATGGCATATTGCACGCATGAAAACAACAAGCTACAAGATCCTAAAATGCACAGACTAAGCTTGGGGCAGTAGCATATAACACACACTTCATTTCATCTTCACATATCATACTCAAAAGAGACATGGATCACATAGTACGAAGCTCACAACATGGCAACAAAATATAGCAGATTAGGACTTAGTGAAAATAACAGGTTTTAGCATAGCAGATTTTCATGAAGGCATATTGGCAGCAGCAAAACTATATGTTACAGGGCATATTATGGCATGAAAAATTAACAGTATGGTAGTAGACATGATGCACTACAAATCATTTCATGGTGGCAAAGTCTAATTATGCATAGAATCATGGCTAGCATCATCACAACATGGCATTATGAAGAAAACAGATTCTCAGACTTAGTGAAAATTAGAGTAGACATGTGCAGCAGTTTTTAACAGATTGACATATTGAACAACAGAATTAATTATGATGTTAAACCTATTCATGCAAACTATTGGCACAACATGATAGGCAACAACATGCTTAACAAAAGACTCCTTGGTGGCAATCACAAAAGACTCCTAGATCAATAGAAAATCACATGGCAACATGGCAACAAAATAACAGTTTTTCAGACTTACAAATATTTTGGACCCTCAAAACAGCAGTATTTTATAGCATGTTGGCAACAAGAAAATAACACCTAAACATGCATTTCTATAGCAACCAAAAATACCAGGACCTAGCACACATGTCCAAGGGCATATCTCATGTACAAAATTATTTCATATCATGCAAGGATTAATTCACACAAAAATAACAAAAGGGCACCACATTCAAAATAGCATGCACACAAACTTCTTCAAATGCCAAAACTAATTGCACAGATAAATTCCATGGAATTTTCTACCCCGAAAACATATATAATATGTGGGTTTTATATTTAAACAAAATGACACAACAATTATGCGAGATTAGGACATAAACCCGTTTTAGCAAGTCATTGATGCAAATTAGATGCAAACATCACATCAAGCATTTTATCATGCATGAAAATGCGGTATAATTAATCTACACATTTTACATATATAGATGGATTAACTCCAATGCACGGTGGAATAATTATGCGTAATGCTAAATCATGACATATATGCAAATTACAAGAAAATAGCATGTTAAACATTTTTATCATTCGTGATATCGGGATATTGTGAATCTACACGAAATTCTAATCATTTTACATATATAAAACAGGTTGATATGATGCACGGTTTAATAATTATCGACATTTTAAAATAGGCATTTTTTCTGTAAATAACAATGCACTGGACGCAACATATCTAAAATGCGCACGGGGCGCTGGATACTAAGCAGTGCACAGGGCGGGGCATTGGGCTGGCTCACCATCGGCCAAGGCCCGGCTGGAGGAGGCGGTTGCAGCTGGGCCGGCGGAGCTGGTCTAGGCGACGTGGGCTTCGCGAGGCGATGCGGCAGGCGGCCCACGTCCCGCTGGCTAGTGGTCGTCGTCCTCGATCCGGCTGGATCGAGCCACCCAGGTCAACGCACGGTGTCTGGGAGTTCAAGGCCAGCGAACGGCAAGGCGGGACGGCGAGGAACCGGCGGGGAGGCTCCTGGGACGGCCGGAATGGAGCTTGGGGAGGCGGATCCGGGCGGTTGGCGGCGCGCTCCGAGTTCGCCGGGGTCCTACGGGGTGGAGCTCCTACACGGGACAGAGGGAGAGAGCCGAGGTGAGAGAGAGAAATGAGATGCGGGAGGAGAGGAGCTTGAGGGCGCGGATCCGGCCTGGAGGTCGCCGGCGTCGAGGCTCGCCAGAGCTCCGGTTGCCGGCCGGGTGACGGGGTCGGGCACGCGGCTCGGGCGGCCATGGGAGCTGCTGGGAGGAGCTTGGGGAAGGCTGCAGGGAGCTCGGGCGGCGGCTGCGGTTTGGCCAGATGGGCCTGGAGGGCCCCGATCCGGGCTCGGGCGGGCTTCGGTGGGGAGGAGAGAGCTGAGGGCGACGTGGCGCGATGTGGGTGGCTGGAGGCGCGGCTGGCGGCGGCGCTGGGTGGCTGGCTGCCCGCCAAGTGGCGGCGGCTGGTCGGCCGGGCGCGGAAATTGAGGAGGAGGGAGGCTAGAGGTTAGGGGAGGCTAGGGTTTGCCTAAAATGGACGTGGGGGTGTCCATTTATAGCAGTTTTAGCTAGGGTTTGGGGGTTTGGGGGCGTCTCGGAGCCCTCCGATCGCGATCCGACGGTTTCGATCGGAGGGGTAGGCTAGGTGGGCTAGGTGGGCTGTGGAGAGGGGGTTGGGCTGAGACGAGAGGGAAATGTGAGGCCCGTGACAGAGTTTTTGAAATACCGAAAACGTCTGATAAATACCCCGATGACGGTACCGCTACGGTCGACCGTTGGGGTATCAAACGACCTCTGATTGCGATGAAATTTGGCAGGCGGTCTATCTACAATATAACAGGACCGCTCGCCAACTTTCGACCCAATCTGAGAATATTTTTCACGCACTTTTAAAAACAATATTTTTAAAACGAATGTCGCGGGCGCGTGCGAGTGTGGCTGGTCTCAAAACGGTCGACGACACGAACGGAGAGAACCGACAGCTAAGAGCGGATGCAAGTTTTCGAAAACGAGTGACGATGCTATGCAAGATGATGCGAATGATGCGATGATGAATGCAACAATCAATCGAATCACACGACAAGAATGGGAATAAAACGGGGTCTTCTGGAGCGTCGGTCTCGGGCTGTTATAGTAGCATCCCCAAGCTTAGATGCTTGCGACTTCTTGAAATATTTACTTGGGGTGCCTTGGGCATCCCCAAGCTTGAGATTTTGTATCTCGTTCAATCCTCTCATATCATGGCTTCACCTATTCTCAAAAACATCATCCACACAAAACTTGAAAAGAACTCGTGAGATAGGTTAGTACACATAATAATAAATCAACTCTTTATGTACTGCCAAGACAAGTTGCATAATAATTTTCAAACATCATCTACTGTTTACTATTGTTTCCACAATTTATATCTACCAATATAGGCTATGGAAACTAGATGATAAGTAGATAACAAAACTATGACAGCAATCTGTCCAAACAGAACAGTCTGTAGCAATGTATTAAACCAGTGTACTTTTGTAACTCAAAAAATTATGAAAATTTAGGACATGCTATAAAATTTATATGACAATACTGTGTAAAAATTTCAGAAACTTTCCACGTTCCAGTAAAATATGAAAATTCAAACACTACAGCAAAAGTTTCTGTTTATACACAGCACATATCAAACATGCAATTCAAGCATCCTAAAAGGCAATTCTTGGAACTTTTTATTGAAAAAAAAGATTATAAATAATACCTAACAGAAAACAAGAAAATAAAATGACGCTCCAAGCAAAACTCATATTATCTGACGAATACAAATATAGCTCCAAGTAAGATATACCGCTAGTGTTGAAGATGAAAGAGGGGATGCCTTCCGGGGCATCCCCAAGCTTAGGTGCTTGAGTCTTCCTTGGATATTACCTTGGGGGTGCCTTGGGCATCCCCAAGCTTAGGTTCTTTTCACTCCTTATTCTCCTCATATCGGTGTCTCACCCAAAACTTGAAAACTTCAATCACACAAAACTTAACGGAACTTCGTGAGAAGGGTTAGTGTAGTAAAGATAAATCATTCACTTAGGTACTGTCAAGACAAGATTCATAATTGTTCCCACGTCATACCTACTGTATTCTATCATTCCCATAATTTATATCACTCAATATAAGCTATAGAAATAATAAAACAAGTAAACTATGCATGCAAAACAGAATCTGTCAAAAACAGAACAGTCTGTGAAGATCTGTAGCGTAACCATACTTCCCTGTCTCTAAAAATTCTGAAAAATTAGGAAAATCTAGGAAATTTGTATATCAATCATGTGTAAAAAATTCAGATCAAAATCACGTTCCAGTGAATTTACAAAATTCCTGGACTGAGAGCAAAAGTTTCTGTTTTTGCACAGAATCAAGTCAACTATCATCCACACTATCCCAAAGGCTTTACTTGGCACTTTATTGAAACAAAAGCTATAAAACATGATTATACAGTAGCTTAATCATGTGAAAACACAAACACAGAAAGTAAAAGTGTTGGGTTGTCTCCCAACAAGCGCTTTTCTTTAATGCCTTTTAGCTAGGCATGATGATTTCAATGATGCTCATATAAGAATAGTAGTTGAAACATGCAAAAGAGCATCATGAATCTCATGGAAAGCACATTTAAGTCTAACCCACTTCCTATGCATAGGGATTTTGTGAGCAAACAATTTATGGGAGCAAGAATCAACTAGCATAGGAAGGCAAAACAAGCATAACTTCAAAACTTTGAACACATAGAGAGGAAACTTGATATTATTGCAATTCCTACAAGCATATGTTCCTCCCTCATAATAATTTTCAGTAGCATCATGAAGGAATTTCACAACATAACTATCACATAAAGCATTATCTTCATGATCTACAAGCATAGAAATTTTACTACCCTCCACACAAGAAAATTTCTTCTCATGACTAATAGTGGGAGTATCATAAAAGAATTGAATACTACAAATTGGTTCCACGTTAAAAGAGTAATATTCAGTAAAAAGATATTCATAATTATGACAAGTATCATAATAGTAATCATCACTCTTTTTCATCGCATAAGTATCATCACAATAATCATCATAAGTAGGAGGCATGCAGTCATTATAACAAATTTGATCATTCAAAGTAAGGGGAATAAAAAGATCATCTTCATTAAGCATAGCATCCCCAAGCTTGGGACAAACATTAATTGCAGCAAATAAATTCTCAAACATGTCATTTTCATCAAACATAGCATCCCCAAGCTTGTGGCTTTGTATATCCTAAACATAATCACTCTCATCATTAATAGTATGAATAGCACCAATAGTATAGCAATTATTATCATCATCTTCCAAGTTGGTGCCATAAATATTTTCAAGATTATAAGAAGTATCATTATCTTCCCAATCATAATTATCACAACAAGCAATAGGCATAACAAAATCATCCTCAAGTGTATCATCTTCCACAACTATTTTTGATTCATTCTCATGAGGCCTATCAATAATGGGAGCAACATTATTTGGGAGAGATACCTCTTTACCTTTACTTTTCCTTCTTTTCTTCTTCTTCACCACATTATGTGTGGGTTTATTTAATTCCTCCAAGCTTCTTTTTGAAGAGGTTGGTTGAATAAAAAGCTCCTCCTCATTACCTGAATCATCATAAGAAAAAATAGGAGGATATTGGGAAACCTCTTCCCCTTCATTAGTATTATCTTCATCTTCTATTTGTTTTCTTGTCTTTAAGTAATTGGCAATATAAGGATTCTCAATGCAATTTACCACGCAATACATATAGATTTTATTTAGATCAAAATCAATCATTTTCATGAGAACCCAAGCTAGAACATCCTTAGTTTTATGTTTCATTTCTTCATACCCCAAAAATAGACTAGGTTCATTATGATGCTCAAGGATAATGAGGTTATCACAATTTTTGGACACAATTCGATCATGAAATAATTCACATTGGAAATTAAAATGACCACTTTCATTGCAAAGTTCACAAGGACGGCGAGAAATATTAAGTCTTTCAGCACAAACATATAGCCTCTGTTGCAACCATTTAGTTTCTAAATACTTATGCCTCTTACAAAATCTATCTTCCCTTTTAGGCATGTCTTCACAAACTCTATGCACTCCACAAAAATTGACATGCTTATAAGAAATCTTTTTATCATGACTAGTGCAATCATCATTAGTACTATGGATATTCAAAGAATTCATACTAACAACATTGCAATCATGCTCATCACTCAAAGATTTAGTGCCAAACATTTTAATAACTTCTTCTTCTAACACTCTAGCACAATTTTCCTTTCCATCATTTTCACGAAAGACATTAAAAAGATGAAGCATATGAGGCAACCTCAATTCCATATTTTTTTTGTAGTTTTCTTTTATAGACTAAACTAGTGATAAAACAAGAAACTAAAAGATTCAATTGCAAGATCTAAAGATATACCTTCAAGCACTCACCTCCCTGGAAACGGCGCCAGAAAAGAGCTTGATGTCTACTACACAACCTTCTTCTTGTAGACTCGTGTTGGGCCTCCAAGCGCAGAGTTTTGTAGGACAGTAGCAAATTTCCCTCAAGTGGATGACCTAAGGTTTATCAATCCGTGGGAGGTGTAGGATGAAGATGGTCTCTCTGAAGCAACCCTGCAATCAAATAACAAAGAGTCTCTTGTGTCCCCAACACACCCAATACAATGGTAAATTGTATAGGTGCACTAGTTCGGCGAAGAGATGGTGATACAAGTGCAATATGGATGATAGATATAGGTTTTTGTAATCTGAAAATATAAAAACAGCAAGGTAGCAAGTAACAAAAGTGAGCACAAACGGTATTACAATGCTTGAAAACTAGGCCTAGGGTTCATACTTTCACTAGTGCAAGTTCTCTCAACAATACTGACATAGTTGAATCATATGTAAATCCCTCACGTGCGACAAAGAGTTCACTCCAAAGTCACAAATAGCGGAGAACAAACGAAGAAATTATTGTAGGGTACGAAACCACCTCAAAGTTATCTTTTCCGATCAATCGTATGAGCTATCCCTATAAGTGTCACGAACAACCCTAGAGTTCGTACTAAAATAACAGCTTAAGATACACATCAACCAAAACCCTAATGTCACATAGATACTCCAATGTCACCACGAGTACCCATGGGCTTGATTATACGATATGCATCACACAATTTCAGATTCATCATGTTCAATCCAACACAAAGAACTTCAAAGATTGCCCCAAAGTTTCTACCAGAGAGTCAAGACAAAAACATGTGCCAACCCCTATGCATAGATTCCCAAGGTCACGGAACCCGCAAGTTGATCACCAAAACATACATCAAGTGGATCAATAGAACATCCCATTGTCACCACGGATATCCGATCGCAAAACATGCATCAAGTGTTCTCAAATCCTTAAAGACTCAATCCAATAAGAAAACTTCAAAGGGAAAACTCAATTCATCACAAGAAGATAGAGAGGGGAAAACTCCATATGATTCATCTATATTAATAAAGCTCGCGGTACATCAAGATCGTGCCATCTCAAGAACACGAGAGAGAGAGATCAAACACATAGCTACTGGTACATACCCTCAGCCCCGAGGGTGAACTACTCCCTCCTCGTCATGGAGACCGCCGGGATGATGAAGATGGCCTCCGGTGATGGTTTCCCCCTCCGGCAGGGTGTCCGAACGGGCTCTCGATTGGTTTTTCGTGGCTACAGATGCTTGCGACGGCGGAACTCCCGATCTAGGTTTCTTTCTGGGGGTTACAGGATTTATAGGAGTACTTGGCATTGGAATCAAGTCAGGGGGACTCCCGAGGGGCCTAGAAGCCAGGGGGCGCGCCCTAGGGGGGCGCGCCCCCTAGGTTTGTGACTGCCTCGGGACTCCTCTCCGGTATCTTTTTGCTCCAGTATTTTTTATATTTTCCAAAAATATTCTCCATAAATTTTCAGCCCATCTCGAGAACTTTTATTTCTGCACAAAAAACGACACCATGGTAGTTCTGCTGAAAACAGCGTCAGTCCGGGTTAGTTCTAATAAAATCATACCAAAATCATATAGAATTATTGTAAACATGGCATGAATACTTCATAAATTATAGATACGTTGGAGACGTATTAGTACACCCTTGCAGGGTAATTTATCTATTCGAATCGCCGCGTCCGCGGATATGGACTACTTGGAGACTTGCATTGTTCATAGATAACCTTAATGGATACTCTAAAATGCTCCAGATAAGTGTGAGTGCTATGGATGGCTTCTCGTAGGAAGACGAGAGAGGATCCATAGTGGTGTATTGATGTGGTGAATATGTGGACTCGTGTGCGATACGCCACCTCAAGAAAGTACTCATAGTCGTAGTACAGGTTAGCCAAGAGTAAAAGCTGGCTTGCTGCAATAAACTCCACAACCCCTTTGTTGACAATGATGCATATGTAGATAGTTTTGATGTAAGTCTTGCTAAGTACCTTTGTACTCACGTTTGCTTATTTATGTTTTGCAGATGAGACTTCAGTCTCATTAGTGATTCGTATGACGTGAAGTTCGATGTTGACCGGATTAGCTTGGGAATCCCAGACAGAGGTCTGGCTCCTTTGGTAGGGTCGTTGTAGCTTTTCAGGCTCTTCCAGCCGCTTTTATTAGATGTCTGTACCCAGACATGTAACTTCCGCTTGTTGTTTGTATGCTCTGAATGTTGGGTCATGTGACCCCCCTGCTTGTAACATTATACTATGTTGGCTCTTCGGAGCCTCCTAAATAAATGTTATGTTGTAGAGTTTTGTTGTGATGCCATGTTGTATCTACACATATCGTGCATAGTGCGTGTATGATTGAAATGCATTGGTATGTGTGGGATTCGACACCTAGCTGTATACCTTTAGTAGCCTGCTTTACGGGGAAATGCCTCTTTGTGCTTCCACCGAGCCTTGGTAGCTTGCTACTGCTCCGGACACATTGATTGACCGGCGTGTATCCTTCTTGCTGCTATGTCTGTCCCTTCGGGGAAATGTCTCGCAGTGTAATGGAGTCCATGTAGCCTGCTATGACTCGTCTACGCGCAGTTGATGACATTTATGTCCCACGGCGTAATGGAGTCCCTGTAGCTTGCTATGACTCGTCTACACACACTGATGACCGTCACCTGCATTGTTGGGTTACGTATGCCTGTCCCTGTACGGTTGTGCCACTTGGGTCTATAACTAGTCATGTCGACCCGGGTTCTTTGACGTGTGAACGCTAGCGACATGTTCATATCCGTGAGCCAAAAGGCGCAAACGGTCCCGGCCAAGGTAAGGTGGCAGCCGTGGGTTACTGTGCGTGAGGCCGCAAAGTGGTGTGACATGTTACAGGCTGGATTCATATGGCTTAGGATCGGGGTCCCGACAGTGTTGGTATCAGAGCTTGACTGCCTGTAGGATTACCAAGCCAAACTGGTCGGTGTTGAGTCTAGAACTGCTTTAGTTATATAAGGGAATTGATTGTGGAAGGGAACGTAAGATTCTTTTTACTCCTTTCCCTATGTCATCCATATTCTGAGTCACCCTCTTCTTTTCTACGGGGTTAAGGAACTAGGCTTTCTCATCTATCTATCAGGATGACGAGTTACCATGCTGGAGACTTATAGCAAAGTTGTTGTCTTCCCGGATCGGTGTCTCTGTAAGAATTCGATTGTTCTGTTGTCAGTTGTCTTGCAGGTTGCCTCATATTTCATGCCCGTACAACTGTTATGTTGTCCGAGTTATCCAAGGTTGATAGATAATCTGATGCAATTGCAAAATTCCTTCATCTCGAATCAATGTCTTTTGGCCAGACAAAGCACACTAATTGTTGTGTTGAGGTACTCATCTACCTCGACGTATATGTTAAAGGTGTTCAGGAAACCATGTTATCTCGGAGAACCACCCAATGGTCTAGTTGTGTTTTGTGTTTTCCAGTGTGATAATTCTGGCCATCGTTATCGAAAGCATCTCGTGATGCTACTTAGTCAGTAGGTATTCTATTTCTGGGTTCTTGAACCCGAGAATCATTCCGCTCACTCCTGTTGATAGTGTTTGCTCGTTCCATTAGGATGATTAGTAACCTTGTTTTAGTTTCAAGGTTCGTGGTATATCATTCTTCCAATACCATGAACCAGTTATGGCATAAGTTCCTCGTGAACTGAAGGTCACCACAAGAGTGTTCTTGATGAGTTCTTCATTCCAGAGCTGTGACTTTGCCAATCCTACCTTTCCGCATGGGTTATCCGGAAGAATTTTGTCGAACTCGTTCGACATGCTGACCTATGCATCTACAACTCAGGAAAAATCATGTGCTCTTGAGTTGCCCCCTCAGTTTTATTCTGACCTTCATCTATCAATGGATAGTTAAGAGTAGTTGTGCATCCGTGTTCATCGGTGCATACTAATCTTGTGGTCTGTCAAGCCATTCTATATCAGAATGATTAGGAGAAACAAACTCCAGTACCTCATCCATTTTTAGGATTGGGTCAAAGCAGTTGTATTCCGCAAATCAAAATGCAAATCCAGCTTTTGCTCTGTTCTACCTTGAAGTATTACCCTCTTTATGTCAGGAGTATCGTGAGAATTGCACCACCTCTCATGAATTCTTGGCATAGTGGTACTTCTTGCCATCATTATTCATTTCTTGACCTCCGTGTTGGTTGTAACCGGAATGCTGACAAGTGAACCGTGATGTGTGAAATCAATACTCCTAGCAATTCCATTGCTTGGAAGGTAATGGACAATAATTTCATTCTTAACGTGTTGGTTATTGAATCATCATTCTAAGTTTGATCGTGCTACCTAGTCCATTTTTCCTGGTGCACTCTTTGATCAATGAGTTAGGTTTGTGCCAAGCCCTTTTGATCATATCATCTTGCCCTGAAAAGCAAGGTTGTTCCCGAGCTTGATAACATATCGGTGGTCCGTGATTTTCCTAATATCTTCTCGGAAGTATCACCAGGTTATCCCCTGACCGTTATGTTGAGTTCATGATCAAGTTGGTTCTCTTATAAACCACCCCATGTCCAAGACTCTGTGTTGGATACCCCTGAGCTAGTTGGTTAAGCTAAACAACAACTTGGAGAGTTGAAAGATAAAAGCTTGATCTAACTTAGTTCATGTCAAAGGGATATATTTTGTGTTGTGAGTGTGTGTAGAATAAATATGATATCTTGATCGATTGATCCTTGTGATCAATTGTTGCATCTATTGTCTTGTCCAATCGTTGATTTGAGTGTGGGCTATCGTCAAATCAAAATCAGAACCAACGATTATCGTAATGATGTTTTACTCGTGGATGTTTCCTCGAGCACACACCATTACATTCTTTGGTCTGACCAATGCTAATACCTTGTTCACATAGTTGTGGAATTCCGTCTCCATGGATATTTGATGAATTGTTGTGAAGCCATCGACAACATCCTTATCTCCTCCATAACTCATGATGAACATTAAGCTAGTATTGGAAATTTTCGTATGCATTATCTTCAGGTCTCGTACCCGAGGTATATGTATGGTGTAAGAAGTGACTTCCTCTAATTCACGTGTACCTGATGCAAGTTGCCATCGTGAATTCGGGATAAGTTATCTTGTTCTCTCCGGATCCATCCCAAGTTAATCATGCCTGTGCGAAGTATTCTATGGGTTGATAGACTAGTCATCTCCAGTCCATATGTGTCCCTAGCACACCAAGCCACTGATTGATTTGTTCAAGGCAGAGAAGTTGAGTGTTATTTCTGAAGGTACCAGACGGACTTGCACCCGACTTCGTTGTCCGCACTGATGGTTCCCACCCAGAACTCGGTAGTGTTTTGTTGTAAGAATTCCATGTGGTCACGATTGTCTTGGACAGTGTGTCCACGCGAGTCTTGCAATCCAGCTCATGTTTTGGAGCTTGCTTCCGTAGTTCATTTCCCGAGAATCTCGCAATGCCATCTCGTCGATTTATGTTGCAAACCTTCTCTTTCAGGCCTGCTGACTCTGAAGTAGCCTGTCACCAACCAGATCTGAATCTCAGGCAGATATGATGGTTGAAATTTTCCCAAGATCTATGATGTAGGCTTCCGCAAGGTTGATGCTTTGACCGACACACCTAGTCGGAAGATCTATCATTTTAGTATCTTGATTCAGCGAATTTGACCACTTCTACATGAGGATTTCGTATGACTTATTCTAGAAGTTGTTCCTCATGGACCCTTTTGTGATCCCGAAGTCCGACCTTTTACTTGATGCTATAGATAACAAACAATACCTAAAATTGGGCTATGCTAGTACATCAAGGAGAACATTAGAAGTGGAGTGCTAAATGTCTCTCGATCGATCATCCAGATTTCGCTCCCTTGGCATAGCTAAGGTGAAATATGAGAAAGTGTTGTCTTCCTTTGCATCTGCATTCTCCATCATTATTCATCATGGTAGTATGATGTGACCAAGATCCTTGGCATGGATGTTGGTAAAACCTTGATGAATATGGAAATGCTCAAGTTCTTGAGAGCACGCTCAGACACTAGGTTATATCCTCGGTATCAATTGGAATATGCCTTCCGTTTGCCGAGTTGTTCTATAACTATAGTTTCCTTTCCAAGATGAGTATGCCACTCATTCAAATTCTTTCCAACGATCGTTTGTGAATTGCCTTAGGCTGGTATGAAGAGTTCCAATGATCTCTATATCAAAAGTAATTCTTTTTGCCACTTAAGGGATAATCCTACGAGTCACCTTCCCTAAGGTGCCCCGTTATGGAATCATGGCAATTAATCCCTCGCTACATTGAAACCTCGTCACCATCTGTTTTTGCGAGGAACTGTTGCCTACCAAATTGAACCTCCGTCATCTGCCTCATTCCATAGTTCTCGATTTGTGTTTTGTGTTTCAGCTCCAGAGATGTTCTTATGTCTCATTACATGAATTGATCATGAGTTGCTCGATCATTCAGAAGATCGACTCCTGTAGAGTTTTCCTTTCCGCTTGTCGTAAGTGTGGATGAAGATCTTGAAAGCAAGGAAGACAAAACCAAGATGATGCCAAGAATCAACATCTTCGAGAAGGACAATTGGATCATGAAGATTGTGATTGTTTAGTATCCCCTCTGTCCTCTTACCCTACGACTGAATCTCGGGACAAGATTCTTGTTTAGTGGGGGTGAGTTGTCACAGCCCTAGTTTTAACCTTGGTTGTGGCTGTATTCATGCATGCATATTTAATTTTTAGATGAAAAAGAAATGAGGAATGATCAAGCCTCACTATTCAATTTTTTGTCAAATAAGCAATATAAAAATTGCTTCAAAGTGAACCAAGAAAATGTCCCTGATATTCTAAAAATATATTTGGATGAGGTAAAATTGCCCACCAATATTTTCGAAACACGGAAGCATTTTATTTGGGCCTTTGAATTAACCAAACAATTAATTACATTGGATTTATATTTGCTATATATAAAATATAAGTTCAATAATTCTGAAAACTTTTATGTGGCACTAGTAATTTATACTTAGCTCACATGACAATTTTCAGGATCTTTAAAAAATGGCTTAATATTATTTCTAAGCCAGAACAAAATTGCAAAACAGAAACAAGACAAGAAAAACAAATAAAAGGGAAGAAGGCCTACCTGGCTTACCTTCCTGGCCCAAGTGGGCAGCTCAGCCCAGCCCACCAGGGGTGGGGAGGTCATCTCCCACCTCCGGCCAGTAGGCAGCCGCGGTGTCGACCGCGCGCGCACCGGCCTCCACCTCCTGCTTGCCACGGAGCTGCTTCCCCCTCGCCTCACGTGCGCCACGGAGACGCCGTGGAGCTCCCTCTCTCCCCCCCAAGCTCATTCTCCTCCCCTGCTTCCCCTCTCACACGGACCCGAGGACCACCATCGCCGCCGTTCGCTACCCCCCCGGCCACCAGCCACCTCCAGCCCCGTCGAACCGTCCCACGCCTCCGCCTCCTCAAGTTGAGACTCCACGCCAAAGGAATCGACCCCGGAGGCCCTGCAACGTCGCCCTCGACCTCGCCTTCGTCTTCGGGCCCGACGACCGCCGGCCTCAATTCGCGGGCCACCGTCCTTTCCCAAGCTCCTCGACGACGCCAACGGAACCGCGGTGAGCTTCCGTGCGTTCTACCCCCTTTCCCCGTGCTGGTTTGCGCCCCCTAGGCCGTATCCCCGCCGCGTCTGAGTCGCCACCGGCGCCGGACCTCATCGCCGGCCACCTCCGGTCGCCCCGCGATGCTCCCGCTGCGTCTGATGGATGCGCGCGACCAAGGGAGTTCGAATGAGCCCTTCCGCGCATCGTTTGGTCGCCGAGAGGGGTTTTCCGGCGAGCCTCCGCCGTCTCGAGTGGTCACCGGCGTTCAGCCGCCGGCCTGACGACGTGGCCTTTTCATTAGGCACTAACTAATCGCACAGTCACTGACACAGGGCCCCACAAGCTAATTAATCCAGGGGTTAAATTAAACCCTGTTAATTAAAGTCACACACACTGACATGCGGGTCCCAGTGCCAGGTTTGACCTGGACCCGTGGCTGTTGACTGGCTGACGTCATGATGACGTCAGGATGATGCAGTAAATATTTCTGTAATAAAAATATTCCAGAAAATGTTTAAAACTTCTAAAATTCATATAAAATAATCTATAACTCGGATGAAAATAATTTATATATGAAAAATGATCAGAAAAATGCAAGGAATCTGTTTATGCTATTCCCATGCATGTTTGATCAAGTTAACTACATCAACTGGGACAAATGGTGATTAGGACAATTTGATAAATAGTGTTGGAGTTAAAATTTAGTATATATTTGAATTCCACTTCATTTAATAAGATTTTCTATTGCACTAGGTCAATTAAATGCTTTAACATGCCATGTCATGCATCATGATTGTTGCATTGCACAAAAAACGACACCATGGTAGTTCTGCTGAAAACAGCGTCAGTCCGGGTTAGTTCTAATAAAATCATATAGAATTATTGTAAACATGGCATGAATACTTCATAAATTATAGATACGTTGGAGACGTATTAGTACACCCCTGCAGGGTAATTTATCTATTCGAATAGCCGCGTCCGCGGATATGGACTACTTGGAGACGTGCATTGTTCATAGATAACCTTAATGGATACTCTAAAATGCTCCAGATAAGTGTGAGTGCTACGGATGGCTTCTCGTAGGAAGACGAGAGAGGATCCATAGTGGTGTATTGATGTGGTGAATATGTGGACTCGTGTGCGATACGCCACCTCAAGAAAGTACTCATAGTCGTAGTACAGGTTAGTCAAGAGTCAAAGCTGGCTTGCTGCAATAAACTCCACAACCCCTTTGTTGACAATGATGCATATGTAGATAGTTTTGATGTAAGTCTTGCTGAGTATCTTTGTACTCACGTTTGCTTATATATGTTTTGTAGATGAGACTTCAGTCTCATTAGTGATTCGTATGACGTGAAGTTCGATGTTGACCGGATTAGCTTGGGAATCCCAGACAGAGGTCTGGCTCCTTTGGTAGGGTCGTTGTAGCTTTTCAGACTCTTCCAGCCGCTTTTATTAGATGTCTGTACCCAGACATGTAACTTCCGCTTGTTGTTTGTATGCTCTGAATGTTGGGTCATGTGACCCCCCTGCTTGTAACATTATACTATGTTGGCTCTTCGGAGCCTCCTAAATAAATGTTATGTTGTAGAGTTTTGTTGTGATGCCATGTTGTATCTACGCATATCGTGCATAGTGCGTGTATGATTGAAATGCATTGGTATGTGTGGGATTCGACACCTAGCTGTATACCTTTAGTAGCCTGCTTTACGGGGAAATGCCTCTTTGTGCTTCCACCGAGCCTTGGTAGCTTGCTACTGCTCCGGACACATTGATTGACCGGCGTGTATCCTTCTTGCTGTTGTGTCTGTCCCTTCGGGGAAATGTCTCGCAGTGTAATGGAGTCCATGTAGCCTGCAATGACTCGTCTACGCGCAGTTGATGACAATTATGTCCCACGGCGTAATGGAGTCCCTGTAGCTTGCTATGACTCGTCTACACACGCTGATGACCGACACCTGCATTGTTGGGTTACGTATGCCTGTCCCTGTACGGTTGTGTGATACGTCTCCAACGTATCAATAATTTTTGATTGTTCCATGCTATTATATTATCTGTTTTGGATGTTTTATATGCATTAATATGCTATTTTATATTATTTTTGGGAGTAACCTATTAACCTAGTGCCCAGTGCCAGTTTCTGTTTTTTCCTTGTTTTTGAGTATTGCCGAAAAGGAATATCCAACGGAGTCCAAACGGAATAAAATTCTACGCTGATTTTTCTTGGGCCAGAAGGAACCCAGGAGGCTTCGAGACGAGGCCAGAAGACCTACAGGTAGGCCACAAGCCACCAGGGCGCGCCCCTGGGGAGGGGGCGCGCCCCTGGCTTGTGGGCCCCCCGTAGCTCCTCCAACCCTAATTCTTCGCCTATAAATTCAGGAATATTCCCCCAATACCAAAGAGAGACATGATAATACTTTTCTGGCACCGCAAGCCTCTGTTCCCGTGAGATCCCATCTTAGGGCCTTTTCCGGTAATCTGCCGGAGGGGGATTCGATCACGGAGGGCATCTACATCAACACCATTGCCCTTCCGATGATGCGTGAGTAGTTCACCTCAGACCTTCGGGTCCATAGCTAGTAGCTAGATGGCTTTTTCTCTCTCTATGATCTTCAATACCATGTTCTCCATGATCTTCATGGAGATCTATCCGATGTAATACTCTTTTGCGGTGTGTTTGTCGAGATCCGATGAATTGTGGATTTATGATCAGATTATCTATGAATATTATTTGAATCTTCTCTGAATTCTTATATGCATGATTTCATATCTTTGCAAGTCTCTTCGAGTTATTGGTTTGGTTTGGCCAACTAGATTGGTAATTCTTGCAATGGGAGAAGTGCTTAGTTTTGGGTTCAATCTTGCGGAGTCCTCACCCAGTGACAAAGTAGGGGTAGCGAGGCACGTATTTGTATTGTTGCCATCAAGGATAAAAAGATGGGGGTTTCATCATATTGCTTGAGTTTATCCCTCTACATCATGTCATCTTACTTGATGCGTTCCTCTGTTCTTCATGAACTTAATACTCTAGATGCAGACAGGAGTCGGTCGATGTGTGGAGTAATAGTAGTAGATGCATAATCGTTTCGGTCTACTTGATACGGACGTGATGCCTATATGCATAATCATTGCCTTGGATATCGTCATAACTATGCGCTTTTCTATCAATTGCTCGACAGTAATTTGTTCACCCACCGTATTATTTTCCTTCAAGAGAGAAGCCTCTAGTGAAACCTATGGCCCCCGGGTCTATTTTCCATATTATATTTTCAGATCTATAAACCAAAAATACCAAAAATACTTTGCTGCAATTTATTTACTTTTATTTTAGTTTTCGTTTTAGTAATCTTTTATATCTATCTCTATCGGATCTCATCCTTGCAAGTAACCGTGAAGGGATTGACAACCCCTTTATAGCGTTGGGTGCAAGTGTTTGATTGTTTGTGCAGGTGCATAGATTGGGGCCTTGCTTGTACCTCCTACTGGATTGATACCTTGGTTCTCAACAACTGAGGGAAATACTTATCTACTTTGCTGCATCACCCTTTCCTCTTCAAGGAAAAACCAACGCAAGCACAAGAAGTAGCAAGAAGGATTTTTGGCGCCGTTGCCGGGGAGGATACATAGCAAGTCAAGACAAGAACTCTCCCGTCAACTTGCCAATTTTTGGCGTGGTTGTCGAGGAGATCTACATCAAGCCTACAAAGTACCCATCACAATCTCATCTCTTGCATTTACATTATTTGCCATTTGCCTCTCATTTTCCTCTCCCCCACTTCTAAAACGAATTTTCAGAAAAAACCAAAAAGATTTGCGTTTTTATTCGCCCTTCTTCCGTTCGTCTTTTCGTTTGCTTTTTGTTTGCTTGTGTTGCCATGTGCCTTCTATTTGCTTGCATCTTCGCTTGCTAAAAATCTATTGATATGGATCCTCTTCCACTTGCTAATCTTTTCAAAATACCAAATTATGATGAACCAATTGCTAGTGAGTTGAGTGCACTTGATTATCTCTATGAAGTTTTGCTTGAAAATCATGAAAATTTTGATGAAGTGTTGAAAGAAGAAATTTATAAGGTGATTCATGATATCTCCTTGATTGGAAAGCATGATTGCAATGATGTTACTATCAATTCTATTAATGTCAATTATGCTAACGATATGCAAAGCCACAAGCTTGGGGATGCTATGTTTGATGAAGATGATATTTTTAGTCCCCCAAGTTTTGATGAGCAAATTTATTATGATGTTTGCATGCCTCCTATTCATGATGATGGTAAAACTTATCATCATGGTTTTAATTTGCAATCTGGTTATGTCAATCAAGTGTCTCATGATAGTTATTTTGTTGAGTTTGCTCCCACTACTATGGATAAAAAGGAATTTGCTTATGTGGAGAGTAATGAAAATTCTATGCTTGTGCATCATGAAAAGAATGATTGATGTGATAGTTATATTGTTGAATTCCTTCATGATGCTACTGAAATTTATTATGAGGGAGGAACATATGCTTGTAGTAATTGCAATAATATCAAGTTTCCTCTCTATGTGTTCAAAGTTTTGAAGTTATGCTTGTTTTGCCTTCCTATGCTAGTTGATTCTTGTTCCCATAAATTGTTTGCTCACAAAATCCCTATGCATAGGAAGTGAGTTAGACTTAAATGTGCTTTTCATGAGATTCATGATGCTTTCTTGCATATTTCAATTACTACTTTTTATGTGAGCATCATTGAAATCATTATGCCTAGCTAGGGGCGTAAAACGATAGCGCTTGTTGGGAGGCAACCCAATGAATAAATAAATTTTTGATTTTTCCTTTCTGTTTTTGAGTGTTGACACAATTATTCCTCTGTTATGATTGTGTTTTTATGGTTTATTTAGTTTTTGTGCCAAGTAGAACCGTTAGGATGATTCATAGGATGAGTAGAAGTGATGCTGAATCTGAAACAGAAACTTTGCGTCCAGTATATGAATTTTCAGTTTTTGCTGGAACGTGATATTGAGCTGAAATTTTAACACAGTGTTCATATACAAATTTCCCAGATTTTCCTAATTGTTCAGAATTTTTGGAGTTACATAAGTATTCGAAGTTTCCAGATTGCTACAGACTGTTCTGTTTTTGACAGATTATGTTTTATTTGTGTTGTTTGCTTATTTTGATGTATCTATGGGTTGTATCGTGGGGTATGAACCATGGAGAAGTTGGAATACAGTAGATATTACACAAATATAAATAAAAAATGAGTTCACAACAGTACGTAAAGTGGTGATTTATTTTTCTTATACTAACGGATCTCACGAGTTTTCTGTTGAGTTTTGTGTGGTGAAGTTTTCAAGTTTTGGGTAAAGATTTGATGGACTATGGAATAAGGAGTGGCAAGAGCCTAAGCTTGGGGATGCCCAAGGCACCCCAAGGAATATTTAAGGATACCAAAGAGCCTAAGCTTGGGGATGCCCCGGAAGGCATCCCCTCTTTCGTCTTCAATCCATCGGTAAATTTACTTGAGGCTATATTTTTATTCACCACATGATATGTGTTTTGCTTGGAGCGTCTTGTATGATATGAGTCTTTGCTTTTTAGTTTGCCACAATCATCCTTGCTGCACACATATTTTGAGAGGTACACGCATAAATCGTGAATTTATTAGAATACTCTATGTGCCTCACTTATATCTTTTGAGCTAGGCAATTTTGCTCTAGTGCTTCACTTATATCTTTTTAGAGCACGGTGGTGTTTTATTTTATAGAAATAATTGAACTCTCGTACCTCACTTATATTATTTTGAGAGTCTTTAAACAGCATGGTAATTGGTTTAGGTTATGAATTTAGTCCTAATATAATGGGCATCCAAGAGGGATATAATAAAAACTTTCATATAAAGTGCATTGAATACTATGAGAAGTTTGATTCCTTGCATATAGTTTTGAGATATAAAGAGGGTGATATTAGAGTCATGCTAGTGAGTAATTGTGTATTGGTAGAAATACTTGTGTTAAAAGTTTGCGATTCCCGTAGCATGCACGTATGGTGAACCGTTATGTAACGAAGTCGGAGCATGATTTGTTTAATGATTGTCATCCTTTGTGTGAGGGTCGGGAGCGCGCGATGGTTAACTCCTACCAACCTCTCCCCTAGGAGCATGCGTCTATTACTTTGCTTCGATAACTAATAGACTTTTGCAATAAGTATGTGAGTTCTTTATGACTAATGTGAGTCCATGGAATATACGCACTCTCACCCTTCCACCATTGCTAGCCTCTCTAGTACCGCGCAACTTTCGCCGGTGCATTAAACCCACCATATTCCCTTCCTAAAAACAGCCACTATACCTACCTATTATGGCATTTCCATAGCCATTCCGAGATATATTGCCATGCAACTTCCACCGTTCCGTTTATCAAGACATGCACCATCATTGTCATATTGCTTTGCATGATCGTAAGATAGCTAGCATGATGTTTTCATGCCTTGTCCGTTTTTTGATGTCATTTGCTATGCTAGATTGTTGCACATCCCGGTACACCGCCGGAGGCATTCATATAGAGTCATATTTTGTTCTAAGTATCGAGTTGTAATTCTTGAGTTGTAAGTAAATAAAAGTGTGATGATCATCATTATTAGAGCATTGTCCCATGAGAGGAAAGGATGATGGAAGCTATGATTCCCTCACAAGTTGGGATGAGTCTCCGTACTTTACAAATAATAAAAGAGGCCAATGAAGCCCAAAAAAAAAGAGGCCAAAGATGCCCACCAAAAAAAAGAGAGAGAAGAGAGAGAAGGGACAATGCTACTATCTTTTTTTCCACACTTGTGCTTCAAAGTAGCACCATGATCTTCATGATAGAGAGTCTCCTATTTTGTCACTTTCATATACTAGTGGGAATTTTTCATTATATAACTTGGCTTGTATATTCCAATGATGGGCTTCCTCAAATTGCCCTAGGTCTTCGTGAGCAAGCGAGTTGGATGCACACCCACTTAGTTTCTTTTTGAGCTTTCATACACTTATAGCTCTAGTGCATCCGTTGCATGGCAATCCCTACTCACTCACATTGATATCTATTGATGGGCATCTCCATAGCCCGTTGATACGCCTAGTTGATGTGAGACTATATTCTCCTTTTCCTCACAACCTCCACCATATTCTATTCCACCTATAGTGCTATATCCATGGCTCACGCTCATGCATTGCGTGAAAGTTGAAAAGGTTTGAGAACATAAAAAGTGTGAAACAATTGCTTGACTTGTCATCGGGGTTGTGTATAATTTAAATACTTTGTGTGGGGAAGATGGAGCATAGCCAGACCATATGATTTTGTAGGGATAACTTTCTTTGGCCATGTTATTTTGAAAAGACACGATTGCTTTGTTAGTATGCTTGAAGTATTATTGTTTTTATGTCAACGTTAAACTTTTGTTTTGAATCTTATGGATCTGAACATTCATGCCACAATAAATAATATTACATGGATAAATATGTTAGGTAGCATTCCACATCAAAAATTCTGTTTTTATCATTTACCTACTCGAGGACGAGCAGGAATTAAGCTTGGGGATGCTGATACGTCTCCAACGTATCTATAATTTTTTATTGTTCCATGCTATTATATTATCTGTTTTGGATGTTTTATATGCATTAATATGCTATTTTATATTATTTTTGGGACTAACCTATTAACCTAGTGCCCAGTGCCAGTTTCTGTTTTTTCCTTGTTTTTGAGTATTGCAGAAAAGGAATATCCAATGGAGTCCAAACGGAATAAAATTCTACGCTGATTTTTCTTGGACCAGAAGGAACCCAGGAGGCTTCGAGAAGAGGCCAGAAGACCTATGGGTAGTCTACAAGCCACCAGGGCGCGCCCTTGGGGGGGTGCCCCCCTGGCTTGTGGGCCCCCCGTAGCTCCTCCAACCCTAATTCTTCGCCTATAAATTCAGGAATATTCCCCCAATACCAAAGAGAGCCACGATAATACTTTTCCGCCGCCGCAAGCCTCTGTTCCCGTGAGATCCCATCTTGGGGCCTTTTCCGGTAATCTGCCGGAGGGGGATTCGATCACGGAGGGCATCTACATCAACACCATTGCCCCTCCGATGATGCGTGAGTAGTTCACCTCAGACCTTCGGGTCCATAGCTAGTAGCTAGATGGCTTCTTCTCTCTCTATGATCTTCAATACCATGTTCTCCATGATCTTCATGGAGATCTATCCGATGTAATACTCTTTTGCGGTGTGTTTGTCGAGATCCGATGAATTGTGGATTTATGATCAGATTATCTATGAATATTATTTGAATCTTCTCTGAATTCTTATATGCATGATTTCATATCTTTGCAAGTCTCTTCGAGTTATTGGTTTGGTTTGGCCAACTAGATTGGTAATTCTTGCAATGGGAGAAGTGCTTAGTTTTGGGTTCAATCTTGCGGAGTCCTCACCCAGTGACAAAGTAGGGGTAGCGAGGCACGTATTTGTATTGTTGCCATCAAGGATAAAAAGATGGGGGTTTCGTCATATTGCTTGAGTTTATCCCTCTACATCATGTCATCTTACTTAATGCGTTACTCTGTTCTTCATGAACTTAATACTCTAGATGCAGACAGGAGTCGGTCGATGTGTGGAGTAATAGTAGTAGATGCAGAATCGTTTCGGTCTACTTGATACGGACGTGATGCCTATATGCATAATCATTGCCTTGGATATCGTCATAACTATGTGCTTTTCTGTCAATTGCTCGACAGTAATTTGTTCACCCACCGTATTATTTTCCTTCAAGAGAGAAGCCTCTAGTGAAACCTATGGCCCCCGGGTCTATTTTCCATATTATATTTTCAGATCTATAAACCAAAAATACCAAAAATACTTTGCTGCAATTTATTTACTTTTATTTTAGTTTTCGTTTTAGAAATCTTTTATATCTATCTCTATCGGATCTCATCCTTGCAAGTAACCGTGAAGGGATTGACAACCCCTTTATAGCGTTGGGTGCAAGTGTTTGATTGTTTGTGCAGGTGCATAGATTGAGGCCTTGCTTGTACCTCCTACTGGATTGATACCTTGGTTCTCAACAACTGAGGGAAATACTTATCTACTTTGCTGCATCACCCTTTCCTCTTCAAGGGAAAACCAACGCAAGCTCAAGAAGTAGCATTGTGCCACTTGGGTCTATAACTAGTCATGTCGACCCGGGTCCTTTGACGTGTGAATGCTAGCGACATGTTCATATCCGTGAGCCAAAAGGCGCAAACGGTCCCGGCCAAGGTAAGGTGGCAGCCGTGGGTTACCGTGCTTGAGGCCGCAAAGTGGTGTGGCATGTTACAGGCTGGTTTCATATGGCTTAGGATCGGGGTCCCGACATATAGTAACATCAATGTCTTCCATTTCAGCAGGTGCTATTTCATCCATAATTTCTTGGTATAAAGTAAATGGGATAACACTTACACTAGCACCCAAATCACATAAACCATGATAGCAATGATCTCCTATTTTGACTGAGACAACAGGCATGCCCACCACGGGTCTATGTTTATCTTTTTCATCGGGTTTGACAATTCTAGCAGCTTCATCACAGAAGTAGATAACATGCCTATCAATATTTTCTACCAAGGGATCTTTAACCATAGCAACACTAGGTTCTACTTTAATTTGCTCAGGGGGCTTAGGTGCTCTAATATTACTCTTGCGAACCACAGTTGATACCTTAGCATGTTCCTTTATCCTAACATGGAAAGGTGGTTTTTCAATATAAGCGGTAGGCACAACTGGATCAACATTGTAAATGATGGTTTCATCTTTAGCTATGACCGGTTCTTTGATTTCTTCTTTATTAGGGGGTGATATTTAAACCACTTCTCCTTAGAGAGATCAACATGAGTAGCAAATGCTTCACAGAAAGAGGCTACTATCTCAGAGTCAAGTCCATATTTAGTGCTAAACTTGTGAAAAGCATCGGTATTCATAAAAGATTTAACACAATCAAATTGAAGCTTTATACCTGACTCCTTACCTTCATCGAGTTCCCAATCTTCAGAGTTGCATTTAATTCTTTCTAAGAGATCCCACTTGAATTCAATAGTCTTCTTCATAAAAGAACCAATACAAGAAGTATCGAGCATGGATTGATCATTATGAGAAAGCCGAGCATAAAAATTCTGAATAATAACTTCTCTCGGGATATCATGATTGGGGCATGAATATAACATTGACTTAAGCCTCCCCCAAGCTAGAGCAATGCTTTCTCCCTCACGAGGCCAAAAATTATTTATATATATAATTCTGATCACGATGAACTAGATGCATGGGATAAAACTTTTGATGGAATTCCAATTGCAATCGATTCCAGTTCCATGATCCAATATCATCACATAGCCTATACCATGTCAATGCTTTTCCCTTCAAAGATAAAGGGAAAACCTTCTTCTTAGCTTCATCTCCGGGTAAACCTGCAAGCTTAAATAATCCACAAATTTTGTTCACATATAATAGGTGCATATCAGGGTGTTCAGTTCCATCTCCTGCATAAGGTTTAGCAAGCAGTTGTTCTACCATACCCGAAGGAATTTCATAACCAATATTTTAAGTAGGTTCAGGGGCAACTAATTGTGGTTCCGGTCGAGGTGAAGATACCCCGAACAAACCCCTCAAAGGATTGTTTTCCATAGTAGCAAGTAACAATAAATTTCAGCACATAGTATAAGTTTTTCCTTACCGATTTCCAGTGACCAAGAGAGCTTCACTCCCCGGCAACGGAGCCAGAAAAGAGTCTTGATGACCCACAAGTATAGGGGATCAATCGTAGTCCTTTCGATAAGTAAGAGTGTCGAACCCAATGAGGAGCAGAAGGAAATGACAAGCAGTTTTCAGCAAGGTAATTTCTGCAAGCACTGAAATTGTAGGTCACAGATAGTTTGATAGCAAGATAATTGGTAATGAGCAAGTAATGGTAATGGTAAATAAAGTGCAGCAAGGTAGCCCAATCCTTTTGTGGCAAAGGACAGACCATAACAGTCTCTAGTAATAAGCAAAGTGTTCTTGAGGGTACACGGGAATTTCATCTAGTCACTTTTATCATGTTGGTTTGATTTGTGTGCGCTACTTTGATAATTTGATATGTGGGTGGACCGGTGCTTGGGTGCTGTTCTTACTTGAACAACCTCCCACTTATGATTAACCCCTCGCAAGCATCCGCAACTATGAGAAAAGTATTAAGATAAAATCTAACCATAACATTAAACGTTTGGATCCAAATCAGCCCCTTACGAAGTAGCGCATAAACTAGGGTTTAAGCTTCTGACACTCTAGCAACCCATCATCTAATAACTACTCCACAATGCATTCCCTTAGGCCCAAGGATGGTGAAGTGTCATGTAGTCGACGTTCACATGACACCACTAAGGGAATCACAACATACATATCATCATAATATTGAACACATATCAAATTCACATGATTACTTGCAACATGACTTCTCCCGTGACCTCGAGAACAAAGGTAACTACTCACAAATAATATTCATGCTCAAGATCATAGGGGTATGGAATAGCATAATGGATCTGAACATATAATTTTCCACCAAATAAACCATATAGTAATCAACTACAAGATGTAATCAACACTACTAGTCACCCACAGGTACCAATCTGAGGTTCCGGTACAAAGATTGAACACAAGAGATGAACTAGGGTTTGAGAGGAGATGGTGTTGTTGAATATGTTGATGAAGATTGGCCTCCGAAAGATGAGAGGGGTGTTGGTGATGACGATGGCTTCGATTTCCCCCTCCGGGAGGGAAGTTCCCCCGACGGAATCGCTCCGCCGAAGAGCAAAAGTGCTCCTGCCCAAGTTCCGCCTCGAGACGGCAGCGTTCCGTCCCGAAAGTCCCCTCCTTGTTTTTTCTAGGTCAAAAGACCTTATATACTAGAATATGGGCACCGGAGGTGGGCCGAGGAGGGCACAACCCACCAGGGTGCGCTTGGGGGGCCTGGCGCGCCCTGGTGTCTTGTGCCCACCAGGGTGGCCCCCCTCCGGTAGTTATTTGCTCCAGTATTTTTCATATATTCCAAAAATATTCTCCGTAAAGTTTTAGCTTCTTTGGAGATGTGCAGAATAGGTAACTCTGATGTGCTTTTTCAGGTCCAGAATTCCAGCTGCCGGTATTCTCTCTCCTTGTGTAAACCTTGCATATTATGAGAGATGGTCATGATCTCGTACCTGGGGGGTGGTGGTCATGATCTCGTACCTGGGGGGTGGTGCAGCCCTACCATTGCGAATGTAGCCATGTGGACGACCTGGTGTGTGTGGTGGTGGTTGGCCCTAGGGCTGATCTGGCGCAACCTCTCCCTCATCATTGTAATTACCATCATATTTCACATCCCGCTCAACAGTAGCAGCAGCAGCCATAGAAACCGCCGCAGTAGCAACGGCACCAGAATTCTGGCCTTGGCCGAGAGGCACACGTCGCGCTCGTCCCATGAAATTCGCGTCGTGTTGATGTTGTGGTTGTTGTTGTTGGAGAGGGACGGTAGCTGCAGCTGGTGGTGGTAGACGGGCAAGCACCTCATTGAACTTGGCGTCCATCTTGGTGTTGAATGTCTTCTCCAAACCAGCTAGCTTCTCCATGGCCTCTCCAAGGCTGGTCACGACGTCTTGTACCTGGTCAGCCATCATTTGCTGAAATTTATCATGGAGCTCCTTGTTGGTCATAGCGTCCCAGTTGATCTCGTCAGCTTGTGATCCTGGCATGGTTAGCAATAGGAACACACAAGAATATGAACCAACAGACGACTAGGATATGGTGGTGGTGGTGTGTCACAATTCCCTCAAGCAAATCTCAACCTCTTACCAGTTCTTACCCAGCAGTAGGCGGTGATCGGCAATCGTTGTAGCCAAAACTGTCAAAGCTTGGATAGAGTGATTGCCAGGTGACGTCAAACACATGATGTAGATGTATGTGCAGCTGGGAAGGCTTATAATATGGTAGCAAAAGGGGTCAGCAATAATCAGTTCAGAGATGCAAAGTTGAAAAGACGCTCAACGACGGTACCGTGCTGGTCCTAGGCTAGACCGTGCTAGAGACGTGAGCCTAGAACACCAACAAAATCATGACGCTACACATAATCAAGGGAAGAGCACACTCTGTTTTTTTTTCATTTTTTTGCGCCTCTTTTTTTGGCGCTCTTTTTTTTTTGCTCAGAAAATCACTATAATGGCGAGTGTCTCAAAACTCTTCCCGAGACGTATAAACAGGATAGGCACAAAAAAATTGACATTTTTTCCCGGGAGCGATTCGGGGCTGCGACGACCAAAAATTGCGACAAAAAATCACTATGATGGCGAGTGTCTCAAAACGCTCCGAAAAGCCTAAAAATAGGATAGAGAAAAAATATTTTCACCCGCCGAAATTTTGGCCTAAAAACTGCTCTGAAAACTGTGCCAGACTTTTTTTTCCGAAACCTACTCAGGCAAGGAAACACGAATCTGAAAACAAAGGGATCTCGAAATCAAACCTAATATGGGATGGATTCGGATTGGTGGTGGATATGTGGTGGTATATATGTATACCGATTGATGGCAGATATATGGTGGTGGTATATGGACTCGGATTGGTGGCGGATATGTGATGGTATATATGGCAGTGGCGATGATGGTAGCGTGGTGGTGGTATATGGCTGTGGCGATGAAGATGATGCGGTGGCGGTGTGACAAACTGTGAACAGAACTCGAAACTCTAAAGAACTAGACGCTAAGACCAGTAACTTGACACGACGATGCAACCACAAATTCAACAAAGCAAATACCGAACAGAAAATTGCAAAGGCTCAGATTGGTTCAGATATGATGATCTAACCCTAATTTTTTTGTGGCTTTTTCGTGGACTGTAGGTATGAAGAACAGATGCAATCTAAACTATGAATAACTGGTAAAATCTCACCGAGCAACCTGGAAATCTGATACCACTTGATAGAGGCGAAGTTGTCCCTATCTTTCGATGAGATGGTGGCTATCGTTTTCGAGGGAGTAGACTTTGACAATTTGACTACGAACGTGCGAGGACATCGCGCCTTAGCAATCGCTAAACCAACTCCGAGAGGTTATTGACCACGCCGGAGCACGATCAACCTGACCACGAGGGTCTATTTCCTGCACGCAAACGAAGAACAAGCAAGAAATTGAAATTGCAATCTAGATATTGCGAATATAAGAGGAAAGCTTTATTGATGAAAGTGGGGTTTTGTGACGTCTTGGTCTGGTCGTGGAACACAAACGAAGGATGCGAAGTTGCAGCTATGGCAAACTTGTAATCTAAACAAAACCCAAGTCTAAAACGGCGCCCTAAGGGCTGTATATATGGGGGAATAGAGGGGGATTTCGTGGCCCCTTGGAGGAGGGATCCGAAACCAGCCCTAACTTAGTTTCCCCATACATACGGACTCTATAAACAACCTATAATATGGTATTTCAAAATTACATGGGCTTGGCCCAAAAATAAGGTGACGCAGCACCTATAATAGCCTATGGACAAAATTTATGAAGTGGCATGTTGTATATTTCATCCAAGCCTCCAAACAGTCCTTATGGTGGCTTCAAAGTGCAAAAATCACCACTGGAAAGTCCAATGTTCCTTCCCGCGCGCGCACCTTCTTCTCCATGCTTGATCCCACTCCAATGGCCTTCCTTCTTGTCCATGCTAGGTCCTTCATTCATAAGTAAAACAAAAGTATCTAATTTAGGTAGCATCATATGTTCATGAACATTAGAAGGATTTCCAAGAAACGAAAGTACCTGATAATTTAGTTGGCGTGCGCAGGCTCTAGTAACTGGTCCAATATGTGTAGCTGGTGGGGATGTGGGTGTAACATTAGTAGGGATGTCCTCATCAAATCAAGTGCAGAGCTAGATGGAAATTCCTTACATGCCCTCGTCCTAGAGGGTACAATCTTGGTTTTAGCGTCTTTCAGATTCTTCATAGTGATCGATGAATATCCCAAGTGAACTCAATAAATAGAGCTATGCTTCCCGGCAACAGCGCCATAAAAAGGTCTTGATAACCCACAAGTACAGGGGATCCCCGACAGTTTTCGAGGGTAGTATTTCAACCAAATTTGTTGATTCGACACAAGGGGAGCCAAAGAATATTTATGAGCCTTAGTAGTTGAGTTGTCAATTCAACCACACCTGGACATATCTTTTCTGCAGCAAAGTATTTAGTAGCACAGTAACCATAGTAATAGGGACAGCAAAAAGTAGCAAATTATAGTGATTGTAACAGTAACAGTAGCGAAAGTAACTTAGCGAAGATCAATATGAGAAAAGCATAGGCCTTGGATAAGTGATGGATAATTGATTTGGATGACATTCATAATGTAACACTCACACCTAGAGCGATACAGAACTAGATCCAATTCATCAATATAATGCAGGCATGTATTCCGTATGTAGTCATACGTGCTTATAATAAGAACTTGCATGGCATATTTTGTCCTACCCTCCTGAGGCGGCGGGGTCTAGAGGGAAACTAAGGGATACTAGGGCCTCCTTTTAATAGAGAACCGAAACAAAGCATTAGCACTTAGTGAATACATGAACTCCTCATACTACGACCATCACCGGAGATGATCCCAATTTCTGTCACTTTGGGGTCTATGGATTATAACACATAATAGGTGCATACAACTTGCAAGATAGGATCCGAAACACTTTCATATGCATAGAAACATAATAAGTTTAGATCTGAAATCATGGCACTCGGGCCCTAGTGGCAAGCATTAAGCATGGCAAAGTCATAGCAACATCAATCTCAGAACATACTAGATACTAGGAATCAAGCCCTAACAAATTCACTCAATTACGTGACAAATCTCATCCTATCCCATCACGGTCAAGCAAGCCTACAAAGGAATTACTCACTCCCGATGGTGAGCATCATGGAATTGTTGATGGAGAAGGGTTGGTGATGACGACGACGATTTCCACTCTCCGGAGCCCCAAACAGACTCCAAATCAATCCTCCATGGATGAACAGAGAGGTGGCAGCGGCTCTCCCTCATAAAACACGATGAATCTTTCTATCTTATTTTTTCTAGGGCAAAAGACACCTTATATAAGGAGATGGGCGTCAGAGGCCTCCCGAGTGGCCCACAAACCACCCTGGCGTGCCCTGGGGGTGGTGCGCCCCCATGGGTTGTGGCCACCTGGTGGGTCTTTGATACGTCTCCAATATATCTATAATTTTTGATTGTTCCATGCTGATATATTATCATTTTAGGATACTTTTTGGGGCTTTATTTACCAATTTATAATATTTTTGAGCACTAACCTATTGCCCAGTGCCCAGTGCCGGTTGTTGTTTTCTGCGTGTTTTTCACTTTTCAGGTTTATAGTACCAAACGAAGTCCAATTGCCACAAAACTTTTTGATGATTTTTTCTAGACCAAAAGAAGACCCGGAAGCTTCGGAAGGAGGTCGGGGGCCGCACGAGGGCTCGACAAGACAACAGGACACGCCCGAGGGGGGCGCCCTGATGGCTTGTGCCTCCCTCGGGCGTCTCCCAACGTCCCTCTCTGGCTTATAAAATTCTCATCTACCCTAAAAACACTAGAGGCAGTCCCAAAACCCTTTTTCCGCCGCCACAAGTCTCTGTTCCGTCGCGAGGCCATCTGGAGCTCCGTTCCGGCACCCTGCTGATACGTCTCCAACGTATTGATAATTTTTGAAGTATCCATGCCATGATTGCCTATGTTTACAATACTTTTATATGGTTTTGATGCACTTTACATGATTTATTTAGAACTAACCCGGACTGACGTTGTTTTCAGCAGAACTACCATGGTGTTGTTTTTTGTGTAGAAATCAAAGTTCTCCAAATGCAACGAAACTTTTTGACGATTTTTTTGGAACAAAAGAGGCACTAGAAGCTTCGGTTGAGGGCCAGAAGAGCCACGAGGTGGGCACAACCCACCAGGGCGTGCCAGGCCCCTCTGGCGCGCCCTGGTGTCTTGTGGTCCACTCGTGGCCCATCTCCATGTGAAACTGACGCCCAAAAGTCATATATATTCAGAAACCCCCAGAAATAACCCTAGATGAGAAGTTTCGCTGCCGTAACTCTCTGTATCGACGAAAAACCAATCTGGAGGCGTTCCAGTACCCTGCCGGAGAGGGTAGATCATCTCTGGTGGCCATCTTCATCATCCCGGCGGAAGCCATGACGAGGAGGGAGTAGTCCACCCTCGGGGCTGACGGTTTGTACCAGTAGCTATGTGTTCGATCTCTCTCTCTCGTGTTCTTGAGATGGCACGATCTTCATGTATCGCGGGCTTTGTTAATATAGTTGGATCATATGGTGTTTTCCCCTCTCTATCTTGTTGTGATGAATTGAGTTTTCCCTTTGAGATTTCGTTATTACTGTATTGAATAGTTTTATGGATTTGAGAGCACTTGATCTATGTCTTGGCACTCAACTCGCGGATTCCCGAGGTGACATTGGGGTAATCTATGCATAGGGGTTGATGCACGTTTTCGTCCTACTTTCTCCGATAGAAATCTTGGGGCACTCTTTGAGGTTCTTTGTGTTCATGAAAAGAATGCTTTATGTGATAGTTATATTTTTTAATTCCTTCATGATGCTACTGAAATTTATTATGAGGGAGGAACATGTGCTTGTAGGAATTGCAATAATATCAAGTTTCCTCTCTATGTGTTGAAAATCTTGAATATATGCTTGTTTTGCGTTCCTATGCAAGTTGATTCTTGCTCCCATAAATTGTTTATCACAAAATTCCTATGCATAGGAAGTGGATTAGGCTTAAATGTGCTTGTCATGAGATTCATGATGCTCTCTTGCATGTTTCAATTACTATTCCTATGCGAGCATCATTGAAATCATCATGCCTAGCTAAAAGCCATTAAAGAAAAGCACTTGTTGGGAGACAACCCAACACTTTTACTTTATGTTTTTGTGTGTTCACATGATTAAGATATTTTAGTAATCATGTTTTGTGTCTTTTATTTCAGTAATGTGCCAAGTAAAGCCTTTGGGATGACTCACAAGATGAGTAGAATTGATGCTGAACCAAAACAGAAACTTTTGACTCCAGTACAGGAATTTTCATTTTTTTATTGGAGTGTGATAATGATCTAAAAAAATTACACAGTGTTTATATACAAATTATTCAGGTTGTCCTAATTTTTCAGAATGTTTAGAGACAGGGAAGTATGGTTACACTACACATCTTCACAGACTGTTATGTTTTTGACAGATTCTGTTTTGCATGCATAGTTTGCTTGTTTTAGTGTTCCATAGCTTATATTTAGTGATATAAATTATGGTAATGGTAGAATATAGTAGTTATTATGTGAGAACATTTATGAATCTTGTCTTGACAGTACCTAAGTGAATGATTTATCTTTATTACACTAACCCTTCTCACGAAGTTCCGTTAAGTTTTGTGTGATTGAAGTTTTCAAGTTTTGGGTGAGAAACCGATATGAGGAGAATAAGGAGTGAAAAGAACCTAAGATTGGGGATGTCTAAGGCACCCCCAACATAATATACAAGTAAGACTCAAGCGTCTAAGCTTGGGGATGCCCCAGAAGGCATCCCCTCTTTCGTCTTCAACATCATCGGTATATCTTACTTAGAGCTATATTTTTATTCGTCACATAATATGTGCTTTGCTTGGATCATCATTATATTTTGTTATTTTCTGTTAGGTGTTATTTATAATCTTACTTTTCAATAAAAAGTTCCAAGAATTGCCTTAGGATGCTTGCATTGCATGTGTTGATGTCTGTTGTGTAAAAACAGAAACTTTCTCTGTAGTGTTTTAATTTTCATATTTTACTGGAACGTTGAAAGTTTCTGAAATTTTTACACAGTGTTGTCATATAAATTATTTATCGTGTCCTAAATTTTCATAATTTTTTGAATTACATAAGTACACTTGTTTCATAAATTGCTATAGACTGTTCTGTTTGGACAGATTGCTGTCATACTTTTGTTATCTACTTATCCTATAGTTTCCATAGCCTATATTGGTAGATATAAATTGTGGAAATGATAGTAAACAGTAGATGATGTTTGGAAATTATTTTGCAACTTGTCTTGGCAGTACAAGAAGTGTTGATTTGTTCTTATGTGTACTAACCTATCTCACGAGTTCTTTTTGAGTTTTGTGTGGATGAAGTTTTTGAGACCTAGGTGAAACCGGGACATGAGAGGATTGAACGAGATACAAAAGCTCAACCTTGGGGATGCCCAAGGCACCCCAAGTAAATATTTCAAGAAGTCTCAAGCATCTAAGCTTTGGGATGCTACGCATCCCACCTCTCTTCGTCAACTATCGGCTAGCCTATGTTGAGCCTAAATTTTTATTCGTTCACATGACATGTGCTATTCTTGGAGTTATATTTTTGTTTAGTTTGCTGTTTGTATAAAATACTCATATCTAAAAATCTTTATTGAGAGAAAGAGTCCTCACATAGCTACTTAATTGTTTGACTACTCATTGATCTTCACTTATATCTTTTGAGAGTAGCTTGCCATTTACTCTTGTGCTTCACTTATATCCTATGAGTAAATTGTTGAATGAATTGAATACCATGAAGTTGAAATTATATGTTCATATCATGCCTAGTAGTAGCTTCACATTGGGTTTAGAAAGTTAAATCTTTTGAAGCTTGACAATCACAATATTGGTCATACAAGCAATTCGTGAATGATTAGTATAAGGAAGAGAACTTTCACATACAAATATATTATCTTGGACATCTTCTATGATTGTTAATAACAATTAATTATTTTCAAACTTGAGAAAATTAGTTGAAGTTGGACAAGGAAGACAACGTAATGAGTTATGGTTGTGTATATTTGCATAGAAGTTATATTGTTATGGATCCTCCAACATGTGGTGTTTGCTTAGGATCTTTTGCTAGCCAAAAATTCGTACTAAGTAGAGATACTACTTGTGCATCCAAAAACCCTTAAACCCAATTTCTTGCCATGAGTGTCCACCATACCTACCTATGGATTGAATAAGATCCTTCAAGTAAGTTGTCATCGGTGCAAAAAAGGCAATAAAAATTGCTTCTAAATGTATTTGATCATTTAGTGTAAGAGAAAATTGAGCGTTGTACGAACTTGTGATGGCAAAGTAATAAAAGCGACGGACTGCATAATAAAGGTTGCTATCATAAGGGGCAATATAATGTGATGTTCTTTTGCATTAAGGGATTGTGCATACAAAACCAAAAAGCGCATGACAACCTCTGCTTCCCTCTGCGAAGGGCCTATCTTTTACCTTTCAGTATTTACTTTTATGCAAGAGTCAATAGTATGCATTCTCATTCCAACCTCAATTATTCTCTAGTTGGCAAGCATCATGTGGTGGGGAAAGATCTAGGGACATATGGCCAGTCAAATATATTTGATCATGACTTATTATTGTTGACAATTATCTCTATGATAAATGAGTTGGGAGGCGAAACATTAAGCCCCTATCTTTCTCTGTGTTCGATGGATGCCATTTGTTCTAAAAATATGCTTTGAGTACTAGCAATCATAGAAGACTATATGATGATTGACTATGTGGAGCTCTTACTTAGACTTTGTTGAGAATAAGTTGAGTTGCAATTGTTTGGTGACTAAGAACATAGGTTGTTAAGTTTCAAGAGAATTCATTGTTTGAACCATGACATGTGAATTGGTTGCTAATTTATCAGGATGAGTTTTATGAGAAAGAGTTATTGTTATGATGCTAGGAAAAGTGGTTGAAATTATCATTGATCAAACTTATGCACTATGCTAGCATTCACACTTCATAAATTATTTCTTTTATCATTTACCTACTCGAGGACGAGCAGGAATTAAACTTGGGGATGCTGATACATCTACAATGTATCGATAATTTATGAAGTATTCATGCCATGATTGCCTATGTTTACAATACTTTTATATGGTTTTGATGCACTTTACATAATTTATTTAGAACTAACCCGGGCTGACATTGTTTTCAGCAGAACTACCGTGGTGTTGTTTTTTGTGCAGAAATCAAAGTTCTCCAAATGCAACGAAACTTTTTGATGATTTTTTGGAACAAAAGAGGCACTATAAGCTTCGTTGGAGGGCTAGAAGAACCACGAGGTGGGCACAACCCACCAGGGCGCGCCAGGCCCCTCTAGCGCGCCCTGGTGTCTTGTGGTCCACTCGTGGCCCATCTCCGCGTGAAACCGACGCCCAAAAATCCTATATATTCAGAAACCCCCAGAAATAACCCTAGATGAGAAGTTCTGCTGCCGCAACTCTCTGTATCGACGAAAAACCAATCTAGAGGCATTCCAGTACCCTGCCGGAGAGGGTATATCATCTCCGATGGCCATCTTCATCATCCCGGCGGAAGCCATGACGAGGAGGGAGCAGTCCACCCTCGGGGCTGACGGTTTGTACCAGTAGCTATGTGTTCAATCTCTCTCTCTCTCTCTCGTGTTCTTGAGATGGCACGTTCTTGATGTATCGCAGGCTTTGTTAATATAGTTGGATCATATGGTGTTTTCCCCTCTCTATCTTGTTGTGATGAATTGAGTTTTCCCTTTGAGATTTCGTTACTACCGGATTGAATACTTTTATGGATTTGAGAGCACTTGATCTATGTCTTGGCACTCAACTCGCGGATTCCTGAGGTGACATTGGGGTAATCTATGCATAGGGGTTGATGCATGTTTTCGTCCTACTTTCTTCGATAGAAATCTTGGGGCACTCTTTGAGGTTCTTTGTGTTGGATTGAGTATTATGAATCTGAAATTGTTTGATGCGTATCGTATAATTAACTCATGGATACTTGTGGTGACATTGGAGTATCTAGGTGACATTAGAGTTGGTTGATGCATATCATATGGTGTTATTTTAGTACAAACTCTAGATAGATTGATCGGAAAGGATAACTTGGTGTTATTTTAGTATGAACTCTTGGATAGATCGATCGGAAAGGATAACTTTAAGGTCGTTTCGTACCCTACAAACAATTTCTTCTTATGTTCTCCGCTAGATAAGAACTTTGGAGTGATTCTTCGTTGCACGTTGAGGGATGGTTATGTGATCCAATTATATTAGCATTGTTGAGAGATTGCACTAGCGAAAGTACGAACCCTAGGCCTTGTTTTCAAGCATTGCAATACCGTTTGTGATCACTTTTGTTACTTGCTACCTTGCTGTTTTTTATTGTTACTATTACAAAAATGATAATCTACTATCATTACTACACTTGTATCACCATCTCTTCGCCGAACTAGTTCACCTATACAATTTGCCATTGTATTTGGGTGTGTTGGGGACACAAGAGATTTCTTGTATTTGATTACAGGGTTGTTTGAGAGAGACCATCTTCATCCTACACCTCCCATGGATTGATAAACCTTAGGTCATCCACTTGAGGGAAAATTGCTACTGTCCTACAAAACTCTGCACTTGGAGGCCCAACAAAGTCTACAAGAATAAAGTTGCATAGTAGACATCACCTGCCGGAGGGGGGATCGATCACGGAGGGCCTCTACATCAACCTTGCTACCCTCATGATGATGTGTGAGTAATTCACCACAAACCTACGGGTCCATAGCTAGTACCTAGATGGCAATCTCTCTATCTCTTGATCTTCAATACAATGATCATCACATCTTTGCTTTGATCTATCCGATGTAATCCTATTGTGCGGTGTGTTCGTTGGGATCCGATGAATTGTGGGTTTATGTTCAGATTATTCATGAAAAATATTTGAGTCACATTTGAATATTAAGATTCTTATTTGCATGATCATTATAGCTTCGTAATGCTCTCTGATTTATTGATGTGCTTTGACCAAGTAGATTGATCTATCTTTAGTGGGAATGGTGCGTTGTGGTAGGTTCAACCTGGCGAGTTTCTATATCCCAGTGACAAAGTAGGGGACAAGATGCGTCTTTATGTTGTTGCTACTAAGGATAATACGACGGGATTCATTCATATTGCTTGAGTTTACTTTGTCTACATCATGTCATCGTTCTCCATGCATTACTCTATTTTACTTAATACTCTAGATGCATGCTGGATAGCGGTCGATGGATGGAGTAATAGTAATAGGTGCAGACAGGAGTCGGCCTATTTGTTTATGGACGTGATGCCTATATATACATGACCATTTCCGTGAAAATCGCATAACTATCCGCTTTTCTATCAATTGCCTGACAGTAATTTGTTACCCACCGTATGCTGCCTACATGAGAGATGCCGCTAGGGAAAACTATGCCCCCCGGGTCTATTCACTTATATATTTACAAACGCTATTATTACCTTGCTGCCTTTATTTACTTTTTATTTTATTTTGCAATTTACAATTATCTACACAACTCATTTGCTTGCAAATAACGAGATCAAGAGGATTGACAACCCTCTTGCCCGCGTTGGGTGCAAGTTGTTTGTTCATTTGTGTGTGATAACCCACAAGTATAGGGGATCGCAACAGTTTTCGAGGGTAGAGTATTCAACCCAAATTTATTGATTCGACACAAGGGGAGCCAAAGAATATTCTCGAGTATTAGCAGATGAGTTGTCAATTCAACCACACTTGAAAGACTTAATATCTGCAGCAAAGTATTTAGTAGCAAAGTAGTATGGAAGTAACGGTGACGGTAGAAAAAGTAATAGTAGCGGTTTTGTAGCAATCGTAACAGTGGCAACGGAAAAGTAACTTTAGCAAAGATCAATATATGAAAAGCTCGTAGGCAACGGATCAGTGATGGATAATTATGTCGGATGGCATTCATCATGCAACGGTTATAACATAGGGTGACACAGAACTAGCTCCAATTCATCAATATAATGTAGGCATGTATTCCATATATAGTCATACGTGCTTATGGAAAAGAACTTGCATGACATCTTTTGTCCTACCCTCCCATGGCAGCGGGGTCCTAATGGAAACTAAGGGATATTAAGGCCTCCTTTTAATAGAGAACCGGACCAAAGCATTAGCACTTAGTGAATACATGAACTCCTCAAACTACGGTAATCACCGGAAAGAATCCCAGTTATTGTCACCCTGGGGGATGCGGATCATAACTCGTAATAGGTGTCTACAACTTGCAAGATAGGATCAAGAACACATATATATTCATGAAAACATAATAGGTTCAGATCTGAAATCATGGCACTCGGGCCCTAGTGACAAGCATTAAGCATAGCAAAGTCATAGCAACATCAATCTCAGAACATAGTGGATACTAGGGATCAAACCCTAACAAAACTAACTCGGTTACATGGTAAATCTCATCCAACCCATCACCGTCCAGCAAGCCTACGATGGGATTACTCACGAACGGCGGAGAGCATCATGAAATTGGTGATGAAGGATGGTTGGTGATGACGACGGCGTCGATTTCCCCTCTCTGGAGCCCAAAACGGACCCCAGATCTGCCCTCCCGAGGAAGAACAGGCGGTGGCAGCGGCTCCGTATCGTGAAACGCGATGAACTCTTCTCCTTGATTTTTTTCTCCCTAATAGGGTTATTTGGAGTTGGAGTTGAGGTCGGAGGAGTTGTAGGGGGCCCACAAGCCACCTGGGCGCGCCCTAGGGGGGGCGCGCCCCCCTGGCTTGTGGCCAATGGGTGGACCCCCTCTGGTTGATTCTTTCGCCAGTATTTTTTATTAATTCCAAAAATATTCTCCGTAAATTTTCAGGTCAATCCGAGAACTTTTATTTCTGCACAAAAATAGCACCAAGACAATTCTGCTGAAAACAGCGTCAGTCCGGGTTAGTTCCATTCAAATCATGCAAATTAGAGTCCAAAACAAGGGCAAAAGAGTTTGGAAAAGTAGATACGACGGAGACGTATCAACTCCCCCAAGCTTAACCCATTGCTTGTCCTCAAGCAATTCAGTTGACAAACTGAAAGTGACAAAGAAAAACTTTTACAAACTCTGTTTGATCTTGTTGTTGTAAATATGTCTAACTGATGTTCAGGTTTTCAGCAAAGATTATAGACTAACCATATTCACAATAACATTTAGGTCTCACATTTACTCATATCAATGGCATAATCAACTAGCGAGCAATAATAATAAATCTCGGATGACAACAATTTTATCAAAACAATCATGATACAATATGATATAATGGTATCTCGCTAGCCCTTTCTGAGACCGCAAAACATAAATGCAGAGCACCTCTGAAGAACAAGGGCTGACTGGAAATTGTAATTCATGGTAAAAGAGATCCAGTCACAGTCATACTCAATATCAATTAATAACAAAGCATACAAATTACGGTGGTGCTCTCTAACTGGTGCTTTTTATAAGAGGAGGATGACTCAACAGTAAAGTAAAATAGATAGGCCCTTCGTAGAGGGAAGCATTGATTTGCAGAGGTGCCAGAGCTCGAGCTTTTAAAACAGGTATGAATAATAATTTTGAGCGGTATGCTTTCATTGTCAACATAATGACCGAGAGATCTCGCCATCTTCCATGCTAGATACATTATAGGCGGTTCCCAAACAGAGTGATAAAGTTTTTACTCCCCCTCCACCAATCAAACACACTCCACGGCGAGCCGAATCCACGGGTACCGTCCATACAAACAACAATCCTGGGGGAGTTTTGTTTCATTATATTTTGATTTGATTTTTGAGCATGGAACTGGGCATCCCGATTACTAGCCACTTTCCCGTGAATGACAAGTGAATAAACACTCATCGTGAGAATAACCCACCTAGCATGGAAGATACCGACAGCCCCTAGTCACTACATGAGCGATTCGGGCATACAAAACAGAATATTATTTGAAGGTTTAGAGTTTGGCACATGCAAATTTACTTGGAACGGCAGGTAAATACCGCATATAGATAGGTATGGTGGACTCATATGGAACAATCTTGGGTTTATGGAAGTGGATGCACAAGCAGTATTCCCGCTTAGTACAGGTGAAGGCTAGCAAGAGACTGGGAAGTGACCAACTAGAGAGCGACAACAGTCATAAACATGCATTGAGATTAACCAACATTGAATGCAAGCATGAGTAGGATATAAATCACCATGAATATAAACATCGTGGAGGCTATGTTGATTTTGTTTCAACTACATGCGTGAACATGTGCCAAGTCAAGCCACTTGAATCATTCAGAGGAGGATACCATCCTATCATACTACATCACAACCATTTTAAAAATGCATGTTGGCACTCAAGACAAACCATTATACACTCTTAGCTAATTAAGCATGGCATGAGTAACTATATTCTCTATTTGTCATTGCAAACATGTTTCATCCATAATGAGCTGAATCCAGAACGATGAGCTAATCATATTTACAAAAACAAAATAGGTCGAGTTCATACCAGCTTTTCTCCATCTCAATCACTTCATCATATATCGTCATTATTGCCTTTCACTTGCACGACCGAACGGTGTGAATAATAATAAGAGTGCACGTGCATGGGACTAAGCTGGAATCTGCAAACAATAACTCAAAGGAGAAGGCAAGGTAATATGGGCTCTCTGATAGATAAACAATAATGCATATGAGAGGCACTCAACATTTCATTGTGGTCTTCTCCTTACGACCCAAAGAAAAGAAATTTCAAAACAAGAACGAGAAAAACTATTTACACGGGAAAGCTCCCAACAAGCAAAAGAAGAACGAGAAATCTTTTTGGGTTTTCTTTTAATGATACAACTAAACAAACTAAAAGGTAAAGCTAGAACTAATTTTTTTTGGATTTTTCTCAAGGTTAATTAAGCACACAAGAAGAAAGCGGAAAGAAGAAATAAAATACCATGGAACATTCAATGAAAAAGTATAAGCACCGACTACTAAGATGAGTGTGTGAATATGAATGTAATGTCGGTGAGAAATACATACTCCCCCAAGCTTAGGCTTTTGGCCTAAGTTGGTCTAGGGCCATGGCTGGAAATAACCATCTCCTGGATACTCCGGAGGGTCCTGAGGGTTCCACTGGTTGGCGAGCTCCTGTGGTTCCCACTGAAAAACTGGATCCTGATACGGATCAAGGGCTGGTGCCGACTCAGGTGCTGGGGGTTGTGATATACCCCAATATCTGTAGATGTCCTCGGGCATAATAGTGTACCTGCCTGAATGGATATCGAACAAAGAAGAAGCAGGCAGAGCAATAATCTCACAAGTACCCTGACTAAATACTAAGTTGTAAAGCAGCCTCCTATCATTATCCTTCCTAATAAAATCATGTGCTACCATACTGTCATAGTCTAAATATCTTGCGGGTAGCAGCATTTCCTCTTCCTCGTCAAGCCTAATGGGTATCTTAAAGTGTTTGGCTAGACGAGATGCATAGATACCTCCGAATATGGGGCCCTTTGAACGGTTTAAGTTCAACCGTTGGGCCACCATAGCGCCCAGACTAAAAGTTCTATCAGCAAGTAAAGCGTGGCGCGGAATGGCGAGGTCGGGAGCACTAAGGCCTCCACTCTCCCCACGACCAACTAAACATCTCCCCACAAATAATGAATAATAGCGTAGAACAGGAAAATGTAAACTAGCTGCTCTTGCCTTTGACACCCCTCTCTCTTCCCCCACAGTGGTTGCGGCAATAAAGTCCTCCATGTCTCTAGGACATGGTTCACTGATGTTGCCCTCATAAGGTATTTTGCAAACATTGCAAAAATCGTAAAGTGTCATCTTCTTAGGCACATCATTCAAGTAAAACTCTACCATGGGAGGATCCTTCCTAGGATAAAAGTGAAAGTTTTGCACGAAGATATTAGTGAGTAGGAGGTACTGGTCACACTTATCGTTGAGGAAGTCGGTGATGCCTGCATTCTCTGCCAAATAATAGAAATCTTCATAAATTCCGGCCGCCCTCAAGAATGCATCACTTGGCCATTCACATGGCCGAACCTCCGCGACGCGAGGAAGATTGTATTTGGACTTCTTCTTCACCTCATTTTCATCTTCTTTAGAGCCCCGGCTTTAAGAGCCTCTTAACAATCTCCTCATCATTTCTTTCTCTGAAAAATTTCTGAAATTTTTAGTGACTCAAAATAAAGGTGAACAAAACTCAACAAAACTTATAGCAACTACTCCCACAAGTGCCTAGAGGCTATATCATGCATCAAAACTACTTGGGACCATACAAATTTGACATGCAAGCTCAAGAACAAGGTTACCACAGCAGCAAAAATTTGCAATATATAAAGCACTAAAACAAAAACTAATTGGACCATTGGAGGAGTCACATACCGAAGATCAATCCCCCAAAACAGTTTCGCAAATGGAGCTTTGCACAAGGAGATCGAAAATGGCAGCAAAATGAGCTAGAACACGGGCTTGAGCAATGGTGGGATTTTTTCTGGAGGAAGACGAAGTGGATGGGTGCTGGAATAAGTGAGGGGGGCCTACGTGGGACCCACAAGCCAGGGGGCGCGCCCAGGGGGGTGGGCGCGCCCTGTAGGCTTGTGGCCCACTAGTGCAGCCCCCTGATGTGTTCTCAGTGCCAGAAATTCTTAAATATTGCAGAAAAAATCATACTACGTTTTCAGGGCATTTGGAGAACTTTTATTTTCAGGTCATTTTTTATTGCACAGATAAATCAGAAAACAGAAGTATAATAGTATTTTTGCTTTATTTAATCTAAATAACAGAAAGTAAAAGTTGGGTACAGAAGGTTGTGCCTCCTAAATTCATCCATCTCATGCTCATCAAAAAGAATCCATCAATAAGGTTGATCAAGTCTTATTGACAAACTTTTTTCGAATGACACGGAACCGGAGAATTTTCGAATAACACTAGGTTACCTCAATGGGGATATGCATGTCCCCAACAATAAGTATATCATATTTCTTTTTGGCAGTAGGGAGAGGGAATTCAAAATCTCCAATAATAATCGTTGAAATTTTTTCAATGGAGTTGATACTATGAACTTGAGGTTGTTTCTTCGGAAAGTGTACCGTATGCTCATTACCATTAACATGAAAAGTGGCATTGCCTTTGTTGCAATCAATAACAGCCCCTGCAGTATTCAAAAAAGGTCTACCAAGGATGATCGACATACTGTCGTCCTCGGGAATATCAAGAATAACAAAGTCTGTTAGGATAGTAACGTTTGCAACTACGACAGGCACATCCTCACAAATACCGATGGGTAAAGCAGTTGATTTATCAGCCATTTGCAAAGAGATTTCAGTAGGTGTCAACTTATTCAAATCAAGTCTACGATACAAAGAGAAAGGCATAACACTAACACCAGCTCCAAGGTCACATAAAGCAGTTTTAACATAATTTCTTTTAATAGAGCATGGTATAGTAGGTACTCCGGGATCTCCTAGTTTCTTTGGTATTCCACCCTTAAAGGTATAATTAGCAAGCATGGTGGAAATCTAAGCTTCCGGTATCTTTCTTTTATTTGTCAAAATATCTTTCATATACTTAGCATAAGGAGACATTTTTAGAATATCAGTCAAGCGCATACGAAAAAAGACCGGTCTAAGCAATTCAACAAAATGCTCAAAGTCCTCATCATCCTTTTTCTTGGATGGTTTAGGAGGAAAGGGCATGGGTTTCTAAACCCATGGTTCTCTTTCTTTACCATGCTTCCTAGAAACAAAGTCTATTTTATCATATCTTTTATTCTTAGGTTGTGGGTTATCAAGATCAACAGCAGGTTCAATCTCCACATCATTATCATTGCTAGGTTGAGCATCAACATGAACATCATCATTAATATTATCACCCAGTTCATGTTCATCACCAGGTTGTGTTTCAGCATCAGAAATAGAAATATCATTTGGATTCTCAGGTGTGTCTATAACAGGTTCACTAGCAGCATGCAAAGTCCTATCATCATTCTTTTTCCTTTTATTACTGGGACGACTAGGTGCATCAGTATTAATTCTCTGAGAATCCTGCTCAATTCTCTTAGGATGGCCCTCAGGATACAAAGGTTCCTGAGTCATTTTACCACCTCTAGTCACAACTCTAACAGAATGATCATTGTTCTTACCATTCATCTCATTAAGCAAATCATTTTGTGCCTTAAGTACTTGTTCTACTTGAGTAGTTACCATGGAAGCATGTTTACTAATAAGCTTAAGATCATTGATAGTTCTACTCATATAATCACCTAAGCGATCAAGCATGTAAGCATTATGTCTCAATTGTCTACTAACATAAGCATTGAAATTTCCTTGCTTAACAATAAAGTTATCAAACTCATCCAAGCATTGGCTAGCAGACTTATTATAAGGAATATCACCTTCATCAAATCTACGGAGAGAATTTACCTCTACTACCTGTGTCGGGGTATCAAGACCATGTATTTCTTCAATAGGTGGTAAATTCTTAACATCTTCAGCTTTAATACCTTTTTCTTTCATAGATTTCTTTGCCTCTTGCATATCTTCAGGACTGAGAAATAGAATACCTCTTTTCTTCGGAGTTGGCTTTGGAGGTGGTTCAGGAATAGTCCAATCATTATCATTGCTCAATATATTATTCAATAGTAGTTCAGCTTGTTCAATAGTTCGTTCCCTGAAAACACAACCAGCACAACTATCTAGGTGGTCCCTAGAAGCATCGGTTAGTCCATTATAAAAGATATCAAGTATTTTGTTTTTCTTGAGAGGATGATCAGGCAAAGCATTAAGTAATTGGAGAAGCCTCCCCCAAGCTTGTGGGAGACTCTCTTCTTCAATTTGCACAAAGTTAAATATTTCCTGCAAGGCAGCTTGTTTCTTATGGGCAGGAAAATAATTTTCAGAGAAGTAATATATCATATCCTGGGGACTACGCACACAACCAGGAGCAAGAGAATTAAACCATATCTTAGCATCACCCTTTAATGAGAAAGGAAACAACTTAAGAATATAGTAATAACGATTTTTTTCCTCATGAGTAAATAGGGTGGCTATATCATTCAATTTAGTAAGATGTGCCACAACAATTTCAGATTCATAACCGTGGAAAGGATCAGATTCAACCAAAGTAATTAACTCAGGATCGACAGAGAATTCATAATCCTTATCAGTAACAAAGATAGGTGAAGTAGCAAACTTAGGATCATATTGCATTCTAGCATTCAAAGATTTTTCCTTCCACTTGCATAGTAATTTCGTAAGATCATCTCTATCCTTACAAGCAAGAAACTCCCTAGCTACCTCTCCCTCCATAACATAACCCTTAGGTATATTAGGGAATTCATATCTAGGAGAGCTAGGTCTAACATGTGTCTCATAGTGTTTAGTTTCAATAATTTCATCAGTTTCAGAAATATCATCAGTTTCAGCATTAACTCTAGCAATTTGTTCATCAAGAAATTCACCCAGTGGCACAGTATTATCAAGCAAAGTATCATCATAAGCATCATGCATAGCAGAAGTGGCATCATCAATTGCTTGCGACATATCAGAATCAATAGCAGGTGGTGGTGTCGCAAATTTACTCATAACAGAAGGTGAATCAAGTGCAGAGCTAGATGGCAGTTCCTTACCTCCCCTCGTAGTAGAGGGATAGATCTTGGTTTTTGGGTCTTTCAGATTCTTCATAGTGATCAACAGATATAAATCCCAAGTGACTCAAAGAATAGAGCTATGCTCCCCGGCAACGGCGCCAGAAAAAGGGTCTTGATAACCCACAAGTATAGGGGATCGCAACAGTTTTCGAGGGTAGAGTATTCAACCCAAATTTATTGATTCGACACAAGGGGAGCCAAAGAATATTCTCGAGTATTAGCAGCCGAGTTGTCAATTCAACCACACCTGAAAGACTTAATATCTGCAGCAAAGTATTTAGTAGCAAAGTAGTATGGAAGTAACGGTGACACTAGCAAAAGTAGCAGTAGCGGTTTTGTAGCAATCGTAACAGTGGCAACGGAAAAGTAACTTTAGCAAAGATCAATATATGAAAAGCTCGTAGGCAACGGGTCAGTGATGGATAATTATGTCGGATGGCATTCATCATGCAATGGTTATAACATAGGGTGACACAGAACTAGCTCCAATTCATCAATATAATGTAGGCATGTATTCCATATATAGTCATACGTGCTTATGGAAAAGAACTTGCATGACATCTTTTGTCCTACCCTCCCATGGCAGCGGGGTCCTAATGGAAACTAAGGGATATTAATGCCTCCTTTTAATAGAGAACCGGACCAAAGCATTAGCACTTAGTAAATACATGAACTCCTCAAACTACGGTAATCACCGGAAAGAATCCCAGTTATTGTCACCCTGGGGGATGCGGATCATAACTCGTAATAGGTGTCTACAACTTTCAAGATAGGATCAAGAACACATATATATTCATGAAAACATAATAGGTTCAGATCTGAAATCATCGCACTCGGGCCCTAGTGACAAGCATTAAGCATAGCAAAGTCATAGCAACATCAATCTCAGAACATAGTGGATACTAGGGATCAAACCCTAACAAAACTAACTCGATTACATGGTAAATCTCATCCAACCCATCACCGTCCAGCAAGCCTACGATGGGATTACTCACGAACGGCGGAGAGCATCATGAAATTGGTGATGAAGGATGGTTGGTGATGACGACGGCGTCGATTTCCCCTCTCCGGAGCCCAAAACGGACCCCAGATCTGCCCTCCCGAGGAAGAACAGGAGGTGGCGGCGGCTCCGTATCGTGAAACGCGATGAACTCTTCTCCTTGATTTTTTTTCTCCCCGAATAGGGTTATATGGAGTTGGAGTTGAGGTCGAAGGAGTTGCAGGGGGCCCAGAAGCCACCTGGGCGCGCCCTAGGGGGGGCGCGCCCCCCTTGCTTGTGGCCAATGGGTGGACCCCCTCTGGTTGATTCTTTCGCCAGTATTTTTTATTAATTCCAAAAATATTCTCCGTAAATTTTCAGGTCAATCCGAGAACTTTTATTTCTGCACAAAAATAGCACCAAGGCAATTCTGCTGAAAACAGCGTCAGTCCGGGTTAGTTCCATTCAAATCATGCAAATTAGAGTCCAAAACAAGGGCAAAAGAGTTTGGAAAAGTAGATACGATGGAGACGTATCAGTGTGCAGCCGCTGAAGAAGGTTGAGGATTGATATTCCTATTGGTTCGATAAACCTTGGTTTCATAACTGAGGGAGATACTTACCCACTTTGTGCTACGATAACCCGTTCCTCTTCATAGAAAACCCAACGCAGATCACGAGTATCAGTCTTCTGCTGTTGGTTCTTTCACCAATATTTTTATAATAAATCTCTGTCAATTTTTAACTCAATCCGAGAACTTTTATTTCTGCGCAAAACAATGGTAGTTCTACTGAAAACAACGTCAGTCCGGATTAGTTTCATTCAAATCATGAAAATTAGAGTCCAGAACAAGAGCAAACGTGTTTGGAAAAGTAGATACGTTTGAGACGTATCAGTACTACCGCTGCAGGTGAAGCGGTACTACCGCTTAAAATGAATGACCCACTTACAAATGCCGCCCCACTATTGTGCGTGCGAAAAAGTCCGTGCAGACCCAGCGGTAGAGACCACGACACTAGAGAGCTGTAATACCGCCAGAGCGGTACTACCGCTCCCAGGTGCAGTACTGCCGCTCCAGCGGTACTACCGCTTGGGAGGCACCACAAGCCTTAAGCAAATAGCAGTGAGGAACTCCATGAGCCGGGAGAGAAGGTGGGTGCAGAAAGAAATGTGTACGTGTTGATTCCACCCAACCTCTTAGATGCGGACTCCCTCTTAATAGTACAGATTTCCTATGACTCGAATACCACCGAAAAATAATCGTCAGAACAAATCTGTCTGCACACCATATCACCGAGGTGAAAATAAACCATCTCGTGCTCATCTGATAAAATCTCTGAAATACTCAGGGCACATGGTTAGTCCGCAAAACACCTTATCATCAATCAACAAAAACCATAGGGGGCGAAATATGCCCTTACAGCTGGTGATGAAGAATTTGGTGCAGCCGAGACAACATTGTGTGGCTTGAGTGGTGGTGTAGTAGGACCAGAAGCAGATCTTGGCGGAGGCATCCCTTTTTGTGACTGTTTTTTCTTTCCATGCTAGGCTTATCATCGCTTTTATTATTATTATTATTATTATTATTCCTAACGTTCATGCTTTTTTTCTAAAAACAGTGAAAAATTACTAAATTATTAAATACATGTACATTTTTCCGGGAATTTTGAAACAATTTGAGAGAATACAAAGACAATGTCTATGGAGGAAGTATGGGCAAGAAAGTGGTCCTTCTCTAGCAGCCTGGAGTTGGCGTGCAGACCTAAAAAGAAAGGAGTCGTTGGTATTTCAAATACTAGCTTACAAAATGAAGCTCTTTTACGCAATCATGTAAACAAGTTCTATAATAAAGTTGATGTGCCATGGGTCTAGTTTATTTGGAACACTTATTATTCTGATAGAGTTCCAAACGCCATTGCTCTTTGGGTTCATATTCTTTTTGAAAGTTGTAACTGCAGGGAAAAAACCCCACAACCTTCCACTTTATTCATATAAAAGAAATAACAGAATTGTATAAGTATAGACAACTCTAAAATACAAGGTCAAGGCCCAAAGAAATAGAAGAATACATAGAATAGTGATTCGGTGCCCATGCTTATCTACACATGCGATGAAGAAAAAAAATTCAAAACAAAAACTAGAAAAAATCAAAAAAATCCATTTCTTGCATGGTAGAGAATTTGGTGCCTGAGGTGCGCTCCAAATTTCAGATCATTTGGACATCTGAGTGCTCTCGGAAAAAAGACAAATTTGGGGTATGTAAAAAAGTTTAATGTTCATGTATTGTTTTGACCCAATTTGTCCTTTTTGCTGAGAGCATATGTCGAAGTAATCTAAAATTTGGAGCCCACCTCACGCACCAAATTATCTACCATGCATTTTTTAGATTTTTTCTAGTATTTGTTTTGAATGTTTCCTTGACAGGGTGCAGATGAGCCCAGGCTCAGAAATGGATATTCAAAAATTACATACTTACAAAAGGATTACAAGAAACCTTAGGAGAAAAGAAAGAACCTCCTAAGGAGGCAAATAAGATATCCGTCTTAACATATCCTCTTTATATCTATCCTTAATTCTACATGACAACATAGAAATGTCATGCGCCAATCCAGCTCTCCATCTAGCAAAACATGGTCTTTCATTTCTGAAGATTTTACCATTTCTCATAATCCAGATATAAAACAAATTAATGGATAAGGGTCAGTTCTTTTGGTGGCTTGTCCATGCTTCTAGAATAAGTTGCCCCCTACTCTTTTTAGAAGCCTACTAGTTAAGTCTTAACTAGTAGACATCTAAAAAAAGTTTTTGGTTGGGCTTCTAGAATAAACTGGGTAGGGGGGCGCTTATTCCAGCTTATTCTAGAAGCCGACAAAAGAACTAGCCCTAAATGTAGAGTTGTCACTATTACCCAGGTTCACTAGGGTGATCATGTGCTCTTCAGGAGGATAATTGGAAGATTGCCAATTCACACACTCCTCTACTTTGAAGATTACAAAGCCTTTACTCCTTTTGCACTGACAAGATGGTGACTATACAGGAGGTCCTTTTGTGTGAGGATATTTCTACACTCTCCAGTTTACCTCTTTAAGAGCAAGCCTATCTGGAGATGAACACCTTGCGAGATATGTTGGTTTCAGTAAACATTGATGCTACAAGGAAGGATTGCTAGCTTTGGAGGTGTGGAAAAGAAGGGGCTTATACATCTAAACAATATTATGATTTTGTTCACCAATTAATAATCTCAACTCCTCTGCTGGGATGGATCTGAAAAAGATGTTGTACCATTAAATCAAGGGTTTTGCCTGGTTTCTTATGATGAATAGGTTGAACACTAAGGATAAGTTGATGAGAAGACATCGAAATTTGATGATGGTTCTGACGTGGCTTGAGACTGCGTCGGTATTTCCCCAAAGAGGAAGGGATGATGCAGCACATAGACGGTAAGTATTTCCCTCAGTTATGAAACCAAGGTATCGAACCAGTAGGAGGATCACCAACACTACGTAAACAACACCTGCACACAAAGAACAAATACTTGCAACCCGACGCGAAAGAGAGGTTGTCAATCTCTCTACAGTAAAAAGATAGATTAGGATATGATAGATTGGACAGATAGATCTCTCAAGAACACAAAATAAAAGAGGCAAATAAAAAGTGCAGAAAGGTATTTTTGGGTTTTTGGAATAATAGATCTGAAACAAAAGCAGCAAAAAGATAGATTGGAAAGCAATATGTTGGAAAATTAGACCCGGGGGCCGTAGGTTTCACTAGTGGCTTCTCTCATGAGTATAGCACACGGTGGGTGAACAAATTACTGTTGGGCAATTGATAGAAGATCAAATAATCATGACGATATCCATGGTGATGATCATTATATAGGCATCACGTCCAAGATTAGTAGACTGAAACGATTCTGCATCTACTACTATTACTCCACACATCGACCGCTATCCAGCATGCATCTAGTGTATTAAGTTCATGGGAAAACGGAGTAATGCAATAAGAACGGTGACATGATGTAGAAAAGATCTATTCATGTAGGAATAGACCCCATCTTGTTATCCTTAATAGCAACGATACATGCGTGCCTCACTGCCCCTTCTGTCACTTGGAGAGGACATGGAAAGATCGAACCCATCACAAAGCACCTCTTCCCATGGCAAGAAAAATCGATCTAATTGGCCTACCTAAACCAAAGATTCGAAGAAGAAATACGAGTCTATAAGTAATCATGCATATAAGAGATCGAAGAAGACTCAAATAATATTCATAGATAGAAACTGATCATGAACTCAAAATTCATCGGATCCCAACAAACACACTGCAAAAGTTTACATCAAATAGATCTCCAAGAGACCGTTGTATTAAGAATCAAAAGAGAGAGAGAGAGAGGAAGCCATCTAGCTACTGCCTAGGGATCCGTAGTTCTATGGTGGACTACTCACACATCATCATAGAGGCACCAATGAGGATGATGAACCCCTCAGTGATGGTGTTAGATTGGATCTCGCGGTCTGGAACTTGCGGCGGCTGGATGTGTTTTTCGCTGACTCCCTTAGGGTTTCTGGAATATTTGGGAATTTATAGGCATCAAAGGCGGTGGAGGGGACTCCCGAGGCGGCCACAACCCATCAGGGAGCGCCCGGGGCCCCTGGCGTGCCCTGGTGGGTTGTGGGCGGCCTGGGCTCCCACCTGGTAACTTATTTGGCCCACTAGCCTTCTTCTGGTCCAAAAAAATCTCCAAAAAGTTTCATCGCGATTGGACTCCATTTGGTACTGATATTCTGCGAAGTAAAAAACAAGCAAAAACAACAACTGGCACTTTGGCACTATGTCAATAGGTTAGTCCCAAAAAATGATATAAAGTTGCTATAAAATGATTGTAAAACATCCAAGAATGATAATATAACAGCATGGAACAAGCAAAAATTATAGATACCTTGGAGACATATCAGCATCCGCAAGCTTAATTCCTACTCGTCCTCGAGTAGGTAAATTATAAAAACATAATTTTTGATGTGGAATGCTGCCTGACATGTTCATCACATATTATTTTCTTTTTGTAGCATGGACATTTGGACTTTTAGATGTTTCAAAGCAATAGTCTAGTTTTGACATAAAGACTTTAATACTCAAGCGTGCCAACAAGCAACCATGTCTTTCAAAATATCAACACTAAAGAAAGTTATCCCTAGCCCATTATGCTCAATCATTGATCCATTCATGAAACACACTCAAATATTAACTACACCCAATGCTCAAGTATGATCATAGTGCCCCCTAGTTGGTGCTTCATAAGAGAAGATGGAGACTCAAATAAAAAATAAAAAATGCATAAAGTAAATAGATAGGCCCTTCGCAGACGGAAGTAGGGATTTGTAGAGGTGCCAGAGCTCAAAGTTTAAATTGAGAGAGAAAAATATTTTGAGTGTGGCATGCCTTTCCTGTCAATGAAAACGACAAAGTAGTTCTCAATACTTTCCATGCTAGATATATCATAGGCGGTTCCCAAACATAAAGTAAAGTTTATTCCTTTTTCCACCATTCTTTCACAATCCATGGCTGGCCGTATCCACGGTTGCCTTCCATACCAACACTTTCCAAGGAATTTATTATTTGACAACATAAAGTAATTTTTTTTCATTTCGGGACTGGGCATCCCAATTACCGCCGTACTCTCGTGCAATCACAAGTGAATAAACACTCATCTTGAGAATAACACATCTAGCGTGAAAAAATATTGGACACCCCCTACCGTTTCATGAGCGGTACGAGCACACAAAAAGGAAATTTATTTTGAAAATTAGAGATGGCACATACGAATTTGCTTAGAACGGCATGGAAATACCGCATATAGGTAGGTATGGTGGACTCATAAGTCAAAACTGGGTTTAAGGATTTTGGATGCACAAGTAGTATTTCTACTTAGTACAAGTGGAGGCTAGCAAATAGATTGAGAAGCAACCAACCAAGAAACGAAAATTCACATAAACGAGCATTGAGCATAACTAACACCGAATAATGCACCATAAGTAGGGTGTAATTTCATTGCATAACTATTGACTTTCGTACTTGCATAGGGAATCACAAACCTTAACACCAATATTCTTACTTAAGCATAATTACTCACCAACATGACTCACATATTACCATCATCATGTCTCAAAACTATTACAAGGAATCAAGTTTAATTTGTCCAATGATAATGAAAGTTTTTATTATATCCTCCTTGAATAACTATCACTTTGGGACTAGTTTCATATATTGCCATTGCTTTTTGACAAGCTCAAACAAATTTAAGTGAAGAACATGAGCATAGAGATTTCATCTCTCAAAATAGTATAAGTGAAGCATGAGAGGATTTCTTCAAAATTTACTAACTCTCAAATTAATCTAGGTGAAGCATGAGAGTGTTTCTTCAAAAGTTTCCAAGCACACCGTGCTCAAAAAGATATAAGTGAAGCATACTAGAGCAATTCCATAGCTCAAAAAGTTTAAGTGAAGCATATAGAGCAATTCTAACAAATCTTAGCATAATTTTGGCTCTCTCAAATAGGTGCGTCCAGCAAGGATACTAGTGACAAACTAAAAAGCAAAGCAAGCAAAGACTCAAATGATACAAGACGCTCCAAGCAAAACTCATGATATGTGACGAATAAAAATATAGCTCCAAGTAAAATACCGATGGTCGTTAGAAGAAAGAGGGGATGCCACTCGGGGCATCCCCAAGCTTAGTTGCTTGTTTCTCTTTGGATATATCTTGGGGGCACTGTAGCATCCCCAAGCTTAGGCTCATTTCACTCCTTATTCCTTCATCCATCGTGATCTCACCCAAAACTTGAAACTTCAATCACACAAAACTCAAAAAAACCTTCGTGAGATCCGTTAGTATAATAATGCAAATCACCACTTTAAGTATTGTTGCAAACCCATTCAAATTTTATTATTTCATTATACCTAATGTATTTTAACTTTACCATGGATTATACCCATCAATACAACCCATAGATTCATCAAAACAAGCACATGATGCAACGAAAACAGAATATGTCTTAAACAGAACAGTCTGTAGTAATCTGTACTCTAACCATACTTCTGTAACTCTAAAAATTCTGAGAAATTAGGACAACGTAAAGAATTTGTATAGCAATACTGTGTTAAAATTTCATCTCAATATCACTCTCCAATAAAAAAAAATCACACACTGGAGGCAAAGTTTCTGTTTCAGATTCATCATTGTTTCTACTCATCTTATGAATCATCCTAAAGGCTTTACTTGGCACAAACACTAAGTAAAACATAAAAAACACAATCATAACAGAGGCATAATTGTGTCAACACTCAAAAACAGAAATAAAAAGATGAAAATAAATTTATTCATTGGGTTGCCTCCCAACAAGCGCTATCGTTTTACGCCCCTAGCAGGCATAACGCATAGATTCAAGTATTGTCATCTTTGTTTTTTGCTCCATAGGATGCTCTCATGATTGATTCATATGGTGGCTTAATTCTTGTTCTAGGGAAGTGTTCCATACCCTTTCTTAGTGGAAACTGAAATCTAATATTGCCTTCTTTCATATCAATCACGGCACCTATAGCGCGTAAGAACGGTCTACCAAGTATAATGGGACAAGACGGATTGCAATCAATATCAAGAAAAATAAAATCTATGGGCACATAGTTCCTATTTGCAAGAATAAGAAAATCATTAATTCTTCCCAAAGGCTTTTTAATAGTAGAATCCGCCAAGTGCAAATTAAGAGAACATTCTTCAATATTGGTGAGACCAAGCACATCACATAAAGATTTCAGAATCGTGGAAATACTAGCACCCAAATCACATAAATCAAAGCACTCATATTTTTAATCTTGACCTTAATGGTAGGTTCCCACTCATCTAGTAATTTTCTAGGAATAGAAATCTCTAACTCCAACTTTTCTTCAATAGATTTCATCATGGCATCAACGATATGTTTAGTAAAAGCTTTATTTTGTTCATAAGCATGGGGTGAATTCAACATGGATTGCAGCAAAGAAATACATTCAATCAAAGAGCAACTATCATAATTAAAGTCTTTGCAATCCAAAATAGTGGGCACATCACTAGTTAAAGTTTTGACCTCTTCAAACCCACTTTCATCAAATTTTTCATCAAGATTTTCACCCTCCGAATCATTGGGACGCCTTATAGCTAACGTTGACTCCACTTCAGTCCCTTTATCATCAATTTTAATATTACTAAACAAGGAATCAATAGAAGAAACACCAATCACTTTAAGATCTTCATCATTTTTCTGAAAGCAATCACTAGAAAACGCTTTTTCTAAAAATTCTCTTTAGCTCTAAGCATAGCGGTTCTTTTCTTACTTTCATCCATAGAGATATATAAAGCTTTAATTGATTCATCAATCTTAGATTCAAAAGCTTTCAACTTGAGATTTTCCACATCATGGGAAATTCTATCAATGCTTCTAGACATATCATCAATCTTATTCAAATTTTCTTCTATCGTAGTATTGAAAACCTTTTGCGTAATGATAAATTCTTTAATATTACTCTCAAGATCAGAGGGGTTCCTATTATTATTTTAAGAAGAATTACCATAATTATTAGAGGAATTTCCAAGAAAAGGCCTAGGATTAAAATTACCTCTATAAGCATTGTTATTGAAATTGTTTCGCGAGACAAAATTCACATCTACGGAATCACTATTTTGCTCAATCAAAGTAGACAAAGGCACATCATTAAGATCAATAGGAGCATTTTTACTAGCAACCAACTTCATTAAAGCATCAACTTTGTCACTCAAAGTTCAAATTTCTTCAACCGAATTAACCTTTTTACTAGTAGGTGCTCTTTCAGTATGCCATTGTGAATAATTTGCCATAATATTATCTAGCAATTTAGTAGCTTCACCCAAAGTAATTTTCATAAAAGTACCACCCGCGGCGGAATCTAAAAGATTTCTAGAGACAAAATTCAATCCCACATAATTTTTTTGTATGATCATCCAAAGATTTAAACCATGAGTAGGACAATTTCTTAGCATCAATTTCATTCTTTCCCAAGATTGTGCAACATGTTCATGCTCAAGTTGCTTAAAATTCATGATTTGAGTCCTAAGGGAAATAATTTTTGCAGGCAGAAAATACTTAGTAATAAAAGCATCCTTGCACTTATTCCAAGAATCGATACTATTGCGAGGCAAAGAAGAAAACCAAATTTTTGCACGATCCCGCAAGGAGAAAGGAAATAATAACAACTTCACTATATCATTGCCCACATCTTTTTTCTTTTGCATATCACACAATTCTACGAATGTGTTTTGATGGGACGCGACATCCTCATTAGGAGTACCGGCAAACTGATCTTTCATGACAAGATTCAACAAAGCGACATTAATATCACAAGACTCCGCACTAGTGGCGGGAGGAACAATCGGAGTACTAATAAAATCATTATTATTAGTATTGGAAAAATCACACAATTTGGTGTTTTCTTGAGTCATCGTGCCTACGCAAACAAGATTGCAAGCAAGCAAGAGATCTGACAAGAACAAGGCAAACGAAAAAGAGGGCGAATAAAACGGCAAATTTGGTGAAGTGGGGGAGAGGAAAACGAGAGGCAAATGGAAAATAATGTAATTGCAAGGAGATGAGATTTGTGATTAGGAATCTGGTAGCTGATGATGGTGTCTCCTCGGCGCCGGAGATTGGCACGTAGAAGAGACCGCTTCCTCCCCAGCAACGACGCCAGAAATTCCTTTGACGTGGCTTGAGACTGCGTCGGTATTTCCCCAAAGAGGAAGGGATGATTCAACACAACGACGGTAAGTATTTTCCTTAGTTGTGAAACCAAGGTATCGAACCAGTAGGAGGATCACCAACACTACGTAAACAACACCTGCAAACAAAGAACAAATACTTGCAACCTGACGCGAAAGAGAGATTGTCAATCTCTATACGGTAAAAAGATAGATTAGGATATGATAGATTGGATAGATAGATCTCTCAAGAACACAAAATAAAAGAGGCGAATAAAAAGTGCAGCAAGGTATTTTTGGGTTTTTGGAATAATAGATCTGAAAACAAAAGCAGCAAAAAGATAGATCGGAAAGCAATATGTTGGAAAATTAGACCCGGGGGCCGTAGGTTTCACTAGTGGCTTCTCTCATGAGTATAGCACACGGTGGGTGAACAAATTACTGTTGGGCAATTGATAGAAGATCAAATAATCATGACAATATCCAAGGCGATGATCATTATATAGGCATCACTTCCAAGATTAGTAGATCGAAACGATTCTGGATCTACTACTATTACTCCACACATCGACCGCTATCCAGCATGCATCTAGTGTATTAAGTTCATGGAAAAATGGAGTAATGCAATAAGAACGGTGACATGATGTAGACAAGATCTATTCATGTAGGAATAGACCCCATCTTGTTATCCTTAATAGCAACGATACATGCGTGCCTCGCTGCCCCTTCTGTCACTGGGAGAGGACACCGCAAGATCGAACCCATCACAAAGCACCTCTTCCCATGGCAAGAAAAATCTACTAGTTGGCCTAACTAAACCAAATATTCGAAGAAGAAATATGAGTCTATAAGTAATCATGCATATAAGAGATCAAAGAAGACTCAAATAATATTCATGGATAGAAACTGATCATGAACTCAAAATTCATCGGATCCCAACAAGCACACCGCAAAAGTTTACATCAAATAGATCTCCAAGAGACCATTGTATTGAGAATCAAAAGAGAGAGAGGAAGCCATCTAGCTACTGCCTACGGACCCGTAGGTCTATGGTGGACTACTCACACATCATCGGAGAGGCACCAATGAGGATGATGAACCCCTCCGTGAAGGTGTTAGATTGGATCTCGTGGTTCTAGAACTTGCAACAGCTGGATGTGTTTTTAGTCGACTCCCTTAGGGTTTCTGGAATATCTGGGAATTTATAGGCATCAAAGGCGGTGGAGGGGACTCCCGAGGCGGCCACAACCCATCAGGGCGCGCTCGCGGCCCCTGGTGGGTTGTGGGCGGCCTGGGCTCCCTCCTGGTAACTTCTTTGGCCCACTGGCCTTCTTTTAGTCCAAAAAAAACCTCCAAAAAATTTCGTCGTGATTGGACTTCGTTTGGTACTGATATTCTGCGAAGTAAAAAACAAGCAAAAACAGCAACTGGCACTTTGGCACTATGTCAATAGGTTAGTCCCAAAAAATGATATAAAGTTGCTATAAAATGATTGTAAAACATCCAAGAATGATAATATAACAACATGGAACAAGCAAAAATTATAGATACGTTGGAGACGTATCAGGGCCTTTGTGTGTTATTGTACTACAAGAGCTCTTGAATATATGATACATATATTCTTTTAATGTAATTCCAGTGTCAAGATTTGGAACTATCTATAGATTTCCTGGCCCTTGGGTCAGGATATGATGGAGATTGTTGTGCATGCCAAGAAAGATTTGACAAGCCTTTCTTTGCCGAGGTGGTTTTCCTTGCCTAGTGGAACATATGGACTATCAAAGGTTTTCAGGAAGGAGAGGCCATCTTTTACCAGGTGGAGATGTGGTTTCGTGCATGACGTGCCTCTCCTGGCTCACATGATCAAACATGGACACAAGGAGGCACTATTGTGTTGGATAAATGTTTTGTCACCTTAATTGTATCATTGTATCCTTTTTTTCTTATCTTTTTGGTCTGCTGTTTGGACCTTACACCCATTTTTAAAAATGTGCCAGGAGTAATAAAATTGTTGTGGAGGTTTAAGCCCTACAATTTCAGAGTATTTTTTTAATATTCCCGCTGTAACAAATATAAGAAGTTTTAGAAACTTATGCCTAAAACATCTTACATTTGTTTACAGATAGAGTAATAATGAACTTTCAAATATTTATGAATTTATTAAATTCGTGAAAATTTTAAATTAATGGACTTCTAAAAAATCTTTATGTTTTATCAACAATACATTTTTAACCTATAAAAAATTGATAACTAGTTTATATTTTTTCATACAGTATATTTTTTGAATCTGATAAAGAGGAAAAAAAATGGGGCATAAAATAACTTTTTTAGACGAACACATAGATTTATTTCGTGTCACAATGTTTACAGGTATGAAGAGAAGATTTCCGGAACATGACGACCAACCCCCATAGTAAGACCATGCTTTGTGAGACTGTGAGGTTCTAACCCGTGGCTAAAGATACATGAAATAGAACCAGATGAACGATCCCTCATTTCCTTAACCATTGCTCCATAGCTAGCTACCCTTTTGCTCTTGATTGCTTCAACAATTACTTTGTAGTCGGATGCCACAAAGATCCGATTTTCATAAATGTATTGTGCTAGAGCCATTGTCTCCCTGGTTGCTAGAGTGTCGAGGGTAGAAGGATCATGAACATATGGGAAGAACACAGTTGATGTGCCCAGAAAAGTACCACCATGGTCACGGCAAAATTGCTCCCACAAATCTGAAACCATCATTCCTCGACACTGCTGAAAGGATCGATATGGTTGACTAGAGGGGGGTGAATAGGCAACTACCACTTTTTAACTTTTCTTTATCAAGTTAGGCTTAGCAACAAATAGGTTGGCTAGATATGCAACTAGGTGAGCAACCAATATGATGCTAACAACAATAACCATACAGGCAAGGAGATAAACAATACAAATAGCTTGCACAAAGTAAGGGTAAGAAGTAACCACAAGTGGAACCAATGGAGACGAGGATGTGTTACCGAAGTTCCTTCCCGGTAAAGGGAAGTACGTCTCCGTTAGAGCGGTGTGGAGGCACAATGCTCCCCAAGAAGCCACTAGGGCCACCGTATTCTCCTCACGCCCTCACACAATGCGAGATGCCGTGATTCCACTAGTGGCGCCCTTGAAGGCGGCAACCGGACCTTTACAAACAAGGTTGGGGCCCTCTCCACAACTTAATTGGAGGCTCCCAACGAAACCACGAAGCTTCACCACAATGGAATATGGCTTCGGGGTGACCTCTTCCGTCTAGGGTGCTCAAACACCCAAGAGTAACAAAATCCACACAAGAAAGTATGGGGGAATCAATTTTCCTTTGGTGGAAGTGTAGATCTAGATCTCCTCCTTCAATCCCTAGCAAGACAACAAGTTTGGGTGGCTAGAGAGAGAGATCGGGCAAGAAAGCTCAAGGGGCATCAATGGTGGAGAGAGAGAGGTAAGAGATAAGAGAGAGGTGGAAGAACCACCCCTTTATATAGGTCCCCCACTTTCCAACCGTTACAGCCGTTTTTTACACGGCAGCGGTACAACCGGTATAACCGGTACAACCGCCCTACCACCGCCCAACCACCGGACCACAACAGAAACTTGGCCGGTGGTTCCTCCCCGATGCACCAACGCTGGACCAGGCAAAGTCCATAGCGGTACAACCGCTTGGGACACCGGTTGTACCGGCTATAATAATATAGCGGTACAACCGGGCCAGGTCCGCCCAACAACCGGTCCGCAACAGAACCGTGTTCGGTTGGAGTCCGGTGCTGGGCCGGTTCAACCGCCCAGGGCTGCCACCCTGGGTCACCCAGCTGTGGGCGGTACAACCGCTCGGAGGCAGCGGTACAACCGCTGGGGATCTCTCAGTGGCAGCACCCCCAGGGTATCATCCTTGGAGTGGTGGTCAAGCCGGATGTCTAGAGCACTCGATGCAATCGGTTGGGACAGCGATGCGACCGGTAAGCCGGGAGGGAAAGAGGGGCCTCTCTCTCTATGATGCGAAGGAATGAGTTGGGTGCATAAGGATGTGTGAGAGAACTGATTCACCCAAGACCTTCCAATGTGGATTCCCTCTTAATAGTACGGGATCCCTACGACCAAAGAGAATAAACACGTAGAGAACACCGTCGTCGATCTTTTCCGTTTGGAGGGACTACCTAACCGTCTTGTGTCCCACACACAATACCTGTATAACTTGACACACGGTTAGATCATAGTGAGTTGTCATCATCGCCAAAACACTAGGGTAAGAGAATACCCTTACAATCTCCCCCTTTTTGGTGGATGATGATAACAACACGATTTGCATTGATGATCTATAAAATAAAAGTGGAGCTCCCCCTCAATGTGTGCAGCAGATGAGACATGTGCAAGAATTGAAGCTCCCCCTTGATTTTATAGACCAACTAATGGGAAAATATATAAAATGAAACATTAAGGAGAAATTGAACGAGATAATAAGTAGAGCTTAATAGCAAGGGCACGATTAATCTCAGACTCTACTGAAACACAAACAGTCTCCACACAAGATAGGTTGTCCATAACCGACTAAGAGCAAATAAGAGTTCAACTGGAAGATGCAACAGAGAAAACAACAGACAACCACGCAACACCCATGCAAATCCTGTCATAATGTAACTTTCTCCCCCTTTGGCATCAAGACACCAAAAAGGAAAAGAGTGATGCTAATGCCCCAGAACTCAGTAGATCTCCTCATTGGTATCATACTCCTTGGAATCATCATCATCAGATCCAGCCCCATTATCATCATCATCAGCAGCAGCAGCAGCACAGGAGGAGGCAGCAGGCTGATCTGAGGTCTCATCATCAGCCCAAGTGCTATGTGCATAGATCCACTGCTCCTCAGGAGTGATGGTCTTCTCAGAACCACTGGCGGCCTCAAGATGGAGAGCCCGCATAATCTGAATCTGTTGGCGTCTGGCAAGCTTCTCGTTGACATGGGCTTCATAGAGCTTCTTCTGAACATGAGTCTGGAGGCAGAAGGTCTTCTTAATCTTGTCAGAGAGCTTGGAGACCCAAGATGGCTTGGCTCCTGCAGGGAGCTCAAAATCACTGTCACTGGAAGTAATAAGGACATCCTCAGGGTCGTTAGTAGGGAAGCGCGGTGCAAGATGCTTCTTCTTCTAGAGTTGCTTGACCTCATGCTCAATGAGGTTGTCTGGAGAAGTGAGAGGCTCGCCAGGCCTACGAACTGCCCACACAGAGTTGAGGAAACTCATGATGAAAGGAGCATAGGTGGGAACCTTCCGGTAGCAGACCGTGGAGTACATCTCCTCCCACATCCATTTGGAAACATCAAACGTAGCCCCAGAGCCAGCTTTAGTCTTCATGGCAACAAGCAGATCAACAAAGTACCCATGAATCTCATCCTGATTTCCAACCTTGGGCAAAAGAACATTCCGGAACACACGGTGCAGAATATCATAGACCTACTGCAGGTCCTTAGAGGCTCTCGGAATCCCACGCTCGGGAATGTACAAGGGGGCTAACCTTATCTTATCCATAGGAGAAGCCCGATCACGAGGGCGGATGCCGCCATTCCCAATGAGCCCAGTATCATCATAGCCAAGGGCATTGCAGAAAGCGCGCCACGGAACATGGAAGAATTCATCACGACACATGAAAGAAAGATGACGATCTTCATCAGTGCCAAAGTGGACCGTGGCATAGAACTGGTGAATGAGCTGCACATCAAAGGCACAGTTGAAAGTCATTAGCTTGATCAAGTCAAATTCTTCGCACAGTGCCAAAGCCTCTCCAAAGTAATCCATGTTGTTCCTCCAGTACTCAATGTCAATTGTCCATTGCTTGGCAAACTTGTTCTTGTGATGGTCATAGAGCTCGTGCACTATCCGTATTTGCAACTCATTCCTGTACCGAGGGGTGATCCACCTGAGAGGAACGGGAACCTCATACGGATTTTGAAGACGGACCCGCTCCCAATCAACTTGCTTCCAGGAATGCATAGCCTTGGCAGTTTTTTGCTTGGCGGCCAAGGAATTCTCACGGCGAGTGGGATTGGTGGGGATCACAACTTCCTCATTGCCAGACTCTTCAACAATCCTGCACCTGCGAGCACGTTTCTTGGACTTCTTCCGAGGAGCAGAACGAGAGCTGGAACCACCTGCAGACACGCACACGAGGAACACAGAAGAGAAACCCAGAAAAGATGAGAGGATTGTACGCAAAAGTAGGAATAAATTAGGTGCGAAGATAAGAAACAAGAAACAGGGGGCAGGAATCAGGGAGTCCGGTTGAACCGGTCACCCAAGCGGTTGTACCGCAGCAGCGGTTGTACCACTAATTAGAGCGGTTGTACCGCTGCTGGGAAACCGGTGGATCCGGATCTGAGAAATGCACCCCTCTTTTGAGGTCTCTAAGCATCACAGCTAATTGAAAATATAATATACGATCTCATCCCGTCAATAGTTTTGACTAGAAAACGCGGGAACCGAGCAATGCCCTAATAATGGTGGATTCAAAGGAAATCCAAGAACAGGGAGGAACTGGGCATTACTGGCATCCATGGGAGGAGATCGGGGGAAGGAAGGGCCTCCACGGAGCAGATCTGGGAGGAGGTGTCAGGACCGGTTTTCCAGGATTTTTATCTCCCGGTAAATGGCCCTTGTGCTCACCAGCCCCAGGATTACTGTTAGCTGATGAGGCACAATCTTGATACAGAAATTCCAAGCAAAATACAATATTTGAAGTACACGACCAAAGAGGTCACTGAGTACAACAAAAATTTCTAGTGGTTGATGGCGGAAGCGGTTTGCGGATCATCAGCGTCTATGGGACTCCATTTCCCATAGGAACAGCTGACCTGGATAACTCCTATCTTCGCGAGGCTACTGTCATCGTTGCCTAGGTTCCGGGGCTATCATCATTGCGCTCCTCTCCAAGCAAGAAATCTGGCCAAGACAATAGCCAGGGACAAGCCAGTGAGTACTTTGAATGTACTCGCAAACATTATGAAAACAAGTATAATATAACAGATGATAATCATGCACTGAAATATTCCATGATCACTTAGTCAGTCATGAAATAAAATTCATGACGCACGCAAGCAGGTTATTCATATTAAACATGAATAAGCAAACAAAGAATAAAAATAAAATACACCGATCGGGTGTCTGAAGCGACGCCTCGAAAGGATAATAATATAAAGCATGCCTCAGTCGGGCGTCTGAGTGACGCCACATAAAGGGCTTATAAGAAAGATAAATAGTATGCGTGCCACAGTCGGGCGTCTGAGCGACGCCACATAAAGGGCTTATAAAGAAAATAAATAATAAGCATGCCACAGTCGGGCGTCTGAGCGACGCCACATAAAGGGCTTATAAGGAAAAATAAACAATTAGCACGCCATAGTCGGGCGTCTCAGCGACGCCACATAAAGGGATTATAAAGAAAATAATTAACAAACGTGCCACAGTCGGGCGTCTCAGCGACGCCACAGAAAGGGCTTATATGATAAAGCAAACAGCATGCATGCCACAGTCGGGCGTCTGTGCGACGCCACATAAAGGGCTTATATAAGAATAATCACAATGAGTATCCAGGAGGTAGAACCATCCCAGGGATACTCAATAATTCAAATAATATAAATGGTTAGTCCACAACAATAATAATCATAATCATCATTTGTCACACGTCATGATCAATGTTCCGGTTTAGAAGTTTTCCTCCGAAGACCGACACTTGACCCATCCCAGACTGTAGTCCTTAACCGCGGACACGGCTATTTGAATAGATATAAACTCTGTAGAGGGTGTACTCTTTACCCACAAGTAACGGATTCCTTTAGTCCACCGGGACTAATTCCGTTTACAGTCTTTGAATTGAAAACACACCTGACCCGCACACACCAGCTTAACTTACCGGTGCCTGGAATCACCCACGACACTCGTTAAGCAAAACTCTCAGTGGGGAGGCTCCAACCTCGATTAGCATGGGATCACAAAATTTATATTGCGCGCAAAACAGGGGAGCTACCCCCTCGGACTCACCGGAACACCCATGCCCCCGGACCAAGTGGCATGCCTACCAGATGCCTCCGGTATCTTCCACTGTGGCCTCTCTGTATGGTGTGTGCCAAGAAAGGGGTTGACAACTTACTGAACCGTACGCTACCTGCGATAGGGACAAGTGGTAGTACGAAACAAGTATGGGGGTTACTGGCACAAGACTCGATCTATGGTCGACTCGGGAGGATTAAGTATTCCCTGCATGATTAGCACAACAAATATTTTACACGACATCAGACAGAAATCACCACTCATCATACCCCTTCACGCCTCACTTACCATTCTCGTTCCAACGAGATGTCAGCACCAAGCTCGTGTCTACCCGAGACAGAGACTTCTCCGGATTCCTTCCGGTAGGTATGAGAGGTATAATAGGATGAATACTGTCATAAGCATTTTAATTCCAACAACAAGGAATTTCCATCATGCATTCATGAGCACGATCAAACCTTCACATGAAATAATGCATGCTTCAAGTCATCTTGGTGTTGTAGTCACATCAAACAACACACAACAAATATTATGCCAGGGTTTAGAATGCTTGCCTTCAAAGAGTATGTAGGTGAGGTGCACTCCAAAACTTTTGAAAGTTTTTGTCTTCCCTCCAAATTCCTATTTTTGAAAAGATTCAAATCAACATACATTTCAAAACAGTACTGAAAATTTGTTGGAATTTTTTTCAAATAAATATGAAAATAAACTAGACAAATTTTGAGAAACAACAGAAAAAGAATCAAGTCAATCTGAGTTTTAGTTTAAAAGATAAGACCAGTCAAACATGGGTCAAACTTCTGTTTTTAAATAAATCAGAAAAAGAAAACGTTTTGGGGTGAATACGCTTACCGAAACTAAAAGCGTACTTTCAGGAGTACGTGTCCCTTGGGGAAACACGCGAAGCCGGGGCTACGCCTCTGGTGGTTGGATTGGCTCACCGACAGGTGGTCCCCACCTGTCGGGTTCATCTTCCTCCCTCTGCACGCGCCTGGCCAGGAAGAGAGGCCGACTCCGGCGACGATTCCCGGCGCTAGGGAGCTTCATTTTCGGTGCCCGGCATATGCACGGGATCAGGAGGACTACCCGTATCACATGGAGGAGGTTGAACTCGCTGGCGAGCTCGCGGTCGAGCACTACTTCATCTATGGCGGAGAGGCTCTTGGCCATGAAAGGGGCTTGGCATTTCCTGGCTCTCGGGCGAAATTGGAGGCGGGAATGGGTCTATGGTGTCGAAGGTGAGCTAATGGTGAAGGTTACGGTAGAGGGGAGGCTCTGGTTTGCTTGGATTCGACCGAACCGAGGCGGAGATGAGCTCCACCGCAGGTGATCACAGGGACCAGGGACGGTTCGATTGGGAGGCTTGGGGGCGACCTCGGTGCTCTCTGCTTGCGGCTGCGTCACTACGGAACCCGGGGCTTCCTATTTTTAGGCAAAATGAGGTCGGTTCTGTCGACGGCCGAGGATAAGACCGGCGAACCGCCATTCTGTTGCTTGCAGGGCGACGTGGCGATGGCCGGAGCAGGGTTGGTGCTAGCAGACGTGCTTGAAGATGAGGACGGCCTGTTCACGAGGGCAGCTGGCGAACGGAGGAGGCTTGGGCGGCGCCGTCCATGGCAGGAGCGGACGCGGCCACAGGCGTGCCGCCAAGAAGCTTGCTGCGACGACGCTGCAGGGAGCCAGGGGGCGGTCGAGTGCGGGCGAGACACGGCTGCACCAGCGGATCAGATAGAGCTCGGGGAGGGGTCAACCTGGGACGCGGCAGGTCGGGCGCACGCACGTGCAAAACGCGCGTTCTGCTCGCGCCCTGGACATGCACTCAAGGTGCTCGACGATATGCCGATGCTTGCTAGGTGGCTTGGGTTAAGCTACAAATTAACAGGGTGGCTGGGTTGGTTGCTATAGCTCTAGTGGACATGCTGGTTTGGCACAGAAAGCAACTCCACAAAGCAAACTAAAAACCATGTCAATTCTGTTCAGTCACACAAGGTGCTCGACAGAATGCCATGGGCCTCAAATGAGGTTTGATGGAGGCCAAAATTTACAGGATGGAGTCTCTTTAGGTACTGGTAATTATGGCATGATTGGTTTGGGCAAAATAAAAACTTCCTAGTGCAAGTTTTGCAAAACTACGGTTCTCGACAGAAAATATAGGCCATTATTGCATGTGTTTAAAATCTTCTAATGATTCTGATCTCCTGGACTTAAGGGTTTGGTAGGGTGGACTACAAGCAGGAGAAATCCCAAGGTCACTAGAGCAAAATAAAATAGGGTTGCAGTGCAAATCACCAAACTAGACCAGAATACAAATGTGGATGGTTTGCTCAAATTTTACAAAGCACCAAGCTGGGTTTTTGCATAAAAGTGATCCAGGAACATCACATGTCATCCCCAAATTTTTGTGGAATTTGTAAATGAAGTTATCAAATGGTTGTAGTGTAAATGAGGCTCTAAAAATTATGAGAAACCATTTTAAAAGAAATAAAGCTTAGAAGAATAATTATAAAAATATTTCCACTGATTATACAAAATAAAAAGAAATGTTCTTGAGAAGGTATTCAAGTCCAACAATATTTTTGAAAGGTTTCTACTTGGAGGGAAAATTCCACAATTCAGAAGAAAGGAGTGATTCTGAAATCAATAGATGATCCAGAAAATAAAAATTAATTTCTTGGCAAAATTTTAATTAATAAAACATGATTAAAATTTTTGGGGTGTTACAACACTACCCCCCTTAAGAAAAATCTCGTCCTGGAGATTTGCTAAGGACGGTTTCAAAAATATTACTCCTACTATCATGCAATAATATCCCGAAAATCAAATATCCTGCTCACGTGATATGACGAGGCTACAGTGAGTGGGCAGATAATTGGTGAACTACAGTGGGGGTACTGGCGCTGTGTGGAAAAATCTACGGTTGGGGAAACCGAGAGATTTCTACTTATGGCTATGGTAAATTTAGAATTAATAAAATTCTAAATTTCCATATAACGCTGGTCGTACCCGAGTGCACAGTGCTCTCTCTGGCTGACAGGTGGACCCGGGGCCCACTGTCAGTCTCTTCTTCTACCTCTGGCTCTCCTTTCTTCCTCTCTTTCGCGTGCTTTCCCGCGCTTTCTCCACCGGCGGCGTCTAGCGTGTAGGGCATCTAGGCCGTACTGCGGTAGTGCGCGACGTGCTAGCTGCCGGCGCAGCGTGCACTCACCTCGCGGGCCAGTGCGCTGTCGGCACTGCTCGCGGATTCGCCTCCGAACACCGGCGATCGAGTGACGAGCGGCGCTGGTGGACTTCGCTCACCGTACACCGGTCTCTAGCTATAAAATGACCGCGGTGCTTCTCTCCTCTTCCTCACACCTGGCCTCGTTTCTTCTTCTTCCTCCTTCTCCTTCATTTCTGTTTGCAGGAGCTCGAGGCGAGGCTCTAATGGCGGAGGTGATGCCGGATTGGTACACGATCCTGATGTGCGGAGGATTGGCGGCATTGCTGGGGCTCTCCGTGCTCTTGTGCGTGATGATCCACGATGATCGTTGTGATGTTGCTGCTCGAGTGTTGGCTCTTCGCGGCGGCGGTGATCATGAGGATTAGGTGCCGGTGTCAGGTGCTGACGGTTGTCAGTGTGCTGGAGGCAACTTGCACCAGAATAATTACCCACAATTTTCTCTTTCAAAAACTATGGTGTGTTAGTGAGGTGATCAGTTAGGTGCAAACTGTGTACGTGGTTTTGCAATTAGTGCATGTGGTCGAGTGGTTGTGGCTGTGAGCCTGTTGTCGTGGTGCTGCGTGAATTTAAATCTATGTCATGGAAAAATGTTTGTTGCAATAGCTCAAGGAAAATCCCACCTCGGGATTTACTGAGAGTGAAACCAGTTGATTAAAAATCACAGCCGTAAAAATTACTCACATTAATTGAAACCAAACAGTTTATTCATAGCACAAACTTAGGATACAACGCATAAGCTGCAACACATAAATAAATGCTAGGCTAACAAACATAGTAGTGGCATCTACGGCGCAAACGTAAAATATGCTGGGTCCTGAGGAAATGTCTCCGGCACTGGGACACATTCTTCTTCTTCCGGAGGAAGCGGATTGACCAGTCGAAGAACGCGCCTTTCCTGGTCTGGCCTCAGTGGTCTGCCAATGGCGATCTGAGGATTCAAAACAGTGAGGTTCTAGAGATAATCCATTGCTCATTGGGTCAAACGCTCTTCAGCGATGACGTACTGGGCAAGGTTGGCCAGTACTGGGTCCCTCTCTATTCGCCCACCGGGAAAAGATGCTTCTTCTCCGGGTGCTGCACGACTCGGGAAGTAATAATACCCCCTTTCGCTGGCATAGGGTACCGCGAATCGAAGGCGAGTAATCGCTTCGTACACGGCAGCTTCTATGGCCATTTGCGGAGTCGGCATAGATTTCCCCATGAAGGAGACTTCCGTTGGGTCTTGGTTTGGGTTTGCGGGAGGGATGTGTACTACTGCCCAGTATTTCGAGGCAAATGGGGTGATTCTCGTTTTGAGCAGCTCGTACTGGGGTGGATGGGTAGAACTCATGGTACTACGGGTAAAGTCCCACAATAATTTAACAAAACTACCTGGGGTCGCATCTGGAGTTCTCAGATGAATACTAGGGCTCGACATGGCAAAAATGGTTGTGAGAGCTGTGCACAAAGTGAGGGATGCTTGGTAAGGTCACGGAGTGGCCTCTTATATAGCATCAGGGCCGGGTTAACTATTGCAGTGTGGGGGCAATCTAGGTTGGCGGTTCTGCTCTATGAGGGTCGGGGTCAAAGCCACAGATATACATATCTTACAAAAGTGATGTATTACTGTGGGTGTCGTCTGGGGTGGTTTTTGGTAGCTATGCCCGGAATTTAATATGCAACCGCACGCCAACATACTTATGCGTGGCTACTATTCAAAACAATGGCACACAAGCAGTCTGCACTTTATTCATGGCGATAACAAGGTCACACTATTACACGGCATAGAATACTAAGACTCGGTACTACTCGAGTGACTTAGTCTACCTCGTTAATATCTAGTCGAGCGTGCCTTGTGGACGTTGAGGCTTCTCCTTGGGCTTCACCGTTGGGGTTTGCTGGATTGGGTTGAGGAGCTGCAGGGTCGAGGTAGCGATGATGACCATCGCGGGGGTTGGTGGTCACAATCCCGCTGGAGCGTGTCCCTAAAAGGCGACGAAGCTCTTCCGGGGATACAATGCATTCCGGTCAGTTGCAGGGGCAGACCTCAAGGACTTGATCGGTTGTCCGAATAGCACGACTGGGTTGTCGGCGTCGGGCACATTTTCTCCTCTTGCCGGGGCTCGATGGGCAAGTTCTCCACGAGCTGCGATCAGATCAAGAGTGACCTGATCGAACAATGCCTCTAGTGCACTTACATAGCGCACCAGATGCAGCAATGCAGGGTCCGTCTCGTGGTCTCCGTTGGCAACCTGGGGTGGCCTACTATACCCGTCACGGCTGGGGTAATAGTAGAACGAGCGGCAGTTAACTCTTGGCGACAGGTGCCAGAGTTGAACTATAGCCTCCCGAGCTGCTAGCTGGATGGCTTGTGGCTCAAAGGAAGTTGTCCTTCCGGTGAACCTGTAGGGGCGTTCTGGCGCTATACCCCTACCATAGACGTGCATCGTGGCCCAGAATTGACGACTCTCACCGCTCGTGAGCCCTTGGTACACAACATATTCTGGGGGCTCTTCTAATGCAAAAGCACGACGGGTGAGGTTTGCTAGCACGGTTACAAAACCTCCAACGTTGGTTGTTGTGGTCTCATTGTGAACAATGGGGCCAGGCATCTTGGCTTGGTTTTGGAGTAGAGGCTGTGCTGTGCAGGGTTGGGGCTAACGTTCCCTTTTATAGAAAAAGAAAACGGAGTCTTCCTTCGCACGCTTGCGAATGAGACAAATTAGGTGTCGGTCACTGGCGCGTGATCGATGGGCTAGGCTGGTAGGTTGGGCACCGACTGCCGAAAGCTGTCGGGGTCACTGTGTGGCTATCGTAAAGGATAAGCTTGGCTATGGTTAGGTTAAGGTCTGGTGGGTGGTTTACCTAGATTTTATTGACCAGGCTAAGATAGGATTAGCCAATGGTCAGCCTGGCTCTGATACCAAGGTTGTCAGGACCGGTTTTCCAGGATTTTTATCTCCCGGTAAATGGCCCTTGTGCTCACCAGCCCCAGGATTACTGTTAGCTGATGAGGCACAATCTTGATACAGAAATTCCAAGCAAAATACAATATTTGAAGTACACGACCAAAGAGGTCACTGAGTACAACAAAAATTTCTAGTGGTTGATGGTGGAAGCGGTTTGCGGATCATCAGCGTCTATGGGACTCCATTTCCCACAAGAACAGCTGACCTGGATAACTCCTATCTTCGCGAGGCTGTTGTCATCGTTGCCTAGGTTCCGGGGCTATCATCATTGCGCACCTCTCCAAGCAAGAAATCTGGCCAAGACAATAGCCAGGGACAAGCCAGTGAGTACTTTGAATGTACTCGCAAACATTATGAAAACAAGTATAATATAACAGATGATAATCATGCACTGAAATATTCCATGATCACTTAGTCAGTCACGAAATAAAATTCATGACGCACGCAAGCAGGTTATTCATATTAAACATGAATAAGCAAACAGAGAATAAAAATAAAATACACCGATCGGGTGTCTGAAGCGACGCCTCGAAAGGATAATAATATAAAGCATGCCTCAGTCGGGCGTCCGAGCGACGCCACATAAAGGGCTTATAAGAAAGATAAATAGTATGCGTGCCACAGTCGGGCGTCTGAGCGACGCCACATAAAGGTCTTATAAAGAAAATAAATAATAAGCATGCCACAGTCGGGCGTCTGAGCGACGCCACATAAAGGGCTTATAAGGAAAAATAAACAATTAGCACGCCACAGTCGGGCGTCTCAGCGACGCCACATAAAGGGCTTATAAAGAAAATAATTAACAAACGTGCCACAGTCGGGCGTCTCAGCGACGCCACATAAAGGGCTTATATGATAAAGCAAACAGCATGCATGCCACAGTCGGGCGTCTGTGCGACGCCACATAAAGGGCTTATATAAGAATAATCACAATGAGTATCCAGGAGGTAGAACCATCCCAGGGATACTCAATAATTCAAATAATATAAATGGTTAGTCCACAACAATAATAATCATAATCATCATTTGTCACACGTCATGATCAATGTTCCGGTTTAGAAGTTTTCCTCAGAAGACCGACACTTGACCCATCCCAGACTGTAGTCCTTAACCGCGGACACGGCTATTTGAATAGATATAAACTCTGTAGAGGGTGTACTCTTTACCCACAAGTAACGGATTCCTTTAGTCCACCGGGACTAATTCCGTTTACGGTCTTTGAATTGAAAACACACCTGACCCGCACACACCAGCTTAACTTACCGATGCCTGGAATCACCCACGACACTCGTTAAGCAAAACTCTAAGTGGGGAGGCTCCAACCTCGATTAGCATGGGATCACAAAATTTATATTGCACGCAAAACAGGGGAGCTACCCCCTCGGACTCACCGGAACACCCATGCCCCCAGACCAAGTGGCATGCCTACCAGATGCCTCCGGTATCTTCCACTGTGGCCTCTCTGTACGGTGTGTGCCAAGAAAGGGGTTGACAACTTACTGAACCGTACCCTACCTCGATAGGGACAAGTGGTAGTACGAAACAAGTATGGGGGTTACTGGCACAAGACTCGATCTATGGTCGACTCGGGAGGATTAAGTATTCCCTGCATGATTAGCACAACAAATATTTTACACGACATCAGACAGAAATCACCACTCATCATACCCCTTCACGCCTCACTAACCATTCTCGTTCCAACGAGATGTCAGCACCAAGCTCATGTCTACCCGAGACAGAGACTTCTCCGGATTCCTTCCGGTAGGTATGAGAGGTATAAGAGGATGAATACTGTCATAAGCATTTTAATTCCAACAGCAAGGAATTTCCATCATGCATTCATGAGCATGATCAAACCTTCACATGAAATAATGCATGCTTCAAGTCATCTTGGTGTTGTAGTCACATCAAACAACACACAACAAATATTATGCCAGGGTTCGGAATGCTTGCCTTCAAAGAGTATGTAGGTGAGGTGCACTCCAAAACTTTTGAAAGTTTTTGTCTTCCCTCGAAATTCCTATTTTTGAAAAGATTCAAATAAACATACATTTCAAAAAAGTACTGAAAAGTTGTTGGAATTTTTTTCAAATAAATATGAAAATAAACTAGACAAAATTTGAGAAACAACAGAAAAAGAATCAAGTCAATCTGAGTTTTAGTTTAAAAGATAAGGCCAGTCAAACACGGGTCAAACTTCTGTTTTTAAATAAATCAGAAAAAGAAAACGTTTCGTGGTGAATACGCTTACCGAAACTAAAAGCGTACTTTCGGGAGTACGTGTCCCTTGGGGAAACACGCGAAGCCGGGGCTGCGCCTCTGGTGGTTGGATTGGCTCACCGATAGGTGGTCCCCACCTGTCGGGTTCATCTTCCTCCCTCTGCGCGCGCCTGGCCAGGAAGAGAGGCCGACTCCGGCGACGATTCCCGGCGCTAGGGAGCTTCGTTTTCGGTGCCCGGCATATGCACGGCATCAGGAGGACTACCCACATCACATGGAGGAGGTTGAACTCGCTGGCGAGCTCGCGGTCGAGCACTACTTCATCCATGGCGGAGAGGCTCTCGGCCATGAAAGGGGCTTGGCATTTCCTGGCTCCCGGGCAAAATTGGAGGTGGGAATGGGTCTATGGGGTCGAAGGTGAGCTAATGGTGAAGGTTACGGGAGAGGGGAGGCTCTGGTTTGCTTGGATTCGACCGAACCGAGGCGGAGATGAGCTCCACCGCAGGTGATCACAGGGACCAGAGACGGTTCGATTGGGAGGCTGGGGGGCGACCTCGGTGCTCTCTGCTTGCGGCTGCATCACTACGGAACCCGGGGCTTCCTATTTATAGGCGAAACGAGGTCAGTTCCGTCGACGGCCGAGGATAAGACCGGCGAACCGTCGTTCTGTTGCTTGCAGGGCGACGTGGCGATGGCCGGAGCAGGGTTGGTGCTAGCGGACGGGCTTGAAGATGAGGATGGCCTGTTCACGAGGGCAGATGGCGAACGGAGGAGGCTTGGGCGGCGCCGTCCATGGCAGGAGCGGAGGTGGCCGCAGGCGTGCCGCCAAGAAGCTTGCTGCGGCGACGCTGCAGGGAACCAGGGGGCGGTCGAGTGCGGGCGAGACACGGCTGCACCAGCGGATCAGATAGAGCTCGGGGAGGGGTCAACCTGGGACGCGGCAGCTCGGGCGCACGCACGTGCAAAACGCGCGTTCTGCTCACGCCCTGGACACGCACTCAAGGTGCTCGACGATATGCCAATGCTTGCTAGGTGGCTTGGGTTAAGCTACAAATTAACAGGGTGGCTGGGTTGGTTGCTATAGCTCTAGTGGACATGCTTGTTTGGCACAGAAAGCAACTCCACAAAGCAAACTAAAAACCATGTCAATTCTGTTCAGGCACACAAGGTGCTCGACAGAATGCCATGGGCCTCAAATGAGGTTTGATGGAGGCCAAAAATTTACAGGATTGAATCTCTTTAGGTACTGGTAATTATGGCATGATTGGTTTGGGCAAAATAAAAACTTCCTAGTGCAAGTTTTGCAAAACTACGGTTTTGGACAGAAAATATAGGCCATTATTGCATGTGTTTAAAATCTTCTAATGGTTCTGATCTCCTGGACTTAAGGGTTTGGTAGGGTGGACTACAAGCAGGAGAAATCTCAAGGTCACTAGAGCAAAATAAAATAGGGTTGCAGTGCAAATCACCAAACTAGACCAGAATACAAATGTGGATGGTTTGCTCAAATTTTACAAAGCACCAAGCTGGGTTTTTGCATAAAAGTGATCTAGGAACATCACATGTCATCCCCAAATTTTTGTGGAATTTGTAAATGAAGTTATCAAATGGTTGTAGTGTAAATGAGGCTCTAAAAATTATGAGAAACCATTTAAAAAGAAATAAAGCTTAGAAGAATAATTATAAAAATATTTCCACTAATCAAACAAAATAAAAAGAAATGTTCTTGAGAAGGTATTCAAGTCCAACAATATTTTTGAAAGGTTTCTACTTGGAGGGAAAATTCCACAATTCAGAAGAAAGGAGTGATTCTGAAATCAATAGATGATCCAGAAAATAAAAATTAATTTCCTGGCAAAATTTTAATTAATAAAACATGATTAAAATTTTTGGGGTGTTACAGGAGGCCATGGATCCGGGGCGCCGGAGGCACTCCGGGGCGGTGGTGACGGCGGCCGGCGGCTAGGGCACCAGGGAGGAGTCGGGCACGAAGGGGAAAACTGAATACCCCTTCGGCCCGACCCTCCCAGTATAAGTGTCGGTTGCGTGACCAGTTGTACCGCTCCGAAGAGCGGTTGTACCGGTCTAGGTACAGGTCCTGGGGATTAGCGGTTGAACCGCATGCACCCCCGGTTGTACCGCTGGGGTGGGACAACTGGAGGATTAGCGGTTGAACCGCTTTTCACACCGGTTGTACCGCCCGGCCACAGGCACCACCACCAAGAGATCAATGCGTACAATTGGAAAAGAAGGGTTCCGAGATGAGAAGAGCTTGGGATTGAGAAAAAAAGGCATAGGAGTATGGTGGGGAAAACTCCATGTTTGGAAGAGAACAAAACGCAAATAGAAATACCATGGAGAATGCCCACACCTAGGACCCAAAAACATAAAAAAAACACAAACTTAAGGCACAAACAAGGTCAAATGCCTCTCTCGCAGGGGGCGGTGGCCGAGGCCACCTATGTTTGAGTCAATTGGTATGGCACCGCGAAGATTTTAACCTTCGGCCCATGACCAAAACTCGTCTTTGAAGCACAAGTGTCATAAAAAATGACTAATGTGAAAGACTTGATCAATTTATGCATAATAGGAGGAGGGATAGTTCATTGAGAGAACTAGACTCCCCCTATGTCCATGCCTACACCTAAACCAGACATGATGATCAGTGTGGTGGGGTGTGCACTAAGTCAAGCCACATTGCTCGAATCAATGATATTTTGCTCATGCCTTAACTCGCGAAATCTTGCTTCATCCAATGGCTTCGTGAATATATCTGCAAGCTGTTCCTTAGTATAGAGATGAATAAGATCAATATCTCCACGCTTGATGTGATCCCGGATGAAGTGATGACGAATCTCAATATGCTTTGTCTTGCAGTGTTGAACCGGGTTGTTGGAGATCTTGATCGTGCTTTCATTGTCGCAGTAAAGAGGCACTTTGTCATAGTTGACCCCATAATCCTTTAAGGTTTGCCTCATCCAAATAATCTGAGCACAACAGCTTGCGGCGGCTACATACTCGGCCTTGGTGGACGAGAGAGAAACACAGTTTTGTTTCTTGGAAGACCAACTTACCCGAGAGCGACCAAGAAATTGGCAACCTCCAGAAGTGGACTTCCTTTCCACACGGTCTCCCGCCCAATCCGAGTCGGTATATCCAATGAGATCAAATGAAGCACCTTTGGGGTACCATAAGCCAATGTTTGGGGTATGAGCCAAATATCAAAAGATTCGCTTGACAGCCACATAGTGACTCTCCTTAGGTGCGGATTGAAATCGTGCACAAATTCCCACACTCAACATGATATCCGGCCTAGATTCACAAAGGTAAAGCAGAGATCCAGTCATGGAGCGATATACCTTTTGATCCACAGCTTTACCATTGGGATCACTGTCAAGTTGGCATTTGAGCTGCATAGGAGTGTTGGCCTTGGGAGGATTGAGCTCATCCATCTTGAACCTCTTGAGCATGTCTTGAGTGTATTTGGCTTGGTTGATGAAGGTTCCTTGGCTTCGTTGCTTGATTTTGAATCCAAGTAAGTACTTCAACTCTCCCATCATAGACATCTCAAACTCTTTGGTCATTAGTGCGGCGAACTCATCATTAAAAGCTTTGTTAGAAGAACCAAAGATGATATCATCTACATATAGTTGGCATACGAACAAGTTCCCGTTGACCTTCTTAGTAAAAAGAGTGGGGTCGATTTTCCCAATTTCAAACCCACGATCTTGCAACATCTCGGTAAGGTGCGCATACCACGCACGTGGGGCTTGTTTAAGGCCATAGAGTGCCTTATCGAGAACGTATACATGATTGGGGAACTTGGGATCCTCAAACCCCGGGGGTTGCATACACCAACTCCTTAAGAGGACCATTAAGAAAAGCACTCTTTACATCCATTTGATATAATATGAAGTCATGATGAGAGGCATAAGCAAGCAGCATGCGAATAGATTCAAGGCGAGCAACAGGGGCAAAGGTTTCACCGTAGTTGATACCCTCTACTTGGGAGTAGCCTTGAGCCACTAGTCTTGCCTTGTTGCGAATAATAATGCCATGTGCATCTTGCTTGTTCTTAAAGATCCATTTGGTTCCAATGACATTGTGCTTCTCCTTTGGTCTTGGCACCAATCGCCACACTTTGTTGCGCTCGAAGTTGTTGATTTCATCATGCATGGCTTCAAGCCATTCCTCGTCTTCGAGCACATCTTGTACCTTGAGGGGTTCAAAGCAAGAAACAAACACATGATGTGCACAAAAGTTTGTTGATTGACGATGAGTAGTTACCCCTCTCTTCAAACTTCCATACACGTTCTTTAATAGGTGTTGCTTGACTCTTAGTTTGGAAGCGATCTTGGCAGGTCGTCTTTCAAGAATTTACTCCATGGAAAGTTGAGGCTTGGTAACTTGACGAGCTTTGGTACTAGCACCGGCTTGCTCTTGATCTTGAGCATGATCTTGATCTTGAGCTTGCACGGGGGTGTGAGCAAGATCTTGAGCATCATGTGAAGTAGAATCATCACCATTAAGTTGATCTTGCCCTTGATCTTGATCACGGGGTTGAGGGCCTTCACTTTGTCTTCGGAAGCGTGTGGGTCGTGCGTCGGTGATGGTTCCACTTGAGTGGAACATTGTCCTTCTCCTTCAGCCACAAGGGGTTCCTCAACGGGTAGGAAGTATCCCAGACCCATTCTTCTTATGGCTTGGGGAGGAATTTCATCACCTACATCACAAAGACCACTTTTCTCCACTTGGGAGCCATTATTTTCATCAAACTCTACGTTACTCGTCTCCTCAATGAGTCCCGTGGACTTGTTGAGGACACGGTAAGCATGAGAGTTTGCAGCATAACCAACAAATATGCCCTCATGAGCTCTAGATTCGAATTTTGACAAACGTACACCTTTCTTGAGAATGAAACACTTACAACCGAACACCCGGAAGTACTTGAGGTTGGGCTTGTTCCCGGTAAGAATCTCATACGGAGTCTTGTTCAAGCCTTTTCGGAGATAGAGCCGATTTGATGCATGACACGCGGTGTTGATGGCTTCGGCCCAAAAGTTGCACGGAGATTTAAACTCTGCCATCATGGTTCTTGCCGCATCCATCAACGTTCGGTTCTTCCTCTCCGCAACACCATTTTGTTGAGGGGTGTAAGGTGTGGAATATTGGTGCTTTATCCCCTCATCACTGAGAAACTCATCCAAGGTGTAGTTCTTGAACTCAGTGCCATTGTCACTTCCAATCATCAAGATCTTTGCTTCATGTTGACGTTGGACTTCATTTGCAAAGTTGATGACGGTCTGTTGGGTCTCACTCTTCCTCTTGAAGAAATATACCCATGTGTATCTTGAGTAATCATCCACAATCACCAAGCAATACTTTCTTCCTCCAAGACTGTCAAAAGATGGAGGACCGAAGAGATCCATGTGAAGGAGCCCTAAGGTCCTCTTTGAGTAGATTGTAGTAGTAGGACGATGAGCCTTTTCATGTAACTTTCCTTCGATACAAGTACTGCAAGCACGATCTTTAGCAAAACTCACATTTGTTAGTCCAAGAATGTGATCCCCTTTGAGGAGACTTTGCAAAGATCTCATATTGACATGGGCTAGTCGGCGATGCCAAAGCCATCCCACATCAACTTTAGCCATTAGACATGTCGCGGTCTTAGTGGGTCGCTCCGAGAAGTTAATCACATAGAGACCGTTTTTGACATGCCCAACAAAGGCTACTTTAAGAGTCTTGCTCCACAAAAGGGTCACGGTATCAATGCCAAAGAAGGTACTAAAACCCATAAGTGCAAGTTGACGAACGGAAAGTAAATTGTATGCAAGGGTCTCAACAAGCATGACTTTCTCAATGGTTAAGGTTGGAGAGATAACCACCTTGCCGAGACCCAATACCTTTGAAATTGTGTCATCGCCAAAAGAAACTTGAGTGGCCACGGATGTATCGGGACGAACGTCCACCACCAAGTCCTTGCTTCCGGTCATATGATTTGTTGCTCCACTATCGAGCAACCATGAAACTCCCCCAAAAGCAAACTCCTACAATAGATCAATGCTTGGATTTAGGTACCCATTCTTTAATGGGTCCTTTCATGTTAGTGACAAGGGTCTTAGGAACCCAAATAGACCACTCAATGTACTCATAAGATGAACCAACATATTTGGCATAAACATGCCCATCACTAGCACGGCACAAAACATAAGATGGGTTAAAGTCACCGGCTTTGTTGAGGGGAGTGGTCTTGTCCTTTTTAGCACTACCACTCACAATCTTGTCCTTCTTCTTCACATGAGTCATGCCCCCCGCTTTGACAAATGTTTCCTTGAGCGGAGGAACCTGCATGGCCTTTACCTTCTTCTTTTTGGACTTGGGTGCAAACCCAACCCCTTCCTTTGCAACCACTTCCTTTTGATTGCTCAAAAGGTCATTGAGATTCTTCTCACCTTGGATACATGTCACAAGGCCTTTCTCAAGATGCTCTTTTAGCTTAGCATTTTCCTCCACAAGATGTGCATGCTCACAACACGGGTTAGTAGCAGAGGTATTATCAATTAAAACAAAAGGAGGACACGTGGCAATATCCTTAGTGAGTTTTACTTGGAGTTGATCATGCGACTCCTTAAGAGAAGCATGAATGATCTTCAATGCCTTGTGAGCATTGTCAAGTGAGTCAAACTCATCCTTGAGTCGAGCATGGCCAACCCCAAGTGCAACCTTTTCAGATTTGAGCACACGATTAAGAACAATAGCATGATCATAATCTTTACGTAATTTAGCAAGGTCATCATTTTGTGACTCCTTAAGAGTAAAATGAAGACCTCGCTCTTCCTCCAGAGCAATAGAAAGATCTGCTATCTCGTCGGCATAATCACGACTATGCCCTCTCAACTCCTCAAGATATTCTTCTTGAGACTCAATCATGTCATTGGCCTCACCAAGTTGTTCCAAGAGAGAAACGAAGTGCTTCTTGGATTCTCCCTTGAGTTTGCACAAGAACTTGTCAAACTCATTCTCGCCCTCTTTCGCCTCCTCATTTTCATCCACACAATCTAACAAAGACGGAGTGGAAGAAATAGAAGTCTTAATGTTTGAGGTTTTGGCGTTGGAGGTTACCTTGGTGATACCTTTGGCCATGAGACACCTAGCAATGTGGTTCTCGTTGGGAACGTCGAAGAGTGACACCTTTGTTTTGGATAGTCGATGCAATAGCCACATATGCCATTGCCATTCCTTCACCACTTGTGTCTTCGTCATCAACATCATCATCGGAGACATACTCTTCTTGAGCCACCAACACTTTGTGAGGAGCCTTCTTGGTGAAGTTGGACTTGTTGGGAAAAGACTTGGCCTTATCTTTGCGGATGAGCTTGCCACCATTGTCTTCCCTCTTCTCATAAGGACAATCCACCACGAAGTGACTCACATTACCACAGTTGTAGCAGGTCCTCACACGTTGCTTGCCCTTTGACCCGCTTGAGTTGTTCTTGTAGAAATTGGGCCTTGTGTTTCTCTTATTGCCCCAGAATTGCCTAGACGCTAGAGCCATATGCTCATGGTAAGCATATTTGGTGTCCTCGGGGCAACTCTCTTCTTCTTCTTCTTCTTCCTCTTGTCTGACCTTGGCCTTCAAAGCAAGGTTGGGAGATGATTTCTTTGACCCTTGCACACGAGCAAGAGCATTGTCTGCGGTCGTGTTCAAGATGTTCATTGCAATAAATTCATCCAACACATCGCTAGAGGACAAGTTGTGAAAATCCGGTCTTTGGCGGATGACGGCGGACATGGCCTTGTTGAAGGGCATGATGGCCTTCAGAAACTTACGCTTGACCTAGGTGTCATCCACATCCTTGCTGCCATGATCTCGGAGGGCAACGACAAGAGTAGTTACCCTCCTATAGAGCTCACGCGGTTCCTCATCTTCTATCATTACAAACTCATCTGAATGATCAAGCACAACCTCATAGTTCGACCGTTGAATGCTTGAGCTACCCTTGTACATGGAGACAATGTGTTCCCAACAGTCTTTTAGCAACAGTGAAGGGACGCAGGTGAGCTAGGTCTTCGGTAGGAACTGCAGCTTGGAGTATGAACAAGGCGTAGGAATTTAGCTGTTTATCAGCCTCTTCTCTTGGCGTGAGGTTGTGTGGATCACGAGGATAGTATCCTTCTTCAATGACTCTCATGAGTTGAATTGAGCTGTGATCCAAATGAGACTTGATATGAAAAACCCAATTATCAAAATTATTCTTAACAAGTTTAGGAGGAGGACCGAGATTAACTATATGAGGTGGATGCACCGGTCCTCCATAGACCAAGGGAGGGGGAACTGAGGCAAAGGTCTCCGACCCATTAATTCCTTGAGAACGAGTGTCCTTATCAGCACTAGCCCCCTCCTTACCGGAATTGACATCCGATGTCGAGTTAGTGGGATTAGTCACTTGCACCGCATCGGTGGAAAGTTTAAGAGTATCAAGGAATTCTTTAAACATGGATTTGACCTCGGTCGTCATGGAGGATTTAAGCGAGGACATGGCCTCATTTAAATCCTCACGAGAGACCATGTTCACACCCATGGCCTCAGGGAGTTCAACCGGCCGATCCCCGTCGTCAACCATACTCTTCGGGCGGTGAAACCCTTAATAAAGAGACGTTGCTCTGATACCAATTGAAAGGATCGATATGGTTGACTAGAGGGGGGTGAATAGGCAACTACCACTTTTTAACTTTTCTTTAACAAGTTAGGCTTAGCAACAAATAGGTTGGCTAAATATGCAACTAGGTGAGCAACCTATATGATGCTAACAACAATAACCATACAAGCAAGGAGATAAACAATACAAATAGCTTGCACAAAGTAAGGGTAAGAAGTAACCACAAGTGGAACCAATGGAGACGAGGATGTGTTACCGAAGTTCCTTCCCGGTAAAGGGAAGTACGTCTCCGTTAGAGCGGTGTGGAGGCACAATGCTCCCCAAGAAGCCACTAGGGCCACCGTATTCTCCTCACGCCCTCACACAATGCGAGATGCCGTGATTCCACTAGTGGTGCCCGTGAAGGCGACAACCGGACCTTTACAAACTGTTGGAAATATGCCCTAGAGGCAATAATAAAAGTAGTTATTATTATATTTCCTTGTTCATGATAATCGTTTATTATCCATGCTATAATTGTATTGATTGGAAACACCAATACATGTGTGGATACATAGACAACATTGTGTCCCTAGTATGCCTCTAGTAGACTGGCTTGTTGATCAAAGATGGTCAAGGTTTCCTAGCCATAGACATGAGATGTCATTTGATAATAGGATCACAACATTGGGAGAATTATGTGATGGACAAGACCCAAACTATGAACGTAGCATATGATCATGTCAGTTTATTGCTATTGTTTTCTGCATGTCAAGTATCTGTTCCTATGACCATGAGATCATGCAACTCACTGACACCGGAGGAATACCTTTTGTGTATCAAACATCACAACGTAACTGGGTGACTATAAAGATGCTCTACAGGTATCTCCAAAGGTGTCTGTTGAGTTGGCATGGATCGAGACTAGGATTTGTTACTCCGTGTGACGGAGAGGTATCTCAGGGCCCACTCGGTAATACAACATCACAACAAGCCTTGCAAGCAATGTGACTAAAGTGTTAGCCACGGGATTTTGTATTACGGAACGAGTAAAGAGACTTGCCGGTAACGAGATTGAACTAGGTATGGAGATACCGATGATCGAATCTCGGGCAAGTAACATACCGAAGAACAAAGGGAACAGCATACGGGATTAACTGAATCCTTGACATAGAGGTTCAACCGATAAAGATCTTCGTAGAATATGTAGGAACCAATATGGGCATCCAGGTCCCGCTATTGGTTATTGACCGTAGATGTGTCTCGGTCATGTCTACATAGTTCTCGAACCCGCAGGGTCTGCACACTTAAGGTTCGGTGACGTTTCGGTATAGTTGAGTTATGTATGTTGGTGACCGAAGGTTGTTCGGAGTCCCGGATGAGATCCCGGACATCACGAGGAGCTCCGAAATGGTCCGGAGGTAAAGATTGATATATAGGAAGGTGGTGTTTGAACTCCGGAAAAGTTTCGGGCATTTCCGGCAGTGTACCGGGAGTGACGAATGGGTTCCGGGGGTCCACCAAGTGGGCCCACCACACCCCAAGTGAGTCGCATGGACCTGAGGGTGGCGCACCAGTCCCTGGTGGGCTGGGCGGCCGGCCCAAGAAGGCCTATGCGGCTGGGCTTGAGGGAAAGGAAAGTCCAAGTGGGGGAAGGGAAGGAATCCTACTAGGAGTAGGATTGGAGGTGGACTCCTCCACCTCCTCCTCCTTGCGGCCAGCTCCTAGGAGGAGCCCGCGGCCGGCCAGCCCCTCCCCTCCCTCCTTTATATACTAGAGGGGAGAGAGGGCAGCAGCACAAGAAACTTTAGCCACGGTGCAGCCCTCTCTCCCCGATAGATCAAATCCTCTAGTTTTCAGCAGTGCTTAGGCGAAGCCCTGCTGGAATAGTTCCACCACCGCCGCCGTCGCGCTGCCGGAGAACTCATCTACCTCTCCGCTCCCTCTTGCTGGATCAAGAAGACGGAGATCGTCATCAAGCTGTACGTGTGCTGAACGCGGAGGTGCCGTCCGTTCGGTACTAGATCATGATTGGATCGCGGGACACTCGACGATTTGGATCGCGAAGACGTTCGACTACATCAACCGCGTTTCTTAACGCTTCCCGCTTAGCGATCTACAAGAGTATGTAGATCCACTCTCCCTCTCATAGATGCTCATCACCATGGATAGATCTTGCGTGCGCGTAGGAAATTTTTTGTTTCCCATGCAACGTTCCCCATCAGTGGTATCAGAGCCAGGTTTATGTGTAGATGAGATCACGAGTAGAACACAAAGGAGTTTGTGGGCGTTGATATTCAGATTGCTTCCTCCCTTGGTCTTTTCTTGATTCGGCGGTATTGTGGGATGAAGCGGCCCAGACCAACATTACTCGTACGCTTAAGAGAGGCCGGTTCCATCAACTGACATGTAACTTCGTTGCATAAAGATGGCTGGCGGGTGTCTATTTCTCCCACTTTAGTCGGATCGGATTTGACAAAGGCGGTCCTTGAGAAGGTTGAATAGCAATTTTTGTATCACCGTTGTGGTTTTTGCGTAGGTAAGAATTGTTCTTGCTAGATACCCGTAGTAGCCACGTAAAACTTGCAACAACAATTAGAGGACATCTAACTTGTTTTTGCAGGGTATGTTGTGATGTGATATGGCCAATTACATGATGAGATATATGTGATGTATGAGATGATCATGTATTGTATAGAATATCACGACTTGCATGTCGATGAGTACGGCAACCGGCAGGAGCCATAGGGTTGTCTTTAATTATTTTCGCCGTTTTGCTTAACTTTATCGCTATGAGTTAGCAATAGTCGTGGAAGCAACAGTCGGCGCGACAACCTCATGGCGACACGTTGATGGAGATCAAGATTATGGAGATCATGGTGTCATGCCGGTGACGATGGAGATCATGTCGGTGCTTTGGAGATGGAGATCAAAAGCACAAGTTCATGGCCATATCATGTCACTTATGATTTGCATGTGATGTTAATACTTTTATGCATCTTATTTCTCTTAGGACGACGGTAGCATTATAAGGTGATCCCTCACTTAAATTTCAAGATAAATTGTGTTCTCCCCGAGTGTGCACCGTTGCGAAAGTTCGTCGTTTCGAGACACCACGTGATGATCGGGTGTGATAGACTCTACGTTCGCATACAACGGGTGCAAGCCAGTGTTGCACATGCGGAACACTCGGGTTAAACTTGACGAGCCTAGCATGTACAGACATGGCCTCGGAACACAAGAGACCGAAAGGTCAAACATGAGTCATATAGTAGATATGATCAACATGAAGATGTTCACCATTGAAACCAACTCATCTCACGTGATGATCGGACTTGAGTTGGTGGATTTGGATCATGTGACACTCGAATGACCGGAGGGATGTCAATTTGAGTGGGAGTTTTTAAGTAATATGATTAACTAAACTCATTATCTAGAACAATAGTCTAAGTTGTTTTTGCAAAAATTATGTTGTAGATGCTCGCGCAGTAGCACCCCTGAATTTTAATGCGTTCCTAGAGAAAGCTAAGTTGAAAGATGATGGAAGTAACTTTGTGGACTGGGCCCGTAATCTAAGGATTATCCTTACGGCTTCCCAAAAGGGTTATGTCCTTGATGCACCGCTTGGTGATCCACCCGCTCCAGTTGAGTCTCCAGACGTTGTGAACGCCTGGCAGGCTCGTTCTGATGATTACTCAATGGTTCAATGTGCAATGTTGTATGGCTTAGAACCGGGACTTCAAAGACGTTTTGAACGTCATGGAGCATATGATATGTTCCTAGAGTTGAAGTTTATCTTTCAGAAGAATGCCCGGATCGAGAGGTATGAGACCTCCGATAAGTTCTATGCCTACAAGATGGAGGAGAACGGGTCTATCAGTGAACACATACTCAAAATGTCTGGGTATTCCACACGTCTAGCTGAATTGGGGATGCCCCTTCCAGCAGAGGCGATCACTGACAGAGTTCTTCAATCATTGCCACCTAGCTACAAGAGCTTCGTGTTGAACTCTAACATGCACGGGATGAACAAGTCAGTCGCCGAGCTGTTTGCGATGTTGAAAGTCGCTGAGTCTGAGATTCAGAAGGAGCATCAAGTGTTGATGGTCAATAAAACCACTAGTTTCAAGAAGAATGGCAAGGGTAAGAAGAGTAACTCCAAGAAGAGTGGCAAAGCAGTTGCCCCTCCCGTGAAGAAACCCAAGGCTGGACCCAAGCCAGAAATTGAGTGCTTTCATTGCAAGGGAACTGGTCACTGGAAGCGGAACTGCCCCAAGTATTTGGCTGACAAGAAGGCGGCCAACAACAAACAAGGTATATATGATATACATGTTATTGATGTGTACCTTACCAACTCTCGTTGTAGTGCCTGGGTATTTGATACCGGTGCGGTTGCTCACATTTGCAACTCAAAACAGGAACTGCGGAATAGACGGAGGCTGGCAAAGGACGAAGTGATGATGCGCGTGGGAAATGGTTCCAAGGTTGATGTGATCGCCGTCGGCACGCTCGCTCTTCGATTACCATCGGGATTAGTGATGAACCTGAATAATTGTTATTTAGTGCCTACGTTAAGCATGAACATTATATCTGGATCTAGTTTATTGCGAGACGGTTACTCATTTAAATCAGAGAATAATGGTTGTTCTATTTATATGAGTAATATCTTTTATGGTCATGCACCCAATGTGAGGGGTTTATTCTTATTGAATCTCGATAGTGATGATACACATGTGCATAACATTGATGCCAAAAGATGTAGAGTTGATAATGATAGTACCACTTTCTTGTGGCACTGCCATTTAGGTCATATTGGTGTAAAACGCATGAAGAAGCTCCATGCTGATGGACTTTTGGAGTCACTTGATTTTGAATCACTTGACACATGTGAACCATGCCTCATGGGCAAGATGACTAAAACGCCGTTCTCTGGAACAATGGAACGGGCAAGTGACTTGTTGGAAATCATACATACTAATGTGTGCGGTCCGATGAGCATTGAGGCGCGCGGTGGATATCGTTATTTTCTCACCTTCACTGATGACTTAAGTAGATATGGGTATATTTACTTAATGAAACACAAGTCTGAAACGTTTGAAAAGTTCAAGCAATTTCAGAGTGAAGTTGAGAATCATCGTAACAAGAAGATTAAATTCCTACGATCTGATCGAGGAGGAGAATATATGAGTTATGAGTTTGGCAGTCACTTAAGATAGTGTGGAATTGTTTCACAATTGACACCGCCTGGAACACCACAGCGTAATGGTGTGTCCGAACGTCGTAATCGAACCTTATTGGATATGGTGCGATCTATGATGTCTCTTGCCAATTTGCCACTATTGTTTTGGGGTTATGCATTAGAGACGACGCCATATGAACTGTGGTTGGCAAGAAGCCAAAGTTGTCGTTTCTTAAAGTTTGGGGATGTGATGCTTATGTCAAAAAGCTTCAGCCTGAAAAGCTGGAACCCAAAGCGGAGAAATGCGTCTTCATAGGATACCCAAAAGAGACAGTTGGGTATACCTTCTATCTCAGATCCGAAGGCAAAGTGTTTGTCGCTAAAAACGGAACATTTCTTGAGAAAGAGTTTCTCTCGAAAGAACTGAGTGGGAGGAAGATAGAACTTGATGAGGTTGTTGAACCTTTACTTCAACCAGAGAGTAGCGCAGCACAGAAATATGTTTCTGTAGAGCCTACATCAGTTGAAGAGGAAGTTAATGATGATGATCATGAAGCTTCGGATCAAGTTACTATCGAACCTCGTAGGTCGACAAGGACGCGTACTGCTCCTGAGTGGTACGGCAACCCTGTCTTAGGGGTCATGTTGTTGGACAACGATGAACCTACGAGCTATGGAGAAGCGATGATGGGCCCGGATTCCGAGAAATGGTTAGAGGCCATGAAATCCGAGATGGGATCCATGTATGAAAACAAAGTATGGGCTTTGGAAGTATTACCTGAAGGGCGTAAGGCCATTCAGAACAAATGGATCTTTAAGAGGAAGACGGACGCGGACGGTAATGTCACCGTATATAAAGCTCGACTTGTGGCAAAGGGTTTTTCACAAGTTCAAGGAGTTGACTACGATGAGACCTTCTCAGCCGTAGCAATGCTTAAGTCCGTCAGAATCATGTTAGCAATAGCTGCCTTTTTCGATTATGAAATTTGGCAGATGGATGTCAAAACAGCGTTCCTTAACAGTTTCCTTAAGGAAGAGTTGTATATGATGCAACCAGAAGGTTTTTTCGATCCAGAGAATGCTGACAAAGTTTGCAAACTCCAGCGATCCATTTATGGACTGGTGCAAGCATCTCGGAGTTGGAATCTTTGCTTTGATGAGGTGATCAAAGCGTTCGGGTTTATACAAGTTTACGGAGAAGCTTGTATTTACAAGAAAGTGAGTGGGAGCTCTATAGCGTTTCTAATATTATATGTGGATGACATATTGCTGATTGGAAACAATATAGAAATGTTGGAAAGTGTGAAGGAATATTTGAACAAAACTTTTTCAATGAAGGACCTAGGAGAAGCTGCTTTCATATTAGGCATCAAGATCAATAGAGATAGATCGAGACGCTTAATAGGACTTTCACAGAGCACATACCTTGACAAAGTTTTGAAGAAGTTCAAAATGGATCAGTCCAAGAAGGGGTTCTTGCCTGTGCTGCAAGGTGTGAAGTTGAGTAAGACTCAATGCCCAGTGACTGCTGAAGATAGAGAAAATATGAGTGTCGTCCCCTATGCTTCAGCCATAGGCTCTATCATGTATGCAATGCTGTGCACTAGACCCGATGTCAGCCTTGCCATAAGTATGGCCGGAAGGTTTCAAAGTGATCCAGGAATGGAACACTGGACGGCGGTCAAGAATATCCTGAAGTACCTGAAAAGGACTAAGGACATGTTTCTCGTTTATGGAGGTGATCAAGAGCTCGTCGTAAAGGGTTACGTCGATGCAAGCTTTGACACTGATCCGGATGACTCCAAGTCTCAAACCGGATACGTATTTATTCTTAATAGGGTGCGGTAAGCTGGTGCAGTTCCAAGCAAAGCGTGGTAGCTGATTCTACATGCGAAGCGGAGTACATCGCTGCCTCGGAGGCGGCGAAGGAAGGTGTCTGGATGAAGTAGTTCATGACAGATCTTGGAGTAGTGCCTAGTGCACTAAATCCAATGACTCTGTTCTGTGACAACACGGGTGCCATTGCTCTAGCCAAGGAACCAAGGTTTCACAAGAGGACCAGACACATAAAGCGACGTTTCAATTCCATCCGCGATTACATCAAGGAGGACGACATAAATATTTGCAAAGTACACACGGATCTGAATGTTGCAGATCCGATGACTAAACCTCTTCCAAGGGCTAAACACGATCAACACCAGAACTGCATGGGTGTTAGATTCATTACAATGTAAATCACATAGTGATGTGAGCTAGATTATTGACTCTAGTGCAAGTGGGAGACTGTTGGAAATATGCCCTAGAGGCAATAATAAAAGTAGTTATTATTATATTTCCTTGTTCATGATAATCGTTTATTATCCATGCTATAATTGTATTGATTGGAAACACCAATACATGTGTGGATACATAGACAACACTGTGTCCCTAGTATGCCTCTAGTAGACTGGCTTGTTGATCAAAGATGGTCAAGGTTTCCTAGCCATAGACATGAGATGTCATTTGATAACAGGATCACAACATTGGGAGAATGATGTGATGGACAAGACCCAAACTATGAACGTAGCATATGATCGTGTCAGTTTATTGCTATTGTTTTCTGCATGTCAAGTATCTGTTCCTATGACCATGAGATCATGCAACTCACTGACACCGGAGGAATACCTTGTGTGTATCAAACGTCACAACGTAACTGGGTGACTATAAAGATGCTCTACAGGTTTCTCCGAAGGTGTCTGTTGAGTTGGCATGGATCGAGACTGGGATTTGTTACTCCGTGTGACGGAGAGATATCTCAGGGCCCACTCGGCAATACAACATCACAACAAGCCTTGCAAGCAATGTGACTAAAGTGTTAGCCATGGGATTTTGTATTACGGAACGAGTAAAGAGACTTGCCGGTAACGAGATTGAACTAGGTATGGAGATACCGACGATCGAATCTCGGGCAAGTAACATACCGAAGAACAAAGGGAACATCATACGGGATTAACTGAATCCTTGACATAGAGGTTCAACCGATAAAGATCTTCGTAGAATATGTAGGAACCAATATGGGCATCCAGGTCCCGCTATTGGTTATTGACCGTAGAGGTGTCTCGGTCATGTCTACATAGTTCTCGAACTCGCAGGGTCTGCACACTTAAGGTTCGGTGACGTTTCGGTATAGTTGAGTTATGTTTGTTGGTGACCGAAGGTTGTTCGGAGTCCCGGATGAGATCCCGGACGTCACGAGGAGCTCCGGAATGGTCCGGAGGTAAAGATTGATATATAGGAAGGTGGTGTTTGAACTCCGGAAAAGTTTTGGGCATTTCCGGCAGTGTACCGGGAGTGACGAATGGGTTCCGGGGCTCCACCAAGTGGGCCCACCACACCCCAAGTGGGTCGCATGGACCTGAGGGTGGCGCACCAGTCCCTGGTGGGCTGGGCGGCCGGACCAAGAAGGCCTATGCGGCTGGGCTTGAGGGAAAGGAAAGTCCAAGTGGGGGAAGGGAAGGAATCCTACTAGGAGTAGGATTGGAGGTGGACTCCTCCACCTCCTCCTCCTTGCGGCCGGCTCCTAGGAGGAGCCCGCGGTCGGCCAGCCCCTTCCCTCCCTCCTTTATATACTAGAGGGGAGAGAGGACAGCAGCACAAGAAACTTTAGCCACGGTGTAGCCCTCTCTCCCCGATAGATCAAATCCTCTAGTTTTCAGCAGCGCTTAGGCGAAGCCCTGCTGGAATAGTTCCACCACCACCGCCGCCGCGCCGTCGCGCTGCCGGAGAACTCGTCTACCTCTCCGCTCCCTCTTGCTGGATCAAGAAGACGGAGATCGTCATCGAGCTGTACGTGTGCTGAACGCGGAGGTGCCGTCCGTTCGGTACTAGATCGTGATTGGATCGCGGGACACTCGGCGATTTGGATCGCGAAGACGTTCGACTACATCAACCGCGTTTCTTAACGCTTCCCGCTTAGCGATCTATAAGGGTATGTAGATCTACTCTCCCTCTCGTAGATGCTCATCACCATGGATAGATCTTGCGTGCGCGTAGGAAATTTTTTGTTTCCCATGCAACGTTCCCCATCACAAACAAGGTTGGGGACCTCTCCACAACTTAATTGGAGGCTCCCAACGAAACCACGAAGCTTCACCACAATGGAATATGGCTTCGGGGTGACCTCTTCCGTCTAGGGTGCTCAAACACCCAAGAGTAACAAAATCCACACAAGAAAGTATGAGGGAATCAATTTTCCTTTGGTGGAAGTGTAGATCTAGATATCCTCCTTCAATCCCTAGCAAGACAACAAGTTTGGGTGGCTAGAGAGAGAGATCGGGCAAGAAAGCTCAAGGGGCATCAATGGTGGAGAGAGAGAGGTAAGAGATAAGAGAGAGGTGGAAGAACCACCCCTTTATATAGGTCCCCCACTTTCCAACCGTTACAGCCGTTTTTACACGACAGCGGTTCAACCGGTACTGAGGGCGGTACAACCGGTATAACCGGTACAACCGCCCTACCACCGCCCAACCACCGGACCACAATAGAAACTTGGCCGGTGGTTCATCCCCGATGCACCAGCGCTGGACCAGGCAAAGTCCATAGCGGTACAACCGCTTGGGACACCGGTTGTACCGGCTATAATAATATAGTGGTACAACCGGGCCAGGTCCGCCCAACAACCGGTCCCCAACAGAACCGTGTCCGGTTGGAGTCCGGTGCTGGGCCGGTTCAACCGCCCAGGGCTGCCACCCTGGGTCACCCAGTTGTGGGCGGTACAATCGCTGGGGACCTCTCAGTGGCAGCACCCCCAGGGTATCACCCCTGGATTGGTGGTCAAGCCGGATGTCTAGAGCACTCGATGCAATCGGTCGGGACAGCGATGCGACCGGTAAGCCAGGAGGGAAAGAGGGGCCTCTCTCTATGATGCGAAGGAATGAGTTGGGTGCATAAGGATGTGCGAGAGAACTGATTCACCCAAGACCTTCCAATGTGGATTCCCTCTTAATAGTACGGGATCCCTACGACCAAAGAGAATAAACACGTAGAGAACACCGTCATCGATCTTTTCCGTTTGGAGGGACTACCTGACCGTCTTGTGTCCCACACACAATACCTGTATAACTTGACACACGGTTAGATCATAGTGAGTTGTCATCATCGCCAAAACACTAGGGTAAGAGAATGCCCTTACAACTGCAACATCAACATTTATCAACATATATGATCCGCTGGAGGAAGGATCCACTGACTCATTCTAGGTATTGGGGCTAGTGGTCTAGACAACGTTTTCTTCTGCTAAATCTGTATACCCGACAGGAATGTAACACAAAAATATGGGTAGATAAAGGACTCTCGAATATGTCCTCGTGAATAGCTTTTCTTCGAGAGCTCCATATCATCCAAAGTGTTACAATCATCCTTGTAAATTCTTCTTATAATAGTGAATCATTCATGGCAAAAAGTCGATCCTTGGCATTGGGTTCAGTATTTAGACACATATGCTCTACCATTATCTCATCAAAGAGAGCCTAACGCTGCATGCCACCCTGCAATTCAGTAAGCTGTGCCTCCAATTGTCCGTTGTTCCACATAACGTACAGATGTGTGATGGTGCCATATTTCGATGGTGTAGCAGATCACCTGTCAATAGAGACCGTGGTGCCAACATCCATGTGAAAACTTTGAGTTTTGAAGGCATAACTTCCAAATGAGGAACAGTCGGCCGAGTCCAAATTGCCATTGGAGCTGCCTTGTCGTGCTTTCAACCAATTTTCTCTCTCAATCTTTCTTTTGATAATCAAGTTGCAGGCCGAACGTACGGTGAAATGACCTATACGATCTTCGCACCAGGCCCGAAAACCTATAGTATGCCTCATGCACACGGGTATTCTGAGAATAGATTATGCATCATTCATGCACTAGGTCCTCTTTCCAGGAAGCTGGCGATGCATCAATTAACTGAGCCACTAGCCGTGGCAGGTTTGCAATTCTGCGAGCAAGTGGCCGCATCAACCGATCCTTAGGGATCCAGTTATCAGTCCAAATGTTGCGTAATCGCACCATCTCCGATCCTCCTTATTTCCTTGATGTAACATATCTCTCCCATCTAAGGTTGCTCTCCAAATTTGTGATGGTTGTGAATCTAGCTCCACATCCAAAAAAGACGTGACTGGAAAGTTTTCGCCTTGAGAATTCTGGCACTAAGTGAAGACGATTCAGGCATGATACACCATGTCTAATGCGATAAAAGACCAAAGTTAAATACCTCAAGTTTCGCAAGCCTAAGCCCCCCAATTTTTTGGACGTGTCATATCATCCCAAGATACCCAGTTTGACTTTGCCCCCCTTGTTTACTGCCCCACCAAAACCGACATATAACAAACATCACGCTTTCACAAAAACCGTGTGGTAATCTGAAACATTCCATCGAATACACCGGGATTGCTTGAGCCATCGATTTAATTAACACCTCCTTTCCAACATCGAACATGAGCTTCTCCATCCAACCTCTTATTTTCTCTCATACTCTGTCCCTGAGATATCTGAAAAATTTCATTCTTTGAGTGTCCTACATCCGTGGGCATCCCAAGGTACCTTTCAATTAGATTCATTTTGCACATCCTCAAGGTTTTAGGGCACCCTATTTGCTGAAGAAAATAGTTTTTTTTTGTCAACCGAAGAAAATATTACCTCCGTTCAAAATTAGTTGTCTTAAATTTGTATAGATACAGATGTAATTTTTTTTGAGACACTATATCTAACACTACAACATTTTTTTTGAGGATTAACACTACAGCAGTTTTTTTGTTTTTGTTTTTTTGAGAAACAACACCACAGCAGCTGTTCGGTGCAGCCGATTATGACTTGGCCGGCCCAAATGTGCGATACAGGCTAAGGAGCTCCCGTAGTAGGCCTGCAAGATGCACAAAATGGTAAGTAAGGCCCGCTACGCTCCCAATACGACGACTGGCCCATCCACGAACGGCGAGGCATCCCCAGTCCTGCAAAGACTCCGGCCGAGGGAGCAAGGGGCAGAGGCAGTTCGCTGCTCCACAGTCCCAGACCAGATCCGACGCCGCGGCCATGGATCCCCCGCCGCTGCCGCTGCCGCGCGTCCTCCTCCTTGCCCTCCTCCTCCTCCTGCTCGCCTCCCCCGCCGCGCTCGCCTGGAAGAAGGATGAGTTCCGCAACTGCAACCAGACCCCCTTCTGCAAGCGCGCCCGCACCCGCGCCCCGCACTCCCTCGACGCGCCGCTCTCCCTCGTCGCCGGCTCCCTCGCCGTCTCCCCCGAGGGCTCCCTCACCGCCGAGCTCTCCCACTCCTCCCGCCCCCGCCCGCTCCTCCTCCGCCTCTCCGCGCTGCCCCCGCACGCCCTCCGCCTCCAGATCGACGAGGACTACTCAGCCAACACCCCGCCCAGCCGCCGCTTCCACGTCCCCGACGTCCTCCTCCCCGATGTGGACTCCCGCGCGCTCCACCTCTCCAAGCCCAAGACCGTCGGCGGTGTCTCCACCGTCGCGCTCTCCTCCGACCTCGACGTCGTCGTCAAGCACGATCCCTTCGAGCTGACCGTCCGCCGAGCTGGCTCGGGCGACCCCGTGCTCTCCTTCAACTCCCATGGCCTCTTCGACTTCGAGCCGCTGCAGGAGTCAAAGCCCGAGGGCGAGACCTGGGAGGAGCAGTTCCGGAGCCACACCGACACGCGCCCCCGCGGCCCGCAGTCCATCAGCTTTGACGTCTCCTTCCATGGTGCCGACTTCGTGTATGGCATCCCCGAGCACGGCTCCACAGAGCTCGCCCTCCGTCCCACCCGCGGCCCGGGGGTTGAGGAGTCCGAACCTTACCGCCTCTTCAACCTCGATGTGTTCGAGTACCTCCACGACTCGCCCTTTGGGCTGTATGGTTCGATCCCCTTCATGATTGCACATGGTGCAAGTGCATCTTCAGGATTCTTCTGGCTTAATGCCGCGGAGATGCAGATTGATGTGCTTGCACCAGGGTGGGATGGTGCTGCATCGACGGAGAACGGGAGAATTGACACGCTGTGGATGGCTGAGGCTGGTGTCGTTGATGCGTTCTTCTTTGTTGGTTCCGAGCCGAAGGATGTGATCAAGCAGTACATTAGTGTTACAGGTACGCCCTCCATGCCGCAGCAGTTTGCAGTGGCATATCACCAGTGCCGGTGGAACTACCGGGACGAGGAGGATGTTGCTGGAGTGGATGCTGGGTTTGATGAGCATGATATTCCATATGACGTGCTCTGGCTCGACATTGAACACACTGATGGCAAGCGATATTTCACATGGGACCGTTCCACATTCCCCAACCCAGAGGAGATGCAGCGGAAGATAGCAGATAAGGGGAGGAAGATGGTAACGATTGTAGACCCACATATGAAGAGGGACAGTGGGTACTACCTCCACGAGGAAGCTACCGCCAAAGGTTACTATGTGAAAGATGCAAGCAGGCAGGACTACGATGGATGGTGCTGGCCTGGGGCATCATCATATCCCGACATGTTGAACCCTGAAATACGCGAGTGGTGGGCTGACAAGTTCTCCTATCAAAACTACAAGGGATCAACTCCAACACTGTACATTTGGAACGACATGAATGAGCCATCAGTCTTCAATGGCCCTGAGGTATGTGTCGCTGAATTGCAATATGTCTATGCATTATCTTGTGAAGACGAGTTTTACAGCAAAACTGAAACATTTTATGCACGAATCAATCTTGTTGAATAGGTCACCATGCCTAGGGATGCTATACACAACGGTGATGTTGAACACCGAGAACTGCACAATGCATATGGGTACTACTTCCATATGGCTACATCAGATGGGCTTCTCAAGCGAGGTGAGGGTAAAGACAGGCCCTTTGTTTTGTCAAGGGCCTTTTTTGCTGGAAGTCAACGGTATGGGGCAGTTTGGACCGGTGACAACAGTGCAGATTGGGATCACCTTAAATCTTCTATTCCGATGGTTTTAACTCTTGGTCTTACTGGCATGACCTTCTCTGGTAGGTGAACCTACATTACAACTTCACCTTATAATCCTGATGTTAGAAGCCTTACTAACATGTGAAGCTTTGACAGGTGCGGATATTGGTGGATTCTTTGGTAATCCTGAACCTGACCTATTGGTGCGTTGGTACCAAGTAGGAGCTTTTTATCCTTTCTTTAGAGGTCATGCTCACCATGACACCAAGAGGCGGGAGCCATGGTTATTTGGGTAATGCCACAAATAATTAACTTCATAGAATTTTGCTTATCTTGGAAATTTCTCAACATGGCTGGTAATCTCCTCTGAAAAAAAAAGAATTAAAGAACTGGCTGATAATTGAGGAATATCTATCACCATGACGTGACTTCACACTGTCATCTACTCCCTCTGTAAAGAAATATAAGAGCGTTTAGATCGCTACTCCCTCTGTAAAGAAATATAAGAGCGTTTAAATCACTACTTTAGTGATCTAAATGCTCTTATATTTCTGTACGGAGGGAGTACTTTAGTAATCTAAACGCTCTTATATTACTTTATGGAGGGAGTAGAAATTTAAGTTGATAACTTAGTTTGGGAAACGTAGATTATAAATGATATTCGTTTCAAGGCTAACATACTCGTTGTACTTACTACAGAGAGCGAAGAACTGCCCTCATGAGGGAGGCAATACATTTGCGGTATTCATTGTTGCCCTACTATTACACTCTGTTCCAAGAGGCTAGTGTAACTGGTGTTCCTGTTATGCGTCCTTTGTGGCTGGAATTTCCTGACGACAAGGAAACATACAATAATGGTGAGGCTTTTATGGTTGGGCCAAGCATTTTGGCCCAAGGAATTTACGAAGAGGTAAGTAGTGATACTGCTTACTGCATACATATTTTTTTTATAATTACTCATGTGTTGCTGGAAAATGCAACATACATGTTTAATATTATAACTTCATGCAGGGCCAGAAATCAGTGTCCGTTTACCTTCCTGGAACAGAGTTATGGTATGACTTGAGAAATGGATCTCCGTATAAGGGAAGTGTGTCACACAAGCTGCAAGTTTCAGAAGATAGCATACCAAGCTTCCAAAAGTCAGGTACAATTGTGCCAAGAAAGGATAGATTCAGGCGCAGTTCTACTCAGATGGTGAACGATCCATACACCCTGGTATGTCAAACATGTTTGCCTTCGTAAACATCTTGCTCTTTGGTAATTCATAATCCCATTTACTAATTATCTCCTTGATGTGCAAATAGTCATTAATAGTGTTAACATCTACCATAATTTTTTTCTCCGGTGAAAAGTTGCATGTGAACCTTTCTCTGTACTGAAGACATGTTGCATGTGAACCTTACTTAGCGAGCACCTTCCAGATTAGTCGATGTAGTTCTGATGATCAACTATACATCATATTGCAATGCTTGTTAAATTATTAGGCTCATTGGTCTGTTGGATTGGGGTTGCTGTGATTTCATTGCTTTAATTGGACAGTGGGCACATGCATTACTTCTGCAAATGCAAAACTAGCTAAATACTCTATGCAGATCTATTTGGTTGATGTAGCTGCTAGTGCTAGCTACATACTAGTGCGGTTTATTTTCCGAAGTAGACTGTTTTAACTCTCTAATTTTGCAATGATCAGGTGATAGCCCTCAATAGCTCGGGTTCTGCAGAAGGTGAACTTTATGTGGATGATGGGAAAAGCTATGATTATCAGCAGGGGGCATTCATCCATCGGCGATTTGTATTTGCAGACAATAAGCTAACTTCGATCAATATTGCACCTGATAGTCTGGGCAAGAAGGTTTATTCAACTGAGTGTGTGATTGAAAGAATTATAGTGCTTGGGTTATCATCAGGAGCAAAGAAGGCTATCATTGAACCTGGGAACCAAGAAGTGGAAATTGATCTGGGACCGATTAGTTTAAGGAGTGGTTCAAAGTCTGTTGCACCAACAGTCAGGAGGCCCAATGTCCGTGTTGTAGATGATTGGACAATAAGGATCGCATGATATGCAGCCCATTCACATCTGGAGCCTGATGTCTCTATTGTTCGCTGTCAGGCCATAAAACTTGGGTAATGCTAGAAGCGTAGTTTCAGTCTCGTAAATGTTCTCTGTGGGCACACAAATTTCATTGTTTCGGTGGCCTCAAAATTTCTGCATGTACCTGGTATGCATGCTGTTTGTACTCCCAATTTTGACATAAGTCGAGACATAAATTCCTGATGTATACCTGTAGCATTTATACTGAAATTTGGGTGTCACGTATGATGTACTATGTGATATGAAGTTCTTGCAACATTGCAATTTAGTAGTTTTTTTTTTTTTTTTGTAATCCTGGATAGTTCTTTGCCTAAGATTGTAATCCCCATCAGCTTCTCTGTCCATGAAAAATCCTTTGTAGGCAACATAGCCCATACACTATCTTCTAAACATAAGGTTAAAAAATAATGCCTTCTCAAACAGAATGCACAAACTTGAAGAGCTTGAGTTGTGAGTTGTGGCAGGCAGACCAAAGTTGTAACTGCTGCCAGTCCCGCGGCTAGTTATTAGAACGTTTACCTTCACTGGCTTAAGTAGGAAATGGTGGTAAGCAATGCATTCAGCTCCCAGCCTCTGTGCTGACCTAAAAGTGTTGAATGCCTTGAAAGTAGTGCAGAACAACACAAGTATTAGCACTCATTTTCAGCTTGGAGGTTTGGTTGACAATCTTTTTTTCCGGTGAGACGATTTTATTTCTCAGCTCTAAACCGAAACCTCGTCTTCGGCAAGGAGAATGGCCTCAGGGTACATTCGATAAAAGGATTAATAAGATAGAAAAAATGACATAACTAGGGATAGACCAATGTATCAATGTAGTATGATTTTTACAGAGCACTGGTCCAATGAAATCGCCATCACCCGCACAGAACAACGACATGAATCACAAGACCAGAGTAGCCTCTCTCTCTCTCTCTCTCTCTCGCACAAAAGGCAGACGGCCGTGAAGCAATAGGCCCCTTCTTCTAACTCCAGTACCCGAAGCTTAAAAACAGCAACAAAATAATACTCCACTATTCTTATTGTAATTACATGGAACGAGCATATGCATATGGCTATCTACCAGCTATGCACTGTAGACAAATCACCATCAGTCTCGCGAGCCGATCCATCACTTCCGGAGGAAAACCCATGGCCCTCTCGCTGCCCCCATCCTGCACACACCAGTCACAAAACCTTGATCAGCCCCAATTGAAGATTATAGAACACAGATTTTGCAAGGATTTCACATAGAACAGTTGAATTTCAGCAGGATTTGAAAACATTCCTCCTGTCAGTGGCACTAGAAAAGGGTCGGGGCTACCGAAGAAATGGAGGTACTGATGAAGTGATGAGGGGGGGGGGGGGGGGGGGGGGGGGGGGGTAGGGTGGAGGAGCATAGTATCATTCATACCTCCAGGTGCTAGCTACGGTCCTGAGGCTCATGTAGATGGTCAATGCGACCCATATGCCGATGAATCCCTTGTGCGCAGAGAGGTACACCAGGCAAGGTATGGATATAGACGCCACCCCAACCTGAAGGTTCCCATTTTCAGTCTCGATCAGGACAAGTTTCAGAGCTAAAATTTGTGATGCTGTGGAAGGATCTACGGTACCATGGAGTATGCAGAGTAGGTGTAGTCTTGTGCTCCAAAGTTGATGCCGTCGAACACGAACGCCAGGGCGTTTATCGTCTGCGTCCCGGCGACAAACTGAACGACCCCCAAACAGAGCTATTTTCAGTGTCTGAATCTCGTATGGAATTCCCATGTTTTGTACAGCCAAGGTTTCTTACCGGGATGCCTTTGTGGATGACGTTGATCACGTCAGCGTCCCTCGTGAAAACGCCGGCGCCGAACTTCATGAAGAGACCAAGCACCACCGTGAGGCCCATCCCCAGAACAATGCTCAGCTGCAAGGTGAAAGACATCGCCATTAGCCTCTTCTCAATGAACCGAAACACGAACCTTCTGCGTGTTTTCCAAAATACAGAGGAAGAATTGGCAAGAATCAACTGTGACAAACCTGCAGAACACGAGAGGTCGCGGCAATCACCTTCTTGTGATCGTTCTTGGCGAACGCGCTTGCGAGCACTGCCTGCAAGAACTCATCCACAACACGCCCCAGTTCAGTACGTACACTCTCTAGTCTCCACTGAAGCTGCTTCTCATGGACTAATAATTAATCTATGGGAATATGACATGGCAATCTGACCTGTCCAGCAACGGCCAATCCATCGGCGAGAAGCGACGTCGCGAGCCAGAGCTGGCAGCAGATCTGGAAGGCCGCCATGATGGTTGGTCCGTCGCGGGCAGCCAGCGACGACGCCAGAGTGACGCAGAACGTCACCGCTACCACCCTCGCGAGCAGCAGGAATCCTGAAGAAAACAGAGCACTTTCAGAGCCATTTCCAGGGGACCAGTGAGGAGATGTTATCCAGTTTCAGGATTCCAACAGTATCTCACCACACCCAAGAAACCGCCCAAATTTCAGGGATTTAAGGCTGGGTGGGATAACATCCACTTGCTGGACGAGCCGACATATCAATATCATAGTTATCAGGTACCTGAAGAAAAAAAATGGAATGGAGAGTTGTTAGGACAGACTGAAACACATAGGCTCTAGAGATGCTACTGGTAGTGGTGAAACCTACTGGGAAATGACATGAGCAACCGCGGCACCAGTGACACCCATGTGGCAAACAAACATCAAAATTGGGTCTAGGATGATATTTGTTGCATCCCCAACCACTGCAAAAGAAATTGTAAGGAAATGTTAGTGACCCCAGGGATGCTTCTCTTCATTTTTCTTCTTCTTAAAGACAGAAATCTATATGCATCACCAGATAATCTTACCGGTAGCATACAACGGCGTCTTTGTATCTTTGAAGCCCCGGAAAACGCCCTGCATTGCCAAAGACAGGAGAACAGCAGGAGCGCCCAGTGATCTGATCGTTAGGTATCGAACCGCGGGTTCTAGCATCGGTGAGTCCTGGAATAGTGTGATGTAGATGAAAAATATGAATTAGCATCATGGATACCAAGAAACTACAGAAGTAAAATAAACTTGGACATGTACAGAAGGTAGTAACACCTACATGTTTCACACCCATGATGCCCAGTACAAATTTCGCCGAAAAGATGAGGAACACGGCCTGAACTAGCCCGAGAAATGAGCCAACGATTAGAGCCGATGTCACAGAAGGTATGTACCTTTTCTTGCACCCTTGATTGGAGAGATCAGTACACTCTGTGGGTATGCAAGCACACACTGGCGTATCAGGACCTGTAAAACAGAGTTCCACATAGAGATTCATGCAGAATGCTTCAGTCGAGGTCGAATCAAATTACTATTAGGAAATATGAAACCAGGTATATTGCAAGAACTCGGTACCAGATGTGGGCACATTGCAGGCATCTGAATGCACATGAGAGGCTTTCTCAAGGTCTTGGCTGCTGTTTTCTTCTAGGTATTTGCTAATGATGGCATCTTCTTCAGCGACGAATGATGTTGTTACGCTAACAAGCGGGTAGATGCAGACTTTCGAGACTTGGTTAAATATGGCAATAGAAACACCAACAGCTGCTATCTCCACCGAACCTGATCATGGACCAATTGTGCAAAGATTTCATTGCATTAATTCTCATAGCAGCAGCAGCTTATCTCTTACTACAATGCGCAAAACAACGTGAGACAACTCTGAGAACTGATGTCTGAAAGACTAGGTTGGTCCTTGCAAATTAAAATTATGTTTTGCAACTTGCTTAAAAGGCAAAGGAAAACTAAAGACGAGAACCGGGCATACTAAAAGTACAGAGAAAATGAGAATCTTTGAAAAGAATCATACTTTTTTGTGTGTAAATGGGGAACATACTCAAAAGGAAATATAAATCAAAATGGGGCTGCGGTGACGCCTTTCGACCAGGAAAGATACGTACGAATGGTTATTTCTAGTTAACAAAATGAAGAGAATGAGCTCAGCATGTGCTGGCTAACCAATTGTGTAACGAGAAATTGCCAATGGCACGCAAAGGAATATTCAGAACAAAGCCTTCGTGACGCGCAAAACAACAATAAAAACCAGACAGAGGACAAGATGGTATCCACAACAGAAAAATATATTGTTACTTTAGATCTTTTATATAAGTATATAAAAAACACCAATGTAACCGAATCAAAGGAAATAAATGGAAGATATTGTATCAACAACATGTGCTAGAGAAATGCCCGTTTCATCAGGAGAAAAATGTCCGGGGACACGTGAGGCGAGCCATTCACCAACCATCTTCATTAGCAAATACAGAAAAAGGAAGGTGGGCGCTATCGTCAGCAAAGGTGAAAAAACTCCGGCGCGCATTTCGTGGAAGGTTTTTTGGCGCCAAACGAGCCGGTTACATGTCCAAATCAAGCGATCGATACTGTAGAGCGAAGTCGGTTACTTTGCCAAACTGACAAACCGGAAACTGAAGTAGGGACTATCCACTGACAGAAACAGCAAAGGTGGTACATATCTGGAAATCCCCTCGTACGACTGCCTAAAATTAGGACCGCCGGTGAAAATTAATTGAGAAGCTCCATCTCTGGTGAAAATTAATTGAGAAGCTCTATCCGCGACGGAGGTGCAGGTGAGTATGGTGCAGCAACAGCGACGCATAGATATGTTTCGTCTCCATTTCATAAGCATAGAGATATAGATAGGTTGATCCGATGGTGATGAGATTACCTAGACGGCCGATGAATGCTGTGTCCACCAAGGAAGCGAGGGGATCTGCGGCCAGAGCAAGCGACGCCGGCACCGCAATGCGCAGCACCTCCGACCCGAGCTCGTCGAGCTTGAAGACACTCCTGCGACAAGTTACAGTCAACCACATCAGACGTCAGGAACAAGAGCACTCCCTCCCAAGACAGACGTATTTGGGCAGAAGGTGAAAGGAAATCGACGAGATGCATGCATGGGACGACGAACCTGATGTTCATGACGAAGAGGTAGAGCCCCGTCGTCCTGGGCCAGCCGGGCAATGCAGGCGGCGCCGGCAGATCCTCTGCCGCTTTCCCCTCGTTCGCCGTGGCAGCGTCTGCGGGGACGACGGCCACCCGATTCTCCCCCACGGTCATGCTCGCGGCCGCGCCCTCCTCCATACACAGAGGATGCTTGCCTGAGAGAGAGGTCGATCGACCGATCGTTCTCGCTCGGACAGAGGACTGTGCGTGAGAGGAGGGATGAGAGCACCAGGAGACGCGGCAGCCCACCCCTACTTATACGGAAACCGATCAGCAGCTGTCACATGGAAAGGCGAGTGGGGGCAGGGCGTGTCAGTCAGTCAGTCAGTCAGTCAGATGTGGCGATGTACACCACAACGGTGAAATGTCTCTCTCATCTCAAGAAATAAATCAGCTTTTCTCTCTCGAAAACAAAAGAGATAAAATCAGCTGACATGGAAAAAGAACCGGCTCGTGCCGTGCAAGCAGTTATGTGTGCGTGTGTGCGCGCATGCAGCGGAAGCAAAGGCAAAACAGAAAGGAATCGACGTTTTTTTTTTTTGGTTAAGAGCGGGAAAGCGACCAGCCTCTGTGACGACCGGGGCGCAACGCGACATGGCCGGGCGTTACGGCCGGCTGGCGGGGCGTGCGGCCGGAGCGTGAACGGCAAGTTGCACGAGGTGCATGCTCTGAGGCCGCCTCGTGCCACGGGCCGACGAGCATGGGGCGGAAGGCCGCCCGTGGTCCATGGCCGGCCGCCGGGAACGCTCCGATCGTCGACGTCGAGCACCCAGCGAGCCGAGGGATCGACGCAGCCGGAACGCGTGACGGGATGCGTGTGCGGGACGCCGCGCCGGGGTTCCGGGCGGGGTATTGGTTGGTGCCGTTACGTTGCGTGATCGAACGCACAAGCTAGTGACATGGCGATCCAGCAGCGGTGGCGTCGGCGGTCCGTCAGTGCCGTCCCGGCAACTACCATGCGTACCACCGTTGGGATGGCCTCGGCGATACGTACGGTACGGCCTCGCCGGCCGGCGTAGGCGGCATGGGCGATCGATCATCGTCTCGACCAGCTTTTCTGACCCGGCCGGAAAGAGTGAGGAGGTCGGGCCATTTTCTGTTATCGTCCCCCCACCACCCCATATCATCTCTCGTACGGCAAAGGCGTGCTTTGCTGGGAAGCAAGGTGCAATTTGTGAGAATACTTACATCATTTGAAAGTGAAACGCAAGAATATTTTTGTCGCGAGAGTAGTCATGCAAATTACATTCATGATTTTCCTTGGCCCATCGAACCACAATTGTTGCATGCAATGAGACACATAGTTTTTTTTCTTTGAGTGAAATGGGGACAAATAGTTGCATGTCAATGGTTAATTTTCCACGTGCCGCATCATCCGGTGAGATACAAGTAACAGGATAGAGATTCGGATCAACAACAGGCCGCGGCAAGGCAGCATGGCAAAAAGGTGAGGAGTTTTGGGGTCTCGCTCAACGCCCTGACCATTTGTAGGACGCCTAAAGATCAGGATGAAACTTCAGCGCAACGATTCTCGTAGAGGGGCCTCAGATGTTGGGATAGGCACCGGCTTTGAGTATCGAAGGGAGCAACTAGCTCGAGACCTAGGCAACGATAGAACTACCGACTCTCTATTTTCACACTGGAAAGACTACCTTAAAGCATACAACGCAAATGATGTGATATTATTACTCTAGATATGCAACATAGTAATTTTCTACTGTCACAAATTAATTTCGTACATCCATTTTCATGTAACAAATTGTGTGCGTGCAATGAAAGGTCATCTTACTAAATCATAGTACTCAAACTACATATGTGTAGCATTTCTAATGTAGTTTGGGCCCTTCTAATATCAAGTTCGCTATAATTTTTGTTACAAGAGTAGTGCATGCTTATGGGTTACCCACTAGTCATTTAGAAGTAGCATTTTTTTGACATATAACATGTATGGTTGTTCTGCTCTGAAGAACTAGGGTAGTTGTTTTCCAATTGTGTTCCTTAGCCACCCCATCCTAGTCTCCTTTTGCCCTTTTTATACTAGAATCTTCCTGCCCTTCTAGGTGGGAAGATGCATGAAATGAGGCAGTCATCTTGGTTTCCCCACTATTCACGGCTATTTATCTCTTCACTCTTTCCAATGAGAAAGATGATAGGAGATTTTCTTTCCATCCCATCCGATTTGGATATATCGCTGAGACTACTTGTCATCATGTCTTCATAGGCAATTTCCCCCATATAGCATTGGGCAAAGGAGAGGTGAATATGCATTTAATGGAGTGAACTATACTCCATAGAATTTGTAGAACTGAAATGACATTTGATATACTGAAAGGGTATGCACGCTTTTGATTATTCCTCATCAAGGGTAAAGGAGTAAATATAATGCAGTGTCCCCTCAACTACAATATATGTTTTATGCAATCTAGTGAGACTTTTACTACGCCATAAGTCTACGCTCAAATTTTCAGAGTGGATTTTATGCATGTAGTTGCCGCTACTTTTAATTATTCAAAAATAACCCACTAAGTTTCCAAAAAGTTGTAAAATAATGTGTATGTAGTAAGTCATGCTATACCATGTGGACTGGCAGATATTAATCAAAAAGTTTGACTCACCTGACATGTACAAAAATGACAGTTTTTTGGTTAGATAACTCACCCACTATTCTTATTTCCCTTCCTTTTTGTGTTGAGCAGTTAGCTAACTCACATTTACGGGATTTTTTCCACAGTTTTTGGAAATTCGGGAAAACATTGAACAAAGAAAATATGTGTCGTGTAGTGGCAACTAAGTGCTAAATTTACTTTCCACATTTCTAGTCCATATTCATATTCGATATGTTGCAAGCATTTAATGTACCCGTGTCAACTAAGCCATAAAACATCAAACATAGCTCATCGCCAACTTCTATGAGAAGCAAACTGATCTTGAGCCACAAAAACATCAAACATAAATATGTATTGGGCACCACTATCTCTCCTAGTGATGTGATTATGTTGCTGATGTACCACTAGCAGTTTGGACTAGCCACTTACGTAAATAATTCCAATCATAGAGAAGTTGGTGGATTGCTCTTTCTACATGTGATCGGCTAGCAAGGTAACCTTGCTACTTTTGACCATATTTGTGTGTCGGAGTGGAGTCACTAATTCTATGTTGAAAAAAACTCAAAAGGCAAACGACTTAGTGGTAAAAAGCAAGTTTAGTGTACGGCATGTACGGTAGTATTGTGTTAGCATATCGTTTATCGTATCACGTTAGAAATTGGGTGTGTAAAAAGGTGTAAGTGTTAGATCAAAGGATGCAACAAAACAACCAGTTTAAATAGACAAAAGCAATATTTTGTACCACTTTTGTCATAAAAGAGTGACATGCTAGAATTATACGAGGCAAAACTTACCCCTACATAGTGCAATTCAGAAAGACTGTATCAAACCCAGGACCTCTTGGCACAAGTGGGGAGTACTTCACCACTGTGCCCAGGGTTGCCGTTCATCTAAGTGTCATAACTTCCACGATATAAGATCTATTCCGCATCCCCATTCCTATTCTTAGCACTCACCTTTTGCTTTGTACTACCACATATAAGCATAGAAATAAAGAACACGGTAGTGGAACTTTGTTTCATGGATAACAATGTCCTATCAAAGTTGTAGCGTTTCTATTCCGTATGCTCAGACACATCTGAGTTGCGATTGACGATTTAGACTCCAGAGTACCAATTTACCAAATTAAACTCAAATACTTGTCATCTCAGTCTCGCTATAAGTTTCCTCAAGAATATCTTGCCCAAGACAGTGCTGCAAGATAAAGCTATAGATATGCAGATGTGACCATTGATGTGAAGCTCCATGACAATTCTGGGAGAGAATGCGTATCATAGGATGTGATACTAATTCTCGACAAAACGTGTCACACCTGGCGATTCAAAATAAAGTCAGGGCTTACCATCCATATAGATCCCCCTCATGCTATGCTCTGCCTTGACTAAAATTGATGCCAAGTTCTTCTTATGCATTACTATTTTTTTATTATATTCATTCTTTAAAGCTTCTGGTCGAACAAAGTATCACCCCGGACTATCGTAGTTGATCGTAGTTGTATTGTGTACTTGTGTTGCATTCTGTATGTTTTTACTAAACCATGTCGTTTGCGACCGTAGAAAACCGCACAACTAAAAAGGTGCGAGTTGCCCCAGCTATTACAGATTCAGAGTGAACGAAACAATTTCCGCACAAACCAAGCAACTCAACGAAAACAACGGACAAAACTAACTGTGCTCTGTCTACCGCGCGCGTATTTGACCAGCTACATATAATCTGTTCTTATCATCTTCTGCATCCCTACATTTGAGTATTATCACTAGCGGACAAACAAACAAGCAATGCTTAATCAGATGGTTTTATCCCGAATGTTGGCCACTCTAAAAGCTAAAAACAACAAAAGGAGGTCACATTATATATATCCCAATCGAACTGTTTATAAATGTACCCAACAAAAGCAGGGTGGAATGCGAGCTGCGTCATCGGCAAGATAAGCAGCTTTAGGAGACTAATACCGTGCTGATAGGTCGTGCCTGCCAGCGGCTTTGGAGTGCTTGGTTGAAATGAAGGAACGAAAAGGCGTCTACCATATCTGAACCTACTGACGTGTGGTTACCCTGATCGCTCTTTCTTTCTTGTGTAACAGCAACCAGGCCAGCTTTGGACTGGTGCCGGCCAACTTTAGAAAACCACTACCCGACCCGTGAAAAAGAAGATTTAAAGGTGCACATAAACGCGCGAATAATATAGCTGTCGATCGATTAAGCTTCTCTGCCACAGCTAGCATCTATATTCCCGGAATGCAACTGTGCATGGATTTAAATTCTGCATATACTATATCAATACATGCATTGTTTGGTCAACTACGTACGTACGTAGCAGACTCATGCAGAGTGCGTACGTAGAAGGATACATCCAAGTACTACTACTCCTGCTTAGTAATTCACCGCATATCTTCGCAAAAAAAAAGGGTAAAGTGTTGGATTAATATCCTAGTTTCTTGTAGTGCAATGATCGATCACAATCCGCGCCTACAACCTAGACAGAGACACCACGACGGTGCCAGCTTGTGGTTAGGAAAACACTTGCACTTGCTCGGCTAGTTGGTTACGTTTAACGATCACCTACTCTAGTAAAAACGTCGGTACATTAAGAACTACGCATCACGGCCTGCCGTGCAGCACGTCACCGAGACCTCAGACCCGTCACCGTCGATCGCTATGCTCGGCTCAGCCATGCCTCCAAGACATTGGCTGTGTTCTTACGATGGATCGAGCTCCCGTCCGAAGAGCACTATATCGACATGCGATCGATGATCTAGCTACCTGTAAGAATGATCAAGCAGAAGTAGAGACAGAAGCCAAACACATGCGTAGCGTACCTCTGGCCTGAAGTGGCGAAGTGGCCGGCGACTGGGTGCAGAGCTGTGTGTCTTGGTTGCACTTGCACTTGTACTCTTGGGTGCTGAGTTCAGAGAGCTACTGGCTGCTGCTCCACACTGGCTCGTGGCCCCTATAAATAGGCGGCGTGCGAGGACGGCCGGCGGCACGAATCACGCGTGGCGCGGCTCGTGTACTTGCGGTCGCGCGACGGCTCGAGAGTCCGTTGGATTCCCGCTGCCTTTTTGGCTAGCTCTGGAGTCCAGGTCGGAGTCGCAATAGCCGGGAGAAAACCCTTGTTTAGTCGCGGGCCGCGTGGCCAGCACACTCCCGCGCGTGTCGCCGCCGTACGCCGGGCCGCGCACCGGCGCCCCGTCCGCCGTGTCAGTGCGCCATTGGCGGCTCGCCGGCCAGGAAAGGTCCGGTTGCAGCCGGAGCAGGGTGATGTGTGGCGCGGTGCGGTGTGCGTTCACCAGTATACAAGTCGAGGATATAGGTCACTCACTCACTTCTGAATATAAGAGGCCAGCAATGGAAAGCCTGGCCCACTTCTTTTTGGGCGGGTGGCCCACCTATTAGGCCCGCGGCCTGTGTCGCTATCGTATCACCCCCTAGTTTACGCATTCCATCGACCTCCTTCTTTTCCTAGGGGGAGAAGAAGACGTGTGTGTGGAAAGGAGCTGCACCGATCGAGGAAGAGGAAGGAGGGAAGAGGGACGATGGAACCCGTGGGAAAGTTAGGTTACGGGGGCCAGCGAGTGTGGCGCACGCGCCGCGGATTTGTTTTAGATATTTTATATGTTTCGACCGTGGACAAGCTAGGCCACCAAGGACGGGCTGAGCTAGAGCTAGAGCTATGGCGGGCGAATAATTTTCCTGCTGATAAGCTGATCTGGTGATTGCTTTTGGCCTGAATTCTTGTGCGTGCGCCCCAGTGGTCGCTTGCGTGTGAAAGGTCGTGCTCGCCGTCGGTGCTTGTTCGGTGGCGGCTCTCTCCGTCAACCGCGCTGCCAGCGTTTGGAGAAGAAGCTTGCGTCGCCTACGGTAAAATTACTGGCTGGTGTCATTATATTCCGCCCAAACCAGAAGCCTAGGTGTGTCTATATGAATGGAAAGTTCGACCTCTGCTGACGGGATAAAAGTTAAAGTTTGTTAGGGCACTTTCAAAGCGGACCCTCAAACCTTGGCAAAACTCCAGTATTTTAACCCTTTTCTCAAACTTGAGCAAGATATGACCTCGGTTTTAGAAAAAATCTGGATCAGATCATTTTCCTACCGTCGGGGTCAAGAACGGTAGGGTATAACTGGCTACCGTCGAGGCCCCTCGCGGTAGGGTCTAACGGCAGTCGCCGTCATCTGGTGAGTGGGGCTGACTTGGACTAACGTACTACCGCTAGAAACATGGGGCGGTAGGTAGGTAAACCATATCGCTCTAGTCGCTGGTGGCAGGATGGAAAGTCCCCCCCCCCCCCTCCAACCCCTGAAACCGGTACTGTATCTAGGGAGGGGGGAAATTGTGCGGTAGGCAGTGCAACCCTACCGCGAACCGTCATGGCGGTAGGCAGCGCAACCCTACCGCCAACTTGCCCGATAGTAGGTGGGTATAGGTACTGTGTCCGAAACTTTATAAATTTCTGCGGTAGGGTGCACAAACCTACAACCGTTGACTTCGGCGGCAGGGTCATGTCCCATTAAAAAGTTTATTTTCTTTGTGCAAAACTTGATCATTTCAATTCAAAAAATTCATCACACAGTAATATAGTTTGCAAATCAAAATATCAGGATCTCACACATCATAATATGCATCACACATCAATATAAAGGATAGCTCAACATAGCAAATAGTTTAACAAATCCATGATAGCAAATAGTTTAACAAATCCACGATAGCAAGTACTTCAACATAGCCAACAAGTTCTCGTTCAGCTCAACACAAAGCGAGTAGTTCAACATGACCATATCACTTGGTCTTCCTCCCTCTCTTGGCAGTACACTCCTCGTTTCTCTTTGAGCGGGTCTCTTGCTTTGTTGTTCGGCGACGAGGATGCTCTTTCTGGAACGGTGATGGGCTCAAAACATCCTTGTGTGGATGAGATACCCTCTTGTCATGTGTTGGCTGAGTGGGTGGAGGTCAGTCATCCTCATCGTACTCCTCCTCGCCACCCCTTCCTCTTCTCCCTCAGCTTGCTCCTCATCCTCTTCTTCCTCATCGTCCTCAACAATGCGAGACGACAAGGCGGCATGGCTAGAGGAACTTCCGCGGGCATGGCTCGATGAAGCGAGGGTACGTGTCGACGGTCCAGGAACATGCACATCAGCCGAGCTAGCACACCCAAGCATGCTCACTACTTTGCGAGAGCGGTTTATGAACTTCTGCAATAACAAATAAATAAAAACATGATATGGATCAAGTTTATGGTATGGATCCAGTAATGACAAACACTACTAGATTATGATTATGCCTAGTAGGCTCAAAGTAAGTGACAAAAACTTGGCATGGATCAATGTTGTGGTAACTCGAACATATGGCGAGGAGGCTCAAACTTACCTTCATCGCTTCCCCCAGCTTGCTTCCAGATTCTGCGGTCCCGAGGTCATAAACTAGCGCATTTGAGCAATCGAAAATGCTTCTGTTCAGCTCCGAAGCATGCAAATGTCAACACCAAACATTTGAACACAACTTACCACTCTATTCATTAGGGGTGCATACTCCCTAAATTCACCTTCAGTCTCTCTGATGTTGGCATTGTAGGCTTCATCCTCGGGGTCATCCGCCTATAGTGATGCGCAGTCTGTTGTCGTCCACTGTGGCCTCAGGCGCACACGGTACTTCACGCCATCATCATACCAACTCAGATGTTGATCGTACGCCTCCAAGTCAACCCTCGCCCTCTCCACATCTTTGCGATACCTCCTCTCGTCCCATGCTTTCACAGACTCCGCGTGCTCTTTTGCCCAGTCCGATATTGCCTGACTATGCTGCCTACTAAGCCTGCAAGGCATAAGAAACAATGAAACATAAAAATGATAAGAACAACAAACCATACGAAAATAGGGTACTAGAGATTAATGCCCTCACCAGTGAACTTTGAAACCACCAGTGTTTCTTTCCTTCGATGGGGTGTGTTGCAATATACCAAATTGCAAGGCCATGCACTATGGCACGTGCCACTCGACAACATACACACATATCAATGGGATAATAGCCCACTAGATAAGCTTGTCCCGAGTGCACATCACATTCAGCTCAAAACCCCATTCTTTGTCGTGATACGACCACGAGTTAACCTGCAGAAAGATTGGTAAGCAACCATGAAAGTGGCTACAAGAAAACACTAGGAAGAGGTTTACCTGGTGATATGTCAGGTTGTCCAGCTCGTTCGTGAAGGCCTTGTACAACGCAGTGGACTTGCACGTGAAGACTTTAACCCTGTCCCAAGAGTACGAGACGACCGGGTACCGAGTATTGTCGCTGTCTTCGCCGTACACCGTCCATGGATGTCGTTCAAGTTTCTCAGGACAACCCACCGGCAACCGCTCCCACATACAAATCGAGAGGGCCCAGGCACATCGACACATGCCAGACTTATCTACGTTCCTCCGACATGCGTTTTCCAGCTACAAATGCCAATTCTTCATTAGATGACACATTCAAAGAAGCATACATACATCCCACTGGTGCAACGACGTCCTATACAAACGGTTCTCACCCTCTTTCCGCGACAGAGTTTTAAACCACCGCCTTGCATGTGTGTGCGATAGGGGGGGGGGGTCCATCCCACACGACACAGAAAAATCGTCGGTGATATGGAACAAGAACGCAAACGTTTGGCATAACTAAGCGTATGCGACGTCCGCGTCTATCACAAACAAGAGTCATCGGTAATCCATTTGAGATATGTCATATTTCCCAAACACTCCATCCTTGCTACTTGTGTGGGATTGCATTACCATCGTATGCGCTATTCTGTGATGCAACATTTACGATGCGCGTCGCATCAGAAACAATTCATGATTGTAAAGCGTGTATGATAAGGAAACTATCACACACATTTAGTTATGCGGGCTGTCTATGATAGGGTCAAAGAGTGCATACAGTTGTCTGTGTAAAACCATATGCGAAGGTTGAATCTATCCCACACGTTGCGCTGTCGATAAACGTTTGTGATATATAGTCTGTAATGTTGTTGTCTCCTTGCGCTGCTAGTAGGCGAGGGAACCACCATCGGATCTAGTGATACTGCTAGGGTGTGTCACTTGTTGTTACTCGCTAGCGGCTTCAAAGGAAGTGAGGACGTTTAGTCGTGCTCCTTTGCTGTCCGCTGAGCGCTGCCCTATGCTCGCTTATGTGGTGTGTTGAATGCGTGCACGACCCCTGGTGCTGGTGGCGTGTCACTTTTTAGTGCACTTTTTTTGTTAGGGGGGGGGGGCATTTTATTACTCATGTGTTAACAGTTTTACATTCATCTGCAACGATAATGCTAATCTCTGGTGGTGCGTTTGCAAGCCAACAGGTTGTTCGTTGTTGTCCGCATCCAATTGCTGCCATGGCTTGCCCAACATTGTTCTGCATGACTAATCTTTTGAAACCCAGCTTGCATTCCTTGAGCAGCTCAATGATTTCGGCGACTTGGTGCATGTTTCTGGACCGGTCAGCTGTCCCAGCATTGATTAATGCTATGATCTCGACACAATCAGTCTCCATCAGTAGTGGCGTTTGGGACCAGTGTAGGGCTAGCCTAAGACCCTCCTCGCACGCCACTAGCTCAGCTTCCAGAGGTCCATGACAATTGAACAACCATCTACATGCAGTAAAGATTACCTGTCCTTCATGGTCACATAAAGTCATACCCGCGCCCGCTTCGCCCTCTGCTGCGACGTAAGAGCCATTGAAAGCACATATGCTCCCTTTGGTGGTTTTGATAATTCATGACAACATACATTGTCTCTTGGACTAATAGTTCTACCTAGTTTATTTCAGGTTTAGTCCACAGAGAGGATTGGCTAAAGATTGTGTGGAGAATTCCCAAGGAAAGGAAGGAATAGGACTGGCCATGCTTCAAGATCAAGGACTCTACATTTTACGTTTTGTGAGAAATCACTTTGAGTCCATAGGAAAGCCAATACTATTAAAAGGGGATGAGGTAAATATGATGATCTGGTTACTCAAGTGCTTAGAGGTAGACACCAAAAATACTCACCCACTTTCCCGCACATATCCTCTGTCCAAAGCCTAAAGCCTAAATTCGGTGACACCAACATTCCCATTCGGATCCACCAAGTTTATCCAAGACAGAAGCCAAACCAAACCCTAGCATCTCGGTACTACCAGCTTTTCATTCGGTGCCACCGAAAACAGTGACCAACTTCTTGGTTAGCCATTTTCTAGATTCGGTCCCATCGAGTTCTGAGAATCGGTACCACCGAGAAGTTGGACCAACTTTTTGGTAGCCCATTTCTCTAAATCGGTCCCACCAACTTTGAGAAATCGGTCTCGCCGAGATTTGGTAACTGCCTAGGTCACCCATATCGGTACCATCGAGATTCATATATCGGTCTCACCAAAAACGCCAAAGTTGCCACATTTTGAACTAGTCGGTGCCACCGAGTTTTTGCTTCGTCTCACCGAGTAGGGCAATAATGTTGTAACGGTTGGATTTTTGGAGATGCCTATATATACCCCTCCACCACCATTCACTTGCAAGAGAAGCACTCAGAACAGATCTACACTTGCCATATCCAATTTTCTGAGAGAGAACCACCTACCCTTGTGTTGAGGTCAAGATCATCCACTCCAACCATATGGATCTTGATTTCTAGCCTCCCCAAGTTGCTTTCCATCCAATCAATCTCTTCTACCCATGCCAAACCTGTGAGAGAGTGATTGAGTGTTGAGGAGACTATCTTTTGAAGCACAAGAGCAAGGACTTCATCATACTACCACATCTATTACCTTTTGGAGGGTGGTGCCTCCTAGATTGGTTAGGTGTCGCTTGGGAGCCTCCTTCTTTGTGATTGTGGAGTTGAACCAAGAGTTTGTAAGGGCAAGTAGATCGCCTACTTCGTGAAGATCTACCCATAGTGAGGCTAGTCCTTCATGGACGGAAGCCGTTATGGAATAGACGAGGTTGCTACTTCATGGACCCTTCGTGGGTGGAGCCCTCCGTGGACTCTTGCGACCGCTACCCTCCGTGGGTTGAAGTCTCCATAAACGTGGACGTACGATAGCACCACATATCGGAACCACGGGAAAAATCTTCGTGTCTCCAAATTGCGATTGATCTTCCTATCTCTACTCTCTTACATATGCTTGTCTTTACTTTCCGCTGCCATACTTGTTGACTAGCATGTGTAGGGTGCACTAGACTTGTTAGAACTGCTAAAGTATGCCAACCAATTAACTTGGGAAAAGGTTAGGCTTTTAGGGAATGTTTGGCTCGTGTCCTGGCCACTCTGCCTAAAGAAATTCAGTGCCTGAGCTGGGCCTGGAAAATCCGTGTTTGGTGCCTGGGCAGGCTGGCCTGGAAAGGAGACGTTTGGTTGGTAGCCTGGCCTGAAAAAGTGTTAGAAAGAGTTTTATGAGGCTAAGTATCTATACTAGTGTGGAGCCCACCAACCCAGCCAACTATTTTAATATTAATCTACAACCAGGCAGCACAAGACATGCACCAGGCGTTCGAAATGGATGGTCTGGCCCAGGCTAATGGCGATGCCATGATTGACTCGGGCTAACGAAGATTCCAGGCTTGCTCCAGCCAGGCACATGTTCGATCGTTCAGGACGCTAACCAAACAGACGCCACGCAGGTTCGAGGCGAGTTTGTGGCCAGGCACGAGTTGGCCAGGGTGCCAACCAAACTGACCCTTAATTTGTCAAGTAGTCTATTCATCCCCCCCTCTAGACATCTCTTCTTGTGATCCCACAACCATCAAAGTTGAGCTTGACATGTCGTGCTGGAGGGGGCTCCCATTTGACATGAGGGAGTGAATGAGTTGGCAAATGAGAACTCGTTCTGATACATCCACTTTGGTGAGCCGACCATTTTCCTTTAGTAATGTCGGCCTGCGGGTAGTGCTTGATCATGAGGAGATAGTCCACGTATCCACACAGAAATCGTTTAGATGCTTCAATCGGAATCAATGGCTTATCATGGGCCAGTTCATTATGCACATGCCACACACGCCAAAACACCATGATAACTAAGATGCGTTGTGTGTCAATCAGTTCTTGGAGGAGTATTAGCAGCCAGTCTGGTTCAGAATTTCTGACCGCATCATCAGGCCGAAGATTCCAGACGTTTTGTAGTCCCATAGTACACCTATGCTCCATGGGAAGACCACCTTTGTATAGTCCCACAATACACCTTGCACAACACATGTTGCAGTCAATAAACGTATAATTAGTATAAGAGGAAACATATCAGGTGTGAAAACCGGTTGTACATGCCCAGGCCCCGCACTGCTTGGCGTGCTAGTTAGCGCCACGAGGCAAGCGTGGGTGCTCCTCTAGGCACCCCCTTCGGAGGTCACCCACCAACTAGTGGCTCCCTATTCCTGGCTACGACGACCCATAGCAGTATCCAATCCTATTTTGTACTTAGTACCTTATCAGTATGGGGTGCTCACCCCAGAAACGTAAACGACCCAATTCATGTAGACTATGTTTTTTTTCATTTGTGGGAACTTCATAGAAAGTTTCCCCTGCTTTTTCCAACTAGTTTTTTTTGTGTGTTTTCTAGCTTTTTACTCGGTTCTGTATGGCTTTTTACTTTTAATGTTCAACTCATTTTATGTTTTAAAAAAATCATGTTTTTTTCCAAAATTTGCAATCTTTTTTGGTTCAAATCCATGATTTTTTTTGTAAATGAGCAAACATTTTTTTCAAATTCGGATATGTATTATCAAATTCAGGGACATTTTTTTAAATGTCCTTTTAAAATTTGGCAACATTTTAAATCAATTTTTATCATTTTTCAAATTCATGTTTTTTAATCGTGATTTTTTCAATTTCCTGAAAAAAATCATTTTTAGTTGTATAGTTTTTTTATCTATCAAAATCCAGAAGTGGCCTTTTCCTGCTCAAATTGCTATTCCTGATGGCTGGCCAGCGAGCTAGCAGTGCTCGAGTGGGCGAGCGAGTACGCTAATAGGCCATGGCCAGCTTAGAAATACGTTTGAGCACCAACACCAATTCGGACACCTGGATAGGAGGAAGTAAACATGACGCTAAAAAGGAGTATAAATCTGTGAATCCCATTCCACCTTCACTTTTGGGATAACATAATTTCCACCAAGAAAACCAATGCATTCTTTTATGATCCTCATCATCCCCCCGCCAGTATTGAGAGATTAAGTCTGTGATTTCCTTACAAATACCTTACTAAAAACAGACATGGCAAAAACTGGTATAGCCTATGCAATAGCTTTTAGTAGAATCTCTTTACCCCAAATAGATAATTCCTTTTCCATCCATCCTTTTAGAATTTATTTAATTCTTTCAACAAAATGTTTGAAGCAGTCACTCCTATCCGCCCCACCATTCCCGGTAGCCCAAGATATTTGTCCGATAGTGCTTTAGTATCAATGTGTAATTCTTGGCAAATTTCAGCCCTTGAGACCACATAAGTGTTAGGACTGAAGAAAACACTCGACTTTGACACACTTACCAATTGTCCCGAACTTTGGCGCTAGGTATCCAGAACATGTTGTAAGGAAGCTGCATTTAACACATTTGCTTTCATTAGAATTAGAGAGTCATCAGCAAATAATAGGTGTGATTGAAAGCACATCTGCTCCCTTGGTGGTTTTGGTAATTAATAACAACATATATGTCATTGAACTAATATTTCCACTAAGCATATTTTAGGAAAATTTCAATGATTGGGATGGCAAAAGGATTGTGGAAATACCCCAAGATGCAAGGAAATGGATTGGCAAAGCTTCAAGCAAGAGGACTCTACATTTTACTTTGTGAGAAATCACTTTGAGTCCATAGGAAAGCCAATACTATCAAAAGGGGGTAAGGTACTGTTGGTGAACAAAATGCTCATACGTGCACAAGTGATAGTCACCAAAAACACCCACAAGCTCTTCCACAAAAGTCTGTCCAAAGTCAAATATCCAAAATTGGTGCAACCAACACTTTCCACTCGGTGCCACCGATTCCCAAACTCAGACAGACCCATGCCAAACCCTAGCACATCGGTGCAACCGATTCCACTTCGGTGCCACCGAGTTTGGGTTGCCAACTTTTTGTTACCTCGATTCACAAAATCGGTACCACCGAGTTTTCTGGATCGGCGTCACCGAGTTGCGCAATCTGACCGTTGGTCACCTAATTGGTACCACCGAGATTTATATATCGGTCTCACCGAGATTTAAAAGTTGTCACCTTTTGGTCACTTCGGTACCACCGAGATTCACACATCAGTGTCACCGAGTTGGTCACTTTAGGTGTAACGGTTGGATTTTTGGAGATGCCTATATATACCCCTTCACCACCACCCACTCGGAAGAGAAGCACTCAGAACTATTCCATACTTGCCCCAACCAATTTTCTGAGAGAGAGCCACCTACCCTTGTGTTGAGATCAAGCGATTCCACTCCATCCATATGAATCTTGATCTCTAGCCTCCCCAAGTTGCTTTCCACAAAATCAATCTCTTCCACCATAGCCAAATCTATGAGAGAGTGATTGTGTGTTGAGGAGTCTATCATCTTGAAGCACAAGAGCAAGGAGTTCATCGACATTGCCGAGCCTATTACCTTTTGGAGGGTGGTGCCTCCTAGATTGGTTAGGTGTCGCTTGGGAGCCTCCTACTTCGTGTTGTGGAGTTGAACCAAGAAGTTTGTAAGGGCAAGGAGATCGCCTACTTCGTGAAGATCTACCCATAGTGAGGCTAGTCCTTCGTGGACGGAAGCCGTTATGGAATAGTCAAGGTTGCTACTTCATGGACCCTTATGGGTGGAGCCCTCCGTGGACTCTCGCGACCGTTATCCTCCGTGGGTTGAAGACTCCATAAACGTGGACGTACGTTAGCGCCACCTATCGGAACCACGGGAAAAATCTTTGTGTCTACAAATTGCGTTTGATCTTCCAACCCCTTCCTTTACTACTCATGCTTGTCCTTACTTTCCGCTGCTATACTCTTAGACATGCATGTGTAGGGTGTGCTTGACTTGCTGTGAATGCTAAAATCTGCCAACACTTAAAATTGGGAAAAAGTAAATTTTTATTTGGTCAAGTAGTCTAATCACCCCCCTCTAGACATACTTTCGGTCCTACAAGTGGTATCAGAGCTTTGGTCTCCATTGCATTGGTTTCACAACCTAGGAGAGTATGGCGTCTAGTGAGGGAAATTATCACCGTAGAGGTCCGTACTTTGATGGCACTAATTTTGCTAGTTGGAAGCACAAAATGAAAATGCATATTCTTGGTCATAACCCCGCCGTATGGGCTGTTGTTCGTGTTGGCTTGGAAGGTGAAGTCTTTGGTGATGGAAAGGAACCGGATCGTGAAGCGACCGTGGATGAATTGAAGATGTTGCAATACAATGCTCAAGCATGCGACATTCTCTTCAACTGCCTATGCCCCGAAGAATTCAACAAAATCAGCCATCTTGAGAATGCAAAAGAGATTTGGGATACTTTGGTTGATATGCACGAAGGAACCGAGTCCGTGAGAGAATCCAAGTTGGATGTTCTTCAAAGTCAGCTTGACAAGTTCAAGATGAAGGATGGTGAAGGAGTCACGGAGATGTACTCTAGGCTAGCTCTCATCACCAATGAGATTGCCGGCTTAGGAAGCGAAGAAATGACCGACAAATTCATCATTAAGAAGATACTTAGAGCTTTGGATGAGAGATACGACACCGTGTGCACATTGATCCAAATGATGCCCAACTACAAAGATCTCAAGCCTACGGAAGTCATTGGAAGGATTGTTGCTCATGAGATGACACTCAAAGACAAAGAAGAGCTTCACAACAAGTCTAGCGGTGCTTACAAAGCCACAAGTGATGCTCCCGCAACTTCAAGCGACAACCTTGTCACCAATGAAGAGATAAGCCTCATGGTCAAGAAATTCAACAAGTTCTACAAGAATAGAGGCAAAGAACGAAGCTCCAACTCAAGATATGAAGAGAAGCGTTCATCAAGTCGTGACCGCAACTGCTATAATTGTGGGAAGCCCGGACACTACTCCAATGAGTGCACGGCTCCCTACAAACGAAGAGAAGAGTCACCTAGAAGATGAAGCTCAAGGAATGAATCACCTCAAAGAGAGAGAAGGAGTAGAGATGATTATTATGAACGAAGACCCTCAAGGAGAAGTAGGGATTCAGAGAAGAAGGACAAGTACAGCAAGAGCTACACAAGTAGAAGACATCAAGCTCATGTTGGTGAATGGGTTTCCGGCTCCGACTCCGACAACAACTCCGAGAGAAGCTATCACTCCAACTCCGACTATAGTCAAGATGAAGGTGTTGCCAGACTTGCACTAGTGACTACCGACTCCTATGATCTATTTGATTCACCAAATGAAGGGAGTGGAAGTTGCTTCATGGCTAAAGGCCCCAAGGTATCACACCCCGAGTATCTTGATTTCAATAGTGATGAAGATGATTTGCTTTGTGATGATGACTTGCACTTTGATGAAACTAGTGATTTTAGTCAAAATGAACTTGATAATTCTCATGCTAGGCAAGATAAATCATTTGATGATGATAAGATGGAAATAGAACAACTAACTAAAGAATTAAACACTCTTAAGTTAGCCCATGAATCTAGTCTCGAAGATCATAGAGAGCTTGTAAGAACTCATGAGAAGCTACGCTTTGAGAAGCTCACCTTGGAGCAATGACATGAGTTTCTTAAAGCTATCAATGACGATCTCCGAAAGAAGACTTCATATTATCTAGCCAAACGATTACTCTTGTCTACATTCATGCCTCAAGTTAAATCTACACAAACTAGTAACAAAGGCAAGAAAGGTTCTTCATCTAGTAGCAACAATAAAAATGCTAAACCCAATGATGTTGCTTCTAGTAGTTCTATTGATTCCACTAATGCTGATTCTCTTAGCCAAGTTACACTTGAGCAAGAAAATGCTTTATTGAAAGGAATTATAGAAAAAGGTATCTACAAGAGTCTTGCCGGGTGTAAGCAATTTGAGGAAATTGTACGCAAGCACGGAGGATACCGGAAGAACCATGGCATTGGCTACTTCAACGCTAATGGAGTTGAATGGGAAGAAGGTCAATACCCCAAGCCCAAGTTTGTTCCTCAAAAGGAGAAGTATGAAAATACTCCTCCCAAGGGAATAAACACCCATGATGACCTTCCACCACAAGACCACAATGTCAAGGGAAAGAACAAGCTTCAAGAGGACATTGACTCATATGAAGATGAATCCCAAGCTTTGGTGGAGTGGGTTCCCAAGGCTACTTCAAGCTCAACTTCTACAAGGGCTACTTCAACACCAAGGATCCCCATCAAGTTGATGTGGGTTCCCAAGAAGAAGAACTAGAAAGTTCTTGAGGGGTGACTCCGCCAATGAAATTCACTCACATTCATTATTGGCAAGAACTATTTGCAATCAACATCAACTCTATGCAATAGTTCAAGGAGTCACACATTCCCTCAAAGGTAAGCAAGGGACAAGGTAATCAACAAATCCATGGACATCATCACACATGCTTTGCACTCCATGTCCACAGATATCCTTGTATTTGTCTCTTGTGTGTTGGGACTAACCCATGTAGGTGAGAAGAGTAAGGAAACACCAAGGATGCTCCCAACTCATGGTGATCTTCATCAACTTTGAGCATCCACCACTACCGCACCAACATGAAGTCTTCATTGACAAAACCCAAGGTTAGTTTATCCCTCCTATGGGGGGATGTCACATCAAGGGGGAGCTTTACTCTAAGACTTGAGTTAAAGCATCTCTTAGTATGTGACAACATTATATGCTTTATGTAAAAGTGGTAACCCCACTTGTGCTTAAACGATGAGTATGACCTATGATCAAGTATTCTTACTTGGCTCCTAAGTCAATATACTCATATATAGATGACTCCATCATCGCCAAAATGCTTGATAGATGCTAGAATGTTTGTGCATGTTTGCCAGGATTTCATTTGACATCCTATTGTGTGAGCATGTTGGTCTGCATTTATTTATCCATTCGAGGACATCCAATTGTTGCTATTTGGCTTTTGTTTTCTCTTTTGCCAATTGGATGGACAAGAATGCCTAGGACCACTCTCTAGCTATCTATGCTTTCTCACCTCATATTCCATTCTTGCTGCATCACAAAATTTGAACAAGTACTTTTCGATCCCTCTGTGTGAGGAGCACTCGGAGTTTAGCATCGACAAAGGACTGACCATTAAAACCTCCCAAGTGCATCTCGGTGGAACCAACCAAAATTCTCGGTCTCACCGAATGCCTAGGGTTGATCTAGATTTTCAATCTCGGTAACACCGATTCCTTATTCTCGGTTACACCGAGTTTCCCTGTCAGCTGACAGTTGAGAAACTCGGTGACACCGAAAATCTCGAACCGGTGTCACCGACAGCGAAGGGTATATATTCTGGCGGAAACGACTTTTGAAATTCAATCTCAAGAGCCCGTTTTCCTCCAACCCTAAGCTGCCGCTCCAGACCCCTGGTCGTCGCCCTTGCCTCCCCGTGCGTCTCCGCCGTTAGGAATCGCCGCCGCCGACGGAATCTTCACCGCCATCGTCGCCGTAGCGGATCCGTCACCAAGCTAGGGTATGGATCCGGCCTTCCTTGCGCCCCCGTCCGATTCTTGCGCATTGAAGTTAATTTTATCGATAATCCACGGATTGCAAACCTCCCTTTCCTCTAGAAATTCCAGTAGAATAGCGAACGATCGATTTTTTAGATTTTGCCGTCCGCCACATGAATCTCGGTAGAACCGATGCAAAAGAATCGGTAGCACCGATTCGGTTTTTCTGGCCCGCTGAGAACACCTCGGTGGAACCGAGTACTAATTTTCAGTGTGACCGAAAATGGTGCCAAGTTTCTGGAAAGCAGGTTGTTTGTCTCGGTGGGTCCAATTTTTTTGTCTCGGCTGTACCGACATACATTTGGCAGAATGCAAAATTTGAGAAATCCTAGTTCAATCTTTTGAAATGTCTGCATTTTGTGATGACTCATCCTTTCCACTCTTCTATACTCTATTCACATGGTCAAAGATGTCTGCTTCAGATGACAGTGAGAACAATTTCAGAGAGGAGAATATTGTCATGAGCTCAGGCACTAGTCCTGAAGAGAGTTTTGATGATGTGCCTAGTTCTCCTGACTTGCCCAAGGCTGCTACAAGGTCTAGGAGAAAGCTTGATGAGGAGGATGAGGACTTCATCCCTAAGGAGCTGCCTAAGAAAGATGATGTTGCCACATCTTCCAAGAAGAAGAAAGCTATCAGGAAGGAGTATGCTAGCTCTGAGACAGTGAGAGCACCTGAGAGCTCTAGAGCAACTGTGACAGTTGAGCCTCCCAAGAAATCTATGCCTAAGAAGGCAGGGGAGAAGAAGAGAACCAGGAAGAGGATTGTTTATGTTGTTGGCAGGCCTACCTCTATGTTTGAGGATCCAGAGGAGGCAGCTGCTGAAGAAGAGGAGGAAGAGCCAGTTGTCAAGGCTCCTCCCAAGAAGAAAAAGAAGCTTATGGCAGATGCTATGCCCAAGACTAACACTTCCAAGAGCACCAAGTCTGCTCCAAAGAAGGCTGCTGCTGCTGACAAACCCAAGAGGTTCTCCAGAGAGATCCCAGCTTCTTCCAAGAACAAGGCCTCCACTTTCAGGGAAGCTGAGGATGATGATGACATCACTGCTTTCATGAAGTTCAGACCACACCTTCCAGAGCACAATGCCAGCCACCTGCTTGCTGAAGATATGAAGAAGAGGAAGGATTCTGGATTGAGGGCATGGAGAGCAATTGATCCATATGCCCAGAGGAGAAAAATAGCTGTGGACTACAGGTTCTACACCAAGGAGCAACAAGATTTCTATGAGACAATCTTGCTTGACAAGAGCCCAGCTGTGAGTGACATGAGATATGTTGACTGGAAGTATATCAAGAAGAATGAATATTACTTTCCAAATGTGCAAGACAATTTTCATTGCATTGGCCTAGATGAATTTGTTGGCAAAGAATTCACTGCATGGAACGACGAGATGATCATGCAATTCTACTCCACTGCTCACTTCTATGGAGATGGTAGAATTGTGTGGATGACTGAAGGAGCAAGATATGAGTCTTCTGTTGAGGAATGGGCTGCTATCTTAGGAGTCCCAGAGGTGGAAGATGGTGACTTGGATGTCTATTCTGAATCCAAGGAGAGCCATGATTCTATGAAGAACATGTACAATGTGATCCATGCAGCAAACTTGAAATCACACAAGTTAGGATCCATTTACTTCCTCCAGGCTGGCCTCCGCACCATGAACACCATCTTGAGGCACACATTGATGCCTAAGTTTGGAGATGAGAAGATGATTCGAGGCTATTCCATCAACATGCTGATCCATCTTGATAGACACACCAGGATAAGGGTGATCGACTTGATAGTAGAGACTGTGAAGAGGGTTGCTGCTGATCAGAAGCGCTCATGCTGCTATGCACCCTACATTCAGATGCTCATCAACTCCAAGCTGGAGAAGCACATCTTTGCTCTTGACGGGCCCCATTTGCCCCTACTGCCAGATCTTGAGGACAACGTTGTGGTGATGGGCCCAGATCATCCCACATCAGCTGCAGCACAGGCAGAGGCAGAGGCAGCTAGAGCCACTAGTGCTCCAGTCCCTAGATCCAGGAACGAGCAAATGGATATTTTGATTTCTACCGTTCAGGGCATGCAAAAGGACATCAAGGACATACTGGGGAATCAGAATAGTCTTGTGAGGATCTTTGAGAATAGGATCAAGACCCTCAATGACAAAGTGGATGGGCTGACAAAGACCGTGAATGAGCTGAAGAAGGAAGTTGACAGCGTGCCCAGTCCCGACACTTCAGATGATGAGGATGACTCTCGTCTCAGGCCAGGCACTCACTTCACTACCCAGGCCAGATCAGCCACAGTGCCAGCTCCAGAATTGAGGCCTTCTTCATCAGCACCTGCTACAGCCTCCTCAGCTCCATCAGCTCCAGTACCTCCCATTGCTACTCCAACTCCATCCAGGACATCAGCTGAGATCTTCATCGACGCAGTTCTCTCGACTCCTTCATCAACAACAGGAGGAGATCAGCCCAAGAACGATTAGCTATATCTCTTTGAACTTTTTGGTAACTTGTTGCCAAAGGGGGAGAAGTGTATATAGATCTTTAGGCTTCGAGTGAGAGAGCGTTTGGTTTTTATCGCTTTACAAAACATTTGATCTTTTGATTGCTTGTAATAAACTTTTGTGGTGTTTGATCATACGCTTGATGTGTGTTGCTACTATTACCTATCATTTTAATGCTTATGAGATGATCACTCACCCTTGCTCGATTGTGTTGTGCTATGATGTTCATTCTTATTATATTCTCGCACACCACCAAGTTGTATGTGACATGAAAGAGTGCCCCATGTACCTAATCGATTGTGCATTTGCATTCAAACGCAAATCTAAAATAATGCACAAATTTAGGGGGAGCTCTTGCTTATCACATACTTCTCAAAGCGACGATTATATTCATTGATTATATCATATGTCGAAGCTTTGATCTATATGTTATCATCAATTACCAAAAAGGGGGAGATTGAAAGCACATTTGCTCCCTTGGTGGTTTTGGTAATTAATAACAACATATATGTCATTGAACTAATATTTCCACTAAGCATATTTCAAGAAAAGTTCAATGATAGGGATGGCAAAAGGATTGTGGAAATACCCCAGGATGCAAGGAAATGGATTGGCAAAGCTTCAAGCAAGAGGACTCTACATTTTACTTTGTTTGGCCAAAGAAAAATGAAAGCCAAATAACAACAATAAATCACTTTGAGTCCATAGGAAAGCCAATACTATCAAAAGGGGGTAAGGTACTGTTGGTGAATAAAATGCTCATACGTGCACAAGTGATAGTCACCAAAAACACCCACAAGCTCTTCCACAAAAGTCTGTCCAAAGTCAAATATCCAAAATTGGTGCAACCAACACTTTCCACTCGGTGCCACCGATTCCCAAACTCAGACAAACCCATGCCAAACCCTAGCACATCGGTGCAACCGATTCCACTTCGGTGCCACCGAGTTTGGGTTGCCAACTTTCTGTTACCTCGATTCACAAAATCGGTACCACCGAGTTTTCTGGATCGGCGTCACCGAGTTGCGCAATCTGACCATTGGTCACCTAATCGGTACCACCGAGATTTATATATCGGTCTCACCGAGATTCAAAAGTTGTCACCTTTTGGTCACTTCGGTACCACCGAGATTCACACATCGGTGTCACCGAGTTGGTCACTTTAGGTGTAACGGTTGGATTTTTGGAGATGCCTATATATACCCCTTCACCACCACCCACTCGGAAGAGAAGCACTCAGAACTATTCCATACTTGCCCCAACCAATTTTCTGAGAGAGAGCCACCTACCCTTGTGTTGAGATCAAGCGATTCCACTCCATCCATATGAATCTTGATCTGTAGCCTCCCCAAGTTGCTTTCCACAAAATCAATCTCTTCCACCATAGCCAAATCTGTGAGAGAGTGATTGTGTGTTGAGGAGTCTATCATCTTGAAGCATAAGAGCAAGGAGTTCATCGATATTGCCGAGCCTATTACCTTTTGGAGGGTGGTGCCTCCTAGATTGGTTAGGTGTCGCTTGGGAGCCTCCTACTTCGTGTTGTGGAGTTGAACCAAGAAGTTTGTAAGGGCAAGGAGATCGCCTACTTCGTGAAGATCTACCCATAGTGAGGCTAGTCCTTCATGGACGGAAGCCGTTATGGAATAGTCAAGGTTGCTACTTCGTGGACCCTTATGGGTGGAGCCCTCCGTGGACTCTCGCGACCGTTACCCTCCGTGGGTTGAAGACTCCATAAACGTGGACGCACGATAGCGCCACCTATCGGAACCACGGGAAAAATCTTCGTGTCTACAAATTGCATTTGATCTTCCAACCCCTTCCTTTACTACTCATGCTTGTCCTTACTTTCTGCTGCTATACTCTTAGACATGCATGTGTAGGGTGTGCTTGACTTTCTATGAATGCTAAAATCTGCCAACACTTAAAATTGGGAAAAAGTAGATTTTTATTTGGTCAAGTAGTCTAATCACCCCCCTGAGGGAGTCCTGGTTTAAGGGGTCCTCGGGAGGTCGACCTATTACTTATGAGCCGGACTATATGGGCCACTTGCCAAGTATTGGAAGAATTGAAGATCTCGTCTCCAAGGAGGAAGCTTTGAGAAATGTGGCTTGCCTTCCACGTTTGGAGTAGTGAATAGGCATGTTTATCCCTTCGACGTGTAACCGACAATGTGTAAACCCTAGGGACCCCTGGCGTCTATATAAGACGGAGGGTTTTAGGTGGTAGGGAGAGAGAACTCATCTAGGGTTTAGTTACTTGATCTCGAGGTAGATCAACTCTGTAATCCCCATACAATCAATATAATCAAGCAGGACGTAGGGTATTACCTCCATAGGAGGGCCCGAACCTGGGTAAAACCTTGTCCCCTTCGTCTCTTGTTACCATCGATCCAAGTCTCACAGTTCGGGACCCCCTACCCGAGATCCGCTGGTTTTGACACCGACATTGGTGCTTTCATTGAGAGTTCCGCTGTGATCGTCAGAAGGAATCGATGGCTCGCCTAGTCCTTAACGAAGAGGTCCGCAATACGGGCACTTTTGTCCCTGGACAGATCTTCGCTTTCGGCAGCATAGTGCTGCACGCTGACCCGGCCGGCCATCTAGGTTGCGTCGGAAGTTTCGCCCCTGATCAAGAGGTCAGATTCGGGAACTTAGAGTTCTCCGTAGACTCTCGAGGCGATCTATCACTAACCGGGCTCGCAGTCTCGCCTGCCATGCCCGAATACTCTGAGGCTTTAACCCTAGACCCATCTTTCGGCTCCGCCCGTGGGATCTACCCCGGCGAGGGCCCGACTTTCAGTCCGGATCAGGTCATAGTGCCCGACGTCCGGACATCGGTCCTTGCCGAACACTCTCCCTGTATGGACGCATCAGAGGTTCACTCCGGAAGTTCCGGGCAGACCGGTCCGATCGAGCTCTTAATACTCGACGAGGCTCTAGATCGAATCTCGTCGATAAAGATCAACGACGACGCAACCCCGATCTATTCTCAGATCGGGCGTCAGACGGGTCAGGACGGATTTTTCGTCCCACCCACCACCCACTTGATAGCCACTGTCGAGGATTTAACCGACATGCTAGACTACGCTTCCGAGGAAGCAGAGTACATGGATGAGGAAGATCACTCCCTCATCCCCACTAAGACCGGGCAGTGGACTGCCACCTCTACATACGACGTCTACATGGTGGACACTCTGAAAAACAACGGCAATAAATCGGATGAAGCGCCGTCAAGACGCCGAAAACCGCATAAACGGTCGAAAGGAAAAAATGGGCGAAAGTCTATCGATGGCACCGGGGACGGAGATACCCCGGAAGACATCGGCGGTCCTGAAATCCCTGATCACCCGTTAGAGGGTCAGGAGAGACCCGAAGGCCGTCGCAACCCCGATGATCCAGATGATCCTGAGGACAACGACTACCTCCGCTCTATCGAGGGGGAGGATAATGCGGATGCCGATGACTTTGCCATCCCCGACAATCCTGAAGATCAGGAACTGTTCAGGCAACAGCTCATATCCACGGCTCGCAGCCTGAAAGCAAAAGAGCGGCAACTCAAAGCCGAACAAGACGACCTCAACGACCGATGGACGAGAGTCCTCTCAGCTGAGGAAGGATACGGCACCGGTCTATCAGACCAACCTAAGAGCTACCCACGCAGAAGGCTGCTGTCACAATTCGACGACGAGCTCACTGATACGCCGTCTCCCAATCATACCCCATACGACAAGCCAGACCGCCCTCCTCGAGGACGCGACAGGACGGCTGACGATACCGGCTATAGGCCAACGATACCCCGTAGACGGGGAAAGGAGCCACTAGAGCCGGATGGCAGGTTTGACCTGCGACACGATCTGGACCATAGAGCAGGTTGTACGCGATCCATCTACGGATCCAGAGGATACTCACCCGATAGACGGGAAGAGTACCGGCCTTGGTTCGACCACGGCAATAAAAATCGGGAACGAACCCGAGCTAGGACAGACACCGATCACCGGCGCGCCATAGCTCGGGTCAGAGGCGCCGCCCACCCACTGTGCTTCACGGACGAGGTAATGCGGCATCAGTTCCCGGAAGGGTTTAAACCCGTAAACATAGAGCAATACGATGGGACAACTGACCCAACCGTATGGATCGAGGATTTCCTCCTCCACATCCACATGGCGCGAGGAGATGACCTCCACACCATCAAGTACTTACCCCTGAAGCTCAAGGGGCCAGCTCGGCACTGGTTAAATAGCCTCCCCGAAAACTCTATTGGGTGTTGGGAGGACCTAGAAGAGGCATTCCGATCTAACTTCCAGGGCACTTATGTTCGGCCACCGGACTCCTCCGATCTAAGCAACGTCGTACAGAAGCCAGGAGAGTCCGCGCGGCTATTCTGGAATCGTTTCCTGACCAAGAAGAACCAGATCGTAGACTGCCCGGACGCCGAAGCTATAGCCTCCTTCAGGCATAATATTTGGGATGAATGGTTGGCTCGACAGCTTGGCCAGGACAAACCAAGGACAATGTCCGCCCTCACATCACTCATGACCCGATTTTGCGCGGGCGAGGATAACTGGCTAGCTAGACGTAGCCATAACCCCGAAGACCCCGGAACCTCTGAAGTTCGGGATGGCAACGGGAAACCGAAACGCAACAAGAACAAGCGCCGGCACAATAATAGTGACGCCGATGACACGGCTGTTAATGCCGGTTTCCGCAATTCCCGGCCTGGGCAGCGGAAGAAGCCTCCTAAAGGCAAACACGATGGACCAACCCCGCTGGACAAAATCCTAGAAAGGCCTTGCCAGATCCACGGCACTCAAGAGAAGCCCGCCAATCACACCAACCGTAACTGTTGGGTCTTCAAACAGGCCGGCAAGCTCGCATCCGAGGACCAAGGCAAGAGCCCACGCAGCGAGGACGAGGATGAGCCTCGTGGTCCGATCGGCGGTGGTCAAAAGAAATCCCCTCTAGAGGTAAAGACAATAAACATGATCTACGCCACTCATATACCCAAAAAGGAGAGGAAGCGTGCCCTTCGAGATGTCTACGCCATAGAGCCTGTAGCCCCGAAGTATAACCCATGGTCGGCATATCCGATCACTTTCGATCGACGCGACCATCCGACCAGTATCCGTCACGGGGGTTCGGCCGCACTCGTCCTAGACCCGATCATAGATGGGTACCACCTCACTAAAGTCCTTATGGACGGTGGAAGTAGCCTCAATCTGATTTACTCAGATACGGTGAAAAAGATGGGCATAGATCCGTCAAGGATCAAGCCCAGCAACACTACCTTCAAAGGAGTGATACCAGGCGTTGAAGCCCGGTGCACAGGCTCTGTAAGCCTGGAGGTTGTGTTCGGTTCGCCCGATAACTTCCGAAGCGAGGACTTGATCTTCGACATCGTACCTTTCCGCAGCAGCTATCACGCCCTGCTCGGCCGTACAGCGTTCGCTCGCTTTAACGCCGTCCCGCACTACGCATACCTCAAGCTCAAGATGCCCGGACCTAGGGGGGTCATTAATGTTAACGGCAACACAGAGCACTCCCTCCGAACTGAGGAACATGCGTTGGCCCTGGCAGCCGAATTCCACTACACCGATGATTGGCAAGTGCCAATATCCGCCGTAAAGGCACCCAAAGATGGGAAGTGAGCTCGGTCTCGATCCGAAGTACCAGAACCTTCCTCTCCCCATAAATAGGGACTCACCCCCCATCGCACGTTCCTAGCACCAGCAAAGTACGTGCCAAGGAGGCACAACTTTGTGCTCAAAATTCCATGGGCAGCGGTGGGGAAAAAATTAGAGGGTAGGTGTTCGGCTGGACCGAACTATTACCGTCAACACGTCTTCGGACATACTACATGTACCTTCAAGTGCCTGCTAAAAGGCGTCAAGCTCATCCATACTTCGGCGACTTCTCAAGACTCTTTCTTCAAGGTCCGTTCGCCGAACAAACGAAGCCCATAAAGGCATACACCTCCTTAGGAGATGCAGGAGCGGATAAGCGACAGGGCACATCAAGGACGTCAGGTCATCTATCGAAGACCCTTGGTACAACCTCTCCTGTAGGATTTATATTTCATACCTGTAAACAGTTGCATCGGTAATTTGAACAATAAGAGTTGTTGAGTAAAATACAGATATATCATTGATAACCCACAAGTATAGGGGATCAGTTGTAGCCTCTTTCGATAAGTAAGAGTGTCGAACCCAACGAGGAGCTAAAGGTAGAACAAATATTCCCTCAAGTTCTATCGACCACCGATACAACTCTACGCACGCTTAACATTCGCTTTACCTAGAACGAGTATGAAACTAGAAGTACTTTGTAGGTGTGATAGGATAGATTTGCAAGATAATAAAGAGCGCATAAATAAAAACTAGGGGCTGCTTAGATAAAGAAACAACTAAGTTAGTTTAATGAGTGTGGAAAAGTGGTGGTAGGAGTTGCGGAATTGTCCCTAGGCAATCGATAACTAGACCGGTAATCATTATTCCAATTTTATATGAGGGAGAGGCATAAGCTAACATACTTTCTCTACTTGGATCATATGCATTTATGATTGGAACTCTAGCAAGCATCCGCAACTACTAAAGATCATTAAGGTAAAACCCAACCATAGCATTACAAGGTATCAAGTCCTCTTTACTCCCATATGCAACAACCCACCTACTCGGGTTTATGCTTCTGTCACTCAAGCAACCCACCATAGGCAAATCATGAACACATTGCAACACCCTACAACGAGGATCCCTCACGCTTGCGCGACACGGAGAGCACCATAGGACAGCACCAATAATAAAACATGCAACTCAAACCAATCATGATCATCAATCAACCCATAGGACAACAAAAATCTACTCAGGCATCATAGGATGGCAACACATCATTGGATAATAATATGAAGCATAAAGCACCATGTTCAAGTAGAGGGTACAGCGGGTTGCGGGAGAGTGGACCGCTGTAGATAGATGGGGGAAGGTGATGGAGGTGTTGGTGAAGATGACAGAGTTGTTGGAGTAGATCGCCGTCACGATGATGGCCCCGGCGGCGTTCCGGTGCCACCGGGAGAGAGGGGGAGAGAGCCCCCCTCCTTCTTATTCTTCCTTGACCTCCCCCCTAGATGGGAGGAGGGTTTCCCCTCTGGTCCTTGGCCTCCATGGCAGCGGAGGGGCGGGAGCCCCTCCGAGATTGGATCTCTCTCTGTTTCCTTCTGTTTCTGCCTTCCAGATTCTGGCCTTTTACCGTTTCTTATATTCCTGGAGATCCGTAACTCCGATTGGGCTGAAATTTTAACACGATTTTTATCTAGATATTAGCTTTCTTGCGGCGAAAGAAGGGCACCAACCGCCTTACGGGGTGGCCACAAGCCAGCCTGGCGCGCCCAGGGGGGGTAGGGCGCGCCCCCTGGCTTGTGGCCCCCTCGGGCACCGCCTTCTGTTGATTCCACTTCCCAAAATTCACATATATTCCAAAAAAAATCTCCGTAAGTTTTTATCCCGTTTGGACTTCGTTTGATATGGATTTTCTGCGAAACAAAAAACATGCAACAAACAGGAACTGGCACTGGATCAATATGTTAGTCCCAAAAATAGTATAAAAAGTTGCCAAAAGTATATGAAAGTTGTAGAATATTGGCATGAAACAATCAAAAATTATAGATACGACGGAGACGTATCAGCATCCCCAAGCTTAATTCCTGCTCGTCCTCGAGTAGGTAAATGATAAAAAAGATAATTTTTGATATGGAATGGTACCTAGCATAATCTTGATCATATAATCTAATCATGGCATGAATATTAAGACACGAGTGATTCAAAGCAATAGTCTATATTGACATAAAAACAGTAATACTTCGAGCACACCAACAAGGCAATTGTGTCCTTTCGAAATAACATGGCCTTAGAAAGTTATCCCTACAAAATCATATGGTCTGGCTATGCTCCATCTTCCCCATACAAAGTATCTAAATCATGCACAACCCCGATGACAAGTCAAGCAATTGTTTCACACTTTTTATGTTCTCAAACCTTTTCAACTCTCACGCAATACATGAGCATGAGCCATGGATATAGCATTATAGGTGGAATAGAATATGGTGGAGGTGATGAGGAAAAAGGAGAAGATAGTCTCACATCAACCAGGCGTATCAACGGGCTATGGAGATGCCCATTAATAGATATCAATGTGAGTGAGTAGGGATTGCCATGCAACGGGTGCACTAGAGCTATAAGTGTATGAAAGCTCAAAAAGAAAACTAAGTGGTCGTGCAAATGATGAAAATTCCACTAGCTATATGAAAGTGACAAAATAGGAGACTCTCTATCATGAAGATCATGGTGCTACTTTGAAGCACAAGTGTGGAAAAAGATAGTAGCATTGTCCCTTCTCTCTTTCTCTCATTTTTTTCTTTTTCTTTCCTTTTTTTCTTTTTCTTTTTCTTTTTGGTGGGCATCTTTGGCCTCTTTTTTTTATTTGGGCTTCGCTGGCCTCTTTTATTTTTTTGTAAAGTCCGGAGACTCATCCCAACTTGTGAGGGATTCATAGCTTCCATCATCCTTTTCTCACATGGGACAAATGCTCTAATAATGGAAATCATCGCACTTTTATTTACTTACAACTCGATACCTAGAACAAAATATGACTCTATATGCAATATGAAAGTGGTGATGCATGTCATGAAAAACGGAACGGTGGAAGTTGCATGGCAATATATCTCGGAATGGCTATGGAAATGCCATAATAGGTAGGTATGGTGGTTGTTTTGAGGAAAATATATGGTGGCTGTTTTGAGGAAGGTGGGTTTGATGCACCGGCGAAAGTTGCGTGGTACTAGAGAGGCTAGCAAAGGTGGAAGGGTGAGAGTGCATATAATCCATGGACTCAACATTAGTCATAAAGAACTCACATACTTATTGCAAAAGTCTATTAGTTATCAAACAAAGCATTAGACGCATGCTCCTAGGGGAGAGGTTGGTAGGAGTTAACCATCGCACGCTCCCGACCCTCACACAAAGCTTGACAATCATTAAACAAATCATGCTCCGACTTCGTTACATAACGGTTCACCATACGTGCATGCTACGGGAATCACAAACTTCAACACATGTATTTCTCCAATTCACAACTACTCACTAGCACGACTCTCATATTACCATCTTTATATCGCAAAACTATTGCAAGGAATCAAACATATCATATTCAGTGATCTACAAGTTTTATGTAGGATTTTATGACTAACCATGTGAATGACCAACTCCTGTTAACTCTCTAAATAGATATAAGTGAAGCATGAGAGTTTAATTATTTCTACAAAAGATATGCCCACGCTCTAACAAATATAAGTGAAGCAAAAGAGCATTCTACAAATGGCAGTTTTCTATGTGTAGAGAAACAGGCAATCCAAACTTCAAATGATATAAGTGAAGCACATGAAGCATTTTATAAAGCCATACTCAAAAGATATAAGTGAGGTGCAAAGAGCCTTCTATAAATCAACCAAGGACTTTCTCATACCAGCATGGTGCATTATTAAAAGAAAAATAAAAAGCACACGACGCTCCAAGATTTACGCATATCATGTGACGAATAAAAATATAGCTCCAAGTAAAATTACCGATGGTTGTTAGAAGAAAGAGGGGATGCCTTCCGGGGCATCCCCAAGCTTAGTTTCTTGGGAGTCCTTGAATATTACCTTGGGGTGCCTCGGGCATCCCCAAGCTTAGTCTCTTTCCACTCCTTATTCCTTCATCCATCGTGATCTCACCCAAAACTTGAAAACTTCAATCACACAAAACTTAACAAAACCCTCGTGAGATCCGTTAGTATAATAAAGCAAATCACAACTTTAAGTACTGTTGACAACCAATTCATATTTTATTTTTGCGTTGTATCTACTGTATTATAATTTTTCCATGGCTTATACCACCGATACAATCGATAGTTTCATCAAAACGAGCAAAACAACGCATCAAAAACAGAATCTGTCTTAAACAGAACAGTCTGAAGCAATCTGAACATTGACTATACTTCTGTAACTCTAAAAATTCTGAAAAATTAGGAAAAAATAAACAATTTGCATATCAGTACTGTGTAAAAAATTCAGAAACTTTTGACATTCCAGTAAAAAAATGTAAATTCACGCACTACAGCCAAAGTTTCTGTTTTTGCACTGCACACACCAAGCAAGCAATCTAATCATCCTAAAGGCAAATCTTGGCACATTATTTTTATAATACAATGGATTTATACAAGGGGATAATTATTTTTGTTGAAAAGTTTCTGTAATCAAGATTTGCAAAGTTTCCATGGGCATGAACAAAGTTCAAGGAGCTCCCCCACTTCAACGGTGCTCGTCCTTCTTACTTTCACTTTTCTTTTTGAAAAAGTTTTAGGTTCCCCTCTTTTTTTTGTTTTTAAACTATATAAAAGCACACAACAGAATAAAATGACTCTCTAAAACTTCCGGGTTGTCTCCCTGGCAGCGCTTTCTTTAAAGCCATTAAGCTAGGCATATAGTGCTCAAGTAATAGATCCACCCGGATCCCAAGGTATATCAAAGCCAATTTTAATTAACAATGATTTGTAATTTAGTAGTGAGCACAAAGTAACATATATCATGCAACAACGAAGTCTAACTCTCTTCCTATGCATCGGCATGTCATAAAAGAACAATTCATGCACACAAAGTAAAGGCCGATACATAGCATAAGCAGTTTCTTGCAATTTTATCATATTGAAAACATAGAGAGGTGGAGATGTAGTTCCTCTCTCATAATAATTGCAAGTAGGAGCAGCAAGCACATGCATATTATATCTATCAAAATCATCATGTGCAATGGTAAAACGCAACCCATCAATACAATCCTTAATAAGCGCAAACTTCTTCGATATAGTGTAGTTGGGAGAATTCAAAAAGATAATAGGACTATCATGTGTGGGTGCAATAGCAACAATTTCATGTTTAACATAAGGAACTATAGCAAGTTTATCTCCATAAGTATCATTCATATTGGCATCGTGGCCACAAGCATAGCAAGCATCAAGTTCATCAAAAAGGGATATTTCAAACGAATCCAAGGGATCATAGCAATTATCATAGCATTCATCCTTCGGTAAGAACGAAGGGAAATTAAACAATGTATGAGTTGAAGAGTTACTCTCATTAGAAGGTGGGCACGGGTAGCTAATCCGCTCTTCCTCCTTTTGTTCTTCGCTCTCCTCCTCATCTTTTTCATCCAATGAGCTCACAGTGTCATCAATTTCTTCTTCCATAGATTCCTGCAAAATATTAGTCTCTTCCAAGGCAGCAGACATTCTCTCAATAAATTCAATAATATCAGCATTGCAATCATAATTCTCATAGCAATATTTAAGTATAGCAAAATTTTCAGGTCTATAAACAGCATTATCATAATTTTCACACTTCTCAAACAAAGATTCAATTTCATAAGCACCCTTAAAAGCAACGAATTCTTCTATTCGTTCCACATCATAGTAATCATAAATACCTTTAGCATAAGAAGCCAATGTTTCATTATCATTAAATTTACATGAAAAAGGAAGGTGTGGAGCCTTCATCCTAGAGCAACAAGTATAATCATATCTCTGGCATAGATTCCAAGCATACCATTTCAACATATAAATTTGATCCCATAACAGTTTCCCTTTTTGAGTCAAGCGATAATCCCTAAAGTATTCACGTTGATCCAACGTGTCTCCCATTATATAATTGAATGGGGTTTTCTCAGGATTATTAAAGTAGTGCATAATATCTTTCACATAACGAGCATCGAGGGTTTTAGGAGGTTCCCCATCTCCATGAGTAGCAAGTACACCTAATTTTTTTGGTATTTCGTGTTCCATATCCATAGGTAAAGGTAGAGAACAACTTAGAACAGCAAATAAAATCTACTTAGTGATAAATCAAACAAGCACACACGAGAATATTCACCCCACGCTATTGCTCCCCGGCAACGGCACCAGAAAAAGGTCTTGATAACCCACAAGTATAGGGGATCAGTTGTAGCCTCTTTCGATAAGTAAGAGTGTCGAACCCAACGAGGAGCTAAAGGTAGAACAAATATTCCCTCAAGTTCTATCGACCACCGATACAACTCTACGCACGCTTAACGTTCGCTTTACCTAGAGCGAGTATGAAACTAGAAGTACTTTGTAGGTGTGATAGGATAGGTTTGCAAGATAATAAAGAGCGCGTAAATAAAAACTAGGGGCTGCTTAGATAAAGAAACAACTAAGTTAGTTTAACGAGTGTGGAAAAGTGGTGGTAGGAGTTACAGAATTGTCCCTAGGCAATCGATAACTAGACCGGTAATCATTATTGCAATTTTATATGAGGGAGAGGCATAAGCTAACATACTTTATCTACTTGGATCATATGCACTTATGATTGGAACTCTAGCAAGCATCCGCAACTACTAAAGATCATTAAGGTAAAACCCAACCATAGCATTACAAGGTATCAAGTCCTCTTTACTCCCATATGCAACAACCCACCCACTCGGGTTTATGCTTCTGTCACTCAAGCAACCCATGATAGGCAAATCATGAACACATTGCAACACCCTACAGCGAGGATCCCTCACGCTTGCGCGACACGGAGAGCACCATAGGATAGCACCAATAATAAAACATGCAACTCAAACCAATCATGATCATCAATCAACCCATAGGACAACAAAAATCTACTCAGACATCATAGGATGGCAACACATCATTGGATAATAATATGAAGCATAAAGCACCATGTTCAAGTAGAGGGTACAGCGGGTTGCGGGAGAGTGGACCGCTGTAGATAGATGGGGGAAGGTGATGGAGGTGTTGGTGAAGATGACGGAGTTGTTGGAGTAGATCGCCGTCACGATGATGGCCCCGGCGGCGTTCCGGTGCCACCGGGAGAGAGGGGGAGAGAGCCCCCTCCTTCTTCTTCTTCTTCCTTGACCTCCCCCCTAGATGGGAGGAGGGTTTCCCCTCTGGTCCTTGGCCTCCATGGCAGCGGAGGGGCGGGAGCCCCTCCGAGATTGGATCTCTCTCTCTGTTTCCTTCTGTTTCTGCCTTCCAGATTCTGGCCTTTCACCGTTTCTTATATTCCCGGAGATCCGTAAGTCCGATTGGGCTGAAATTTTAACACGATTTTTATCCGGATATTAGATTTCTTGCGGCGAAAGAAGGGCACCAACCGCCTTACGGGGTGGCCACAAGCCAGCCTGGCGCGCCCAGGGGGGGTAGGGCGCGCCCCCTGGCTTGTGGCCCCCTCGGGCACCGCCTTCTGTTGATTCCACTTCCCAAAATTCACATATATTCCAAAAAAAATCTCCGTAAGTTTTTATCTTGTTTGGACTTCGTTTGATCTGGATTTTCCGCGAAACAAAAAACATGCAACAAACAGGAACTGGCACTGGGCACTGGATCAATATGTTAGTCCCAAAAATAGTATAAAAAGTTGCCAAAAGTATATGAAAGTTGTAGAATATTGGCATGAAACAATAAAAAAATTATAGATACGACGGAGACGTATCAATCATACATTACCCCTTTGCTGTCCTTTTTCGGAGCACTCTCTGTTTTCTGCCTCTTCTCGCGAGCCTGTTAGGTATACTTTACGATGCAACCGACTAATAGACCGGGGGCTCGACCTTAAAAATTGCCCTAATCATAACTGCTTTAATGTTCGGCGTCTTGGAATTCCGCTTTATATGCATTGGTTCCGAACTATGTCTTGGGTCAATAGTTGGGTTGCCCGGCTCCTGTGCTTGCCCCTTTATGTTTCGCTAGTTCGGCTAAAAAGGCAAAGGGAGCACCGCTGCGATTGCGCTTCTGGCTAGTCTGGTTAAGCGCCTCAGCGGAGAAAGCCGAAAACTGACTGTCATCGTATGCGAGAACCGGTCTGCGACTCCGAGTTTAAACTAAATCTCGTCAGAGGTTATTCCGTGTCATACGAGGGGTTTGGTGTTAGTACAAACCAGGTGATATAGGCTTTGGCCACGGTTTATCCGAACATCACAAACGCCTGGGGGCTAGTCATCAGCCCCCGCACTCCTTTCTCGCGCCCCTACAGCTAAGTGAAAGCAATAAAGCATTATGGTCTGATTGCCTTGTCCGCCTCACACTTCCGCCTTCGGGTACCGATAGCCTGGCTAAGGGTCATAGTGCGATTGGAAGAGACACCTCGCGTAGTATCTACACGGGGGCTGAAGCCGACGACTCGCAGCTCTCAGGTTTAACGGCCACATAGGAGTTATAAAGGATGCAAAATATACAAGACATGATAAAACCATGCATTTTAAATATATACACGCTGACAAGTCTTCGGACATAGTACAACAATCTATTCATACTCGTTCTCTCTCGTACACTGTGATTCTATGGCCCGAGCACCCTCCATAATTCCAGAGAAGTACAGCTCGGGGCGCCTATGACCCTTTCCAGGAGGCGGAGGGGCAGTGGCTACCTTCATCGGGTCTAGCCCCGGCCAGTGCACCTTGGCCTTCGCGAAGGTCATCCTGGCTCCTTCGATGCAGGAAGACCGCCTCAGTGCGTCGACCCGAGGAGAGGCATCACCGAGCTTCTGTATCAGGCCGAAGTAACTGCCCGGCAATGGCTCGTTGGGCCATAGCCGGATACAGAGATCCTTCAGGGCCGGTTCCGCCATCCGGTGTAGCTCCATCAGCTGCTTCAGCTGCTCAACAAGGAGAGGAGAGCGCTCGGGGGCTTCGAATTGCGCCCAGAATAGCCGAGCTTCATCTCCTTCTCCCTGCGAAGCATAGAACTGCTTCGCGTCCGCTAAGCTCTTCTGGAGGTCCAAGCAGGCGCCTGAGGAACGCCATACTTGGGTAAGCAACTCGAACTTGCTGTCCCCGAAGATACACTGCAATGAATACGGCTTACCATCCATGATAGCTTTGGCTTGGCGGAGCTCCTCTTCAAATGACCGCCTATCCACCCGCTCCCTTTGGAGATTGGTTTTCAGGGTGGATAGTTCGGCGGCCTGCACCTTGCCCTTCCGCTCCAGGTCATCGCACTTCTGCCTAGCGTCTTTGAGCTCCTGCTGGATTTCCTCCACCCGAGCCTCATGCTTGTCGCTGGTGGCTCTTAGGGCGGATAGCGTGGTAGCTGCTTCTTTGGCAGCCGCCTTCTCCACCACAGCCTCCTGCTTGGCCTTCTCAAGCTCGGCCTTGATCTTCTCAATCTCCTTCGCCGAGGCTGCACAAGCATTAAGCATATCAAACAACACTGCATTGACAGTCCGATAACAAAGAGTTTTTTACTCTAATTCGACTTCCCTTGCGCCTCGTCGAATCTCTTGTTTAGAGCGTCAAGCTCGTCTTCAGAGCTCTTGAGCTTCCGATTTAGCTCTTCTAGCTCGGCAGCGTTATTGGCCGCTGCCGTCGACGAAGCCTGTAACAAACAACATCATATAACGTTACAGGGGTTTACAACCTCCGAACTGTCACTAAAACAATCCTGTGAACGGTCCTCTTAAGGGCTGACAGAGCGATCCGAACATATATTGTCCTATGCATAGTTCGGATAAGGATCTATGATTTGACCCCCAGGTAAGTTTTTCCAAACTCACCTAGGGCTCGGGGGCTGCCATGCATATAATCATAACTTACAGAAATCAATATTTCACAAAGTAGAGCATTACATGACTCACCTGAAAGCCCGTCAGGAGACCTTTGAAGGCCTCCTTCAGTCCGGTATCCACGGACTGAATGCTCTGCAGTACCGTACCCATAAGGGTGCGGTGCTCTTCGGAGATGGGGGCGCTTGACAGAGCCTCCCCCATAGCCGGCCACCCAGTAGTCGGTGGTGCCGGTGGTGGTCGGTTGACCCGATCTTCGACCGAGGATTGAACCTGTGCCTCCGGAGGCGTGGTGCGCTCCGGAGACAACCTTGGAGGTGACTGGAGATCTCCTTGTCCGGTCTCCTCAGTATCCGGGAGGGGCTTCTCTCCCGGGTCTTCGGCGGCCGAGGTGTTAGCCTCGACCATGACGTCGTCGCCCCCGCCTCCAGTGTCCGGCTCCAAAGGAGCCTGCTGGGATGATACCTCCGCGGTATCCTTCGTGGCGCCCGGAGAGATGGGGTGCGACGCGGTTCCGCTCTCCGCTAGCTCGGCGGGCGGGGTCTCCCCGTCCGAAACTTGATCGGTGGGGAGAACGCGCGGTGGGCTGCAAGCCAGAAGGCACTCACACGTCAGTAACATTAAAAAACTTAGCGCTAATAGCTCGCGAGGTCTTCGGATCCTTACCTTCAAGGTGGGGGCTTAACCCTGAGGTTCCTTCGCAGAATCCTCTCGAAGTCCTCGGACTCGGTATTCGAGTCCGTACTATCTCCGGACAAGGCTACCTGTGTCCGGCGCGTCTTCTTCAGGGCAGGAGGATCTACGTCCTCCGGAGCGTCCGATGACGCCGCCCTTTTTTCGGCAAGGGGGGAATCACCTCCCTCCTCACCCTCATGCTCCTCCTCTTGATTCGAGGAGGCGTGGGTCTCTTCGGACACAGCTTCTGGCTGGTCCCTATTGCGCAAGCCTGTTCGGCCTGGCTTCTTCTTCTCCTTCTTCTCTGGCGCCTTGTAAGGCGCCACGACGAGCATCTCCAACAGTAGCGGAGACTTGGGGTCTTCGGGCTGTGGAGCCGAACACTTGATGTCCGTGGCTTTGCTCAACCAATCCTGTGAAAGGTAATCGGAAAATGCTTAGACTATCTTTAGGAAGATAGAACCGATGAAATGAAACTATGCTATACCTCGGGTGAGGACTTGATGGCGCTCAAGCCCTTGTCCACCTTCTTGCCCGGCCAGTTCTCCTGCGCCTTGAACAACGCCTTCCATAGCTTCTCCCGCGTGGTACGGAAGAGTTGACGAACTGTAGGGTCGTCGTCAGTCCGGTAATCCCACATAGGAGAACTCCGGCGCTGGCAGGGGAGGATGCGCCGCCGAAGCATGACCTGGACCACATTGGTCAGGCCAATTCCCTCCCTGATTAGGGAGGCGATGCCCCTCTGCAGGTCCTCTACCTCTGTGGCCGACCCCTAGTCAAGGCCCTTTCGGACCCATGAAGTCAATCTGATCGGAGGGCCTGATCTGAATTCGGCAGGAACAGTTCCGCCCTCCTCCCTTGACTCGGTGATGTAAAACCACTCTTTTTGCCAGGTCTTGATGGTGTCAATGAAGGTGCCGGATGGCCACACTGCGCACGGAAGCTTGCCGATGACTGCCCCGCCGCAATCCGCATGTGCGCCGGCGACACACTTCGGCTTGATGTTAAAGATCTTGAGCCATAGTCCGAAGTGTGGCTCGACTCGTAGGAACGCCTCGCAGATGATGATGAAGGCAGATATATGCATAAAAGAGTTCGGCGGGAGGTCATGGAAGTCGAGGCCGTAGAAGAACATGAGGCCCCTCACGAAGGGGTGAAGCGGGAAGCTTAACCCTCTGATGAAGTGAGGGATGAAGACCACCCTCTCACCTGGTTTGGGGGTGGGGATCACCTGACCCTCCTTTGCGGCGCGGTGGAAGACGTTGGCGGGGAGGTATCCGGCCTCCTTGAGGTCTCGGATGTCCTGGTCAGTGACTGAGGAAGCCTCCCACTTACCGCTAGAACCTGAGCCGGCCATGGCTGTGCTCGGAGGAGGAATGGGTTGGGAAACCTAGATCTGGGCTCTGGAAGCTCGGGAGAAGGGGGAAGCAGGAATGCGAGATGCGGACAAGCCTTGGGGTTTTCTTCCCCTTTTATTTAAGCTTGCTGCCGGTTAGCCTTCCTTCACGGCGCCGTGAATCTCTCCGCTTCCCAAGGCATGCGTGCCGTTATACGCGAGCGATTAAACATATCCCGTGTAAAATGGGGCACGATCTGTGCATTGGTGGATCGTGCTGGTGGAAACGGCCTCGAACCACGGAGCAGGTCTTTTCGACTGGTTCAATGGTCGTGGTGGGCCGTGACTTTTCGTCTGAAAGGTTGTCAGAAGTCACTGTTTACTCCCTGATGTTTGGCTTTCAGGGCCGGTTACACATGATGTTCGGACGATCTATGATCGGTGAAACTACACGTCGACGGAGGCCGAACTAACTCGACCGAACATTGTTCGTAGAAAGGAACTCGCCTCGCAAGCCGAAGACTCTAATCATTTGAAGCAGCTGGAGCTTGGACCCTTGGCATTGGAGGCTAGTTCGGGGGCTACTGAGGGAGTCCTGGTTTAAGGGGTCCTCGGGAGGTCGACCTATTATTTATGAGCCGGACTATATGCGCCACTTGCCAAGTATTGGAAGAATTGAAGATCTCGTCTCCAAGGAGGAAGCTTCGAGAAACGTGGCTTGCCTTCCACGTTTGGAGTAGTGAATAGACATGTTTATCCCTTTGACGTGTAACCGACCATGTGTAAACCCTAGGGACCCCTGGCGTCTATATAAGCCGGAGGGTTTTAGGTGGTAGGGAGAGAGAACTCATCTAGGGTTTAGTTACTTGATCTCGAGGTAGATCAACTCTGTAATCCCCATACAATCAATATAATCAAGCAGGACGTAGGGTATTACCTCCATAGGAGGGCCCGAACCTGGGTAAAACCTTGTCCCCTTCGTCTCTTGTTACCATAGTTCCAAGTCTCACAGTTCGGGACCCCCTACCCGAGATCCGCCGGTTTTGACACCGACACCCCCTCTAGACATACTTTCGGTCCTACAGTGATACCGACGGTGCATTTCTGCACACTCTAACTCCATCTATGCCACCAACTTCTTCTTCATACTGCAATAGACTGGAGAGGCCTTCGGCGCAGAGAAGGAATAGATATGGGGAAAGAGGGTCCCCTTGCCTTATACCCCTAGCAGGAGTAAAAATATTTGTTTCCTTGGAATTAAACTTCACTCTGTATGTAACAGAACTAACACATGCCATCATAAGTTTGGTCTACTGTCTGTGAAAACCCAAAGCAACCATCATGTCATGCAAAAAGGACCATTCAACCTGGTCGTAAGCTTTATGCATGTCTAACTTTACAGCACATAATCCTGTTTTGCCGGCCTTCTTATTCTTTATCTTGTGTATACATTCATACGCTATGAGGATATTGTCAGTGATCATCCTCCCAGGGACGAAGGCACTTTGTGTGGGAGAAATAATCTCACGCTGGATGTTTTTCAGACGGAGAGATAGCATCTTAGAGATTATCTTGTACAAAACATTACAAAGATTTATAGGGCGGAATTGTGTTACCAGATCAGGGGAATCAATTTTAGGGATCATAACAATTGTAGTCTCATTCCAGTCCGCCGAAATTATCCTAGAATTAATTGCATGCAGAACCTCCTCTGTGATTTCATCTCCCAATATGTGCCAGAACTTTTTAAAGAATATTGCATCAAGACCATCTGACCCGGGAGCCTTAATATCCCCATTACTGAACACGGTTTTTCAACATCATCAGCAGAATAAGGCGCCATCAAGGAATTGTTCATCTGGTCAGTGACCTTGTGTTGTACCTTGTTTAGAATCTCTGGATTTGTGTGCTGCACCTCTGCCGTGAATAGATGAGTAAAATAATTCAATACATGTGAGTTCAGTTCTGGCATACCTTCAAGCCAATTACCCTCATCATCTTTTAACCTCCTCACAAAATTCCTCTTCCTCCTAGCCAATGTATAAGCCTAGAAAAAAGCCGTGTTGCAGTCACCGCTTCTTAACTAGGTTGCTCGAGATCTCTGCCTTACATGTATTTCTTCTAAATCCAATAATTATTCGATTAATCAGTTAACTCTTTCCTTTGTACATCACTTTCATCATTCATAGGGCCTGCCCTGACCTTTTCAAGCTCCCTCTATGCTTTGCGAAGTCGCTTTTTTGGTTTCTTAAGGACCCTCTGATCCTAGTCTTGAAAGCAAGCATGAATTTTATTGAGTTTCTCATGTATGCATGTTGCAGTTGGATCTGTTCCTGCCCCCGTCCATGCTTCCATCACTATCTAATCAAACCTTTTTCCCTCAGCCAATGAGCTTCAAATCTTTTCTGAGCATTGTTCGTTCCACTCGGTGGTTGTACATAGTACTCAGTATCTATAAGAAGCAGTATGTGGTCAGAATGATCGAATTCCATATTCTGTAGTGCTACATGGGGGAAACGGACAAACCACATATCATTCACGGTCCCTCTATCAAGTCATTCCCGGATCCTCCCTCGACGCCATGTATACGGATCACCAATGTACCCTATGTCATGCAGTTTGCAATCATCAATAACTTCTTGAAATGCTTGCATGTAATGTACTGGCCAGGGGTTACCTCCTTCCTTATCATGAAGGTACATGATTTCATTGAGATCACTCAACAGAAGCTATGGTAGGTTGTGAGCTTGGTGTAGTCGTCGCATACGGGACCAAGTCAAGTGTTTATTCTCCCATTTAAATTCTCCATACACCCCAATTATTATTATCCTCAATCTTTACATCAATGAACATATAATCAAGAGATATTCTATGAATATTGACACCATTATTCCAGAAAAGGACTAAACCTCCACTTTTACCTCCAAAAAAGGACCATCCACACATTTGTGCTTCTTCCTATTTGCATTTTTCCGGGGTGCATTTGCAGCCACCGATATAATTCCTGGCATAACATCACCCTCCAGTTGATCCACAATCACAGCCACCTTTGAATTTTCAGGCCCCCCGAAACTATAGCTAGTGCATTAACCGACCTCGACGCCGCCAGTTGGATATCAGCCGCCACGCGTTTGCCCAACACATTGGTGTTTCTAACATCTTGGCCATTCATTACATCATGTACTTCCTGGTCCGTCTCCATCTTTGTACCATTCGGGTTGAAGAGAGCATTGTGGCGCCAACTTTGCATTGCTCCCCTTCCAGCAAAAGCAGGAGGAGGTGCCCCACGTCTACGGCCTGGACTAAACGTTGGGTCCCCCCCGTCCAGCCTCACCTCTTCCACACCCATGATTTCTCCCTATGTCGTGGCCTCGTCCTCTGCCTCTACCACCATCAGCAAGCAGAAAGTCGCCCCATTCTAGTTTGGTTACATCATGTTCTCCAGTACCGCATTCCTGGTACCAATGCCCCATCAATCCGCAGTTACCACAAAAGTCTGGTAGCTTTTCATACTGGACTTGATAGAACTCTGTCACCTCCTTCTTTGTCATTCATACAGATCTGATCAGCTTCTTTAGAACATTAAGCTCCTCTCCAACTCTGACAAATTCACCTATAAAACCAGCTTGTACTGTTATTTGAACCTCCAGTAGCTTGCCCATCTTCCGACACATGCCCCTAATTGTTCTCGGGGAGAGGTAGTTGTCAGGCAGCTAGAGGATCGTTGCCCAAACAACTATCTTATCCAGCACAATCGATCTCGGGTTCATAAATCCTTCATACTCAGCTATCATCAATCCTTGGTTCCTAAACAGCCATCGCCCCATATTAATGGCAGTGTTCCAAACACCCAAGCATCCGAATTGGATCGTGAAAAGATTCACCTCCACCCTGCATGAGCAGACCTCCCTTGCAGGGTTCCACGCTAGCTAATCTCATATTGGCGTAGAGAGCGGAGGGGCTGAAACCATTGTTGGTGTGTACCTTGGCGATCGCGAGCCACTTTGCCTCGATTTTCTCAACTTTGAATTCTTCCTCCTAGATGAAGTGATCCTATTCATCCTCTTGGAGTTCTCGCCGGCTTAGGAGATCTTCGAGGGGCTCTTTGCCTTGACGTGAACTTCCATGTTCTTCCTGCGTCGCCATTGCGATCGCCAACACAAAGCTCTATCCTTGGAGAGGGCGAAGTGTGAGACCCACCTCACGTCTACACGCGCGCCAGCCTGGATGACCAAGAGGAGGGCGAGAGGTGGATGGGGATTGATGGCGACGGACAGTAGAATCAGACTCTCGACGGCAGCGCCGCCAGAGGAGTTCGAAACCCTAACTAGAGGGGAGTTTATTGGCTGTTGGTTTCTTGTTGGTTCGGTTTGTTATGTTAACCGGAACACTTAAATACTTGTGTACCATCATCAGCCAAAGCAGTGTGTCATGTAGCAATTTGTTATACTCTATACAGACAGAGACATCAATCATTCAACAAAATATATAGCCGCCAATCGGTATTTGCATGTAATTAATATCCTATAATCGATGCACTAGCCTGATGAAGTTGTGCTTGTATGTATCTATATACAATTGCCAAAGGGAAACGTTTGAAAACGGTGCGCCGGCCGAAACTTTGGCCGGCCGCTTCGTCGCGCAACACGCTGACACGCGGACCCGCTCTATCCGTTCCCCACGCCCCGCGCTGACTCTTTCCCATCCATTCATTCCCCATGCCTCGCTTTCTCCTTTCTCAATTCAATCCAAGCCGTGGCGACGACGCCACCAAACGACGGCCATGGTGATGCGACGGGATGCTGGAGACCGGCGGCGACGGGATCCTGGAGACTGGCGGCGACAGGATCCTGGAACGACGGTGGTGGATGCTACAGCCGCGGGTCGCCGGAGCTGCAACGACCTCGGCCGGTGACATGGGGCGGCCCCATCGGTGCTGTAGAAGACGCACCATGGTCGTGCGCGACCTACCCCCTCGTCCTCATGGTGCGCTCCGTCCATTCATGTAGCTCCACTCCAATGATGACCTCCCCCTGAAGCTACAACCAGCAAGCGAGAAGCTGCAACCGTCGTCTTTTTTTGCTACCACCGACGATGGATTTTGCTACATTCATCACGGCGGACCTGCGACCTACTAGGGAAAATGGCTTTTTGTTGCAACCGTCCTCAGATTTTGCTACTACCGGCAGGATTTTTGCTACATCCATTGTAGGGGGAGAGCCGTGACCTGCGACGGCGTCGACGACGAATTGTTACAACCGGACATGGAAAAGCTTCAACCGGACTAGGAGAAGGTACAACCGGCGGCAGAAAAAGCTTCAACGGGCATGAAGGAAAAGCTTCAACCCCCGTGGAAAAGCTGCAAGCAGCCACGGAAAAAGGTTCAACCGACCACGGAAAAAGCTTCAACCTAGAGCCAGCAATGGCTACGACGGTGAGGCTACGACGAGTCGACGACGAGGTTGCAGGCTGCAACGGTGAGGCTACCAAAGGACGGCGAGGGGGGGGGGGGAGGAGCTGCCACTACGGAGCAACGCCATGTTGCAACCAACGGTGACGAGGGACGCAAAACGACCACGAGATGCAGCTTCAACGATGACGACGGGGTTGCGAGCACGTCAACGGCGAGACGAGCGAGGAGCGGCGCCCTCTGTGTGAGGGTAGACATGGGGGATAGGGTGGAGGGGGAGGGAGATCGACTGATGCAGCGAGGGGCAGGGGACATTTTTCTTCCTGGACATGCGTGAAAAGGAGGGAGAAGGGACGATGCGCAAGAAAGAAGACGCAATCACACGGCTACAGTTTCTTGAATCGGGCGGCTGGCACGCGACCGGCCCAAATTTGGGCCGGCGCGCCGGCGCCTATCACTCGCCATTGCCAAAACAACACACTAACTAGCTACCGACTTAGACTAATCGGTTAGCTTGTTGTGGTTGCGATGAAGTGAAAAAAATGTGGCAGACTCACAATTCGGTTACTTCAGTGTATACAATTTTTTCAACTAAAAACCGATTTAAAATTCAGCACCGAATAGTGTTTATTTTCCAAACTGAACCGAATAACCAAAAACCGATTTAGCTTATATTCCGGTTAAAATGGTTCAGTTCAGTTTCAGATTTTGGTTTTCAGTTTGGAAGTGGCCACCCCTTACATATCTACCTCCCTTTTCACATAAGTTGGCAATAGTTAACACCTGCACATGTCTCTATGCACTACCCAGGAAGGTTCTAAGATGACACATGTATCTCAGACCCTTCGACCAAACTGTGTGCGATGCATGAATCGCAAACGGTATAGTTCTAGATCCGTCGCCAATAAAAGGAACCGTGTGCAATGGTTGGTCCATCAACAACGATTCAGATATGACTTGCATGTGCGATACGTGGCATATAGTTGGTACTCATGAACTATTTGCGATTAGCCAAATTAACACAAATGGTTAACCAAATACATATGTGTCCGATGTACGGCATACAGTTCACTCGGATAAACTGTTTGTGATCAGCCAAAACAACAAAAATGATTCGGCAAATCAAGGTGTGTGCGATAGACGGCATACAGGTCGCTCGTGCGCATTGGGTAATTAAAAATTCACACAACACTTCCATACATATATTTGGGCCACACATAGATGGTGGTTGTCTTCGAACACTCGCGTGGTTATTGGTGGCAAGCCCATTCCTGGGCCCGCGTGGACGTCCATCACATTGACTGACAATGAGAGAGGTTACCAAGGTGTATTATTCTTGGTTTGTGTTATGATATACATTATAGGCCATGGTGAAGTTTCCTGACCAAAGTTTGAGCGCACGCGTACGTAGGCATGAATCGTTCCCATCGACCCTCAAAGTAGGGGGGGACTAGTTGTACGCGTCATGAACCCCTCGATCTATGCGTGGACTTTCCAGTTCCAAAGCACGTACCACATCAAAGTTGTGCATCCGGTATATTCAAACACAACACACCACTTCTATACATGTGTTTGGGCCACATGAAAGTGGTGGCTGTCTTCGGACACTCCATCGCGTGGTTATCAGCAGCACGCCCATCTGTGGGCCCGGGTGGACGTTCATCACTTCGACTAACAACGAGAGATTTTTGACCAAGGTTGATTCTTCTTGGTCCGTGTTACAGAAGGTCTTGGTGAGAGGGGCTTCCAGCTACTCGAAGTGTACATGTGTGTGTGTGTGTGTGTGTGTGTGGGGGGGGGGGGCACTATACTGCGTACGTTCAGAACCTCCGTGGGGTCGGGGATGTCCGGGTTGCGAGGCGCATGTGCCACATTAAAGTTGTGAATTGGGTATATTTAAATATCACACCACCCTTTCATACATATAGTTGGGCCACCCGCAGGTGGTCGTGGTCTCACCCATCTCGCGCCACATGATACGTCTCCAACGTATCTATAATTTTTTATAGTTCCATGCTATAACATTATCATTCTAGATGCTTTTTGGGCATTTATTTGCCAATTCATATTATTTTTGCGAACTAACCTATTAACCCAGTGCCAAGTGGCAGTTGTTATTTTCTGCATGTTTTTGGCTTTTCAGGTTTACAGTACCAAACGAAGTCAAATTGCCAAAAAACTTTTTGATGATTTTTTCTGTACCAAAAGAAGACCTGGAAACTTCAGGAGGAGGTCGGGGGCCGCACGAGGGCCCCACAAGCCAACAGGGCACGCCCACGGGGGTGGCCACGCCCTGTGAGCTTGTGGGCCACCCCCTCGTCTCCCGACGCCCCTCTCTGGCCTATAAATTCGCATATATTGAAAACCCTAGGGAGCTCCCAAAACACTTTTTCCGCCGCCGCAAGTCTCTGTTCCGCCGTGTGCCCATATGGATCCCTGTTCCGGTGCCTTGCCGGAGGGGGGATCGATCACGGAGGGCCTCTTCATCAACCTTGCTGCTCCCATGATGATGTGTGAGTTGTCTACCACAAACCTACGGGTCCATAGCTAGTATCTTGATGGCTCTCTCTCTCTATATATATATATTCTTCAATACAAAGTTCATCGCATCTTCGCAATGATCTATTCGATGTAATCACTTTGTGCGGTGCGTTTGTTGGGATCCGATGAATTATAGGTTTATGTTTAGATTGTTCATGAAAGAGATTTTAGTCTTCACTAAATTATATGATTCTTATTTGCATGATTATTATAGCTTCGTAAATATCTCCGATCTATTGCTTTTGTTTGACCAACTGGATTGATCTATCTTCAGTGAGAGGGGTGTGTTGTAGTGGGTTCAATCTTACGGTGCTCTATATCCCAGTGACAGAAAGGGACAAGACACATATTTGTATTGCTACCACTAAGGATAAAACGATGGGGTTGATTCATATTAATTGGATTCTCTTTGTCTACATCATATCAATGTTCTCCAAGCATTACTCTATTTTACTTAATACTCTAGATGCATGCTGGATAGTGGTCGATGGGTGGAGTAATAGTAGTAGGTGCAGGCAGGAGTCAACCTACTTTCTTATGGACGTGATGCCTATATACATATGATCATTGTCGTGAATATCACATAACTATGCGCTTTTCTATCAATTGCCTAACAGTAATTTGTTTACCCACCGTATGCCTACTTCGAGAGAGATGCCACTAGAGAACACTATGGCCCCCCGGGTCTATTCACTTATATATTTGCAAACGCAACTATTTCCTTGCTGCCATTATTTCCTTTTTCTTTATTTTGCAATTTATATTTATCCAACAATCAACTACACTACTTATCTGCTTGCAAGTAATGAGTTCAAGGGGCTTGATAACCCTCTTGCCCGCGTTGGGTGCAAGTGTTTGCTCTTTTGTGTGTAGGCGCTAAAAACAGGAGTTGCGTGGTCCTCCTATTGGTTTGATAACCTTGGTTCTCATGAACGGAAATACTTATCTATATTGTGCTGCATCATCCGCTCCTCTTCGTGGAAAAACTCAACGCAGATCACACGTATCAAGAAGGATTTCTGGCGCCGTTGCAGGGGAGTATCACCAACTTACTATCAACTACCTGCTCACAAATTATCATTCACTTCTTCTACTTTTTATTTTTGGTTATATTTTGCTTGCTATAAAAATCAAAAATACAAAAACATTTATCTTTGCTAGTTTGCTTGTTTCGTTTGCTAGTTGTTTGCTTGAAGTTGCTATCATGTCTGGATTTGAGAAAGTTATTGTCGAAAGTGCTAGCGAAGACAGTGCTAGTGATTCGGAGGAGGAAATACCAAAATTTATTGATGCTACTCATGAAATTCAAGTTCCTAATAGTGATACTCACACGGTTCTAAAATCTAAAATTTATAATGTGGGTAGTGGGAACGTTATTGGAAAACATGCTATTCAAGAATTTTTTGAGTGCTCAGGAGCTATTCCCTTTACTAAAGGAACCATACTTGATGAAACAAATTGTTATGTGGATGCGATTACCATGCTAATATTGAATCTAGAAAGAAAGTTTGTGCATCTCCATCCTATGCTTCAAAAGGTATTTTTGGGATTTCCGGGTATACGCAATCCTAAGGTTAAGAAAATTGCTACCATTATCCTTATGCATGAATTTGATTACATAGTGCGGGAGGCGAGAAACATATTTGCTTCTATAGAATAAAATCTGAAGCTCCTCCTATAGAAGTGATCCTACATAATAAAGATGCTTTGCATATGTTGGAATCTAGTAATTGCCAAAGTTTTAGTGAGAATATGAGGAGGAATGTTCCTCCCGAAGAATTAACGCAAGCCTTGTTCCTCCACACTTGTGATAAATTCGAATGGATTGCTAAAGGAATTAATTAAGGGTTTAGCAAAGATTGGCATGAGAATACTATTAGAGAACCTATCAATGATGAAATTCATGTCTTATATGAAGACCCCTATGATGATGGTGATGTTAGTGATGATATTGTAAATCCTTTTGAACACTTGAGTCCTTCAACTATATTTGAGAAAGGTGATCTATTAATTAAGATTTTGGAAGAGCTAGTCTTGAAGGATATGAAGGGGTCCAACACTTGATCATATGCATTATGCCTAGCTAGGGGCGTAAAACAATAGCCCTAGTTGGGAGGCAACCCAAATAGTTATCTTATTTTTATTGTTTTACTTTATGTTTTGGTTTTATAACATGGTTGTTGCTACTGTAATTATTGTGTTTTTATGTTTTAATTAGTGTTTGTGCCAAGTAAAGCCTTTGGGATGACTTGCATGATGAGTAAAATTGATACGATGCAAAAACAGAAACTTCAGCGTCCAGTGCAGAATTTCTATGATTTTATTAGAATGTATTTTTGATCTGAATGTTTTACACATTATTTATATACAAATTGCTCAGGTTTTCCTAATTTTTCAGAATTTTTGGAGTTACACAATTATAGTTTCTTTACAGATCATTACAGACTGTTCTGTTTTAGACATATTCTCTTTTTTGCTTGCATAGTTTGCTTCTTTTGATGATGCTATGTATTATATCGGGGTTATAAGTCATGGAGAAGTTAGAATACAATACCTTATCCAATAATAAAATATGAATCAATTTATAACAGTACCTAAAGTATTTATATGTTTATTATACTAACGGATGTCATGAAGGTTCCTGTTAAGTTTTGTGTGCTGAAGTTTTCAAGTTTTGGATGTTATCACGATGGATGAATGTCGTCGTTTTCTCACGGGGGGTGCCCCGAGACGGCAGATGCCAGGGGATGGCTCAAGAGGTGAGAGCAAGGCTGCAGTGGGGATCCGGGACGGGATAGGGCGACAGCACGAGGTGGTTTACCCAGGTTCGGGGCTCTCCGGAGAGATAATACCCCTACTCCTGCATGTCTGTATATGATGTGTATTCGCAGTACAGGGTTGCTCCTGGAGCTGTGTTTGAGGAGGAAGAGGGAGCTGGCTGCTCCTTTCCGTGGTCTCACATGCGTGGGAATGAGAGAATGGGAGAGGGATCCCCCCCCTTGGTGAGCTCCCCTGGTGCCTCTTATATAGGGAGGCCCAGGGGACAAGGGGTGGCCCACATGGCCTAACTACACTGTTGGAGGTGACCTGTGAAGTGACCCATGATGCAGGCTACAGTGCATCACTATTGGAGCGCAGTGAAGTGACGCATGACGGGTACACAGTGGGGCACTATTCGCCAACAGTGCCGGACTGTAGCGGGGTGGCTGACTCTGCAGTCTGTCAGCTACAGTGTCCTCTGCTCGTGTCCGATGGGACGCCTGGAGCTGACTTCGTCGGGCCGCAGCCGGCAGCCTCCAACCGACAGCCTCCAGCCGGCCAGCCTCCAGCCGGCCAGCCTCCAGCCGGCAGCCTCCAGCCGGCCAGCCTCCAGCCGGCAGCCTCCAGCCGGCAGCCACCAGCCTCCAGCCGGCAGCCTCCAGCCAGTCGGGAGCAGCCAGCCGGCCGGGTCGCAGCTTTGTCTCCTGTTTCCGCTTCTTCGATTTGTCTTGTTGATTCGTGGGGCTTGGCGTACCGGGAGTGGCTCCCCCTATGTTTTAAAACGTTGAGTCGTCTCCTTGAGCCTACCCGGGGGTAATCCCCCCGACAGTAGCCTCCGAGCCTCTGGGCGAATTGGAGAGTCGGGCGGAGGGTTTTTGCTGTTGACGTTGTTGTTGCAGAAGTTGTCGATGACGGTTGATTGCGGGCCGGGGACGACGCAACTTGCTTCCAGCGGGGGCCCGCCAGCGCACCCGCTGGGTGTAGCCTCCGAGCCTCCGGGCGACTCGAAGAGTCGGGCGGAGGGTCTTTGCTGTTGCTGAAGCGAACGGCGGTGTTGAGGATGTCGGGCGCAGACGTGGGGTCCGCCGGCTGATGAGCGCGAGGCGCTGCCGGGCGCGGGCGCAGGGTCCACCGGCTGGTGAGCGCGAGGCGCTGCCGAGGGCGGACGCGGGGTCCGCCGGCTGGTGGGCACCGAGCCCTGCCGGGGGCGGACGCGGAGTCCGCCGACCGATGGGCGCGGAGCCCAGCCGAGGGCGGACGCGAAGTTCGCCGGCTGATGGGCGCGGAGCCCAGCCGAGGGCGGATGCGAGGTCCGCCGGCTGTTGAGCGCGAGGTGCTGCCGAGGGCGGACGCGGGGTCCACCGGCTGGTGGGCGCCAAGCCCTGCCAAGGGCGGACGCGGAGTCCGCCGGCCGATGGGCGCGGAGCCCAGCTGAGGGCGGACGCGAAGTTCGCCGTCTGATGGGTGCGGAGCCCAGCCGAGGGCGGATGCGAGGTCCGCCGACTGTTGAGCGCGAGGCGCTACCAAGGGCGGACGCGGGGTCCGCCGGCTGCCAAGCCTCCGAGCGAGGGGGCTCATCATGGAAATGATCGTGCGAAAGACAGTTTTAGTTGATGCAGATGTATCAAATGTTTGGTTCTGGCGATGCAAGTTTATGCAGAGGGTGCCGACTCGGTTTTGCCCGAGCCCCCTTCAGTCTTTTTCATGTTCTCTCCGCTCTTCGGCTTTTGCTATTGCTAGCCGGACAGCCGGGGGCCGGTTTGTAGCTGAGGTAAAGAGTGGGCCGCGGAATGGAGTGTACAGTACTCGGACTCTGGGAGCAGACTCGACTGAGCAGATACTCATAAATGAAACGACCAGATTGCCCAAGCCGTTTTCTCCTTAGACGCTTTTCGCGTGTGGTGACCTCCAGCTTGTGCTCTCGCTAGCCGGACAGTCGCGGTGCGAGCTGTAGCTGAGACAAAGAGTGGGCCTTGGTATCGTACACGCTACTAAGCCGTCTATGGGTATGAACGTATCGGGCCAAACGGTCAACCCCCGGGCCGAGGCTAGCTGGCGCCGGGGTGAACAGTAAAGTAGTAGAAACAAATGCGGGGATGGCCCCCGAGGATCGCTCGGGGTATCCGTTTGTGTGTACGCTGCAAGGATATGCGGGTGGAGATCTCACATTGCTTTTTGGTGCCGGCGAGGCGGTTTTTGTCGATGTCGCCCAGAGCGGCTCGCAGCCGACGTGGTCTGACTGATGTGCGCGAGGCGCCGCCGGGCGCGGACTTGGATCCCGCCGGCTCATGGGTGCGAGGCGCTGCCGGTCGAGGACGCGGAGTCCGTCGGCGGATGGTCGCGAGCCACTGCCGGATGTGGACGCGCAGTCCTTGCTGAAGCAGACGGTGGCGTCGAGGATGTCGGGCGCGGGCGCGGAGTCCGCCGACTGATGGGCGCGGAGCCGTGCCGGGTGTGGACGCGGAGTCCACCGGCTGGCTGTTTCCAGCGGGGGCGCGCCAGCGCACCCGCTGGGTGTAACTTCCGAGCCTCCGGGCGACTCGAAGAGTCGGGCGGAGGGTCTTTGCTGTTGCTGATGCAGATAGTGGCGTTGAGGACGCCGGGTGCGGATGCGAGGTCCGCCGACGGATGGGCGCGGGGCCCTGTCGGGGGCGGACGCGGGGTACGCCGGCTGTTGAGCGCGAGGCGCTGCCGCGGGCGGACGCGGGGTCCGCCGGCTGTTGAGCGCGAGGCGCTGCCGAGGGCGGACACGGGTTCCGCCGGCTGTTGAGCGCGAGGCGCTGCCGAGGGCGGACGCGGGGTCCGCCGATTGTTGAGCGCGAGGCGCTGCCGAGGGCGGACGCGGGGTCCGCCGGCTGTTGAGCGCGAGGCGCTGCCGAGGGTGGACGCGGGGTCCGCCGGCTGGATGGGCGCGGGGCCCTGCCGGGACTAGCCTCCGAGCCTCCGGGCGAGGAGGTTCATTGATTTTCGCGTAGGCGAGACGGTTGTTGTCGAAGTTAGCCGACGCGGTGTTTGGCCAGCGGAGCGCGTCGGCGCACCCGCTGGGTGTAGCCGCCGAGCCCCTGGCGGTCGGCGGGAGTGCCATCTGGCGGGACTTGTCTGGCCGGACGTCGAAGTGGGTGGGCGGCTGGAGTCGGCCCGGTGTCGAGGTAGGCGGGCAGGCCAGCCGACCGAGCGGCAGCGCATGTCAGCCGACCGAGTGGAGACGCGGGCGGAGGGCAAGGTTTGCCTCTTCCCCTTTTTTTTTTTCAACCGGCCCTTTTCTTTTGTTTCTCTTAGCCGGCTAGCCAGCTGGTCGTTGTAGTAGTCGGAGCAGGGGGAGCGGGCGGAGTCACGGAGCCGGAGGAACGAGGCGACACGGGCGGTGCCGGCGTGCGCACAAACCGGCTTGTGGAGGCCGGCCTGAGCGGCGAGCCGGTGTGCGGGCGACGATTGCCGGAGCCAGCCAGGCAGAGGCGCGGACGAGGCCCCACGTGAGCGCGGCGGCGCGCGGAGAACAGAGGGAGGTCAGGCCGTGCGCGCACGTGGTGCCGCTGGCATGGCCTGCAGCTGGTCAAACGGACAGGCGGCCAAGCGCGCGCGCACGCGGTGCAGCAGCCGGCAGGGCCATGCTGCCGGCCAGGCAGACACGCACGCAGCCGGCCAGGGCTCGCTGGCCATGCACGCACGGACAAAAGCAGCCGCCGGCCATGCACGTACGTGAGCCATGCACGTAGTATCACACATGCATGCATGCACGTACGTCTTTTCTCTTTTCATTCTCTTCTTTGCTGGTAGCCGATTTACGAGGACAACTGTCGGGCGGAGGCGCAGGAAAAAGGGGCCGTCCGGCGGCGCGAGAAGTGGGAGCAGCTGTCAGCCCGGGACGACGCGGACGCGCGGACGTACGGACAGAGCAGCCGGCCGCCGTATGCGGGGCGGAGTCGGCCGGGCGCGCACGGAGCAGGCGCGGCGAGACGGCACGGGGCAGAGCCGGCTGAAACGGCGAGCCGGCTGGTTGGAGGCGGAGCTGTGCAGGAGGTGCCGGAGCACACGTCAGCTAGGCAGCCGTAGCTGGCCGGGCGGCAGCACGCAAGGCGTGCATGCAACGCTTGTGTGCATGCGGCCATGCAGCAGCCGGCCACGCATGTGTGCATGCGGCCATGCAGCAGCCGGCCCGCGCCTGCATCCGTGTGCGCACGCGGCCAGGCTATGGCAGCAGCCGGCCAGCGCCGTGGCCACGCAGCCGGCCAATGCCACGGCGGCCGGTCGAGCAGCGGCAGGCGGCCTGGTAGCCGGACGGGCGCGAGCCGGAACAGGGCCAGGCGCGGCCGAGTGGCGCGGGGACGGAGCCGGCTGGAGCGGTGAGCCGGCGCGGGCGAGAGAGGCCGGGCCGGAGCCGTGACGAGGCTCGGGCGAGCCCGAAGAGGCCGGTGGGCGCGCGCGGGGCCGCCGGGCGGCTGCGTTCGCGACGCCGCCGCCCGCGTGCACATGAGCCGCGCTAGCTAGCCAAGCTAGCATTCACGCAGCCGAATCGATTGGCTTTGCTTGCTAGCTAGCTAGCTAGGTGCGAGTGCGTGCACGTAAAGGAACAGAGGTGTCCAGCTCGCCCGCGCGCGGAGGTGTGGCCGAGGGGAGATCGAAGCGGGACGAGGCCGACGACGAGGACGCGCCGTCCTGCGCGGTCGCCATGGTGGCGCGTTGTAGCGAGCTGGAGGTGGACAAGGCCGACGGTGGGGACGCGTCGTCCCGTGCGGCCGCCCCGGGGCATGTTGGTGTCGAGCCCCCGAGCGCCGCCGGAGAGACGGCGGCAGCACCGTGGTGGTGATGACGAGGCCGGCAGCAAGGACGCGGCGTCGCGCGCATTTGTCCCGGGGGCGTGTTGATGTCGATCCCCCGGGCATTGTCGGAGAGACGGCAGCGACGTCGCGGTGGCGATGACGAAGAGGGTCCCGCCCGGACCGCGGTTCCAGCTGCAGCTAGCCCCACGGTGGGCGCCAACTGTCGTCGTTTTCTCACTGGGGTGCCCCGAGACGGCAGATGCCAGGGGATGGCTCAAGAGGTGAGAGCAAGGCTGTAGTGGGAATCCGGGACGGGATAGGGCGACAACACGTGATGGTTTACCCAGGTTCGGGGCTCTCCGGAGAGATAATACCCCTACTCCTGCATGTCTGTATATGATGTGTATTCGCAGTACAGGGTTGCTCTTGGAGCTGTGTTTGAGGAGGAAGAGGGAGCTGGCTGCTCCTTTCCGTGGTCTCACGTGCGTGGGAATGAGAGAATGGGAGAGGGATCCCCCCCTTGGTGAGCTCCCCTGGTGCCTCTTATATAGGGAGGCCCAGGGGACAAGGGGTGGCCCACATGGCCTAACTACACTGTTGGAGGTGACCTGTGAAGTGACCCATGATGCAGGCTACAGTGCATTACTATTGGAGCGCAGTGAAGTGACGCATGACGGGTGCACAGTGGGGCACTGTTCGCCAACAGTGCCGGACTGTAGCGGGGTGGCTGACTCTGCAGTCTGTCAGCTACAGTGTCCTCTGCTCGTGTCCGATGGGACGCCTAGAGCTGACTTCGTCGGGCCGCAGCCGGCAGCCTCCAGCCGGCCAGCCTCCAGCCGGCAGCCTCCAGCCGGCAGCCACCAGCCGGTCAGCCTCCAGCCGGCAGCCTCCAGCCGGCAGCCACCAGCCTCCAGCCGGCAGCCTCCAGCCAGCCGGCCGGGTTGCAGCTTTGTCTCCTGTTTCCACTTCTTCGATTTGTCTTGTTGATTCGTGGGGCTTGGCGTACCGGGAGTGGCTCCCCCTATGTTTTAAAACGTTGAGTCGTCTCCTTGAGCCTACCCGGGGGTAATCCCCCCGACAATGAAGGAATAAGGAGTGGCAAAGAGCCTAAGCTTGGGGATTCCCAAGTCACCCCAAGTCAAATTTTATGAAGACTCAAGCATCTAAGCTTGGGGATTCCCCGGAAGGCATCCCCTCTTTCGTCTCAATCCATCAGTATGTCACTTGGAGCTATATTTTTATTCATCACATGATATGAGTTTTGCTTGGAGCGTCGTTTGCTTTTGTTTTAATTTTGCACAATCATTGTTTGCTGGAAACACCTACTTGAGAGAGACACACCTTCACCATGATTTGTTATAATACTCTATGTGCTTCACTTATATCTTTCGAGCTTAGCAGTTGCTCTAGTACTTCACTTATACCTTTTTGAGCACTGTGGCGTATAGATTTTATCAAAATTATTGCACTCACGTTCTTCACTTATATTTCTTTTAGAGTTAATAAATAGTGATGGTAATTTGCATGGGTTATAAGACTAGTCCAAAAATAATAGGTATTCGAGGAGTGCATAATCAAAACCTTCATGTAGCACATAAAAGAGAAATTGTGCATTAATGATATTGATGTGGTAATATGAAAGGGCGTGAGTGCATGGTTGTTAGTTAGTAGAAATATCGATAGTTAAAGGGTGTGAATTTGCTGTTCATCTAAATACTGGTTATGGCATGGTGATGATGTGTGAGCATTCTTATTCCTCGTTGAAATCCTAGTGTAGTTTAGGTCGGAGGCACGCGATGGTTAACTCCTCCCAACCTCCTCCCTAGGGGCATGCGAGTAGTACTTTGCTTCGAGAGAGCTCATAAAACCTTGCCATAAGTATGTGAGTTCTTTATGACTAATGTGAATCCATGGATGTACGCACACTCACCTTTTCATATATTGCTAGCCTCTTCGGTACCGTGCATTGCCCATTCTCACCTTGAGGATCAGTAGAAACTTCGCCGGTGCATCCAAACACCGCGCCATGATACGATATGTTGCACATAAGCCTCATTATATCTTCCTCAAAACAGCCACCTTACCTACCTATCATGGCATTTCCATAGCCATTCCGAGATATATTGCCATGCAACTTCCATCGTCACATCATACGACTAGTACACTCATTGTCATATTGCTTTGCATGATCATGTAAGCTCATAGTGTTTGTAGCAAAGCCACCATTCATCATTGTTTACATGCTACACTAGATCACTGCACATCCTGGTACACTGCCAGAGGCATTCATATAGAGTCATATTGTTTAGTTGTTTTTCATATCGAGTTATAAGTAAATAAAAGTGTGATGTTCATCATTAATAGGGCACTGTCTCAGTGAGGAAAGGACGATGGAGACAATGATTCCCCCACAAATTGGGATGAGACTCCGGACGAAAAAAAAGAAAAAAAGAAAAAAGAAAGAAAGAAAAAAAAAGAAAAAAGGGAGAAAAAAAAAGAAAGGAAAAAGAAATAAATGAGAGAAAAGAGAGAAGGGACAATGCTACTACCTCCTTTTCCACACTTGTGCCTCAAAGTGGCACCATGTTTTCATATAGAGAGTCTCTTGTTCTGTCACTTCCATATGCTAGTGGGAATTTTTCGTTATAGAACTTGGCTTGTATATTCTGATGACGGGCTTCCTCAAATGCCCGAGGTCTTCATGAGCAAGCAAGTTGGATGCACACCCACTTAGCTTCAGTCGAGCTTTCATACACTTATAGCTCTAATGCATCCGTTTCATGGCAATCCGTACTCCTCGCATTGATATCTATTGATTGGCATCGCTGTAGCCCATTGATATGCCGAGTCGATGCGAGACTTTCATATCCACTTTTTACCCCTTTGATACCTACCACCATATTCTATTCCACCTATATGCTATATCCATGGTTCACGCTCATGTATTGAGTGTGTAATAAAAAGCTAAAGCGCATTAAAATGTACGATCCAATTGCCTGCCTTAACACCGTGGTGTTTGACATTTGTATTTATGTGGTGAAGACGGGGCTATGCCGTGCTAATATAATAAAATGAATGGGGGGTAAACATTCTTTAAGGATCGTATATTTTGAACATTGATGATTATGTTACTTATGTTTATGGTTATTACCATGTTAATGTTTATTGATTCATCATTTCTCAATGATCACACCTTCAATAGATTACATGTTGGGTAGCATGTCACATCAAAAATTCTATTTTTATCATTTACCTACTCGAGGACGAGCAGGAATTAAGCTTGGGGATGCTGATACGTCTCCAACGTATCTATAATTTTTGATTGTTCCATGCTATAATATTACCATTCTAGGATGCCTTTTGGGTATTTATTTGCCAGTTCATATTATTTTTGAGCTCTAACCTATTAAACAAGTGCCAAGTGCCAGTTGTTGTTTTTTGCATGTTTTTAGCTTTTCAGGTTTACAGTACCAAACGAAGTTCAATCGCCACAAAACTTTTTGATGATTTCTTTTGGACCAAAAGAAGACCTGGAAGCTTTGGGAGGAGGCCGGGGGTCGCACGGGGCCCCCACAAGCCAACAGGGCGCGCCCAGGGGGCTGGTCGCGCCCTGTTAGCTTCTGGGCCACCCCCTCGTCTCCCGACGCCCCTCTCTAGCCTATAAATCCACATATATTCTGAAAACCCTAGGGGATCTCCCAAAACACTTTTTCCGCCGCCGCAAGTCTCTGTTCTGCCGTGTGCCCATTTGGAGCCATGTTCCGGTGCCCTGCCGGAGGGGGGGTCGATCACGGAGACCCTCTTCATCAACCTTGCTTCTCCCATGATGATGTGTGAGTAGTCTACCATAGACCTACATGTCCATAGCTAGTGTCTAGATCTCTCTCTCTCTCTCTCTCTCTCTCTATGTTCTTCAATACAAAGTTCATCGCATCTTCGCGATGATCTATTCGATGTAATCACTTTGTGCGGTGCATTTGTTGGGATCCGATGAATTGTGGGTTTATGTTCAAATTGTTCATGAAACAAATTTGAGTCTTCTCTGAAATATATGATTCTTATTTGCATGATTATTATAGCTTTGTAAATCTCTCTGATCTATTGATTTGGTTTGGCCAACTAGATTGATCTATCTTCAATGAAAGGGGTGCGCTGTAGTGGGTTCAATCTTGCGGTGCTCTATATCCCAGTGACAGAAAGGGACAAGACACGTATTTCTATTTCTGCCACTAAGGATAAAACGATGGGGTTGATTCATATTAATTGGATTCTCTTTGTCTACATCATTGTTCTCCAAGCATTACTCTGTTTTACTTAATACTCTAGATGCATGCTGGATATTGGTCGATGGGTGGAGTAATAGTAGTAGGTGCAGGTAGGGGTCGGCCTACTTGCTTATGGACATGATGCCTATATACACATGATCATTGCCATGAATATCAAACAACTAAGTGCTTTTCTATCAATTGCCCAACAGTAATTTGTTTACCCACCGTATGCCTACTTCGAGAGAGATGCCACTAGAGAACACTATGGCCCTCGGGTCTATTCACTTATATACTCCTTTTCGAGGCGTAGATCGCCCGTCATCTGATTTGCTTCGTCAAAGCGGATAGACAAACACTACTATTTCCTTGCTGCCATTCTTTCCTTTTTCTTTATTTTGCAATTTATATTTATCCAACTATCAACTACACTACTTATCTACTTGCAAGTAATGAGTTCAAGGGGCTTGACAACCCTCTTGCCCGCATTGGGTGCAAGTGTTTGCTTTTTTGTGCGTAGGGGCTGAAGACGGGAGTTGCATGGTCCTCCTATTGGTTAGATAACCTTGGTTCTCATAGAGGGAAATAGTTATCTATATTGTGCTGCATCATCCGCTCCTCTTCGTAGAAAAACCCAACGCAAATCACAAGTATCACCACACACACACACACATCTATGGGACCGTTGAGTCCACCTTTGCCCAGAAGCGAGATGGGGTGGTTTGACCGTGATGGATTCATATAGGTTTAATTTTCGTGTTATGCCAGGGTGAGATGCCAGACCTATTTGGGGGCATGCATGCGTAGCTAGGATTCCCTCCCGCTGATACGAAGTGGGGGCGGATGAGATAAGTGCCACATCAAAGTTTAGCATTGGGTATTTGAACATCAAACCACCCTTTGCATACATATTTTTGTCCACATGCAGGTGTGTTTGTGTTCTGACCCTTTCCCGCATTTTTTGCGAAATGTTCCTATATTTTATTATTATAGGAGTACATAGCAGATGTTTCGAATGAAACAACCATCTGTGATTGTATACTCTAGAGAAAGGGTTCCCTCAGACTACCCGTGTGCCATGTCCGTGCCCTATCAAATTAGCACAGTCCACTGGTGGCCGCGGGATACGATTGGGCTCCACGAGGCTCCCCTCGCAATCTCAAAAATATCTACCCTCCTTGAGCGATTTGAAAAATGGCGGTTCCGTGGGTTTTTCCTATTTGATGGCACACAATTATTATGTTTGGGTTGCGTGCGATGTTTGTTGCTCCCGCGCTACTTCAACCCCTTCATCTAAATTTTTAGTAGCCCTGGCATATCACTCCAGCCTAGGAAAAATTTCAGTAGCCGCGACATTTCCTCAAACACCACTGTCGTGGGAATGAACCTGACAATAGTACTAGGGGTACGAAAGGAGGGGCGAAGTCTAGCTACGGCGCAGGTGTGCACTCGGATGTGTACGAGTTCGGGCCTCACTCGGAAGTGATAAAAGCCCTACGTCTCGAGCCCGGAGGCTTGGTGTTTGCTAATGAGTTGTAGAGGATTACACAGGGTCGGAACCCTTGCTCTGGCGCCCGGGGGTGGCTTATATAGAGTGCGCCATCACCAGCCGGGCGTCATCATTAGGGCTATAAATGCTGATCAATGAAACGTTACAGGAACGACTGATTAAGTACTGCGTTACTTGTAACGCAGAATCAACGACGCAATGTGCGTCTCTTCAAGTCCCACGGGCGCTGCGTCTCCTGAGTCGCCTGAGCTTCCATATGACCGAATGACCGTGGACGACCGAGTGACTTGAAGCGTCCGAGTGGATCTTCATATGCATCCGAATGCATCTTTGGCACATAGGCTTTAATGATAACGAGGGACCATAGGTGTCGTCGTTTTCTCACGATAGATGCCATGGGTAGGCTTATCGAGAGTGGTTGGGGCCGAAGGACGCCGACGGGCTCCGGTGACGGGATTAGGCACAAGCGGTGAGGGACACGCGATGTACCCAGGTTCGAGGCCCTCTACGAGAGGTAATACGCCTAGTCCTGCTTGTCTAGTTGATAGACTGGGAGAACTACAATGGTGCTCCTAGAGCTGTTTGCTAGAGGAGGAAGAAGAGGCCTACTGGCTCTCTCTACGTGGGTGGATGTGTAAGTCCGAGAATGCCTGCCCGTGCATGGGGGCGTCGGGGGGTTTTATAGGCCAACCCCCGGCTTACAATATACATATGTGACACCGTGGGGGGGGACCCGGCTGGCGGTCTCTCTAGCCGGCCAGGGGACCACCCGTCGAAGGGTCTTGTCGCTGGCGGGGCCCGCCGGCTGCCGGGTCCCATCGGGAGTCGGTGGGCGAGCCCACCGTCGGTCCACGTCGTTGGCGCATGCTCGTCACGTCGCGATACGGGTTGTCCGGCCCGACGTCGTGTAGTGGCCGCCGACTGCGGTCAGCGGTACGGCCGGCAACGCTGTAGCCACGCCGGGGTAGGTAATGGAGTGGTTGAGGGCATGCCGGCACTGTGCCGTCCGCCCGGTCGTAGTCGGCCGGGGTCAGAGGCACTGTTGCCTTCACTGTAGCCATGCGGGCGCTGACCTCCGATGCGACGGGGGCCCCTGTAGCCACGCATGCCCTGACCGCGGTACCGCAGGCACTGCTGACACGCCGGGCGTTGGGTCACCGTCCTGCGAGGCGTGGCCACATGATGGGAGCAGGCCTGCCGGCCCAATGGCCAGGCGTCTCCGCCTCTAACCGGCCGGCTGGCCGCAGCCGGCCGTGCGGAGCCGGACTACCGGGGGAGGCGGCTCGCCCCGTAGTCGTTTTTTGAAAAGCTGGAGCAAAGACCCAGCTGAGGCTACCCCGGGGTTGTCCCCCCGCCGGTAGTCCCCGAAGCAGGGGAGGCCCACCGGCTGGCAGCAGCGGACCTCGCCGGCTTGAGTCTTGCACGGGGGGACCGATGGTAGCCCCGGAGCCGGAGGGCATGGGTTTGCGAGGACCAGCTTCGCAGCCGGCCAACATTCCCCTAGATGCCTCGACCACCCCGAGGGGCAGAGAAGGCGCGCCACGTGTGGAGTGCCGCGAGCCGCGACCTGACAGACCACGCGGAGGACAAGACCGGGCCGTGGGGCGGGGCCCACTTTGGCCGCGGCCTCGGCCCGCGCGCGCGGATCCTTTGCATCCAGGGCCATCGGTTGGCGTTCCCGAAACGCCTTAACGCCCCTCCTGCGCGTGGCGGAAGTATTGGGGGTCGTGCGTGACGGATCCGCTCCCCACTACCCCACGTGGGGTTTAAATGGGAGGGGAGAGGAGCGAAACAGGGCATTCGCTCCCCTGCCCCCGCACATCACCTTCGTCGCACGTCCCCCTCCCTACATCGAGAGAGAGAGAGAGGGAGAGCGAAAGGCCTGCGTCCGCCGCGCCACAGCTCGCCGCCGCCGTAGCCCGCGCGCCTCACCGCCACCGTCGGGACACCTTCATGGCGAAATGGCGGGCAAGGGCGCTTGGGATGGCAGTGAGGTCGACGAGGACTACATCGAGCATCTCCGCCACCACCGCAAGCTGCCGCCGGCGGAGAATGTGGAGGCGCGCATCGCCGGGGCAGAGAATGCACCGGCCCCGCAAGATGGCGAGGTGGTGGTCTTCGCCGAGCACTTCACCCGCGGGCTCGGGCTGCCGGCGAGCACGTTCTTCTGGCGTTTTCTCTCGCGCTTCGGGCTGCAGCCGCACCACCTTAGCGCCAATGCCATCCTGCCGCTGGCGGTGTTCGTCACCCTCTGCGAGGGCTTTTTGGGAGTGGAGCCGCGCCTCGACCTCTTGTGCCGGCTCTTCTACCTGAAGCGCCAGACGTGGAAGAACAAGGCCACCGGCAAGACGGCCATGACCACCTGTGGAGCCGCCTTAGTCCACTATCGCCCCGTAGCCGGCTTCCCTCAGCTCCCTCTGCAGGACTCGGTGAAGAGTTGGCAGAAGGGGTTCTTCTATGTGAGGAACATGAAGCCGGCCGAGGACTACATCAACCTTCCCGACTTCGTCAACCAGCCGCCGGTCGTGATGCATAACTGGAGGACGCCTCCGCCCCAAGCGCCCGAGACGGCGGACCGGCTCTGCTAGCAGCTGCTGGTGATGACCACGACGGAGGGGCTCGCGGCTGTGGATCTCCTGGCCGCGATGGTGGCGTGCCGGGTGCAGCCGCTGCAGCACCGGTCGCACCTCATCTGCCAAATGGGGGGACGGCGCAACCCGTGCCGGCTCTCCACCAAGGAGCTAAAGGCGGTGCAGGTGGCAAGGAGGGTGAACTCCATCTCGGCCGCCAAGATGAACGAAGGCGGGTGGCAATGGGGGAAGGCCCCGTACAGCCGGGACCATCCGGCTCCGCGGGTACGTGCCGAGCCGCCCCCCATCCTTTTTCCTCTGAGACCGGTGCCCTCCTCAGCCTGACTACGGTGGGGCTTCCCTTGCGTGTAGGTCTTCCCTCTGCTGCAAGAGTACGGGGTGCCGGCGGCCGACATGGCAGAGTCGGACCCCGAGGAGGTCGAGGATGCTGATGACGTGGAGCCGGCCGAATCGGAGCGAGCCGGCGCGTCGGGAGCCGGCGGGACGGAGGCGGAGAGGACCGAGTCGGCGGGTGAGTTCCTCCCCCAGTCTCATTTGCAGGACTGGTCTGATGACGATGCTGAGCCGGGGGAGACGCGCAATGCAGTGGCCCCGGAGGACCCCGAAGTTTCGGGAGATGACGCCACCGCGCCAAGGAGGCTGTCGGCGTTCTGGATACCAGGGTACCCAGACTTGCCTGCCTACGGTCCCAGGCGTGGCCCATCTCAACGACCAGTTATGGCCCGGCGCGGTCTCTCTTGACACAAGGCCCTCGCGAGACCCCGTTCTCGTGAGGGAAGCATCACCCTGACCCGCGGGGATGTGGGTTTCCTCAGGCCCCCTCCTGAGTGGCGGAGACTCCTATGCAACATATAACCTCAGGAGGCCGAGGGTGATGCCAGCCAGGCCAGGCGGGCGCCAGCACGCCAGAGGGGACAGTTTCCCCTTTGGTGCAAAGGAGGCAGGGACGCACGCGGGTTCCCAAAGCGCCCCCAAAGGTTTCCACTTCGGTGCAACAAGACCAAGACACCAAGCCCCGCAGGACGGACGTCATCACCGAGCCCACCACTGCATCACCGTCGACTACTTTGCAGGCGGAGACCACCTTTCGTTAGGATAAGATGTACCTCCTGTCCCCTTTCAAATTTGGCCGTTGTGGGATCCCTTCCCGCCATTGTGATAAGGGAAGAGGACCCGGGCCGCTATAAATAGAGACGAGGTAGCCCGGTAGGAAAAGAGGGCAACCACCTCGCAAACACACCGCTGTACTAGTTCATCCTCAAACCTCCTCGCGAGGCAATCCACCAAAAGGCAGGAGTAGGGTTTTACGCTTCGCAGCGGCCCGAACTGTCAGATTTCGGGCTCCGCAAAACCCTCAAGGTTCGAACACAGGGGCGTGTGCGAAGATCCCCTGCAGCCTCGCCCTACCTAGCTCGCTACTCGATGGCTAAGACGATGAACTCGTTCGATGACGAGTAAGAAGATGAACACGGTGGTTTACCCAGGTTCGGGCCGCTGCGAAGCGTAATACCCTACTCTTGCTTTGGTGGATTGCCTCTCCAGGAGGTGTGGTGGATGAACTAGTACAGTGTTCAGGAGCCTCATGAGGGCGCTCCAGAGGTGTTCTTGGTTCTCTGCTCGGGTTGTGATGGGATCGATCGGTCGCCCCTTCTATGGTGCAGCCTAGCCTCTATATATAGCGGTGGCCCGGGTCCCCTTCCCTTATCGCAATGGCGGGAAGGGATCCCACAATGACCAAATTTGAAGGGGGGCAGGAGTACATCCCCGCCCTGTCCAAAGGCGGTCTTCGCCTGCAAAGTAGCTGTCGATGATGCAGAGGTGGGCTCGGCGATGACATCCGTCCTGTGGGGCTCGTGGTCGTGGTCTTGTTGCACCGGAATGGAAACCTTTGGGGGGCGCTTTGGGAACCCACGTACGTCCTTGCTCCCTTTGCACCAAAGGGGAAACTGCACCGCCTGGCGCGCTAGCGCCCGCCTGTCCTTCCTTGCGTCATCTTTGACTCCTGAGGCCGGGTTCTGCATAGAGATCTCCGCCACTCCGGAGGGGGCCTGAGGAGGCCCATCCCTTGCTGGTCTTGATGCTGCTCCTCCTCGCGAGCCTAGGGTCCTCGCGAGGGACTTGTCTTGAGTGGAGTCGCGCCAGGCCGTGCCTGGCTGACGAGGTGGGCCATGCCCTGGGCCGTAGGCAGGCAGGTCTGGGTACCCCCGTTCCCAGAACACCGACACAAACCTGGGTAAACTCTCATGTGCCATCGTCTTCCTCGCAATCGAGCAGGGTTATTGTGTTGTGAGCTTGGAGGGGGCGAAGCTGTTGGGGAATCTTCGCACACGCCCCTGGGTTCGAACTCCTTAGGGTTTTGCGGAGCCCGAAATGCGACAGAGGTGCGTTCGCCGGGCCGACCGTGAGCCGGGCCGGGGTGGCGCGGCCGCTGACGAGAGGGGGAAGCAGCCGGCCAGCTCCAGGCCGGCTCCCAAACGGGCAGTCGGTGGGCAGCCGAGCGGTAGTCGTGGAGGCGGCGGGAAGAAGCCACGGGTTGCCCTGGCGGGGCCCGTTAGGCGAACGGTCCCCGTTAGGGTCGGGTAAGTTTCTTTTGAGTTTCTGCTTGGTTTCTAGTTGGCCTTCTTTTCTCATCCGTTTATCCATGGAGCCGCGCGCCCTGGGGAGGACCACGGCTGCCGAGACGGCGGGAACGGCGCAGATGACCGCCGCTGACGAGAGGGAGCGCGAGGCGTGGCGGGACCGGGAGGCCGCCGAGCAGGAGCGGCTCGAGGAGGAGCACCGCCCGTGGGAGGAGGCGGCGCGGAAGCAGCCGCCAGGGAGGACAATCACGGAGGCGGCCGACCAGTCCTAGGTACCCTTTCCCCCTGTCGGGAGAGGAGGTCCAAGGGCACGCACGACCCCGCACGACGGGCGGAGGCGGACGCGCGGGCCGAGGAGGAGGCACGCGCGGCCGATGCCGCCAAGGTGGCGGAGTCGGGCCGCAGCGATGCCCCGTCGGGGCCAGATGATGTGACGCCGGGCAACGATGACGAGCCGCCGGAGGTCGTCGTTCTGGAGCCGGAGGTCCCGGCTCCGGAGGTGAGCCAGGGAGGCGCCGTCGGAGGCGGCGTGCCGGAGATCGAGGCCTCGGCGCCCGGAGGGGCGGCCGCCTTCGGCTCGTCAGCCAGGGCACCTAGAGCCGCGGTGCCGGGGGGAGCGGATCCCATAGTCGCCGCGGCGCGGGGACCGCCAGGCCCCGCTGACGGGGGTTAGCCGCAAGAGACCTGGGCCGCGGCCGGCGGCATGCCTATGAATGACGCGCCAAGCGTCCTTGGGGCTGCGGTGGCCGCGGTTGTCGCCGAGTTCGCCGCCTGCCGCGCCCAGACGGCGCAGGAGACCCAGGCCGCCAGCAACCGGCTGGCGCATCTCGAGCAATCAGTCGCGGTAAGGGCTCGGGGTCCTTTCCTTTTTGCTTTGGTTTTTTCCAGTGGGGGCGCGGTAGCGCACCCACTGGGTGTAGTCCCCGAGACTCGGGCCGGCTAGGACGCATGCGGGTCGAGTCTAGCTGCATTGCATCTTTGCTTTTGTTCCTCGCATGCTGTCCATGACCGCCGGGTGGCCGCGTACAACGCATTGCTAGGCCTGTACCAGGGGGCCGAGAACCGGATTGCCGTCATGTCTGCGGACCTGCGAGGTACGTGGGCTTTGTAGTTTTCCAGTGGGGGCGCGCGAGCGCACCCACTGGGTGTAGTCCCCGGGATCCGGGCCAGCTGCTTTCGCAGGCGGGTCGGATCCTTTTGTTTGCCTTCTTTCTGACGAGGACGTCTTTATGTTGCAAAGCCTCAGCTGCCGAGGCGGTCTGCCTCCGCCGCCAGGTGATACAGCTTGGCGAGCAGCGGGACCTTCAGGCCGCGGAGTGCGACCGGCTGTGCCAGGCGGCCGACCGTGCGCAGGCGGAGAAGGACGAGCTCGAGGCGGCCCATCGGCGCGAGTTGGAGGAGCGGGAGGCGGCCCATCGTGAGGCGCTGGGGGCCAAGAACGCCTTGCTTGCGAAGGCGGCCACAGAGGCGGAGGCGGCGCGGACTGAGCACGACCGCCGGATCCAGGAGTGGTCGGCCAGGGAGGCCGCGCTGCAGGAGGAGGTGCATGCGGTGGACCGGCTTTTGGCCGGTAAGTTTTGCTATCTTGGTTGTCTTCGTGTGTCGGGTTAGGGCCGACGCTTGCGTTGTCTCTCACCATGCGCCCCCTTTCTTCCTCAGGGCTCGTTCCGGGCACGCAGGAGGTCGCAGAAGCGGCCGTGGAGGCCCACCGCGAGGATCAGCGGGCGCAGGGAGTCCACGTCGGGCAGCTTGCCGCCTGGACCGTGGACGAGGTGGGGATTGCCGCCAAGGTGCGTCTGACCGAAGTGGTCCGGGCCATGAAGCGGCGTCAGGGTGCCGGCTCGGCACTGGTTAGCACCCTTTGGCTGGGTGCGGTGGAGCCGGTCTCCATGAGCCGGCTGTCGAGGTGGCTGGAGGCCGAGTTGAAAGCACATTTGCTCCCTTGGTGGTTTTGGTAATTAATAACAACCTATAAGTCATTGAACTAATGTTTCCACTAAGCATATTTCAGGAAAAGTTCAATGATAGGATTGGCAAAAGGATTGTGGAGATTGTGGAAAAACCCCAGGATGCAAGGAAATGGATTGGCAAAGCTTCAAGCAAGAGGACTCTACATTTTACCTTGTGAGAAATCACTTTGAGTCCATAGGAAAGCCAATACTATTAACAGGGGGTAAGGTATTGTTGGTGAACAAAATGCTCATACGTGCACAAGTGATAGTCACCAAAAACACCCACAAGCTCTTCCACAAAAGTCTGACCAAAGTCAAATATCCAAAATCGGTGCAACCAACACTTTCCACTAGGTGCCACCGATTCCCATACTCAGACAGACCTAAGCCAAACCCTAGCCTTTCGGTGCAACCGATTCTGCTTTGGTGCCACCGAGTTCAGCTTGCCAACTTTCTGTTACCCAATTTCACAAAATCGGTCCGACTGATTTTGTGGAATCGGCGTCACCGAGATTGGGCAATCTAACCGTTGGTCACCTTATCGGTGCAACCGAGTTTTATATATCGGTCTCACCGAGATTCAAAAGTTGTCACCTTTTGGTCACTTCGGTACCACCGAGATTCACACATCGGTGTCACCGAGTTGGTCACTTTAGGTGTAACGGTTGGATTTTTGGAGATGCCTATATATACCCCTTCACCACCACCTACTCGAAAGAGAAGCACCTAGAACTATTCCATACTTGCCCCATCCAATTTTCTGAGAGAGAGCCACCTACTCAGGTGTTGAGATCATGCCATTCCATTCCAACCATATGAATCTTGATCTCTAGCCTCCCCAAGTTGCTTTCCACCAATCCCATCTCTTCCACCAAGCCAAATCTATGAGAGAGTGATCGTGTGTTGAGGAGTCTATCATCTTGAAGCACAAGAGCAAGGAGTTCATCGACATTGCCGAGCCTATTACCTTTTGGAGGGTGGTGCCTCCTAGATTGGTTAGGTGTCGCTTGGGAGCCTCCTACTTCGTGTTGTTGAGTGAACCAAGAAGTTTGTAAGGGCAAGGAGATCGCCTACTTCGTGAAGATCTACCCATAGTGAGGCTAGTCCTTCGTGGACGGAAGCCGTTATGGAATAGTCAAGGTTGCTACTTCGTGGACCCTTCGTGGGTGGAGCCCTCCGTGGACTCTCGTGACCGTTACCCTCCGTGGGTTGAAGAATCCATAAACGTGGACGTACGATAGCACCACCTATCGGAACCACGGAAAAAATCATCGTGTCTACAATTGCGTTTGATCCTCCTACCCTTCCTTTCTACTCATGCTTGTTGTTACTTTCCGCTGCTATACTCTTAGACATGCATGTGTAGGGTGTACTTGACTTGCTATGAATGCTAAAATCTGCCAACACTAAAAATTGGGAAAATGCTAGATTTTCATTTGGTCAAGTAGTTTAATCACCCGCCGCTCTAGACATACTTTCGGTCCTACACGAGTCCGCGCGGGTGAATGCCTGGAGGGCTTCCGCGGCGCGTGCTGGAGCGGCCATGGCGCTTCGCGTCACGAGGTCATGGTACCCCGAGCTGGACTCGGGGCTGCTTACGGCCCAGCGTGCCGGCACCGATGCGAAGCTGGAGGCGGCTGCCGACGCGCTGGCCGTGTGGGCTAGTGACCTCGCATCCTTTGCTCCATGGGACGAGTGTGTCCCGGAGCGTACGGCAGATGGCGAGGTGATCCCGGAGGATTGATACGCGCTTGCCCTTGACGACCCGGAGGGTAGCGCCGGCAAGACGGCCGATGAAGACGCAGAGTCTAGCACCGACGACTACGTCGACTCCGAGCCGGCTCAGGACATGGACGCGGGGGCCGACACGGAGCGTGCCGTGGCCAAGGACGGGGCTTCTTCCTCAGCCGCCGCGGGGAGTGCAGGAGGAGGAGACGGTGCCGCCACTAGCTAGGGCCCTTCGCTTTCCTGTTTTTGTTAGACTGCAGTTCCACCCACTGGGGGTGTAATGTAATGAACAAGCGGCCTCGGGCCTTTATGCTTTTGTATGAACTTGTGTTTCTCATGTTTTTTGTGTATGAGATCCAATGCGTGCCGGCTCGCCCCTGGCCTACTGTTCTCTTGATTCCTATTTTTTTCCCAAGACCTTGTTCCCTTCGGCTTCGGCCCCGCCAGTCGGACAGCCCGGAGCCGGTCTGTAGCTGGGACGGGGCGTTTACCTCTGGGGAGTCGGCCGTGGGGTATTTTGGCGTCGCAAGAACGTTAGGTCAGGACGAGCGCGTCAGAGGCCGGTAGGAAAAAAGGTAAAGACTCGGCTAGCTGTAGACGGCAGCCCGCCCGCCAACGGTGTTCGTGTGTGCTAAGTTTTTGCCCCAGCAACCTGCCGGCTGGACAGCCGGGGGCCGGTCTGTAGCCGGGCGAGGCGGGAGGGGTTTTGCTTAGCTTACATTACTTTACCGTTTTGTGGGGGGTGGCGCTATGGCTAGCCAGCGAGTCCTCGGGTCCGGGGAGCCGAATTTTGCAACAGACTGGATTTGTTGGAAACGAGAAGGGTATGCCCCAAGAGCCGGCTTGGGTCACCCGTTGCATTCATAAGCCCAAAAGCGAAGATACATACATACACTGGTTTTAGCAGTAAAATGGACGAAGGAGCGCCGCGTTCCATGGGCGCTCCATCTCCTCGCCAGAGGCGTCTCTTTTGCGCTTCTGCGGCTTCTGGGCGTCTATTAGATAGTACGCGTTGTTGTGGAGCGCCTTGCTGACGATGAACGGGCCCTCCCATGGGGAAGAGAGCTTGTGCTGGCCGGCGGTCCATTGGATCCGCCTGAGCACCAGGTCCCCCTCGCGGAAGGAGAGGGGCCGGATCCGCTTGCTATGGTAGATGGATGTTCGGCTTAGGGCCAGCTCGCGTGCTTCTTCGAGTAGGTCGACGCCGTCTTCTCTTGCTTCCTTCGCATCCTTCTCTGTGTACAAGGTGACCCGGGGCGAATCGAACTCGATGTCCGTAGGGATGACCGCCTCGGACCCGTACACGAGAAAGAAAGGGGTGAATCTGGTTGACCGGTTGGGTGTGGTCCTGAGGCTCCACAAGACAGCCGGCAGCTCTTCGACACAGCAGCCGGCCGATCGCACGAGTGGCGCCACGAGCCGGGGCTTGAAGCCGGCCAGGATTAAGCCGTTCGCCCTTTCTGCCTGGCCGTTCGACTGTGGGTGGGCCACTGATGCGAGGTCGAGCCGGATGCCCTCCTGGGAGCAAAAACGCACCAGTGCGCCTTTAGCGAAGTTCGTGCCGTTGTCGGTGATGATGCTGTGGGGGACACCGTAGCGGACCGTGATGTCCTTGATGAACCGGACGGCCGTGGGGCTGTCCAGCTTCTTGATTGGCCTGGCCTCGATCCACTTGGTGAACTTGTCGACGGCCACCAATAGATGCGTCATGCCGGCCTCGAGCGGTCTTGAATGGTCCCACCATGTCGAGGCCCCGTACCACGAAGGGCCAGGAGAGGGGGATGGTCTTGAGCGCCGTAGCCGGCAGGTGGCTCTGCGTGCCGAAGCGCTGGCACCCTTCGCACTTGTCGACCAGCTGCTTTGCCTCTTCCAAGGCCGTCGGCCAGTAGAAACCGTGGCGGAACGCCTTGGCCACCAGGGTTCTGGAGGCGGCGTGATGCCCGCACTCGCCCTGATGGATGTCTCGGAGGATCTCCTGCCCTTTTTCCGGCTCGACGCAGCGCTGGAAAACGCCGGTTGCGCTGCGATGGACCAGCTCGTGGTTGATGATGATGTAAGCGGGGGCCCGGCGCTGGATTTGCCGGGCCATAGCCTTATCGGGCGGGAGCTCGCCGCGCAGGAGGAAGCCAAGGATGGGTTGGGCCTAGGCGGGGGGCGCGATGGGAGCCGGGGCAGCCGTAGCCCCCGAGTCCGGAGCCGGAGCCCCCGGGACCGAGCCGTCAGTCCCCGGGGCCGGCAGACTGGTCAGCATTAGGACGACCGTGGGGTCGTCAGTTGTCGGAGCCGACGGAGCCGAAGCGGCGATTGGAGCTGGCGGGGTCGTCGGAGCCGGCGGGACTGATGAGGCGCCGGCGGGGTCAGCCGGTACGAAGATGGACTCCGATTCAGCGGAGGGTTTGATCGACGGCTTGAGTAGCCGCTCGAGGGAGACGCCGGCTGGGATCGCTCGCCGGGTGGACCCGATTTTGGACAGCGTGTCCGCCACCTCGTTGTCCGCTCGGGGGACATGGTGGAATTCGCACCCCTCGAAGGAGCCGGTGAGCTGTTGGACGAGGAAACGGTAGCTGGCCATGTTGGCATCCCTGGCGTCCCACTCGCCAGAGACCTGCTGCACCACAAGGTCCAAATCGCCGAAGCAGAGGATGCGCCGGATGCCGATTTCCTTGGCGAGCCGGAGGCCGTGGACAAGTGCCTCATATTTGCCTACGTTGTTGGAGGCGACGAAGAGGATCTGGAGCGCGTACTTGAGCGGGTCCCCATTCGGGGATGACAAGACGATGCCGGCTCCCAAGCCGGTCCGCATCTTCGAGCCGTCAAAGTGCATGCGCCAGTGCGTGGAGTCCGGAGGCAGTGGCACGAACTGGGTCTCCGCCCAGTCGACGAGGAAGTCGGCCACCGTCTGTGACTTGATGGCGGTGCGCGGCTCATACCGGATTTCGTAGTCGGCGAGGGCGATGTCCCACTTGGCGATCTGGCCGGTGGCGTCCCGACCGCTCATGATTTCTCCGAGTGGCGCCGTGCTCACCACGGTGATGGTGTGCTCCTGGAAGTACTGCTTGACCTTCTTGGCGGCGAAGTATATGCCGTAGCACATCTTCTGGTAGTGGGGGTAGTTCTGCTTGGAGGCGGAGAGGACCTCGCTGAGGTAGTAGACGGGGCGCTTTACCGGCAACGCCTTGCCTTCCTCCGCCCGCTCCACTACGAGGACGACGATGATCATGCGCGTGGTCGCCGCGATGTACGCGAGCAAGGGCTCCTTCTCAGCCGGAGCCGCCAGGACGGCTGCACTGGAGAAAGCACGCTTGACGTCGCGGAACGCCACGTCCACCTGGTCGGTCCACTCGAATTTGGTCGTCTTCTTCATGAGCTGATAAAGGGGCAGCGCCTTCTCGCCCAGCCGGCTGATGAACCGGCTGAGCGAGGCGAGGCAGCCGGCGAACTTCTGGACGTCGCGGAGCTTGGCCGGCCGGTGCATGCGCTCGATGGCTCTGATCTTCTCTGGGTTGGCTTCGATGCCACGGGCGGACACGAAGAAACCCAGGAGCTGGCCGGCTGGCACGCCAAAGACACATTTCTCCGGGTTGAGCCGGACCTTGTACTCGCGCAGGTTGGAGAATGTCTCCCGGAGGTCGTCAAGGAGGCTGAAATGCTTCTTGGTCTTGACGACGATGTCGTCCACGTAGACGTGGACGTTTCTGCCGATCTGAGGCAGGAGGCACTTTTGCATGCAGCGCTGGGAGGTGGCGCCTGCATTCTTCAGGCCAATGGACATGGTGATGTAACAGTAGGCCCCAAAGGGGGTGATGAAGGAGGTCTTCAGCCGGTCGGCTGGATCCAGCTTGATCTGGTGGTAGCCGGAATAGGCGTCCAGAAAGGACAGCAGGACGCAGCCGGCCGTGGAGTCGATGACTTGATCGATTCGGGGCAGGGCGAAAGGATCCTTGGGACATGCCTTGTTCAGGCTGGTGTAGTCGATACACATACGCCAGGTCTTGTTTTTCTTCAACACCAGGACTGGGATGGCCAGCCAGTCCGGGTGGAATACTTCCATGATGAAGCCGGCTGCGAGCAGCCGGGCGATCTCTTCTCCTATAGTATGCCGCTTCTCCTCGGAGAAATGGCGCAGGGGTTGCTTGACCGGCTTGGCATCCGGCCGCACATGAAGTTTGTTCTCGGCGTACTTCCTCGGAACACCCGGCATGTCTTTTGGAGACCATGCAAAGATGTCCCGATTCTCACGGAGAAAGTCGATGAGCTCGCCTTCCTATTTGCTGCTGAGGTTGGCGCCAATGGTGACACACTGCTTGGGGTTGGCCGGGTCGAGCGACACCTGCTTGTTGTCCTTGGACGGCTGGAACGTCGCCTCACTGGCCGGCTGGGATGGAGGAGTCGGCACGGCCGGCTGCTCGGCAGCCTGTGCCACGAGCCGGTCGAGTTGCCGCTTCTCCTCCGCGATCACCAACGCCTCGGCCAGCCGGCTGTCGTCATGAGCGCACTCGATCGACTTCTTGTAGTCGCCGCTGACGGTTATGATGCCCTTGTGGCCCGACATCTTCATCTTGAGGTAGGCGTAATGGGGCACCGCCATGAACTTGACGAGGGTCGGCCTGCCCAGCAGCGCGTGGTAGGGACTGTTGAGGTCCACCACCTCGAACCATATCGGCTCGCGACGGAAATGGCTCTTGTCGCCGAAGAGGACGTCGAGCCGGATCTTGCCGATGAGGGAGCAAGACTGCCCCGGCACGATGCCGTGGAAGACCGTCCAGCTCGGCTGCAGGTCCTTCTCCCTGAGCCCTAGCTTGAGTAGCGTGTCGCAGTAGAGGATGTTGATGCTGCTGCCCCCGTCGATCAGCACCCGTGAGAAATGGCAGGTGAGCCTCTCGGAGGCGATGGTGGGATCGAGGACGAGGGCGTAGCTGCCAGGGTTTGGCATCACCGCCGGGTGGTCCGCCCGGCTCCAGGTAACCGGCTTCTCGGATCAGTGCATGAACTGGCGGACCGAGGGGACGGTGGCGTTCACCTCGTGCCGGCGCTGGCGCAGGCTATGCTTGTCGGTTCCCTCGCTGGTGAAGACGACGTAGGCTTCGTCCTGGTCAGGTCGTGGAGATGGCCGTTGTTGGGAGCCGGGGCCGGCGGTTGAGCCGGTGCCGGAGGTTGAGCCGGAGCCGGGGCGCGGGGTGTCGGCGGGGGAGGAGTCGGAAGGCCCTCGCCCCGGGCTAGTCGTTGGGAGAAGCTACACTGCCGCAGCGTGTGCGTGGACGGTTTCGCCCCAGAGTGCATTTTGCACGGAGCATCGAGCATCTGCTCGAAGGTGAGCTTGGGCTGCCAGGCGCTCTTGCCGGTTCGCTGGCACTGGCCGGATGCCTGGGCAGCTGGCTGCTCCACCTCGACGGAGGCGACCTGTTTGCTCCCGTAGCGGGGCTCAAGCTGGTCCGTCTTCTGCTTGTTGTTCTGCTGCTGCCGGTTGTCGCCAGCCGGCCGTGGCGCGGCAGGCGGCGGGAGGGCCTTGCCGGTTGCGCTGACCTTGATCCGCATAGCGGAGTCGGCCATGGCGTACTTGTCCGCCTTGGCCATGAGCTCAGCCAAGGTGGTCGGCTCCGAGCACATGAGCTTGTGATTGAGGAGGGTGCCGTCTCGGCAGCCCTCGATGAAGTACTGGATCCACCGCGTGAGGAAGTCGCGGAGGGATTCCTCCGGCCCCTGGACGCACATGGCCAGCTCGCGGGGACGGCCGGGCCGCTTGTAGGTGCCGGTGAAGTTGCGGACGAAAGCCTCCTCGAAGTCCGTCCAAGCGTTGATGCTGCCGACCGGTAGGCTGTTAAGCCAAGTCTAGGCCGACCCGATCAGCATGAGGGGAATGTAGCGCACCGCGATGCGCTTGTTCCCCCTGGCGATGCCGACTGCGGTGGTGTAGTTGATCAGCCAGTCTTCCGGCTTGGCGGTGACATTGTACTTTGGAGTGTCGCGGGGGAGCATGAAGCCGATGGGAAATGGCTCGTCGCGGATCCGGGGGCCGAAGCACGCCGGCCCGATCGGACCCTCCTCCTCCAGGAGGGCAGACTGTGCCAGTCGGTCGATGCGGGCCCGGGCGTCGTTTTCGCTCCATGGGACGCGCGGGCCGAGGCGAACAGTCGGAGCGGGCGAGCGCGCGCGCTCCGGCTGCGGGGGCGAAGTGTGGGCGCGGCTGCGCCGGCCGCCACCCGCCGCGGCGTCGTTGTGCCTGCTCGTGACAGACGGCGGCTCGTCTCCCTGTCGGGAGCGCCCGTTATGAGATCCGGCACCCCGCCGGCCGGAGCCGCGGGGGGGAAGAAGTTTGCTGGGCCAGCTGGCGCTGGCCAGCAGTCGGCGGAGCGTCGCCCTCGGGGATGGGTACTTCAGAGCCGGCGTTGGCGCCGTCGAGCCGGGCCTGCTGAGCGTTGGCGGCGACGATGAGGTCTTGGATGTGCCGCTCCTGTAGCTCACATTCCTCGCCTTCCAGGTCGGCAAGGTTGGCGTAGGCCACCTGGGCGGCCCTCATGTTGGCCGCCGGTCGGTGTATCGTAGGTGGGAAGCTTGCCGCCAAGGATTTCCGTGACCACGCGGCCGCGGTTGCGGACGTCACCGCACCGGCTGGGCTCGTTGCCTGTGGGGGTGAGGCCGTAGGCGGAGTTGTACTCGCTCTGCGCGGACTCCATTCGGCGCTTGGTGGTCGCGAGCTTGGTTGCCTCAGCGAACAGCAGTTGGTGTGCCGCCTCCAGCTCAGCCGTAGCCATGGCTAGGTTTGACATAGGCACAACGGGGGTGCTGAGGCCTCGGAGCACAGAGCCGAGGGGGTCGGAGGTGCCGGTGCCGGCGGCCGCGGCGGCCACCAGTGCCTCCGCCCTGGCGCAACCACTGCTCGTGGAGGAGCCGGTGACCATCACCTCCGCGCGGACGCAGGAGTCGTTGCAACCGGCTGGGGCGAGCATGCCCACGAGCGAAGGCGGGTCGAGATAGTCGAGCACCTCGCCAGGGTACTCGTCTGCAACTGATAATCCCCAAGTGCAAGGAATCATCGTAGCAATTTCCAAAGGTGGAAGTGATAAGTATGGAGTGTCAAACCCACAAGGAGCTAAAGGTAAGATCAATATTCTCTCAAGTCCTATCTGCCACCGATAGAACTCTACGTATACCGAACGTTTGCTTCCAACTAGAAACAAGAAATAAAACTGCGTTGTGGGTATGAAGAGGATAACTTTGCATGATACCGGAGAGCTAAAATATAAAAATAGGTGCTGTTATCATAAAGTTAGAATATATTACAATGTATTACAAACAGCGAGGGTGGAATAATGATGGGTCGGTGTGCGGAATTGTCCTAGGCAATTGTTAACAAGATCGGTAGTCATTATTGCAATATTATATGAGGGAGAGGCATAAGCTAACATACTTTCTCTACTTGGATCATATGCACTTATGATTGGAACTCTAGCAAGCATCCGCAACTACTAAAGATCATTAAGGTAAAACCCAACCATAGCATTAAAGCATCAAGTCCCCTTTATCCCATACGCAACAACCCACCTACTCGGGTTTATGCTTCTGTCACTCAAGCAACCCACTATAAGCGAATCATGAACGTATTGCAACACCCTACATCGGGAATCCTTCACGTGTGCGCGGCACGGAAGGCACAATAGGACAGCACCAAAATAAACATACAACTCAAACCAATCTATATCATCAATCAACCCAAAGGACAAAAGAAATCTACTCAAAACATCATAGGATGGCAACACATCATTGGATCATAATATGTGGCATAAAGCACCATGTTCAAGTAGGGGATTACAGCGGGATGCGGGAGAGTGGACCGCTGAAAAGACATGAGGACGGTGATGAAGAAGGTAATGTTGATGAAGACGATCACCGCGGCGATGGTTCCCCCGGTGACACTCCGGCACCACCGGGAGAGAGGGGGAGAGGGTCTCACCCTTGTGCTTCCTCCTCCATGGCCTCCCCCCTGAGTGGGGAGAGGTTCTCCCTCTTTCGTGGCTCTGGAGACTTGCGGCGGCGGAACTTCCGATATAGGTTTCCTTTTGGCGTTTTGTGGATTTATAGGAGAGGTTGGCGTCGAAATCACGTCAGGGGAGTGCTCGAGGGGCCCACAAGCCAGGGGGGCGCGCCCTAGGGGGGGAGGGGCGCCCTTGTGGCTTGTGGCCTCCTCGGGACTCCTCTCCGGTATCTTTTCGCTCCGGTATTTTTTATATTTTCCAAAAATATTCTCCGTAAATTTTCAGCTCATTCCGAGAACTTTTATTTCTGCACAAAAACAACACCACGGTAGTTCTGCTGAAAACAGCGTCAGTCCGGGTTAGTTCTAATAAAATCATACCAAAATCATATAGAATTATTGTTAACATGGCATGAATGCTTCATAAATTATAGATACGTTGGAGACGTATCAGCATCCCCAAGCTTAATTCCTGCTCGTCCTCGAGTAGGTAAATGATAAAAGAAATAATTTATGAAGTGTAAATGCCAGCAAGTGCACAAGTTTGATCAATGATAATTCCAATCACTTTTTCTAGCATCAATATAAACCATAAATAGTAGATCATCTCATAAAACTTCTCATGATCAAGTAACAAGCTATTCACATGTTAAAGTATAGACCAAAAAGTTTCTTGAAAACTAACAAACCATATTCCTAGTCATCGAACAATTGCAATTCATCTTATTTTCAGGAAGGGTCTATGTAAGAGCTTTGATTTAGCAAATTCCACATACTCAACTATCATATAGTCTTCCATGATTATTGACACTCAAAGCATATTTTTAGAACAAATAGCATCCATCGAACACAGAGAAAGATAGGGGCTTAATTTTTTGCCTCCCAACTTATTTATCATATAGATAATTGTTAACAATAATAATTCATGATCAAATATATTTGTGTGGATATATATGTCTAGATCATTCCCCAACACATGACGCTTGCCAAAAGAAAAAGGCGAAATATAGGAAGTGGTGAAGATCACCATGACTCTTGCATAAAGGTAAGTACTTAGAAAGTAAAAGATAGGCCCTTCGCAGAGGGAAGCAGAGGTTGTCATGCGCTTTTTGTTTTTGGATGTGCAAACCCTTAATGCAAAGGAACGCCACGTTGTATTGCCCTTTCTGATAGCAACCTTTATTATGCAGTCCGTCGCTTTTATTTCTTTACCATCACAAGTTCGTACAACACTTATTTTCCCTTACAATAAAAGATCATACATATTTAGGAGCAATTTTTATTGCTTTTTGCACCGATGACAACTTACTTGAAGGATCTTACTCAATCCATATGTAGGTATAGTGGACTCTCATGGCAAAACTGGTTTAAGGGTGTTTGGATGCACAAGTAGTATTTCTACTTGGTGCGTAAGTTTTGGCTAGTATGAGGTGGAAGCAAGCACCACATGTTGGAGGATCCATAACAATATAACTTCTATACAAATATACCCAAACATAACTCATTACGTTGTCTTCCTTGTCCAATCTCAACTAATTTGCTCAAGTTTGAAAATAATTAATGGTCTCACAATCATAGAAGATGTCCAAGATAGTATATTTATATGTGGAATCTCTCTTCCTTCAATATTCTTTCATGAATTGTTCAAGTGACCAATGCGGTGTTTGCTAACTTTCAATAAATTTTACCACCTATACTTAGTATGTGTGAAGTCATTACTCCCCATGGGATAAGTATATGAAGCATATTCAATTGCAGATTTATGATATTCAATTCATTCAACCATTTACTCATAGGATATAAGTGAAGCACGAGATTGAATGACAAACTACTCCAAAAAGATATAAGTGAAGATCAATGCGTAGTCAATTAGTTAAATAGCCATGTGAGGACTCTCTCTCATTCAAAATTTCAGATCCAATGATTTTATTCAAACAACAAGCAAAAGAAAAAATAGCACTCCAAGAATAGCACGCAACATGTGAACGAATAAAAATTTAGGCTCAACATAGGCTAACCGATAATTGTTGATGAAGAGAGGTGGGATGCGTAGCATCCCCAAGCTTAGATTCTTGAGACTTCTTGAAATATTCACTTGGGGTGCCTTGGGCATCCCCAAGCTTGAGCTTTTGTATCTTGTTCAATCCTCTCATATCATGGTTTCACCTATTCTCAAAAACATCTTCCACACAAAACTTGAAAAGGACTCGTGAGATAGGTTAGTGCACATAATAATAAATCAACTCTTTATGTACTGCCAAGACAAGTTGCATAATAATTTTCAAACATTAGGTACTGTATACTATCATCTCCACAATTTGTATCTACCAATATAGGCTATGGAAACTATAGGATAAGTAGATAACGAAACTATGACAGCAATCTGTCCAAACAGAACAGTCTGTAGCAATTTTTGAAAACAGTGTACTTCCATAACTCAAAAAATTATGAAAATTATATCATCAATCAACCCAAAGGACAAAAGAAATCTACTCAAAACATCATAGGATGGCAACACATCATTGAATCATAATATGTGGCATAAAGCACCATGTTCAAGTAGGGGATTACAGCGGGATGCGGGAGAGTGGACCGCTAAAAAGACATGAGGACGGTGATGAAGAAGGTGATGTTGATGAAGACGATCACCGCGGCGATGGTTCCCCCGGTGACACTCCGGCACCACCGGGAGAGAGGGGGAGAGGGTCTCACCCTTGTGCTTCCTCCTCCATGGCCTCCCCCCTAAGTGGGGAGAGGTTCTCCCTCTGGTCCTTGGCCTCCATGACGATGATGGCCCCTCCGTCCACCTCCTCCATGGTCTCCGGTGAAGGTGACCCCCTCAGGCAGGGTGCCAGAGAGGAGCAAGATTGATCTTTCGTGGCTCTGGAGACTTGCGGCGGCGGAACTTTCGATCTAGGTTTCTTTTTGGCATTTTCTGGATTTATAGGAGAGGTTGGAGTCGAAATCACGTCAGGGGAGTGCTCGAGGGGCCCACAAGCCAGGGGGCGCGCCCTAGGGGGGGGCGCCCCTGTGGCTTGTGGCCTCCTCGGGACTCCTCTTCGGTATCTTTTCACTCCGGTATTTTTTATATTTTCCAAAAATATTCTCCATAAATTTTCGGCTCATTCCGAGAACTTTTATTTTTGCACAAAAACAACACCACGGTAGTTCTGCTGAAAACAGCGTCAGTCCGGGTTAGTTCTAATAAAATCATATAGAATTATTGTAAACATGGCATGAATGCTTCATAAATTATAGATACGTTGGAGACGTATCAGCAGCTGGTTCCTCGGCGAGGCTCAGCCTCCCGAAACGCTCGGTGAGGATGACGACGTCGGACGGAGGGTCATCATCGGACCGCTCATTGGAGAGGTCGGTGGCAACGCCCATAGGGCGGACGGGAACGATGTCCCGCCCCGCGGGAGCAAGCCCCACGAGCGTGCAGGTCTGCCCGGACGCGGAGTGGCCGGGGGAGGTGGCGAAGGGTCCCGCCCAGAGCGTGACTCCGGCCGGCGCCGCGGATGGCCCCAAGGTGGGTGCCAACTGTCGTCGTTTTCTCACGACAGATGCCATGGGTAGGCTTATTGAGAGTGGTTGGGGCTGAAGGACGCCGACGGGCTCCGGTGACGGGATTAGGCACAAGCGGTGAGGGACACGCGATGTACCCAGGTTCGGGGCCCTCTGCGAGAGGTAATACCCCTAGTCCTGCTTGTCTAGTTGATAGACCGGGAGAACTACAATGGTGCTCCTAGAGCTGTTTGCTAGAGGAGAAAGAAGAGGCCTGCTGGCTCTCTCTACATGGGTGGATGTGTAAGTCCGAGAATGCCTGCCCGTGCATGGGGGGCGTCGGGGGGTTTTATAGGCCAACCCCCCGGCTTACAATATACATATGTGACACCGTGGGGGGGACCCGGCTGGCGGTCTCTCTAGCCGGCCAGGGGACCCCCCGTCGAAGGGTCTTGTCGCTGCCGGGGCCTGCCGACTGCCGGGTCCCATCGGGAGTCGGTGGGCGGGCCCACCGTCGGTCCATCGTCATTGGCGCGTGCTCATCACGGCGCGATACGGGTTGTCCGGCCCGGCGTCGTGTAGTGGCCGCCGGCTGCGGTCAGCGCTACGGCCGGCAATGCTCTAGCCACGCCGGGGCAAGTAATGCAGTGGTTGAGGGCGTGCCGGCACTGTGCCGTCCGCCCGTTCGCAGTTGGCCGGGGTCAGAGGCACTGTTGCCTTCACTGTAGCCATGCGGGCGCTGACCTCCGATGCGTTGGGGCCCCTTGTAGCCACGCGTGCCCTGACCGCGGTACTGGAGGCACTGCTGACACGCCGAGCGTCGGGTCACCGTCCTGCGAGGCGTTGCAACATGATGGGAGCAGGCCTGCCGGCCCAATGGCCAGGCGTCTCCGCCTCTAACCGGCTGGCTGGCCGCTGTCGGATTTCGGGCTCCGCAAAACCCTAGGAAGTTCGAACCCAGGGGCGTGTGCGAAGATCCCTCAACAGCTTCACCCCCACCAAGCCCGCAACACGATGACCCCGCTCGATGGCGAGGAGGAAGATAGCACACGAGAGTTTACCCAGGTTCGGGCCGCTGCGAAGCGTAAAACCCTACTCTTGCCTTTGTTGGACTGCCTCTCGAGGAGGTTTGAGGATGAACTAGTACAGTGGTGAGTGGCCTCGCGGTGTGTTTGCCGGTGGTTGTGTCGCCGATCCCCATTATCGAGCAGCCTTGCCCCCTCTTATAGAGGCCCGGGTCCTCTTCCCTTATCGCAGTGGCGGGAAGGGATCCCACAATAGCCAAATTCGAAGGGGGAGAGGAGGTACACCCTATCCTGACGAAAGGTGGTCTTCGCCTGCAAAGTAGTCGACGGTGATGCAGAGGTGGGCTCGGCGATGATGTCCGTCCTGCGGGGCTCGGGGTCTTGGTCTTGTTGCACCGAAGTGGAAACCTTTGGGGGCGCTTTGGGAACTCGCGTGCGCCCCTGCCTCCTTTGCACCAAAGGGGAAACTGTCCCCTCTGGCGGGCTGGCGCCCGGCTGGCGTCACCCTTGGCCTCCTGAGGTTGTGCATTGCATAGAAGTCTCTGCCGCTCGGGAGGAGGCATGTGGAGGCCTACCTCCCTGCGGGTCTTGGCGTTGTTTCCCCCGCGAGCCCGGGGCCTCGTGAGGGCCTTGTGTTGAGTAAGGCCGCGCCGGGCCGTACTTGGTCGTCGAGCTGGGACACGCCTTGGGCCGCAGGCAGGCAAGTCTGGGTACCCCCGTTCCCAGGACGCCGACAGTAGCCCCCGGGCCCGAGGCGCGCTCGGGTTAGCTTCTGGGTGAAGCCACGGAGGATGGCCCGAAGCGCCGTGGGCCCCAACGCTTACGGGCCCATCTTGACGCGTGGCGCACAATGAGACGTGGGCGTCTAGACTCCCCGAACACGTCGGGAACCGCCCTGAGCAGAGCTGACACGAGGCCTGCGCGCCTTCCCGGCCTTCATTGACTTCCTTGAATGCGGCTATCTCTTCGCGTCCCCCCCCCCTTCGGGCCACGCGGATGTGACCCGACGGGAGCAGAGGAAGCGACGTGAGGCAGGGCAGCATGCCGATCGAGTCTGGCACGCGTTGCCCGTGGAGTGCATGGCGACTCCACTCCCCACGACGCCTCGGCAGCCGCTCCGTTTGGCCTTCAATCGGCGTACGCTGCGGGGCCATTAACACCCGGGATTGGGAAAACGCCAGTTGGCCTTCATCTAGCTATAAATGGGCGGGGGCAGACTGAGCCTCCGGCCCATCCCCACTTCTTGCTCCCCCGCCTTCGTCCTTCGTCCACCCCATCATGATGCCGGTGAGGAGGTTCTCCGCTGCCGAGAAGGGAAAGGCCTGCCAGGAGGCCCCGGGCCAACAACCTCCCAAGAGGAGTAGGGGTCGCCCTTGCAAGTATGTTGGGACGTCTCCGGCGGCACCTCGTGTGCGAGGGCGCCCCTCCGCGGGGCCCGGCATTTCCGCTGGCGCAGCCAGAGGCGGTTGGTGCAGTGGCCATGGAAAGGGGGAGAGACTTGCAGTCGGTGCCCAGCCGCTGCGTCCGCAAGCCCGAACGGCCGACGCGGGCCTGGAGTTCCTGGTGCCGGTGGAGAGGGCGGCGAGCTCCTGGTTGCAGCTCCCACTCTCCTTCGCAGAGGCGTTGCCGGCTGACGCGCCCGCGGGCTTGTGGCTGCAGGCCGACGGGTGTTGCAGCGGCGCGTTGTGGGTAGAGGTCGAGGTCACCCCCGCAGGCAACGCCTTCTTGGGCCGCGGGTGGCAGACCTTCGCCCGCGCCCACGGCCTGGAGGGGAGGCCCACGCTCCACTTCAAGCACGGCGGCACCGCGATGCTTTTCATCAAGATCTTCGGTGAGGATGGCAGGCATTCGGAGTGCTGCCCGGAGGGCGGCGGCAGCGGCGATCTTGGAGGTGAGCTTGCCCTTGGCGACGGCCGCCATGTTTCCAGCGGCAGCGATACATCCTCTGAGGAGAGCCCGAGTGATGACAGCTATGACGCCCCACCACGCCGGCGCTCCCGGACTTCGGGGGGAAGCTTCCCGCGGCGGTGCCGCTCCCCTGCCCGGGAAGCGGCCACGCCGACGTGCCGCCACGGCGCCATCAAGGAGGAGGAGGACTCCTACTGAGCGTCGGCGCGCCAAGGCTGTGGCCTCAGGAGCGGTGGCCCCCCGGGGCGGGGGCTCCTTTGCCTTCTTTTCTTTTCCTCTGCCTGTAATCAAAATCATGGGGGACCCTTTCGGGTGTGTGAAGAACTTTGATGCTTGCACCCTCTTATTAGCACTCTCATTACGTATTATTGTCGCTGCGTTACTGTTAACTGAGGCCTGCCTTTGATCGTAGTTGGAGTGCTTAGCTTGATGCGTCCGCGGCGGGCTTCCGCGTCGTGAAGTTTAGCAGTGGCGCCCAGTGGGCTAGTAGCACTTGGAGAGCTTGGGGAGGTTCCTCCTTCCTGCGAATGAGGCGACTTTGGGGGGCCCCTTTCATCGCTCTACATCTGCAGGGCCCGATCCCGTGCATGCCCCGCCACCGTTGGGGCGTCAAGATCACCAGGACGAGACCAAAGGGGGCGGGGCCTCGATCGCCATTGGGGCGTCCGGATCACCAGGACGAGTCCAATAGCGAGCGAGTAGCCACGCGATCAGTGAGGCTCCTGAGGCGCAGTGCTCGGGAGCCCCCTTTGACGCTCAAGCGGCACTCTACGTCGGTGGGTCCCGATCTCGTGCATGCCTCGACCACCGTTGGGGCGTCCGGATCACCAGGACGAGACCAAAGGGGCGAGGCCTCGCCCGCCATTGGGGCGTCCGGATCACTAGGAAGAGACCAAATAGCGAGCGAGTAGCCACGCGATCGGTGAGACTCCTAAGGCGCAGTGCTCAGGAGCCTCCCTTGATGTTCAAGTGGCGACCAATCCTTTCTGCCGGTTCTTGTCCCCAGGGGGCGTGAGCCTCCAGGGGTTTTAAGACAGCGCACCGAGCTGCGGCGGAGCCCTCGAGCGAGGGTGAGGCGGCACGCGCCTGCTAGCTTGCTCGAGAGTGCCACGCGAGGACCAGGACGCCAAGGCCATGCGGGGACCAGGACGCCAAGGCCTTGGCGAGGTGTGCGCACCGTGCCAGTAGCCCCCGCTCGCGGGGCGCGGGAGGGAGAGGCTGGCAGGCGTTATGCCGAAGAAAGAAATTTCAAGAGAGACGACCGCAAGAAGAAAAAATTCCTGCCCCTTTTCCTTTAAATAGAGTCAACAAAAAGCCTCAGACTTCGTTCTAGAAAAAAGGAAAATTCGAACACAAGAAAGGCAGAGAACAGCCGCGTCCGGCACCTAGGCTAGTCTTCGCCTTCGTCTTCCCCCAGTGCGGAGCGTAGGGCATCCACGTTGCGTGGCCATAGCCATTGGAGGGCAGTGTTGTCCGCCAGCGCGGAGCATGGGGCTTCCACTTGGGCATGGGATGGAACCCCTCCGCGTCCTCGGGGGGCTCCGGGCATATACAGCCCACTCATTATTACGTGAGAGTGTCACGACCGGAGATAGCTGGGCAAGCCCCCGGGCGCACGGCCCAGGTGCTCCCAACTCGGTTAAGAGCCATCCCACGCATTGCTGCGCGGTTGCACGCCTTTACAGCCCAAACCTGAGTGCACTGCTCCCCGCGTAGCCAAGGGATTGCGCTCCCGCGGCCCCAACATGAGCGCAATGCACCCAGCGCAGCTGCAGAGGTGTTGTGTCGGTGAAGCCGCCTCGTGAGGCGTCGTGGCACCGGTCGAACCTCGGCGCACGGGCCTCATAAGGCCCTCCCGTCCGGAGGGCCGTGCCGGCGCTCCCATTGCCGCGGGTGGCCCGCGCTGCTCGTATCTTGCCGATCCTCCTAGGCGGTCGCTCTTGAGGCCCTGGGCTCATCTGTGTGCTGCTTGCTCGTGGGGGCGGCGGCTGCATCGTGCCCCCGCGCTTCCCAGGACGCCCCCCTCTCCCCTGCTTGCATAACCTGGCCTGGTGCTCCCTACATGGAAGCCCCCATGCCTGGCTTGGGGAGAGCGTCCGGGACATCCTCCTATTCCGGGAGGGTGCTGGCGCCTGCGGGGGGCGTCTGATCCTCCGCGCCCTCCGCAGGAATCACGTAGCTCGGAACGTAGGCCTCTGTATAGGGGCGTTGGCTCCCTCCTGAGCCATCCCCGTGCACATCAAGGGCAGCCTCACCGGGCGACGAGATGACGCCCCCTGGGGCGCGCTGCCCACAAACCCTCCTACGGCAGGCCTCCGCCCGAAGTTGCTTACCTCTGCCGCCACTGGGGGGCGGGCCGCGCGTGTCTTGACGTGGGTTGCCTCCCTGGTTGTCCACTGCGCTGCCGTTACGGTTATCGGCCTGACCGGAAGCCTGAGCCGCCTGCTCACTGCGCAGGTTGGCGCGCTCCCGTCGGGATGACCCGGGCCGTTGATGCTCCGTCTGGGCATGGGCGTGCGCGCCGGGGTGCGCGCGGAGCGTCCCGTCACCTTCTTCAAGGGCGCCACCGACGTGGCCGGGCGGCGTCCCGAAGCCTGTCACCGGGATCCGGAGGAGAAGAAGTACGGCGTGCGGCAGGCCCTGCTCGGGCTCGCCCGGGAGCGAAGCGGGTGCGCCGCTCGCAGGCGAGGCGGCGGGCGCGGCGAACGAGCCCCCGGCGCCCCGCGCCGGTGGTTGCGAAGAGTGGCCGTGGAGCCAAGCCCTCCTCACAACGTTAACTAACTCGGCGATGTGGTCGGCCCAAGCGTCGAAGCCCCCGTGCGTCGGGCGGTGGCGAAGCATCTCACTCGCCATCAGAAGTGCATCATGTGCGTTGAGGTCTCCCACGTGGGTGCAGTGCGAGGTTGGTCCCGCGGGCGCTGTTCGCCCGCCCTGTGCCTGGTCGGCATGAGATGCGACGGTGGCGGAAACGACGCTGGTGGCCTGGTAATGGCCACCCTGCATCGCGCCGCTGAGGCGCGGGTCTTGGACGGCGGTGGCGGGGTTGGTGAAGGCAGACCCGCCGAGGCCGAAAGGAGCTTGACCGGCGTCGGCCATCACGCGACGGGGCAAAGAGGAAGCGAAGCTTACTGAAGACTCCGACACGCCCCCTACCTGGCGCGCCAAATGTCGGATTTCGGGCTCCGCAAAACCCTAGGAAGTTTGAACCTAGGGGCATGTGCGAAGATCCCTCAACAGCTTCACCCCCACCAAGCCCACAACGCGATGACCACGCTCAATGGTGAGGAGGAAGATAGCACACGAGAGTTTACCCAGGTTCGGGCCGCTGCGAAGCGTAAAACCCTACTCCTGCCTTTGGTGGATTGCCTCTCGAGGAGGTTTGAGGATGAGCTAGTACAGTGGTGAGTGGCCTCGCGGTGTGTTTGCGGGTGGTTGTGTCGCTGATCCCCATTACCGAGCAACCTCGCCCCCTCTTATAGTGGCCCGGGTCCTCTTCCCTTATCGCAGTGGCGGGAAGGGATCCCACAACGGCCAAATTCGAAGGGGGACAGGAGGTACACCGTATCCTGACAAAAGGTGGTCTTCGCCTGCAAAGTAGTCGATGGTGATGCAGAGGTGGGCTCGGCAATGACGTCCGTCCTGCGGGGCTCGGGGTATTGGTCTTGTTGCACCGAAGTGGAAACCTTTGGGGGCGCTTTGGGAACTCGCGTGCGCCCCTGCCTCCTTTGCACCAAAGGGGAAACTGTCCCCTCTGGCGCGCTGGCGCCCGGCTGGCCCGGCTGGCGTCACCCTTGGCCTCCTGAGGTCGTGTGTTGCATAGAAGTCTCCACCGCTCGGAAGGAGGCCTGGGGAGGCCTACCTCCCTGCGGGTCTTGGCGTTGTTTCCCCCGCGAGCCCGGGGCCTCGCGAGGGCCTTGTGTTGAGTAAGGCCGCGCCGGGCCGTACTTGGTCGTCGAGGTGGGACACGCCTTGGGCCACATGCAGGCAAGTCTGGGTACCCCCGTTCCCAGGACGCCGACAGTCGCAGCCGGCCGTGCGGAACCGGACTACCGGGGGAGGCGGCTCGCCCCGTAGTCGTTTTTCGAAAAGCTGGAGCAAAGACCCAGCTGAGGCTACCCCGGGGTTATCCCCCCGTCAATAGGTGGGCCCTAGATGTCAGGCTCGTGACCCTACCCATGGTAGGCAACCTCATCAGTAGCCCCCAAATCCTCGAGGTTTTAATGTTTGAGTGATTGACATTCAGAAATGTCAACGGCGCCTCGGAGGTGCCTAAGAAACAGTCGGGATTGTTTCTCACTCGGCTTCAAACCATGACGGATTCAGGATTTACTTTCTCTGACCGAACTGTTCAGCTTGATTATGTGATGCTACTACATGAAATCGAAGCACCCTTCAGAGGGAACGATCCGTACGTCTGATTATTTCATCCGAGTGTTTAACTGGAAACGAGTCATCCACTCGGTTCGCAGGAGCGAATCGACGGATCCTTCGGAGTGCGGAGCTTGTCTCATTTAAGGCTTGGAGAAATTTCCACGCGTTCGAAATTGCGAAGGATGCGCACGGGCGTGCGATGGAACGGCCACGTCGCGGGAATTTGGGGTAGTGGGCACGATGCCTCGATGCCCGCGCCGAGATTTTCGCCATGTGCCCCCGAGGCTCTGAACAGTAGATCTGCGGATCTCGCTCCGTTTGCGGATTGATGGCCAGAGATCTCGCCGGATTTTTGATATAAAGATGAAGGCACTGTTTGGGGCAGAACAGATCTCACTTCCGCCCTCTCCTTCGTCTTCCCCGACGCCCGCACGCGTTCCCTCCACCTTTCCCTTATCGTAGACCGGTTCCGAGCTTGCCGGAGAGGATGCACGCGGCGACTGTGACTGCGAAGGCCGAGCGGGCGAAGAAGAGCTCGCGCGCCTCCTCCTCAAGCGTCGGGGCGCCAGCAGGATGTACCCAAGGCGAATGGCTGCCGTCGCGGGTCACCAAGGCTCGGATGCTCGAGCTGGAGGGCCAAGGATTCCTGCCCGAAGGTAGTTGGCGGTTGCCGGGGGCGGGCGAGGACGAGCCTTCACCGAAGGGGGACGAGCGCGTGCTCTTGGTGACTCACCTCGAGCAAGGTTTCTCCCTTCCGCCTCATCCGTTCTTCTGCAGATTTCTGGATTTCTTTGGTGCTCAGCTTCATCATATCCCTCTCAACGCTGCCGTTTATTTAGCCACATTCATTTCTCTCTGCGAAAATTTCTGGGGTTGTCACCCCCATTGGGGTTTCTTCAAGCATCTCTTCACTTGCCGAGTGATGACTGTAAAAAAGCCCACTCGGTCAAAAGATAAGACGAATGTGGCCCAGCTGTGTGGTTGTCGTGGTTTTGTCACGACAGATGTCCTAGTGCAAGGACTTAGGGGTGAAGCCATCGGTACGGCGGTTAACTCGAAGGGGTTGATCGGGACGAAAGACACAGGCTTACCCAGGTTCGGCCCCTCTCGAAGGAGGTAATAGCCTACATCCTGCTTTGAGTTGTATTGATTGGGTATTGATTACAAGGGAGCGGAATTCGCTTGACCTAGCACTCGATCAAAGGTTTCGTGTCTTAAGCCGCCCAGGGAACCCGCCTTTATATACACAGGTCGAGGCCCTGGGCTTACAAGAGTCTGGGCCGGGTTACATCTAGTAACCGACCTCATCTCTAAATCCCCTTGCCTTGTCTGGCAAGCCGTCTCCCGGCGGCTTATGCCTCTGGGTCAACGTTGCCTCCCAGCTCTGGGCCTCCGTCAGGCCCGTCTGGCAAGTCACTTCCAGGCCTTGTCTTATTCTTCTTGCCCGTTTAAGGCCTCACTGCTAAGCCGCCAACTTCATGACCCGGCCCTACAAGGGCGGGTCTCATCGTGGGGTTATATCCCCAACATTAGGCCCCAAATTGATTTGAACCTGTTCATGTCAATCTTCAAGTCTTCTAGTTGGCGAGTCTTATGCTCCTCATAACCTCCTGACCTGAAATGAACCTTCATTACCCGCCATGTGAAAATGGATGACGTCATCTATGATAAATCAAAAAGATCTTAATGACATCACAACGGATCTTTCAATTAACTAGTCAACCCAAGAATCGAGGCGTTTTCTTGGTCAATCATCATTTTGTCTCCTCGATTCCCGCGCCAGAATGTTGCTGTTCCATCCCCCTAATAAATAGGCGTGAGGGGGGGGGGGTCCCATATCTTTCACCTTCCCCCGTCGCCGCCTCTCTCTTCTTCCTCCTCCAGACGCTCGCGCAACTGAAGCTCCACCGTGCCGTCCGGACCACGCCGTCGTCCTCAACAAAGGCCGCTGCATCACCCTGACTGTGTCCAGAGCTCGCCAGCGCATGCCCGCACCTTCTGCACCCTCCAGGTTCCATCTTCTTCCCTCTTTAGATCCGCATTAGTTCGTCGGGTTTCTTCGAGCCTGTCGCCATTCGTCGGAGCACTTGCTATAGATCATAAAGGAAGCAATCCTCTTCGGTTCCGAGACCATAGAGAAAAATGCGCAACCGCTTAGCGCCTATTCCGCACTTAGTGTAGATTGTTTCTTCACCGGAATCCTTATACGAACTTGCCTGTTCTTCGCTGTCATTTTTAGGTTTAGAAAATATTTTCCTTCTATCTTCGTCCGTAGATCTTGTAGCTGCAGCAGTAGTTGGTGGAACTTGTTTGTCCACACTTAGCAATATTTTCACCTTTACTGTCAATTTGACCCGCCGTCGTGCTGCCGGCTCTCCCTGGCAAGATATAATCCTGCTTCATACCTGTAGTTGGCGGCGGCTTATAGCTTAATAATGACCCACCATGTAGCATCATTGTCTTAGAGTCATAGCTGTTTTGGTCATGCAGCGTTCTTAACCCGCCGCGTATTGATGTCCTTCCACAGTGTTCAACCCGCCGTCATGGCTAAAGCCCCCGCCTCTTGCGACTGTGTAGGCTCCGGGGTTACTGAGGAGATTCTCAATAACTTCGTGGTCATGGGAGTTTTGCCGGCTCAGGATGTCATCCAGTGGCGGGTCCCCTGTGATGAGATCACTCCCGAACCCAAGGATGTGGAGGTTATCGTCTTCATAGACCATCTTCTCCGTGGCTTCTCACCGCCCGGATCAAAGTTCTTTCAGGACGCCCTTCATTTCTACAAGCTGCACCCTCAAGATATTGTGATTCCTGAGGCTAACCCAGAGGCTGATCCGAAGCCGCCCAGCCCTCTGCCGACAGCTCAAGATGTGACTGCTCATGAAGAAGAGGCCACTATCACCGGCACAGCCTATACAGCTCCAGCCCCTTCCAATGTGCTTACCAAGCACATTAGCAAGGATGAGGCACCTTCACCTGAGAAGGAGAAGGCTAAACTTGACCTTCCTAACCTGGAGAAGCTTACTGCTGATGAACTGCATTCGGGATATCTGAGCCGCCTCGCCGCATGCCGGGACATGGAGGCCAATTTAGTTGGCATGATGAAGAGAAAATACGAGGTACTCAACCTTCCCTACTCTCTGTATATCCTTACGTAGCCCCCAAGAGCCGGCTTATTTTCTCGAAGATAAGCCGGGTCTTCAGTAATATGCAGATTTCAATAGACCAACATGTAGCCCCCAAGGGTCGGGTCATTATATAAATAATGAGTCGGCACTTACTGCAGTGATAGAAACAAAATGCCAAGTGTAGCCCCCAAGGGCCGGGTCATTATGTAAATAATGAGCCGGAACTTTTTGTAGATCTGATCATATAAACTTGTGGAGCAATGTGTAGCCCCCAAGAGTCGGGTTATCTTCGTGAAGATGATCCGGGTCTTGTTTGTATTGTAGACTTTGAAAGAACTGATACACATTAGTCCCCAAGTGTCAAGTATATTGCTTGCAATCTGCTTGGGACTTGTAACAACCTTTTGTATTGCCTCCAAGTGCTATTATAAACCGGACTGGCGGCTTAAAATTGATAAACTTGCTGTTGACAATTGTCCTGTGCAGGAGTCTTTAAATGTGGCCGAGTCTAATTTGACTGACCTGAAGAAAAATCTGGCGTTGCAACAAAACGTCCGAGCTAAAGCTGACACAAAGTGGCGGCTCTCCGCAACAGAACCGGAAAAGATCAAAACGGATTTTGAGACGTATAAACAATCTGCTAAAGCTAACCAAGCCGCCTTGACCAAACGTGCAGAAGACGCCGAGGGCCAACTTAAGCCCGTTACGGAAGAGCTATCCAGCTTGAAACGCCATGTAGTTCGAATGACTGAGGCTGTCTTTGGTAAGTACTTTTGATTATGTTATGGCCATTCTTATTAAATAGTCTTATAAAGACTCTCCCGGCGACTTACAAAATTGATCTGCTTGTAGGCCAACGAACTCGCCAGCTTCTGGATGACAGCTTGCTGAAGCTGAAGGCTTTATATGCATTTACTGAGCATCTATATGCTGGAAGCCTCTTCACCATCAGGGCCTTCATGGGCGAGAAGGGCACGCCCGAACTTATCAAAGATGTGCTGAAGTGCCTCTCCACCATCCCCCAACAATTTGAAGAACTGAAGAAATCAGCCGCCCGGAAAGGCACAGTAGCTGCTTTGAGCCGGGCATTGGCTTACGCACCCGAGCTTAGCCCAGAAGAGATGAGTGACGGCTTTCCACAACTGAGGGATGACGGGTCAGAATTTACTCAAGAGGACTATGCCCGTTGCATCAAAGCATCGCGAGCATTGGCTAGCCGGCTGGCCGCCGAAGCTGATCTGACAGTGTATCAGGCGGCTTATGATGACAACAATGTGCGAGTCCGGGCGCCCACTTTTGAGGTGAAAAACCTGACTCCCCAACGCCGTAAGCACATCTTTTCCCCTGATGTTGACCCGTCTCAAATCTTGCATGACGAGGCCGAATTCGAAGCCTTACTCAATTGCAACTGGGATGTGGACAACCTTCAGATCCAGGAAAATGAAGACCCGGCACGGGATGACCCGTCAACGAGCTAGGCGAGGAGCTGGTCTCCAATGAAGTTAACTCGGGCAATGCTGAGCCGCCGGGTGATTACTTGTGTGAAAAACTACCGAGTCCACAAATTTTGGGCTTTCTGGAGCCTTGTAATAGCCGTAGTAAAAACTTGATTGCCTGTGCCGTGCCTTTGCGCACGTTTTGAACTTTATCAGCTCATATTCTGGCAGCTTTGGCGCTTCAAAAATTTGTCCATAGTGTGAATGTTTTGATATGATCATATGCCTCAGTATCAATTCATCAATTCCCACTGGCGGGTTTAAAATCCATGAGCAATACTAAGCCGGGATAAGCTATTATCCAAAGATTTAGAATCTTATCATGAAAAACTCCTGCAAAATAACAAGCAGAAAATATATATGTATATCGTTTGTTACTGTTTAGGCGGCTTTGAAGGCACAACCCAAAGAGATCAACTCTTGTTTATACGTTTGAGAAAAACTCTAGTTTTTGCTTCAAAGAAGCTAGGCATGAGTGCCCAAAATCCCATAAGCCGGCACTCACGTGACATAAATCCGTCGTTTTAACCTTAACCAGTTCAGGGTCTTAAAAAAGATTGACTGTTAATAGTACGAACGGGCCACATAGCGGAGAGACTATAGCAGATAGGTGAGTTTATCCTAGCTCTCTGTAAGCCGGCTCTCTCGTGACATAAGCCGCCGTTTTAACTTTGACAAGTTCACGGTCTTGAAAAAGATTGACTGTCAAACATTCGGCGGGTCACCTGGCAGAGTGGCAAGTTGCAAACAGGCAGGTTTGACTCAAATATGGCTTTTAAGCCGGTCAAGAGGGTATGAAAGCTAAACCCAGTGGGTTGGAAGCCCCAAAGTGACCATATGAATAATAAATTCTTTGCACCATCAACTGTTGCGTGAAAACGGCAGAGGCCCCGAATTATGGGGATGTCGGCTTTATTATAAAAAGTGGTATATACAATGACAGAAGTATTCACATTAATGAGAGCCGGTGGCTCAAGTGTAGTAAGGCCGAAGATGAGCAATGTTCCATGGCCTGGCAGTCTCCTCCCCAGAAGTGCGTGACTTGTCGCTCTCGCATATATCAATGAGATAATAGGAACCACTGTTGAGATTTCTGTTGATCACAAAAGGTCCTTCCCAGGGGGGTGATAACTTATGCATATCTGTCTGGTCTTGAATCAGACGAAGCACTAAATCGCCTTCCTGGAACGTCCGGGTCTTCACTCTGCAGCTATGATAGCGACGCAGATCTTGTTGGGGGTGGTTCTAATGCTCCAAAGGACTGAAGGTAACTCCTCCACCCAACAACCCGGCGTTCATTCCAAAGGAACCATAAGCCGGGGTTTTATCCCTCTCAGAATTTCCTGGTTAGCACGCTCTGCTTGACCATTAGACTGTGGATGAGCCACGGAGGAGACATCAAGGCGGATCTGTTCACTGTCACAGAACTCTTTCATAGCCCCCTTGGACAGATTTGTACCATTGTCAGTAATGATACTGTGAGGGTAACCAAACCGAAAAATCAGCTTTTTGACGAACTGAACTGCTGTTGCTGCATCACACTTACTGACCGGCTCTGCCTCAACCCACTTAGTAAATTTATCAACTGCCACCAAGAGGTGGGTCTTCTTATATTTAGACCTCTTAAACGGCCCAACCATATCAAGCCCCCAGACCGCAAATGGCCAGGTGATTGGAATCATCCGCAATTCTTGAGCCAGCACTTGGGCACGTCGTCCAAATTTCTGACACCCATCACATCTACTAACCAAATACTCTGCATCTGCATGTGCGGTCAACCAGTAAAAACCGTGCCGAAATGCTTTGGCCACCAAGGATTTTGATCCGGCGTGATGACCACAATCGCCAGCATGTATCTCTCGCAAGATTTCACGGCCCTCCTCAAGAGAAATGCAGCGTTGGAAAACACCAGTCACGCTGCATCTGTGCAACTCGCCGTTGACAATAGTCATGGACTTAGACCGCCTTATGATTTTCCGTGCCAAAGTCTCGTCCTAGGTAACTCGCCGCGAGTCAGATACGCCGGATAAGGTAACGTCCAATCAGGAATAGCACGAAGAGCCGCCACCAAGTGTCCTTCCGGGTCAGGTATAGAAAGATCCTCCTCAGAAGGTAATTTGATGGACGGGTGATGCAGGACATCCAGAAACACATTAGGTGGCATCGGCTTACGCTGAGACCCTAGACGTGATAATGCATCAGCCGCCTCATTCTTCCAACGATCAATATGATCCACCTGATAGCCCTTAAAGTGACCAGCAATGACATCAACCGAGTGGCGATAAGCCGCCATACGAGGGTCCTTAGAATCCTATGTGCCAGAGACTTTTTGGGCCACAAGGTCTGAGTCGCCGAGACATCTGACCCGGCTCAAATTCATCTCCTTGGCCACACGGAGCCCATGAAGCAAGGCTTCATACTCAGCTGCATTGTTAGTACAAGGAAACATTAGCCTGAATACATAACAAAATTGTCACCTCTAGGGGAAGTTAAAACAACTCCAGCCCCCGAGCCTTCCAATTGTCCGGATCCATCAAAATGAATTGTCCAATACGTGTTGTCCGGCTTCTCCTCAAGTGCTTGACACTCTGTCCAGTCATTGATAAAATCCACCAGGGCTTGAGACTTGACAGCTGTTCGAGGTACATACTTCAAATTAACAGGTCGAAGCTCAATCACCCACTTAGCAATCCTGCCGGTGGCTTCTCTATTCTGAATAATATCCCGCAAAGGAGCAGAGCTAACCACCGTGATTGGATGTCCAAGGAAATAATGCTTCAATTTGCAATTTGCCATGAACACTCCAAACACCAACTTTTGCCAATGCGGGTACCTTTGATTGGACTCTGGCAAAACCTCACTGACGTAATAAACCGGTCGCTGGACTGGGTACTCTTTGCCTGCCTCCTTGCGCTCCACAACGACTGCAGCACTAACAGCTTTATTATTAGCCGCCATGTACAGGAGCAAAGGCTCTTTTTCCATGGGAGCAGCCAAGACAGGCGGCTCAACCAACTGTTTTTTGAGCGCCTCAAACGCATCATTGGCAGCATCACTCCAGACAAAATCATCTGTCTTCTTCATCATCTGATACAAAGGAATAGCCTTCTCACCCAGGCGGTTTATGAACCGGCTTAAAGCGGCAATACGACCCGCCAAGCGCTGGACGTCATTAATGCACGCCGGCTTAGATAATGAGGTGATGGCCTTTATTTTATCTGGGTTAGCTTCAATGCCCCGTTCTAAAACCAAAAAATCCCAGGAGCTTGCCTGCAGGGACACCAAAAACACACTTAGCCGGATTAAGTATCATCTTGTAAACCCACAGGTTATCAAAAGTTTCCTTCAAGTCATCAAGCAGAGTCTCCTTCTTCCTTGACTTGACCACAATATCATCCACATAAGCATGAACATTGCGTCCAATTTGACTATGAAGACAATTCTGCACACAGCGTTGATAAGTTGCCCGCGCACTTTTGAGTCCAAAAGGCATGGACACGTAGCAGAAAGCTCCAAAAGGCGTGATGACAGACATCTTCTCTTGGTCTTTGACTGCCATCTTGATCTGATGATAACCCGAATAAGTGTCCAGGAAACATAAACTCTCACAACCCGCTGTCGCATCAATGATCTGGTCGATACGGGGGAGAGCAAATGGATCAACCGGACACGCCTTGTTGAGATGTGTGTAATCTACACACATGCACCACGTGCCGTTCTTCTTAAGTACGAGCACGGGGTTGGCCAGCCACTCCGGGTGAAAAACCTCCACGATAAACCCTGCTGCTAAGAGCTGGGCTACTTCTTCCCCAATAGCTTTACGCCGCTCTTCATTGAAACGATGGAGGAATTGTTTGACCGGCTTAAACTTAGGATCCACATTAAGGTGGTGCTCAGCGAATTCTCTCGGTACACCCGGCATGTCAGAAGGCTTCCATGCAAAGATGTCCCGATTCTCACGGATGAATTCGATGAGCGCGCTTTCCTATTTGGGGTCCATATTGGCCCCGATAGTGAACTGCTGCGATGAGTCACCAGGAACAAAGTCCACCAGCTTGGTATCCTCTGCCACAAATTTCAGGGGCGGGTCAGATTCCGTACTGGGTTTCTTCAACGGGGTCATATCCGCCGGGTCAACATTGTCTTTATAAAACTTGAGCTCCGCCTCAGCACAACTTGACTCTGCATAGGCAGCATCACCTTCCTCGCACTCAAGAGCAATCTTCCGATCACCATGTACTGTAATTGTTCCTTTCAGACCAGGCATCTTGAGCTGCAAGTAAACATAACAGGGCCGAGCCATGAACTTGGCATAAGCCGGCCTTCCAAACAGAGCATGACATGGGCTCTTAATTTTAACCACCTCAAACCATAAGGTCTCCACCCTGTAGTTGAAATCATCATCAAAAGCTACCTCAAGGGAATAATTTCCAACTGGATAAGCCAATTTGCCTGGTACCACACCGTGAAAAACTGTAGATGATGGTTTGAGATCCTTGTCAACCAGGTTCATCCGACGGAAAGTGTCATAGTAAAGGATGTTGATGCTGCTACCACCGTCCATCAACACCTTGGTGAACATGTAGCCTCCTACTTGAGGGGCTACCACAAGGGTCAAATGCCCCGGGTTATCAACTCGCGGTGGGTGATCCTCCCCGCTCCATGATATTGTGTGCTCAGACCACTTTAAGTATTGCGGAAGAGATGGCATGGCTGCGTTAACCGCCTGCTTGCGCACCTTCTGATCACGCTTATCAAGGATCGTTGTGAAGACGTGATACTGGCCTCCATTAAGCTGCTTTGGGTTACTCTGATACCCTGATTGATTATTTTGCTGCTGACCACCATTACCAGACTGCTGATTATGACCTCCATGGTTACCTTGACCTTGATAACTAGAGTTTGAGCCGCCCGCACCAAAACCTGACCCATGAGAACCGGATCCTGACCCGCCGTGCGGTCCATTGTCGTTACCGTGATGCTGGTTAAGGCTGTAGTTTCGGAACTCCCGCATGATATAGCAATCCTTCCAAGCATGAGTGGATGGCTTGTTGGTAAGACTATGCTTCGGGCAGGGGTCGTTAAGCATTGCTTCCATGTTGAAAGGCTTGCCTTTTCCGAAAGGTGGTTTACCGTTGCCCTTGCCACGGTTGTTCCTAGTGTTGGTATTGGCCACCAGATCTGACCCACCGTCTGGATGCTTCCGTTTACCTCCATTGCCTGGATTGTTATTTCATGTCCCATTCTGCTGCTGACCCTTGCCGTTGCCATTCCTCTTACCCTTAGCCGATTTCTCATCATCAGACCCAGGATCCTTTGTGTTGTACGAGTCTGCATATTTGGTGAGAGCCGCCATGAGCTCACCCATGTCCTGGCAAGAGCGCTTGAGCCATCCAAGCTTCTGCTTAAGGGGCAAAAAGTGACAGTTTTTCTCTAGAATCAGAACCGCCCGAGCCGCCGTGATATTGTCAGATGAGTGCATAATGGTTGAGACCCGCCGGACCTAATGATGAGCCGACTCCTCCTCACGCTGCACACAATGATCCAAATCAACAATCGTCATAGGCTGCTTGCACGTCCCTTGAAAATTCTTGATGAACCTTGCTTTCAACTCGGCCCAGGAATTAATGGTATTGGGTGGCAAACCCTTTAACCATGTACGAGCCGGTTCTTCCAAAATCATGATGAAGTACTTAGCACAGACTGCATCACTAACATCTAACATCTCCATGGCTAGCTCGTAAGTCTCGATCTAGGCTTCTGGGGGTAGATCAACTGTGTAATTTGGCACTTTGCATGGACCCTTAAAATCCTTCGGTAGGCGCTCGTTCTGTAGAGCCGGTACTAAACAAGGCACTCCAACAGCCCTGGAGGTGACTCCGGCTCCCACCGAAGCTGAGGGGGTCATCGGGGGCAGTTCTTGGAAAGCTGCTGTGGCCGCCGCCTCCCGCTGAGCTCTAGCATTATCCACAATCGCCTGAGCATCGACAACGGGTGGGTCATCACGGGGCGGGTTTCGACGTCGCTCGCTACTGGAGACCGCCGGCGACTCCAAACGCCGGCTATAACTGCGGCTTGAGATGGGGGTTGAGTGCACACGACTCCGGCTGTAAGTATACTTCTCCTGTTGAGCCACTGCTATCTGCAAGTACACAATGGCATTCCTTGCCTCTTTGGCGAAACGTGTCCCTTCAGCATGGGGGAGCGCATTGAGCCTGGCAGCCGCCACTATCATGTTCTCCACCGGTTAGAGTAATGACCAGGTGGTGTCAGAAAACGTTGCGGCGGGGTCTGATTCCTGCGGGGCGGGTCTGGCTGCCGATGCTGAGTTGCCGCCCTATTCCCACGCACTTCTGCCGTTCGGGTCATGGTCAAAGGCGCATTCAGTCCTGCCCCCGGCGTGTTAAAAAGATTTCTGGGCTCATACTGATCAGGCAGGCGGGTCTGATGCCTCATCCGAAAAACTGCCTCTGAGGCTTGTTGATCCAGATTAAGGCGAAAAGGTTCATCCCTGAGACGCTCCGACTCAGCATCCATCTGAGCCTGCAATGCATTGATCTCCTCCTGGGCCCTGGTCATCTAGTCCTTAAGCCTCGCGATCTCTGCATTACGGGTTGCTTGGTTTTCCGTTGTGACCTCGGTTCCCATTAGAGTTGTCAGCTCATTCATCAGATCTAGCAAAACTTGAGCCGGGGGCCTAGCTGACCCGGACATGGCCGCGCCAGCCGGCGCTGTCCCAGCCGCCGTGCTGCCAGAAGCCGGCGCCGATCTAGCCATGAAGACGGCGGCTTGGCTCGGTGGCTCATAGGGCTTCGGAATACTGTCACCATCGAAGTAGCCCCCAAGCCCGCCGTTATGAAGCTGGTAGATTGATTCCGCCTCTCCACTCGAGGATCCATCCTCCGAGCAGATTAGGGTTTCTTCTTGTGACACAAAGCCTTCCCCAAGCTCTGCGCCTTGGGTGAAGCCGACGAAGACATGCTTCCCGTCCGGCTTGATCCGGTCGGCTGGCGCGCGCCGGGCCGACTCGACGAGGTTGGTGCAGATGTCTGACCCGGGCTTAGATCCGCCATTCTTGATTGAGTCGGCCTCGGGGCCCCAGCCAGCGTCATCGATGTAGAGCTTGCCGCGGCGACTCTTAGTCATCCTGCCAACGGCGTATCCCTCGATCCCTGGGAGAGAACCCTTCGAGTACTCCAAACCACCGCGCATCTACCCCACGGTGGGCAGCAACTGTCGTCGTTTTGTCACGGCAGATGTTCTAGTGCAAGGACTTAGGGGTGAAGCCATCGCTACGGCGGTTAACTCAAAGGGGTTGATCGGGACGAACGACACATGTTTACCCAAGTTCGGCCCTTCTCGAAGGAGGTAATAGCCTATGTCCTGCTTTGAGTTGTATTGATTGGGAATCGATTACAAGGGAGCAGAATTCGCTTGACCTAGCACTCGATCAAAGGTTTCGTGTCTTAAGCCGCCCAGGGAACCCGCCTTTATATACACAGGTCGAGGCCCTGGGCTTACAAGAGTCCAGGCCGGGTTACATCTAGTAACCGACCTCATCTCTAAATCCCATTGCCTTGTCTGGCAAGCCATCTCCCGGCGGCTTACGCCTCCGGGTCACACGTTGCCTCCCGGCTCTGGGCCTCCGTCAGGCCCGTCTGGCAAGTCACTTCTAGGCCTTGTCTTATTCTTCTTGCCCGTTTAAGGCCTCACTGCTAAGCCGCCAACTTCATGACCCGGCCCTACAAGCGAGGGTCTCATCGTGGGGTTATATCCCCAAGAGTGGTGGTCTAGGAATCCAGCTGTGGGGAAAAGTGTGTTTCCCGCAGACGAAGTTTCCAGATTCGGTGAAGGGCTGGCAGGAAAACTGGTTTTACTACCAGGACATTCCAGTCGGTGAAGGTCAGTCGGGACTTCTGCCGTATACATCTAAACGCATTCGGCCAGTCCCCAGGCTGACTGTGACCAAGGATGAGAAGACAAAAGTGGATATCCTGGTGATAGCTCTGGTAGCCTTGGTGCAGAAGGGTGTCAACGGCCTCGACTTACTAGAGGTTTTTCTCTAGAGGAGGATTCAACCGCTGCAAGCCAGGGCCCACCCCATGTGGGAGTATACTGGGCCGAGTGACACCACTCGAACGCACCCGCAGGAGCTCACGGCAGACATGGTGGAAGCCAAAATCAAGGCGATCACTCCAGCGCGTGACAACCCCTGAGGAAACAGGCTGGTAGCTCCATTCTCATCAGAGAATCCGCCGAATGAGGTAATCTTCGAAGGTCCATTATCCGAGTGATATTTATGTACTTATTGCAATTGACCCGACTGATCTGTTCTTCATTCTGCAGGCTTTCACGCAGATGAACAACCAAGTGCCAATCGTGGTTAGAGGTTCGTGTCATCGTTTTCTCATGACAGATGCCATGGGGTGGCTTATCGAGAGTGGTTGGGGCCGAAGGACGCTGGCGGGCTCCGGTGGCGGGATTGGGCACAAGCGGTGAGAGACACATGATGTACCCAGGTTCGGGGCCCTCCAAGGGAGGTAACACCCCTAGTCCTGCTTGTCTAGTTGAGGGGTGGTAGGGATTACAATGGTGCTCCTCGAGCTATTGGTTAGAGGAGGAAGAAGGTGCAGCTGGCCCTTCTTGCCTCTCTATGTGGGAATGAGAGTGTGGGATGAGTCGATCCTCCTCCCGTGCATTGGGGCCTCGGGGGGTTTTATAGGCCAACCCCCCGTCTTACAATATACTTAAGGTACAAAAGGGGGGACCCGGCTGGCAGTCTCCCTAGCCGGCCAGCGGTCCCACCGGCCGGGCCGTCTCATTGCTCGAAGGGCCCACCGGCCGCGCGGTCCCATCGCTGGCTGGGCCCGCCAGCCGGTCGCCGCTATTGGCCCGCGCTCACCTGCCGTGACACGGGCTGCCCCGCGTGGCGTCGACTAGCGCCTGCCGGCCGAAGTCAGCGGTACGGCCGGCCGCGCTTTAGCCACGCCGGGGCAAGTAATGGAGTAGACAGCGGCGTGTCCGCACCGTTGCTTCGCCGGGTCTCGATCGGTCGTGGTCAGTGGTACGACCGCCCGGACTGTAGCCATGCGTGCCCGGGCGTCAGCGGTCGCTGTAGCCACGCTTGGGTCCATCGTGGGGGTCACGTCCTGTCGATGTACTTGGTCGTAGTAGGAGGGGGGAGTTGCCTGCCCCGTCCAGAGGTTAGCGGGAGGGCCGGCCGTGGAGCGGCCGGCAGCAGACTGGCCAGGGGCCGGGTGGCCGGCTCCTGTCCAGCCGGCAGGGGGCCAGCCGGCCAGTGGTCCTGCCGGTAGCTCGCCAGCCGGTAGCTCGCCAGCCGGTCATGGGCCAACCGGCCGCATAATTTTCTTAAAAAGGGGCTCGTACTCCCTTGTCTTGGCATACCCAGGGGTAATATCCCCGTCAGTAGTCCCCAAAGCCGGTGGGGGCCCGCGCCCTCCCGACGAGGGGGAGCCGGTGGCTTCATCTGGCGGCATCGTCTTGTCCCGTGGGGCCGTCCGGCCGGTTGCGCAGGCGGCCATGCCCGTCGCCTCGGGTTCTGTCGCGCCGCCTCGGAACCCGTGCTGAGCGCTGACGCGCCACGCGTGGTGCTGTGACGCGGCGGGCCCCGCGTCCGGAGGCGTGACGGGACATTGCCTTGAGCCTAGCCTGGTAGGCCGTGGGCCTAGCCCAGTAGGCCTCGGGCCGCAGGCAAAGATCCTCTGCGCCCGGATCCCAGCGGCCACGGCCCGAGGCGCCCACGCCCCGCGGATTTCCCGGGGGAGGTGGGCGCAGTTAATCCCCATGTCCCCCGGGCTTCACCCCCTTATTTATAAGGGGGAGGGGGAGGTAGAGGTAGTTAGCGCGCCCCTCCCCCCGCTGTCTTCCTCCTCTCGCGATCCGACGCCTTCGAGCTTGCGCCGCCGCGCCACCTGCTCACTTCTCCGTGCCGGTTTTCCTCCAGAGATGGCCGACGGTCCCTCCGGCAGCTGGGGCGGCTCCACCATCACGGTGGAGGACATCGCGTACCTCCACCGCGCCCGCATGCTGCCGCCGGAGGACCGCATCGCCGCCCGTCCTCCGGGCGGTGAGAAGGTGGCGGAGCCCGAGGAAGGGGAGTGCGTGGTGTTCGCATCGCACTTCTCGCGAGGCTTCGGGCTGCCGGCGAGCCAGTTCTCCAGGTTCTTCCTTGCTACTTTTGATCTTCAGCCGCACCACTTGGGGCGGAACTCCATTCTGCAGCTGTCGATCTACGTAACCCTCTGCGAGGGCTACCTTGGTCTTCTCCCCTTCGTGGAGCTGTGGAGAAAGCTCTTCTACCTCAAGTGCTTGAAGAACGTCGACGAGACATATGACTGCGGGGGCGCGGTGGTGTGCGTCCGCGGCACGCTTTTCCCCCGCCTCACCCTTATCGAGTCCGTCAAGCGGTGGAACAGGTCGTTCTTCTATGTGAAGAATGTCGACCCGGCTCGAGACTACATCCGGCTGCCACCCTTCGTTAATGTCCCGTCCTCCGGGACGAACTGGACGGCCGACGTGGTGGTCGGGGAGCTGGCCGGGATGATGGGCCGGCTCCACACCATGAGGAGTGGGGAAGGACTGGTCGCGGCTGATCTGGTGGCCGCCTTCATCGACCGCCGGGTGCTGCCCCTGCAGCTGAGGCCGCACTGGATATGCGACATGGGGGCCGGCACGACCCCTGCCAGTTGTCCACCTTCGAGCTGACAGCGGCCCAGGTGGCGCAGCGGGTGAACTTCGTCACCAACTTCAAGCTGGCGCCCCGCACCTCGCACTTTGGCAAGTTGCCCTACAGCCGGCACGACCCGGCACCTCTGGTAAGTTTCGACCCGGCGCCTCTCCTATGTTTTCTACATTTCTTCAGCCGGCCTCCGTGCTTACGCACCCCGCTGACCGCAGCGCTTTGTGCGACAGAACACGGTGGATGGCCCGCACCCTCAGGTGTTCGAGGCGGATCGTGCCGACTCCGACCCGGGGGATCTTGAGCTGGGAGGAGGCATCGAGGAGGAGGTCGAGTCCTCGGGCGAGGTCGAGGCGGATGGGACGATGGGTGACCCGGGAGCCGGCGGGTCCAGAGTGGCTGGTGAGTTTACCTCCGAACCAACGATCAGAGATTGGACTGATGATGATGATGTCCGGATCTTCGACGCGCCTCCCGCCACAGCTCGGCGGGAGCCACGTGGACGGAGCGAGGAGCAACCGGCCCGGGGCCGGACGTCCGAAGCCTCCCGGCGGGAGAAGAGGGCGGCCATGGGCCAGCCGTCGTCAGAGCAGCCGGCTTGCAAGAAAGTGTGAGCGGCCGTCGCGAAGCCGCCGCCTCGGGCCAGGCGGCCCCGTCCCGTTGTCATTGGGTGAGTGAATTCCCTAATCCCTGTAGGCGTTTTCGAGTTTTGAGCCGGCAGGTGCCTGAGGGCCCTTCTTCCGTTTTTTTCAGGGACGCCATCGAGCTCCACGACACGGAGTCGACCGCCGACCCGGCGGACGCTACCAGCCGGCAGGCCCAGGAGCATGCGGCCACGGTGCGGGAGGAGAAGAGGAGGCTCGCCGAAATGCTAGCCGCGAAGGGTGGGGCGAAGGGTGCGCCCTCGCGTTCAGCGGCCTCGAGCGACGGGAGGCGGAGGCGGCCCTCAGACCCGGCACGCGCCACGGACTCGGCGGCGGAATCGGCGCGGACGTCGAGGCCGCCGTCGAGCTAGCCGCGAGAGCCGGCGCCGGAGACAACCACGGCCCCGCCCTTGACGGAGGTGGCCTGGCCGGAGAACGCGGTTCCCGAGCCGGCCAGGGAGGCGGACCCGCGAGCGGAGCCGATCGCGTCCTTGCCCATCGTCGAGCCGGCCACAGCAGAGGTGCCTGTCGCCCCGGTTTTGCCGGAGGCGGCGCCGGAGACGGCGCCCGGCGGGGGAAGCGAGCCGGTCACCCCGGTTCTCGAGGCGGTCCGGCAGGCGGTGGAGCCGGCCGCGCCGGTTGTAGAGGGGCCCGAGGCTAGCTCCCGCGCCCTTGTGGTTACCACCAGCCTCCCGCCAGCTGGCGCTGGAACGGATGCCAGGTCGAGCGGTGGGGCGAGTCGATCGAGGAGGACCATGCTCGACGTGATTCTAGACTGGAAGGCATTGGCCCGCGCCCCAGCCGTCCTGCCTCCACCAACCAGGGGCCAGGCCCTTGTGCCTGGAGAGCCGGGCAGTATCATGGCGCACTGCCGTGAGGGGCTGGCTAGGTTTGCGGAGGTCGCCGAAAGCAATTTTCGTTGCGTGGAAGAGGCGGTGGAGGTGAGGTTCCTTAGCCTGCGTTGAATTTTTAGTGGGGGCACGCAAGCGCACCCACTGGGTGTAGCCCTCAAGATTCGGGCCGGCTGCTCGGCTGCATGGCGGTCGGGCCGGATCTATCCCTTTTTGTCTAACTTTTTGTCTTCTGCACGGAGCAGGCTGAGAACGCCAAGCGGCAGGCGCTCTTTGACGAGGCGGTTGCCATCCACAACCACGGCAAGGACGGCTTCTATCAGGTTCAGGAGGAGCTGAGGAAGGCGCGAGGTACACTTGTTCCAGTGGGGGCGCGCGAGCGCACCCACTGGGTGTAGCCCTCGAGAGTCGGGCCGGCTGTGCGGCAGGCGGCTCGAGTCTTCCGCATTTTAAGTGACCTGGCTTGGTTATTTTGCACAGGAGCTGGATATCCTGACCCCGATCCGGCAGAAGAGGGACGAGGTGGCCTCCGAGCTGGACCGGCTGGAGCGGGATCTCTAGGCGGTTACGTCGGAGCGGGACCGGCTGCGCAGCCAGATCGTGGATGGGCAGGCGGCACAGGAGCACCTCACCGCGGAGCTGTGGAAGGAAGTGGCAGCCCGGGAGGAGGCAGCCAAGCAGGCGGCCGACGCCAGCCGGCGGGTCACCGCCCTGCAGGACGAGGTGGCTCGCCTTGGTGGTGAGCTTGAGAGGCGCGAAGCCGCTCTCGCCCAGGCGGAGGAGGCGCGCGAGAGGGAGCGGGGCTTGGGCCTCCAGTTCGCCATTGAGGTGGACGAAGCTTTTCAGCGTAAGTTTCTTGTCCTTGAGTTTTCCTCCTTTGCCGGCTGTTTTGACCTGTTTTCTGATTCCTCCCCCTCCTTTAGACCGGTTCCCGGACACTCAGCGCCGCGCCGAGCGGGTCGTGGCGGAGCATCGGGAGTGCCTGCGGCAGCGCGGGCAGGAGATTGAGGAGCACGCCGGCTGGGACTTGCCGAAGTTTGCGCTGGCTATCGAGAACCGGCTGCTCTTCCTTCAGCGCTATATGGACCGGCTCCACACGGCCGGCATGGAGGTGATTTCAGTCCTCTGGCCGGGTCACGGGGCCCCGGTGGGCCGCGTGGCGCTGTGGCTGGAGAACGCGGTGGCCCTGCTCGAGGTTTGGAAGGCATGGGCGGCCCGCTCCATGGCGCAGATGGCCCTTCGGTTCGTCACGTCATGGTATCCCGGCGTTGACTTGGGCCGGCTGGCCACGATGCGCGAGGTTCCCGAGGCGGAGCGAGTCGCCCGCGAAGGCGCCCTCGTCCGCCGAGCCAACGAGCTGGCTTCGTACGTCGACCCGACGAGCTCCTGCCGACACTTGGCGAGGATGACGAGCCGGTTGCCGAGGACTCCTTCGGCATTCCCCAAGGGCCCGAGGATGAGGAGGTTGCCGACGAGAGCACCGCCTCCAGCATCGGCAGCGACACCGAGGCCATGGAGGCCCTGGAGGAGGATCCGGTTGCCGCTCCTGGGCAGTCTGCCGGGCCGGCTGGCGATGCGCCGGAGGCTTAGGTGGCCCTTCTTTTACTGTATCTTTTTCCTTTGTTGCAAGACTTGTTTAAGACGCATTTCCACCCACTGGGGGTGTATTGTAAAGAATCTTTGGCCTGTGGCCTTTTGTTTATAAGTTTGCTTGGAGTTTGAAATGTTTGCGTGCCGGCTCATCCTTTGCTTTTTACCCTTCGACTCGTATCTCATGCAAGGATTCCTTCTGGCTTCTGCCCCGCCTGTCAGCCAGCCGGGAGCTAGACTGGGATAGGGACGGGGCATCGTCCTTGGGGAAACCGAGCGGGCCTTAGAGTCGTTTGGCTAGAGTTGGGGCGAGCCGGCAGATGCCGGTTTCTAGGGATAACATGGTCCAGTTGGACCTACTCGGCTACTACTCTTCAGGCGGCATTCGTGTGGTAAGTTCCTTCCTATCCCAGGGTCCCGCCAGCCGGACAGCCGGGGGCCAATCTGTAGCTGGGCAGGGGGGGAGATTGCTTGTTCACACTACTTGACCGCCTCGGAGAAGAGCCGGCGAGCCCCTGGGCCAGCCGGGCCCGGGTGCCTTGCTTAAGAAATGACAAGCCTTGATAAAATAGAAAAGGGACGTGTCCCAAGTGCCGGCTTGGGACACCCATTGCATTCATTAAGTTCCAACAGAGGGGAAGATACATACGTACACTGGCACTTTCTAGCAGTAGAATGGTCGAAGGAGCGCCGCATTCCATGGGCGCTCCGTCTCCTCGCCGGAGGCGTCTCTTTTGCACTTCTGCGACTTTTGGGCGTCTATTAGATAATACGGGTTGTTGTGCAGCGCCTTGCTGGTGATGAACGGGCCTTCCCATGGGGAGGATAGTTTGTGCTGGCCGGCGGTCCGCTGGATCCGCCTGAGCACCAGGTCTCCTTCGCGGAAGGAGAGGGGCCGGAACCGTTTGTTGTGGTAGTGCCGGAGCTTCTGCTGGTAAATGGCCATCCGGCTCAGGGCCAGCTCGCGTGCTTCTTTGAGCAGGTCGTCGCTGTCTTCCCTTGCCTCCTTTGCGTCCTTCTCCGTATACAGGGTGACTCGAGGCGAGTCGAACTCGATGTCCGTGGGAATGACCGCCTCGGACCCGTATACGAGAAAGAAAGGGGTGTAGCCGGTTGACCGGTTGGGCGTGGTCCTGAGGCTCCAGAGGACAGCCGGCAGCTCATCGATCCAGCAGCCGGCTGACCACACGAGGGGCGCCATGAGCCGAGGCTTGAGGCCGGCTAGGATCAAGCCGTTTGCCCTCTCTACCTAGCCGTTTGACTATGGGTGGGCCACTGATGCGATGTCGAGCCGGATGCCCTTATGGGAGCAGAAACGCGCCATTGCGCCTTTGGCGAAATTCGTGCCATTGTCGGTGATGATGCTGTGGGGAACGCCATAGCGGACTGTGATATCCTTGATGAACCGGACGGCTGTGGGGCCGTCCAGCTTCTTGATGGGCCTTGCTTCGATCCATTTGGTGAACTTGTCGACGGCCACCAGTAAATGCGAAATGCCGCCCCGCGCGGTTCTGAAAGGGCCCACCATATCCAGCCCCAAGACGATAAAGGGCCACGAGAGCGGGATGGTCTGGAGGGCTGTTGCCGGCAGGTGGCTCTGTGTGCTGAAGCGCTCGCACCCCTCGCATTTGTCGACCAGCTGCTTTGCCTCCTGCAAGGACGTCGGCCAGTAGAAACCGTGGCGGAACGCCTTGGCCACCAGGGTTCTGGAGGCGGCGTGATGCCCGCACTTGCCCTGGTGGATGTCGCGGAGGATTTCTTGGCCCTTCTCCGGCTCGACGCAGCGTTGGAACACGCCGGTTGTGCTGCGATGAAACAACTCGCGGTTGATGATGCTGTAGGCTGGGGCCCGGCGCTGGATTTGCCTTGCTGTAGCCTCGTCAGGGGGGAGCTCACCGTGCAAGAGGAAAACCAGAATGGGCTGGGCCCACGAGGGGGCCGAGACGGGAGCCGGCTCGAGCTCAAGCGGAGGGCCAGGGGCGGCGGTTGCCCCCGGGACTGTGACCGGAGCCCCCGGGTCCAGCTCGCGAGCCCCCGGGACCGGATCGCCAGTCCCCGAGACTGAGACGGCGGGGGGCGCGTCGATCGCCACCATGACGGCCGTGGAGCCGGAGCCGGCCGCCGTGGGGGCGTCGGACGTTGGAGCCGATGGGACCAGCACGGCAGCCGGAGTTGATGGTGCTGGTGGTGCAGTCAGGCCCGGGGGAGAGCCGGCAGCGTCGGCCGGCATGAAGATAGATTCTGATTCTGGGGAGGGCTTGATTGAAGGCTTGAGCAGCCGTTCGAGGGAAACACCGGCTGGGATGGCCTGCCGGGTGGAGCCGATCTTTGCCAACGTATCGGCTGCCTCGTTGTCTGCCCGGGGGACGTGGTGGAACTTGCTACTTCTTGAGCTTGCGTTGGTTTTCCCTTGAAGAGGAAAGGGTGATGCAGCAAAGTAGATAAGTATTTCCCTCAGTTGTTGAGAACCAAGGTATCAATCCAGTAGGAGGTACAAGCAAGTCCCCAATAGATGTACCTACACAAATAATTAAACACTTGCACCCAACGCATAAAAGGGGTTGTCAATCCCTTCACGGTTACTTGCAAGGATGAGATCCGATAGAGATAGATATAAAAGATTACTAAAACGAAAAGTAAAACAAAAGTAAAAAGATTGCAGCAAAGTAATTTTGGTATTTTTGGTTTATAGATCTGAAAATATAATATGGAAAATAGACCCGGGGGGCATAGGTTTCACTAGAGGCTTCTCTCTTGAAGGAAAATAATACGGTGGGTGAACAAATTACTGTCGAGAAATTGATAGAAAAGCGCATAGTTATGACGATATCCAAGGCAATGATTATGCATATAGGCATCACGTCCGTGTCAAGTAGACCGAAACGATTCTGCATCTACTACTATTACTCCACACATCGACCGACTCCTGCCTGCATCTAGAGTATTAAGTTCATGAAGAACAGAGTAACGCATTAATTAAGATGACATGATGTAGAGGGATAAACTCAAGAAATATGATGAAAACCCCATCTTTTTACCCTTGATGGCAACAATACAAATACGTGCCTCACTACCCCTACTTTGTGACTGGGTGAGGACACCGCAAGATTGAACCCAAAACTAAGCACTTCTCCCATTGCAAGAATTACCAATCTAGTTGGCCAAACCAAACCAATAACTCGAAGAGACTTGCAAAGATATGAAATCATGCATATAAGAATTCAGAGAAGATTCAAATAATATTCATAGATAATCTGATCATAAACCCACAATTCATCGGATCTCGACAAACACACCGCAAAAGAGTATTACATCGGATAGATCTCCATGAAGATCATGAAGAACATGGTATTGAAGAACATAGAGAGAGAAGAAGCCATCTAGCTACTAGCTATGGACTCGAAGGTCTGAGGTGAACTACTCACGCATCATCGGAGGGGCAATGGAGTTGATGTAGATGCCCTCCGTGATCGAATCCCCCTCTGGCAGATTATCGGAAAAGGCTCCAAGATGGGATCTCACGGGAACAGAGGCTTCTGGCGGCGGAAAAGTTTTATCGTGGCTCTTTTTGGCATTGGGGGAATATTTGGGAATTTATAGGAGGAAGATTAGGGTTAGGAGGCCTGCAGGGGGGCCACAAGCCAGGGGGGCGCCCCCCCCTAGGGCGCACGCTGCAGGCTTGTCGTCTCCCGGCAGGTCTCTTGCCCCCCTCTCCAAGTCTGGAAGGTTTCTTCTGGTCCAAGAAAAATCATATCGAAGATTTTATTCCGTTTGGACTCCGTTTGATATTCCTTATCTGCAATACTCAAAAACAAGGAAAAACAGAAACTGGCACTGGGCTCTAGGTTAATATGTTAGTCCCAAAAATAATATAAAATAGCATATTAATGCATATAAAACATCCAAAACAGATAATATAATAGCATGGAACAATAAAAAATTATAGATACGTTGGAGACGTATAAAGCATCCCCAAGCTTAATTCCTGCTCGTCCTCGAGTAGGTAAATGATAAAAATAGAATTTTTGATGTGGAATCCTACCTAACATATTTATCCATGTAATATTCTTTATTGTGGCATGAATGTTCATATCCGTAAGATTCAAAACAAAAGCTTAATATTGACATAAAAATAATAATACTTCAAGCATACTAACAAAGCAATTGTGTCCTTTCAGAATGACATGGCCAAAGAAAGTTATCCCTACAAAATCATATGAACTGGCTATGCTCCATCTTCCCCACACAAAGTATTTAAATCATGCACAACCCCGATGACAAGTCAAGCAATTGTTTCACACCTTTTATGTTCTCAAACCTTTTCAACTTTCATGCAATACATGAGCGTGAGCCATGGATATAGCACTATAGGTGGAATAGAATATGGTGGAGGTCATGAGGAAAAGGAGAAGATAGTCTCACATCAACTAGGCGTATCAACGGGCTATGGAGATGCCCATCAATAGATATCAATGTGAGTGAGTAGGGATTGCCATGCAACGGATGCACTAGAGCTATAAGTGTATGAAAGCTCAAAAAGAAACTAAGTGGGTGTGCATCCAACTCGCTTGCTCACGAAGACCTAGGGAAATTTGAGGAAGCCCATCATTGGAATATACAAGCCAAGTTATATAATGAAAAATTCCCACTAGTATATGAAAGTGACAAATTAGGAGACTCTCTATCATGAAGATCATGGTGCTACTTTGAAGCACAAGTGTGGAAAAAGGATAGTAGCATTGTCCCTTCTCTCTTTTCTCTCATTTTTCTTTTCTTTTGGTGGGCATCGTTGGCCTCTTTTTTTTTATTTGGGCTTCATTGGCCTCTTTTATTATTTGTAAAGTACGGAGACTCATCCCAACTTGTGAGGGAATCATAGCTTCCATCATCCTTTTCTCTCATGGGACAATGCTCTAATGATGATCATCACACTTTTATTTACTTACAACTCAAGAATTACAACTCGATACCAAGAACAAAATATGACTCTATATGAATGCTTCCGGTGGTGTACCGGGATGTGCAATGATCTAGCATAGCAAATGACATCAAAAAACGGACAAGCCATGAAAACATCATGCTAGCTATCTTACGATCATGCAAAGCAAAATGAAAATGATGGTGCGTGTCATAATAAATGGAACGGTGGAAGTTGCATGTCAATATATCTCAGAATGGCTATGGAAATGCCATAATAGGTAGGTATGGTGGCTGTTTCGAGGAAGGTATATGGTGGCTGTTTTGAGGAAGGTGGGTTTAATGCACCGGCGAAAGTTGCGCGGTACTAGAGAGGCTAGCAATGGTGAAAGGGTGAGAGTGCGTATAATCCATGGACTCACATTAGTCATAAAGAACTCACATACTTATTGCAAAAGTCTATTAGTTATCGAAGCAAAGTATTAGACGCATGCTCCTAGGGGAGAGGTTGGTAGGAGTTAACCATCGCGCGCTCCCAACCCTCACACAAAGGATGACAATCATTAAACAAATCATGCTCCAACTTCGTAAAATAATGGTTCACCATACGTGCATGCTACGGGAATCACAAACTTTAAGACAAGTATTTCCACCATTCCACAATTACCTACTAGCATGACTCTAATATCGCCATCTTTATATCTCAAAACTATATGCAAGGAATCAGACTTCTCATAGTATTCAATGCACTTTATATGAAAGTTTTTATTATATCCCTCTTGGATGCCCATTATATTAGGACTAAATTCATAACCTAAACCAATTACCATGCTGTTTTGAAGACTCTCAAAATAATATAAGTGAGGTACGAGAGTTCAATTATTTCTATAAAATAAAAACACCACCGTGCTCTAAAAAGATATAAGTGAAGCACTAGAGCAAAATTGCCTAGCTCAAAAGATATAAGTGAAGCACATAGAGTATTCTAATAAATTCATGATTAATGCGTGTCCCTCTCAAAAGATGTGTGCAGCAAGGATGATTGTGGCAAATTAAAAAGCAACGACTCATATCATACAAGACGCTCAGGGCATAACACATATCATGTGGTGAATAAAAATACAGCCTCAAGTAAATTTACCGATGGATTGAAGACGAAAGAGGGGATGCCTTCCGGGGCATCCCCTAGCTTAGGCTCTTTGGTATCCTTGAATATGGCTTGGGGTGCCTTGGGCATCCCCAAGCTTAGGCTCTTGCCACTCCTTATTCCATAGTCCATCAAATCTTTACCCAAAACTTGAAATCTTCACAACACAAAACTCAACAGAAAACTCGTGAGATCCGTTAGTATAAGAAAAATAAATCACCACTTTTGCTACTGTTGTGAACTCATTATTTATTTATATTGGTGTAATATCTACTGTATTCCAACTTCTCCATGGTTCATACCCCCCGATACAACCCATAGATACATCAAAATAAGCAAACAACACAAAGAAAACAGAATCTGTCAAAAACAGAACAGTCTGTAGCAATCTGTAAACTTCGAATACTTCTGTAACTCCAAAACTTCTGAACAATTGGTACAATCTGGGCAATTTGTGTATCAATCTTGTGTAGAAATTTCAGACTCATTCGACACTCTGGTGAATTTATAAAATTCCTGGACTGAGCGCAAAAGTTTCTGTTTTCAGCAAAATCAAATCAACAATCACCGTTGACCATCCCAAAGGTCTTACTTGGCTCAAACACTATTTAAAACAATAAAACACAATTACTACAGAGTTAATAATGTGTAAAACACAGAAACAAAAACAAACAAAAATAAAAACATAAAGTAAAATTGGGTTGCCTCCCAACAAGTGCTATTGTTTAACGCCCCTAGCTAGGCATAACGCAATATATCTAGGTATTGTCATCTTTGGTATGCAATCCATAAGTAGGTCTCATAATAGATTCATAAGGTAATTTAATTCTCTTTCTAGGAAAGTGTTCCATGCCTTTCCTTAACGGGAATTGGAATCTAATGTTTCCTTCTTTCATGTCAATAATTGCTCCGATCGTTCTAAGGAAGGGTCTACCAAGAATAATAGGACATGTAGGATTGCAAGCTATATCAAGAACAATGAAATCTACGGGCTCATAATTCCTATTTGCAACAATAAGAACATCATTAATCCTTCCCATAGGTTTCTTAATAGTGGAATCCGCTAGATGCAAATTTAAAGAGCAATCATCAAGTTCATGGAAACCTAGCACATCACATAAAGTTTTCGGAATCATGGAAACGCTAGCACCCAAATCACACAATGCATGGCACTCATAATCCTTAATTTTAATCTTAATAGTAGGTTCCCACTCATCATAAAGCTTTCTAGGTATAGAAACTTCCAACTCAAGTTTTTCTTCAAAAGATTTCATCATAGCATCAACGATATGTTTAGTAAAAGCTTTATTTTGATTATAAGCATGCGGAGAATTCAACATGGATTGCAACAAGGAAATACAATCAATCAAAGAACAACTATCATAATCAAAGTCCTTGAAATCCAAAAGAGTGGGTTCATTGCTATTTAAAGTTTTGACCTCTTCAATCCCACTTTTATCAATTTTAGCATTAAGATCTATAAACTCCGAATCATTGGAACAACTTTTAGCTAAAGTTGACTTACCTCTAGTCCCATCTTTATCAAGATTTGTATTAGAAAACAAAGATTCAATGGGAGTCACGTCAATCACTTTAAGATCTTCATCATTATTTAAAGATTCTGGCTTTGCGGCCATTTTATTGACTAAGGTAGCTTGTTTATCAGAAATTTGGCCTACTAAATTTTCGAGGCGAGCAAACTGAGATTTCAAACCATAAAATTCCTTAGTCATATCATCAAGTTCTTTATTCATGTATTCCAGCATAGCCTTTTGTTCTTTAAGCTCGTTTCTAAAGAAACTGTTATGGTCAAATTGGAGCGTCATGAAACTCTTAGCATTATTCTCAATATCTTCCAACTTCCCAAGATAAGGATCAAAGCTTTTGGGTTGAGCCATAAAGACGAGCAAATGATCTAACACACAAGCAAACAAAAAGCAAACGAAAAGACGAACGGAAAGAGGGCGAATAAAAAGGCAAATCTTTTTGGTTTTTTTTTGAAAATCCTTTTAGAAGTGGGGGAGAAGAAAACTGTTGGCATTCTGGGAACGGGGGTACCCAGAACTGCCTACCTGCGGCCCAAGGCATGGCCCACTTCATCAGCCAAGCACAACCATGCACAGCCCCACTCGAGACAAGGCCCTCGTGAGGCCCCTAGGCTCGCGAGGAGGAGCAACGTCAAGACCGGCAAGGGATGGGCCTCCGCAGGCCCCCTCTGGAGCGGCGGAGATCTCTATGCAGGGCCCGGACTCAGGAGTCAAAGATGACGCAAGGAAGGACAGGCGGGCGCCAGCGCGCCAGGCGGTGCAGTTTCCCCTTTGGTGCAAAGGGAGCAAGGACGTACGCGGGTTCCCAAAGCAACCCCCCAAAGGTTTCCATTCCGGTGCAACAAGACCACGACCACGAGCCCCGCAGGACGGATGTCATCGCCGAGCCCACCACTGCATCATCGACAACTACTTTGCAGGCGAAGACCGCCTTTGGACAGGGCGGGGATGTACTCCTGTCCCCCTTTAAATTTGGCCGTTGTGGGATCCCTTCCCACCTTTGCGATAAGGGAAGAGGACCCAGGCCACCGCTATATATAGAGGCTATGCTACACCGTAGAGAGGGGGGAGATCGGTCGATCCACTCATCCATCACCAAGCCAACAGAGGGCCAAGGACACCTCAGGAGCGCCCTCACGAGGCTCCAAAACACTGTACTAGTTCATCCACCACACCTCCTCGAGAGGCAATCCACCAAAGCAGGAGTAGGGTATTACGCTTCGCAGCGGCCCGAACCTGGGTAAACCACCGTGTTCATCTTCTTCCTCGTCATCACGTGAGTTCATTGTCTTGTCCATCGAGTAGCGAGCTAGGTAGGGCGAGGCTGCAGGGGATCTTCGCACACGCCCCTATGTTCGAATCTTAAGGGTTTTGCGGAGCCCAAAATCTGACATTTGGTGCGCCAGGTAGGGGGCGTGTCGGAGTCTTCTCCAAGCTTCGCTCTTCCCACGCTTCACCGCTCCGATGGCCGGCGCCCAACAAGCATCCCCCGGCCGCAGCGGTTCAGCTCCCATCGACTCCACCGCTGCCGCCGGAGGCCCACGCCCCGGCCGCATTGTACTGGGCGGTCAGTATAAAGCCACCAGCATCGTCTCCACCGTCACCGCCTCTCGCACCGCCCAAGCACACGGCGGGCGGGCGGCGCCGTCGGCACCGGCGACGCGCCGCGCCTACGTGGGGGACCTCGACGCGCACGATGCGCTACTGCTGGCAAGCGAGATGCTCCACCACCGCCTGACGCACGGGGGCTTCGACGCATGGGCCGACCACGTTGCAGAGCTGGTCAGCGTCGCGCAGAGGGCCGTGGCTCCTCACCCATATTCAGGGCCGCAGGCGTCAGGCACTGGGGGCTTGTCCGCCGTGCCCGTTCCCCAGCCCGCCGGCGACGTGCTTCCACCGGCATTGGGCGAGCCCGAGAGGGGCTCGCTGCACATCGTGCTCCTTCTCCTTCGAATCCCGGTGACCGGTTTCGGGGCGCAGCGCGGCCACGATGACCGAACGCATGGAGGAAACAACGGGGCGCCCCGCGCGCACGCCAACACACACCTCCATGACCCGGTGGACCTTCAACAGCCTGGGTTGACCAGGCGGGAGTGCGCCATCCGGCGCAGTGAGCAAGCGGCGCAGGCGCCCAGACCAACAAGCAACAACGGCGAAGGCACAATGGGTCGCCGAGGAGGCAATCCACACCAGGAGACGCGCGGCCCACCCAATGGCGGTGGCAGAGGTAAGCAACTCCGCTCTGAGGCCCGTCGCAGGAGGGTCTGCGAGCGGCGCGCGCGGGGCGGCGCCCCGCCGCTGCCAGGAGGGGCCGTCCCCGGCGCCCCGCCGGACGGCTTGGAAGAAGGACCGAGCCCTTATGTGGTGCCCTATGTACCATGCTACGTCATACTGCCTGACGGTGGGGTGGGTCAAGCGCCCGCAGCAGGCGCCAGCACCTCCCAAGAGTAAGGAGCACCCTGGGCGTCCTCCCCGAGCCGGGCCTGGGGGATTCCGCCGGTGGAGCACCGGGCCTGGACGACGCGAGCGGGAGGAAGCGGGAGGGCGCCCCCGGGCCCGCCGGGCGCGCCGGCGCCCTCGCGAGCAAGCAACGCCGAACCAAGCCCCGAGGCCTCAGGAGTAATGGCCTAGGGGGGAGCAGCAACACACAAGCAGCGCAGGCCACCCGCGACAACTGAAGCGCCGGCGCAGCCTCGGGAGGCTAGGCCTCACGAGGCCCTCAGGACATTGTCCGGCTGGCGCATGGACGCTTCACGAGGCGGCTTCATCGACAAAACACCCTTATGGCTGCACCGGATGCATCGTGCTCATGTTTGGGCCGCAGGAGCGCAATCCTGCGGTCGCGCGGCGAACGATGCATTCGGGTTTGGGTCATAAGGGCACGCAACTGAGCAGAAATGCACGGGATGGTTCTTGACGGAGTTGGGAGCCACCAGGCCGTGCGCCTGGGGGCTTGCCCAGCTATCTACAGCCGTGACACTCTCACGTAATAATGAGCGGGCTGTATACGCCCGGAGCCCCCCGAGGACGCGGAGGGGTTCCCTCCCACGCAATGTGGAAGCCACAGCTCCGCGCTGGCGGAGAAGACAACACTGCCCCCCAATGGCTATGCCCATGCAACGTGGATGCCCTACGCTCAGCGCTGGGGCAAGACGAAGATGAAGACTAGTTTAAGTGCCGGACGTGGCTGTTATTCGCTCTTCTGATGTTTGGATTCGCTGACTTTTTTGGAACAAAAACTCGGGGCTTTATCAAATATGTTTTAAAGAAAAGGGGTAGGGATTTTTTTTCATCACCATTTCCTATATTGGTTTCTCTCTCTTCGAGTCGAGCACTCGCCTGCTCCCCTCCCCCTCGTACCCCGTGAGCGGGGGCTGGGGGCACGGTGCTCGCACCTCGCCAAGGCATTGGCGCCCGGATCCTCGCGTGGTACTCACGGATGAGTAAGCAGGCACATGTCGCCTCATACTCGCTTGGGGTCTCCACTCACGGCCCGACGCGCCATCTTGGAACCTCGGGAGGCCCGCCCATCTCGGGGCAGGAAACAAATTTTTTCTTTGGGAACAGCTTGAGCGTCAAAGGGGGCTCCTGAGCATCACGCCTCAAGAGCCTTACCGGTCATAAGGCCACTCGCCCCCCTTGATGTTATCCTTGGTGATCCGGTCGGCATCAAGGGTGTCGAGGCCTCGCCTCGTGAAGTGCTTCCAGGTGATCCGGTCGTACCTAACGGTGGTGGGGAAATGTGCGAGACTGGGACCTGCCGACGTAGAGCCACTTGAGCGTCAACTCGGAGCCTCGGGAGGCCCACCCCTCCCGGGGTAGGAAGCAAAAAATTTCGGGAGCCGCTTGAGCGTCAAAGGGGGCTCCTGAGCATCACGCCTCAGGAGTCTTACCGGTCATAAGGCCACTCTCCCCCCTTGATGTCGTCCTTGGTGACCCGGTCGGCATCAAGGGTGTCGAGGCCTCGCTTCGTGAAGTGCGTCCAGGTGATCCGGTCGTACCTAACGGTGGTGGGGAAATGTGCGGGGCTGGGACCTGTCGACGTAGAGCTGCTTGAGCGTCGAAGGGGGCTCCTGAGTATCACGCCTCAGGAGCCTTACCGGTCATAAAGCCACTCGCCCCCCTTAATGCCGTCCTTGGTGATCCGGTCGGTGTCAAGGGAGTCGGGGCCTCGCCTCATAAAGTGCGTCCAGGTGATCCGGTCGTACCTTACGGTGGTAGGGAAATGTGCGGGACTGGGGCCTGCAGACACAGAAAGGGCTCCCAATCTACCTCGTTCGTAAGAAGAAGAAGCCCACAGGACGTCCGGACTCTCCAAGCGCCACAGCCAAGCCTCCACGGCCCTGAAGCCTACCGCGAGCATGTCGAGCTAAGTACCCTAATCACGACCGGAAGGCGATTTCAACCAACAAAACGCAAAGGCCAGGATACATGATAAAAGTGCTGATAAAGAGAGGCCAGCGCCCGAGTTCAGTACACGCCCGCAGGGCCTCCCTTGGTTCTTTGATTGCAGGAACAGGAAAAGAGGAGGAGCAAGAAAGTAAGAAAGCCCCCACGGGGGCTGCCGCCCTAGGAGCCTTGGCGTCGGCGCACCAACGCTCAGTCGGTGTCCTCCTCTTCCTTCACGGAGCCGTAGGGGCGCGCCGGCACGGACTCTCCTGGAGCGGAAGAGCGGCGCCGCGGCGGCTGGCTACCCCCCGAGGCCCGGGCGCGGCGGCGCGTCGTAGCTGCTGTCGCTTGGGCTCCCTTCGGAGGGGGAGTCACTGCTGCTGGAGGCGCGCCGCCCGTCGTGAAGGGCAAGCTCATCTCCAAGATCTCCGCGGCCGTCGTCTTCCGGGCAGCACCCCAGGCGCTCGCCCTCCCACCCGAAGATCTTGACGAAGAGCGTCGCCACTCCATCGAACTTGAAGTGAAGGGTCCGCCTCCCCTTCAGGCCACGGGCACGGGCAAACGTCTGCCACCCGCGGTTCAGGTACACGTAACCCCTGGGGGTGATCTCGACCTCCACGCACGATGCCGCGCTGCAGCAGCCGTCGGCCTGCAGCCATAGGCCGGCAGGTCCTCCGGCCGGTAGCGCCCTCGCGAAGAAGCTCGGAAGTTGAAACCAAGTGGCCTCCGGCCACTCCGCCCACACCACGAACTCCTGGGCCGTGTCGGCCGAATGGAGCCGCGGGCGTGGCGGCCGGGTGGCCAACGCCAACCTCCCACCGCGGACGCCACCACCTCGACTGCTGCGACCGCCCGCGCTGGACGACGCCCCACTGCGGCCGCCGATGATGACCCCGGGCCGCGCAGAACCATGGCTGCGCACACCGTGAACCACTGCCGGCGTCGCGGCATACTTCCGGGGACGACCGCGGCCCCTCCTGGGCAGCGGAGCGGTGGGACTCTCCCTGGAGGCCTTCCCCTTCTCGGCGGCAGAGAACTTCCTCACTGAAGCCATGACTGAGAGCGCGGCGGCTTGGAGATTGGGAGGCAAGGAAGACGAAGATGCATTGAGGGCTTCCTCGCCCTCACCCGCTTATATACAACCAAGGACCGGCCGGCGCCCCCTCGCGTCCCGGGAGGCGTGCGGCCTCTGAAGGGTCACATCCGCGTGGCCTGAAGCAACAGCAGCATTCAAGGAAGGGCAATGATGGCCAGCGCCACACACGGGCATCGCGTCAATCTGACTTGGAGCGGTTGCTGACGCCCTCGGGGAGCAGGGGCGTCGCCGCCCAGACGCTCGATGCGTGTAAAGCCTGGCCCGCAGGCGTTTGGGGCCCGCGGCGCTTCGGGCCGCCTTCAAGGCTTCGCCCGGAAGCCAGCTCGATCGCGCCTTGGGCCTGGGGGCTACTGTCGGCGTTCTGGGAACGGGGGTACCCAGACCTGCCTGCCTGCGGCCCAAGGCATGGCCCACTTCATCAGCCAATCACAACCATGCACAGCCCCACTCGAGACAAGGCCCTCGTGAGGCCCCTAGGCTCGCGAGGAGGAGCAGCGTCAAGACCGGCAAGGGATGGGCCTCCCCAGGCCCCCTCCGGAGCCCGGCCTCAGCAGTCAAAGATGACGCAAGGAAGGACAGGCGGGCGCCAGCGTGCCAGGCAGTGCAGTTTCCCCTTTGGTGCAAAGGGAGCAAGGACGTACGCGGCTTCCCAAAGCAACGCCCCAAAGGTTTCCACTCCGATGCAACAAGACCACGACCACGATCCCCGCAGGATGGATGTCATCGCCGAGCCCACCACTGCATCATCGACAGCTACTTTGCAGGCGAAGACCGCCTTCGGACAGGGCGGGGATGTACTCCTGTCCCCCTTTAAATTTGGCCGTTGTGGGATCCCTTCCCGCCTTTGTGATAAGGGAAGAGAACCCGGGCCACCGCTATATATAGAGGCTAGGCTGCACCGTAGAGAGGGGGGAGATCGGTCGATCCACTCATCCATCACCAAGCCAACAGAGGGCCAAGGACACCTCAGGAGCGCCCTCACGAGGCTCCAAAACACTGTACTAGTTCATCCACCACACCTCCTCGAGAGGCAATCCACCAAAGCAGGAGTAGGGTATTACGCTTTGCAGCGGCCCGAACCTAGGTAAACCACCGTGTTCATCTTCGTCCTCGTCATCGCGCGAGTTCATCGTCTTGTCCATCGAGTAGCGAGCTAGGTAAGGCGAGGATGTAGGGGATCTTCGCACACGCCCCTGTGTTCGAATCTTAAGGGTTTTGCGGAGCCCGAAATCCGACAAAAATGGGAGGCAAATGGCAAATAATGTAAATGCAAGAGATGAGTTTGTGATGGGTACTTGGTAGGCTTGATGCCTTGACTTGCTATGTATCCTCCCCGGCAACGGCGCCAGAAATCCTTCTTGCTACTTCTTGAGCTTGCGTTGGTTTTCCCTTGAAGAGGAAAGGGTGATGCAGCAAAGTAGATAAGTATTTCCCTCAGTTGTTGAGAACCAAGGTATCAATCTAGTAGGCCTGCATCTAGAGTATTAAGTTCATGAAGAACAGAGTAACGCATTAAGTGAGATGACATGATGTAGAGGGATAAACTCAAGCAATATGATGAAAACCCCATCTTTTTACCCTTGATGGCAACAATACAAATACGTGCCTCGCTACCCCTACTTTGTCACTGGGTGAGGACACCGCAAGATTGAACCCAAAACTAAGCACTTCTCCCATTGCAAGAATTACCAATCTAGTTGGCCAAACCAAACCAATAACTCGAAGAGACTTGCAAAGATATGAAATCAAGCATATAAGAATTCAGAGAAGATTCAAATAAGATTCATAGATAATCTGATCATAAACCCACAATTCATCGGATCTCGACAAACACACCGCAAAAGAGTATTACATCGGATAGATCTCCATGAAGATCATGAAGAACATGGTATTGAAGAACATAGAGAGAGAAGAAGCCATCTAGCTACTAGCTATGGACCCATAGGTCTGAGGTGAACTACTCACGCATCATCGGAGGGGCAATGGAGTTGATGTAGATGCCCTCCGTGATCGAATCCTCCTCCGGCAGATTACCGGAAAAGGCTCCAAGATGGGATCTCACGGGAAGAGAGGCTTCCGGCGGCGGAAAAGTATTATCGTGCCTCTTTTTGGTATTGGGGGAATATTTGGGAATTTATAGGAGGAAGATTAGGGTTAGGAGGGCTGTAGGGGGGCCACAAGCCAGGGGCCTGTAGGCTTGTCATCTCCCGGCAGGTCTCCTCCCCCCCTCTCCAAGTCTGGTAGGTTTCTTCTGGTCCAAGAAAAATCATATCGAAGATTTTATTCCGTTTGGACTCTGTTTGATATTCCTTATCTGCAATACTCAAAAACAAGGGGAAAACAGAAACTGGCACTGGGCTCTAGGTTAATTGGTTAGTCCCAAAAATAATTGAAAATAGCATATTGATGCATATAAAACATCCAAAACAGATAATATAATAGTATGAAACAATCAAAAATTATAGATACGTTGGAGACGTATCAGAACTCATAGCCCTCGAAGGAGCCGGTGAGCTGCTGGACGAGGAAGCGATAGCTGGCCATGTTGGCGTCCCTGGCGTCCCATTCGCCAGAGACCTACTGCACCACGAGGTCGGAGTCGCCAAAACAGAGGATGCGTCGGATCCCGATTTCCTTGGCGAGCCGGAGGCCGTGGACGAGTGCCTCGTACTCGGCCACGTTGTTGGAGGCGGCGAAGAGGATCTGGAGCGCGTACTTGAGCTGGTCCCCCTTTGGGGACGACAAGACGATGCTGGCGCCGAGGCCGGTTCGCATCTTCGAGCCGTTGAAATGCATGCGCGAGTGCGTGGAATCCGGGGGAGGCGGCACGAACTGGGTCTCGGCCCAGTCGACAAGGAAGTCAGCCATCTTCTGCGACTTGATAGCGGTGCGCGGCTCGTACCGAATCTCGTAGTGGCGTCCCGGCCGGTGGCGTCCCGGCCGCTAATGATCTCGCCGAGCGGGAACGTGCTCACCACGGTGATGGTGTGCTCCTGGAAGTACTGCTTGACCTTCTTGGCGGCAAAGTATATGCCGTAACACATCTTCTGGTAGTGGGGGTAGTTCTGCTTGGAGGCGAAGAGGACCTCGCTGAGATAGTAGACGGGACGTTGGACTGGCAGCGCTTTGCCCTCCTCCGGCCGCTCCACCACCAGAACGACGCTGATCACGTGGGTGGTCGCCGCAATGTACGCGAGCATCGGCTCCTTCTCAGCCGGCGCCGCCAAGACGGGACCGCTAGAGAGCGCGCGCTTGAGGTCGCGGAACGCTTCGTCTGCCTGGTCGGTCCACTCGAACTTGGGCGTCTTCCTCATGAGCTGGTAAAGGGGCGGTGCCTTCTCGCCCAGCCGGCTGACGAACCGGCTGAGCGAGGCAAGGCAACTGGCGAATTTCTGGATGTCGCGGAGCTTGGCCGGCTTGTGCATGCGCTCGATGGCTCTGATCTTCTCCGGGTTAGCTTCGATGCCGCGGGCGGACACGAAGAAACCCAGGAGCTGGCCGGCTGGCACGCCGAAAACACACTTCTCCGGATTGAGCTTAATCTTGTACTCGCGCAGGTTGATGAAGGTCTCTCGGAGATCGTCGAGGAGGCTGAAATGCTTCTTGGTTTTGACGACGATGTTGTCCACATAGATGTGGACGTTCCTGCCGATCTGAGGCAGGAGGCACTTTTGCATGCAGCGCTGGAAGGTAGCGCCTGCGTTCTTCAGGCCGAAGGACATGGTGATGTAGCAGTAGGCCCCGAAAGGGGTGATGACGGAGGTCTTCAGCCGGTCGGCTGGATCCAGCTTGATCTGGTGGTAGCTGGAATAGGCGTCCAGGAAGGACAGCAGGTCGCAGCCGGTCGTGGAGTTGATGACTTGATCGATCCGGGGCAGGGCGAAAGGGTCCTTGGGACAGGCCTTGTTCAGGCTGGTGTAGTCGATACACATGCGCCAGGTCTTGTTTTTCTTCAGCACCAGGACTGGGTTGGCCAGCCAATCCGGGTGGAACACTTCCTTGATGAATCCAGCTGAGAGCAGCCGGGCGATCTCTTCTCCTATAGTACGCCGCTTCTCCTCGGAGAAACGGCGCAGGGGTTGCTTGACCGGCTTGGCATCTGGCCGCACATGATGTTTGTGCTCGGCGAACTTCCTTGGAACACCCGGCATGTCTTTTGGAGACCATGCAAAGATGTACCGATTCTCACGGAGGAAGTTGACGAGCTCGCCTTCCTATTTGCTGTCGAGGTGGGCGTCGATGGTGACGCACTGCTTGGGGTTGGCCAGGTCCAGTGGCACCTGCTTGGTATCCTTGGACGGCTGGAACGATGCCTCGCCGGCCGACTGGGACGGAGGAGCCGGCACGGCTGGCTGGTCGGAGGTGTGAGCCACGAGCCGGTCGAGCTGCCGCCTCTCCTCTGCTATCTCAAGGGCTTCGGCCAGCCGGCTGCTGCCGCGCGCGCACTCGATCAACTTTTTGTAGTCGCCATCGATGGTGATGATGCCCTTGGGGCCCAGCATCTTAAGCTTGAGGTAGGCGTAATGGGGAACCGCCATGAACTTGAAGAGGGCCGGCCTTCCCAACAGCGCGTGGTAGGGACTGTTGAGGTCCACTACCTCGAACCATATCGGCTCGTGGCGGAAGTGGCTCTTGTTGCCGAAGAGGACGTCGAGCTGGATCTTGCCGATGGGGGTGCATGATTTTCCCGGCACGATGCCGTGGAAAACTGTCGGCTCGTCTGCAGGTCCTTCTCCTTGAGCCCCGGCTTGAGTAGTGTGTCACGGTAAAGGATGTTGATGCTGCTGCCCCCGTCGACCAGTACTCGCGAGAAGCGGCAAGTGAGCCTCTCGGAGGCGATGGTGGGATCGAGGATGAGGGCATAGCTGCCGGGGTTTGGCATTACGGCCGGGTGGTCCGCCCGGCTCCAGGTGACCGGCTTCTCGGACCAGTGCATGTACTGGGGGACCGAGGGGACAGTGGCGTTCACCTCGTGCCGGCACTGGCGCAGGCTATGCTTGTCGGTTGCCTCGCTGGTGAAGACAACGTAAGCCCCGTTCTGGTCGGGGAACTGGTCATGAAGGCGGCCGTTGTTGGCAGCCGGAGCCGGAGCGGGTGGCTGGGCCAGGGACGGAACCGGCACGCGGGGAGCCAGTGGCGGAGGAATCGGGAGGCCCTTGCCTTGGGCTAGCCACTGGGAGAAGCTGCACTGTCGCAGCTTGTGCGTGGCTGGTTTCGCCCCAGAGTGCATTTTGCACGGGGCGTCGAGCATCTGCTCGAAGATGAGCTTGGGCCGCCAGGCGTTCTTGCCGGTTCGCTGGCGCTGGCTGGGTGCCTGGGCAGCCGGCTGCTCTTCTTCGATACTGTCGACCTGCCGGCTCCCATAGCGGGGATCCGGCTGGTCGGGGTTGCGCTTGTTGTTCTGCTGCTGCCGGTTGTCGGCAGCCACCCGCGGCGTGGCAGGCGGCGGGGTTGGTTTGGCAGGCGTGGTGACCCTGACCCGCATCGCGGAATCGGCCGTGGCATACTTGTCCGCCTTGGCCATTAGATCCGCCAGGGTTGCCGGCTCGGAGCACAAGAGCTTGTGCTTGAGGTGGGTGCCGTCGCGGCAGCCCTCGATGAAGTACTGGATGGCCTGCACCTCGTGTACCCCCTCGCAGGAGTTGTGTAGCTCGGTCCAGTGCGTGAGGTACTCACGGAGTGACTCGTCCGGCCCCGGGACGCACATGGCCAGCTCGCGGGGCCGGCCGGGCCGCTTGTAGGTGCCGGTGAAGTTGCGGACGAACGCCTCCTCAAAGTCTGTCCAGGTGTTGTTGCTGCCGGCGGACAGGCTGTTGAGCAAGGTACGAGCCAAGCCGATCAACATGAGGGGGACGTAGCGCACGGCTACGCGCTTGTTTCCCCTGGCTATGCCGACTGCGGTGGTGTAGTCGACAAGCTAGTCCTCCGGCTTGGCGGTGCCGTTGTACTTCGGGGTGTCGCGAGGGAGCGTGAAGCCGGTGAGGAATGGCTCGTTGCGGATTCGTGGGCAGAAGCACGCCGGGCCGATCGGACCCTCCTCCTCCAGGAGGGCGGATTGCGCCAGCTGGTCGATGCGGGTCCGGGCGTCGTTCTCACTCCGTGGGACGCGCGGGCCGAGCCGGGCGGCGAGCACGGGACGAACAGCCAGGGTAGGCGAGCGCGCGCGCTCCCACCGCGGGGGCAGGGTATGGTCCTAGCTGCGCCGGCTGCCGCCAGCCGGAGCATCGTGGCGCCGGCTATTGACGGCCGGCGGCTCGTCTCCCTGTCAGGAGTGTCCGTTATGGGACCCAGCGCCCTGTCGGTCGGAGCCGCGGGGGGAAGAGGCTTGCTGGACCGGCCGGCGCTGGCCAGCGGTTGGCGGGGCGTCCCCCTTGGGGACGGGAATTTCGGAGCCGGCGTTGGCGTCATCGAGCCGGGCCTGCTGAGCGTTGGCGGCGGCGATGAGGTCTTGGATGTGCCACTCCTGCCGCTCCCGCTCCTCGCCCACCAGGTCAGCGAGGTCGGCATAGGCCACCTGGGCGGCCCTCATGTTGTGCAGCCGGCGTGTCGTAGGTGGGGAGCCTGCCACCGAGGATTTCTGCGACCACACGGCCACGGTTACGGACGTCACCGCGCCGGCTGGATTCGTTGCCGGCGGGGGTGAGGCCGTACGCGGAGTTGTACTCGCGCTGCGCGAACTCCATTCGGCGCTAGGTGGTTGCGAGCGTGGTCGCCTCCGCGAGCAGCAGCTGGCGAGCAGCCTCCAGCTCAGCCGTAGCCGTGGCCGGGTTCGTCGTAGGCACGACAGGGGTGTTGAGGCCCCGAAGCACGGAGTCGAGGGGGTCAGAGGTGCCGGTGCGGGCGGCTGCGGCGGCCGCCTCCGCCTCCGCCCTGACGCGGCCGGAGGTCGTGGAGGAGCCCGTGGCCATTACCCCCGCGTGGACGCAGGAGTCATTAGCATTGCCCGGGGCGAGCATACCCGCGAACGAGGGCGGGTCGAAGCAGTCGAGTACCTCGCTAGGGTACTCATCGGCAGCTGGCTTGCTGGCGAGGCCCAGCCTGCCGAAGCGCTCGGTGAGGACGGCGACGTCGGACAGAACGTCGCTGCTGCGCCCCTCGTCGGAGAGGTCGGCATCGACGCCCGCAGGGCTGGCGGGAACGGGGTCCCGCCCCGCGAGAGCAAGCCCCACGAGCGTGCAGTTCCGCCCGGACGCGGGGCGGGCGAAGGAGGTGGTGAAGGGTCCTGCCCGGAGCGTGACTCCGGCCGGCGCCAACTGTCGTCGTTTTCTCACGACAGATGCCATGGGGTGACTTATCAAGAGTGGTTGGGGCTGAAGGACGCCGGCGGGCTCCGGTGGCGGGATTGGGCACAAGCGGTGAGAGACACACGATGTACCCAGGTTCGGGGCCCTCCGAGGGAGGTAACACCCCTAGTCCTGCTTGTCTAGTTGAGGGGTGGTAGGGATTACAATGGTGCTCCTCGAGCTGTTGGTTAGAGGAGGAAGAAGGAGCAGCCGGCCCTTCTTGCCTCGCTATGTGGGAATGAGAGTGTGGGATGAGTCGATCCTCCTCCGATGCATGGGGGCCTCGGGTGGTTTTATAGGCCAACCCCCCGGCTTACAATATACTTAAGGTACGAAAGGGGGGACCCGGCTGGCAGTCTCCCTAGCCGGCCAGCGGTCCCACCGTCCGGGCCATCTCGTCGCTCGAAGGGCCCACCGGCCGCGCGGTCCCATCGCTGGCTGGGCCTGCCAGCCGGTCGCCGCTATTGGCCGGCGCTCACCTGCCGCCATACAGGCCGCCCCGCGCGGCGTCGACTAGCGCCTGTCGGCCGAAGTCAGCGGTACGGCCGGCCGCGCTGTAGCCACGCCGGTGCAGGTAATGGAGTAGACGGTGGCGTGGCCACACTGTTGCTTCCCCGGGTCTTGATCGGTCTGGTACGACCGCCCGGACTGTAGCCATGCGTGCCCGGGCGTCAGCGGTCGCTGTAGCCACGCCGGGGTCCCTCGTGGGGGTCGCGTCCTGTCGATGTACTTGGTCGTAGTAGGAGGGGACAGTTGCCTGCCCCGTCCAGAGGTTAGCGGGAGGGCCGGTTGTGGAGCGGCCGGCAGCAGACTGGTCAGGGTGTCAGTGTCAAAACCGGCGGATCTCGGGTAGGGGGTCCCGAGCTGTGAGACTAGGATCGATGGTAACAAAGGGACAAAGGAGACGATGTTTACCCAGGTTCGGGCCCTCCTATGGAGGTAAAATCCTACGTCCTGCTTGATTATATTGATGATATGAAGGTTACAGAGTTGATCTACCTCGAGATCGACTAGCTAAAACCCTAGATGAGTTTCTGTGCCTTATGATCTAAAACCCTCCCAGTTTATATAGACACCGGGGGGGGGGGGTACTAGGGTTTACACATGGTGGGCCTCCAGCCGAGGATGGAGATGGCGATTTCCTCATCTTGACTTGGAGTGCACGACGCGCCTTCGGGGCTTCCTTCTGGAACGTGGAGTCTTGATGTGTCCGGCCCTCCTCCAGAGATTGGCCCATCAAGCCGGCCTATTGAGAGATGAGCCGGCAGCCCGAGGACCCCTTTGTCCGGGACTCCCTCAGTAGCCCCCGAACTAGCCCCCAACGCCAAGGGTCTCAACTCCAGCTGCTTCGTATGATCAGAGTCTTCGGCTTGCGGGGTGAGTTCTTATTCCCTTTCCATGATCGGCTGAGACTAGTTCGGTTTCCGATGACACGTATTTCTTCCGATCATATGATTGACCGAACACCATGAATTGCTTAGCCCCGAAGGCCAATCGCCAAAGTGTAAATAGTGTTTTCTGACACCCCCTTCTGACGAAGGGACGTGGCCTACCATGACCACTGAACCAGTTACGAAAACTCGATTCGCGGTTCGGAGCCATTTTAACAGCGACATGACTTATCAATGCGCAGATCGTGCTCCGTTTCACACGGGATATGAGTAATCTCCACACGCGCATAACGGCACGCATGTCTTGGGAAGCGGAGGGATTTGTGGCGCGGTAAGCGAGGCTAATCGGTGGCACGTCCCATAAAAAGGGAAAAACCCCAAGGCCTATTCACGCTTTCCATTTGCACCCTCCGCCTCCTCAATCTCTCCAAGCTCCGAGAGCCCAGATCCAGTTCTTCCTCGCCCTTTCCTCCGAGCTTAGCAATGGCGGGTTCGGGCTCCAATGGCAAGTGGGAGGCCTCCATGGTCACCGACCAGGATATCCGGGACCTAAAACAAGCCGGCTACCTCCCCGCCAACGTCTTCCACCGCACCCCGGAGAAGAACCAGGTGGTTCCCACCCCCAAAGCAGGTGAGAGGGTGGTGTTCGTCCCCCACTTTATACGGGGACTGAGCTTTCCGCTCCACCCCTTTGTCAGGGGTCTCATGTTTTTCTACGGGCTGGACTTCCACGACCTTCCGCCGAACTCCTTCATGCACATATCGGCGTTCATCATCATCTGCGAGGCCTTTCTGCGGGTCGAACCGCACTTCGGCTTGTGGCTCAACGTCTTCAATGTCAAGCCGAAGACCGTGGCCAGCGAGCACACAGACTACGGAGGGGCGGGGATCAGCAAGCTCCCCCGTGTCGAGTGGCCTACTGGCACCTTTATCGACACAATCAAGATCTGGCAAAAGGAGTGGTTTTACATCACCGAGCCAAGGGATGAGAGCTGGGCGGCGCCTGCCGAATTCAGATCCGGACCCCCAACGAGATTGACCTCGTAGCTTAGGAAGGGCCTTGACTGGGGGTCAGATGCTGAGGTGAAGCTGCTGCAGAAGCGCCTTACCTCGGTGATCGAGGCCAAGGTGGAGCTAGTCAACGTGGTCCAGGTCATGCTCCACCGCCGTATCCTCCCCTGCCAGCGCCGGGCATCCCTCATGTGGGCATACCGTCCTGACGACGAGCCTACCGTGCGCCAATTCTTCCGCACTACCTGTGGAGGGCCTTGTTCAAGCCTCAGAAAATCTGGCCGGACAAGGAAGAGGATACGGGCCTAAGCACCGTCAACCCACCGACCAAGGTATGGTATAATTTCAATTCATTGACTCTGTTTCTTAGGCAAAAAGTCTGAACGCCTTCTCCCCTACTTTCGCAGAAGTGGCTGAGCAAAGCCATGAAGGTTAACTGCCCGGCTCCACAACCCGAAGACCCCAGGTCGGAGCGATTGGCGGCGATGCTTGTCGTGGCGCCGTATTCGGTGCCCGAAAAGAAGGAGAAGAAGAAAAAGGCCAGAGAGGGCCTCCGCATTAAGGACCAGCAAGACGCTGCGTCCGAGGAAACCCATGCCTCCTCTAGCCATGAGGAGGAGCATGACGACGGGGGGGGGAGCCGTTCCCCCCCCCCCCCCGCAAGAAAGAGGGCGGCGTCATCGGACGCCGCAGAGGAGGCAGCTCCTCCCGCCCTGAAGAGGGCGCGCCGGGCGAGGTTGATCATCCCTGACGACAGCTCGGATTCTGATGCAGAATCCGAGGAATTTGAGAGGGTTCCCCGAAGGAACTTAAGGGTCAAGCCCCCTGCTCAAAGGTATTTATCCAAAGACTCCCGGTTTATTTATGCAGGGTTTTTCGATGCTTTAAACACAAGCGCATCTTTTGATTTGCAGCCCACCACGCGTTCTCCCCACCGACCAGATATCGGACGGGGAGTCCCCACCCGCCGAGCTAGCGGAGAGTGGGACTGCATCGCACCCCACACCTCCAGCGGTCGCGAAGGATGCCGCGGAGGTGTCATCCAGCCAGGCCCCGTTGGAGCCGAACACGGGCGGCGGGGTTGACCACACCATGGCCGAGGCTGATGCCGCGGCCGCCGAAGGCCAGGGAGAAGAAATTCCCCAGGCTGCTGAGGACCAGGGGGACAATACTCCCCTGGCCGCCAAAGGGGAAGGGCGAAGAGATGCCCAGTCCTCTCCGAGGACGTCTCCGGAGCACGCTGTGCCTCCGGAGAAACCGACTCAGTCTCCGATCATAGATCGGACTGTCCGGTCAACACCGATGCCACCGACGACTTGGTGGCCGGTAATGGAGGAGGCGCTAGCCAGCGCCCCCATCTCCGAGAATCACCGCACTCTTATGGTGCGGTTTTACAAGGAATCTAGTCCGTTGATAACGGACTGAAGGAGGCCCTCAATGGTCTCTTGGCGGGCTTCAAGGTGAGTCATGTAATATCTTTCCCCGAACAACTTTTAATTTTAAGTTTGTGCTATCTTTATATATGTAGTAGCCCCCGAGCCCCGGATGGGTTTATAAAAACGCATCCGGGGGTCAGATAAAAAGGAGTGAATAATGACGTACAAGGTGCCATGTAATCTTGCAATGTTCTAAAAGCCCTTAAGAGGACCGTTCATAGAGCCACGTTCTTGACAGTTCGGGGGTTGGGGTACACATAAATGAATGTAGTTTTTTGTAGGCCTCGTCATCGGCGGCGGCCGGTAATGCCGCTGAGCTAACCGAGCTAAATCGGAAACTCAAAATCTCCGAAGAGGAGCTGGATAGCCTGAACAAGAGGTTCGACGAGGCACAAGGTAAGCCGAATTCTAATATCCGAGTTGTATATTGATAATGATCCACACTGGTGACCCAGTGTGATTTGCTTATTATTGCTTCCACAGCTTCAGCTGCGGAGGTTGAAAGACTCAAGGCCGAGCTCCAGAAAATAAAGCAAGAGGCCGAGGAGAAGAAGACGGCCGCCGAAGAAGCAGCAGCCGCGCTTTCCAGTTTGAAGGCTACAAGCGCCAAGCATGATGCCCGGGTGGAGGAGGTGCAGCAAGATCTCAAGGATGCCGGCACGAAGTGTGAGGCCCTTGAGCAGAAAGGCAAGGAACAAGCCGCCGAGCTAGCCGCGCTGAAATCCGAGCTCCAGAAGGAGCGGGTGGACAGGCGGTCCTTCGAAGAGGAGGTTCGCCAAGTCAAGGATGTCATCGATGGTAAGCCATATTCGCTGTGATGCACCTTTGGCGGTAGCAAATTTGCTTTGCTCACCCAGGTGTGGCGTTCCTTAGGCATTCATGCGGATCTCTAGAAGAGTGCGGCGGATGCGAACAAGCTTTATGCTTCGCGGGCGGAGGGTGATGAGGCCCGGCTATTTTGGGCGCAGTTTGAGTCCCCCGAGCGCTCTCCCCTCCTCATTGACCACATGAAGCAACAGATGGAGATGCACGGAATGGCGGAGCCGGCCATGAAGGACCTCTGCAGCCGTCTGTGGACCGATGAGCCGTTGTCGAGCAGCTATTTCGTCCTGGTGCAGAAGCTACGTGATGCTGCGCCTCGGGTTGAAGTGCTGAAGCGCTCTACGTGCATCGAGGGTGCGCGGATGGCCTTTGCAAGGACCATGGTGCACTTGCCAAAGCTCCAGCCGACCAAGATGGCCACCGCACCTCCGCCTCCTGACAAGAGTCATAGGTGCCCCGAGCTATACTTCCCCCATTTAATGGAGGGTGCTCGGGCAATAGAGGCCCAGTGCTCCAAGGATGTTTTGTATGAATGAGCGCGATGTAATATGTCCGAAGACTTTAACGCTTTATAATTAGTGTTGCATGGTTTATCATGTCTTGTAAGTAGTTTATGTTTATTTAGACTCCTATGTGGCCGGTTCATCTGAAAGCAGCGAGTCGTCGGCTTCAGCCCCCACGTAGATACTACGCGGGGTGTCTCTGTATCCGCACTTTTACCCTTAGCTGAGGTATCGGCGCCTGAAGGCGGTAGTGCGAGTGGGACAAGGCAATCGGACTATGGTGCTCTATCGCTTTCACTTAGCCGTGGGAGTGTAGAAAAATGCGGGGGCTGATAATCAGCCCCCAGTGTGATGTTCGGGGCCGAAGCCAGCATCACATGGTCTGTACAAGAACGAAACCCATCGTATAACACGGAATAACCTCTATCGATCTTTTAGTATGACACTTGTGCTCGGATTCGCAGACCGGTTCTCGCTTACTATGACGGTCAGTTTTCGGCTTTCTTCCCTGAGGTGCTTTACTAGACGAGCTGGAAGCACAATCGCAGTGGTTCTCCCTTTTCCCTTTTAGCCGAACGAGCGGAACGTAAGAGGGCAAGCACAGGAGCAGGGCAACCCAACTATTGACCCAAGACATAGTTCGGAACCGATGCATATAAAGCAAAACCCAAGACGCCGAACACACAACCAGTTGTACTGGGGTGATGTTCAAGGCGATTTTAAATTCGAGCCCCCGTTCTATTAGCTGGTTGCATCATAATATGTACCGAACAGTTTTCGCAAGAAGCGTGACCAAGGGAAGAACATAGGATGTATAAAAGACAACAAAGTGGCCATATATAATGGTTTTCTACTTGCTCAATAATTCTTATAACTTGGATTGCCGAAGCAACTATTTACAGGTAGATGAAATATAAAATTTACAGAGGGGAGGCTGTACCAGGAGTCTTCGATTGATGACGTGACGTCCTCGATGTGCCTTGTCGCCTGTCCGTTCATGTTCCTCTGTGGGGGTTGCATCCCATTAAGAGCGATGCTGTCGCCGAGCGGACCTTGGGAAGAAGGTCTTGAGAAGTCGCCGAAGTATCGATGAGCTTTACGCTTTTTAGCAGGTCCTTGATGGTACCTGTGCTTTGTCCAAGGACGTGTATTGGTATTGGTCGGTCCAGCCGAACACTTACCATTTGATGGTGGTTCCCCATTGCTGCCCATGGAATCTTGAGCGCGAAGTTGTGCCTTCTTGGCACGTGTTTGGCGGTCGTTAGGGCTGTGCAATGGGGCGCGTATCCCTATTTCTGGGGAGCAGGAGAGTCTGGGAGTTCGGATCGAAACCGAACTCGTTTGTCGACCTTACGGGACTTTATGGCCGATTTAGGTGTTTGCCGACCGTCCTCATAATGGAATTCGGCCGCCAGGGCCAACGCATGTTCCTCAGTTCGGAGGGAACACTCTGTGTTGCCGTTGACAGTGATGACCCCCTTGGGCCCGGGCATCTTGAGCTTGAGGTATGCGTAGTGTGGGATGGCGTTAAAGCGAGCGAACGTTGTACGGCCGAGCAGGGCGTGATAGCCGCTCCGGAAGGGGACGATGTCGAAGATCAATTCCTCGCTGCAGAAATTGTCGGGCGAACCGAACACTACTTCCAGGCTAACAGAGCCTGTGCACCGGGCTTCGACACCTAGGATCACTCCTTTAAAGGTAGTGTTGCTAGGCTTTATCCTTGACGGATCTATGCCCATCATTTTCACCGTATCTTAGTAGATCAGATTGAGGCTACTTCCTCCGTCCATTAGGACTTTAGTGAGGTGATACCCATCGATAATGGGGTCTAGGACGAGGGCCGCCGAACGCCCGAACCTCCATGACGGATACTGGTCGGGTGATCTCGTCGATCAAAAGTGATCGGGTAGGCCGACCATGGGTTAAACTGCGGGGCTACAGGCTCTACGACGTAGACCTCTCGAAGGGCGTGCTTCCTCTCCTTTTTAGGTATATGAGTGGCGTATATCATGTTCACAGTTTTTACTTCTGGAGGGAACTTCTTCTGACCTCCATTGCTCGGACCGTGGGGCTCCTCGTCGTCCTCGCTGCATGGGCCTTTGCCCTGGTCCTCGGCTGCGAGTTTGCCGGACTGTTTAAACACCCAACAGTTACGGTTGGTGTGGTTGGCGGGCTTGTCCGGAGTGCCATGGATCTGGCAAGGCCTCTCCATGATCTTGTCCAGCGGGGTGGGTCCGTCGCGGTTGCCTCTAGGAGGCTTCTTCCGCTGTCCGGATCTTGGGTTGCGGAAACCGGCGTTAACGGCCGTGTCATCGGCGTCGCTAGTGCCGTGCCGGCATTTGTTTTTGTTGCGTCATGGTTTCCCGTTTCCATCCCGGACTTCAGAAGTACCGGGGTCTTCGGGGTTGTGGCTTCGCCTTGCTAGCCAGTTATCCTCGCCCACGCAAAAGTGGGTCATGAGTGATGTAAGGGCGGACATGGTCCTAGGTTTATCCTGACCGAGCTGGCGAGCCAGCCACTCATCCCGAATATTATGCCTGAAAGAGGCTATAGCTTCGGCATCTGGGCAATCAACGATCTGGTTTTTCTTGGTCAAGAACCGATTCCAGAATTGTCGAGCAGACTCTCCTGCCTTTTGCACGACATTGCTTAGGTCAGAGGAGTCCAGGGGCCGTACATAGGTGCCCTGGAAGTTAGATCAGAATGCATCCTCGAGGTCCTCCCAGATTCCGATAGAGTTTTCGGGGAGACTATTTAACCAGTGCCGAGCTGGCCCCTTAAGTTTAAGGGGTAGGTACTTGATGGCGTGCAGATCATCTCCTCGTGCCATGTGAATTTGGAGGAGGAAATTCTCAATCCACACTGCTGGGTCAGTTGTGCCATCGTATTGCTCGATGTTCACGGGTTTGAATCCTTCCGGGAACTGATGCTACATCACCTCGTCAGTGAAGCACAATGGGTGGGCAGCGCCTCTGACCCGGGCTATATCGCGCCGGTAATTGGCGTCTGTTCTGGCCCGGTTTTGGTCCCGAACTATGTTGGTTCGGTCGAGCCAGGGCCGGTACTCATCCCTTCTACCAGGGGAGTACCCTCTAGATCCGTAGATGGATCTTGTGCGGCCTGTTCTATCATCCAGGTCGCGTCGTAGGTCATACCTGTCCTCAGGCTCCATTGGCTCTTTTCCCCTCCTGTGGGGTATCGACGGCCTATAACCGGCCTCGCCAGCCGTCCTATCTCGTCCTTGGGGAGGGCGGTCCGACTGGTCGTATGGAGTGTGCTTGGGGGACGGCGTATTCGGGAGCTCGTCGTCGAATTGTGGCAGCAGCCGCCGGCGGGGGTAACTCTTGGCTTGGTCCCATAGACCGGCGCCGTGTTCTTCCTCGGCTGATAGAACCCTTGTCCATCTATCGTTGAGGGTGTCTTGTTCGGCCTTGAGTTGTTGTGCTTTTACCTTTAGGCTTCGGGCAGTCGCTAAAAGCTGTTGCCTGAACCGTTCAGGATCCTCAATGGTTTCGGGGACGATGAGGTCCTCGTCGTCCGGGCTATCCTCCTCCTCTACAGGGGGGAGGTAGTTGTCATCCTCGGAGTCGTTTGGATTTTCGGGCTCGCGCTGGTCCTCCGGCCTTTCCTGGTCCTCCAACGGATACTCGGGGATATCCGGATCGCCGAGGTCTTCCGGGGTATCGTTTTCCCCGGTGCCAGCAATAGCTTCTCTCCCCTTTTCTGTCTTTGACCGCTTACGCGGTTTCCGGCACCTTGACGGCGCCTCACCTGAGTCAACGCCATTGTTAGCTGGTGTGCGCTCGCCGTTACCGGCTGGCGTATCCACCATGTAGACGTCGTAGGTGGAGGTGGTGGTCCCTCGCCCGGTGTTAACGGGGTGGGAGCACGATCCTCTTCTTCCATGTCTTCTGCCTCCTCGGAGGCGTAGTCCAACATATCGGTTAAGTCTTCGACAGTGGCTACTAAATGGGTCGTGGGCGGGACGAAAAATTCCTCTTAACCCGGCTCAAGACCGATCTGAGTGTGGATTGGGATTGGGTCATCAGTAGTTTTCATTGACAAGATCCGATCTAGAGCTTCGCCGAGTACCGAGAGCTTGATCGGGTCGATCTGCCTGGCGTGTTCAGAGTTAACCTCCGCCGCGTCCGCACGAGAAGTGTATTCGGCAGGAGTTGGTGCTCGGCAATCTGGCGCTATAGCCGGATCCAGACTTAAGTCCAGATCATTGCCGGGATTGGCCCCGTGAGCGGGGTTGAAAGCGACATCCAAGATCAAGGCCCCAGAGTCCTCGGGCGCATCAGGTGAGACTACGAGCCCGGTGAGCAAGAGATCGCCCCGAGGGTCAACAGAGAACTCTAAGTTCCCGAATCTGACTTCTTGATCAGGGGTGAAACTCCCGACCCGGCCAAGGCGGACGGTCGGGTCAGCATGCAGCACGATGCTGCCGAAAGCAAAGATCTGTCCAGGGACAAAGGAGTCCATGCTACGGACCTCTTCGTTGATGAAGACGCGAGCCATCGATTCCTTGGGCGATCACAGTGGAACTCTCAATGAAAGCACCAATGTGAGTGTCAAAACCGGCGGATCTTGGGTAGGGGGTCCCGACCTGTGAGACTAGGATTGATGGTAACAAAGGGACGAAGGAGACGATGTTCACCGAGGTTCGGGCCCTCCTATGGAGGTAAAACCCTACGTCCTGCTTGATTATATTGATGATATGAAGGTTACAGAGTTGATCTACCTCGAGATCGACTAGCTAAAACCCTAGATGAGTTTCTATGTCTTATGATCTAAAACCCTCCCGATTTATATAGACACCGGGGGGGGGGGTACTAGGGTTTACACATGGTGGGCCTCCTGCCGAGGATGGAGATGGCGATTTCCTCATCTTGACTTGGAGTGCACGACGCGCCTTTGGGGCTTCCTTCTGGAACGTGGAGTCTTGATGTGTCCGGCCCTCCTCTAGAGAACGGCCCATCAAGCCGGCCTATTGAGAGATGAGCCGGCAGCCCGAGGACCCCTTAGTCCGGGACTCCCTCACAGGGGCCGGGCGGCCGGCTCCTGTCCAGCCGGCCAGTGGAACTGCCGGTAGCTCGCCAGCCGGTCATGGGCCAACCGGCCGCATAATTTTCTTAAAAAGGGGCTCGTACTCCCTTGTCTTGGCATACCCAGGGGTAATATCCCCGCCAGTTCGGTTGATATAGCGAGCGATACTGATCATCCAGAGGACTCGGCAGAGGCAGGAGAATACGAAGAAGGCGACGACGATGAAGACGATGAAGAAGAAGAGGAAGAAGGCTCGGACGGCGATGACGATGTGGAGTCATCACGCTCGGATGACCGAGTGCCCAAAGTCCTGTCACACCCTGTGTTTGTATCACTTTGCTATGCTTGGATTTACAAAATTTGGAACCCATTAAAAACTTTTTGAGTGCATGCTTGTTTGAATTGTTGCTTGTTTGATTGGTTGGTTGATTGTGTATGGCACTCTTAGGTTCTACTCCTCTCCACAATCATCTTCCTTGACCCAAAACTTCTTGCCCAATGATCATGCCATGTGAATAGTACCCAAAACTATTTTATAAAAATTTATTTTGACCAAAAAGAATTTATTCAAATTAGGTTTTCAAAAACCCCTGAGTTGAGGTTTGTACTACAAGTCCTCAAATTGGGTGGATACTTTTTCCCCAAAGACTTTATTTTAATTTTAAAGATTATTTTACTATTTTTTAAAGGCTTTTTCTTAAGGCCAGAAATGGTCTTTTATAGGGAAAAATTATTTAAAAGCTTTAAAAATATTTGAGAAAATTTAGGGAAACTCAGTGGACATATATTTCCCATATATATGAGTTTCAACACATGGTCATGTTCAAAATCATGGGCAAAACCCCTCAAAACCCTTTCTGCTTAAATCAAGCTTTTGAAATATTTCTATAAGAAATATTCTCAATAAATTCCAAGAAAATTCCAGCAAGTCACAATTGTCATATGTGATGGTCTTGCCAAGTTTCATCTCAATCCCAATTGATTTGCTTCATCAAAATATTCCAAAACCCTCTCTGTCGAGATTCAAATTTGAACAACTTTACATTGTGAAGTTTTTCCTATTGACCCCAAACTTTGTGGGCATGCTCTATACCCCAAATAATGATACCACACCAAGTTGTGGATTTGGGAGCACAGGATTGCATGCCTGGATCTACAGAAATCTGATTCTGTTGAATTCTAGGGTTTTTCAAGTTTGTACTATCAACTTTCTTCAAATCTCCTCAAACTTGGTGATCCTACCTATTTTTACCTACATTTCCATACTGTTAAATCTTATGTCAAGCAAACTCCATTTGCTTGCCTAAAACTCCATCAAACACCTTCTGGCTGGTTGGTAAAAGCCAAGTTTGACCCCCTTCCTCTATTCTCCTTGAGTCTAAATTTTTACCACATCTTCTTGCAATGTTAATTCACCTCCAGTAAAAACCCCAAGTCCATAAGCCAATGGATGATGGGGTAAAACCCTCAATTTACCTCCTGGACAGTAGTAAAACCCTTTTCTCTCCCCTCTCCTCTTATTCTACCAACCTCCCCAGAGCATCCTATGCCTTTTTCACATAGTATACTCCCCCCTGGACCCACTGGACAAGGTTGGCCGCGCCCAGGACGCCGTTGGCATGCCATGGCATGCCATACGCGCGCTCTGGAACGCGCTACAGTGCCCGAACGCACTGTAGCCGCCGCCCACTGCATGGCCCCGACAGCCTCGGGCCTTCCCCTCTCGCCACTTGGCCCCCCTCGATGTCCGGGACACTCTACCCTATCGGCCTCCTCCTCTCTCCCCCTCATTCTCCCTCCTCCCGCGCGTGCCGAGCGCCGCCTGGCTCGGCAAGTGAGCTGGCTCACACGCGCGTGCTCCTCTCTCTCTCTCTCTCTCTCTCTTGCTCCCGCTCGTCGTAGACCAACTCCAGGAACACCCCAGTGCAAGCCCTGTGTGCTCCCTCCCCCTCCAGCGACCAGCCCGACCTCGCCGGCGCACGGGTCCGCGGTGGACTCGCGTCCCGGCTATAAAAGGGTCCCCCGAGCCCCCTCTCTCCTCCTCTGGCCCCCTTCCACTCCCAATCGACCCCCTGAACCACCCAAGCGACCACCCGGAGCACTAGTGCTCGGGATCGACCGAGGCACCGCCGCGTCGGGGCTTCATCGATCTCGGGATACCGGCCCGCTTCGGCCATCTTCCCTCCTCCATTAAGACCATAGAGAGCCCCTGCCTCGTTTCCCCCTTTTCCCAGCTTGATTTACCGCACAAGACGGCCCCGGCGACCTCCTCCCGAATCCCTCCGCCGCGGCTACCTCGTCGCCGGCGACCCCTTGCTCTCCGGCGCTTCCCTCCAACTCCAGGGGAACGGTGGCTCGACGCTGGGTCTGTTCCTGGCCTCAGCTCCCCTCGCCGTGCCTGCCTTCGCCATCGGTGAGCGCCGCCTCCTCCCTGTCGAGAGGAAGGAGATGACAGGTGGCCCCCACTTGTCATCCTCTTCTCTCTCTCCCTCCCTCTCTATGAGACTGGCGCCAGGGGCCCACCTGTCGGGTTTGAACCTAGACGGCGTGCGCGCCCCTGCTCGCCCAGGCCTGGCTCGGCCTCAGGCCGGCCCAACTGGGTCTGTTTTGGCCCAGTTGACTCTGAGGCCCTTTTCTTTTTCTTTTTCTTCCAGTTTTCCAAAAATTCCTCTGAGCAAAATAAAATTCCAATGCCAATAATTTTTCCACCATAATTCCTGTAATAATCTATAGTATTTTACAGTGCCATTTGTGAAAATTATTGAAAACCTTTTATGTATTGTTTTATTTTAAAACCTCTTTTAGGCATATTTGGCCTCTGTTATAAATAGTTTTGAAAACCTTTTCACTTCAAAACCCTAGACAAATATTGTTAGAATAGTTTTAGTATTTATCAGAGTAGGGTAACATTTTAGAAGTAAGGATTGTGCTCTGTTTTTGTGTGATGCTTATTTTTGCCCGTTTATTCCGCGACGATAGATTGCGTTGTTGACGAAGGGATTGGACACGAAGACTTTGAAGACCCCGAAGACTTTGTTGAGCCAGGCAAGCAGCCCTTTGACCATGTTAAGAAACTTTTCATGCATGACATATATCACTTGTTGTTTCGGTGATTTGATCATGACGTGGTGTTCCCCCTTCGGTGGGATGCCTCCGATACTTTACCATTGATACTTGCATCGTGCATGACCCTACCATTCTTATGAGGGTTTTGCGGGTGGGAGTAGTTAGGTTGCTAGTAGTGCTACACAAGTGGGATGGGAATATGCATGGTGATGGAAACAAAATGGTTTCAAAGACTTTTTCGAAAACCCCGTCGGGTGCCACTAATGCCCGAGGGAGATGATGATGAGCTAGGTAACCACTTGATAAAGAAGTGGTGTACCAGAGAAAGTGAGTGTGTGTGTTTTCGAAAACGGATTAGATTTAAGATTTGTCGACCGTCCCAACCTTACATGCACAACCATGATACCCCTTATGGGACGGGGCTTTGTTGATTACCTTGGTGGGTACTAGCATAGAGCCCGCATTACTAGTGGAGGGAGTGGCGTGGTCACTCTCGATACGGGGTCGTGCCTGGAAGGGCGACCATGCGCTGTCTTTACAGGAACCGGGCACACCGTTGTGTTCCTTCATGGATGGTACTGTGTAGAGCAAGGCTCGTGTTTGTACATCATGAAGACACGGACCAACGAGTGGAATCTTTGTTTAGTATCGCTAGGGGAAAGGCATTGTTAGGGTGCTTACCTCGGGTATGCAATATACCGCGAGTCGTGGATGACACGGAAGTTCCCCGAGTCTTGTGGGTAAAGTGTGCAACCTCTGCAGAGTAAAAAACTATTCGAATAGCCGTGTCCATGGTCAAGGACAGTTGGGTGGTGCTTCTTAAACTATGTCCTGGGTTTTCATAAACTCGGTGTGAGTGTGTTGGTGATAAAGGTGATACTTGAGCTAAGTCCGATGACTTAGCATGATGATGAACATGAGATGTTCAACCTCTGCTTATGATGATAACTGAGATTTGCTCACATGAATACCTGTCAACAGTTGATGCATGTCTTCTTAAGGTTACTTGATCAAATCATTGAACTTAAAATCAGTTTTTCGCAAACTTACCTACTTAGTGCTATATCATGCATTGTTATACCTTGTTCCACAACTTGGGTTGCTTGAGAATACATTCAAAGTACTCATTGTCTTGCCACTGGTTATTTAATTGGCTAGGCATGGAAGAACAGGAATACGGTGAAGAGTTCGTTGGTGACGAACATGCGAACTAGGACGCTTCCCAGTCCGAATGCCTGTAGGTTTAAGGCAGATGGCATGGGTTCACGCTTCCGATCAAGATTTCCGCTACTTGTTATGTTTAAGTGTTTGGCCCTTCAGGCCCTATCTATGTAAGACTAGACCTTCATGGTCTTTATTTGTGTAAGACGCTAAATGTGGATGTAAGACTCTTGTTATTCAGCTTCTGTGTGTTCAGTAAGCATTGATCTCTGCGATCACTGTACACGTGCATTCGGTGATCACGACTTAGGAGTCGGGGACCCCACAGAGCTGGTATCAGAGCGATCCTGACTGTAGGAAGCCTTAGTTAGCATGGACGTTAGATAGGATAAAAACCTTTTTCAAATTGTGCCTAGTTGCTAGGTGCAACAAATTCTATACCTCTTTTTCCCGTCTAGTCTATTTCAAGCTCTTGCTGACTCTCCTCCATTCAAAACCTTGTAGATGGCCCTCGTACCCGAAGCCCTCCTAGCATCCGGCTTTCCCCTACTCCTTGGGGATAGCCTGGAGAAGTGCCAGTTTCGTCAACCACCCGTCCTCCTCTACCACGAGCACTGGGTCGATGCCATCACGAAGGAGTATCACGTTGAAGTGTTCGTGAAGGCAAATGACTCCCCGAACAGTTGGTTCTTTGAAGGACCACAGATGGAGACCCTGGCACTCGCAGTCGAGACAGCTGCACGGAAGGCACTTGTCCACCTTCGAGGCATCATTCCAGAGATGGCCGACGAGCCCGCTACTCGTTACCTACCCATCAGAAAGGACGACATCGGCGAAAGTCAGACACTGGTTCCGTCCAAGGAGGATGGCGTGCCCCTCTGATTTCAGACCTACTTCAGCCTCTCCGCCGATAGTCTAGTTCACAACCTGATTAAGGAGTCCGTGAAGCTCCGCCAGGAATTTCACCACATTCGAGAACTACTCCGCCAAACCACTGACCTCTTGAACCAAGGCCACGTAGCAACCTCTGGATTTTCATCACATGTTTCGGGCATGGCAAACATGGGCATCATGCCAGAAGGAGTCCCAACAAGCGACCAAGTCTTCCTTCCTCTTGGGCAGGAAGCAGAGCACTCCACCACCTGAGTCCGAGAACCCCTAGGGTAGGATCAGTCATGAACCCCTCATGCGAAGTCGAGTCCGTGTAATGGTTCATATGAAACCATGTGTGGTTGTTGTTTGCTTTGTTGTTTGTGTTCCGGTGCAAGTCGCGCTTTTGCCTTAGGCAACGTGTGAGCGACTCCATCGTTTATCTTATCTTAATATATGTGTTGGTCTTTCGACCTTTGTGTTACCACACTTGCACTATACCGACCCCCTTAGGCGCGCTTTCTCCAGTATTGCTTTCCTCTCGACTATCCCAGTTATTTGACTTGGCTGCTCCAAACAGGATGGTGACCGCAACCCGCAACAACTTCTTCACCAACCCTGAAGCCGGCAACGCCAGCCAGCAACAGGGAGCTGGCGGGGCTGCTCGCACTGGAGATCACCCGGAGCAGCCACAAGGCGACATTCCCCCGCCACCACCTCCACCGGAGAACATGACCATAGCTCAGTTTCTCCAAGTTCTTCGGGAGGAGTGCCAAGCCAACACTGCTGCCATCCAGCAGATGGCCCAAGTCCTTGTGAACAATCAGCAGCAAGGCAGGAACGGCAATGGCCGCTCCACTTTGTCTGAGTTCATGAGGAATTCGCCCCCAACCTTCACCGAGACTGCTGAACCCTTGGATGCTGACGACTGGATCCACACCATCGAGGACCTCCTTGCACTGGTCAACTGCAATGAGGACCATGAGAAGGTGCTTTATGCCTCTCACTGCCTCGGAGGTACCGCCAGAGCTTGGTGGGATGGATTCAAGGTCATGCAAGGCGATCGTGTGATCATGTGGTATAACTTCAAGGAAGGATTCAGCACCGCCCACTTTCCTTCTGGGATTATGGCTATCAAGAAGAGAGAATTCCGAGCGCTGAAGCAAGGAAGTGGCTCTGTCAAGGAGTACATGCAGAAGTTCAACCTGTTGTCAAGGTATGCACCTGAAGATGTTAACACGGAGGCTACCAAGATGGAACGCTTCATGGAAGGACTTCAGCAGACCCTGCAGTATCAGCTCATCGTCTACGACTGTCGGACCTTCTTCGACCTGGTGAACAAGGCCCTCATGCTGGAAGACAAGCGTCATGGCATAGACGACACTCGCAAGCGCAAGATGATTAGCAAGGGTAGTTCCAGCAACCAGAAGCCTCGCCCCTGGCAGCCAGCCCCAGCCAAGCCAACCTATCAGCCGCAGCAGGCTAGGCCTCCCGCACCTCGTCCGAGCTACCAGCCTCAGCAGTATGCCAAACCCAGGCCAGCCTACAACAACCCCAATAACAACAACTGCGGCAGGAACAACAACAACAACAACTATGGTGAGGTCACTTGCTTTGGGTGTGGTCAGCCTGGACACATCTCTAAGCAGTGCCCTAACAAGAAACCAGATGCACCGCGCCCCAATGCGCCCAACCAAGGTCAAGGCCGTGGAGCACCACCAAGGAACCCTGCTCCCCGCAACCAGCCTAACAATGGCAAGGGTCGTGTGAATCACGTCACCGCTGAGGAAGCCCAGGAAGACCCGGATGTCATACTGGGTACGTTCCTCATCAACTCAACCCCAGCAACTGTATTGTTTGATTGTGGAGCTTCGCATTCTTTTGTCACCCAAAAGTTTGCACTAGAGAGTGGCATGAAGCATACACCCCTGGGTAGTCATATGTTGATACAAACCCCGGGTTCAGTTATGAAGTCCAAGATAGGATGTAAAGGAGTTGAGATTATCATCAATGGGGTAGACTTCCTAGCAGACCTTATAGTTCTGGATTCACCAGGCTTGGACGTCATCCTTGGCATGAATTGGTTGACCAAGAACCAAGGCTACTTGGACTGTGCCAAGAGGATCATTACCATAACCAATAGCCAAGGAGTAGAAGTCAAGTATGTTCCCAACCCTGCCTCCACTCGAGCCCCTCAGGTTAATTGTCTGTCGGGAATTGAGTTGGATCAAGTGCCAGTGGTATGCGAATACCCCGATGTCTTTCCTGATGAGCTGCCCGGGATGCCTCCTGACCGTGACATTGAGTTCATCATTGAGCTAATGCCCGGAGCCGGACCCATCTATAAGAAGCCCTATAGAATGGGATCCGAAGAGTTGGCTGAATTGAAGAAGCAACTGACAGAACAGCTCAGAAAAGGATTCATTCGCCCTAGTGCCTCTCCTTGGGGATCACATGTTCTGTTTGTGTCAAAGAGGGACGGAACTATCCGACTCTGTGTCGATTACCGTTCTCTCAATGAAGTCACAATAAAGAACAAGTACCCACTCCCCAAGATTGAAGACCTGTTCGATCAGCTGAATGAAGCGAAGGTGTTTTCCAAGATCGACCTCAGGTCAGGGTACTACCAGTTGAAGATCAGACCCGAAGACATTCCGAAGACGGCGTTTGTAACCCGGTATGGCCTGTATGAATATACGGTCATGTCATTTGGGTTGACCAATGCCCCTGCCTACTTCATGTACCTCATGAACAAGGTCTTCATGGAATACTTGGACAAGTTTGTTGTCGTCTTCATTGATGACATACTCGTCTTCTCCAAGTCTGAAGAAGAGCATGAGCAACACTTGAGATTGGTCCTAGATAAGCTTCGAGAGCACCAGCTTTATGCCAAATTCAGCAAGTGTGAATTCTGGCTGCATGAAGTTGGATTCTTGGGTCATGTGTTGACTGCAGAGGGATTGTCAGTGGATCCTGCCAAGATTGAAGTTGTGACTGAATGGCAATCCCCAACCAATGTGAAGGAAGTCAGAAGCTTCCTCGGACTCGCGGGATATTACCGCAAGTTCATCGAAGGATTCTCGAGCATTGCCCGACCTATGACCCAGCTTTTGAAGAAGGACAAGAAGTTCGAATGGATGCCGAAGTGTGAAGAAAGCTTCCAAGAGCTCAAGAAGAGATTGACCACAGCCCCAGTTTTGGCCACCCCTGATATTCACAAAGAGTTTGTGATATATTGTGATGCATCGAGAACCGGGCTTGGAGGTGTTCTGATGCAAGAAGGCAGAGTCGTAGCATATCTATCCAGATAGCTACGTCCTCATGAAGAGAACTACGCTACTCATGACCTTGAGTTGGCAGCCGTAGTTCACGCCTTGAAGACATGGCGACATTACCTTCTGGGGAAGCGATGTGAGATATACACAGACCACAAGAGTTTGAAATATATTTTCACCCAAAGGGAATTGAACATGAGGCAGCGAAGATGGTTGGAGTTGATCAAGGATTATGACCTCAGTGTTCAATACCACCCCGGAAAGGCTAACGTGGTAGCTGATGCCTTAAGCAGAAAGACTTGTTCCTTGAATGCTATGATTAAGGAAAGGCTACCCGCCCTGTATGAAGAGCTTGAAAGCTTTGGCTTGGAACTAGTTGCACCTGGATTCCTCGCCAACCTCGAAGCAAAGTCTACCTTGATGGATGTGTGGGGACCCCGACTCATAAGTCGTGATCACCGAATGTACGTGCACAGTGATCCCAGAGATCAATGCTCACTGAACACACAGAAACTGAATAACAAGAGTCTTACATCCATTACATACCGGTTTACTCAAATATGGCCTTTATGGCCAAGTCTTCATATGAATGCAGCGGAAATCTTCAACGATAGCGTGAACCCATGCCATCTGCCTTAACCCTACAGGCATTCTGACTGGGAAGCATCCTAGCTCGCATGTCCGTCACCAAGGTAATCTTCTTCATAACCTGATCTTTCATGCCTGGCCAATAAAATAACCAGTGGCAAGCCAATGAGTACTTTGAATGTACTCGCAAGCAACCCATGTTTGGAACAAGGTTCAACAGAGCATGACATAGCACTAAGTAGGTAATTTTGCAGAAAGCTAATTTTGAGTGCAATGACATGATCAAATAACTTATGAAAGCATGCATCAACAGTTGGCAGATATCCATATGAACAGTTATAGATATCATCATAAGCAGGGGTTGAACATCTCATGTTCAGTCATCATGTCAAGTCATCCGACTTAACTCAAGGACCATCTTTGTCACACACACACACACACACACACACCGGGTTTGTGAAAACATCTGGACGTAGTTTAAGCAGGACCTCCAACTGTCCATGACCGTGGACACGGCTATTCGAATAGTTTTACACTCTGCAGAGGTTGCACACTTTACCCACAAGACTCGGGGAACTTCCGTGTCATCCACGACTCGCGGTATAATACATACCCGAGGTAACACCCGAACAATGCCTTTCCCCTAGCGATACTAAACAAAGAGTCCACTCGTTGGTCCGTGTCTTCATGATGTACAAACATGAGCCTTGCTCTACACAGTACCATCCATGAAGGAACACAACGGTGTGCCCGGTGCCTGTAAAGACAGCGCATGGTCGCCCTTCCAGGCACGACCCCGTATCGAGAGTGACCATGCCACTCCCGCCACTAGTAATGCGGGCTCTATGCTAGTACCCACCAAGGTAATCAACAAAGCCCCTTCCCATATAGGGGTAGAGTGGTTGTACATGTAAGGTTGGGACGGTCAGCAAATCTTAAAACTCTCCGTTTTCAAAAACACACACACAACTTGCTCCGGTACACCACTTCTTTCTCAAGTGGTTACCTAGCTCAACAGCATCTCCCTCGGGCATTAGTGGCACCCGACGGGGTTTTCGAAAAGTCTTTGAAATCACTTTTGTCTCCATCACCATGCATATCCCCGATCCCACTTGCGTAGCATCTACTAAGCATCCTATCTACTCCCACCTGCACAACCCTCATAAGGATGGTAGGGTCATGCACGATGCAAGTATCAACGGTAAAGTATCGAAGGCATCCCACCGAAGGGGGAACACCACATCATGATCAAATCATTGAAACAACAAGTGCTATATGTCATGCATGAAAAAGTTTCTTATCATGGTCAAAGGGCTGCTTGCCTGGCTCAACAAAGTCCTCGAGGTCTTCACACGCTTCTCGTCCACTCCAAGCACTTCATCTACTTCATCAACTATCACCGGAAACAACAGCAATAAGCAACACAACAAGCAGAAATTAAAAGTGCTCTATAAATAGGAGTTTTATTTTTCTAGGACACCTCTGGTCATGATAAAAATAACCAAGGAGGTTTTGATGGATGTGGGTCAAGGGGGAGTTTTGAATGGTGGAAATGAAGGAAATGATGATCCTATAAGATGTCCACAGAAAATATTTTTGTAAAAAATGAGTGGATGCACCCAACAAATAGGGCACAAATTTAGAAACATTTGGGAATTGGTTTCACTGGATTAGGAGTTGAGATGAATTTCCCATGAATTTCCTAAGATGGCAATAATGAAAAATGGGGCTATTTATTTGATCCAGCAGAATCAATGCATGGTAAAAATGGTAACCATGGCCGGATAAATAAGGCATGATATTTAGAGCACCTAGAAATTGGAATCACTCCATTTGGAGTTGATTGGGATGTTCTAGGAATTTTGCAAGTTGGTCATTCCATAGTTCAAATTTGAACTTCAATTTGAATAGTACAAAAACTTGTGGTGGAAAAATATGGAAGTTGCACTGTTAAATAGATTGGAGTTTTAGAAAAAATTCAGGAGTTGGAATCATGTCATTTGGAGTAATACCTATTTATCTATGATTTTTGGAAGCTCCTGATAAAAGAAAAGGGGGAAATGGTTATACCTAACGGGCTCAAAGCCAGTGGGCCGCGCAGCTCAACGGGCGGAGCCGCTACTGGGCCGGCCCAGTTGCTCAACCGCGCGGGAGGCTGAGGCCATGTCGAAAATGTACTCCAGGAGTACGCCTTCCGCCGGCGAAGGCGGCACCGCTAGATCGCGTTTCCACTTAAAACGCTGGTCCCGGCCAATCGGTCGCTTACACCTGGGACCCACCGGGCTCTCTCTCTCTCTCCTGCCTCCTTCTCCTTCCTCCCGACGGGAGGCAGAGGAGGGCGCCGGCCGCCGTGGTTCCGGCCGCTCTGGTGCACCAGGTGCCGAGACGACGGCCGGGGCGGACGCCCCGCTCCATGCCGAGCTCGAGGGTGGCCGTGGTGGTCGCAGGGACCACCGGAAGCGAGGAGGCCGACGGGGAGGGTGGACGGCGGCGTCGGCCATTGTCGGGGAACACGACACAGCTGCAGGGAGGAGGCTGAGGGGTGCCGGGGCAAGATGGAACCACCATGGGGGTCCCTCTGCAGGGGAGAGTTGAGGCGCGGGAGGACCGGCTCGCTTGAATTTGAGCGGAGCCGAAAGGCAACAATGCCGGCCGTCAAAGAAGAAAGAAGGCGAGGGGGAGAGCTGCGGATGGTCCGGGAGATTCACAGGGGGGATAAAGGGCGAGAGGAGGGCAGAGGTGAGCTCGGGAGGGCTCTTATTGGCGGGGTTGCGGTGCACCATGAGCTCGTGCGCCGGCTCGGACATTGCCACTGCTGGAGGGCTCGGGGGGTCGCGGGAGTGTGTCTAAGGGCTTCGTGGACAAGGTCCACGTCCAGGGAAGGATCAAGGGGGGACAGAGGAGCGCACGTGTGAGGCCGGCCACTGGCCGAGCCGGGCAGCCGGTGCGCGTGTGAAGGGAGGCCGGAGGACGGAGAGAGGGGAGGGGGACAGGAACCATGCGTGTCCCGGACGTCGAGGCCGACCAGCTGGCGAGAGGTGGGGAGCTCGAGGTGGTCGGGGCCATGCATTGGGCGGCGGCTACAGTGCGGGTGCGCACTGTAGCGCACTCCAGAGCGCGCGTATGGCATGCTAACGGCGTTTTGGGCGCAGCCAGCCCTGTCCAGTGGGTCCAGGGAGGTCTAAACAATGTGGGGGAGGCATTGGATGCTCTGGTGATCCACCAGGGTGAGAGAGGAGTGGAGAGAGAGGAAGATTCCTGCTGTCCAGAAGGGTAAAATGGAGTTTTACCCTACTTGACCATTGAACTGAGCCATGGTGAAATACATCAATGTGGAGTTGTGGTAATAATTTGGGGGCAAGGAGAACAAGCTAGGAGGTGGAAACAGGACTTTTACTAAACATACAGAAGGTGTTTGATGAGTGTTTGGGCTAGCAAATGAATCCTACTTGCCTTGAGATTTAACAGGGATAAATGGTGGTTAAAAATAAGGTTTTCCACCAAGTTTGAGATTTGATGAGGAAAGTTACCAATGTAACTTTGGCAAACCCTAGAAATCAACAGAAATAGGTTTCTATAGATCTGGTCAAGCTAAGCTATTCTCCTTAATGCACCACTTTGTGTGGTGGCATTATTTGGATATTAGAGCATGCCCAAAAAGTTTGGGACCATTTGGAAAAACTTGACAATGCAAACATTCCCAATTTTTGAAATCAGTAGAAAGTGGTTTGGGGGGATTTGGGCAAGTGGATCTGTTCTCCTTGATGCACCACTTGGTGTGGATGCATTATTGGAGTATTAGAACATTTCCACAAAGTTTGGGGTCAGTAGGAGGTGATTCACAATGTAGAGTTGCTCAAATTTGATTCTGGACACAAAGGGTTTTGGAATATTTTGGTGACCCAACTCAATTGGGATAGAGATGAAACTTGGCAAGATGATCACATATGTCATATGTGACTTGATAGAATTTTCTTGGATTTATTTGAGAATATTTCTTATAGAAATACTTCAAATGCTTGATTTAAGCAGAAAAGGTTTTGGAGGGTTTTGTCCAATATTTTGAACATGACCATGTGTTGAAACTCTTATATATAGACAATATATGTCCACTGAGTTTCCCTAACTTTTCTCAAATATTTTAAAAGCATTTAAATAATTTTTCCCTATGAAAAAACTTTTATGGCCTTAAGAAAAAGGCTTTAAATAAAATAGGAAAATAATCTTTAGAATTAATATTTGGTGGTTTTGGGAAGTCTTATATATAGTAGGTTCCAAACAAAGTCTTTGGTGCAAAACATTCCACCCAATTTGAGGACTTGTAGTACAAACCTCAATTCAGGGGTTTTGGAAAACTTAAATTGAACAAATACTTTTTGGCCAAAATAATATTTGATAAAAAATAGTTTTAGGTCCTATACACATGTCATGATCATTGCACAAGATTTTTGGATCAAGGAAAATAGTTCTTGAGGGTAGGAGGAAGTTTTATGAATATAGAGCACCAGCAATCAATCAAACAAGCAAGCAAATAGCACTCAAGTCAAGCATTCATATGCACACAAAAAGTTTTAATTGGCCCTAATTTTTGAGCTATGTTAACTTAGTCATGAGGCATAACACAGGGTGTGACAGGATGATATTAAGGAAGCTCAGAAGGGACACGAGAGCATCGAAGGCATCAAGAGGAAGATCAAGGCAGGAAAGGCCCCAGGATTCTCAGTGGATGAACAAGGAGTTGTATGGTTCGGGAATCGCATCTGCATGCCCAACAAAGAGGAGCTCAAGAATTTGATCTTGCAAGAAGCTCATGACACTCCGTATTCCATCCATCCTGAAGGAACCAAGATGTACCAAGACCTCAAGGCAAGATTCTGGTGGCATGGCATGAAACGGGAGATAGGCACCTTTGTTGCCAAGTGTGACATATGCCAGAGAGTCAAGGCTGAGCATCAACGACCCGCTGGACTATTGCAACCTCTCAAAGTGCCTGAATGGAAGTGGGACAAAATCGGGATGGACTTCATCACCGGATTACCGAGGTCCAGCAAAGGACATGATTCCATCTGGATCATTGTCGATCACCTAACCAAGGTAGCCCACTTCATTCCCGTCAAGACCACCTATTATGGAAGCCAGCTGGCAAGCCTCTACATCAACCGCATCATGAGTCTTCACGGAGTTCCAAAGGAGATTGTGTCAGACCGAGGAACCCAGTTCACCTCAAGATTCTGGAAGAAGTTTCAAGAAGCAATGGGAACCAAGCTCTCCTTCAGTACTGCTTTTCACCCCCAGACAGGTGGGCAAACAGAACGAGTAAATCAGATACTCGAAGATATGCTCCGTGCGTGTGTTTTAGCATATGGAGCCAAGTGGGAAGATTGCCTGCCGTTTGCGGAGTTCTCCTACAACAACAGCTATCAGTCGAGTCTTCAGATGGCACCATTTTAGGTGTTGTATGGACGCAAGTGCCGTACTCCCCTCAACTGGTCGGAAACCGGAGAAGGACTAGTCTTTGGCCCAGACATTCTCCGCGAAGCAGAAGAGCAAGTTCAACTTGTCCGGGAGCGCCTCGAGACCGCCAAGACAAGACAGAAGAGCTATGCCGACTCTCGCCGCCGAGAAGTGAGCTTCGACAATGGAGATGTAACACCCTGGATTTTGCCCATTTCTTTTTTCTTTTGATTTTGGTCTGGTTTTGTTTTTTTGTGGCTTGGTAGTCTTGGAACCTGGAAGGATCACCCTTGATTCCTCTTCCCTAGTGGCTTGCCAACCTCCAAACCATCCCAAGACCTTGTCATTTCCATCTTGAACCAATCCCAATATTCTTTTTCTTGGGAATATTCCTTTTTCTATTAAAGGAATAACCCTGTTTGCTCTGGGTTGTGAAGCAACCCACATTTCCATCATTCCAAAAATTCCCAAATAATTCTCATAAATTGTTGGGGTCATATCTTCCTCAAATATGTCAAAATCCTTCCTTGCCATGTTCAAAAATATTCCCCAAATATTCCTTTTCTGATTCTGCCCTAGTTGTCCAGTTGTGAAGCAAGTACCCTTTATATTTGCTTGCTTGCTCTCAAACTTTTTTGAACTCTTTTCTATCCATATAATTGCCACATGACAAAATTCAACCCAATTTGGCTAGTAAATATTTCTTGGTAAATTTCCAAAGTTTATGATCCAGAGGAAGCTTTGTGAAGCAAGTGCTAGCTAAGAGTATGCAAATGAGTTGAGATTTTTTCATGATCTCAATATGCTCAAATCATGACTCTCCACAAGAGTTGAGCATCATCCCATCTTCTATGTGACCACAACATTAAATCTTTGTTCCTGGTCATTATTTTGGATTGTGAAGCAACTATATTTTATGTTGCTCCATAATTTCTGAAATTTTACCAGGACATTCTCCTACCCATATAATCTATCTCCACCAAATTTGGACTCATTTCATCTACCCAATAATCCCTTAGATTTTTCCTAAGATTCTGGTCAGAGGGGTCCATTATGAAGGAAGTACCATTTTGGCTTTCCCAAATGGCATGAAATTTTTATGGCACTCTCATATGACCAAATAATTATCATCTGCCCATTTTCAGCTCAAGGAAACACTATATGTGAGTGCCACATCCAGACTAGCCTTTCTGTCCAGTAGAGCCCTTTGAACTGCAAGTGCTATTTATCCTTATGCAAACGAGCTGAAAATTTGCAGTAGTAATCATCTTAGTGTGTGGCAGCTCCCATCCAAATATCAGAGTCTAGTTCCTGCTCTATCTCCCTCACCTCAGTACAAACACCTTGTTGTTCCTGAGTAGATCTGCTAGCTGTGGTCATCTCAAGCTCCTCTATGCCCGCTTCTTTCCCTCTTGGCATTACCCTTTGAATGACTAATCGAGAAGACATGATTTGGTTGACCAGAGTACGTGGCATCGCCACGTTCACGCGGTGACCACCGCCCTGGCACGCCATGGACGCGAGCTGCGTGTTTTCTAGCTCGGGCCCCTCCTCTGCTCGTCGGTTCCGCGCGCCTCGTCGGGTCCAACAGCCCCCCCTCGTCGTCGTCTTCCTCCCTGGTTAAGTCTCCTCCTCTCTAGTCCTCTCATACGCGGTGCGGCAGCCGCGCCCGTGACTGGCAGAAGCGGTCGCCACCGTGTCCGGTCGTCCCGAGCCTTCCCGAGCTCGCCTGAGCTCTCCTGAGAGCGCCCGAGCCTCCTCAGCTCCTCTCTGACCTCTCTGGACGCCTCTCCCCTCTTCCCGGTGTGTTCCCAAAGCTCCGGCACGTGACGCACGCGTCGCCGCGGCCATGCTCATCCGCTCGCCGTCGCTCAGCTATATATAGCCCTCCCTGGAGCCCTTTGAGCTCACCATCGGCCTCACCGCATCCCTCTGGTCCTCCCGGACCCATCCGTCCCTCGCCGGAGCCCCTCTCTCTGCTCCTCCACCCGCCACGGCCATCGCCGGAACCCGCTCGAATTCGAGCGAGCTAGGCGCCCCTTCCCCCTCTCTCTCCGCCATTGGCTTCCCCGTGGTCCAGCGACCCTCCCCATTCTCTCGCCTCATCGCCGGAGGCCCTGTGGCCGCGTGCCCAAGATCCGGTCGCCGCCGCTGCAACTGACCTCCGCGAGCCGTCGTTGCCCCGTTCCCTCTTCAGCGCTGCTGCTGCTTCAGACAGGTGCGGCTCCTCCCGCCGGTTCCGCCGGTACCCTCGCCTCGACCTAAGATGGCCGGAACCGCCGGAACCGTTCGCCGGAGCTCACCCCTGTCCTCCTTCGCAGCGGTCCCCACATCCCCTCCCCGCCATCCCTTTCTCCTGCCCTGGACGCGGCGCTCGTCAGTGTGCTCTCCCGTCCGTTTGCCGGCCGGAGCCGCTCACCGGAGCCACCAAGCTGTCGCCGGCGCCGCGGCACTCCCCTGCCTCCTCTGTTCGTCGGGGAAGAAGAAGGGAGCGGGAGGAGAGAGAAGAGAGACCTGACAGGTGGGTCCCGACCCCACCTGTCAGTGAGAGAGGCACCGGCCAGCTGGATAAGTGGACGCGTAAAACCAGAAATGCGCTTTCCTTTTTGGAAAGTGTATTTCCAGAGAAGGCGCCACCAGATTTCCAACCAGGGACCCGGAAATAAACATTTTTCTTATAGAAAGGTCCCTGGACAGTAAAATCATCATATCTTTTCACTCCCAACTCCGATCGAGGTGATTCCAAAGCCCACGTCTTCGTCTCGTCGAGCCCGTCATGTTGGTATCATTTTCATTGTGTGTTCACACAGTGAAAATGACCATTTTGCCCTTGCCCGTAAACAGCCCCCTCCGAGAGAGAATTGTTTCCGGCGATTCCTTCCGCGAGCTGCTCGCACTTCTTCCCGGTGGATCCCTCATCCCCAGGCAAGCCAGGACACCCATTCCATGAAGCATTTCAATAGCACTACTTATTTAATTGAATCACTTGCATTTATAAATGAATTACTTTCGTTTACTTGCTATATGATAATTCATAGTAATTAATTTAAATGCCTAGTTGTTGCTATCTTAAGTATTGTGATAAACCACTATGTTTGCCAAGTGAACTTAGTGGGTTGATCTTGAGTCACCTGTTCGGGCTTACCCGTGCAACCACATTTGCCAGTATGGGACGGCCTTGACTTGGTCTGATCGCGTGCTCTTTTATCGGTACCACCAAAGAGGGAAGGTTATGCGCGCGTGCTACCCTGGCCCGGTAGGCGGCGATAACCTTGTGAGCCAGTTGAGTTGTATGGGTACCCGTCCCCGTTTGGGACAGTTTAGTTTCGCCACGACGGTGGCAGGTGTCATGAGGACACAGGGGCCACCCAGGGCAGGACTCTGGGGGAGGATGAATGCCGGTGGTACGATGGGAGAGTCACGGGTCAGGCAGGTTTCGTTGAAGCAACGCTGGTCCACCCGAATGGGATCACGAGGCCAGGTGCTTCATGGTGTGGGTAAAGTGCGCAACCTCTGCAGAGTGAAAAATCTATTCGAATAGCCGCGTCCACGGTATTGGACAGCCCGTCCGGGCCTCACTAGGTGGTCAACCGTAATACTGATAATAACGATGGATGAACTCGTCTTGTGATCGGAAGTACTCAGTGAGTATTCCGAGGGTTGTGGGACAACCTAGAAGAGAGTAAGTTGATGATCGGTAACAGTAAGTAAACTACTTATGGATTTAATATGATAATTGCCATGCTATTGTTTCCTGCATTGTTTGGTTGTCATGAGCTTGCGAGTACATTCAAAGTACTCACCTGGCGTATCATGCCAGTTTGCAGGTCAGGTTTGCTTGCTTGTCGATGATGCCGAGTTCGCGAGCAAGGATACGCGTTCCAGCCAGAGTCCCTGCGGAGTGGAGTCCATCACCGCAGTCGTCGTTCCGCTGCCGAGAGTTACTCCGCTCCCCCGGGTTGTTCCGCTGCTAGCATAGGATTACCCTAGCCAGGCGTAGTTTTGTCGTACCGATGTAATCCAGGTATCCTTGTAACCTTTTCTATAGTAATAAAGAGCTGATTTGTTCTATGCCAACAGTGTCGTATTCCAGAAGACTTGTCCCTGGGCTGGAATATGGGGTGTTCCGGTTTCCTCTGAGCCGGGGTGCCACAGGAGATCATGTCTATCTTCGAGTCACACCTCTTAAAGTAACCAAGCGTTTCCACGTCAAAGAAAAGCTTGCACCAAGATACATCGGCCCCTTCAAGATCACCGCAAGACGAGGAGAAGTTGCCTATCAGCTAGAGCTACCATCTGAGCTATCCGATGTGCACAACGTCTTTCACGTGTCACAACTTCGGAAGTGTCTCCAAGTCCCCAACCGCCCCGACCTCTACAAGGACATCGACCATCATGCCATCAACCTTCAACCAGACCTCACTTACCGTGAGAGGCCCGTTCGTATTTTGGATGAAGCGGAGCGTTGCACCCGAAGCCGCACCATGAAGTACTTCAAGGTCCAATGGAGCAACCACACTGAAGCAGAAGCAACATGGGAGCGTGAAGACTATCTTAGATCTGAGTTCCCTTATCTTTTTAGCGCTTAGCCTAGGAATCTCGGGGACGAGATTCTTGTAAGGGGGTTAGGTCTGTCACACCCTGTGTTTGTATCACTTTGATATGCTTGGATTTACTAAATTTGGAACCCATTAAAAACTTTTTGAGTGCATGCTTGTTTGAATTGTTGCTTGTTTGATTGTTTGGTTGATTGTGTATGGCACTCTTAGGTTCTACTCCTCTCCACATTCATCTTCCTTGACCCAAAACTTCTTTCCCAATGATCATGCCATGTGAATAGTACCCAAAACTATTTTTATCAAAATTTATTTTGACCAAAAAGAATTTATTCAAATTAGGTTTTCAAAAACCCCTGAGTTGAGGTTTGTACTACAAGTCCTCAAATTGGGTGGATCCTTTTTCCCCAAAGACTTTATTTGGAACCTACTATATATATGACTTCCCAAACCCATCAAATATTAGTTTTAAAGATTATTTTACTATTTTATTTAAAGGATTTTCTTAAGGCCAGAAATGGTCTTTTATAGGGAGAAATTATTTAAAAGCTTTAAAAATATTTGAGAAAATTTAGGGAAACTCAGTGGACAAATATTTCCCATATATACGAGTTTCAACACATGGTCATGTTCAAAATCATGGGCAAAACCCCTCAAAACCCTTTCTGCTTAAATCAAGCTTTTGAAATATTTCTATAAGAAATATTCTCAATAAATTCCAAGAAAATTCCAGCAAGTCACAATTGTCATATGTGATGGTCTTGCCAAGTTTCATCTCAATCCCAATTGATTTGCTTCATCAAAATATTCCAAAATCCTCTCTATCCAGATTCAAATTTGAACAACTTTACATTGTGAAGTTTGTCCTATTGACCCCAAACTTTGTGGGCATGCTCTATACCCCAAATAATGATACCACACCAAGTTGTGGATTTGGGAGCACAGGATTGCATGCCTGGATCTGCAGAAATCTGATTCTGTAGAATTCTAGGGTTTTTCAAGTTTGTACTGTCAACTTTCTTCAAATCTCCTCAAACTTGGTGATCCTCCCTATTTTTACCTACATTTCCATACTGTTAAATCTTATGTCAAGCAAACTCCATTTGCTTTCCTAAAACTCCATCAAACACCTTCTGGCTGGTTGGTAAAAGCCAAGTTTGACCCCCTTCCTCTATTCTCCTTGAGTCTAAATTTTTACCACATCTTCTTGCAATGTTCATTCACCTCCAGTAAAAACCACAAGTCCATAAGCCACTGGATGATGGGGTAAAACCCTCAATTTACCTCCTAGACAGCAGTAAAACCCTTTTCTCTCCCCTCTCCTCTTATTCTACAAACCTCCCCAGAGCATCCTATGCCTTTTTCACGTAGTATACTCCCCCCTGGACCCACTAGACAAGGTTGGCCGCGCCCAGGACGCCGTTGGCATGCCATGGCATGCTATATGCGCGCTCTGGAGCGCGCTATAGTGCCCGACCGCACTGTAGCCACTGCCCACTGCATGGCCCCGATAGCCTCGGGCCTCCCCCTCTCGTCACTTGGCCCCCCTCGACGTCCGGGACATGCTACCCTGTCGCCCCCCTCCTCTCTCTCCCTCCTTCTCCCTCCTCCCGCGCGTGCCAAGCGCCGCCCGGCGCGGCCAGTGAGCTGGCTCACACACACGCGCTCCTCTCTCTCTCTCTCTTGCTCCCGCTCGTCGTAGACCAACTCCAGGAACACCCCAGGGTAAGCCCTGTGTGCTCCCTCCCCCTCCAGCGACCAGCCCGACCTCGCCGGCGCACGGGTCCGTGGTGCACTCACGTCCCGGCTATAAAAGGGTCCCCCAAGCCCCCCCTCTCCTCCTCTGGCCCCCTTCCACTCCCAATCGACCCCCTGAACCACCCAAGCGACCACCCGGAGCAACAGTGCTCGGGATCGACCGAGGCACCGCCGCGTCGGGGCTTCGTCGATCTCGGGATACCGGCCCGCTCCGGCCTTCTTCCCTCCTCCATTGAGACCACAGAGAGCCCCTACCTCGTTTCCCTCTTTTCCCTGCTCGATTTACCGCACAAGACGGCCCTGGCGACCTCCTCCCGAATCCCTCCGCCGCGGCTACCTCGTCGCCGGCGACCACTTGCTCTCCGGCGCTTCCCTCCACCTCCAGGGGAACGGCGGCTCGACGCTGGGTCCGTTCCTGGCCTCAGCTCCCCTCGCCGTGCCCGCCTTCGCCATCGGTGAGCGCCGCCTCCTCCCTGTCGAGAGGAAGGAGATGACAGGTGGCCCCCACCTGTCATCCTCTTCTCTCTCTCTCTCCCTCTCTGTGAGACTGGCGCCAGGGGCCCGCCTCTCGGGTTTGAACCCAGACGGCGCGCGCGCCCCGGCTCGCCCAGGCCTGGCTCGGCCTCAGGCCGGTCCAACTGGGTCTGTTTTGGCCCAGTTGACTCTGAGGCCCTTTTCTTTTTCTTTTTCTTCCAGTTTTCCAAAAATTCCTCTGAGCAAAATAAAATTCCAATGCCAATAATTTTTCCACCATAATTCCTGTAATAATCTATAGTATTTTACAGTGCCATTTGTGAAAATTATTGAAAACCTTTTCTGTACTGTTTTATTTTAAAACCTCTTTTAGGCATATTTGGCCTCTGTTATAAATAGTTTTGAAAACCTTTTTCACTTCAAAACCCTAGACAAATATTCTTAGAATAGTTTGTAGTATTTATCAGAGTAGGGTAACATTTTAGAAGTAAGGATTGTGATCTGTTTTTTGTGTGATGCTTATTTTTGCCCGTTTATTCCGCGACGATAGATTGCGTTGTTGACGAAGGAATTGGACACGAAGACTTTGAAGACCCCGAAGACTTTGTTGAGCCAGGCAAGCAGCCCTTTGACCATGTTAAGAAACTTTTCATGCATGACATATAGCACTTGTTGTTTCGGTGATTTGATCATGACGTGGTGTTCCCCCTTCGGTGGGATGCCTCCAATACTTTACCATTGATACTTGCATCGTGCATCACCCTACCATTCTTATGAGGGTTGTGCGGGTGGGAGCAGTTAGGTTGCTCGTAGTGCTATGCAAGTGGGATGGGAATATGCATGGTGATGGAAACAAAATGGTTTCAAAGACTTTTTCAAAAACCCCGTTGGGTGCCACTAATGCCCGAGGGAGATGATGATGAGCTAGGTAACCACTTGATAAAGAAGTGGTGTACCTGAGCAAGTGAGTGTGTGTGTTTTCGAAAACGGATTAGATTTAAGATTTGTCGACCGTCCCAACCTTACATGCACAACCATGATACCCCTTATGGGACGGGGCTTTGTTGATTACCTTGGTGGGTACTAGCATAGAGCCCGCATTACTAGTGGCGGGAGTGGCGTGGTCACTCTCGATACGGGGTCGTGCCTGGAAGGGCAACCATGCGCTGTCTTTACAGGCACCGGGCACACCGTTGTGTTCCTTCATGGATGGTACTGTGTAGAGCAATGTTCGGGTGCTTACCTCGGGTATGCAATATACCGCGAGTCGTGGATGACACGGAAGTTCACCGAGTCTTGTGGGTAAAGTGTGCAACTGTAGGACCGAAAGTATGTCTAGAGGGGGGGGGATTAGACTACTTGACCAAAGAAAAATTCTACCTTTTCCCAATTTTAGAGTTGGCAGATTTTAGCATTTCATGGCAAGTCAAGTACACCCTACACATGCATGTCAAAGAGTATAGCAGCGGAAACTAACAACAAGCATGAGTAGAAAGGATAGGGTAGGAAGATCAAACGCAATTGTAGACACGATGATTTTTCCCGTGGTTCCGATAGGTGGTGCTATCGTACATCCACGTTTATGGAGTCTTCAACACACGCAGGGTAACGGTCGCAAGAGTCCACGGAGGGCTCCACCCATAAGGGTCCACGAAGTAGCAACCTTGACTATTCCATAACGGCTTCCGTCAACGAAGCACTAGCCTCACTATGGGTAGATCTTCACGAAGTAGGCAATCTCCTTGCCCTTACAAACTTCTTGGTTCAACTCCACAACACGAAGTAGGAGGCTCCCAAGCGACACCTAACCAATCTAGGAGGCACCACCCTCCAAAAGGTAATAGGCTCGGTAATGATGATGAACTCCTTGCTCTTGTGCTTCAAGATGATAGACTCCTCAACACACAATCACTCTCTCACAGATTTGGCTTGGTGGAAGAGATGGGATTGGTGGAAAGCAACTTGGGGAGGCTAGAAATCAAGATCCATATGGTTTGAGTGGAAGATCTTGACCTCAACACAAGGGTAGATGGTTCTCTCTCAGAAAACTGGATGGGCCAAGTATGGAATAGTTCTGAGTGCTTCTCTTTCGAGTGGGTGGTGGTGAAGGGGTATATATAGGCATCCCCCAAAATCCAACCGTTACACACAAAATGACCAACTCGGTGACACCGATGTGTTAATCTCGGTGGTACCGAAGTGACCAAAAGTTGGCAACTTTTGAATCTCGGTGAGACCGATATAGGAAACTCGGTTGCACCGATAAGGTGACCAACGGTCAGATTGCCCATTCTCGGTGACGCCGATCCAACAATCTCGGTGGTACCGATATTGTGAATTTGCGTAACAGAAAGTTGGCAACCCAAACTCGGTGGCACCGAAGCAGAATCGGTTGCACCGAAGTGGCTAGGGTTTGGCTCAGTCTGTCTGAGTTTGGGAATTGGTGGCACCGAGTGGAAAGTGTTGGTTGCACCGATTTTGGATATTTGGCTATGGACAGACTTTTGTGGAAGAGCTTGTGGGTGTTTTTGGTGACTATCACTTGTGCACGTATGAGCATTTTGTTCACCAAGCAAAACCTTACCCCCTTTTAATAGTATTGGCTTTCCTATGGACTCAAAGTGATTTCTCACAAATGTAAAATGTAGAGTCCTCTTGCTTGAAGCTTTGCCAATCCATTTCCTTGCATCTTGGGGTAATTCCACAGTCTCCACAATCCTTTTGCCATCCCTATCATTGAACTTCTCTTGAAATATACTTAGTGGAAACATTAGTTCAATGACTTATATGTTGTTATTAATTACGAAAACCACCAAGGGAGCAAATGTGCTTTCAATCTCCCCCTTTTTGGTAATTGATGACAACATATAGATCAAAGCTTCGACAAAGATATAATCAATGAATATAATCGTCGCTTTGAGAAGTATGTGATAAGCAAGAGATCCCCCTAAATTTGTGCATTATTTTTAAATTTGCGTTTGAATGCAAATGCACAATCGATTAGGTTCATGGGGCACTTCTTCCATGTCACATACATCTTGGTGGTGTGCGAGAATAATAAGATTGAACATCATAGCACAACACAACCAAACAAAGATAATGATCATCTCATAAGCATTAAGATGATAGGAAATAGTAGCACAACACACATAAGTGTATGATCAAAACACACATAAGTTCAACACAAGCAACCAAAACCAAAAGATCAATTGTTTTGAAAAAGCAATAAAAACCAAACGCTCTCTCACTCGAAGCCTAAAGATCTATATACACTTCTTCCCCTTTGGCAACAAGTTACCAAAAAGTTCAAAGGCATATATCTAAGCGTTCTTGGGCTGATCTCCTCCGGTTGTTGATGAAGGAGTCGAGAGAACAGCGTCGGCGAAGATCTCTACAGATGTCGTGGATGGAGTTGGAGTGGCAACTGGATGAACTGGAGCTGATGGAGCAGGAGCTGAGGTGACAGTGGCAGGAGCTGATGAAGAGGGCCTCAAGTCTGGAGCTGGCACGGTGGCTGATCTGGCCTGAGTGGTGAAGTGTGTGCCTGGCCTGAGAGGCGAGTCATCCTCATCATCATCATCATCTTAAGAATGAGGAAGAGGCACTGAGTCAACTTCCTTCTTGAGCTCATTGACTGTCTTAGTCAGCCCATCCACCTTATCATTAAGGGTCTTGATCATGTTCTCAAAGATCCTGACAAGACTGTTCTGATTGTTCAAGATGTCCTTAATGTCCTTCTGCATGCCCTGAACTGATGAGATCAAAAGATCCATTTGCTCGTTCCTGGATCTAGGGACTTGAGCACTAGTGGCTCTAGCTGCCTCTGCCCCTGCCTGAGCTGCAGCAGATGTGGGATGTTCTAGATCCATCACCACAATGTTGTCCTCGAGATCCGGCTGTAGGGGCAAGTGGGGTCTGTGAAGAGCAAATATGTGTTTCTCCAACTTAGAGTTGATAAGCTTCTGGATATAGGGTGCATAGCAGCAAGAGCGCTTCTACAGCAGCAACCCTCTTAACTGTCTCAACAATCAAGTCCATGACTCTAATCCTGGTGTGTCTGTCAAGATTGATCAACATGTTGATGGAGTAGCCTCGGATCATCTTGTCATCTCCTGACTTGGGCATCAAAGTATGCCTCAGAATGGTGTTCATGGTACGGAGGCCAGCCTGAAGAAAGTAGATGGATCCTAGCTTGTGAGACTTCACATGAGCAGCAAGGATCTCATTGTACATGTTGGCCATAGCATTGTGGCTCTCCTTGGATTCTGAGTATACATCCAAGTCACCATCCTGTACCTCTGGGACTCCTAAGATTGCAGCCCATTCCTCAACAGTGGACTCATATCTTGCACCTTCAGTCATCCATACAATCCTACCATCTCCATAAAAATGTGCAGTGGAGTAGAATTGCATGATCATCTCATCATTCCAAGCAGTAAACTCTCTGCCAACAAACTCATCCAAACCAATGCAGTGGCAATTGTCTTGGACACTTGGAAAATAGTCTTCATTCTCCTTAATGAATTTCCAGTCCACATATCTCATGTCACTCACAGCTGGACTCTTTTCAAATAGCATAGTTTCATAGAAATCATGTTGCTCTTTGGTGTAGAATCTGTAGTCCACAGCTATTTTTCTCCTTTGGGCATATGGATCAGCAGCTCTCCATGCCCTCAAACCAGAATCCTTCCTCTTCTTCATATCTTCAGCAAGTGGATAGCTGGCATTATGTATTGGAAGGTGTGGTCTAAGCTTCATCAAATCTGACATAGCATCTTCATCCTCAACTCTGGAGGTGGTTCCCTTGTTCTTTTCAGAAGCAGGAATTTGCCTGGACAATCTCTTGGGCTTTTCAGCAGCAGCCTTCTTGGGGACAGACTTGGTGCTCTTGGATGTGCTAGTCTTTGGCATAGCATCAGACATAAGCTTCTTTTGTTTCTTCTTGGGAGGGGCCTTCTCAACATGTTCTTCCTCCCCCTCAGCAGCAGCACCAGCAGCCTCCTCTGGATCTTCATACATGGAAGTTTGCCTGCTAACAGCATAAACAATCCTTTTCCTAGCTCTCTTCTTCTCCCCTGCCTTCTTAGGCATAGATTTCTTTGGGTGTGACTCAAGGTGAAGAGCCATTTTTGCCCTAGCACCCTCAGGTGCTCTCATAGCTTCTGAGCTGGCATACACCGTCCTGAAAGCTCTCCTTGAAGAGGTAGCTTCATTTGCAGATTTCTTGGCAGCCTTCTCTTGCTTCTTGGCAAGAATCTCTTCTGGCACAAAATCTGAATCCTCCTCATCTGAATTCAGCTTCTTCCTGGACCATGTAGCAGCCTTGGGCAACCCATGAGAACTGGGAGTGCCTGGATCTGAAGGTGAACTAGACTCAGGACTAGTGCCTGAATCCATCTCAACACTCTGCTCTATGAAGTTGTTCTCACTATCCTCAGCACTTGACATACTGACCCTGTCAATAGAGTATAGAGGAGCAGAAGAGGATGAGTCATGACAAAATTTCAGCTATTTTTGAAAATTTGAACAAAAGATTCTCAAGGTTTACATTCTGTCACATGAAAATCGGTACAGCCGAAGCAAAAATTTCGGTGCTACCGAGACTGACTTTCTCCTTAACAGAAACTTGGCACTCTTTTCGGTGAGACCTAAAAGAAGTACTCGGTTTCACCGAGATAGTTCTCAGTAGCACAGACAGGCAAATCGGTGACATCGATTTGTTTGCATCGGTTCTACCGAGTTCCATCGGGCGGACGGTAAACCCTAGAAAATTGATCATTCCTTAATCTATGGAATTTTCTCGTGGATAGGAAAACGTGCAAACTGTGGCTTATAGATAAAATAACTTCAATGTGCGGGAATCAGACGGGGAGCACAAGGAAAGATCGAATCCGTACCCTAACTTGGCGAAGGATCCGCTACAGCGGCGACGGCGACGAAGATGCCCGTCGACGGCGAGGATTCCAGCGGCGGAGGAGCGCGGGGAGACAAGGGCGACGACCAGGGGGTCCTTTTGCGGCAGCTTAGGGTTTGGGGCGCGACGATTGAAGATTGAATTGTCAAACCGTCGGGACCACAGCTTATATACCCCTCACTGTCGGTGACGCCGATTCTAAATTTTCGGTGTCACCGAGTTCCTCAACTGTCAGTTGACAGGGAAACTCGGTGTAATCGAGAATATGGAATCGGTAGTACCGAGATTGAAAACCAGATCAACCCTAGACATTCGGTGAGACCGAGAGTTATGGGTTGGTTCCACCGAGATGCACTTGGGAGGTTTTAATGATCAGTCCTTTGTCGATACGGGACTCCGAGTGCTCCACACACAGAGGGATCGAAAAGTACTTGTTCAAGTTTTGTGATGCAGCATGAATGGAATATGAGGTGAGAAAGCATATTTAGCTAAAGAGTGGTCCTAGGCATTCTTGTCCATCCAATTGGCAAAAGATAAATCAAAACGCCAAATAGCAACAATTGGATGTCCTCAAATGAGAAAATAAATGCAGACCAACATGCTCACACAATAAAATGTCAAATGAAATCATGACAAACAAGCACATACACACTAGCATGTAACAAGTACTTGGGCGATGACAAAGTCATCTATATATGAGTATATTGACTTAGCAGCCAAGTAAGAATACTTGATCATAGGTCATACTCATCGTTTAAGCACAAGTGGGGTTACCACTTTTACATAAAGCATTTAATGTTGTCACATTCTAAGAGATGCTTTAACTCAAGTCTTAGAGTAAAGCTCCCCCTTGATGTGACATCCCCCCATAAGAGGGATAAACTAACCTTGGGTTTCGTCGATGAAGACTTCATGTTGATGAGGTAGTGGTGGATGCTCGAGGTTGATGAAGATCACCAAGAGTTGGGAGCATCCTTGTTGTTTCCTCACTCTTCTCACCTACATGGGTTAGTCCCAACACACAAGAGACAAATACAAGGATATCTATGGACATGGAGTGCAAAGCATGTGTAATGATGTCCATTAATTTGTTGATTACCTTGTCCCTTGCTTACCTTTGAGGGAATGTGTGACTCCTTGAACTATTGCATAGAGTTGATGTTGTCTGCAAATAATTCTTGCCAATAATGAATGTGAGTGAATTTCATTGGCGGAGTCACCCCTCAAGAACTCTCTAGTTCTTCTTCTTGGGGACCCACATCAAGTTTATGGGGATCCTTGGTGTTGTAGTAGCCTTTGTAGAAGTTGAGCTTGAAGTAGCCTTGGGAACCCACTCCACCAAAGCTTGGGATTCATCTTCATATGAGTCAATGTCCTCTTGAAGCTTGTTCTTGCCCTTGAGCTTGTGGTCTTGTGGTAGAAGGTCATCTTGAGTGTTTGTCCCCTTGGCAAGAGTATTTTCATACTTCTCCTTTTGAGGAACAAACTTGGGCTTGGGGTATTGACCTTCTTCCCATTCAACTCCATTAGCGTTGAAGTAGCCAACACCATGGTTCTTTCGGTATCCTCCATGCTTGCGTACAATTTCCTCAAATTGCTTACACCCGGCAAGACTCTTGTAGATACCCTTTTCTATAATTCCTTTCAATAAAGCATTTTCTTGCTCAAGTGTAACTTGGCTAAGAGAATCATCATTAATGGAATCAATAGAACTACTAGAAGCAACATCATTAGGTTTAGCATTTTTATTGTTGCTACTAGATGAAGAACTTTTCTTGCCTTTGTTACTAGTTTGCTTAGTTTTAACTTGAGGCATGAATGTAGACAAGAGTAGTCATTTGGCTAGATAAGATGATGTCTTCTTTCGGAGATCGTCATTGATAGCTTTAAGAAACTCATGCTCTTGCTCCAAGTTGAGCTTCTCGAAGCATAGCTTCTCATGAGTCCGTACAAGCTCTCTATAATCTTCAAGAGTAGATTCATGAGCTAACTTAAGAGTGTTTAGTTCTTTAGTTAGTTCTTCTATTTTCATCTTATCATCATCAATTGACTTTTCTTGACTAGCATGAGAATTATCAAGTTCATTTTGACTAACATCACTAGTTTTTATCAAAGAGAAAGTCATCATCACAAAGCAAATCATCTTCATCACTATCAAAATCAAGATACTCGGGGTGTGATACCTTGGGGCCTTTAGCCATGAAGCAACTTCCACTCCCTTCGTTTGGTGAATCAAATAGATCATAGGAGCTAGTAGTCAAAAGAGCAATTCCGGCAACACCATCATCTTGACTATAGTCGGAGTCGGAGTGATAGCTTCTCTCGGAGTCGTTGTCGAAGTCGGAGCCGGAAACCCATTCACCAACATGAGCTTGATGTTTTCTTCTTGTGTAGCTCTTGGTGTACTTGTCCTTCTTCTCCGAATCTTTACTTCTCCTTGAGTGTCTTCGTTCATAACGGTCATCTCTACTCCTTCTCTCTCTTTGAGGTGATTCATTCCTTGAGCTTCGTCTTCGAGGTGACTGTTCTCTTCGTTTGTAGGGAGCCCTGCACTCATTGGAGTAGTGTCCGGGCTTCCCACAATTGTAGCAATTGCGGTCACGACTTGACGAATGCTTCTCTTCATATCTTGAGTTGGAGCTTCGTTCTTTGCCTCTACTCTTGTAGAACTTGTTGAATTTCTTGACCATGAGGCTTATCTCTTCATTTGTGACAAGGTTGTCGCTTGAAGTTGCGGGAGCATCACTTGTGGCTTTGTAAGCACTGCTAGACTTGTGGTGAAGCTCTACTTTGTCTTTGAGTGTCATCTCATGAGCAACAATCCTTCCAATGACTTCCGTAGGCTTTAGATCTTTGTAGGTGGGCATCATTTGGATCAATGTGCACACGGTGTCGTATCTCTCATCCAAAGCTCTAAGTATCTTCTTGATGATGAATTTGTCGGTCATTTCTTCGCTTCCTAAGCCGGCAATCTCATTGGTGATGAGAGCTAGCCTAGAATACATCTCTGCGACTCCTTCACCATCCTTCATCTTGAACTTGTCAAGCTGACTTTGAAGAACATCTAACTTGGATTCTCTCACAGGCTCGGTTCCTTCGTGCATATCAACCAAAGTATCCCAAATCTCTTTTGCATTCTCAAGACGGCTGATTTTGTTGAATTCTTCGGGGCGCAGGCAGTTGAAGAGAATGTCGCATGCTTGAGCGTTGTATTGCAACATCTTCAATTCATCCGCGGTCGCTTCACGATTCGGTTCCTTTCCATCACCAAAGAATTCACCTTGCAAGCCAACACAAACAACAGCCCAAACGGCGGGGTTATGACCAAGAATATGCATTTTCATTTTGTGCTTCCAACTAGCAAAATTAGTGCCATCAAAGTACGGACCTCTACGTTGATAATTTCCCTCACTAGACGCCATACTCTCCTAGGTTGTGAGACCAATGCAATGGAGACCAAAGCTCTGATACCACTTATAGGACCGAAAGTATGTCTAGAGGGGGGATTAGACTACTTGACCAAATAAAAATTCTACCTTTTCCCAATTTTAGAGTTGGCAGATTTTAGCATTTCATGGCAAGTCAAGTACACCCTACACATGCATGTCTAAGAGTATAGCAGCGGAAAGTAACAACAAGCATGAGTAGAAAGGATAGGGTAGGAAGATCAAACGCAATTGTAGACACGATGATTTTCCCGTGGTTCCGATAGGTGGTGCTATCATACATCCACGTTTATGGAGTCTTCAACCCACGCAGGGTAACGGTCGCGATAGTCCACGGAGGGCTCCACCCATAAGGGTCCACGAAGTAGCAACCTTGACTATTCCATAATGGCTTCCGTCCACGAAGCACTAGCCTCACTATGGGTAGATCTTCACGAAGTAGGCGATCTCCTTGCCCTTACAAACTTCTTGGTTCAACTCCACACCACGAAGTAGGAGGCTACCAAGCGACACCTAAACAATCTAGGAGGCACCACCCTCCAAAAGGTAATAGGCTCGGTAATGATGATGAACTCCTTGCTCTTGTGCTTCAAGATGATAGACTCCTCAACACACAATCACTCTCTCAAAGATTTGGCTTGGTGGAAGAGATGAGATTGGTGGAAAGCAACTTGGGGAGGCTAGAAATCAAGATCCATATGGTTTGAGTGGAAGATCTTGACCTCAACGCCAGGGTAGGTGGTTCTCTCTCAGAAAACTGGATGGGGCAAGTATGGAATAGTTCTGAGTGCTTCTCTTTTGAGTGGGTAGTGGTGAAGGGGTATATATAGGCATCCCCAAAAATCCAACCGTTACACACAAAATGACCAACTCGGTGACACCGATGTGTTAATCTCGGTGGTACCGAAGTGACCAAAAGGTGGCAACTTTTGAATCTCGGTGAGACCGATATAGGAAACTCGGTTGCACCGATAAGGTGACCAACGGTCAGATTGCCCATTCTCGGTGACGCCGATCCAACAATCTCGGTGGTACCGATATTGTGAATTTGCGTAACAGAAAGTTGGCAACCCAAACTCGGTGGCACTGAAGCAGAATCGGTTGCACCGAAGTGGCTAGGGTTTGGCTGAGTCTGTCTGAGTTTGGGAATCGGTGGCACCGAGTGGAAAGTGTTGGTTGCACCGATTTTGGATATTTGGCTATGGAAAGACTTTTGTGGAAGAGCTTGTGGGTGTTTTTGGTGACTATCACTTGTGCACGTATGAGCATTTTGTTCACCAAGCAAAACCTTACCCCCTTTTAATAGTATTGGCTTTCCTATGGACTCAAAGTGATTTCTCACAAATGTAAAATGTAGAATCCTCTTGCTTGAAGCTTTGCCAATCCATTTCCTTGCATCTTGGGGTAATTCCACAATCTCCACAATCCTTTTGCCATCCCTATCATTGAACTTCTCCTGAAATATACTTAGTGGAAACATTAGTTCAATGACTTATATGTTGTTATTAATTACCAAAACCACCAAGGGAGCAAATGTGCTTTCAGCAACCTCTACAGAGTATAAAACTATTCGAATAGCCGTGTCCACGATCAAGGACAGTTGGGTGGTGCTGCTTAAACTATGTCCTGGGTTTTCATAAACTCGGTGTGAGTGTGTTGGTGATAAAGCTGATACTTGAGCTAAGTCCGATGACTTAGCATGATGATGAACATGAGATGTTCAACCTCTGCTTATGATGATAACTGATATTTGCTCACATGAATACCTGTCAACGGTTGATGCATGTCTTCTTAAGGTTACTTGATCATATCATTGCACTTAAAATCAGCTTTCTGCAAACTTACCTACTTAGTGCTATATCATGCATTGTTATACCTTGTAACACAACTTGGGTTCTTGCGAGTACATTCAAAGTACTCATTGGCTTGCCACTGGTTATTTAATTGGCCAGGCATGGAAGAACAGGAATACGGTGAAGAGTTCATTGGTGACGAACATGCGAACTAGGACGCTTCCCAGTCAGAATGCCTATAGGTTTAAGGCAGATGGCATGGGTTCACGCTTCCGATCAAGATTTCCGTTGCTAGTTATGTTTAAGTGTTTGGCCCTTGTGGCCCTATCTATGTAAGACTAGACCTTCATGGTCTTTATTTGTGTAAGACGCTAAATGTGGATGTAACACTCTTGTTATTCAGCTTTTGTGTGTTCAGTGAGCATTGATCTCTGGGATCACTGTACACGTGCATTCGGTTATCACGACTTAGGAGTCGGGGTCCCCACAAGTCCGTTCCAAAGCGCGCCAGGACTCGGGAGTCCGTGGTGGCGCTCCCAAGGGGCCGAAAGCTGTCAAGCTAACTGGGTCTGCCCTTCCAACTCGCATCTCGAAGCGTGGGCGTGGAGAACTTGTCTCATCACCCGAGAAGGTGGCGAAACAGGCCAAAGTCCCCATCCCGAAGATTAAGATGACCATTCCCGTGGCCTCGACGTAAGTATCTCCACTTCAACAATTGTTGTCTAAATTCAACCGAGTGATGTAATAATCCGAGTGTTTCTTTTGCAGTGCTGATACTTCAACTGCTTCACCTGATCCCCACACTATGGAGAAAGAGCGAGCCGACGCCGATGTTGCGTCTTCAAAAGGTAAGCTTCGAATTCACTCGGGCGCACGTCGTGGTTTAATTTTTTCTCATTTCCGAGTGCCTTTGAACACTTGCAGCTCCGCATGAAGTGATCAACATTGATGTGGATGACAAGGTTGACCTGCCGAACCCTTCTGCCGACGCGGACGTTGTGATGCAGGAGTCATCGCCTGGCGATGCCTTGGTGCCGGCACGAGGGGCCAGCTCGGGAGCCGGAGCTGCACTCAGAACTGGTACACCATCCCCTCTGTTGACTCCTCCCGCAACCAACATCTTTGCGCTACACTATGTCCCGGAGGATCAAGTAGGAGCGAGCAAAGAGGCGTTAATCCAGATGGATGTGATGAGTGAACGACTGAGGACGGCGTATGATGCGAGTGAGGCGTTGAAGAAGAATGTCCGAGTAAGTACTCTCGTAAGTGCCCTCCTCAGTCGGGATTTTTTATTTCTGTCCCGTGTGGATTTGCATCCGGGCACACCTGCTGGGTGTCTTTGGGTTCCAGTGGGGGCGCGCTGAGCGCACCCACTGGGTGTAGTCCCCGAGGCTGCCGTCGATTGAAGCACTCAGCGGGAGTCTAAGAGTCCGAATGAATTTGATGTTCAATCCATTTGTTAAACTAGAAGTAAAGCCTTGTATTTGATTTTCCAGTGGGGGCGCGCTGAGCGCACCCACTGGGTGTAGTCCCCGAGGCTACCGTCCACTGAAGCAGTCGGCGGGAGTCTAAGAGTCCGAATGAATTTGATGTTCAATCCATTTGTTAAACTAGAAGAAAAGCCTTGTATTTGATTTTCCAGTGGGGGCGCGCTGAGCGCACCCACTGGGTGTAGTCCCCGAGACTGCCGTTGACTGAAGCAGTTGACGGGAGTCTTAGAGTCCAAGTCAAAATTTTGACCAACATTTTTTCCTTTAATTCCTATTTGCAGGTTGTTTGTGAGCTCGGGAGCCACTACAAAGCTTTGGAGATGGAGGTGCAGGACCTGCGCATCAATCTTGAAGCTGAGAAAACCAAGAACGCCCGACAGGAGCAGGAGAAAAAGGCAATCGAAGGTATGCCCATCTTGTCCGACTGCTGCAATAACTGTCCTCCCTCCCTGTTCGACTGAGTCTACTTCATCAGATCTTCGTGGTGAAAATCGTAAACTTGTCGAGAGTCTGAAGAATTCTATTTCTTTAGAAACTGTGAAGACGGCCCTCGAGAAGAAAGACACAGAACTGGCAGCTGCCCAGAAGGAGTCTAGCCGAAAGACCAAGCAGGCCGAAGAGAAGCTGCAGGCAGTCGGGAAGCTGGAGGAAGAAAACCAAACTCTGGAGGTTGCTGCGAAGAAGTCCAGGGAAGAGCTCGCTAAATTGAAGAAGTCATATGCCGAGTGGGAGACCAAGCTCAAGCACATCACTGTGAAGAAAATCAAGCTGGCGCAGTTCGTTGAAGAATATGGCGACTCTGTGAGCGAAAAACTCAAATCTAAGCATTCCCGAGTGATTTCCATGTAACCTTGTCTGGCTGAATGAATTTGTTCACTTCTAACTCTTTTCTTCATCCAACGAAAATCCAGATTTCTACGACGATATTGCTGAGGAGACTGATAAGATCGAGAAGGAGCCGGACCCATCCCGAGAGCTGCTCAAGGATAGCGCTGCTATGGCCATTCTTCGCTTGGAAGAACACGTCGATCAAGTGACTGCGTATATGAAGAGGCTCGGCACTGCCGTAGCAGACATTGATTGGGATGTCTTTTCTGACGAGGAACCTTCAAAGGATCTAGAATCCGCTCTCACCCGGGTGAGAGACGTACCGAGCTGAGTGAAGGCCTGGAAAAAATCAGCGGCTCGAGCTGGAGCTGACATCGCCCTCTCTCTCGTCCGTGTTCACTGTAAAGGAGTGGACTAGAAGAAGTTGAAGTCTCTGGAGGTCGCTAACAGGAAGCACGCCAAGGTTGAAGACTTCATGGAGATGTTTATGGAAGCTGCCACTCGGATCGCAGACAGCATCGACCTGGACACCTTCGTTGAAGCAGTGGTCCCGCCTCACTCCGAGTGATCGTCGGGCTAAAAATTCTTTAAGCTTTTGCCTCGGAATGCCGAGTGGTAGTTGTAACCGTAAGACTTCGAATGAGCTTGAGGCTCTGATGACCCACAAGTATAGGGGATCTATAGTAGTCCTTTCAATAAGTAAGAGTGTCGAACCCAACGAGGAACAGAAGGAAATGACAAGCGGTTTTCAGTAAGGTATTCTCTGCAAGCACTGAAATTATCGGTAACAGATAGTTTTGTGATAAGATAATTCGTAACTGGTAGCAAGTAACAAATGTAGCAAAGGTGCAGCAAGGTGGCCCAATCCTTTTTATAGCAAAGGACAAGCCTGGACAAACTCTTATATAAAGCAAAGCGCTCCCGAGGACACATGGGAATTTTTGTCAAGCTAGTTTTCATCATGCTCATATGATTCGCGTTCGTTACTTTGATAATTTGATATGTGGGTGGACCGGTGCTTGGGTGCTGACCTTACTTGGACAAACCTCCCACTTATGATTAACCTCTCTCGCAAGCATCCACAACTACAAAAGAAGAATTAAGATAAATCTAACCATAGCATGAAACATATGGATCCAAATCAGCCCCTTACGAAGCAACGCATAAACTAGGATTTAAGATTCTGTCACTCTAGCAACCCATCATCTACTTATTACTTCCCAATGCCTTCCCCTAGGCCCAAATAATGGTGAAGTGTCATGTAGTCTACGTTCACGTAACACCACTAGAGGAGAGACAACATACATCTCATCAAAATATCGAACGAATACCAAATTCACATGATTACTTATAACAAGACTTATCCCATGTCCTCAGGAAGAAACGTAACTACTCACAAAGCATATTAATGTTCATAATCAGAGGAGTATTAATTATCATTAAGGATCTGAACATATGATCTTCCACCAAGTAAACCAACTAGCATCAACTACAAGGAGTAATCAACACTACTAGCAACCCACAGGTACCAATCTGAGGTTTTGAGACAAAGATCGGGTACAAGAGATGAACTAGGGTTTGGAGAGGAGACGATGCTGGTGAAGATGTTGATGGAGATTGACTCCCTCTCGATGAGAGGATCGTTGGTGATGACGATGGCTTCGATTTCCCCCTCCGGGAGGGAAGTTTCCCCGGCAGAACAGCTCCGCCGGAGCCCTAGATTGCTTCTGCCCAGGTTCCGCCTCGAGACGGCGGCGCTTCATCCTGAAAGCTCTCTTATGATTTTTTTTTCCAGGTCAAAACCCTCCATATAGCAGAAGATGGGCACCGGAGGGCTGCCAGGGGGCCCACAAGCCACAGGGGCGCGCCCTGGGGGTAGGGCGCGCCCCCCAGGCTTGTGACCTCCTGGTGGGTCTCCTCTAGTATTTCTTTCGCCCAATATTTTTTATATATTCCAAAATAATTCTCCGTAACTTTTCAGGACTTTTGGAGTTGTGCAGAATAGGTCTCTCATATTTTCTCCTTTTCCAGTCCAGAATTCCAGCTGCCGGCATTCTCCCTCTTCATGTAAACCTTGTAAAATAAGAGAGAAAAGGCATAAGTATTGTACCATAATGTGTAATAACAGCCCATAATGCAATAAATATCAATATAAAAGCATGATGCAAAATGGACGTATCAGGCTCCTGTCGTCAGAACCTTTATCCGTACTCTCGTTTCAAGTGACCCAGTTTTTATTTGCCTTGACTTCATTCGATCTTTGATTTCTGAATGTTTATACTTAGGTGATGCGGGGCCGCAACTAAGTCCCCGAGTGTGGATGAGATCCGCACTCGGAATTGTTCGTGAGAACAATGATGGTCCTGTCCATCTTAGTAATGATGGTCCTTAACTTAGGCAACGCGGGGTCGCAGCTAAGTCCCTGAGTGTGGGCGAGGCCCGCACTCGGAGTTGTTCGTGAGAACAATGATGGTCCTGTCCATCTTAGTAATGATGGTCCTGTCCATCTTAGTGTCCGGGTGTGGATGATATCACACTCGAAATGGTTCTTAACTTAGGCGATGCGGGGTCGCAGCTAAGCCCCCGAGTGTGGGCGAGGCCCGCACTCGGAGTTGTTCGTGAGAACAATGATGGTCCTGTCCATCTTAGTAATGATGGTCCTGTCCATCTTAGTGTCCGGGAGGATGTCCCACTCGAAGCGGTTTTTAACTTAGGCGATGCGGGGTCGCAGCTAAGCCCCCGAGTGTGGGCGAGGCCCGCACTCGGAGTTGTTCATGAGAACAATGATGGTCTTGTCCATCTTAGTAAAGATGGTCCTGTCCATGTTAGTGTCCGAGTGTGGAGGATGTCCCACTCGAAGCGGTTTTTAACTTAGGCGACGCGGGGTCGCAGCTAAGCCCCCGAGTGTGGGCGAGGCCCGCACTCGGAGTTGTTCGTGAGAACAATGACGGTCATGTCCATCTTAGTAATGATGGCCCTGTCCATCTTAGTGTCCGAGTGTGCAGGATGTCCTACTCGAAGCGGTTTTTAACTTAGGCAACATGGTGTCGCAGCTAAGCCCCCGAGTGTGGGCGAGGCCCGCACTCGGAGTCATTCGTGAGAACAATGATGGTCGTGTCCATCTTAGTAATGATGGTCCTGTACATCTTAGTGTCCGAGTGTGGAGGATGTCGCACTTGAAGCGGTTTTTAACTTAGGCGACGCGGGGTCGCAGCTAAGCCCCCGAGTGTGGGCGAGGCTCGCACTCGCAGTTGTTCGTGAGAACAATGATGGTCCTGTCCATCTTAGTAATGATGGTCCTGTCCATCTTAGTGTCCGAGTGTGGAGGATGTCCCACTCGAAGCGGTTTTTAACTTAGGCGACGCGGGGTCGCAGCTAAGCCGCCGAGTGTGGGCGAGGCCCGCACTCGGATTTGTTCATGAGAACAATGATGGTCCTGTCCATCTTAGTAATGATGGTCCTGTCCATCTTAGTGTCCGAGTGTGGAGGATGTCCCACTCGAAGCGGTTTTTAACTTAGGCGACGCGGGGTCGCAGCTAAGCCCCCGAGTGTGGGCGAGGCCCGCACTCGGAGCTGTTCGTGAGAACAATGATGGTCCTGTCCATCTTAGTAATGATGGTCCTGTCCATCTTAGTGTCCGAGTGTGGAGGATGTCCCACTCGAAACGGTTTTTATATTAGGCGACGCGGGGTCGCAGCTAAGCATTTTACACCCACTAGGGGTGATAAGGGAGATTGATTCACCAGAGTGAAAAGAGTTAAACTTCGACAAAACATAAAGGAACGAAACTTTATTCATCGAAATCACTCGGATTCATTATTAGAATGACAAACTAAAGTAGTCGCATTCTACGTGTAGAACTTGCGAAGTAGATCCGCATTCCAAGTTCGAGGCTCTTCTACGCCATCTTTGATGTTGTAGAGCCGGTAGGCTCCATTGTGCAGGACTTTAGAGATCGCATACGGCCCCTGCCACGGAGGCGCTAGCTTGTGGGGTCTTTGTTGATCCAGTTGGAGAACAAGATCTCCTTCCTGAAAAGCTCGGCCCTTGACTTGTCTGTCATGGTAGTGCCTCAGATCCTGCTGATAGAGCGTCGATCTGATGAGGGCCAGCTCTCTCTCTTCCTCCAAGAGGTCAAGACCATCTTGAAGTGCTGCTTCAGCTTCAGCTTCATCATATTGTTCCACTCGGGGAGAATTGTGTTGAAGATCACTCGGCAACACGGCTTTTGATCCGTACACCATGAAGAAAGGAGTGCGTTTTGTAGAGCGGTTTGGGGTTGTTCGAATGCCCCATAAGACGGATGGGAGCTCTTCAACCCAAGCCCCTGCAGCATACTTCAGGTCTCTCATCAATCGAGGCTTCAGACCTTGGAGGATCATTCCACTAGCTCATTCTGCCTGTCCATTCGACTGCGGGTGAGCCACTGAGGCATGGTTAACCTGAGTGCCTTGATAGAAACAAAACTCACGGAACTTGTCCGAGTCGAAGTTCTTCCCATTATCTGTGATAATGTCATGCGGCACGCTGAATCTGAAGATGATCTGCCGAATGAAACTGACGGCAGTACCCGAATCCAAGCTTTTGATGGGCTTCGCTTCAACCCACTTGGTGAACTTGTCAACCGCCACAAGCAGGTGGGTAAATCCACTCGTTCCGGTCCGCAAAGGTCCGACGCGGTGAACGGCTAGGTGAGAGGGATCGTCTTTAGCGCAGATGCAGGCTTGTGGGATTTGTTCTTATAAAATTGACATCCGATGCACAGGTCGACCAAATCTCTTGCTGGTTCATTGGCTCGGGGCCAATAAAAACCCGCTCGGAAAGCCTTAGCGACCAAAGTTCGAGAGGACGCGTGATGGCCGCAAGTTCCCGAGTGAATCTCATGTAAGATCTGTAGCCCTTCCTCTGGGGAAATGCATTTCTGAGTGACTCTCGTAGTGCTTCTCTTGTATAACCGATCCCCTAAAACTTTGAATGCCTTGGATCATCGGACGATTCGGCGAGCTTCTTCTTCATCTTCGGGGAGTTCTTGCCGGAGCAAGTATGCCAAATAGGGTTGAGTCCACTCGGGAGTGATTACCAGCATTTCATGGACTAGATCAACCACGGCCAGGACGTCAACCTTAGTCGGATTAGATGGACCGACTGCTTGTGGGGGCTCCTCAGTGAAAGGATCTTCTGCAATTGTTGGGGCATGCAGATGTTCAAGGAATATGTCCTTAGGGACTGCCCGCCGAGTGGACCCAATCTTTGCCAGGTCGTCTGCCGCCTGATTCTTTGCGCGTGGAATGTGATGCAGCTCCAAACCTTCAAAGTTCTTCTCCAGCTTTCTGACCACATTACAGTAACCGGTCATAGCAGGACTCCGAATGTCCCACTCTTTCATCACTTGGTTGACAACGAAGTGCGAATTGTCGTAGACCATCAAACGACGAATGCCGAGTGAGATGGCCATGCGGAGCCCATACAGGAGGGCTTCGTACTCGGCCTCATTGTTTGATGAATCAAAATGGATTTGGAGGACATAGTTCAGCCGGTCTCCTTTGGGAGAAACAAGAACCACGCCAGCCCCCGAGTCGTTGAGCATCTTGGATTCGTCGATGAACATAGTCCAGGGCTCGGGGACGCTCGGAATTGGTTGCTCTTGCTCAATCCACTCGGCCATAAAATCAACCAATGCCTGGGACTTGATTGCTTTCTTGGCTTCAAACTTGATCTCCAACGGAAGGAGCTCAATTGCCCATTTTGCCACTCGGCTAGCAGCGTCTCTGTTATGCAAGATCTCCGACAGGGGAGCGGTGCTAATGACCGTGACCGAGTGATCTTGGATGTAGTGAACGACCTTTTTAGCAGTCAGGTAAATACCATAGACCAGCTTTTGATAGTGCGGGTACCTTTGCTTGGAAGGGGTCAACACTTCTAAGATGTAATATATGGGTCTTTGGACCTTGAATGTTTTTCCCGACTCATCGCGCTCTACGGCAAGGACGGTGCTCACCACTTGGCTGGTCGCCGCGATGTACAGGAGTAAAGGTTCCTGGCTGCCCGGAGCAGCTAACACCGGCTGGGTGGAAAGCAATGCATTGAGTTCTTCGAACGCGGCTTGCGCTTCAGGAGTCCACTCGAACTTGTCAGACTTTTTCATCAGTCGGTAAAGAGGGAGTGCCTTCTCTCCGAGTCTTGAGATGAATCGGCTCAGGGCCGCAAGGCAACCTGCCAGCCTTTGTACGTCATGCAGGCTCTCCGGTTGCTTCATTCGGACTATGGCACCGATTTTATCTGGATTGGCGTTGATCCCTCGTTCGGAAACGAGAAAACCGAGTAACTTTCCGGCGGGCACTCCGAATGTGCACTTAGCTGGATTCAACTTTATTTCGAAGCGCCTTAGGTTCACGAAGGTCTGAGCGAGGTCAGTCAGGAGGTCAGAACCTTTCCTAGACTTGACCACGATATCGTCCATATAAGCCTCCACGTTCCGACTGATCTGCTTTTGCAAGCATTTCTGAATCATGCACTGGAAAGTAGCCCCAGCATTCTTCAGGTCGAACGGCATAGTGACATAGCAAAAACACCTGAATGGGGTGATGAAAGACGTTTTTATTTCATCGGGCCCATACATTCAGATCTGGTGGTACCCGGAGTATGCATCCAGGAACGACAGACGTTCGCATCCTGCAGTAGAGTCCACTATTTGATCTATACAGGGTAAAGGAAAATGATCCTTCGGGCAGGCCCGATTGACGTGTTTGAAGTCATTACACATGCGGAGTGATTTGTCCTTCTTCGGCACCAGAATGACATTCGTGAGCCACTCGGAGTGGTAAACCTCGCGAATGAACTCGGCGGCTAGGAGTCGAGCTATTTCTTGACCAATCGCCTTGCGCTTCTCGACGGAAGATCGACGCAAGTACTCTTTGAATGGCTTGGCCTTGGAATCGGTTCGGAGTCGGTGCTCAGCCAGCTCCCTGGGAACACCAGGCATGTCAGACGGCTTCCATGCAAAGATGTCCCAGTTCTCACGGAGGAACTGGATGAGCTCGGCTTCTGATAACCCACTAGTATAGGGGATCGCAACAGTTTTCGAGGGTAGAGTATTCAACCCAAATTTATAGATTCGACACAAGGGGAGCCAAAGAATACTTGAGAGTATTAGCAGTTGAGTTGTCAATTCAACCACACCTGGAGATTAAATATCTGCAGCAGAGTGATCAATAGCACAGTAATATGGTAGTTTGATAGCAGTAGTGACAGTAACAATAGCGGCAACAGTAGTAGCAGTAGTTTTGTAGCAGTAGGAATAGCAGCAACATCAATAGTAACTTAACAAGAACACTAAGTGAAAAGGTCGTAGGCACTGGATCGGTAACTCGTTGGATGATATTCGTCATGTAACAGTCATAACCTAGGGCGATACAGAACTAGCTCAGTTCATCAATGTAATATAGCCATGTATTCCGTAAATAGTCATACGTGCTTATGGAAAAGAACTTGCATGACATCTTTTGTCCTACCCTCCCGTGGCAGCGGGGTCCATAAGGAAACTAAGGGATATTAAGGCCTCCTTTTAATAGAGAACTGGAACAAAGCATTAACGCATGGTGAATACATGAACTCCTCAAACTACGGTCATCACCGCGAAGTATCCCAAATATTGTCACTATGGGGTTGACGAATCATAACACGTAATAGGTGCATATGACTAGGCAAGATCGGATCAAGAACATGGATATAGAGATGATAACATAAACGGTTCAGATCTGTAATCATGGCACTCGGGCCCTAGTGACAAGCATTAGGCATAGCAAAGTCATAGCAACATCAATCTCAGAACATAATGGATACTAGTGATCAAGCCCTAACAAAACTAACTCGATTACATGATGAATCTCATCCAACTCCTCATCGACCAGCAAGCCTACGAAGGAATTACTCACTCCCGGTGGGGAGCATCATGGAAGTGGCGATGGAGAAAGGTTGGCGATGACGAAGACCGAAGATTCCCCTCTCCGGAGCCCCAAACGGGCTCCAGGTCTGGCCTCCCGATGAAGAACAGGAGGTGGCGGCGGCTCCGTCTCGTGAAACGTGATAATTCTTTCTCCCTGATTTTTTTTCTCCGAAAATAGGAATTTATAGTGGCGGAGTTAGGGCAAGTGGGGCCACGAGGTGGGCATAACCCACCAGGGCGCGCGAAGGGGGCCTCGCACGCCCTCGTGGGTGATACTCACCCTGGCCCCCCTTTGCGGTGTATTTTGGCTCTAATAATTCTCATTTATTCTGAAATAAATCTCCAAAAAGTTTCGTTCCATTCTGAGAACTTTTATTTATGCACAAAAACAACACCATGGTAGTTCTGCTGAAAACAGCGTCAGTCCGGGTTAGTTCCATTCAAATCATGCAAATTAGAGTCCAAAACAAGGGCAAAAGAGTGAGGAAAAGTAGATACGTTGGAGACGTATCAACTCCCCCAAGCTTAAACCTTTGCTTGTTCTCAAGCAATTCAGTTGACAAACTGAAAGTGATAAAGAAAAACTTTTATGAACTCTTTTGTTCTTGTTTACATGTATATGCTTAAGTAGTACCCAGGTTTTCAACAAAGATTATGACTAACCATGTTAACAATAACTCTTAGAAATTATATTTACTCATATCAATAACATAAGCAACTAGCGAGCAATAATAAGATATCTCAAGCGCCAACACTTTGTCAAAACAATCATGATACAATATGACAATAGTAGTATCTCGCTAGACCTTTCTGAGACCGCAAAACATAAATGCAGAGCACCTCCAAAGTTCAAGCAACGACTAAACATTGTAATTCATGGTAGAAAATATCCAGTCATGCTGCACCCAGCATCGACTATACACAATGCATGAGGATGACAATAGTGCTCTCAGGTCTGGCGCTTATTTGAGAAGGTGATGACTCAACATAAAAGTAAATAGATAGTCCCTTCGTAGAGGGAAGCATGGATTTGCAGCGGTGCCAGAGCTCAAAGTTTAAAACAGAGATAGTTATAATTTTGAGAGGTACACCCTTCCTGTCAATGTCAGGACCAAGAGTTATCAATATCTTCCATGCTAAACAATTTAGCGGCGGTTCCCAAGTGGTAAAAGTAAAGGTTTACTCCCCCTCCACCAACAATCACACTCCACGGCGAGCCGCATCCACGGGTACCGTCCAAACCAACAACATTCCTGGGAGAGTTTTGTTTATTTATTTTTGATTTTTGATTTCGGGACTGGGAATCCCTATTACCGCCCCTCTCGTGTATGGACAACTGAATAAACACTCACCATGAGAATAACCCGCTTAGCATGGAAGATACTGACCGCCCCCTGTCGCATCATGAGCGGTCCAGGCACACAAAACAGATGTTCATTTGAATTTTTAGAGGTGGCACATGCAAATTTACTTTGGAACGGCAGGGTAATACCGCATATAGGTAGATATGGTGGACTCATCTGGCATAACTTGGCTTAAGGGTTTTGATGCACAAGTAGTATTTCCGCTTAGTACAGGCGAAGGCTAGTAATTAGATTGAGAAGCGGCTAGCTAGAGAGCGAAAACGGTCATGAACATGCATTACATATAATCAACATTGAATACTAGCATGAGTAGGATATGGACACCATGAACATAAATATCATGAAGGCTATGTTGGTTTTGATTCAACTACATGCGTGAACATGTGCCAAGTCAAGCCACTTGAAACATTCAGAGGAGGATACCATATCATCATACCGCATCACAACCATTTAAATGCATGTTGACACCCAAGATAAATCATTATCCACTCCTAGCTACTTGAGCATGGCATGAACAACCATAATCTCTAATGGTCATTGCAAACATGTTTGATCATAATGAGCTGAATCAAGGGATACTAGGTTAAACATATTTACAAAAACAAAAACAAGTTGAGTTCATACCCGCTTTTCTCTGCCATAGTCAATTCATCAAATGTCGTCATTACTGCCTTTCACTTGCACAATCAAACGATAAGAAGATAATAATAGTGCAAGAGTGTTGTGGACTAAGCTAGAATCTGCAAACATTTTATTCAAGAGGAGAAGACAAAGTAATATGGGCTCTTTGTTAGATAAATGATAATGCAGATGAGAACCACTCAACAATTTCATCGTGGTCTTCTCCTAGGTACGACTCAAGTAAACAGAAAAGAATTTCAGAGAAACACACTGAAATATTTTTGGAGTTTTTGGTTTTTCATGAAGAAAGCAATTTAAAGAAGAAAAACAAAAACCAGAAAAACTATTTACACGGGAAAGCTCCCATCAAGTAAAAGAAGAAGCGAGAAATCTTTTTGGGTTTTCTTTTGGTGCTACAATTAAACTAAGCTAGAAAGAAAAAATAAAAAGAAGTAGGAAATATTTTTGGGTTTTCTCAAAGTTTTTCAAACACACAAGAAGAAAGCGAGAAAACAAATTTAGCATGGATAATACAATGAAAAAGTATGAACACCGACAACTGGAATGAAATGTGTGAACATGAATGTAATGTCGATGGAAATACGTACTCCCCCAAGCTTAGGATTTTGGCCTAGCTTCGTAATCACCATCCGTAGTAGCCATCCGGTCCCAAGTCGTAGTGAGGCGGAGGAGGCACCTGAGCATCCCACCCGTGGGGCTCCTCCTCAGCAGCTGCTAGGTTGTTCCGGTAGGCTGTAATGTCGTCTGGCATAATCCTGTATCCGTTCCTGGCAATAGGATAAAACAAAGCAGGTGCAGGCAACGGAATAATATCACGTGTCTCCTTTCTGAATACTAGGTTATAATGAATATCACGGGGAGAATCAGTTACATCAAGGAATTGGTGAGCCTGCAGTGACTTATGATCAAGATAAACCCGGGATAAGAGATAATCATGTGGGCGAAATAGAATTCTAAAGTGGGTCGCTAAACGAGTAGCATAAATACCACCCTGTATCTTTCCCTTAGTTTTGTTAAGATGCAAGCGTCGAGCAATAATAGCTCCCATACTAAAGGTGTGATCATCATAAAGTGCATGACGTAAAATAGCAAGGTCAGGAGCACTGAGTGCACCGACCTTCTCCCTAGCAGTTAAACACTTAGTGATGCCCAAAGAGAAATAATATACTGAGGGAAACTATAAGCTAGTAGCAGTGGCGCTCGACATGCCTCTATCCTCACCCACGATTAAAGCGAGGAGAAAATCCTCAAACTCAGATGGCCTAGGTTCTCTCAAGTCCCCATCAGAAGGAATCAAGCATATGTTACAGAAGTCGGTTAGCAACATTCTGTAAGTTTCAGCATAAAGACTAAACTCCACTTCAGGAGGATTGTTTCTCCCTAAATAATTAAAGCTTTGTACAAAGGAATTTGTAAGGATGTGATATTGGTCGCACTTAGCTGCGAGGAACTCGGTTAACCCAGCGTTTGCGACGAACTGAGCGAACTCTTGTTGGAACCCGACCTCCTCCATGAAGGCATCAAGCGGCCATTCACACGGCCGCACCTCCACCTTTCTTGGGATGCGAAGGTCAGTGTCCGATGGTTCCCCAATGACTCCCTTGGCATTTTTCTTGGAAGAAAACTTCCTAAAGATTTGCATTTTATTCCTATAAGAATTCTGAAAAAATTTAGTCCACAAAAATTTGTCAACAAAACTTTGTAAGATTGTTAGCAACTACTCCCAAGCATGCATAGAGGCCATATTGAGCATTCAAACTACTTAGAACTCTAAGAATTCAACATGCAAGCTCATCTACAATAGCCCCAAAAGTAGCTAATTACTCTAAAAATAACCCACTAAAACAAAAACTAATTGGAGCAATGGAAGAGTCACATACCAAGAAGCAATCCCTCCAAACAGTTTTGGAAACGGAGCTTCGAGCAAAGAGATCGAAATCCGCAAGTTTGAGAGCAAGAACATGAAAATGGTGGCTGTGGTGATTTTTTGCTCGAGGTAGGTGATGATGTGAGCTAAAGGGATAAGTGAGGGGGCCCACGTGGGGGCCACAACCCACCAGGGCGCGGCTGGGGGTGCTGGCGCGCCCTGGTGTCTTGTGGGCACCAGGTGCACCCGCCCCCCCCCCCTCTGGTGTTATTTGCACCAAAAATTCATAAATATTCGGGGAAAAATCGTGTTAAATTTTCAGGGCATTCTGAGAATTTTTATTTTTGGGCCATTTTTTGTTGCACGGAGAAAACAGAAAACAGGATAAACATGGCATTTTATTTTATTTGACTAACTAAAAAAGAAAATAAAAGGTGGGAGCAGAGAGTTGTGCTTACTGGATTCATCAACTTCATACCTCTAAAAAATGATCCATTAATAAGGTTGATCAAGTCTTATTAACAACCACTTCCGATTAGCATGAAACCGAAGAACTTTCGTAAAACACTAAGTTACCTCAATGGGAATGTGCATATCCCCAACAATAAGTATATCATATTTCTTTTTGATAGTAGGTAGAGGTAATTGGAAACTTCCAATAGTGATGGTCGGAGATTCTTCAATAACATTTATACCATTCACTTGGCATTGTTTCTTCGGAAAGTGCACCGTGTGCTCATTACCATTAATATGAAAAGTGACTTTGCTTTTATTGCAATCAATAATAGCCCCTGTAGTATTCAGAAAGGGTCTACCAAGGATAATCGACATGTTGTTGTCCTCGGGCATCTCAAGAATAACAAAGTCCGTTAAGATAGTAACATTTGCAACAACAACGGGCACATCCTCACAAATACCAATAGGTATGGCCGTTGATTTGTCAGCCATTTGCAATGATATCTCAGTAGATGTGAGTTTATTCAAATCAAGCCTTTTGTATAAGGAGAAAGGCATAACACTAACACCGGCTCCCAAATCACACAAAGCAGTTTTGACAAAGTTTCTTTTAATGGAGCAAGGTATAGTTGGTATCCCAGGATCTCCATGTTTTTTAGGTACTCCGTCCTTAAAAGAATAATTAGCAAGCATGGTGGAGATTTCAGCTTCAGGTATCTTTCTTTTATTTGAGATGATGTCTTTCATATACGTTGCATAAGGGGCCATTTCCAAAATATCGGTTAAGCGGGTACGCAAAAAGACTGGCCTAATCATTTCAGCAAAGTGCTCAAATTCTTCATCATCCTTTTTCTTAGATTGCTTAGGTGGAAATGGCATAGGTTTCTAAACCCATGGCTCTCTTTCTTTACCATGTTTCCTAGCCACGAAGTCTCTTTTATCATACCATTTATTTTTAGGTTGTGGGTTATCAAGATCAGGAGCAGGTTCTATTTCAACATCATTATCTAGTTCTACATCATTACTAGGTTGAGCATCATCATGAACATCATCATTATCATTTTCATTATCACTAGGTGAATGTTCATTACCAGACTGAGTTTCAGCATCAGAAATAGAGACATCATTATTATCAGGAGGTTTTTCTGTCTCAGGTTCACTAGAGGTATGCAAAGTCCTATCATTTTTCTTTTTCTTTTTGTTTTTCTTCTTAGAAGGACTAGGTGGATCACTATTAATTTTCTGAGAGTCTTGTTCAATTCTTTTAGGATGACCCTCAGGATAAAGTGGTTCTTGGGTCATTCTACCTCCTCTAGTTACTACTCTAGCAGCAAAATCATGCATATTATGATTCATTTCATCAAGCAATTCTTTTTGAGACTTAGCAACTTGTTCTAACTGAGTTTGAACCATAGAGGCATGCTTTCCTACACCTCTAACATCATTACTGATTCTAAATAGCAAGTCACTCAAGCGAGCAATCATATCAATTGTTTCAGAACATGAGCATTGAAATGATATTGCTTCATAATATAGTTGTCAAACTCAAATAAGCATTGACTAGGATGTTTATTGTGAGGGATGTCACTTTCATTAAACTTTAATAAAGAATTTACCTCTACCACCTGTGGAGGTGGTGGTTGTCGGTGTCAAATCCGGCATATCTCGTAGTAGGGGTCCTAAGCTAGGCGTCTTGGAGCGATGGTAACATGGACACATGATTTTACCCAGGTTCGGGCTCTCTTGAAGAGATAATACCCTACGTCCTGCTTTTGATTCTATTGATATGGGGGATAGTACAGAGTACATGTATCTACCACAAGATTATGAGATGTAATATATGATCTATTGACTAGCCTGGCCTCGGTTTATATATGCACCGTAGGCCTAGGGTTTAGAGGAGTCCTTGTCTTGTGCGCCAAGTCTTGTGGAATCCTCCTTGTATTCGGCATGAGCTGCCCGAAGTGACCCATTAGTGAATCATCACGGGGGCCCTCGGCCCGACCCACTGGTCGGGAGACGACGTGGTGAGCACCCCCTAGTCCAGGACACCGTCAGTAGCCCCCTGAACCGGTCTTCAAGTTGGGGACGCTCCTCGGTTCTTCTGAACAGTTCTTTGTCTTCGGTCGTCGACCTTGGAAACTGGTTCAACAAATCTTCCCATCTCCGATCTTGAGGATCGCCGAGGTGTATCTGAAGAGTTCACACGTCGGGCATCTGAGGAGCCCCTTTAAGTTCTCGGCCATTATCAATGCCTTGTTATTTTTTACCCCACACCTCGGGTTCAAGTGCTTCCCGTGCGGCGGTGTCCTCTTGCGTCCGAGCTCCAACGCCGAACTGCATCCGAGGTATCTTTTGCAGCCGAGCACCAACGCCGGACTGCTTCCGAGCTCCAACGCCGGACTGTATCCGAAGAGTCTTTTTATAGCCGAGCTCTTGCGCCGGACTGTATCCGAGGGCCGGTCTACATCCGAGGTGTCATAGATTACCTCGGTCTTGAAAAAGTTGAAGGGGTTCAACCGAGCTTAATGCCGGAAATGCCCTCTATGGAGCCAGCCACTTGCATCCGAGCTTTATGCCGGACTCCTTCCGAGGTGGTGCACCACCTCGGCCATGGGCTGATTTTTGTAAATTTAATTCCGATTTGTGCAATGTATTCTTTGCTGAGATATATAGCTAGTAGCCCTCAAGGTGTGTGTCCATTGAATGTCCGGCATGCACCTGAAGGAAAACATAAAACCGCTGATCCCAGAAGCCCCTGAGACTCAGGTCGATTCACAAAATCGGCCTGAGGATCAACTCCTAGCTCTGCAGCATACTTAGGAATAAAAACGCGGTGTAATATATTAAAGGAAATAGTGATCGGCAAGCGGGCCCTTGAGAGAGGGTCTTGAGAAGTTGCCATAATATGTTAGCTTGATGCCGGATAGGTCCAGATGGTACCTATTGTTGTCCGAAGACACGTTTGCCCATAGCTCGGTCAAGCCGAACACTGAGCATTTTGAATTTTCTGCATTGAATAGGCAATGCAGTAGCCCCCGAGCCACTGGTCGGGTGGCAACACCAGATCAGGGGATCGATGTGCCCCTTTAATATTTGTAAATGATAAGCGCGAAGCCCAGTAGCCCCCGAGACTTAATGTGGGCACGGGTGGCCGAATTAAGGATCGATATTCGGAGTAAATTGACTTTAATCACAATTTATGTGTAATGATTCGATGTATCCAAGTACTTTACATCATTAATGCTCGGATCCGCATTGTACAAAACTTTGTCGACCGACCATCGGCTTCAACCTCCTCGGTCAGTGGCCGGGGAGTGTTTGTCCTACTTTATTAAGCCTTTATGAGGGCAAAGATTTATGGCAAACAAGGCAATCCGGCCATATGGTTTTATAAACAAAGGTACGCGGAGAGATTTGTTATATTACTATTTAACGTAAGAAACATCTTCCAAAGAAAATAGTCCCGCTATCGATTCCTTTCTTTGGGTTGTCATGCTGACCATGACCATGAAACCTCATCTCCGATCAATGTGGGAGGAAAATATTGAGGATTTAGTTGGGGGAAAGTTCCCGAACTCTATGGTCCATAATGAACCGAAATTTTCACTTCCATCATTGCCGACCAATTATATCCTTTAAGATGGCTAGCTTTCGGCTTCACCCAGTCTGAGGTACTAACCCGGATGACCCGGTAGTAATAATCACAGAGGTGCTCCCTTTACCCCCTAGCCGAACAATCGAGAACGTAGGGGGTAAGCACAGGAGCCAGGCAACCCAGCTTGGCCAAAATCTTAAGTCAAATTGATGCATATTTATGGCTTTATTACGATAATTATGGAAGGCAAATTCTCCATTGAGACAGTTTATAACCTGAAAGTGGCCCATCGTCGGCTTCCACCCCTTTGTAGATGCTACACAGGGTGTTTCCGTACTAACAATACAACCCTTAGCCGACGTCTCGGTGCCCGAAGGTGGTTGTGTTAGCGGAAACGAGGCAATCAGATATGCAGGCTTTATAACTTTCACTTAGTCATAGGAGTTTAAAGTTTGGGAAGCCAGTTACTAGCCCCCGGTTAGTGTTCGACATCAGCCGAGGTCAAGCCGTTAACACTCCGGCCAATTTTATGAAAGGCCCGTTATTTAATACGGTCATCGGATCGCCGACCAGTTTATGCTTATTGTGACCGTCAGTTTTCGGCTTTCTCCACTAAGGTACTTGACCAGTTAACCCGGAAGTGCAATCGCAGTGGTTCTTCCTTTGCACTCCTAGCCGAACAAAGCGGAACGTAGGAGGCAAGCATAGGAGCCGGGCAACCCAACTATTGACCGAAGACACAATTCGAAACTCGTGCATCTAAAGCAATATCCGAGAACATTTCGCCGAGGACTCCTCGGAGTGCCTTGGCTTTTCGTGGGTTCGGCTCTAATCGCAGCCCCCCGTTGATATTACCTATGCTTTAAAAGTGTACTGCGATAGTTATGCTTGGAAAAAACAAAATTTATGCAAAAAACTTTATGTTTAGATAAAAGAAAATTGTGCCAATCCGAAACTGGTCTTAAAATTAATATGTGCTTCGGTCGTGCTTTAACATGATACATCCGATCTCCGGCCTCCAAGCGGGCCAGCCTTTGGCTTCAACCTCCATATCCCGAAGGCGGAGTGTTTCTCCGAGACCTGTTTAGCGAACTAAACTCGAGCGGCTTTAGAAAGAAACCAGGCTATCCGGCTATTGACCACACACTAGTGTCAGAAAAAGGAGTAGTAGAAAAAGACTTTGCAACAACCAAGAAGAAAACACATTTATTATAAAACAGCTCATACAAATTTAAGAGCCCCCAAGTGACTTGGGTAAAAGAATTTTATGTATAATGATTGTATGTACCGAAGTACTTATATCATATATGTGTTCGCCCGAACTTTAAACGCGTCTTAACCGACCGTCGGCTTCTCCCTCTTCGGCCAAGGGCCGAAAAGTGTTATCTACTACGCCATCCAAGGATATCGGAGGTGTTTCGAATAACCAGACAATCAGGCCATTAGGCTATAACAGACAAAGCGCGCCCAGGGAACTTATGCTATATTACTATTTAACGTAAGAAGCATCTTCAAACAAAATAGTTCCGCCAACGGTTCCTTTCTTTGGGTTCTCATGATTACCATGAGGGGTGTGCAATAGATTTATGTATGCTTGTCTTCCGTCGTGGCCGACCATAGTTGAAAACAGTAAGAGCGGTAGCTTTCGGCTTCACCCGTCTGAGGTACGAGTTCGGATGACCCGATCATAACAATCGCAGAGGTGCTCCCTTTACTCCCTAGCCGAACAATCGGGAACGTAGGGGTAAGCACAGGAGCCAGGCAACCCAGCTTTGCGGAACACTTAAGTCAACATGATGCATATATTGGCGTAAACACGAACAAGGAAGGGTGCGATACATTAATAATCATATGTAAGAGGAATGGCTTCATAAAGGAAGCCCCCAAGTAAACGGGGTATTTGAATTTGTTTGTAACAAACAAAGTCTTGACAAAGAAAGTTTTTCGCAAACAACTTTTTGTCAAAAAAGTATAATGCTGGGTCGAACCGAACAAAATTTAAAACTGAAAGTGTTTGAGCATGAAAGTGGCTTAGCTGGTTAATGTGCTCGGTGTCGATGACGAGATCCGGGCTTGTGGCGGGACGAGGACGCCCATCGAACTTTGACAGATCCGGTGTGTAGTCTTCGGCATGACCGAGGTCCCAGCCCCCAAGCCCGTCCCGAGGTGACCGAACGAGGAGTTCGGCACTCCGAAGTAGTGTCATGGCTCGGCCGATGTGGCGAGGCGAAGCCTCTGGTCCAGCCGAGGTGGTGGAGTAGGTCGGCAAGGTGACGCCGGGGTGACCGCGTGACGGCAGTCGAAGTCGATTTCCTGCACTCATAAAATAGTGCAAGCCAAAAGTAATAACAAAGAAAGATAATAATATATTTAAAAAAAATCTTCTACTTAGTTAATTTAAGTGAAGAAAATAAGTAAAGGAATATGTCCTGGGTGCTGAGGTGCCTGAACGAAGATTTCGGCTTGACGAAGTGGCGACGCTGCACGGTCGATGTGGCGAGATGAAGTCCTCGGTCCAGTTTACATGGCGAAGCTATGATCGGCGGATGCCGAAGTCTCATGCAGGTCGGCTGGTGACGCTGAAGTCTCATGCCAGCCAAGGTGTTGAAACAGGTCGGCAGGTGACGCCGAAGCCCCCGGAGCAGGTTGATGAAGGGATGCCAAAGCCCCGGTCTAGCTGAGGTGACGGAGCAGGTCGGCTGGCGACGCCGAAGTCTTAGGCCTGCCGAGGTGTCGAAGCTAGTCGGCTGGTGACGGCGAATTTTCCGGAGCGGGTTGATGAGGAGATGACGAAGCCCCCAGTCTAGCCGAGGTGACGGAGCAGATCGGTAAGGTGACGCTAGAGCCCCATGCCAGCCGACGTGTCAAAGCAGGTTGGCGTGGTGGACGTCAGCTTGAAAAAGTAATGGCACGACGATGCCGACGCAGGTCGGAATTTGTGACGAGGTCAACGCTGGCTTGATGAAGCAACGGAGCGCCCGACCCGTACAACCCGCGGATGACGAGGTTCACTTGATGATTATTCGGCCCTCGCGATGCCGAACTCATGGTCGGATGACCGAGATGATGAGAAAATTTCCTTCAAAAAGGACGTCCGACAACCCGTTCATGAAAAAGATGAACTCGGGTTGGATTCGTTTTCGCGCAGAAAATAGATCCAAAATTCGTTGTACTAACCGGATGTTTCCCGGAGTTTGGACGGTCGGATCGAGCTGAAATTTTTAGGGGTGATCGGTATAGGAATTCCGCAGCCGATGAACGGTGGGATTTTCCAACGGATGTCCGAGCTAGACGCTGGACTCCTCCCCTTAACTCGTCCAGATTCTCGTCCAGATTCGACAGGGCTCCGGTAGATCGGAGATTGCCAGAGATTCCTCCATCGGAACGCGACGAAATTCTACAGGGTTGTTGTAGGCTCAATTAAGCACAACTGCACCGAAGCAATCGTCAAGGCGACGCTCGAGGAAGCGGGGACGACGAACACGAGTAGCTGTCCAGAAAAACTGCACGGTTGCTCGAGGACGATGTCAACATCGAGCCCCCAAGCTCCATGTATGATTTCTCGTGATCTTGATAGAGATCGGAGATGATGACGATGAAAGTATCCGTCCGATCTTAACGATCCGGCACGGAGCGCAGTCCTCGGTCTAGCCGAGGTGACCAGTCGAGCCGGCGACGAAGATGCCGACATCGACAACAAAGCTCGGTTCCAACGCGTAGATCGCGCCGGAAACGATCTGAATTCCCATCGCACCGCGGCGACTGCCAGCAGGCTCTCATTGAAAGCACCAATGTCGGTGTCAAATCCGGCATATCTCGTAGTAGGGGTCCTAAGCTAGGCGTCTTGGAGCGATGGTAACATGGACACATGATTTTACCCAGGTTCGGGCTCTCTTGAAGAGATAATACCCTACGTCCTGCTTTTGATTGTATTGATATGGGGGATAGTACAGAGTACATGTATCTACCACGAGATTATGAGATGTAATATATGATCTATTGACTAGCCTGGCCTCGGTTTATATATGCACCGTAGGCCTAGGGTTTAGAGGAGTCCTTGTCTTGTGCGCCAAGTCTTGTGGAATCCTCCTTGTATTCGGCATGGGCTGCCCGAAGTGGCCCATTAGTGAATCATCACGGGGGTCCTCGGCCCGACCCACTGGTCGGGATACGACGTGGTGAGTACCCCCTAGTCCAGGACACCATCAGTTGTGTGTCAAGGCCATGTATTTTCTTCAATAGGTGGCAAATTCTTAACATCCTTAGCTTTAATACCTTTTTTCTTCATAGATTTCTTTTCCTCTTGCATATCTTCAGGACTGAGAAATAAGATACCCCTCTTCTTCGGAGTTGGTTTAGGCGGTGGTTTGGGAAGAGTCCAATCATCATAATTTTTCAATATGTTATTCAATAATTCCTTAGCTTGTTCAACAGTTCGTTCCCTGAAAACACAACCAACACAACTATCTAGGAAGTCCCTAGAAGTATCGGTTAGTCCATTATAAAAGATATCAAGTATTTCATTTTTATTGAGAGGGTGATCAGGCAAAGCATTAAGCAACTGGAGAAGCCTCCCCCAAGCTTGTGGGAGACTCTCTTCTTCAATTTGCACAAAGTTAAATATTTCCTGTAAGGCAGCTTGTTTCTTATGAGCAGGAAAATATTTTTCAGAGAAGTAGTAGATCATATGCTGGGGATTATGCACACAACTAGGAGCAAGAGTATTGTACCATGTCTTAGCATCACCCATTAATGAGAACGGAAATAACTTAAGGATATAATAGTAATGAATCTTCTCATCATGAGCAAAGAAGGTGGCTATATCATTCAGCTTAGTAAGGTGTGCCACTACAGTATTAGTTTCATAGCCATGGAAAGTAACAGATTCAACCAAAGTAATTAACTCTGGGTCGACAGAGAATTCATAATCCTTATCGGTCACAAAGATAGGTGAAGTAGCAAACTTAGGATCACATTTCATTCTAGCATTCAAAGTCTTTTCCTTATACTTGCATAGCAATTTCTTAAGATCGTCTCTATCCTTGCAAGAAACAATTTCTCTAGTTATCTCCTCCTCCATAAAATAACCTTCATGTATCTTAGGCATTTCAAACTTAGGAGAGCTAGGACTAATAGGAGTTTCATAGTCATCATCAGTTTCATAAGCTTTATCAGTTTCAGCAATTTCATCAATTTCAGCAGTTTCATTCTCTTTAGCACTACCAATTTGTTTATCAAGAAATTCTCCTAGCGGCACATTATCATCAAGCATGGTACTAGCATCATCAATAGCATAATTCATCGCAGAGGTAGCATCATCAATAACTTGCGACATATCAGGATTGCTAGCATGTGGTGGTGTTGCAAGTTTACTCATAACAGAAGGTGAATCAAGTGCAGAGTGTGATGGCAGTTCCTTACCTCCCCTCGTAGTAGAGGGAAAAATCTTGGTCTTAGTATCCTTCAGATTCTTCATAGTGATAGATTGATATAAATCCCAAGTGACTCAGCAAATATTGCTATGCTCCCCGGCAACGGCGCCAGAAAAAGGTCTTGATAACCCACAAGTATAGGGGATCGCAACAGTTTTCGAGGGTAGAGTATTCAACGCAAATTTATAGATTCGACACAAGGGGAGCCAAAGAATACTTGAGAGTATTAGCACTTGAGTTGTCAATTCAACCACACCTGGAGATTAAATATCTGCAGCAGAGTGATCGGTAGCACAGTAATATGGTAGTTTGATAGCAGTAGTGACAGTAACAATAGCGCTAACAGTAGTAGCAGTAGTTTTGCAGCAGTTGGAACAGCAGCAATAGCAATAGTAACTTAGCAAGAACAATAAGTGAAAAGGTCGTAGGCACTGGATCGATAACTCGTTGGATGATATTCGTCATGTAACAGTCATAACCTAGGGCGATACAGAACTACCTCAGTTCATCAATGTAATGTAGGCATGTATTCCGTAAATAGTCATACGTGCTTATGGAAAAGAACTTGCATGACATCTTTTGTCCTACCCTCCCGTGGCAGCGGGGTCCATAAGGAAACTAAGGGATATTAAGGCCTCCTTTTAATAGAGAACCGTAACAAAGCATTAATGCATGGTGAATACATGAACTCCTCAAACTACGGTCATCGCCGCGAAGTATCCCAAATATTGTCACTATGGGGTTGACGGATCATAACACGTAATAGGTGCATATGACTAGGCAAGATCGGATCAAGAACATCGATATAGAGATGATAACATAAACGGTTCAGATCTGAAATCATGGCACACGGGCCCTACTGAGAAGCATTAGGCATAGCAAAGTCATAGCAACATCAATCTCAGAACATAATGGATACTAGTGATCAAGCCCTAACAAAACTAACTCGATAACATGATGAATCTCATCCAACTCCTCACCGACCAGCAAGCCTACGACGGAATTACTCACTCCCGGTGCGGAGCATCATGGAATTGGCGATGGAGAAACGTTGGTGATGACGAAGACCGAAGACTCCCCTCTCCGGAGCCCCCAAACGGGCTCCAGATCTGGCCTCCCGATGAAGAACAGGAGGTGGCGGCAGCTCCATCTCGTGAAACGCAATAATTCTTTCTCCTTGATTTTTTTCTCCGGATATAGGAATTTATAGTGGCGGAGTTAGGGCAAGTGGGGCCACGAGGTGGGCACAACCCACCAGGGCGCGCCCTGGTGGGTGATGCTCACACTGGCCCTCCTCTACGGTGTATTTTGGCTCCAATAATTCTCATTTATTCTAAAATAAATCTCCAAAAAGTTTCGTTCCATTCCGAGAACTTTTATTTCTGCACAAAAACAACACCATGGTAGTTGTGCTGAAAACAGCGTCAGTCCGAGTTAGTTCCATTCAAATCATGCAAATTAGAGTCCAAAACAAGGGCAAAAGAGTGAGGAAAAGTAGATACGTTGGAGACGTATCAGCTTCCTATTTCTCTCCGAGTGACGTGGAGATGTTTGTCGGAGCATCACTTGGGTCACTCGGATGAACGTGGACATGCTTGGTCTCGCCGGCCGATTGAAAAGCCGATTCTGAAGCTGGCTATTTTGACCTGAGCAAATCGCCCGTGTCCACTTCTTTCTTAGACCCTTCGAGCTCGACTGCGAGCACCTGCTCGTTGGCGATCTTGGAGCCCTGCTGGAGGCACTCTTCGGCAATCTTTCGGTCGCCTGTCACAGTGATCACGCCTTTAGGCCCTGGCATCTTGAGTTTGAGGTACACGTAACATGGTCTGGCCATGAAACGCGCGTAGGCGGGCCTACCCAGGATGGCGTGGTAAGCGCTGCGGAAGTCTACCACCTCGAAGGTTAACCTTTCCTTTCGGAAATTCTTTTCGCCCCCAAACACGACGTCCAGAGTGATCTGGCCGAGTGACTCAGCCTTCTTCCCAGGGACAATCCCATGGAAATGCATGTTGCTCTTGCTCAATTGAGACATCGGGATGCCCATTGCCTTGAGCGTGTCAGCGTAAATTATATTAAGTCCGCTACCTCCATCCATCAAGACCTTACGCAGTCAGACGCCACCCACAGCCGGGTCAACGACCAGCGCCTACCTCCCAGGGGTGGCTATGTGAGGCGGATGGTCGGACTGGTCAAAAGTAACAGGTGTCTTCATCCAGTTGAGGTATTTGGTGGCAATCGGAACCACCATATTGACTTCCCGATTGACAACCTTCAACTGCCTCTTGCTTTCGACGTCGGCAAAGATCACGAGGACTTTATCAACCTGTGGGTACTCGGAAGTACCTTCATCATCCTCGACATGAACTTTTTCACTCGGGGGCTCTGCACCCATATCCTGCTTGAGCAGGCGATATTCCCGAGTGGAGTGCTTCGGGAGTACCACGTTGCCTTATTCATCCGTCTTGGTATGAATCTGGCATGGCTGGTCGAGAATGTCGGATTCAGAGTCGGACTTCTTCTTGGGAATCCACTCTTTCTTCTTTTTCTTCGGCTTCGGCTTGCCTTGGCCTTGCCCTTGAATGGCTGCCACCTCTGCCTTGCCGGATGCATCAGCCTTTCGCTTCTGATTCTTCCCTGCATTGCCCCCCGATTGAGGAGCATTGCCAGCTCGTCCTTTGCCGCTACGAAGGCGGTCTTCTTCCTCGCCATTTGCATACTTATTCGCGATCTCCATGGATCGACTGAGGAACAGATCCCCAGCTCGGCCGAACTTCAAGATCAATTCCCGACACCGAGTGCCTGCCTTAAAGGCGCATACGGCCTGATGCTCAGTCACATTTTCCACGGCATTGTGCAGCGTGGTCCAGCGCTGGATGTACTCACGGAGAGTCTCGTTGCTCTTTTGAACGCAGTGCTGCAGTTCTATCAATCCACCTGGGCGCTTGTACGTGCCTTCAAATGTCTTGACAAACACTCGGGCAAAATCTTCCCAATAATAAATGCAATTGGTGGGCAATTGATTTAGTCACGCTCGCGCGGATCCTTCCAACATGAGCGGAAGGTGCTTCATCGCAACGAAATCGTTGTCGTCGCCGATCTGGACGGCCACTCGATAATCCTCGAGCCAGGTCTCCGGCTTGGATTCGCCGTTGAACTTCCCAATTCCAGTCGCCAACCGATAATTGGGGGGTATCTCAGCCTCTCGGATGTATCTGCTAAAACACACGAGACCGGTAACACCCCAGCCACTCGCTCGGTCTCTGTCATACCTGTTCCGATCAACCACTCGCTGAGTGATGTCGGACCGGGCATCGTAGCCTCTGTGCCGGGCAGGGCTCCACTCACGGTCCCTCCCGAGTGGGTGGCCACCTTCATATGGACGTCGGTCACGCGAGTCGCCCCTCGGAGGGGGGGTCCGTCTGACGTCGCGATCATCGCTCCCGCGTCCTACGTGCGGACCTCTCGGAAGAGGAGGAGCTCGCGGGTCTTTCCTTGGTGTGAGAGGACTGTGAGCAGACCAGACGGTGTCCGCCCGAATGGACTGACTATGAATGTGTTGGTGCGACTGTGACACCTCCGAATTTTGCTGCAGGGCAGTTTTCAGCAAGTCCTGGATTTGCCGAATGGCCTCACCAGCTGCCGAGTCAGACAGCTGGATTGAATCCACAATCTAAGTGGCCGCGGCCAAATTCAGCAAGGGAGTGCGCATCACCGGGATGGTGTACGGCCGATCCTTTGTGAACAATTGACGGCGACTACGGCTGGAGCTCGGTAGCTCTCTTGCCGCGCGCGCGTCGAGTGATTGCTGGAGCCGCTCGAGTCGCTCACGCTCCGCCAAGGTGGCCTGGCGCGCAACCTCCAGGGCCAACTCGTTCAGGGTAGTTCTCGCGATGGGGGTGAGAAGAAACTAATCGTTCCTGCGCCTGATTTCTTCCCGCTGTTCCTGAGTGAGGGGTCGGGGAGCGTAGCCGTCGGAGCCAGTGTTGTCGCGGTCGCCGTCTCGATCATGGATATCCCCTGCGGAATACCCGGGAGGAGGACCACCTCGAGCCGGGCCGGCCATCAGAACCTCCGCAACGTCCCCGCTGCTCTCGTGCTCTGATGCACCACAAGACTCGTCATCTGATGACGGGAAAAGGCAGTGGACGGACTCGTCGGCATCGAGTACGGCTACCTGCTCGGCCGTGGCTTGAACCGCCACGGCGTGCTTGATCCAGCGCTGCAGCTGAGGGAGTCCTGGATTAAGGGGTCCTCGGGAGGTCGACCTATTTCTTATGGGTCGGACTGTATGGGCCGTTGACCGGACACTGGAACGATCGAAGGCCCTGTCTCCAGGAAGGAAGCTTTGAGGATCGTGGCGTATTCTCCACGTTTGGAGTAGTGAATAGGCATGTTTATCCCTTCGACGTGTAACCGACCATGTGTAAACCCTAGGTACCCTCGGCGTCTATATAAGCCGAAGGGTTTTAGGTTGTAGAACAACATAACTCATCTAGGGTTTTAGTCATACGATCTCGTGGTAGATCAACTCTGTAATCCTCATACTATCAATATAATCAAGCAGGACGTAGGGTATTACCTCCATAGGAGGGCCCGAACCTGGGTAAAACCTTGTCCCCTTCGTCTCTCGTTACCATCGATACTAGTCTCACAGCTCGGGACCCCCTACCCGAGATCCGCCGGTTTTGACACCGACATTGGTGCTTTCATTGAGAGTTCCGATGTGATCGCCAGAAGGAATCGACGGCTCGCCTTGTCATCAACGAAGAGGTCCGTAACCCGGGCACTTTCGTCCCCGGACAGATCTTCGCTTTCGGCAGCATTGTGTTGCACGCCGACTCGACCGGCCATCTAAGACGTGTCGAAAGTTTCGCCCCTGATCAAGAGGTCAGATTCGGGAACTTAGAGTTCTCCGTAGACTCTCGGGGCGATCTATCGCTAACCGGGCTCACAGTCTTGCCTGTGACGCCCGAAGACTTTGAGGCTTTAACCTCAAGTCCGTCTTTCGGCCCCTCCCATGGGATCTACCCCAGCGAGGACCCGACTCTCAGTCCGTACCCGGTCATAGAGCCAGACGTCCGGACATCTGTTCTTGCCGAACACTCTCCCCGCGCCGACGCATCGGAGGTTAACTCCGGAAGCTCTGAGCAGGCCGACCCGATCGAGCTCTCAATACTCAACGAGGCCCTAGATCGGATCACGTCGATGAAGATTACCGATGACCCAACCCCGATCTGTGCTCAGATCGGGCTCAAGGCAGGTCAGGACGAATTTTTTGTCCCACCCACCACCCACTTGGTAGCCACTGTCGAGGATTTAACCGACATGTTGGACTATGCTTCTGAGGAAGCAGATTACATGGATGAGGAGAATCGCGCACTCACCCCCGTTAACACCGGACGGTGGACTGCCACCTCCACTTACGATGTCTACATGGTGGACACTCCGAAAAACGATGGCGACAAATCAGATGAAGCGCCGTCAAGACGCCGAAAGCCGCATAAACGGTCAAAAGGAAAAAAGGGAAGAAAAGCTACCGATGGCACCGGGGACGGAGACACCCCGGAAGACCTCGGCGATACCGAAATACCCGAACACCCGATAGAGGTTCAGGAGAGGCCGGAAGACCGGCGCGACCCCGACAATCTAGATGATCCTGAGGACGACGATTACCTCCGCTCTATCGAGGGGAAGGACAATGCGGAAGCCGATGACTTCGACATCCCCGATAATCCTGCAGACCAGGAACTGTTTAGGCAACAGCTTATAGCCACGGCCCGCAGCTTGAAAGCAAAAGAACGGCAGCTTAAGGCCGAACAAGACAACCTCAACGATCGATGGACGAGAGTTCTCTCAGCCGAGGAGGGATACGGTACCGGTCTATCAGACCAGCCTAAGAGTTATCCACGCAGGAGGCTGCTGCCACAATGCGACGACGAGCTCATGGATACGCCGTCCCCTAAACACACCCCATATGACAAGCCAGACCGCCCTCCTCGAGGACGAGACAGGACGGCTGATGATACCGGCTATAGGCCGACGATACCTCGTAGACGGGGAAAAGAGCCACTAGAGCCCGATGACAGGTTCGACCAGCGACACGACCTAGACTATAGAGCAGGTCGTACGCGATCCATCTACGGATCCAGAGGATACTCGCCCAATAGACGAGAAGGGTACCAGCCTTGGTTCGAAACCAAGCTAGGACAGACGCCGATCACCGGCGCGACATAGCTCGGGTCAGAGGCGCCGCCCACCCACTGTGCTTCACGGACGAGGTGATGCGGCATCAGTTCCCGGAAGGGTTTAAACCCGTAAAAATAGAACAATACGATGGGACAACTGACCCAACCGTATGGATCGAGGATTTCCTCCTCCACATCCACATGGCGCGAGGAGATAACCTCCACGCCATCAAATACCTACCCCTGAAGCTTAAGGGGCCAGCTCGGCACTGGTCGAATAGCCTCCCCGAAAATTCCATTGGGTGCTGGGAGGACCTAGAAGAGGCATTCCGATCTAACTTCCAGGGCACTTATGTGCGGCCGCCGGACTCCTCCGATCTAAGCAACGTCATCCAGAAGCCAGGAGAGTCCGCGCAGCTATTCTGGAATCGTTTCTTGACCAAGAAAAACCAGATCGTGGACTGCCCGGACGCCGAAGCAATAGCCTCTTTTAGGCACAATATTCGGGATGAATGGCTGGCTCGTCAGCTCGGCCAAGACAAACCAAGGACAATGTCCGCCCTCACATCACTCATGACTCGCTTTTGCACGGGCGAGGATAACTGGCTAGCAAGACGTAGCCACAACCCCGAAGACCCCGGAACCTCCGAAGTTCGGGATGGAAACGGGAAACCGAACCGCAACAAGAACAAGCACCGGCACAATAACAGTGATGCCGATGACACGGCTGTTAATGCCGGCTTCCGCAACTCCCGACCTGGGCAGCGGAAGAAGCCTCCTAAAGGCAAACACGACGGACCCACACCGCTGGACAAAATCCTGGAGAGGCCTTGCCAGATCCATGCCACTCAAGAGAAGCCCGCCAACCACACCAACCGTAACTATTGGGTCTTCAAACAGGCCGGCAAGCTTGCAACCGAGGACCAAGGCAAGAGCCCACGCAGCGAGGACAAGGATGAGCCTCATGGTCCGATAGGTGGCGGACAAAAGAAATTCCCCCCAGAGGTAAAAACGGTAAATATGATATACGCCACCCATATACCCAAAAAGGAGAGGAAGCGCGCCCTTTGGGATGTCTATGCCATAGAGCCTGTAGCCCCGAAGTATAACCCATGGTCAGCATACCCGATCACCTTCGACTGGCATGACCACCCGACTAGTATCCATCACGGGGGTTCGGCAGCCCTAGTCCTAGACCCGATCATAGACGGGTACCACCTCACTAAAGTCCTAATGGACGGAGGAAGTAGCCTGAATCTGATTTACTCAGATACGGTGAAAAAGATGGGCATAGATCCGTCAAGGATCAAGCCCAGCAACACTACCTTTAAAGGAGTAATCCCAGGCGTTGAAGCCCGGGGCACGGGCTCTGTAAGCCTGGAAGTAGTATTCGGCTCACCCGATAACTTTCGAAGCGAAGACTTGATCTTCGACATCGTACCTTTCCGCAGCGGCTATCACGCCCTGCTCGGCCATACAGTGTTCGCTCGCTTTAACGCCGTACCGCACTACGCATACCTCAAGCTCAAGATGCCCGGCCCCAGGGGGGTCATTACTGTCAATGGCAACACAGAGCGCTCCCTCCGAACTGAGGAACATGCGTTGGCCCTGGCGGCCGAATTCCATTACACTGACCTCTGCCGTAAAGGCACCCAAGGCTAGGAAGCGACCTCGGGCTCAACCCAAAGTACCAGAACCCTCTTCTCCCCATAAATAGGGATTCACCCCCCATCGCACGGCCCTAGAACCGGCAAAGTACGTACCGAGGAGGCACAACTTCGCGCTTAAAATTCCATGGGCAGCGGTGGGGAAAAAATTATTAAATGGTAAGTGTTCGGCTGGACCGCACTATCTCCATCAAAATGTCTTCGGACACACTACAGGTACCATAAAGTACCTGCTACGGCGTAAAGCTCATTCATATTCCGGCGACTTCTCAAGACTTTTCTCCAAAGTCCGCTCGCCGAACATTACACCCATCGCGGTATACAACCCCTTGGGAGACGCAGGAGCAGACAAGCGACAGGGCACATCGACGACGTCAGGTCACCTATCGAAGACCCTTGGTACAACCCCTCCTGTAAGGTTTATATTTCATTTTTAATACCTGTAAACAGTTGTATCGGCAATTCGAATACTAAGAGTTGATGAGTAAAATACATATGTATCTTGTGATCGTTTTGCTGTTTTTGGCGCACTCTCTATTTTCCCTCTCTTCTTGCGAACCTGTTTGGTATACTATACGATGCAACCGGCTAATAGACCGGGGGCTCGAACTAAAAGAAAATCGCCTTAAGCACAACTGATTTTTGTGTTCGGCATCTTGGAATTCCGCTTTATATGCATTGGTTCCGAACTATGTCTTGGGTCAATAGTTGGGTTGCCCGGCTCCTGTGCTTGCCCCTTTATGTTCCGCTCGTTCGGCTAAAAGGGCAAAGGGAGAACCGCTGCGATTATGCTTCTAGCTAGCCTGGTCAAGCACCTCAGCGGAGAAAGCCGAAAACTAGTTGTCATGGTATGCGAGAACTGGTCTGCGAATCCGAGCTTGACTAAATCTCGTCAGAGGTTATTCCGTGTCATACGATGGGTTTGGTATTAGCACAAACCATGTGATATAGGCTTCGGCCACGGCTCGTCCGGACATCACAAACACCTGGGGGCTAGTCATCAGCGCCCCGCACTCCTTTCTCGCGCCCCTATGGCTAAGTGAAAGCAATAAAGCATTATGGTCCGATTGCCTCGTCCGCCCCACACTACCGCCTTCGGGTACCGATAATTCGGCTAAGGGTCACAGTGCGTTGGCAGAGACACCCCGCGTAGTATCTACATGGGGGCTGAAGCCAACGACTCATCACTTTCAGTTTTAACGGCCACACAGGAGTTATAAAGGATGCAAAACACGAAAGACATGATAAACCATGCATCTTAAATATAAACGCGTTAAAAGGTCTTCGGACATATTACAGCTCTTTACTCATACACGTTTTCCCTCGAACACTGCGCCTCTATTGCGCGAGCACCCTCCATTACTCCGGAGAAGTACAGCTCGGGGCGCCTATGTTCCTTTCCAGGAGGCGGAGGGGCGGTGGCTATCTTCATTGGATCTAGCCCCGGCCAGTGCACCTTGGCCTTCGCAAAGGTCATCCGAGCTCCCTCGATACAGGAAGATCGCCTTAGCGCGTCGATCCGGGGCGAGGCGTCGCTCAGCTTCTGCACCAGGCCGAAGTAGCTGCCTGGCAGTGGCTCGTTGGGCCATAGCCGGATGCAGATATCCTTCATGGCCGGCTCCGCCATCCGGTGTAGCTCCATCAGCTGCTTCAGCTGCTCGACAAGGAGAGGAGAGCGCTCGGGGCTTCAAACTGTGCCCAGAACAGCCGAGCTTCATCTCCTTCTCCCCGCGAACCATAGAACTGGTTCGCGTCTGCTGCGCTCTTCTGGAGGTCCGAGCAGGCGCCTGAGGAACGCCATACTTGGGTAAGCAACTCGAACTTGGTATCCCCGTAGACACACTGCAATAAATATGGCTTACCATCCATTATAGCCTTGGCCTGGCTAACTTCCTCTTCAAAAGATCGTCTATCCACCCGCTCTTTTTGGAGGTCGGTTTTCAGGGTGGATAGTTCGGCGGCCTGCTCCTTGCCTTTCCACTCAAGGTCTTCGCACTTTTGGCCGGCGTCCTTGAGCTCATGTTGGATCTCCTCCACCCGAGCCTCGTGCTTGTCGCTGGTGGCTCTTAGGGTGGAGAGCGCGGTAGCCGCTTCTGTGGCCGCCGCCTTCTCCACCGCAGCCTCCTGCTTTGCCTTCTCAAGTTCGGCCTTGAGCTTCTCAATCTCCTTCGCCGAGGCTGCGTAAGCATTAAAACACATCAACCTTACTGCTTTGACAGTACGGTGATGATGACTTTGGATATTCTAGTCCGGCTTACCTTGCGCCTCGTCGAATCTCTTATTCAGAGCTTCGAGCTCATCTTCGGAGCTCCTAAGCTTCCGACTCAGGTCGTCCAGCTCGGTTGCATTAACAGCCGCTGCCGATGACGAAGCCTGTACACAAACCACCATATCAAGTTACGCGGATTCACAACTTCCGAACTATCATAAAAATGAACCTATGTCCGGTCCCCCTAAAGACTATTAGACCGTTCCGAACAAATACTGTTTTATACATAGTTCGGGTAATGATCTATGCTTGACCCCCAGGTAAGTTTGGGTTTTTCCAAACTTACCTAGGGCTCGGGGGCTGCCGTGTATATAATCATAACTCAAAGAAATTAATATTTCAAAGAACAGAGCAATACGTGGCTCACCTGAAAGCCCGTCAGGAGACCATTGAAGGCCTCCTTCAGTCCGCTGTCCACGGACTGAATGCTCTGCAATACCACACCCATAAGGGTGCGGTGCTCCCCGGAGATGGAGGCGTTTGACAGAGCCTCCCCCATTGCCGGCCACCCATTGGACGGTGGCGCCGGTGGGGATCGGTTGGCCCGATCCCCAACTGGAGATTGAACTGGTGCCTCCGGAGGCACGGTGCACTCCGGAGACAACCTTGGAGGTGACTGGACATCTCCTCGTCCGGTCTCCTCAGTATCCGGGAGGGGCTTCTCCCCCCGGTCTTCGACGGCCGAGGTGTTAGCCTCGACCATGACGTCGTCGCCCCCACCTCCAGTGTCCGGCTCCAAAGGAGCTTGCTGGGATAACACCTCCGCGGCATCCTTCGAGGCGCCCGGAGGAGAAGGGTGCGACGCGGCCCCGCTCTCCGCTAGCTCGGCGGGCGGGGTCTCCCCGTCCGAAACTTGATCGGTGGGGAGAACTCGCGGTGGGCTGCAAGTCAATAAGGCGCTCACATGACTAATCATATTCAAAACTCAGTGCTAATAGCTCAGGAAGTCTTCGGATCTTTACCTTCGAGCTGGGGGCTTGACCCTGAGGTTCCTTCGCGAAACCCTCTCGAACTCCTCGGACTCGGTATCCAAGTACGAACTGTCGCCGGACAGGACCACCTGTGTCCGGCGCGCTTTCTTCGGGGCGGGAAGAGGCATGTCCTCTGTGGCGTCCGATGACGCCGCCCTCTTTCTTGCGAGGGGGGAATCGCCTCCGCCCTCGCCCTCGCCTTCACCCTCGTGCTCCTCCTCTTGATTCGAGGAGGCGTGGGTTTCTTCGGACACAACCCCTGGCTGGTCCCTGATGCGCAGGCCTTCTCGGCCTCGTTTCTTCTTCTCTTTCTTTTCTGGCGCCTTGTAAGGCGCCACGACGAGCATCTCCGACAACAGCTGGGACCTAGGGTCTACGGGCTGTGGAGCTGGGCACTTGATGCACGTGGCCTTGTTCAACCATTCCTGCGGAAGTGATCGGAAAGCACTTAGGTTTTCTTTAGGAAATCGGAGCCGATCTAATGAAATTATGTCATACCTCGGAAGGGGGTTTATCGGCGCGCAGACCCTGGTCCTCCTTCATGGCCAGCCAGTTCTCCTGCGCCTTGAATAGCGCCTTCCATAGCTTGTCCCGCGTGGTGCGGAAGAGTCCACATAGGAGAGCCCCGGCGCTGGCAGGGGAGGATGCGCCGCCGAAGCATAACCTGGACCACGTTGGTCAGCTCGACTCCGTCCTTGATCATGGAGGCTATGCCCCTCTGCAGGTCATCCACCTCGGTATCCGACCCCCAGTCGAGGCCCTTTCGGACCCATGAGGTCAATCTGGTCGGGGGGGCGGATCTGAATTCGGCAGGAATAGTTCCACCCTCCTCCCTTGGCTCGGTGATGTAAAACCACTCTTTTTGCCAAGTCTTGATGGTGTCGATGAAGGTGCCGGATGGCCATACTGCGCGGGGAAGCTTGCTGATGACCGCCCCACCGCAGTCTGCGTGTGCGCCTGCGACACACTTCGGCTTGATATTGAAGATCTTGAGCCACAGTCCGAAGTGTGGTTCGACCCGCAAGAAGGCCTCGCAGACGATGATGAAGGCCGATATATGCATGAAAGAGTTCGGCGGGAGGTCATGGAAGTCGAGTCCATAAAAGAACATGAGGCCCCTCACAAAGGGGTGGAGCGGGAAGCTCAGTCCTCGGATGAAATGAGGAATGAAGACCACCCTCTCGCCTGGCTTGGGGGTGGGCATCACCTGGCCCTCCTCCGCAGCACGGGGGAAGATATTGGCGGGGAGGTAGCCGGCGTCCTTGAGGTCCCGGATGTCCTGGTCTGTGACCGTGGAAGCCTCCCACTTGCCGCTGGCCATGGTTGAGCTCGGAGGAGAAAGGGTGGAAAACCTAGATCTGGGCTCTGGAAGCTCGGGAGATTGGGGAGGCAGGGATGCGAGTGGAGAGTGCGGTTGGGCCTAGGGGTTTTCTTTCCCTTTTATTGGGCTTGTTGCCGGTTAGCCTCCCTTCACCGCGCCGTGAATCCCTCCGCTTCCCGAGACGTGCGTGCCGTTCTACGCGCATGATTAAACATATCCCGTGTGAAACGGAGCACGATATGTGCATTTATGGGTCGTGGTGATGAAAACGGCCTCGAACCGCGAGTCGAGTTGTTACGACTGGTTCAGTGGTCGTGGTGGGCCATGACCTTTCATCGGAAAGGTTGTCAGAGAGCGCTATTGACTCCTTGACGTTTGGCCTTCAGGGCCGGGTTATACATGATGTTCGGACGATCTATGATCGGGACAACTACACGTCGTCGGAGGCTGAGCTAAACTCGGCCGATCACTATTTGGAGAAAGGAAGTCCCCTCGCAAGCCGAAGACTCTGATCATATGAAGCAGCTGGAGCTATGACCCTTGGCGTTGGAGGCTAGTTCGGGGGCTACTGAGGGAGTCCTGGATTAAGGGGTCCTCGGGAGGTCGACCTATTTCTTATGGGCCGGACTGTATGGGCCGTTGGCCGGACACTGGAATGATCGAAGGCCCTGTCTCCAGGAAGGAAGCTTTGAGGATCGTGGCGTATTCTCCACGTTTGGAGTAGTGAATAGGCATGTTTATCCCTTCGACGTGTAACCGACCATGTGTAAACCCTAGGTACCCTCGGTGTCTATATAAGCCGAAGGGTTTTAGGTTGTAGAACAACATAACTCATCTAGGGTTTTAGTCATACGATCTCGTGGTAGATCAACTCTGTAATCCTCATACTATCAATATAATCAAGCAGGACGTAGGGTATTACCTCCATAGGAGGGCCCGAACCTGGGTAAAACCTTGTCCCCTTCGTCTCTCGTTACCATCGATCCTAGTCTCATAGCTCGGGACCCCCTACCCGAGATCCGCCGGTTTTGACACCGACAGCAGCCGTGAGCGCCTGCGATTAGCCGCAACGTGAGTCAGAGAAGCCGGTCGATAAGGTGTGGATGGTTGCCGGAGGAGGACTCCGAACGTCGTTGCTGCAGGAAGCGCCGCTCGATGCGCCGTGCCTCAGGCGGGCAGTGTCTCAGCATCGAGCGGCACTTCCTGTAGCCACCGCCGAATCGTCGACGGTGAAGCCCAGGGAACCGAAGAGGATCTTGTCGCCGAGTGTCATCATGATGATCAGAAAAGTGGGAATTCCACCTGCGCCGGAATTCGCTAGACGCGCAGCCCCACGGTGGGCGCCAACTGTCGTGGGAATGAACCTGACAATAGTACTAGGGGTACGAAAGGAGGGGCGAAATCTAGCTACGGCGCAGGTGTGCACTCGGATGTGTACGAGTTCGGGCCTCACTCGGAAGTGATAAAAGCCCTACGTCTCGAGCCCGGAGGCTTGGTGTTTGCTAATGAGTAGTAGTGGATTACACAGGGTCGGAACCCTTGCTCTGGCACCCGGGGGTGGCTTATATAGAGTGCGCCATCACCAGCTGGGCGCCATCATTAGGGCTATAAATGCTGATCAATGAAACATTACAGGAATGGCTGATTAAGTACTGCGTTACTGGTAACACAGAATCAATGACGCAATGTGCGTCTCTTCAAGTCCCACGGGCACTGCGTCTCCTGAGTCGCCTGAGCTTCCATATGACCGAATGACCGTGGATGACCGAGTGACTTGAAGCGTCCGAGTGGATCTTCATATGCATCCGAATGCATCTTTGGCACAGAGGCTTTAATGATAACGAGGGACCATAGGTGGGCCCTAGATGTTAGGCTGGTGACCCTACCCATGGTAGGCAACCTCATCAACCACCTTGCACCCAACCCCCTCCACACACACGAACCACAAAACCTCTCGTCACATTACATAAAAAAGGAAACCTCTACTCACACACATCACTCCTCCCTCGCTCAAACCCTAGCTAGCTCGCCGCCGCCGCCTTCACCGTCAACCTCTGCCGGTCTCCCCGTGCATCTTAACCAACGATCTCCATACCCTCACCGCCCTAAGTTTCTTAGATGACACCTGTGAAGCACCCCCTTTCCCACAGATCCCCATCCCCATCCGCCACTCCAGAGCGTTGCAACCTTAGCCAGGCGATGCTTCCCGGGGAGCTCGAGGAATGAATGGCCAAAAAGAGGTATATCGAGTCCTGTCCGCTGGACGATGGCGAGGTGACCGCTGAGGCCCCCAGGAAAGCTGACTATGATGACTAGCCAACGACTTTAAGCGGGCTCGTGCAGGTCTGTATGTCACGGCAACTGGCTACGACATCAAGCTCGTCGACAGCGACGGCTTGACGTGGGCTATGTCATAGGTTAAGTGGCGCACCCCACCCCCTCGGGTTCAACCGCCGTGGATCTCCTCCATTGCCCCGTTGTCGGTGTCAAAACCAGTGGATCTCGGGTAGGGGGTCCCGAGCTGTGGATCTTGGATTGATGGGGAACAGGATGACGAGGGGACATTGTTTACCCAGGTTTGGGCCCTCTCGAGGAGGTAAAAGCCTACGTCATGCTTGATTGTATTGATGTGTGTATGGCAATTACAGAGTTGATATACCACGAGATGAGATGAACTAAACCCTAGGTGGGTATGATGAATCTCTTGATGTTATGATTATCTATCGACTAGCCTGGCCTCCGTTTATATAATGCACCGGAGGCCTAGGATAACAAGAGTCCTAGTCGGCTACGTCGGTGGAGAGGAATCCTTGTCATGATCACCAAGTCTTGTGGAATCTTCCTCGTATGTGTCATGGGCTGCCGAAAGTGGCCCATTAGTGAATCTCCCTGGGGTCCTTGGCCCAACCCACTGGTCGGGAGACGATGTGGTGAGTACCCCCTAGTCAAGGACACCATCATTAGCCCCCTGAACCGGTCTTCAAGTTGGGGATGCTCCTCGGTTGTTCCGAACTGTTATCGTCTTCAGCCGTCGGTCTTGAAAACTGGTTCAACAAATCTTCCCATCTCCGGTCTTGAGTAACGCCGAGGTGTATCCGAAGAGTTCACACGTCGGGCATCTGAGGAGCCCCTTTAGTTTCTCGGCCTTTATCAATGCCTTATTATTTTTATGCCACATCTCGGGTTCAGAGTTTTTCCCGAGCGGCGGTGTCCTCCTGTAGCCGAGCTCCAACGCCGGACTGCATCTGAGGTATCTTTTTGCAGCTGAGCTCCAACGTCGGTTGGCATCCGAGGTGTCATAGATTACCTCGGTCTTTGAAAAAGTAGAAGGAATTCTACCGAGCTTAATACCGGAAATGCCCTCAATGTAGCCAGCGAATTGCGCTCGATCTTTATGCCGGACTGCTTCCGAGGTGGTGCACCACCTCGGTCGTGGGCTGATTTTTTGTGGATTTTTTCGATTGGCACAATTTATTCTCTGCCGAGATGTATAGCCGGTAGCCCCCGAGACTTGGGTTGGGCAACAAGGCCGACCCTAGGATCGTATTTCCTCGGGAACTAGTTCATCCGTTGAGTGTGTTTTGACAACGCCGAGGTGCAGCTCAAGAGGAAACATGCCGAACTTTGGGTCAGAAAAGATTTCCCGAGCAGAACCACCATATAGAACACCTCGAACAAGAGGATGTCCTACCTCCTGAAAGAAAAACATAAAAATAGGTTAAAGGTGCCACAAGCTCGGAAAACCAAAAAACTTTAGCAAAAACTTTGCGTCCGAACTAAATCAAGTTTTTTGGTGCCAATCCGAAAATTGGTCTTCAAATTACTTTTTTTCTTTCGTCGTGCTTTAACATGACACATCCGATCTCAAGACTTCAAGCGGATCATCCTTCGTCGTGCTTTAACATGACCCGAAGGTAGAGTGCTTCTCAGGACAGTTTAGCAAACTAAACTCGAGCGGCTTTAGAGAGAAACCAGGCTATCCGGCTATTGGCCAGACACTCGAGTCGAGAAAGGAGCGGTCGAAAAAGACTTTACAACGACGAAGAAGAAAATAGTTATTATAAAATGGCTCATATAAATTTAAGAGCCCCGAGTTAACATGGGAAAAGGAAGTGTTTTTAACAAACGACGCTTTTAACAAGCTAAGTTTTTAACAAACAACTTTTTGGTTTAACAAAAATATAATGCTTGGTTAAACCGCACAAAAATTAAAAATTGAAAAAAGGTGAGCATGAAAGCGACTTAGCAGGTTAATGTGCTCGGTGTTGATGACGTGGCCAGAGCTTGTAGTGGGTCAAGATCCCAGCCCCCAAGCCGGTCCTGAGGTGCCCGAGTGAAGAGCTCGGCTTGACAAAGTGGCGACGCAGAACAACCGATGTGGCGAGGCGAAGCCCCCGATCCAGCCGAGGTGATGAAACTGGTCGGCTGGTGACGCCGAAGTCCCAGGAGTAGGTTGATGAAGAGATGGCGAAGCCCCCACTCTAGCCGAGGTGACGGAGCATGTCCGTAAGGTGACACTAGATCCCCCATGCTAGACAACGTGTCGAAGCAGGTCGGCGTGGTGGGAAGAAGCGATGGCACGGCAATGTCGACACAGGTCCGAATTTGTGACGTGGTCAATGCTGGCTTGATGAAGCAACGACGCGTCCGACTCGTGCAACCCGTGGGGTGACGAGGTTCTCTAGAATATTATTTGGCCCTCGCAATACCGAACTTGTGGTCGGCTCGCCGAGGTGATGATCCGATGAGATTGACCTCGGCTCGACGAAGCGAGTATCTGTCTTGCACGGGTCGGCAGCCATGGTGCAACATTGTTGGACTGGTTTGACACCAACGCGGCGACGAATATTACCTCGGAAAAAGGCTTTTAAATTTGTGGGCACGTGTTTGAGAACAACACACAATATCGGCGCCGACTTTCTCGACGCTGCTCGAATGGGGATTTCTGCGGGATTGGGCTGTTTTTTTCTAATGCAGAACCAGGTAATTAATTTTGCCAAATATTTGAGCATCCCTTATCACAGTTCGTATGTCCGTTTCAATCACCCGAGGTAAAAAAGCCGTCATAGTGTCCACAGTGCAAGCACAAATCAGGCATGAACAATTCAATCGAACATTTACATGCTCAAATTGGTACAGTGCATAGTTGGCAGAGTAATTTACAAAACATTAGCTCATTATTTTACATCAATATAATATATATAAACTGCGCGCGCACAAAAGTGCTACTGCCCCTAACGCCGATGCAGCACGCACAGCTGCCATCGTCCATCGATATCGTGTTGTTCCTTGGCTCAGAAGGACAGGAAGTCGCCAAGTCGATGACCTACACCTCGATCAACCGAGGAGGGTCAGCCTCAACATTGGTGATCACCGCTACTGCCTCGGACGTGGCTCTCACCAGGACTTCGGCGTCCGCCGGGTCTTCGTACATCGCCCCCGTGGCCGACGAGACCTTGGCTATCGCCAGTGCGTCCTCCTCCATCTGGGACATAAGCATGTGCCTCATGCGGCGACCACTGCCGTAGTTGTCCTTGCGTCATCGTGGTTCTCGCTCCACCGCCCGCACCATCCGTCGCACTCTGCACCGAGCCCGCAATAGCGGTTGCTGGCGATCCCTAGTTGCTTTCAAAACGACCCTGGCTAACTTGCTGGCTTGCTCGTGTCGTGATTCCTGCATCCTTTGGCTATCTTCGGGAGAGGTGGCGGCATGACCGTCAACCCTCAAGCCGACCATCGCGCCGGCAGCCTGTATTCCGCCGTCGCCCAACTCCATCATGTCGTCGGCCATTGGGGGTTTGATGGTATGTGTGGCAACTAGCCAGGGGATCATTGACTCAGCTCGCCCCTGCCGGCCACCGCTGTGTTATTTATAGCTAGCTACTGCCAAGGCCAAGGGGATTAGAGATTTTACAATTTACCACTTTGGCTGGCGCTTGCGCTTGCGCGGAAAGCATTGGCTCGAGGTCGGGAAGACTAAATGGAGCCCATGAGCGACGACCAGCCACCATTGGCGAGTGAGGGTATGGCGACGACGGGCGGCGAGTCGTGCGACATAGTTGGTACTTTAAACCCGTGTGTGGTTGCGTCACTCACCGGAGGTGATTCGTTTTTTGGTGCAAACATAATCGCACACGGAAAAAATGTAGCAACCATCTGCAATCATGTATAGGGTCATAAATAAATATCACCACTCTTCTCTCTCCATCGTCTCTTTCCCATCTCGCAGCCCCAAAATCTGGCCTTCTTCTCCCCACTGTCCTCGCCTCCACAAAATCCTCAACATTAGACATGTCATCCGCGCGGAGGAGCCCACGGCGGAGGAGTGTGTGGTTGAGGCAGATCTTATGCGGGGAGGAGCCCGCGGCGGCGGCGGTACGCGCTGCTGAGGGTTCGGAGGCCTTGGCGGCGGTATGCGCTGCTGAGGGTCCGGAGGCCTTGGCGGCAAGAGCGGAAAAGCTAAAGGTTACATTAGATCGGTTGCGGGCAAGCACGGTTCTGTACGCAGAATGTGCGGCTGTGGCCTTCGAAAGGGCATCATGCGTCGATCAGTTCGCTGTTGCCTTGGTCGCTCGCGTGGATTTGGTCGCGGTAAGGACAGTAACCTCCTTAGAGTCTGCTACCACTCTAGCACAGCGCACAGCTCTTGGCTTTCTTGTTTACGACCGCTTTGAATATCTCCATCGTTAGAGGGTCGCAAGCACGCATTTGGCCGTGGACGGGATTTTCCATGAGACTGGAGCTACTGTGATGGAGCAGGAGCAGAGGAAAGGCCAGGCCTATGAAGCGTTCAAGAACATGGTCATCGCCGACCCGAAAGTGGATCCTTCTTCCATAGAGAGGATGTTGCATGAGTGCAGACGATATTTTAACATTGGCGAACCAACAGGTCAGCCCCGCAACAACAACGATGAGTAGTTGTTTCCATTTTGTTGTTTTCTGAACCTTGCTGATATGTAATGTCGCTATTATGTTGTTTAGTCGATTATGTAGGAGTGCGAACGATAATTTGTGCTATCATTTTCTGAATCAGATGCTTATTACCAGGAATCGTCTGTGTATTTATCTGTCCGTGTTATTTTTGTCTTTCCACACAATTTAAATTACTGACCTATTTGTTGGGCATCACACACATCTTGTTACGCCCAATTGTTTGTGTTATTTTGGCTCGCACATTTCATCGGAGCGCACGGTATGCCGTCTGTCACACGCATCTTAATCTGTGCAACCGTTTGTGTTATTTTGGCTCATCACAAATAGTTCACCCGAGTGACCTGTAGGCAGCATAGATGTTGTGCAGACAGAGAAAATCACAGTACACACGGACAAAACTACGAAACACGTCAGTGATGATTTCATCAATCGCTGACAAATTGTATACCAGCAAGCATTTCCCCACAACACACACAGGTTATTAACACCAATCCTTTGTGTTATTTCTGGTGTTCGCACACGATTCTGATTATTCACCTTTTTGCCCTCTATCGCACACATCTTGTTATGTAAATCGTTTGTGTTCTGCTATATCATCGCACACCGTTTATGCTAGTGAACTGTGTGCCCTATATCACACACATCTTGTTATACCGAATCGTTTGTGTTCTTCTGTATTATCGCACACAATTTATGGTAGTGAACTGTGTGCCCTATATCGCACACATCTTGTTATGCCGAATCGTTTGTGTTCTCCTATATCATCGCACACAGTTTATGTTAGTGAACTGTGTGCCCACTATCGCACACATCTGGATCTGTGCAACCATTTCTGTTATCTTCGCTAATCACAAACGGTTCATAGAACAAACTGTCTGCCGTAGATCGCACACGCAACTATTTTATGAATCGTATTTGATGGGTCCGCCATCGCACATAGTTCGCGTTATTCGCGACGGAGCATGAACTATACCTTTGCGATGCGTGCATCGCACACAGTTTCGTTGAAGGGTCTCTGATTGATGTGTCATCTTTGGACCATCCTGCAGTAGTGCATCTGGAGGCCTGCTCCGGAGCTCTGTGAGAGGGGGAAGTCATTGTCGGATGTTCATCACCCTTGCCGTATCCATGACGATGAGTGAATAGTTCCATCAGGACCTTAGGGTCCATAGTAGTAACTAGATAACTCTCTCTCTCTCTCTGGATCTTCAATACCATGTTCCCGTGAGGTTTCTCTCATGATCGGGATCAATTCATTGTAATCAGTTGTGTGTTTGTTGGGACATGGTGGTTTTTTACTTTATGATCAGATTGTTAATTGAAATCAATTGAATCTTTTGAGGTTTATTTCATGTATAATTATTTGCATGCCCTGTGATCTATTTATCTTGTCTACCCAAGTTTGATGGGTTTCTCTTCAGAGGGAGTGGTGCTTTGTAGTGGGTTCAATCTTGCGTTGCTCTAACCCAGTGACAATAATGGCAAGACATGTATTGTATTGTTTCATCTAAGGGTAAAATCATGGGGTTTTTTCATATTGATTGACTTCTTCAGGTCTACATTATGTCATCTTACTTATTGTGATACTTTGTTTCTTGCAAACTTAATACCTTGAGATGCATGATGGATAGCGGTTTTAGGGTGGAGTGTTTTTAGTAGATGAAGTTGGATTACCAATCTACTTATCACGGATGTAATGGCCTATATGGGATTATACCATGAATGATCATAGTCATAAATATTGCAATCGGGTCCAATTTCCCATCTGTAATTTGTTTACCATGCTACTTGTTGCTTTTTCGAGAGATGCCACTAGTGAACCCATGGCTCTTTGGATCTATTCTCCTTTACTGAACTCTTCTACACAATTGCTCTTTACTATTTGCCATTCGTCTTTTTACAATTTTTCTCTATAACTTGTGTTTTACGTTGTAACTAGCAAGACAAGGGGCTTGATAACCCTCTTGCCATGTTGGGGACAAGTTTGTTTTTGCCGTGTGTGTAGGTGTTGTTGACTTGTCTAGCTTGGAAGATCATACTAGAATCTTGGTTCTCTAATTGAGAAAATATTTGATGGTTCTTGTTTCACCCTTCTCTTGGGGGAATCCCAACAATTCCTGTCGGAGTAAGTACTCGCAAACTCAAAGAGTAACAAAAGATGTGCAAGGGAACTTGCGGGGAATCGGCAAACTAGAATTTTGGCATGGTGAAGGTGCAGACCAGGATCTCCTCCAACTCACCCTAAAAAAATTACCGAGATTGGAGCAATAGTAGAGGGAGATCTCTAGCTTTGTAAGGTTCAATTATGGCGGAGGAGAGAGGTTGGGTCATCACATCCTTCATAGGGAAGAAGGTTGGATTAGATAGGGCTACCTGAAATCTGCCCGTTGGTGGCACTTATTGTGTTGTCCGGAGGATTCAAATGGGTCTAGATGCTCTGGGTGCCATTCGTGCAAAAAAATCCTCTCTTTCTTCAATCAGAGGGCGCTCTGACTCACCTAGAGCCACTAGGTGGTCCGGGTGATATCTCCTTTTTTATTGATCCGATATTGGAACAAGAAAGGGTATCCCGCACCTATTTCCCCAGAGGTGAGACTGTGTATCGAACCTACGAGAGGAAGATTCCCTTGAAGCAATGGTCTCTAGCAAGCTTTTGACAAAGTGTCAAATCCAGCTTTTGACCGGATCAGCAAGCAAATAGTGATTCAAACACTTATAATAAAAAGAAGGTACGGGGATGAGGTCTTAATGCTCACAATCATATATTTGCGTTGGGATAAAAAATGATATTAGTCTGTGTTCAGGAACTCACCCATCAAGAGGTGCTTGCTTCATATCAGAGTGGGGGATGTGTCCAAATAACATCTTGACCGACACGAGTCCAGCATCAAGAATCAATTGTCCTACCGAAGACCCTATTCGTCTTGCTGGGTTGCCTCGATAATTAAGATAATAATATCAGACAAAGCATTGGTTGTTTAATGACCACACCTCATGAATCCCCAAGGATATGATCCATGAACTAGTGTAGGAAGGTGCTAAGACAACACATCAATCAGAGACCCTTCAAAGAAACTGTGTGCGATGCATGAATCGCAAACGGTATAGTTCTAGCTCCGCCGTCAATAACGCGAACTGTGTGCGATGGGTGGCCCATCAAGCATGATTCAGATAAAAGTTGCATGTGCGATACGTGGCAGATAGTTGACATTTACGAAATGTTTGCAATGAGGCAAAATAACACAAACGTCTAACCAAATACAGATGTGTGCGATGTACGACATACAGTTAAGTCGGATAAAATGTTTGCGATGATCCAAAATAACACAAACGATCACACAGATCATTATGTGTGCGATATACGACATACAGGTCACTCAGAAGAACTATTTGCGATGAGAAAAATTAACACAAACGATTACCGAGATCCAGATGTGTGCGATAGAGTGCATACAGGTCACTCGAGTGAACTATTTGCGATGAGCCAAAATAACACAAACGGTTACCCAAATCATTATGTGTGATATACGACATACATGTCACTCGGATGAACTCTTTGCGATGAGAAAAATTAACACAAACAATTACCCAGATCAAGATGTGTGTGATAGACTGCATACAGGTCATTCGAGTGAACTGTTTGCAATGAGCCAAAATAACACAAACGGTTACACAGATTAAAATGTGTGCGACATACGGCATACAGTTCGCTCGGATGAACTGTGTGTGATAAGCCAAAATAACACAAATGATTAGGCATAACAAGATGTGTGTGATACCCAGCAAACAGGTCACTAATCTTAATGGTGTGGAAAGAATGAAAATAACACAAACCAATGGTAACAAAGAAAATTTCCGCTAATAAGCACCTTATTCAGAAAATGATTGCACAAATTATAGCTCACACTCCTAGATAATCAACTAAACAACATAATAGCGACATTACATATCAGCAAGGTTCAGAAAACAGAAAAATAAACAACTACTCATCGGTGTTGTTGTGGGGCTGCCTGTTGGTGCGACGATGTTGAAATATTGTCTGCACTCATGCAACATCCTCTCTCGGAAGGAAGGATCCATATTCAGGTCAACGACAAACATCTCCTTGAACACTTCATAGGCCTGACCATTACTCTACTCCTGATCCATCACAATAGCTCCGGTCTCATGGAAAATCCTATCCACGACCAAACGCACGCATGCAACGCTGCCTTGATGGACATTTTCCAAGCAGCCGTAAATAGCAAAGGCATCAGTTGCGCCCGCTGCTAGAGCGCTAGCAGACTCTAACGAGGATGTCACCTTTACCACGACCAAATCCGCGCATGCCGCCAAGGCAACAACGACCTTGCTGGCGCATGTCGCACTGGCCGCATACTCAACCGCGCGTTCCGCGTACAGAACTACGCGTGCCCCCAACAGATCTGCTGCAACCTCCATCTCTTCCGCGCTTGCCGTTGATGTCTACTACACAACTTTATTCTTGTAGACTCTGTTGGGCCTCCAAGCGTAGAGTTTTGTAGGACAGTAGGGATGATGCGAGGTTGCTCATATCATGGATAGAGCCCTGAAGGTTGTTGAGGTCCGCGTAGGTGGTGTAGTCTTGTTGGGCTGCTCCTCCTCTTTGTCGGTGGCGAGTTCTTCTTCATCTACTTGTTCAGGTTCTGGCCTTTCTTGGTTAAAAGCTGCATCTCCTGCATTGCTACTTCTTGAGCTTGCGTTGGTTTTCCCTTGAAGAGGAAAGGGTGATGCAGCAAAGTAGATAAGTATTTCCCTCAGTTGTTGAGAACCAAGGTATCAATCCAGTAGGAGGTACAAGCAAGGCCCCAATGTTTGCACCTACACAAACAATCAAACACTTGCACCCAACGCTATAAAGGGGTTGTCAATCCCTTCACGGTTACTTGCAAGGATGAGATCCGATAGAGATAGATATAAAAGATTACTAAAACGAAAAGTAAAACAAAAGTAAAAAGATTGCAGCAAAGTATTTTTGGTATTTTTGGTTTATAGATCTGAAAATATAATATGGAAAATAGACCCGGGGGCCATAGGTTTCACTAGAGGCTTCTCTCTTGAAGGAAAATAATACGGTGGGTGAACAAATTACTGTCGAGCAATTGATAGAAAAGCGCATAGTTATGACGATATCCAAGGCAATGATTATGCATATAGGCATCACGTCCGTGTCAAGTAGACCGAAACGATTCTGCATCTACTACTATTAATCCACACATCGACCGACTCCTGCCTGCATCTAGAGTATTAAGTTCATGAAGAACAGAGTAACGCATTAAGTAAGATGACATGATGTAGAGGGATAAACTCAAGCAATATGATGAAAACCCCATCTTTTTACCCTTGATGGCAACAATACAAATACGTGCCTCGCTACCCCTACTTTGTCACTGGGTGAGGACACCGCAAGATTGAACCCAAAACTAAGCACTTCTCCCATTGCAAGAATTACCAATCTAGTTGGCCAAACCAAACCAATAACTCGAAGAGACTTGCAAAGATATGAAATCATGCATATAAGAATTCAGAGAAGATTCAAATAATATTCATAAATAAGCTGATCATAAACCCACAATTCATCGGATCTCGACAAACACACCGCAAAAGAGTATTACATCGGATAGATCTCCATGAAGATCATGAAGAACATGGTATTGAAGAACATAGAGAGAGAAGAAGCCATCTAGCTACTAGCTATGGACCCGAAGGTCTGAGGTGAACTACTCACGCATCATCGGAGGGGCAATGGAGTTGATGTAGATGCCCTCTGTGATCGAATCCCCCTCCGGCAGATTACCGAAAAAGGCTCCAAGATGGGATTTCACGGGAACAGAGGCTTCCGGCGGTGGAAAAGTATTATCGCGGCTCTTTTTGGTATTGGGGGAATATTTGGGAATTTATAGGAGGAAGATTAGGGTTAGGAGGCCTGCAGGGGGGCCACAAGCCAGGGGGCGCCACCCCTAGGGCGCGCCCTGCAGGCTTGTCGTCTCCCGGCAGGTCTCCTTCCCCCCTCTCCAAGTCTGGTAGGTTTCTTCTGGTCCAACAAAAATCATCGCGGAGATTTTATTCCATTTGGACTCCGTTTGATATTCCTTATCTGCAATACTCAAAAACAAGGAAAAAACAGAAACTGGCACTGGGCTCGAGGTTAATAGGTTAGTCCCAAAAATAATATAAAATAGCATATTAGTGCATATAAAACATCCAAAACAGATAATATAATAGCATGGAACAATCAAAAATTATAGATACGTTGGAGACATATCAAGCATCCCCAAGCTTAATTCATGCTCGTCCTCGAGTAGGTAAATGATAAAAACAGAATTTTTGATGTGGAATGCTACCTAACATATTCATCCATGTAATATTCTTTATTGTGGCATGAATGTTCAGATCCGTAAGATTCAAAACAAAATCTTAATATTGACATAAAAACAATAATAATTCAAGCATACTAACAAAGCAATTGTGTCCTTTCAAAATAACATGGCCAAAGAAAGTTATCCCTACAAAATCATATGGTCTGGCTATGCTCCATCTTCCCCACACAAAGTATTTAAACCATGCACAACCCCGATGACAAGTCAAGCAATTGTTTCACACCTTTTATGTTCTCAAACCTTTTCAACTTTCACGCAATACATGAGCGTGAGCCATGGATATAGCACTATAGGTGGAATAGAATATGGTGGAGGTTGTGAGCAAAAGGAGAAGATAGTCTCACATCAACTAGGCGTATCAACGGGCTATGGAGATGCCCATCAATAGATATCAATGTGAGTGAGTAGGGATTGCCATGCAACGGATGCACTAGAGCTACAAGTGTATGAAAGCTCAAAAGGAAACTAAGTGGGTGTGCATCCAACTCGCTTGCTCACGAAGACCTAGGGCAATTTGAGGAAGCCCATCATTGGAATATACAAGCCAAGTTATATAATGAAAAATTCCCACTAGTATATGAAAGTGACAAATTAGGAGACTCTCTATCATGAAGATCATGGTGCTACTTTGAAGCACAAGTGTGGAAAAAGGATAGTAGCATTGTCCCTTCTCTCTTTTCTCTCATTTTTTTTCTTTTGGTGGGCATCTTTGGCCTCTTTTTTTTATTTGGCTTCATTGGCCTATTTTATTATTTGTAAAGTCCGGAGACTCATCCCAACTTGTGAGGGAATCATAGCTTCCATCATCCTTTCTCTCATGGGACAATGCTCTAATGATGATCATCACACTTTTATTTACTTACAACTCAAGAATTACAACTCGATACCTAGAACAAAATATGACTCTATATGAATGCTTCCAATGGTGTACCGGGATGTGCAACGATCTAGCATAGCAAATGATATCAAAAAACGGACAAGCCATGAAAACATCATGCTAGCTATCTTACGATCATGCAAAGCAAAATGAAAATGATGGTGCGTGTCATAATAAACGGAACGGTCGAAGTTGCATGGCAATATATCTCGGAATGGCTATAGAAATGCCATAATAGGTAGGTATGGTGGTTGTTTTGAGGAAGGTATATGGTGGCTATTTTGAGGAAGGTGGGTTTAATGCACCGGCGAAAGTTGCGCGGTACTAGAGAGGCTAGCAATGGTGAAAGGGTGAGAGTGCGTATAATCCATGGACTCACATTAGTCATAAAGAACTCACATACTTATTGCAAAAGTCTATTAGTTATCGAAGCAAAGTATTAGACGCATGCTCCTAGGGGAGAGGTTGGTAGGAGTTAACCATCGCGCGCTCCCGACCCTCACACAAAGGATGACAATCATTAAACAAATCATGCTCCGACTTCGTTACATAACGGTTCACCATACGTGCATGCTACGGGAATCACAAACCTTAACACAAGTATTTCTACCAATCCACAATTACTTACTAGCATGACTCTAATATCACCATCTTTATATCTCAAAACTATATGCAAGGAATCAAACTTCTCATAGTATTCAATGCACTTTATATGAAAGTTTTTATTATATCCCTCTTGGATGCCCATTATGATAGGACTAAATTCATAACCTAAACCAATTACCACGCTGTTTTGAAGACTCTCAAAATAATATAAGTGAGGTACGAGAGTTCAATTATTTCTATAAAATAAAAACACCACCGTGCTCTAAAAAGATATAAGTGAAGCACTAGAGCAAAATTGCCTAGCTCAAAAGATATAAGTGAAGCACATAGAGTATTCTAATAAATTCACGATTAATGCGTGTCCCTCTCAAAATATGTGTGCAGCAAGGATGATTGTGGAAAACTAAAAAGCAAAGACTCATATCATACAAGACGCTCCAAGCAAAACACATATCATGTGGTGAATAAAAATATAGCCTCAAGTAAATTTACCGATGGATTGAAGACGAAAGAGGGGATGCCTTCCGGGGCATCCCCAAGCTTAGGCTCTTTGGTATCCTTGAATATGGCTTGGGGTGCCTTGGGCATCCCCAAGCTTAGGCTCTTGCCACTCCTTATTCCATAGTCCATCAAATCTTTACCCAAAACTTGAAAACTTCACAACACAAAACTCAACAGAAAACTTGTGAGATCCGTTAGTATAAGAAAAATAAATCATCACTTTAGGTACTGTTGTGAACTCATTATTTATTTATATTTGTGTAATATCTACTGTATTCCAACTTCTCCATGGTTCATACCCCCCGATACAACCCATAGATACATCAAAATAAGCAAACAACACAAAGAAAACAGAATCTGTCAAAAACAGAACAGTCTGTAGCAATCTGTAAACTTCGAATACTTCTGTAACTCCAAAAATTCTGAAAAATTAGGAAAATCTGGGAACTTTGTATATCAATCGTGTGTAAAAATTTCAGACTCATTCGACGCTCTGGTGAATTTATAAAATTCCTGGACTGAGCGCAAAAGTTTCTGTTTTCAGCAAAATCAAATCAACAATCACCGTTGGCCATCCCAAAGGTCTTACTTGGCTCAAACACTAATTAAAACAATAAAACACAATTACTACGGAGGTAATAATGTGTAAAACATAGAAAAAAAAACAAACAAAAATAAAAACATAAAATAAAATTGGGTTGCCTCCCAACAAGCGCTATTGTTTAACGCCCCTAGCTAGGCATAACGCAATAGATCTAGGTATTGTCATCTTTGGTTTTGGCAACTTTTGTGAGGGACTTCTCGAATCCGGGAGTCTCTTTCCTCTTCCCCAAATTTGTAGGGGAGGAAACCATCTTAAGATCCAAAATATCCAAACGCTTATTGCAAAGGGTAATCAAAGTATTCAAACGATTGAGGTCCCCACTAATATGTTTGAGGGGTTCGTGATATTGTTGTAACTCGACCAAGTGCTTATGTAAGTCACCCAATTTGTCGAAAATTTGAACTCCCTCATGTGAGAAAGCAAGCCCCTTTTTTGGCGGAGGAACCCCCAAAATCCCTTCCAAAACTTCATAAGCGGCGTTTGCATCAAGCTCAATAAAATTCCCCTTTGAGGCGAAATCTAAAAGCTCTCTATGATGCAAAGCCAATCCAATGTAAAAATTTCCCTTTGAGGCGGAGATGACTGTAGTTGAGACCAAGGGAGTTGGCCAACATGGTGATCACTTCTCCACACACTATATCTCCTTGTGCATGGTTTGCTTGATGCGCGAGGTGTAGCAAAATTATTGCCTCTAAGTTGGGCGAATAACTGACGTCTAGGTTTGCTACTTTCCTGAGATCATTATTTACCTTAGAAACTTCTCCTCATGCCTGCAACGAGTTAGTGATAACATAATAGAAATAATGTATTACAGGACTGTCAATGCAACTGGCTCTTTGCCTAGAGCCGTGATGACTCATCTGGTAAAAGGATTGCCTTGGGTTCGGGCCAGTGAAATCATAAACATATCTAATATCATCACCATTGTTGGGGAAGCTAAAGTAGTTACACCACTCAATAAAAGTGGTGTCAAAGTTTTGGTCAAGGAGACAGAAAGTGATCCTCCCCTCCTCATATGCATTTGGCATTAAACCAACATTGTGCGAGAGAGTACTAAGAAACTTAAGGGTCAATCGTTCATAAGTCTCACATCCCTGATAAACAAAATGATGCAACCCGATATTATAACAAAGCAAATTAAAATCATGAGTGATACCTAGATTGGTGAGAGTGTTCGCATAAGCCCATTTGGTTGCTTTGATCTTCCTTGTGGTGAGCTTCTGGAACTTCTTCCTTGCTCCACGGTCAGTGAAGACGATCCTCTGAGTGAAAACTTGTTGCGGTTGTGCGGTGGATGAACTCGAACCACCACGTACTCCGTGTAAACATCTATAAAACAATTTTTCAGTCCAATACAAAAAACAATAATTATCCTACGGTACTCACAACATCATACTACTCTAAAACATCAACAAATCCATGCCAAACTCACGTTTGGATCAAAAATATGCATATCCTAGACATGGCAATGCTAGGCATGTAGAACCTGGATTCGCGAAAAATAACTTGGGGATCGGAGGAGAAATGTTCAATAGATCGATCACACAGAAGGATTCAAACTGAAAACGACGAGTAGACACATTGGGCGAAGTTTTGCTAGGGTTTGAAGAGGTTTGGAGGAAGAAGAAGAAGAAGAAGAATAGACAGAGATGGGGGCGAAATACCTCCTTCCTCAGGCTTATTGGAGCCACCAGCACATGAAACGACCGCTCATCCGGGCACGATCACACGTATGGAACATCGTCTTCAACTCGGTTTAACTCACCTTTGCATGCGCGTGGATGAAACGACCGATGAAACGGACGCCAATGTCCAATTCGAACGTCATCGTTCCTTCTGTTATTTTTGGGCTTCTGGTCGAAGATGTCAAACGAAGTCAAACGCTCTGGATAGTTTACCGGTTTCTACAAAGAAATCAAATGACCGCCAAAACAAGTGCTTGTGCTCGCATGATACACAGTCTTCCTCTCTGCTGCCTCTGGTTGTTTTGCGCTCGAACCTCCTGCAGGTCAAACGGCCGCTGATACGTCTCCAACGTATCTAAAATTTATGATTGTTCCATGCTGATATATTATCATTCTAGGATACTTTTTGGGTCTTTATTTACCAATTTATAATATTTTTGAGCACTAACCTATTGACCCAGTGCCAGTTGCCAGTTGTTGTTTTCTGCATGTTTTTCACTTTTCAGGTTTACAGTACCAAACGAAGTCCAATTGCCACGAAACCTTTTTATGATTTTTTCTAGACCAAAAGAAGACCTGGAGGCTTTGAGAGGAGACCGGAGGCCGCACGAGGGCACTAGCACGCAACAGGGCGCACCCTGGGGGGCGCCCTGATGTGTGTTGGCCCCCTCGGGTGTCTCTCGGCGCCCCTCTCTAGCCTGTAAATTCTCTAATATTCCAAAAACCCTAGAGGCAGTCTTGAAACCCTTTTTACGCCGCCGCAAGTCTCTGTTTCGTCGCGAGGCCATCTAGAGCTCCGTTCCGGCACCATGCCGGAGGGGGGATCGATCACGAAGGGCCTTCATCAACCTTGCTTCCCTCATGATGTGTGAGTAGTTCACGACAGAACTACGGGTCCATAGCTAGTACCTATATGGCAATCTCTCTATCTCTTGATCTTCAATGCAATGATCATCACATCTTCGCTTTGATCCATCTGATGTAATCCTATTGTGCGGTGTGTTTGTTGGGATCCGATGAAATGTGGGTTTATGATCAGATTATTCACGAAAAGTATTTGAGTCACTCTGAATATTAAGATTCTTATTTGCATGATCATTATAGCTTCGTAATGCTCTCCAATTTATCGATGTGCTTTGGCCAAGTAGATTGATCTATCTTTAGTGGGAGTGGTGCGTTGTGGTAGGTTCAACCTGACGGTGCTCTATATCCCAATGACAGAAAGGGACAAGACACGTATTTGTGTTGTTGCTACTAAGGATAACACGATGGGGTTTATTCATATTGATTGAGTTTACTTTGTCTACATCATGTCATCGTTCTCCATGCATTACTCTGTTTTACTTAATACTCTAGATGCATGCTCGATAGCAGTCGATGAGTGGCGTAATGGTAATAGGTGCAGGCAGGAGTCGGCCTATTTGTTGATGGACGTGATGCCTATATACACATGATCATTGCTGTGAAAATCGCATAACTATCCGCTTTTCTATCAATTGCCCAACAGTAATTTGTTACCCACCATATGCTGCCCACATGAGAGATGCCGCTAGGGAAAACTATGGCCCCCGGGTCTATTCACTTATAAATTTACAAACTCTACTATTACCTTGGTGCCTTTATTTACTTTTTATTTTATTTTGCAATTTACAATTATCTACTATTATCTACACACATCACTTGCTTGCAAATAACGAGATCAAGGGGATTGACAACCCTCTTGCCCGCGTTGGGTGCAAGTTGTTTGTTCTTTTGTGTGCAGCCGCTGAAGACGGTTGAGGGTTGATATTCCTATTGGTTCGATAAACCTTGGTTTCATAACTGAGGGAAATACTTACCCACTTTGTGCTACAATCACCCGTTCCTCTTCATGGAAAACTCAACGCAGATCACAAGTATCAGGAAGGATTTCTGTCCGGGGAATATCATCATCAACTGTCAAGTAACTTCACACAAATTTTCATTCACTTGTTTATCTTTTTATTTGCTTTTATATTTAGTTCATTTCATAAAAATCAAAAATACAAAAATATTTATCTTTGCTTGTTGCTAGTTTACTCCTTTGCTTGTTTTGCTTGCTTGAAAGTTGCTATCATGTATGATTTTATCATTGAAAAAGATGATGGGAGCAAACTCCCCTATGAGGAAACTCCCCCATAGCGAGACGTAAAAGTTTTCATTACAGGGAAGGGGAATATCATAGGGATAAGCGTTATCCAAGAATTCTTTAACTGTATGGGTGCTTTAACTTGCAAAGATACGCCGATCCTTAAAAGAACTAAAAGTTATGCCGATGCTATCACTACTCTTGTTCTAAAGCTTGAAAGAAGATTTATGCGTACTCATCCCACCTAAAGGCTTTTCTATGAGTTGCCGGTAATAAAAGACCCTAGGGCTAAGAAGATAGCCACTCTCATCCTCATGCAAGAATTTGACTATATAGTACGGGAAGCTCGAGAGATCTTTGAGCACTATAATATGAGTTGTGAGCATCCCTTAATAGATAAATTTTTATATAATAAAGACTATATGATGAGATATGTGTTCAAGGATAATCATACCTATGATGAAAACACTATTAAAGAAGTCCCTCCTATCCATATTATCCAAAAAGTTTTCAATACCATTAACGAACAATAATCTTGGATAGTAAGAGAGAATCCGGAGGGGTTTAAGGATAGCACCATTAAAAATGCCAAGATATTACTTGATGATGTGTTTCACATTGTCTTTGAAAAACCTTCTTCTCAAGGGAGTGTCAAAGATGACAACACTTGAAACTATGCATTATGCCTAGTTAGGGTCACAAAACAATAGCGCTTGTTGGGAGGCAACCCAATAGTTATCTATTTTTTTGCTTTTAACATTCTGTTTATTTTTATAACATGATTATTTCCTCTGTAATGATTATGTTTTTATGTTTAAATTAGTGTTTGTGCCAAGTAAAGCCTTTGGGATGACTCACAAGATGAGTAGAATCGATGCTGAAACAAAACAGAAACTTTTGACTCCAGTACAGGAATTTTCATTTTTTACTGGAGGGGGATAATAATCTGAATTTTTTACACAGTATTTTTATATAAATTTTAGAGGTTTTCCCAATCTTTCAGAATTTTAGAGTTACATAAGTATAGGTTATCTATAGATTGCTACAGACTATTCTGTTTTAGACAGATTCTGTTTTTTCTTGCATAGTTTGCTTGTTTTGATTATGCTATGGATTGTATCGGGGGGTATAAGCCATGGAGAAGTTAGAATACAGTACCTATTATGCAATTATTAAAAAAGAATCAATTTATAGCAGTACCTAAAGTATTCAGTATGTTGCTTATACTAACGGGTCTCACGAAGTTTTGTCGAGTTTTGTGTGATTGAAGTTTTCAAGTTTTGGGTGTTATCACGATGGACAAAGGAATAAGGTGTGGCAAGAGCCTAAGCTTGGGGATGCCCAAGGCACCCCAAGGTAATATTCTAAGGAAGACTCAATCGTCTAAGCTTGGGGATACCCCGGAAGGCATCCCCTCTTCGTCTCAATCCATCGGTATGTCACTTGAAGCTATATTTTTATTCATGACATGATATGAGTTTTGCTTGGAGCGTCGTTTGGTTTTTTTTTTTTTGCTTTTACTTTCAGTTTGCCACAATCATCGTTTGCTGGACACACCTATTTAAGAGAGACACGCCTTCATCATAATTTGTTAGAATACTCTATGTGCTTCACTTATATCTTTTGAGCTTAGAAGTTGCTCTAGTACTTATAGAAATAATTTCACTCTCGTTCTTCACTTATATTTGTTTGAGAATTAATAAATAGTGATGGTAATTTGCATGGGTCATAAGACTAGTCCAAAAATATTAGGTATTCAATGAGTGATAATCAAAACCATCGTCTAGCACATATAGAGAAATTGTGGGTTAATGATATTGATGTGGTAATATGAAAAAGGTGTGAGTTCATAATTGTTGATTTGTAGAGGTGTCGACATTAAGAGAGGTTAACTTCTTGTTCGTCTAAAAATTAAAGAGGCATGGTGATGATGTGTGAGCATTTCTATTCCTCGTTGAAATCCTAGTGTTGTTTCGGGTCGGAGGCACGCGATGGTTAATTCCTACCAACCTCCTCCCTCGGGGCATGCAAGTAGTACTTTGATTTGTGATAAAACTAATAAAACTTTGCAATATGTTATGAGTTCTTTATGACTAATGTGAAACCATGGACATACGCAATCTCACCTTATCATATTTGCTAGCCTCTTCGGTACCGTGCATAGCCCATTCTCACCTTGAGGATCGGTGCAACTTTTGTCGGTGCATCCAAACCCTGTGACATGATAAGCTCTGTTGCACATAAGCCTCATTATATCTTCCCCAAAACAGCCACCATACCTACCTATCATGGCATTTTCATAGCCATTCCGAGATATATTGCCATGCAAATTCCATCATCACTTCACATGACTAGTTTGTTCATCGTCATATTGCTTTGCATGATCATATAGAGCTGACATAGTATTTGTGGAAAAGCCACCATTCATCATATTTTTGATACATGTCACGCTAGATCATTTCACATCCTGGTACACTGTCAGAGGCATTCATATAGAGTCATATCTTTCTATCAGTTCTTCATATCGAGTTGTAAGTAAATAAAAGTGTGATGATCATCATTGTTAGAGCATTGTCCCAGTGAGGAAATAAAAATGGGGGAGGCCAAATGAGCCCACCATCAAAAAAGAGAGAGAAAATGAGAGAAGGGACTTTGCTACTATCCTTTACCACACTTGTGCCTCAAAGTGGCACCTTGTTCTTCATATAGAGAGTCTCATGTTATGTCACTTTCATATGCTAGTGGGAATTACTTTTTCATTATTACAAACTTGGCTTGTATATTCCTATGACGGGCTTCCTCAAATGCCCGAGGTCTTCATGAGCAAGCAAGTTGAATGCACACCCCACTTAGCTTCATTTGAGCTTTCATACACTTATAGCTCTAGTGCATCATTTGCATGGCAATCCCTACTCTTTGCATTGACATCTATCGATGGGCATCTCCATAGCCCGTTGGTAGGCCTAGTTGATGCGAGACTATCTTCTCCACTTTTTCCCCTTTGATATCTACCACCATATTCTGTTCCACCTAAATGCTATGTCCAATGGCTCATGCTCATGTATTGCGTGAAGAATAAAAAGTTGATGCATATTGAAAAAGTACGATCCAATTGCCTGACTTGGACACCGTGGTGCTTGACATTTGTATTAATGTGCTGAAGATGGAGCCATCCATGCTAATATAATAAGATGAATGGGAGGTAAACATTCTTTGAGGATCGTATACTTTGAAAGATTGATGATTTTGTTTCTTATACTTATAAGTATTGCTATGTTAATATTTGTTGATTCGTCGTTTCTCAATGAGCATACATGCAAAAGATTACATAATGGATAGCATGTCACATAAAAAATTATGTTTTTATCATTTACCTACTCGAGGACGAGCAGGAATTAAGCTTAGGGATGCTTGATACGTCTCCAATGTATCTATAATTTTTTATTGTTCCATGCTGATATATTATCATTCTAGGATACTTTTTGGGTCTTTATTTACCAATTTATAATATTTTTTAGTACTAACCTATTGACCCAGTGCCCAGTGCCAGTTGTTGTTTTCTGCATGTTTTTCACTTTTCAGGTTTACAGTACCAAACGAAGTCCAATTGCCACGAAACTTTTTTTATGATTTTTTCTGGACCAAAAGAAGACCTGGAGGCTTCGGGAGGAGACCGAAGGACGCATGAGGGCACCAACACGCAACAGGGTGCGCCCTGGGGGGTGCGCCCTGATGTGTGTTGGCCCCCTCGGGCGTCTCCCGACGCCCCTCTCTGGCCTATAAATTCTCTAATATTCCAAAAACCCTAGAGGTAGTCCCGAAACCCTTTTTATGCCGCCGCAAGTCTCTGTTCCGTCGCGAGGCCATCTGGAGCTCCGTTCCAGCACCCTACCGGAGGGGGGATCGATCACGGAGGGGCTCTTCATCAACCTTGTTGCCCTCATGATGATGTGTGAGTAGTTCACAACAGACCTACGGGTCCATAGCTAGTACCTAGATGGCAATCTCTCTATCTCTTGATCTTCAATACAATGATCATCGCATCTTCACTTTGATCCATCCGATGTAATCCTATTGTGCGGTGTGTTTGTTGGGATCCGATGAAATGTGGGTTTATGTTCAGATTATTCATGAAAAGTATTTGCGTCAGCTCTGAATATTAAGATTCTTATTTGCATGATCATTGTAGCTTCGTAATGCTCTCCGATTTATCGATGTGCTTTGGCCAAGTAGATTGATCTATCTTCAGTGGGAGTGGTACGTTGTGGTAGGTTCAACCTGACGGTGCTCTATATCCCAGTGACATAAAGAGACAAGACACGTCTTTGTGTTTTTGCTACTAAGGATAACACGATGGAGATTATTCATATTACTTGAGTTTACTTTGTCTACATCATGTCATCGTTCTCCATGCATTACTCTGTTTTACTTAATACTCTAGATGCATGTTGGATAGCGGTCGATTTGTGGAGTAACAGTAATAGGTGCAGGCAGGAGTCGGCCTATTTGTTTATGGATGTGATGCCTATATACACATGATCATTGCCATGAAAATCGCATAACTATCCGCTTTTCTATCAATTGTCCAACAGTAATTTTTTTACCCACCGTATGCTGCCTACATGAGAGATGCCGCTAGGAAAAACTATGCCCCCGGGTCTATTCACTTATAAATTTACAAACGCTACTATTACCTTGCTACCTTTATTTAATTTTTATTTTATTTTGCAATTTACAATTATCTACTATTATCTATACAGTTCACTTGCTTGCAAATAACGAGATCAAGGGGATTGACAACCCTCTTGCCCGCGTTGGGTGCAAGTTGTTTGTTCTTTTGTGTGCTGCCGCTGAAGACGGTTGAGGATTGATATTCCTATTGGTTCGATAAACCTTGATTTCATAACTGGGGGAAATACTTACCCACTTTGTACTGCAATTACCCGTTCCTCTTCACAGAAAACCCAACGCAGATCACAAGTATCAGCCGCCCATACGACCATTGCAGTCGCATGATAGGTCGTCCTTTGGTCTGTTTCTTCTGAAACTTCTCTTTTTCTTCGTTTTCCTATGGTGTGAGTTCCATAGCAATACATAGATATATTTCCAGGCATTCAAACATCATATACATCATCTTGCACAAGGCTAGGCCTTCATTAGAACAACTCTTCCAAAGTTACTTCTTCATATGGAACTTCAATCACTCTTTTATTAAAACAAAAATAAAAACATACTTGTCTACTTTATGCCCATGGGTTGCCTCCCATGAAGCGCTTGTTTTCGGTCGGATAGCTCGACCGTAGTGGTGATAAAGGTGGTGCTAGAACACCGAGACAATAACTTCTGGCATTCAAAATGATGCCACCTCCTGTGTAGGTCTTCAATTTCTTTTTCCCGGGGAAATATCTTACAAAAGGATCTTTAGCTGGTAAATCAAAATGAACATTCCCCTCAAACACATTTATCACAACTTTGATAGTCCTTAGAAAAGGTCTACCAAGAATTATAGGAGCAATTGGATCTTCAAGCATATCTACTATAACAATATCAATCACGACAGGGCAATCATTAATTTGAACAATAACTCCGTGCTTAATGCCTACGGCCTGAGTAAAAGTAGAATTAGCCATATTCAATATAATCTCAGTATTAGCATAAGGACCAAGATTGAGACTATCATAAACAGATTTGGGGATAGGGAAACACTTGCCCCTAGATCACATAAAGCACTGAATTTATTAAATCCTATCTCAATCGCTATTGTAGATTCAAAAGCATCCTCTTGCTCAGCTGGTAACTTACTGAATAGCCTTTTTCTTTCATCATCAAGTTCACATACCTTGGCTGCAACTTGTTCAACAAACACATTATATGCTTCATCGTTAGTTACCTCCGGTAGTGGATACTTCATGGATATCAACTTGACAAAAACTGCAACAGTGTAGTTGTACTCTCGCATATGGCTTGTGTCAGGCACCTCAGCTTTCTCTTCGTAACTTCTTACCATTTTAATTTCTTCAACCGGGTTAGGCTTCGGTTTACGTGCAAACTTGGCAAAAATCAAGGTTTGGCTCTCTGCTATCTTAGCCACTTGTGCCTCCATATTGTTGGACCTTGCTTCAAGTATCTACACATCATTTGTTAGTCCAACAACCTTACCGGTCAACTGACCAAGTAAGTTATCATGATTCTTCAAGATATTCTTGAAGTTTTCATTCTGCTAAGTCTGGCTAGCAATAAAACTTTTAAGAGTTTCTTCGAGGGTGTTTCTATTGCTACCATTAGCTCCATTAAAATTGTTGGATGCCCCTCCATTATTAGGATATGGAAGTTTAGGAGCATATCCATTGTTTTTCGAATTGGGATTATAACTATTACAAGCAATAAAATTCACATAACTAGTCTCTTCATTAGTCATGGCATTGACATTTACCTTTTATTTACCTTTCATCAAGGAGATAAGTTCTTCAAGCTTGGTTGTCAACTCTGAGCTATTTTCTTCTATGGCATTCACCTTCTTGGTGGTGGTTCTCTCAACATGCCATTGGGCATGGTTATCTTGCATATCATCTAGTATCTTCTTGACATCTTCTATGGGCTTTCCCATGATTGTTCCTCCTGCAGTTGTATCAAGCATAGTTTTTTGACATGTGATTAAAGCCATTATAAAACATATGAAGGATTAACCACTCCTCCATTCCATGATTGGGACAGTTTCTTATAGCTTCTTTCATTCTATCCCACGCAAGCGCTAGTGGCTCACATTCTTCTTGCTTGAAACATGTAATCTGATAACGTAGTTGCATAATTTTTGTAGGTGGACAAAACTTAGATAAAATTTACTGCAACAAGAAGCCCAAGAAGTAATACTGCCTTTAGCCAAAACTAAAAGCCATTCATTTGCCTTTCCTCTCGAAGAGAAAGGGAATAAGCGAAGTTTCAGAGCATCTGGGTCATAATCCTTTATGCGTGTCATGTTGCACAATTCAGTAAAATTATGTAAATGCATACCTGCATCTTCAGAACCAGAGCCTCCAAATTGGTCCTGTTGAAGTTGAACCATGGAAACTAGGTTCGATATTATCTCATATTCTGCAGCATCAACATCAGGTTGTGCTATTGGTTCACGCATGAAATTGTTGCTAGGAGTAGCAAAACTCCCAAGATTACGAGCCATAGTAACTTTTTGGTTTTTCAATTGAAAATGCTTGCAACAAAATAAAACTTAAACTAAAAATTGAAAATAAAAAATAAAAACTGAAAATTAACTTTAACAAAAACTCTAAACACAAAGACTAGGAATACTAAACTCCTCGACAACGGCGCGAGAAAAGGGCTTGATATCTCCTTTTTATTGATCCGGTATTGGAACAAGAAAAGGTATCCCACACCTATTTTCCCAGAGGTGACACTGGGTATCAAACCCACGAGAGTAAAATTCCCTTGAAGCAATGGTCTCTAGCAAGCTTTTGCCAAAGTGTCAAATCTAGCTTTTGACCGGATCAAGCAAATAGTGATTCAAAGACTTATAATGAAAAGAATGTACAGGGATGAGGTCTTAATGCTTACAACCATGTATTTACGTTGGGATCAAAAATGATATTAGTTTGTGCTCGGGAAGTCACCCATCAAGAGGTGCTTGCTTCATATCGGAGTGGAGGATGTGTCCAAATAACATCTTGACCGACACGAGTCCTGCATCAAGAATCAGTTGTCCTACCGAAGGCCCTATCCGTCTCGCGGGGTTGCCCCGATAATTAAGATAATAATAACAGACAGAAGCATTGGATGTTTAATGACTACACCTCATGAATCCCCGAGGATATGATCCATGTTACCCTACTAAACCTTACTGTCACCGGTGTTCGGTATAACACTTCATGGTCCCCTTGCTCCTGGACTCACCGGTGCTCGATCTCCATGATCCTGGGTACCTGCAGGGATGAAGATCGCGGACAAGACAAGAGACACGTCACGAAACAATTTTATTTCACGCATACGAGACGTTGTGTCAAAGACTTCCATTGATCCCTTCAACAAATACCTAGGGTTGCAAGGCTCATGCCTTACCCCATACCTTACCGAAGTACTGACACATGGAGATCAGATCGCGAGAAGAAAACATTGAAGAACACATCTTGGGATTGATTGATTGCAATATGTCTTACAATGGATGCTTGTGCGATGCACGATTACAAGTATGAACTAGATGAGAGAGCACTATGGTAGTGGAGATGGCTATGGAGATGAAAATGGTGGCGACTAGGGTTTGGATGAAGATGATGATCAAGAGGTTCTGGCTATGCTCGACACTATTCTATTGACATTTCGACGGGTCCCATTTATAAAAGTTGTTCAGGTGGACGACTTGCCTCGGTTTCCACGCCAAACGACCGCTCATGAGAGCACGTGCGGTCGCATAAAACATCGTCTTTGGCTCTGGTTGCCTTCTGGCGCCTCCTGGTGACTGATTTCTTCTCCATTTTCCTTCCTTTTCATTCTCCCACGTGTTTTCTTCCCTTTTTAGCCAATTTCCTGTGGAAAAACATTGAAGAGAGGATTTGTGGAATCCTTTGCATTCATTAGTCATTAGTGGCAATATCGGGGCGAATATCTCAACTCTGTTTAAACAAGGTTGAATTGAGTGTAAAAATTATCACTCATCAACGGGGCACCTTGACGCGCCATCCATGCAAAAAATTGAACCTATGCGTCTTTGCCTGGAGGCTCCAAAGCCAGCTCCTAGCTAGTATAGTGAGCAATAGTGAGGCATATTTTGGGGATCTCTCTCACTTAGTGATGTGGGTGTTTTGGCTATGTTTTAGAGTGTTGATTCCCACACCTTTTTTCTAGGCATATCCCATATTTATAGTACATCATACATATGCTTGGTTTTTCCTATCTTCTTTTACCCTTTATGCTTGGGTTTTTTCGACCAACCACATGTTTCATCTCGATGCTTATATACGATCTCTAAGCACCAGAACACATGTTTAATACTCTAACCACAAACCCGTTAACACCAAAACTCCCATTAGGGACGAGATCTCCTTTTGATGGTAGGCCGATATGACAGAAAAGTAACCTGACTTGGTGTGTTTCCATGCGATGAAATCATCAAATGATTAACATGGTTAAAGATAGTTTTGATGAGCTCCTCGTCCCATTGAATTGGTTAGATCGGCTACTTTGTCCATGACTACACCACCCGCCTTTGTCATCACCATTCTTGAAGGGCTTGAGGGGACCACATGATCCCATCAAATATTGACTAGGGGTCCATTATCAATTCCCCAAGTATGTCCCACCTTGAAAATTTGAACTCCCACGATGATGCTTTGCCAGGTGAACGAGGATCCCTTCTTCGGGTAGGCGTCCAACACTTGAGTATAGGAAAAATATATAGACCTTAACACTCAAGCACGGAGGTAATCCGTGTTTGTGATCAACCGCCGGCATTTCTTGGCCAATACTGCTAAATTAAATGAATGAAAATTTCGAAAGCCTAAACCTCCCATCCTTTTCGGGAAGCACAATTTCCACCATGTGAACCAACGCATTTTCTTGCTTTGATCATCATTAGCAAGTCAAAACTTCGCAATTGCATCAGACATACCTTCGCAAACACTCTTCGAGATCTTGACGATACACATAGCATAAACTGAATAGATTGTGACACAACTTGTATGAGTATTTCTTCCCCCCCCCCCCCCCCCCCCCCCCCCCCCCCACACACAAGTTCTTCTCCTTCCAACCACAAATTCTAATAATGATGCGCTCATGGAAGTGAATAAAGTCATCGCTTATATCTGCCCATCCGCACCGGTAATTCAAGGCATTTGTCTGTTAGAGCCTCATTATCAATGTTTAGATGCAGACACTATCAACTCTAGTATCAGTGTACGTGCCGGGGCTAAAAAATGTACTGGACTTAGGCACACTCACCAATTAGCCTTTGTTAGCACAATATGTGTCTAGTACTTTGTTACAGGCAAGTTGCATTATTCACATTTGCCTTCATTAGAATTAGGGGATCATTACCGAATAAACTAGGCCATGGCCATGAGCTGCTCGTCCGTCGCATCAGTAACCTTGGGAAGTTTTTTTCTCCCTAATGACATTGTCTGTTTGAGCAGCTTTTTTGGGAAGAACAAAGATGAACACTCTTAGAACCGAACTCCTCGTAGGATGGTGGACACATTAGGTCACCCCTCTCTTTTGAGTGACAGTACTCCATTACTTGGCATCGCATTATTGTAAGGTGCTAATGAAACAATGATGGAATACTTTAGATTTACTCCATTTTTAGATGAAAAGAAAGGATAGGTAACTTGCTTTGTCACTTGGCATCGCATTATGACAAGACAGTAGTGAGTGGAAAAAAGGGAAACTTTAAATCTTTTTATTTTGGTAAAAGCAATTATTAGCAATTGCCATCGGATGCTAAGTTCAGCATCAGTTTAATTCTACTACTTGCTTCTAGCTAATTCTTCTGCAAACACTTATAGCACGTCAATGGCAACTAATTCATCTCTCCTTTAGATTTCCTTTATCAACATATAGGATCAGGATGATGATCCAAGATCAACATGCCAGAAGTAATTGCACGTCCTATACATGCAAGAGTTATATATTTATCTGCAACTGAGAGGACGTGCACGCTCTGCTCGTCCCTTCCTCTCCTCCATAATCACCGAGTTAATCCCTACCCCTGAGTGGCCGAGTTCTACTGATGGGTCCCAGGAAGTTTCTCCTGGCCGCCATTACTACCGTATCAGTTCTTATTCACATGTTTCCGCACGCCAATTCGGAGTCGATAGCCCTCCCTCCCGAATCGGCCTATGGCCCAGCCGCGCAGAGTCCAGACGCGGGCGCGCCGGAGCTCAGCCCGGCGCCGCCGCCGATGGTATTCGACGTCGACGACTACGGAGCGTCAGCCGGCGGCGACGCCACCGAGGTATGTGGAACCAGCTAGCCAACCAGTGCTGCATGCTGCTCTGTTTTTCTCCGAGTTCTCCATGTAACAGCACCTCCGGTCATGACCCGTGCGTGCGTTACAGGCGTTTCTCGCGGCATGGAAGGACGCCTGCAACTCCTCCGACTACCCGTCCCTGTTCCTCGTGCCCGAGGGGAAGACCTACCTCCTCATGCCCCTCAGCTTCAGCGGCCCCTGCAGGGCTACCACGATCACAGCAATGGTGAGTCAGGCCACCGGTGAAGCGATCACAGTAGTACGCATACGGTTCGTCTTTTGCATGCTCTGTTGGTGACGTTTGTCTCGCGAGTGATCGATCAGATCAGGGGAACGCTGGAGGCGCCGTCGAACCGGTCGGTCTGGCTCGACGGCGATCGGCCGGAGCGGTGGATCGCGTTCGAGGACGTGGACGGCCTCCATGTCATGGGCGGCGGGACGCTCAACGGGCACGGGCAGGAGTGGTGGATCAACTCGTGCAAGGTCAACAAATCCATGGTACTCACCTAGTGCTCCTCCTACTACCTCTGTTGTACACATTTCTGCGACCGACAGGGGACCTGACTCACTGAACCTGCATCTGTTTCTCCCTCTTCCGTCAGCGATGCGTCGCCGGCCCGACGGTACGTTCTTCACACCGAGATTTCTCCTCGTGCATTGCATATGTAGTACAAATCGGGAATGTTCTTCATCGGTGTGCAAACTTTGCAGGCCCTGTACTTCAGGAGCTGCAACCATCTGGTCGTGGACGACCTGGAGGTGAAGGACAGCATGCAGATGCACGTCGTGATCGCCTACTGCTGGAAAGCGGTCGTCTCGCGGCTGTTCGTCACGGCGCCAGGATGGAGCCCCAACACCGACGGGATCCACGTATCCAACAGCAGAGAAGTGACCATACTCAACTGCATCATCAGCACAGGTACAGCTTGCGCGACTGACTCCAATGCAGATTTGGCGAAGCTTTGGTTGGTAACTGTTTTTCTCTGCTTGTTCTTGTGAGTTGCTGCAGGCGATGACTGCATATCCATTGTGTCTGGCTCCGAGTTTGTGCGGGCATCAGGCATATATTGTGGGCCGGGCCATGGAATAAGGTTTGTATTTGACGCCTCCGCTGTCCAAAATGGTCAACATTAATTTGAATTTGACGCCTCCGCCGTCGCTAGAAGCCAGTGAGATAGGACGCTGCGGTGCAAAGGGTTTTCTGAGCTTCTGACGTTCTGTTGGCATTGGTTGCCCCCGCCCCACAGCATTGGCAGCCTAGGAGCGAACAAAGCGCGGGCCCATGTCTCTGACGTGCTGGTGGAGAAGGCCACGCTGGTGGGCACAACCAACGGTGTGCGGATCAAAACTTGGCAGGTAGGTAATGCATCACCTCCTCGCTGCCATCGCCATGCCACGGAAACCTCCAAAATCTCTTGTGTTTTCAAAATTTGAGCACCATAGCAGTACTCGACGTGCTCGCATTACAAATACTACTAGTATATTTGCACTTATGGGGTCAATGATTTTTATGATTCCATTGACAGGGAGGAGAAGGGTCGGCAGAGAGGATTACTTTCCAAGATATAAAAATGTACAACGTCACTAATCCTATCATCATTGATCAGAACTACTGTGACTCCAAGAAACCATGCTCTGAACAGGTGCTTTTTCCTGCAGTAAACCCAAATCTCTCTGCTTCATTTATCATCCACATCTCTGTAGCACTTGACAATTTTTTAACACACAGTAAAACTTCTTTCTTTTTTCAGGACTCGGCTGTTGCCATAAGTGGCATACGCTACAACAACATACACGGAACCAGCTCTTCGAAAGTTGCCGTCAAATTCATTTGCAGCAGCGCTGTCCATTGCGACGGCATAGTGATGCAAGATGTTTCTTTGGTCGGGCAAGGGCCCCACCTTACATGTTCTTCCGTGAACGCCAGAGTCATCGCACCAGGATTCAACTCCCCGTATTGCACAACGGACATGTAGTTCGTTTTCCTATTATACAAAAAAGTTTTACTGTATTACCCATTTATACTCTGTAGAGGGTGTTTAGCCCAGGGGTATTTTTTAGGGAGTTTTGGTATTTACTGGTGGTCCAAAGGTACCCTCGGCAACCCCCATGTACTTACTGACATACAAAAAAAAACACCCATGTACTCCTTCAGATCATTGTGCGGAGACTTTTCGCGTGTACTTTTGTGAGCGTATGGTTAAACTGTGTGTCAGTTTGAAAATTTGAATATGAACGGGAAGACGTACACGTACTACAAACGCATGTGCATGCGGGCGGGCAGGCAGAGTGTTTAGACTTTAGCTGTGTACTTGTGTACGCGGGACGCTAGTCCACTGTACTGTACCGTGTACGCATGTGCCTTGCACGGTTGAGAGAAGGAATATGGACGACGTCCGGCGCAATCTATCTGTCCATTGGCGTGCAGTGAAAACGTCCGCGAAAAGGCTGTCCTGGCTGCCTTGATCGAAAATTTGAAATTCCTGAGAAAGATGACTGTTCCATCCATGTGGTCCTCCCTAGGATGAAATGCGCCATACACACACGCGTATACTGGAACCAGTTTTTATATCGTCGATGCACAGCTTCCGGCGCTAAAGTTTGGCACTGGTATACTACTTCCTGCAGCTAGCTAGCGGCCGGCACACATGCGTCCTCATCCGCGGTGATTATACTAGGACCCCATGCCCGATCCGGCGAGGCAGCCAGCTCCCGGTTTCGCCGTCGGACTCCGTCGCACGACGTTTTGTCGTGGGGAGAGTCGACTTGCACCGGCGTGCTCCGTCGCGGGACTTCAAATTTTCGACCGAGGCCAGCGACCAGCACCTGCGTCTGCGTGCCCCCTGCCGTCGCAGACGTACAATTAACGGACCCCTCTCACACACATCCTCGTCGTCCTCCCTCACCTGCCAGTTCAAAACGTGCCTGCCTGCCTGCCTGCTGCAGCTCAGCCGCTCCACATGCGTCCAACTCGGAACCAGCCAGCCGAGTTGCACGGCACCCAGAAGGCGCCCACCGGCCGGAGCCGGAGAGCCACGTCGGCATCAGCATTAGCAGGCGTCGCGTTTTGAACTGGCCTCGGGTGCTGGCCGCGCCCCGAGACGACAAGCGAGGCGAGGAGGACCTGCGTCGAAGCGCAGCGGCCGGCGCCCCGGGGTGCGGGGTCCCGCGTGTCACTCGCGGCGGGGCGGAGCACGCCCGATGCAGGCCCGAGGTGTGGCAAAACGGCCACATTAACTACGTACGGCCTCCCCAGACCCGGCTCGAGCCAGCGGCCGGATCTTTTTTAAAATTGTCTGGGTCCAGCGCCCGAGTTCAGCCGCACAGCCGGTCTGGCTCTGGCTCTGCCTCTGCGCCCGACTGGCTGCATGGCGCGCTCGCGCAGTCGGCAGTGCAGTCGGGTGCGCGCGCGGGCCGCGTCTCACGAGAGTCCCGGCGTCGCATCGATGACACGTGGAGCGGCGCGGCACTGTAACCACCCTGAGAGCAGAGGCACCGAGCGGGGTTGCATGCGCTACGTCGCCGCGTGACACGGCGCGAGGCAGGGCAAGCCGGTGGCGGCCATGGCGCGGGCGCGGGCGCGGTCACCGCGTGCGGATGAGGGAGCGCCGTGCATCGGACTCTAGCTTAGCCTTGTGCGTGCGTACGTACCTTTTTCTGGACGCCAAGGACTTGGAGTAGGGCTGGCACTGTACGGGCCTAGCTAGGCTAGGCTGCCGTGAGAATCTAGGCTTTTTGGTGATGATGCATGCATGTTTCCATTGCGGCTCTGTAGGAGTACGTACGCAGTCCAGAAGTTGACGATGAAGGAATGATTGAATGCTCGATTGTGCTACTAGCTTCGTTGAAAGCTAAGCTGCTTTGCTGCCATATGTGATGTTGGCTCACGCGAGACCGTCGAATTGATTTCCCTGTTATGCATTGTCGTGCCGTACGCAGCTCCTAGTGCCAGTACTACCACTCGTAAATGGTCTCGCCAAGTTTGAACTACCTAACTGAACTTCCTAGATTGCCATATATTACCCAGACCCGGCTAATACAACACGTACTTAATATCAGTATTTGGGTCACCTTCATCCTGAAATGCTTTGCAGAGGGTAGTTTTTGCGGTGGTAGTAAAACAGAAGTTTATGGAGCACGCGGAAGGTCGGATGGGACGATGCTTCAAGAGTTTTTTCTTTTAACATAGTACACACACAAGCACTCATATATACGCGCATACACTCATCCCTATGAAATGTACACACGCACATCATATCCCTATGATCATCTTCAAGAGACTAAGCCGCATATCATCATAAGATTTACGAAGTCACCTAGGCGCCTCGTCGTCGATGGGAACGTCTCCTCCCACTGAAAACGCATCGCCGGAAATCCTGAAATAAATCCAGGATACCACTGTCCCTTTAACCATTCAACCATAGGTTGGTTTGTGATGCTTCAAGAGAGGTGGATGGAGGAATATCCTAGTCCTGAGAAATAAAATACGAAGGGAACATGGCATGCGTGCAACAAAACTTGTTTGTTACGTAGCACTAGGGCCAAAATCACTATTATGATCCTTTAATCAAATATTAGCATGATTTGTTTGTATATTAAACGTTTCCGAATCTGATCCCTTTCCATAATGCCATCATCCGGGGTGCTATGCTCAACACCATAGCGCTGAGCATAGGGGGGCCTATGACCTTGCCAGAGTGCGTTAAAATAGCATCAGATCGGCAAAAAGATTCTCCAGGTCCAAGAGCATAGCACCGTGGAGAAGTGTATTACGGTCTATACCATAGCACCACGGAGAAGCTAATTTTTTTGGCAAAAACTACCACACGCGTTTGATGACCGTTTTGCTAAATTTAAACTAGTTTATGACAGTTGTGGCCCCTCTGTCAGGTCCACGTCTGCCTAATTAACGGCTAACGGTGTTCACTTGGTAGCCGTTACAGCCGCCGCGCGGTCGGTCCAGGTCAAAGCGGCCGGCCGACTCTTCTCTTCCCCTTTGTCTCCCACTCTCCCCTGAGCTCACTCTCAGCTTCTCCTCTCCTCTTGTCTCCTTCTCCTCGTACGTCGACAACTGATACTCGTGATCTGCGTTGGGTTTTTCGTGAAGAGGAACGGGTTATCGCAGCACAAAGTGGGTAACCATTTCCCTCAGTTATGAAATCAAGGTTTATCGAACCAATAGGAATATCAATCCTCAACCGTCTTCAGCGGCTGCACAGAAATGAACAAATAACTTGCACCCAACGCAGGCAAGAGGGTTGTCAATCCCCTTGATCTCGTTATTGCAAGCAAATGAGTTGTGTAGATAATTGTTGATAATTGTAAAATGCAAAATAAAATAAAGGCAGTAAGGTAATAGTAGCATTTGTAAATATATAGGTGAATAGACCCGGGGTCCATAGTTTTTCCTAGCGGCATCTCTCATGTAGGCAGCATACGGTGGGTAACCAATTACTGTTGCGCACTTGATAGAAAAGCGGATAGTTATGCGATTTTCACGACAATGATCATGTATATATAGGCATCACGTCCATAAACAAATAGGCCGACTCCTGCCTGCACCTATTACTATTACTCCACTCATCGACCGCTATCGAGCATGCATCTAGAGTATTAAGTAAAACAGAGTAATGCATGGAGAACGATGACATGATGTAGACAAAGTAAACTCAGGCAATATGAATGAACCTCATCGTGTTATCCTTAGTAGCAACAACACAAAGACGCATCTTGTCCCCTACTTTGTCACTGGGATATAGAAACTCGTCAGGTTGAACCAACCACAACGCACCACTCCCACCGATGAAATATCAATCTACTTCGCCAAAGCACATCAATAAATCGGAGAGCATTACGAAGCTATAATGATCATGTAATTAAGAGACAATATATATCAGAGGTATCTCAAATACTTTTCATGAATAATCTGAACATAAATCCACAATTCATCGGATCCCAACAAACACACCGCACAATAAGATTACATCGAATAGATCAAAACGAAGATGCGACGACCATTGTATTGAAGATCAAAAGATGGAGAGATTGCCATCTAGGTACTAGCTATGGACCCGTAGGTCTGTGGTGAACTACTCACACATTATCATGAGGGCAGCAAGGTTGATGTAGAGGCCCTTTGTGATCGATCCCCCCTCCGGCAGAGTGCCGGAACGGAGCTCCAGATGGCCTCGCGATGGAACAGAGACTTGCGGCGGCGGAAAAGGGTTTCGGAATTGCTCTGTCTCTGTTCCATCGCCTATAAATTCTCTAATATCGCGAAAACCCCAAAAGCAGTCTCGAAACCCTTTTTCCGCCGCCGCAAGTCTCTGTTCCGTCGCGAGGCCATCTGGAGCACCGTTCCGGCACCCTGCCGGAGGGGGGATCGATCACGTAGGGCCTCTTCATCAACCTTGCTGCCCTCATGATGATGTGTGAGTAGTTCAGCACAGACCTACGGGTCCATCGCTAGTACCTAGATGGAAATCTCTCTATCTCTTGATCTTCAATACAATGGACATCGCATCTTTGCTTTGATCTATCCGATGTAATCCTATTGTGCGGTGTGTTTGTTGGGATCCGATGAATTGTGGGTTTATGTTCAGATTATTCATGAAAAGTATTTGAGATGCCTCTGAATTATATTATCTCTTAACTGCATGATCATTATAGCTTCGCAATGCTCTCCGATCTATTGATGTGCTTTGGACAAGTAGATTGATATTTCATCGGTGGCAGTGGTGCGTTGTGGTAGGTTCAACCTGACGAGTTTCTATATCCCGGTGACAAAGTAGGGGACAAGATGCCTCTTTGTGTTGTTGCTACTAAGGATAACACGATGGGGTTCATTCATATTGCTTGAGTTTACTTTGTCTACATCATGTCATCGTTCTCCATGCATTACTCTGATTTACTTAATACTCTAGATGCATGCTGGATAGCGGTCGATGAGTGGAGTAATAGTAATAGGTGCAGGGAGGAGTCGGCTGATGCGTTTCCAACGTATCTATAATTTTTTATTGTTCCATGCTGATATATTATCATTCTAGGATACTTTTTTGGTATTTATTTACCAATTTATAATATTTTTGAGCACTAACCTATTGACCCAGTGCCAGTTCCTGTTTTCTGCGTGTTTTTGCCTTTTCAGAGTTACAATACGAAACGGAGTCCAATTGTCACCAAACTTTTTCGTGATTTTTTCTGGACCAATACAAGACCAAGAAGCTTCGGAGGAGGGCGAGGAGATGCACCAGGGGGCCCACAAGCCATCTGGCCACGCCCCCAGGGGGCGCGGCCAGATATGTTGTGGCCCCCTGGAGCGCCTCCCAACGTTGTTCTCTGGCCTATAAATTCACATCTACCCTAAAAACACCAGAAGCGCTCCCGAAACACTTTTTCCGCCGCCGCAAGTCTCTGTTCCGACGGGAGGCCATCTACACCTCCGTTCCGGCACCCTGCCGGAGGGGAGATCGATCATGGAGGGCCTCTTCATCAACCTTGTTGCCCTCACCATGATGTGTGAGTAGTTCACCACAGACCTACGGGTCCGTAGGTAGTACCTAGATGGCAATCTCTCTCTCTCTCTCTCTTGATCTTCAATACAATGTTCCTCGCATCTTTGCCTTGATCTATCTGATGTAATCCCTTTGTATGGTGTGTTTGTTGGGATCCGATGAATTGTGAGTTTATGTTCAGACTATTCATGAAAATTATTTGAGTCAAACATGATTACTATGATTCTTATTTGCATGATCATCATAGCTTCGTAATGCTCTATGATCTATTGAGATAGTTTGGCCAACTAGATTGATATTTCTTCAGTGGGAGTGGTGCGTTGTAGTAGGTTCAACCTGACGAGTTTCTATATCCCAGTGATAGAAGGGGACAAGTTGCGTCTTTGTGTTGTTGCTACTAAGGATAAAACGATGGGGTTTATTCATATTAGTTGAGTTTACTTTGTCTACATCATGTCATCGTTCTCCAAGCATTACTCCATTTGTCATGAACTTAATACGTAGAGAGGCAAGCATAGAAGCGCTCTTGAAGTGGAGTAATAGTAGTAGGTGCAGGCAGGAGTCGGCCTATTTGCTTATGGATGTGATGCCTGTATACACATGATCATTGCCGTGAACATCGCATAATTATTCGCTTTTCTATCAATTGCCCAACAGTAATTTGTCTACCCACCGTATGCTTTGCTTATGAGAGATGCCACTAGAGAACTCTACTGCCCCCGGGTCTATTCACTTATAAATTCACAAACGCTATCATTACCTTGATGTTATTTATTACCTTTTATTTTATTTTGCACTTTACAATTATGTACACAACTCACTTGCTTGCAAATAACGAGATCAAGGGGATTGACAACCCTCTTGTCGGCGTTGGGTGCAAGTTGTTTGTTCTTTTGTGTGCAGCCGCTGAAGACGGTTGAGGATTGGTATTCCTATTGGTTCGGTAAACCTAGGTTTCATAACTGAGGGAAATACTTACCCACTTTGTGCTGCGATTACCCGTTCCTCTTCAGGAAAACCCAACACAAATCACGAGTATCAGGAAGGATTTCTGGCGCCGTTGCCGGGGAATACCATCACCAACTATCAAGTAACTTCACACAAAATTTCATTCACTTTTTATTCTTTTTATTTGTTGTTATATTTAGTTTGCCTCATAAAAAGCAAAAATACGAAAATATTTACTATACTAGTTTGCTAGTTTGCTTGTTTCGTCTCTAGTTTGCTTGCTTGCCTACCTATGTTATCTTTATCTTTATCACACACAAACACAAAGTAAAAGGTGAAAATAAAGATAAATGGATCCTCATCCACTAGTTAATCTTTTCAAAAGACCCGATTATGTTGAACCAATTTCTAGTGAGTTGACTGCACTAGATTTTCCTTATGAGGTCTTGCCTGAAAATCATGAATCTAAAAATTGTGATGAAGTGTTAAAAGAAATTTATAAAGTGATTCATGATAGTTCCTTGAATGAAAAGCGTGATTGCCATGTTGCTAGTATAAATTCTATGAATATCAATTGTGCTAATGATCATGATTGGGGCGATGATCATGATGTTCCTTATGATCTTGATAATTCTAGCCTTCATGATGAATATAGTATTGAGTATGATCTTACATATAATGACAGAGGCAAACATGGTTATAAGAATTTGCATGTTACTCAATTACCTCTCTTTGTGTTGAAATTATTAATGCTTCATTATTCCTATTTGCATATTCTAGATTTCAATTGTCTTGAGAATTTGTTTTCCTATAAAATGCCTATGCATAGGAAGTATGTTAGACTTAGATGTGTATTTCACATGCTATATGATGCTCTCTTTGTGCTTCAATTATTATCCTTTATGTGAGCATCATTGAAATCTCAAGCCTATCTTAATGGCTGTAAAGAAAGAGCTTGTTGGGAGACAACCCAATAGTTACCTTTTAACTTTCTTTCTGTTTTTGTGTGATAACATGATTGTTGCCTCTGTAATGATTGTGTTTTTATGTTTCAATTAGTGCGTGTGCAAGTAAAGCCTTTGGGATGACTCACAAGATGAGTAGAAACGATGCTGAATCTGAAACAGAAACTTTGACTCCAGTGCAGGAATTTTCATTTTTTACTGGAGCGTGATAATGATCTGAAATTTGAAAACCGTATTGATATACAAATTATTTACTTTTTTACTATTTTTTCAGAATTTTTAGAGTAACAGAAGTATGTTCTCTTTACAGATTGCTACAGACTGTTCTGTTTTAAACAGATTCTGTTTTGCTTGCATAGTTTGCTTGTTTTGATTATGCCATGGACTATATCGGGGGGGGGGGGGGTGTGTGTAAGTCATGGGGAAGTTAAAATACAGTACCTATTATGCAAAAATGAATTTGAATCAATTTATCATAGTACTTCAAGTAAGCAATATGTTTCTTATACTAACGGATCTCACGAAGTTTTGTTCAGTTTTGTGTGATTGAAGTTTTCAAGTTTTGGGTGTGACCACGATGGACTACGGAATAAGGAGTAGCAAGAGCCCAAGCTTGGGTATGCCCAAGGCACCCCAAGTATAATTCTAAGGAAACTCAAGCGTCTAAGCTTGGGGATGCCCCGGAAGGCATCCCCTCTTTCGTCTCAATCCATCGGTATGTCACTTGGAGCTATATTTTTATTCATCATATGATATGTGTTTTGCTTGGAGCGTCATTTGCTTTTGTTTGCTTTTACTTTCAGTTTGTCACAATAATCATTTGCTGGACACACCTATTTGAGAGAGACACACCTTCATGATAATTTGCTAGAATACTCTATGTGCTTCACTTATATCTTTTGAGCTAGGCAGTTGCTCTAGTACTTCACTTATATCTTTTTGAGCACGGTGGCGTGTAGATTTTATAGAAATAATATGCTCTCATTCTTCACTTATATTAGTTTGAGAGCTGAGTAATAGTGACGGTAATTTGCATGGGTCATAAGACTAGTCCAAGAATATTAGGTATTCAATGAATGATAATCAAAACCATCGTGTAGCACATATAGAGAAGTTATGGGTGAATGACATTGATGTAGTAATATGAAAAAGGTGTGAGTCCAAAGTTGTTGATTTGTAGAAGTGTCGAGATTAAGAGGTGTTAACTTGTTATTCATCTAAAAATTAAAGAGGCATGGTGATGATGTGTGAGCATTTATATTCCTTGTTGAAATCCTAGTGTTGTTTTGAGTCGGGGGCGCGTGATGGTTAACTGCTACCAACCTCCTCCCTCGGGGCATGCGAGGAGTACTTTGATTTGTGATAAAACTAATAAAACTTTGCAATAAGTATGTGAGTTCTTTATGACTAATGTGACACCATGGACATACGCATCTTTGATGGGGAACGTTGCATGGGAAACAAAAAAATTCCGACGCACACGCAAGATCTATCCATGGAGATGTATAGCTACGAGCGGGGGAGTGTATCTACATACCCTTGTAGATCGCTAAGCGGAAGCGTATATAATGCGGTTGATGTAGTCATACTCTTCACGATCCAATCGTGATCCAATCCGATCCAGCGCCGAACGGACGGCGCCTCCGCGTTCAACACACGTGCAGCTCGATGACGTCTCCTACTTCTTGATCCAACAAGAGAGGAAGGAGAAGTAGATGGTATCTCAACCAGCACGATGGCGTGGTGGAGATGGTGGCGTCGCAGTGCCGGCAGGGCTTTGAAATCACATTTGCTCCCTTGGTGGTTTTGGTAATTAATAACAACATATATGTCATTGAACTAATGTTTCCACTAAGTATATTTCAGAAAAAGTTCAATGATGGGTTAGCAAAAGGATTGTGGAGAGACCCCTAGATGCAAGGAAATGGATTGGCAAAGCTTCAAGCAAGAGGAATCTACATTTTACTTTGTGAGAAATCACCTTGAGTCCATAGGAAAGCCAATGCTATTAAAAGGGGGTAAGGTACTGTTGGTGAACAAGATGCTCCACGTGCACAAGTGATAGTCACCAAAAACACCCACAAACTCTTCCACAAAAGTCTGTCCAAGCCTATCATGAAAATCGATGTAACCAACTACTTTCACTCTGTCCCACCGATTCCCACCTCAGACAGACCCATGCCAAACCCTAGCTTTTCGGTGCAACCGATTCTGCTTCGGTGCCACCGAGTTCAGCTTGCCAACTTTTTGTTACCTCGATTCTTAAAATCGGAATTTTCGAGATTTTGGATCGGCGTCACCGAGTTTTGGAAACTGACCGTTGGTGACCTAATCGGTACCGCCGAGATTTCTGTATCGGTCTCACCGAGATTCAAAAGTTGCTACCTTTGGAGCAACTCGGTACCACCGAGTTTTATACTTCAGTGTCACCGAGTTGGTCACTTTAGGTGTAACGGTTGGATTTTTGGGGATGCCTATATATACCCCTTCACCACCACCCACTCGAAAGAGAAGCACTCAGAACTATTCCATACTTGCCCCATCCAATTTTCTGAGAGAGAGCCACCTACTCATGTGTTGAGATCAAGCCATTCCACTCCATCCATATGAATCTTGATCTCTAGCCTCCCCAATTTGCTTTCCACCAAATCAATCTCTTCCACCATAGCCAAATATGTGAGAGAGTGATTGTGTGTTGAGGAGTCAATCATCTTGAAGCACAAGAGCAAGGAGTTCATCGACATTACCAAGCCTATTACCTTTTGGAGGGTGGTGCCTCCTAGATTGGTTAGGTGTCGCTTGGGAGCCTCCTACTTCGTGTTGTGGAGTTGAACCAAGAAGTTTGTACGGGCAAGGAGATTGCCTACTTCGTGAAGATCTACCCATAGTGAGGCTGGTCCTTCGTGGACGGAAGCCGTTATGGAATAGTCAAGGTTGCTACTTCGTGGACCCTTATGGGTGGAGCCCTCCGTGGACTCTCGTGACCGTTACCCTCCGTGGGTTGAAGACTCCATAAACGTGGACGTACGATAGCACCACTTATCGGAACCACGGGAAAAACCTTCGTGTCTCCAAATTGCGTTTGATCTTCCTTCCTACCCTCTACTTCATATGCTTGTCTTTACTTTCCGCTGCTATACTCTTAGACAAGCATGTGTAGGGTGTACTTGAATTGCTATAATTGCTAAAATCTGCCAACACTTAAAATTGGGAAAAGGTAGAATTTTTATTTGCTCAAGTAGTCTAATCACCCCCCCTCTAGACATACTTTCAATCCTACAAGTGGTATCAGAGCTTTGGTCTCTATTGCATTGGTCTCACAACCTAGGAGAGTATGGCGTCTAGTGAGGGAAATTATCATCATAGAGGTCCGTACTTTGATGGCACAAATTTTGCTAGTTGGAAGCACAAAATGAAAATGCATATTCTTGGTCATAACCCTGTCGTTTGGGCTGTTGTTCATGTTGGATTGCATGGTGAATTCTTTGGTGATGGAAAGGAACCGGATCGTGAAGCGACCGCGGATGAATTGAAGATGTTGCAATACAACGCTCAAGCATGTGACATTCTCTTCAACTGCCTATGCCCCGAAGAATTCAACAAAATCAGCCGTCTTGAGAATGCCAAGGAAATTTGGGATACTTTGGTTGATATGCATGAAGGTACCGAATCTGTAAGAGAATCCAAGTTGGACGTTCTTCAAAGTCAGCTTGACAAGTTCAAGATGAAGGATGGTGAAGGAGTCGCTGAGATGTACTCTAGGATAGCTCTCATCACCAATGAGATTGCCGGCTTAGGAAGCGAGGAAATGACCGACAAATTCATCATCAAGAAGATACTTAGAGCTTTGGATGAGAGATACGACACCGTGTGCACATTGATCCAAATGATGCCCAACTACAAAGATCTCAAGCCTACGGAAGTCATTGGAAGGATTGTTGCTCATGAGATGACACTCAAAGACAAAGAAGAGCTTCACAACAAGTCTAGCGGTGCTTACAAAGCCACAAGTGATGCTTCCGCAACTTCAAGCGATAACCTTGTCACCAATGAAGAGATAAGCCTCATGGTCAAGAAATTCAACAAGTTCTAAAAGAATAGAGGCAAAGAACGAAGCTCCAACTCAAGATATGAAGACAAGCGTTCGTCAAGTCGTGACCGAAACTGCTACAATTGTGGGAAGCCCAGACACTACTCCAATGAGTGCACGGCTCCCTACAAACGAAGAGAAGAGTCACCTAGAAGACGAAGCTCAAGAAATGAATCACCTCAAAGAGAGAGAAGGAGTAGAGATGATTGTTATGAACGAAGACCCTCAAGGAGAAGTAGGGACTCGGAGAAGAAGGACAAGTACACCAAGAGCTACTCAAGAAGAAGACATCAAGCTCATGTTGGTGAATGGGCTTCCGGCTCCGAATCTGACAACCACTCCGAGAGAAGCTATCACTCCAACTCCGACTATAGTCAAGATGAATGTGTTGCCAGACTTGCACTAGTGACTACCAACTCCTATGATCTATTTGATTCACCAAATGAAGGGAGTGGAAGTTGCTTCATGGCTAAAGGCCCCAAGGTATCACACCCCGAGTATCTTGATTTTAATAGTGATGAAGATGATTTACTTGGAGATGATGACTTGCTCTTTGATAAAGCTAATAATGTTAGTCAAAATGAACTTGATAATTTTCATGCTAGTCAAGATAAGCCGGTTGATGATGATAAGATGAAAATAGAACAACTAAATAAAGAATTAAACACTCTTAAGTTAGCCCATGAATCTACTCTAGAAGATCATAGAGAGCTTGTAAGGACTCATGAGAAGCTACGCTTCGAGAAGCTCACCTTGGAGCAAGAACATGAGTTTCTTAAAGCTATCAATGACGATCTCCGAAAGAAGACTTCATCTTATCTAGCCAAACGATTACTCTTGTCTACATTCATGCCACAAATTAAACCTAGACAAACTAGTAACAAAGGCAAGAAAGGTTCTACATCTAGTAGCAACAACAAAAATGCTAAATCTAATGATGTTGCTTCTAGTAGTTCTATTGATTCCACTAATGATGATTCTCTTCGCCAAGTTACACTTGAGTAAGAAAATGAACTTTTGAAGGGGATTATAGAGAAAGGTATCTACAAGAGTCTTGCCGGGTGTAAGCACTTTGAGGAAATTGTACGCAAGCACGAAGGATACCGGAAGAACCATTCAACGCAAATGGAGTTGAATGGGAAGAAGGTCAATATCCCAAGCCCAAGTTTGTTCCTCAAATGGAGAAGTATGAACATACTCTTCCCAAGGGAACAAACACTCAAGATGACCTTCCACCACAAGACCACAAGCTCAAGGGCAAGGACAAGCTTCAAGAGGACATTGACTCATATGAAGATGAATCCCAAGCTTTGGTGGAGTGGGTTCCCAAGGCTACTTCAAGCTCAACTTCTACAAGTGCCACTTCAACACCAAGGATCCCCATCAAGTTGATGTGGGTCCCCAAGAAGAAGAACTAGAGAAGTTCTTGAGGGGTGACTCCGCCGATGAAATTCACTCACATTCATTATTGGCAAGAACTAGTTGCAATCAACGTCAACATCATGCAATAGTTCAAGGAGTCACACATTCCCTCAAAGGTAAGCAAGATACAAGGTAATCAACAAATCCATGGACATCATCATGTATGCTTTGCACTCCATGTCCATAGATATCCTTGTATTTGTCTCTTGTGCGTTGAGACTAACCCATGTAGGTGAGAAGAGTAAGGAAACAACAAGGATGCTCCCAACTCTTGGTGATCTTCATCAACCTTGAGCATCCACCGCTACATCACCCACATGAAGTCTTCTACGACAAACCCAAGGTTAGTTTATCCCTCCTATGGGGGGATGTCACATCAAGGGGGAGCTTTACTCTAAGACTTGAGTTAAAGCATCTCTTAGAATGTGACAACATTTAATGCTTTATGTAAAAGTGGTAACCCCAATTGTGCTTAAACGATGAGTATGACCTATGATCAAGTATTATTACTTGGCTCCTATGTCAATATACTCATATATAGATGACTCCGTCATCGCCAAAATGCTTGATAGATGCTAGTATGTATGTGCATGTTTGCCATGATTTCATTAGACATCTTATTGTGTGAGCATGTTGGTCTGCATTTATTTATCCATTCGAGGACATCCAATTGTTGCTATTTGAATTTTGATTTCTCTTTTGCCAATTGGATGGACAAGAATGCCTAGGACCCCTCTCTAGCTATCTATGCTTTCTCGTCTCATATTCCATTCTTGCTGCATCACAAAATTTGAACAAGGACTTATCGATCTCTCTGTGTGAGGAGCACTCAGAGTTCCGTATCGACAAGGACTGACCATTAAAACCTCCCAAGTGCATCTCGGTGGAACCAATACCAAAATCTCGGTCTCACCGATGCCTAGGGTTGATCTGATTTTCAATCTCGGTAACACCGATTCCTTATTCTTGGTTACACCGAGTTTCCCTATCAACTGACAGTTGAGAAACTCGGTGGCACCGATAATTTCGAACCGGTGTCACCGACAGCGAAGGGTATATTACCTGGCGGACCCGACTTTTGAAATTCAACCGCAAAAGTCTTTTTCCTCCAACCCTAAGTTGCCTCTCCGGACCCCTTGGTCATCGCCCTTGCATCCCCATGTGCCTCCGCCGTTGGGAATCGTTGCCGCCGACGGAATCTTCACCGCCGTCGTCGCCTTAGCGGATCCTTCACCGAGTTAGGGTATGGATCTGGCCCTCTTTGCGCTCCCTTTCCGATTCACGTGCATTAGAGTAACTTTTATTGATAATACACTGATTGCAATCCTCTAAATCCTCTAGAAATCTCTTTAGCTTAGCGAATGAAAGATTTCTAGATCTAGCCGTCCGCAGAACCAAATCTCGGTGACACCGAGTCAGAAAAATCGGCTCCACCAATTTTGTTTTGGACTACTGAGGACAGTCTCGGTGAAACCGAGTGGCAAGTTTCAGTGCGACCGAAATTGCTGCCAAGTTTCTGTAAAGATTTCTGTGCGTCTCGGTGGTACCAATTTTTTTGACTCAGTGACACCGAAATCCCTTTTTGCTGAAAGCTATATCTAAGAATTTCTTTGATTCAACCTTTGAAAAATCTCCGCATTTTGTGATGACTCAACCCTTCTACTCTTCTATACTCTATTTCACAGGGTCAGAGATGTCAGGTTCTGATGATAGCCAGAATGACTTCAGAGAGAAGAATGTTGACATGAGCTCAGGCACTAGTCCTGAAGGGAGCTATGATGATGTACCTAGCTCACCAGATCTGCCCAAAGCTGCAACCAGGGCTAGAAGGAAGCTCAACTCAGATGAGGAGGATGAAGACTTTGTACCTGAGGAGCTAGCCAAGAATGATGCAACTGCCAAGAGCACTACTGCTTCCACTTCATCCAAGAAGAAGGTAATAAGGAAAGAATATGCCAGCTCAGGGTCAGTAAGAGCACCAGAGAGTGCTAGGGCAACAATGACTCTTCACCTTGAGTCACCCTCAAAGAAGTCTATGCCTAAGAAGGCAGGAGAAAAGAAGAAGTCCAGGAAGAGGATCATACATGTTGTTGGCAGACAAACCTCCATGTTTGAGGACCCAGAAGCAGGTGCTGCTGCTGAAGAGGAGGAAGAGCTAGCCACCAAGGCTCCTCCTAAGAAGAAGAAGAAGCTAATGGCTGATGCTATGCCCAAGGATACATCATCCACAGGCACCAAGACTGCACCCAAGAAGGCTGCTACTGCTCCTAAACCCAAGAGGTTTTCCAGAGACATCCCAGCTGCTACCAAGAACAAGACTTCTACTTTCAGAGAAGCTGAGGATGATACACAGTTTGTTTTGATGAAGCTAAGACCACACCTTCCAGAGCATAATGCCAGCCATCCTGTTGCTGAAGACATGAAGAAGAGGAAGGACTCAGGACTGAGAGAGTGAAGAGCTATTGATCCTTACTCTCAGAGGAGAAGGACAGTTGTAGACTACCGGTTCTACACAAAAGAACAACAAGATTTCTATGAAACAATTCTGCTTGACAAGAGCCCTGCAGTGAGTGATATGCGGTATGTGGACTGGAAGCACATCAAGGACAACGAAGATTACTTTCCAAGTGTGCAAGATAACTTCCACTGCATTGGTCTTGATGAGTTTGTTGGTAAGGAGTTCACAGCTTGGAACGATGAGATGATCATGCAATTCTACCCCACTGCACATTACTATGGAGATGGTAGGATTGTATGGATGATAGAAGGCACCAGGTATGAATCCACAGTTGAGGAGTGGGCTGCCATCTTAGGAGCTCCATAGGTGGAAGACGGTGACCTAGATGTGTACTCCGAGTCTAAGGAAAATCATAATGCTATGAAGAACATGTACAATGAGATCCCTGCTGCAAACTTGCAATCTCACAAGCTTGGATCCATTTTGAAAGGACGTGGATGTCGCCTAGAGGGGGCGTGAATAGGCGCTTTAAAATAATTTTTGTTTAGGCTTGAACAAATGAGGAATAAAACTAACGTTTAATATGTCAAGCACAAAACCTAAAACAACTAGGCTCACCTATGTGCACCAAAAACTTATGCGAAGCAAGATAACAACTAAGTAATAGCAAGATATATAACAATAAACAATATGGCTATCACAATGTAAAGTGCACAAGTAAAGGGCTCGGGTAAGAGATAACCGAGGCACGTGGAGACGACGATGTATCCCGAAGTTCACACCCTTGCGGATGCTAATCTCCGTTCGGAGCGGTGTGGAGGAACAATGCTCCCCAAGAAGCCACTAGGGCCACCGTAATCTCCTCACGCCCTCGCACAATGCAAGATGCTGTGATTCCACTAAGGGACCCTTGAGGGCGGTCACCGAACCCATACAAATGGCAACCCTTGGGGGCGGTCACCGGTACCCGTACACTTTGGCAACCCTTGGGGGCGGTCACCGGTACCCGTACAAATTGCTCGGGGCAATCTCCACAACCTAATTGGAGACCCCGACGCTTGCCTAGAGCTTTACACCACAATGATTGAGCTCCGAGGCACCACCAACCGTCTAGGGCGCCAAGGCACCCAAGAGGAACAAGCTCTAGGGTGCTCAAACACCCAAGAGTAATAAGCTTCTCAAACTTCACTTCCACGTATCACCGTGGAGAACTCAAACCTATGTACCACATGCAATGGCAAGGGCACACGGAGTGCCCAAGTCCTTCTCTCCCAAATCCCACCAAAGCAACTAATGCTAGGGAGGAAAGTGAGAGGAAGAACAAAGAAGAACACCAAGAACTCCAAGAGCTAGATCCAAGGGGTTCCCCTCAGATAGAGGAGAAAGTGATTGGTGGAAATGTGGATCTAGATCTCCTCTCTCTTTTCCCTCAAAAAGGAGCAAGAATCATTGGAGGAATTGAGGGTTAGCAAGCTCTAAGAAGGTCAACAATGGGGGGCAAACATGAGCTCAAGAGTTAGGGAACCATTGGGGAAGAAGACCCCCTTAAATAGGTCCCCACAAATCTGCCCGTTATGTGCAAAATAGCACACGGGCAGTACAACCGGTGGAGTGGGCGGTAAAACCGGTACAACCGGCAAGACCAGTACAATCGCCCTACTACCGCCCAACCACCGGACCACAACAGAAAGTTGGCCGGGTGCAACCGCTCAACTCGATCGCTGGACATGGCAAAGTCCCAAGCGGTAGTACCGGGCTATAGTAATATAGCGGTACAACCATCCAACCTCCGCCCAACAACCGCAGCACAACAGAACCGTGTCCGGTTGTAGCCCGGTGTTGGGCCGGTACAACCGCCCAAGGCTGCCACCCAGGGTCACCCAGCAATTGGCGGTACAACCGCCCGGAGGCAGCGATACAACCGCTGGGGACCAGATAGTGGCAACACCCCCAGGGTATCACCCCTGGGATGGTGGTTATGCCGGAAGACATGAGCGAGTGGTACAACTGTATCAAGAAAACAGGTAATACCAGAACTGCCATAACCTCTGCAAATGAGCTCCGAATTGAGCAAACTCAAACTTGTTGGATTCAGGACGACAAGAGCTATCCAACAGCGACTGGTATAGAGATGTGAAACTTCTTTCAATGAAGAATCGACAAAAACTCCAACATCGAAAACATCATAGAAGATGCATATGGACTCTGTTTTCGATGAACTTGAGCTTGTCATGAAGCTGACCATAAGCTCAAGAAACCTCAAAGAGAAAAACCAACCAAGAACCAAGAAGGATGATGATGCCAAGAATGCAATGGTTTGAGCTCTCAACGAACGATACAATCAAGCTACTCACTTGAGAGCCCCCTTGATAGTACGGCTATCTATCCTATAACCCAGTCTCCCAACTACCACTATGAGACCGGTAAAATAGAAAACCCTATCAAGTTCAAACCTTAGCCTTGCGCATAGTCCACTTGAGCTAGATGATGACGATCTTGACTTCCTCAAGATGGACCACCTTTCTTGATTGCGTTGGCTCGATGAAGACTAGATGATTGCTCCCCCATACTCCATTATGGGTGAGCCACTCTTCGGCTGGTCTACGCACATTCACTTCCTCCAGGCTGGTCTACGCACGATCAACACTATCTTGAGGCATACTTTGATGCCTAAGTCTGGAGATGAGAAGATGATAAGAGGCTATTCTATCAACATGCTGCTCCATCTTGATCAACACACCAGATTAAGAGTGATGGACTTGATAGTTGAAACAGTGAAGAGGACTGCAGCAGATCAGAAGAGGTCATGTGGATACGCTCCATATATTCAGATGCTTATCAACTCCAAGCTGGAGAAGGACATATATGCACTTGATCGACCACATTTTTCACTCTTGCCAGAGCTAGAAGACAATGTTGTGGCGATGGACCCAGATCATCCCACCTCAGCTACAGCACAGGCACAGGCAGAGGCAGCCAGAGACACTAGTTCTTAGGTTCCAAAGACTAGGAGTGAGCAGATAGATCTTCTCCTTAGCTCTGTGCTCAGTATGTAGAAGGACATCAGGAACATCTTGAAGAACCAGGAGAGCCTCTCGAGGATTTTGGATACCAAGTTTCATATTCTCAACAACAAGGTGGATGAGCTCACGGTGACTGTGAATGAGCTCAAGAAGGAAGTTGATGGCGTGCCCAGTCCCCACACTACAGGTGATGATGAGGATAGTCCACCTCTCAGGACAACCACTCAGTAAAGGACTCAGCCCAGATCTGCCACTGTGCCAGTTCCAGAGTCTAGACCTTCTTCATCAGCACCTGCCGCGGCTCCTTCAGCTCCTTCAGTCCCTTCAGCTCCTCCAGCACCTCCAGTTGCTACTCCGACTCCGTCCATGACGTATGCTGAAGTCTTCGTTGATGCCGTTCTCTCGACTCCTTCATCAGCCACCGGAGGAGATCAGCCCTAGAAGAGCGCTTAGCTCCATACCTTTGAACTCTTTGGTAACTTGTTGCCAAAGGGGGAGAAGATTATAGATCATTAGGGCTTCGAGAGAGAGAGAGAGAGAGAGCGTTGCTTTTTATCGCTTTTCAAAACATTGATATCTTTTGGTTGGTTTGCTTGTGTTAAACTTTGTTGGTGTTTGATCATACACTTCATGTGTATTGCTACTATTTCCTACCCTTGTGACGCTTATGAGATGATCATTCACCTTTACTTGATTGTGTTGTGCTATGATATTCATTCATATTATTCTCGCACACCACCAAGTTGTATGTGACATGAAAGAGTGCCCGATGTACCTAATCGATTGTGCATTTGCATTCAAACGCAAATTCAAAATAATGCACAAATTTAGGGGGAGCTCTTACTTATCACATACTTCTCAAAGCGACGATTATATTCATTGATTATAGCATATGTCTAAGCTTTGATCTATATGTTGTCATCAATTACCAAAAAGGGGGAGATTGAAAGCACATTTGCTCCCTTGGTGGTTTTGGTAATTAATAACAACATATATGTCATTGAACTAATGTTTCCACTAAGTATATTTCAGGAAAAGTTCAATGATGGGTTAGCAAAAGGATTGTGGAGAGACCCCTAGATGCAAGGAAATGGATTGGCAAAGCTTCAAGCAAGAGGACTCTACATTTTACTTTGTGAGTAATCACCTTGAGTCCATAGGAAAGCCAATGCTATTAAAAGGGGGTAAGGTACTGTTGGTGAACAAGATGCTCCACGTGCACAAGTGATAGTCACCAAAAACACCCACAAACTCTTCCACAAAAGTCTGTCCAAGCCTATCATGAAAATCGGTGTAACCAACTATTTCCACTCGGTCCCACCGATTCCCACCTCAGACAGACCCATGCCAAACCCTAGCTTTTCGGTGCAACCGATTCTGCTTCGGTGCCACCGAGTTCAGCTTGCCAACTTTCTCTTACCTCGATTCTTAAAATCGGAATTTCCGAGATTTTGGATCGGCGTCACCGAGTTTTCGAAACTGACCGTTGGTCACCTAATCGGTACCGTCGAGATTTCTGTATCGGTCTCATCGAGATTCAAAAGTTGCCACCTTTGGAGCAACTCGGTACCACCGAGTTTTATACTTCGGTGTCACCGAGTTGGTCACTTTAGGTGTAACGGTTGGATTTTTGGGGATGCCTATATATACCCCTTCACCACCACCCACTCGAAAGAGAAGCACTCAGAACTATTCCATACTTGCCCCATCCAATTTTCTGTGAGTGAGCCACCTACTCATGTGTTGAGATTAAGCCATTCCACTCCATCCATATGAATCTTGATCTCTAGACTCCCCAAGTTGCTTTCCACCAAATCAATCTCTTCCACCAAAGCCAAATCTGTGAGAGAGTGATTGTGTGTTGAGGAGTCTATCATCTTGAAGCACAAGAGGAAGGAGTTCATCGACATTACCGAGCCTATTACCTTTTGGAGGGTGGTGCCTCCTAGATTGGTTAGGTGTCGCTTGGGAGGCTCCTACTTCGTGTTGTGGAGTTGAACCAAGAAGTTTGTATGGGAAAGGAGATTGCCTACTTCGTTCAGATCTACCCATTGTGAGGCTAGTCCTTCGTGGACGGAAGCCGTTATGGAATAGTCAAGGTTGCTACTTCGTGGACCCTTATGGGTGGAGCCCTCCGTGGACTCTCGCGACCGTTACCCTTCGTGGGTTGAAGACTCTATAAACGTGGACGTACGATAGCACCACCTATCGGCACCACGGGAAAAACCTTCGTGTCTCCAAATTGCGTTTGATCTTCCTTCCTACCCTCTACTTCATATGCTTGTCTTTACTTTCCGCTGCTATACTCTTAGACATGCATGTGTAGGGTGTACTTAAAATTGGGAAAAGGTAGAATTTTTATTTGCTCAAGTTGTCTAATCACCCCCCCTCTAGACATACTTTCGATCCTACAGGCTTCGCCAAACGCCTCCGGAATGACGTATGAGGAAGAAACGGGAGAGACGGGAGGAGGGCCGTGGCAGTCGGAGGGTCTTCAGCCCCCTTGTGCCTCCCCACCTTTATATAGGCATGGGAGGGGCTGGTGGCTTGCCCTCCAAGCCCCTAGGGTCGCTGGTCAAGGGGGGAGAAAGGAAATCCCTCCTTTACTTCCCCACCGATCACTATCCCTCCTTTTTAGGGATCTCGATCTTATACTTTCGGGATATGATCTAATTCCTTTTAAGGGGGGATCTTGATGCGCCTAGACCAGGGGTGTGGGGCCTTTTACCCATTACCCATGTTCATGTGGGTCCACATGCAGGTGGGCCCCACTCCGGAACCTTGTAGAACCTTCCCGGTACAATACCGAAAAATCCCGAACATTTTCTGGAACCCTGAATATGACTTCCCATATAGAAATCTTTACCTCCGGACCATTACGGAGCTCCTCGTGACGTCCGGGATCTCATCCGAGACTCCGAACAACATTTGGTCACCAATGTACATATCCCAATACTACTCTAGCGTCACCGAACATTAAGCATGCGGACCCAACGGGTTCGAGAATCATGTGGACATGACCGAGACACCTCTCCGGTCAATAACCAATAGCGAGACCTGAATGCCCATATTGGTTCCCACATATTCCACCAATATCATTATCGGTCAAACCACGATGTCAAGGATTCAGTCAATCCTGTATTCAGTTCCGTTTATCCAGCGGTATGTTACATGCGCGAGATTCGATCGTCGGTATCTCCATACCTAGTTCAATCTCGTTACTGGCAAGTTTCTTTACTCATTCCGTAATACAAGATCCCGTGACTAAATCCTTAGTCACATTGTTTGCAAGCTTCTTGTGATGTTGTATTACCGAGAGGGCCCACAGATACCTCTCTGTCATACGGAGTGACAAATCCCAGTTTCGATCCACGCCAACCCAACAGACACCCTCGGAGATACCTGTAGAGCACCTTTACAGTCACCCAGTTATGTTGTGATGTTTGATACACACAAGGCATTCCTCCGGTGTTAGGGAGTTGCATGATCTCATGGTCGTAGGAACAGATACTTGACATGGATAAAGCAGTAGCAATAAACTAACACGATCAAATGCTATGCTTACGGTTGGTTCTTGTCCATCACATCATTCTCCTAATGATGTGACCCCGTTATCAAATGACAACTCATGTCTATGGTTAGGAAACCTTAACCATCTTTGATCAACGAGCTAGTCTAGTAGAGGCTCACCAGGGACACAGTGTTGTCTATGTATCCACACATGTATCTGAGTTTCCAATCAATACAATTATAGCATGGATAATAAACGATTATCATGAACAAGGAAATATGATAATAACTATTTTATTATTGCCTCTAGGGCATATTTCCAATAGTCTCCCACTTGCACTAGAGTCAATAATCTAGTTCACATCGCTATGTGATTTACATTGTAATGAATCTAACACCCATAGAGTTCTGGTGTTGATCATGTTTTGCCCGTGGAAGAGGCTTAGTTAACGGGTCTGCAACATTCAGATCCGTGTGTACTTTGCAAATCTCTATGTCATACTGTAGATGCTGCTAGCACGCTCCACTTGGAGCTATTCCAAATGACTTCTCCACTATACATATCCGGACTGCTACTCAGAGTCATCCAGATTGGTGTCAAAGCTTGCATCAACATAACCCTTTACGACGAACTCTTTATCACCTCCATAATCGAGAAACATTTCCTTAGTCCTCAAGTTACTAAGGATAATTTTGACCGTTGTCCAGTGATCCACTCCTGGATCACTCTTGTACCCCTTGACATACTCATGGCAAGGTACACACCAGGTGCGGTACACAACATGACATACTATATAGAGCCTACGACTAAGGCATAGGGGACAACCTTCGTCCTTTCTCTTTCTTTTGCCATGGTCGAGCTTTGAGTCTTACTCAAATCCATACCTTACAACACAGCCAAGAACTCCTTCTTTGACTGATCTATTTTGAACTCCTTCAAAATCTTGTCAAGGTATGTATTCATTGAAAGTTTTATCAAGCGTCTTGATCTATCTCTATAGATCTTGATGCCCAATATTTAAGTAGCTTTATTCCAGGTCTTCCTTTGAAAAACTCCTTTCAAACAGCCCTTTATGCTTTCCAGAAATTCTACATTATTTCCGATCAACAATATGTCAACAACATATACTTATCAGAAATTCTATAGTGATCCCACTCACTTCCTTGTAAATACAAGTTCCTTATAAACTTTTTATAAACCCAAAAGCTTTGATTACCTCATCAAAGCGTATATTCCAACTCCGAGATCCTTGCTCCAGTCCATAGAAGGATCACTGGAGCTTGCATACCTTTTAGCATCCTTAGGACCGACAAAACCTTCTGGTTGTATCACATACAACCTTTCCTCATAGAAACTGTTAAGGAAACTCTGTTTTGACATCCATCTGCCAGATTTCATAATCGAAAAATGCAGCAACTGCTAACATAATTCCAACAGAGTTGAGCATCGCTACGGGTGAGAAAGTCTCATCGTAGTCAATTCCTTGAAGTTGTCAGAAACCTCTTTGCGACAAGTCGAGCTTTATAAATGGTGATATTTACCATCAGCGTCTGTCTTCTTCTTAAAGATCCATTTGTACTTAACGGTCTGCCGTTCATCGAGCAACTCTACCAAAGTCCATACTTGGTTTTCATACATGGATCCTATCTCGAATTTCATGGCTCCTAGCCATTCGTTGGAATCGGGGCCCACCACCGCTTCTTCATAGCTCGTAGGTTCACTATTGTCTAACAACATGACCTCCAAGACAGGACTGTCGTGCCACTTAGGGGCGGTACGAGTCCTTGTCGACCTACGAGGCTTGATAGTAACTTGATCTGAAGCTTCATGATCATCATCATTAGCTTCCTCATCAATTGGTGTACGCATTACAGGAACACCTTTCTGTGCTGCGCTACTTTTCCAATTCAAGTGAAGGTTCGATAACCTTATCAAGTTCTACCTTCCTCCCACTCACTTCTTTTGAGAGAACATCCTTCTCTGGAAAGGATCCATTCTTGGCAACAAAGACCTTGCCTTCGGATCTGTGATAGAAGGTATACCCAATTGTTGCTTTAGGGTATCTTATGAAGATGCACTGTTCCGCTTTGGGTTCGAGCTTATCAGACATAAGTGTCGCATTCCCAAACTCTAAGAAATGACAGTTTAGGTTTCTGCCAAACCATAATTCATACGGTGTCATCTCAACGGATTTAGATGGTGCCCTATTTAAAGTGAATGTAGTTGTCTCTGATGCATAACTCCAAAACGATAGTGGCAAATCGGCAAGAGACATCATAGTACACACCATATCCAATAGAGCAAGACTACGACGTTCGTACACACCCTCACACTATGGTGTTCCAGGTGGCGTGAGTTGTGAAATAAGTTCCACATTGTCTTATGTTGCATACCAAACTCATAACTCAGATATTCACCTCCACGATCATATCGTAGACATTTTATCTTCTTGTCACGATGATCTTCAACTTCACTCTGAAATTGCTTGAACTTTTCAAACGTTTCGGGCTTGTGTTTCATTAAGTAAATATACCCATATCTACTCAAATCATCAGTGAAGGTAATAAAATAACGATATCCACCACACGCTTCAACACTCATTTGGACCACATACATCAACATGTATTATTTCCAATAAGTCACTTGCCCTCTCCATCATATCGGAAAACGGGGTCTTAGTCATCTTGCCTATGAGGCATGGTCCGCATGTCTCAACCGATTCGAAATCGAGTGAGTACAAAGATCCATCAGCATGGAGTTTCTTCATGTGCCTTACACCAATATGACCTTAGCGGCAGTGCCACAAGTATGTGGTACTATCATTATTAACTTTGCATCTTTTGGCATAAATATTATGAACATGTGTATCACTACGATCGAGATTCAATAAACCATTCACATTGGGTGCATGACCATTGAAGGTATTATTCATGTAAACAGAATAACCATTATTCTCTAACTTAAATGAATAACCTTATTACAATAAACACGATCTAATCATGTTCATGCTCAACGCCAACACCAAATAACATTTATTTAGGTTCAACACTAATCCCGAAGGTAGAGGGAGCGTGCGATGGTGATCACATCAACCTTGGAAACACTTCCAACACAGATCGTCACCTCGCCCTTAGTTAGTCTCCGTTTATTCCGTAGCTTTTATTTCGAGTTACCAATATTTAGCTACTGAACCGGTATCTAATACCCAGGTGCTACTAGGAGTACTAGTAAGGTATACATCCATAACATGTATATCAAATATACTTTTGTTGACGTTGCCAGCCTTCTTATCTACCAAGTATCTTGGGGCAGTTCCGCTTCAGTGACCGTTCCCCTCATAACAGAAGCACTCGGTCTCGGGTTTGGGTCCAACCTTGGGTTTCTTCACTGGAGCGACAACTGGCTTGCCACATTCTTGAAGGTTCCCTTCTTGCCCTTGCCCTTCTTGAAACTAGTGGTCTCACCATCAACACTTGATGCTCCTTCTTGATTTCTACCTTTCGCGGTGTAAAACATCGCGAATAGCTCAGGGATCATCTTGTCCATCCCTGGCATGTTATAGTTCATCACGAAGCTCTAGTATCTTGGTGGCAGTGACTTGGAGAACTATGTCAATCACTATCTTATCTGGAAGATCAACTCCCACTTGATTCAAGTAATTGTAGCACCCAGACAATCTGAGCACATGCTCACCGATTGAGCTATTCTCCTTCATCTTGCATGCAAAGAATCTTGTTGGAGGTCTCATACCTCTCAACACGGGCACGAGCCTGAAATCCCAATTTCAGCTCTTGGAACATCTCATATGCTCTGTGACGTTCAAAACGTCTTTGGAGCCTCAATTCTAAGCCGTAAAGCATGACGCACTGAACTATCAAGTAGTCATCAAAAACGTGCCTGTCTGATGTTCTCAACACCCATAGACAACGCTTGGGGGGTTGGCGCACCGAGCGGTGCATCAAGGACATAAGCCTTCTATGCAGCAATGAGGACAATCCTCAGTTTATGGACCCAGTCCGCATAATTGCTACTACCATCTTTCAACTTAGTTTTTCTCTAGGAACGTATCAAAATATAGGGGAGCTATAGCGCGAGGTATTGGTCTACAACATAATTTGCAAAGATATTTTAACTATGTTCATGATAATGAGTTCAATTAATCATATTGCTAAAGAACTCCCACTCAAATCAACATCCCTCAGGTTGTCCGAGTGTAACATGATCCAAATCCACCAACCCAAGTCCGATCATCACGTGAGATGGGGTGGCTTCAATGGTGAACATCTCCATGTTGATCATATCTACTATATGACTCATGTTTGACCTTTCAGTCTCCTGGGTTCTGAGGCCATGTCTGTACATGCTAGGCTCGTCAAGTTTAAGCCAAGTATTCCGCGTGTGTAAATCTGGCTAACACCTGTTGTATGCGAACGTAGAGTCCATCACACCCGATCATCACGAGGTGCTTCGAAACGACGAACCTTCGCAATGATGCATACTCGGGGAGAACACAATTTATCTTGAAATTTTAGTGAGGGGTCATCTTATAATGCTACCGTCGTCCTAAGCAAAATAAGATGCATAAAAGGATTTACATCACATGCAAATCATATAAGTGACATGATATGGCCATCATCATCTTGTGCTTTTGATCTCCATCTCCAAAGCACCGGCATTATCTCCATCGTCACCAGCATGACACCATGATCTCCATCATCGTGTCGTCATGTGGTTGTCGCGCCAACTATTGCTTCTACAACTATTGCTAACTCATAGCGATAAAGTAAAGCAAAAATGGTGAAAATAATTAGAGACAACCCTATGGCTCCTGCCGGTTGCCGTACTCATCGACATGCAAGTCGTGATAATCTATAAAAAAACGTGATCATCTCATACATCACATATATCACATCATGTCATTGGCCATATCACATCACAACATGCCCTGCAAAAACAAGTTAGACGTCCTCTACTTTGTTGTTGCAAGTTTTATGTGGCTGCTATGGGCAACTAATAAGAACTGTTCTTACCTACGCAAAGCCACAACGGTGATATTCAAGTTGCCTTTTAACCTTCTACAAGGACCGCCTCGGTCGAATCCGATTCAACTAAAGTGGGAGAGACAGACACCCGCCAGCCATCTTTATGCAACAAGTTATATGTCAGTCGATGGAACCGGTCTCTCGTACGTGGACGAGTAAGGTTGGTCCGAGCCGCTTCATCCCACAATACCACCGAATCAAGATAAGACTAAGGAGGTAAGCAATCTGAACATCAACGGCCACAAACTCTTTTGTGTTCTACTCGTGCATATCATCTACGCATAGACCTGGCTCTGATGCCACTAATGGGGAATGTTGCATAGGAAACAAAAAAAAATCCTACGCACACGCAAGATCTATCCATGGAGATGTATAGCTACAAGAGGAGGAGTATATCTACATAGCCTTGTAGATCGCTAAGCGGAAACGTATATAACGTGGTTGATGTAGTCGTACTCTTCACAATCCAATCGTGATCCAATCCGATCCAGCGCCGAATGGACGGCACCTCCGCGTTCAGCATACGTGCGGCTCATTGATGTCTCCTCCTTCTTGATCCAGCAAGAGAGGAAGGAGAAGTAGATGGGATCTCAACCAGCACGATGACGTGGTGGAGATGGTGGCGTCGCAGTGCCGGCAGGGCTTCACCAACGCCTCCGGAACGACGTACGAGGAAGAAACGGGAGAGACGGGAGGAGAGCCGCGGCCCTCGGAGGGTCTTCAGCCCCCTTGCGCCACCCCACCTTTATACAGGCGTGGGAGGGGCTGGTGTCTTGCCCTCCAAGCCCCCAGGGTCGTTGGTCAAGGGGGGAGGAAGGAAATCCCTCCTTTCCTTCCCCACCGATCACTATCCCCCCTTTCTATGGATCTCGATCTTATCCTTTCGGGATATAATCATATTCCTTTTAAGGGGGGATCTTGATGCGCCTAGACCAGGGGTGTGGGGACTTTCCCCATTACCCACGTTCATGTGGGTCCACATGCAGGTGGGCCCCACTCCGGAACCTTCTAGAACCTTCCCGGTACAATACCGAAAAATCCCGAATATTTTCCGGAACCCTGAATATGACTTCCCATATATAAATATTTACCTCCGGACCATTATAGAGCTCCTCATGACGTTTGGGATCTCATCTGGGACTCCGAACAACATTCGGTCACCAACGTACATATCCCAATACTACTCTAGCATCACCGAATGTTAAGTGTGCGGACCCTACGGGTTCGAGAATCATGTGGACATGATCGAGACACCTCTCCGGTCAATAACCAATAGCGGGACTTGGATGCCCATATTGGTTCCCAAATATTCCACGAAGATCATTATCGGTCGAACCATGATGCCAAAGATCCAGTCAATCCCGTATTCAGTTCCCTTTGTCCAGCGGTATGTTACTTGCCCGAGATCGATCGCCGGTATCTCCATACCTAGTTCAATCTCGTTACCGACAAGTCTCTTTACTCATTCCGTAATACAAGATCATGGGACTAACTCCTTAGTCACATTGCTTGCAACATTCTTGTGATGTTGTATTACCGAGAGGGCCCAGAGATACCTCTCCGTCATACGGAGTGACAAATCCCAGTCTCGATCCACGCCAACCCAACAGACACCCTCGGAGATACCTGTAGAGCACCTTTACAGTCACCCAGTTACGTTGTGACGTTTGATACACACAAGGCATTCCTCTAGTGTCAGGTAGTTGCATGATCTCATGGTCGTAGGAACAAATACTTGACATGGATAAAGCAGTAGCAATAAACTAACACGATCAAATGCTATGCTTACGGTTGGGTCTTGTCCATCAAATTATTCTCCTAATGATGTGACCCCGTTATCAAATTACAACTCATGTCTATCATTAGGAAACCTTAACCATCTTTGATCAACGAGCTAGTCTAGTAGAGGCTCACCAGGTACACAGTGTTGTCTATGTATCCACACATGTATATGAGTTTCCAATCAATACAATTATAGCATGGATAATAAACGTTTATCATGAACAAGGAAATATGATAATAACTATTTTATTATTGCCTCTAGGGCATATTTCCAACAATCTTCACCTTCTCATATTTCCTAGCCTCTTCGGTACCATGCATAGCCCATTCTCACCTCGAGAATCGGTGCAAATGTTCGCCGGTGCATCCAAACCCCGTGACATGATACGCTCTGTTGCACATAAGCCTCATTATATCTTCCTCAAAACAGCCACCATACCCACCTATTATGGCATTTCCATAGCCATTCCGAGATATATTGCCATGCAAATTCCACCGTCACTTCACATGACTAGTTCGTTCATCATCATAATGCTTTGCATGATCACATAGAGCTGACATAGTATTTGTGGCAAAGCCACCGTTCTTCATATTTTTGATACATGTCACGCTAGATCATTGCACATCCTAGTACATGCTACTTCTTGAGCTTGCGTTGGTTTTCCCTTGAAGAGGAAAGGGTGATGCAGCAAAGTAGATAAGTATTTCCCTCAGTTGTTGAGAACCAAGGTATCAATCCAGTAGGAGATACAAGCAAGTCCCCAATCTTCGCACCTACACAAACAATCAAACTCTTGCACCCAACGCTATAAAGGGGTTGGCAATCCCTTCACGGTTATTTGCAAGGATGAGATCTGATAGAGATAGATATAAAAGATTGCTAAAATGAAAAGTAAAACAAAAGTAAAAAAGATTGCAGCAAAGTATTTTTGGTATTTTTGGTTTATAGATCTGAAAATATAATAGGGAAAATAGACCCGGGGGCCATAGGTTTCACTAGAGGCTTCTCTCATAACGGAAAATAATACGGTGGGTGAACAAATTACTGTCGAGCAATTGATAGAAAAGCGCATAGTTATGACGATATCCAAGGCAATGATTATGCATATAGGCATCACGTCCGTGTCAAGTAGACCGAAACAATTCTGCATCTACTACTATTACTCCACACATCGACCGACTCCTGCCTACATCTAGAGTATTAAGTTCATGAAGAACAGAGTAACGCATTAGGTAAGATGACATGATGTAGAGGGATAAAGTCAAGCAATATGATGAAAACCCCATCTTTTAATCCTTGATGGCAACAATATAAATACGTGCCTCGCTACCCCTACTTTGTCACTGGGTGAGGACACCGCAAGATTGAACCCAAAACTAAGCACTTCTCCCATTGCAAGAATTACCAATCTTGTTGGCCAAACCAAACCAATAACTCGAAGAGACTTGCAAAGATATGAAATCATGCATATAAGAATTCAGAGAAGATTCAAATAATATTCATAGATAATCTGATCATAAACCCACAATTCATCGGATCTCGACAAACACACCGCAAAAGAGTATTACATCGGATAGATCTCCATGAAGATCATGAAGAACATGGTATTGAAGAACAAAGAGAGAGAAGAAGCCATCTAGCTACTAGCTATGGACCCGAAGGTCTGTGGTGAACTACTCACGCATCATCGGAGGGGTAATGGAGTTGATGTAGATGCCCTCCGTGATCGAATCCCCCTCCGGCAGATTACCGGAAAAGGCTCCAAGATGGGATGTCACGGGAACAAAGGCTTCCGGCGGCGGAAAAGTATTTGCGTGGCTCTCTTTGGTATTGGGGGAATATTTTGGAATTTATTGGCCGAAGAATAGGGTTAGAAGGCCTGCTGGGGGGCCACAAGCCAGGGCTGCGCTCCCCCTAGGGCGCGCCCTGCAGGCTTGTGACCTCCCGTCAGGTATCCTGCCTTCATCTCCAAGTCTGGTAGGTTTCTTCTGGTCCAAGAAAAATCATCGTGAAGATTTTATTTCGTTTGGACTCCGTTTAATATTCCTTATCTGCAATACTCAAAAACAAGGAAAAAAACAGAAACTGGCACTAGGCTCTAGATTAATATGTTAGTCCCAAAAATAATATAAAATAGCATATTAATGCATATAAAACATCCAAAACAGATAATATAATAGCATGGAACAATCAAAAATTATAGATACGTTGGAGACGTATCAGTACACTGCCATATCTTCCTGTGAGTTCTTCATGTTGAGTTGTAAGTAAATAAAAGTGTGATGATCATCATTATTAGAGCATTGTCCCAGTGAGGAAAGGATGATGGAGACTATGATTCCCCCACAATTCGGGATGAGACTCCGGAGAAAAAATGAAGTAAAAATGGGGTAGGCCAAATGAGCCCACCATATAAAAAAAAGAGAAAATGGGGAGGCAAAAAAAAGGGAAAAGCCCACCATAAAAATAAAAAAAATAAAAATGAGAGAAAAGAGAGAAGGGACTTTGCTACTATCCTTTACCACACTTGTGCCTCAAAGTGGCACCATGTTCTTCATATAGAGAGTCTCCTATGTTGACACTTCCATATGCTAGTGAGAATTACCTTTTAATATAATAAACTCGGCTTGTATATTCCTATAACGGGCTTCCTCAAATGCCCGAGGTCTTCATGAGCAACCAAGTTGGATGCACACCCCACTTAGCTTCAGTTGAGCTTTCATACACTTATAGCTCTAGAGCATCATTTGCATGGCAATCCCTACTCCTTGCATTGATATCTATCGATGAGCATCTCCATAGCTCGTTGGTACGCCTAGTTGATGCGAGACTATCTTCTCCACTTTTTACACCTTTGATACCTACCACCATATTCTATTCCACCTATATGCTATGTCCAAAGGTTCACGCTCATGTATTGCGTGAAGAATAAAAAGTTGATGCATATTGAAAGAGTACGATCCAATTGCCTGACTTGGACACCGTGGTGCTTCACATTTGTATCTGTGTGGTGAAGATGGAGTCATGCCTTACTAATATAATAAGATGAATAGGGGTAAAACATTCTTTTAGGATCGTATACTTTGAAAAATTAATGATTTTGTTTCTTATACTTATAAATATCACTATGTTGTTGTTTGTTAGTTCATCATTTCTCAATGAGCATACATACCAAAGATTACATAGTGGGTAGCATGTCACATCAAAATTTCTGTTTTTATCATTTACCTACTCGAGGACGAGCGGGAATCAAGCTTGGGGATGCTGATACGTCTCCAACGTATCCATAATTTTTTTATTGTTCCATGCTGATATATTATCATTCTAGGATACTTTTTGGGTATTTATTTACCAGTTTATAATATTTTTGAGCACTAACCTATTGACCCAGTGCCTAGTGCCAGTTCCTATTTTCTGCATGTTTTTGCCTTTTCAGAGTTAGAATACCAAACGGAGTCCAATTGTCACGAAACTTTTTGGTGATTTTTTTCTGGACCAATACAAGACCTAGAAGCTTCAGAGGAGGGCGAGGAGATGCACCAGGGGCCCACAAGCCATCTGGCCGCGCCCCCATGGGGCGCGGCCAAATATGTTGTGGCCACCTGGAGTGCCTCCCGACGTCGTTCTCTGGCCTATAAATTCACATCTACCCTAAAAACACCAGAAGCGCTCCCGAAACACTTTTTCCGCCGCCGCAAGTCTCTGTTCCGAAGGGAGGCCATCTACATCTCCGTTTTGGCACCCTGCCGGAGAGGAGATCGATCACGGAGGGCCTCTTCATCAACCATGCTACCCTCACCATGATGTGTGAGTAGTTCACCACAGACCTACGGGTCCGTAGGTAGTACCTAGATGGCAATCTCTCTCTCTCTCTTGATCTTCAATACAATGTTCCTCACATCTTTGCCTTGATCTATCCGATGTAATCCCTTTGTATGGTGTGTTTGTTGGGATCCGATGAATTGTGAGTTTATGTTCAGACTATTCATGAAAATTATTTGAGTCAAACCTGATTACTATGATTCTTATTTGCATGATCATCATAGCTTCGTAATGCTCTATGATCTATTGAGATAGTTTGGCCAACTAGATTGATATTTCTTCAGTGGGAGTGGTGCGTTGTAGTAGGTTCAACCTAACGAGTTTCTATATCCCAGTGATAGAAGGGGACAAGTTGCGTCTTTGTGTTGTTGCTACTAAGGATAAAACGATGGGGTTTATTCATATTAGTTGAGTTTACTTTGTCTACATCATGTCATCGTTCTCCAAGCATAGAAGCGCTCTTGAAGTGGAGTAATAGTAGTAGGTGCAGGCAGGAGTCGGCCTATTTTCTTATGGACGTGATGCCTATATACACATGATCATTGCCGTGAACATCGCATAATTATTCGCTTTTATATCAATTGCCCAACAGTAATTTGTCTATCCACTGTATGCTTTGCTTATGAGAGATGCCACTAGAGAACCCTACGGCCCCCGGGTCTATTCACTTATAAATTCACAAACGCTATCATTACCTTGCTGTTATTTATTACCTTTTATTTTATTTTGCACTTTACTATTATCTACAATTATCTACACAACTCACTTGCTTGCAAATAGCGAGATCAAGGGGATTGACGACCCTCTTGCCAGTATTGGGTGCAAGTTGTTTGTTCTTTTGTGTGCAGCCGCTGAAGACGGTTGAGGATTGGTATTCCTATTGGTTCGATAAACCTAGGTTTCATAACTAAGGGAAATACTTACCCACTTTGTGTTGCGATTACCCGTTCCTCTTCACAGAAAACCCAACGCAGATCATGAGTATCATCGGCCTATTTTTTTATGGACGTGATGCCTATATACACATGATCATTGCCGTGAAAATCGCATAACTATCCGCTTTTCTATCAATTGCCCAACAGTAATTTATTACCTACCGTATGCTGCCTACATGAGAGATGCCGCTAGGGAAAACTATGGCCCCCGGGTCTATTCACTTATATATTTACAAATGCTATCATTACCTTGATTTTATTTATTACCTTTTATTTTATTTTGCACTTTACAATTATCAACAATTATGTACACAAATCATTTGCTTGCAAATAACGAGATCAAGGGGATTGACAACCCTCTTGCCCGCGTTGGGTGCAAGTCGTTTGTTCATTTGTGTGCAGCCGCTGAAGACGGTTGAGGATAGATATTCCTATTGGTTTGATAAATCTTGGTTTCATAACTGAGGGAAATACTTACCCACTTTGTGCTGCAATTACCCGTTCCTCTTCACGAAAAACCCAATGCAGATCACAAGTATCAGGAAGGATTTCTGGCACCATTGCCGGGGAATATCGCCATCAACTATCAAGTAACTTCACACAAATTTTCATTCACTTGTTCTTCTTTTTATTTGTTGTTATATTTGGCTTGTCTCATAAAAATCAAAAATACAAAAATACTTATCTTTGCTTGTCACTAGTTTTCTTGTTCGAAGTTATGGCTAGCTCCCCTCCGGACTTGCCTCAATCTCCTTACTTGGGAGAAGGCTCCCCAATCTTAGATTTTAAGCAAGTAGGTGACGATTCCCTTAAAGAAGCATGGGATAGATTTCTCAGAATACAAGATAAAGCTAGTCCCAAGAGTCATATTAAATTTCTCCTTACAAGTTTTTATGTTGGTCTATCTCTTTCCCATAGACGGGTTTTGGATTCTATTTTTTGAAAAAGATTTCCTTGGGAACAATGCTTTTGACACCTATGATAAGATGAAAAACATATTTGGACAACCCAAAAATAGAAACTATTGAACCATCCATATTGGGGTGCTTCCATCAAATTGAGTTGATAAAAGAAACTAAGACCATTATGGAAACCATCATGGGGCTATACAACATGTCAACTAAAACCAATGGGCACGTGGTAATGCAAAATAAGAAATTGGACACTATGGACCAAAAGATTGATGCCCTTAGCATGTTAAAGGATGAAATCAAGACTCTAAATTGCAAGCTTGAAAAATACGTTCTTAGGGTCAAAGATGAAAATACTTGAAACTATGCATTATGCCTAGCTAGGGGCATAAAACAATAGCGCTTGTTAGGAGGCAACCCAATAGTTATCTTTAAATTTTTGCTTTGAACTTTCTGTTTATTTTTTATAACATGATTATTGACTCTGTAATGAATATGTTTTTTTGTTTAAATTAGTGTTTGTGCCAAGGAAAGCCTTTGGGATGACTCACAAGATAAGTAGAATCGATGCTGAAACAAAACAGAAACTTTTGACTCCAGTACAGGAATTGTCATTTTTCACTGGAGCGTGATAATGATCTGAAATTTTGACAAAGTATTTATATATAAAGTCTGGAGGTTTAACTATTTTTTCAGAATTTTTAGAGTTACATAAGTATAGGTTGTCTACAGATTTCTACAGACTGTTCTGTTTTAGACAGATTCTGTTTTTTGCTTGCATAGTTGCTTATTTTAATTATGCTATGGATTGTATCGGGGAGTATAAGCCATGGAGAAGTTATAATGCATTACCTATTATGCATTGATGAAAAAATAATAATTTACAATAGCCAAAAGTATGCAATATGTTTCTTATACTAACGGATCTCACGAAGTTTTGTTGAGTTTTGTGTGATTGAAGTTTTCAAGTTTTGGGTGTTATTATGATGGACCACGGAATAAGGAGTAGCAAGAGCCTAAGCATGGGGGATGCCCAAGGCACCCCATGGTAATATTTTAAAGGAGACTCAAGTGTCTAAGCTTGGGGATGCCCCGGAAGGCATCCCCTCTTTCGTCTCAATCCATCGGTATGTCACTTGAAGCCATATTTTTATTCGTGACATGCTATGAGTTTTGCTTGGAGTGTCGTTTGCTTTTGTTTTGCTTTTACTTTCAGTTTGCCACAATCATTGTTTTCTGGACACACCTATTTAAGAGAGACACACCTTCATCATAATTTGTTAGAATACTCTATGTGCTTCACTTATATCTTTTGAGCTTAGCAATTGCTCTAGTACTTCCCTTATATCTTTTTGGGCACGGTAGCGTGTAGATTTTAAAGAAATGATTTCACTCTCGTTCTTCACTTATATTTGTTTGAGAGTTAATAAATAGTGATGGTAATTTGCATGGGTCATAAGACTAGTCCAAAAATATTAGGTATTCAATGAGTGATAATCAAAACTTTCATGTAGCACATATAGAGAAATTGTGGGTCAATGATATTAATGTGGTGATATGAAATAGGTGTGAGTTCATAATTGTTGACCCATAGAAGTGTCGATATTAAGAGGGGTTGACCTTTTTGTTCATCTAAAAAATTAAAGAGGCATGGTGATGATGTGTGAGCATTTCTAATCCTCGTTGAAACCCTAGTGTTGTTTCGTGTCGGAAGCGCGCGATGGTTCACTCCTACCAACCTCTTCCGTCGGGACATGCGAGTAGTACTTTGATCTATGATAAAACTAATAAACTTTTCAATAAGTATATGAGTTCTTTGTGACTAATGTGAAGCATGGACATACGCAATCTCACCTTCTCATAATTCCTAGCCTCTTCGGTGCCGTGCATTGCTCACCTCGAGGATCGGTGCAACTTTCACCGGTGCATCCAAACCCCGTGACATGATACGCTCTGTTGCACATAAGCCTTATTATATCTTCCTCAAAACAGTAGATTAGGTTAGAAACTCTCAAAAGCTAGGTCAGCGATTCGCACCCTTGTAATCGAGATCACCATCAATATAGACACAAAAGCAGGACGTAGGATTTTGCCTCCATCGGAGGGGCCGAACCTGGGTAAAACCCGTCTCTCGTTCCCGATCAAGCCCTTCGAGTCGCCACACAGCAGCGATGGCCTAACACCTAAGTTCTCCTACAAGAACATCTGCCGTGACAAAACCACGACAAATAGGTAGTGCTCAAAAATATTATAAATTGGTAAATAATGACCCAAAAAGTATCCTAGAATGATAATATATTAGCATGGAACAATAAAAAATTATAGATATGTTGGAGACGTATCAAGCATCCCCAAGCTTAATTCCTGCTCGTCCTCGAGTAGGTAAATGGTAAAAATAGAATTTTTGATGTGACATGCTGTCCATTATGTAATCTTATTCAGGTATGCTTATTGAGAAAAGATGAATCAACAAATATTAACACATCAATATTCAAAGTGTAAGAAAAAATCATTAATCCTTAAGAAATGTTTACCCCCACATTCATCTTATTATATTAGCATGGCATGGCTCCATCTTCACCACATTAATACAAATGTTAAGCACCACGGTGTCCAAGTCAGGCAATTGGATCATACTTTTTCAATATGCATCAACTTTTTATTCTTCATGCAATACATGAGTGTGAGCCATTGGACATAGCATTTAGGTGGAATTGAGTATGGTGATAGATATCAAAGGGGTAAAAAGTGGAGAAGATAGTCTCACATCAACTAGGCGTACCAACTAGTTTTGGAGATGCCCATCGATAGATATTAATGCGAGGAGTAGGGATCGCCATGCGAATGATGCACTAGAGCTATAAGTGTATGAAAGCTCAAATGAAGCTAAGTGGGGTGTGCATCCAACTTGCATGCTCATGAAGACCTCGGGCCTTTGAGGAAGCCCGTCATTAGGATACTTTATGTGCAACAGAGCGTAATTCCCACTAGCATATGGAGGTGTGCATCCAACTTGCATGCTCATGAAGACCTCGGGCCTTTGAGGAAGCCCGTCATTAGAATACTTTATGTGCTTCCCTTATATCTTTTGTGCTTAGCAGTCGCTCTAGTACTTCACTTATATTTGTTTGAGAGTTAATAAATAGTGACGATAATTTGAATAGGTCATAAGAAGAGTCCAAAAATATTAGGTATTCAATGAGTTATAATCAAAACTATCAAGTAGCACATATAGAGAAATTATGGCTTAATGATATTGATGTGGTAATATGAAAAAGGTGTGAGTTCATAATTGTTGATCCATAGAAGTGTAGATATTAAGAAAGGTTAACTTTTTGTTCATCTAAAAATTAAAGAGGCATGGTGATGATGTGTGAGCATTTCTATTCCTCGTTAAAATCCAAGTGTTGTTTCGGGTCGGAAGCGCGCGATGGTTAACTCCTACCAACCTCTTCCCTCGGGGCATGCGAGTAGTACTTTGATTTATGATAAAACTAATAAAACTTTGCAATAAGTATATGAGTTATTTATGACTAATGTGAAACCATGGACATACGCAATCTCACCTTCTCATATTTGCTAGCCTCTTCGGTACCGTGCATAGCTCATTCTCACCTCGAGGATCAGTGCAACTTTCGTCGGTGCATCCAAACCCCATGACATGATACGCTCTGTTGCACATAAGCCTCATTATATCTTACTCAAAACAGCCACCATACCTACCTATCATGGCATTTCCATAGCCATTCCGAGATATATTGCCATGCAAATTCCATCGTCACTTCACATGACTAGTTTCTTCATCGTCATATTGCTTTGCGTGATCATATAGAGCTGACATAGTATTTGTGGCAAAGCCACCGCTCATCATATTTTTGATACATGTCATGCTAGATCATTGCACATCCTGATACACTGCCAGAGGCATTCATACAGAGTCATATCTTCATATCAGTTCTCCATATTTAGTTGTAAGTAAAATAAAAGTGTGATGATCATCATTATTAGAGCATTGTCCCAGTGAGGAAAGAATGATGGAGACTATGATTCTCCCACAAGTCGAGATGAGACTCCGGACGAAAAAATAAAGATTGTGGAGGCCAAATGAGCCCACCATACAAAAAAAAGAAAAGAAAAGAAAAAAATGATGAGAGAAAATGAGAGAAGGGACTTTGCTACTATCTTTCACCACACTTGTGCCTCAAAGTGGCACCATGCTCTTCATGTAGAGAGTCTCATGATATGTCACTTCCATATGCTAGTGGGAATTACCTATTCAGTATTACAAAATTGGCTTGTATATTCCTATGACGGGCTTCCTCAAAGGCCCGAGGTCTTCATGAGCATGCAAGTTGGATGCACACCCCACTTAGCTTCATTTGAGCTTTCATACACTTATAGCTCTAGTGCATCATTCGCATGGCGATCCCTACTCCTCGCATTAATATCTATCGATGGGCATCTCCAAAACCAGTTGGTATGCCTAGTTGATGTGAGACTATCTTCTCCACTTTTTACCCCTTTGATATCTATCACCATACTCAATTCCACCTAAATGCTATGTCCAATGGCTCACACTCATGTATTGCATGAAGAATAAAAAGTTGATGCATATTGAAAAAGTATGATCCAATTGCCTGACTTGGACACCGTGGTGCTTAACATTTGTATTAATGTGGTGAAGATGGAGCCATGCCATGCTAATATAATAAGATGAATGTGGGGGTAAACATTTCTTAAGGATTAATGATTTTTTCTTACACTTTGAATATTGATGTGTTAATATTTGTTGATTCATCTTTTCTCAATAAGCATACCTGAATAAGATTACATAATGGACAGCATGTCACATCAAAAATTCTATTTTTACCATTTACCTACTCGAGGACGAGCAGGAATTAAGCTTGGGGATGCTTGATACGTCTCCAACATATCTATAATTTTTTATTGTTCCATGCTAATATATTATCATTCTAGGATACTTTTTGGGTCATTATTTACCAATTTATAATATTTTTGAGCACTACCTATTTGTCGTGGTTTTGTCACGGCAGATGTTCTTGTAGGAGAACTTAGGTGTTAGGCCATCGCTGCTGTGTGGCGACTCGAAGGGCTTGATCGGGAACGAGAGACGGGTTTTACCCAGGTTCGGCCCCTCCGATGGAGGCAAAATCCTACGTCCTGCTTTTGTGTCTATATTGATGGTGATCTCGATTACAAGGGTGCGAATCGCTGACCTAGCTTTTGAGAGTTTCTAACCTAATCTACTGGCCTCAGGGGCTCGCCTTTATATACAGGTCGAGGCCCCCGGGTTTTACAAGAGTCCGGGTCATGTTATGACACGTAACCTATTACAATTCTACCTTATCTTATCTTCCAAACAAGGAAGGCTTCTGGCGTCTTCCACCACATGGGCCTTGAGTCGCTGTCTTTATGTATTGGGCCGCCACGCGGCCTACTCGGTGAGTCTACCTGCTTGCCTTTCTACCACCTCTATGGCGCATCGAGCATATGCTCCTTAAGTCGCCCATGGTCTAACCCGGTCCAAACGGCGGGTTATACCGCGGATCATATCCCCGACATTAGGCCCCAGGTTGATTTGAACTCGTTCATGTCAATCTTCTTTACTTTCATCAGGCGACTTAGTTTTTGCCTCGTATCTGTGCCTTCTCAGTTTCTCCAGACGCCAGCTTATAGAACTTTCAGACTTCATAATTTTCCTTGGAACAATTGCTTATGACGTCACCCGCCGAAAATATAAAGAAGGCATGATGATGTCTCAACGGTTCTTTCGCACCTATCCGCGTATCCCGAAAATCGAGGCGTCAACTTTTCCAATATTTACTGTGTCTCCTTGTTTCCTGCGTCTGTCAGTTGCCTCTTCAGGTTCTCATCCTATAAATATTCACGGTGCGAACCATTATGCATTTTCCACTCCTTCTTCTTCCTATTGCTCCCTCTTTCAGTTGAACACCGCCGGAACTCAAGAACGTCGCCAAGGTCTTCCAAGCGTGCCGTTTAGGCCACCGGATCTTTTCTCAATCTCCGGAACGAGCACCATCGATCCCTCTTGTTTCAACTAGATCTGGTACGTTCCATCCTCATTTTGGGTTTGATGCTTGCTAGTGTTCATGCCATGTTCTTCATATTCGTCGGAACTACCGCCTGTAGATCCACAATTCCTTTCATTCTTGTAATATTCGTAGCCCAGCGGTATTCTCCGCATCTCTCATGAACATATTTTTTAAAAACGATGCCTTGAATGGCAGTCTCAAATGACCCAGTTCGGTTCCTCCGTCCGTCAGAACGTATTTTACCTTTATTTTCTTACATTTATCTAGATCCTCCGCTGAATTACATCCTAGTAGAAACTTGTTTGCTCATAAAATCTTGGCTAAGCCCCATGAATAAATGGCTTGCCTTTATGTTCCTTCGACGGCTTAAATTATTGCCGGCTCGACTATGTTTTCACATCGACTGTAACCTTTCTTACTTATGGTCAATCCATAAATTGGCAGCTTATGTTATGCTCCAATTTATGTTTCCTATCTTCTTTGCAGTTATTCTGTAACCCGCCATGGCATCCAAGAATGCCAAAATTTGCAACTGGGTCAGGTCCCAAGAATCCAAACTCACTTTGGATAATCTTGTGAGCCAAGGATTCCTGCTGGCTCGTAAGGATATTGAATGGCGTGCTCCCAAAGAGTTGCCTTATCCCCAACGTCGACAAGGGGAAGTTATCATCTTTGCTGATCATCTGCGTAGGGGCTTTTGACCCCCCCCGACTCAAAATTCTTCAGAGATCTACTACATTTCTTCAACCTCCGCCCTCAGGACATTTCACCTAACTCAATGACCAACATCTGCCAATTCCATGTTTTGTGCGAAGTTTATCTGCAGATAGAACCATTTGTAACACTCTTTAGGGAATTTTTCTATTTGAACCGTCAAACCGAGACCAAGAATGGACCTGCCTGCGAACTTGGTGGAATTACCATTCAGAAAAGGAAGAACAGTCTCTTCCCTGATTGCAAGCTGGCGAGTCATCCGAAAGGGTGGAACAAAACTTGGTTCTATTGCAAGAACACTGCTACTGATGGAGAAAACCCTCGTCGGGCTATAGAATAGACCGGCTTAGCAATAACATCGAACTGTTGAGTTGGCCTTCATATGAGGAGAGAGATCCAATGGCGCCCCTTCGCACAAAGTTGAGGCTTGATCGCTCATGGCTTGACCGGGATCGATTTGGTCCGCTGCTGGCTGAAGTGACGGATCCAACCCATCAGTGTGAGAGAAAATCTCATGTGTCAATACTAGGGCAAATCGTCCCATGCTCAACGTTTCAATACTGAAGATCTGTCAGACAACGCCCTTAATAAGGAAACAAAGAGGTTTTTTGCTGACTCAAAGGGGAAGTGCAGCATCACTGGCTTGGGCCCGTTCTATCTGCTAAATCGAGCTCCTCTGGTATTCAATCTTTTCTTATCTCGTATTTTCCCCTTCTTCTATGTTTTTCTTACTCTATCTTCTTATCTTTTGCTTTACATTGTTGTAGGAAGGCTCTGATTTCTGGAACGTCTCACCTCAAGCCCTCGCTCCTTCAATGGGCCCGAATGATGACCCGCCCCTTGAGTCATCTTCAGGAGAATATTCTGAGGTAAAACTTGTCTTGTTCTGCCATTCATTTACTAAATTTTCCTGACACACTTTATTAGCAGGGAAATTCAAAATGCAATCTAGCCGGCGATATTGAGGTAATCCCGATCCCTTCTAGTTCCTTAGAGACATTTACCCAAGAAAACCAAAACGAACCGTCTGGAAGCTTAAACTGTCACACCAAAATGCTTACTTAATTCATGATTATTGTTTGAAGAAAACTCGATTTGCTGGTCAATCAAAACGCAAGGCCCGAAGTGACTCGGGCGACTTAGCCCCTGGTTTGTCTCACGCACCGCCGACTAGTAAGCCGCGTCTTGAGGTACCAAATAATCCAGAACTGGCTCATTCCACAGTTGTTTTCTTTAACTGGTCTTTAAAAGCAGCCAAACTTATTTGACCAGGAATCTTCTTCATTTTCGGGTGACTCATCTGCAACACAGCTTCCTGCTTTCAATATCAATCGCGGGTAAGACTTTGAACCTTGCACAATCTTTTGCATATTTGATCTTTGAGCTGTAATTATATAATCTCTGTCTAACTATAGGGCGAAAGCTTTTGTATCAACACGTGCTGTTGGGTTGACCTCAGGTGCTACAAGCCAAGATGTTTTAAACCCCCCTCCTGAGAAGACAGTCGCTGAAGTTGATCTTCCAGGAAACAATAATCCTAATACCACTGTTGAACCGGCAGCCGAAGTTGAGGCACCTGGGCCAGATGAGCCGGTCTTTATGGAAACGACAATGAATGTCGAGAATGCCTCAGTTGACCTATCTGCTCGTCCGTCCAGCCCGATGTGTCTCTCTAATCTAGTGGCTCAGATTGATGACCCTAATCTGGAAAATCAACATGACCCAGATGTTGTCATTTTTAAAGAGGCTTTCTGAGCTCCTATTGCTTCTACCTCTTTAGCAAAAATCTTGGCCAAGGATGAACCGGTTGACTTAGAAAGGGGGAAAACCAAACTAGAAATTCCCAGTTTGTCTATTCTTGAAGTAGAAGACATTCATCAGCAATATTTGACCCGGCTTTCAGAAAACCAGGAGCTTGAGATTCATTTAATCAATGCTCTTAAAGAGAAGTTTGAGGTAATATTCCTGCTTTACTTGCTTGACCATTATATCATGTCATCAGCCCTCAAGGACTATCTTACTATGAAAATGGTTAGCTGGTTCTTTAAAATAATCATAATGGTGCTGAACTTATGCTGTAGCCCCCAAGGACCAACTTGTTATAATCATGACTAGGTGGTACTTTTATGCTATGGGATAGATATTACAAAGCAGTGTTGTAGCCTCCAAAGGCCGGCCTACCCTCTTGAGATAAATCGGGTCTTTAGCACCTGTGAAGAAAAATCAACCTGTAGCCCCCAAGGGCCGTCTTATGTTTTTAAGATAAGTCGGATCTTCTTAACGGTGTGAATTTTAGCACATTAGCCCCCAAGTGTCGTGTGGATTGTTTACAACCTCACGAGACTTTGTAAAATATTTTTGAGACGCCATAACCCCCGGGATTAAGTCGCCCTCTCGAAGGCGGCTTGAAGATAAAAAAATTCATACCTGGCAGACTATATGAAAGACTTCTGAACCGTGTGTTTTGTAAATTTGCAAGAGCGTCTCAAAGAAGAAGTGAAGCTAAAAATTGAAGCTGGTCTTGCAGCGGCTCATGCTGAAGAATCTGCGTGTGAAGCTCAAGACCGGTTTGAATAGGCTGTAAAGAAGTTTGAGGAAGAGAAAGCCACCCTTTTGAAACGTGCTGAGACGGCCGAGAGTGAACTTGGGCCGTTGAAAGAAAATTATAACACCTTGGTGAAGCAGATTAATGAGATGTTGACAGCCATCTGTGGTATGTCTCAAAACTTCTTTCCTCTTTTGAATTATCGAGTCATGATCATATGGCGGCTCAGCATCGCAACTGTCTTTGTATGCAGGACGAAAAGAGCAGACCTTTGTTGAACTACCTATTGTGAAGTTAAAGGCAATTTTTACATATGTAGAGCAACTATTCACAAGGTCTGTCTATTCTATTATGGCAGTGAAGAACTTGAAACACCCGCCCAAGAGCATTAAGGACATGTTGAAACAACTGTCCACGGTGCCACAGTGGATCAAAGATACCCGAAAATCGGCGGCTCGTAGTGGAGCAAACATGGCTCTCGCCCATGCAATGGCATACTTGCCTGAGCTAGATTTGGAGGCTCTGGAAAGTGGCTCCCCGGAATATAAACTGGACGCCTCAGAGTTCACCCGCGCCGATTTTACCAAATGTGTGAAGGAGACCCGGCCACTGGCAACTCTTATGGCCGAAGAAATCAATCTTTCGAAGTACAACCCAGCATACTCCATCAAAAACGAGCGCATCGATGCCCCCATTGACGAGCCATCAGAGCTGGTGCCTCCCCGACGTAAGAGACCCTTTGTGCATAAAGTCTTATCGCAGGATCTTCAAACTTTGAATCCTTACTGTCAATTCAGTGGCAACAAAAAGACCAGCAGTCCGAAGATGAGGAAACGCTGGCAGAGACTCGTCCAGAGATGGCTGACGCAGGCCGAGCTTGAAGACGCGAATTTGATGATGAATTAGCCGCCAGGCGGCTCAGGCCAATGAATGTTGGGGAAAAACATTAATATTTTGTGGCTTCATAATATGAGCCTGTAATAGGGATAGTTCGAAACTTTGAAATTCCCTGTCGTGCCTTCATGCACATTTACTGCATCCTTTTTATGGTAAAAATTTTCATGACGCTTCGCTGCCTTGAGCTGTCTCCCAAAGCCTCATGCTTACTTCCTTTCATTGCATCTGGATTTTTTGACCGAATTGGAAGAGGTCATCCGGCCACCTCTCGAAGTATTTGTCTATGAGGTTGTCAAGTTTTTTATTGATGAATTATTCCCCAATGTCGTTGCAGGGTTTTTTTTTCTATTACAGCCGACCTTAACAAGGTCTGGTTTTGTAGCCGAATACTCAGTAATGAGTTGGCAAATATACTCGAAAGCTTATCAAATTGTAACACATGGCTGTATAAATAATAAAGAAATTACAATAAGCCGGCTCCGTGAGACTCGGCAAAAAGACCAGCTTTCGAGGCTTAGGTCTTGCTTCAATGAGGCGGGTATGATAACCCATGGTTTATCCTAGCTCTCCGTATGCCGGCTCTTACGTGACATAACCAATGTTTTAACCTTGAACAGTTCAGGGTCCATAATGGAGTGACTAGTCAAGAGTTCATAGGGTCACCTGATCGGAGTTGCATCAAGGACACAGGCAGGTTTAACCATTTTCGTGGCATTTCTTTATGCCGGGTCAGGAGGGTGAGAAAGCTAAACTCGGTGAGTTGGAAGCCCCCAAATGCTCTATGATCATCGAAAAGCTTGGCATAGGATATACATGAGGCAATGCTTCTACTGCAAAACATCTGGGGTTCAGATAAGCCGGCTTTATTCCAATGAGCATAAAATTATAGAGACTCGTTGAGCCAGAAGCCCCCAAGTAACATGCTTCAAAAAATCAAGACTCATGCTCAATATATAGGCCGAAAACGGCAAGAAACCCCAAGTTTCGGGGGTGCCGACTTTATTTTATTTGAAAACATAGAAGTATATACAGAAATTGGGGATCGATACAGGAAATAACGAGCCTATGACTCCTAAATATAATAAAACTAAAGGTAAGCTGGATCAACTCACTTAAGTGTTGATTTTCTTGAGGGGATTCTGATCATCTGGGTCGTCATCAACCGTAGCTGACCTTAATTCTAGAATAGCACAGGTCGACTCAGCGTAAGCCGCATCTCCTTCCTCACACTCCCGAGCAATCTTCCTGTCACCCCCAACAACTATAGTTCCTTTGGGACCCAGCATCTTGAGTTTGAGGTAGATGTAGTAGGGACGAGCCATAAAACGAGCGTAAGCCGGTCTTCCGAAGAGGGCGTGCTACAGACTTTTAATTTTCACCACCTCAAAAGTTAAGGGCTCACATCTATAGTTATATTCGTTACCAAAGGCGACGTCAAGCTTAATCCGCCCAACTGGCATGCTGATTTCCCGGGAACAATGCCATGAAAGACTGTGATTGAGGGTTGCAGACTGCTATCCAGGAGGCCATTCGTCGAAAAGTGTCATAATATAAAATCTCGATGCCGCTACCTTCGTCCATGAGAACTTTCATGAGGACATACCCGCCCACCTGGGGTGCCACCACTAGGGCCAGATCCCCCGGGTTATCAACCCTGAGTGGATGATCCTCCCTGCTCCAAATGATGGGCTGCTCAGACCAATTAAGATACCTGGGAACAGCTGGTTCTACCATATTGACGGCTCTCTGTTTGAGTTTTTTGTCTCGTTTGTTGATATTGGTGGTAAAACATGGTATTGACCACCATTTAACTGATTGGGATTACTCTGAAACCCTGCTTGGCTATTATGCTGCTGACCGTCCTGACCGGGACGCTGTCCACTACCAATATTTCCTTCGTGTTGAAATCCTGATCCTGGAAACCCACCTGGCGAGCCGCCTTGTGAGCCGCCTTGACCATACTGACCCAAATGTCCTCCATCGTTGCCTCCTTGATGATTCTGAGATACCTGGTTGCGGAAATCCTGCATGATATAACAGTTTTCCCACGAATGAGTAGCCGGCTTGTCCCGAGGACTATGCTTGGGACAAGGCCCCTTAAGTGCCTCTTCGTAGTTCCGGCACTGATTTCTAAAACCGGTGTTGGTATTGGCCACAAGCTCTGACCCGCCATCGGGCTGTTTTCGTTTGTTGCCTTGACCTCCAGAGTTTCCACCTTGCTGATGACCTTTGCCACCATCACCTTTTTTCCCCTTGCCAGTTTTACCCTCGTCTGAGTCGAGTTCCTTCGTGTTATCTGATTCAGCATACCTAGTAAGAACGTCCATCAATTTGCCGATGTCTTGAACTTTGCGTTTTAACCGTCCAAGTTTCAGGACTAGGGGCTGAAAATGGCAATTCTTCTCCAAGATGAGCACAGCCTGAGCCGCCGTGATGCTGTCTGATGAGTGGATAATTTCTGCCACCCGGCGGGTCCAATGATGCACCAACTCGTCCGTGCGCTGAACACAATGCTAAAGATCTACGATCGTCATTGGCCTCTTACACGTTCCTTGAATTTTTTTGATGAAACGCTCCTTCAACTCTGCCCAGGAATTGATGGAATTGGGCGGAAGGTTTTTCAACCATGTCTGAGTCGGTCCCTCTAGCATCATTGTCAAATACTTCGCGCATACCGCATCACTGACGTCGAGCATATCCATAGCCAACTCATAAGTTTCAATCCATGCAGCTGGTTCAAGATCTACAGTGTAGTTGGGCACCTTACGGGGCCCTTTGAAGTCCTTAGGCATCGGCTCACCGCGGAGAGCTGGCAACAGGCAAGGGATGCCGATTGTCCTGCTGTTAACTCTAGCCCCCAGTGCCGCAGACTGGGGCTCCGCTACGGGCCGCTGAGTCGCCCACGTCGCGGCTACCTCTACCTCCGCCTGCCGGGCGGCTCTTGCCGAATCAATGACTACTTGAGCGTCGGGTAACACAGGCCGGGTCGGGGAAACCCGAGGCTGCCGCTAACGCCCGCTACTGGAAACAGCTGGAGTTTCTCCATGGCGACTCTTGCTAGCATATGGAGTGGAATGCATTCGATCATGGTTGTAAGAATATTGCGCCTATTGTACCACTGCTGTTTTCAGCATCTCGATGGCGTTCCTTGCCTCGATCTCAACTGGGGTGTTCCCGTGAATCAGAAGTGCCTCCAAATTGCGCATTGCTGCCACCACGTTGTCAACCGGGTTGGAAAAGTGACCCTGCGGTGTTTGAAAACGATGAGTCGGCGACTGAACCAGCGACGGCAGAACCGGCTCTACCTGCCGCCCTGCTTGATGAGGTGGATCATGTCCCGCCCCAGGCATTGCTGGGCTTGCGAATAGCTGAGTCGGCTCGAGTCCTATCGGCAGCCGGCTTTGGTGTCTCCTAAGGTGTACTGCCTCAGAAGCGTCCCAACAAAGCCCTAGCTGCCAAGCCTCAACCTTCAAACGTTCCGATTCGTTATGGATAAGAGCATGTACTTCAGCCATCCGGACGTTTTCAACATCAATTTCTCCTTGAACCATAGTCATCTCGGTGCGAAGTTTTGCGAGTTTCGTATTATGAGCTTCCTGATTCTTTGCGGTGATAAGGTTTTCCATGAGTTTGGCCATCTCAGCCATCAAATCGCTCATGGCCTGAGCCGGTGTCTTGCCTGACCCGCCAGCACCATCCGTAGCCACTGTGGCCGACGGATCTGAAGCCGCTGTGGTTCCTGCCATGTAGATGGTGACCTGACGAGGCGGCTCATATGATTGCCTGGCGGCTTCCACTTTCGAACAGCCTCCGAGTCCTCCATCATAAAGGGGACAAATTTATTTAGTGTCTCCCATAGATGACTCGCCGTCGGAGTTGACAGGGGCATCCTCTCTTCCTGCTAGCTCATCCGGGAGGCCGACCCCTTGGGTGAACCCAACGAAGACGTGACGCCGTCTGGTTTGATGTCGGCCGGGTCGTGCGTGCAGAGCCGGCTCAACGATGTCGTTGCAGGCATCCGTCTCGAGTACTCGTGCGCCGATCTTCCCGGTAAAGACATTGATCTTGCCGAAGGGGACCCGGTACTCAGACTCGACTGAGTCGGCCTCGGGACCCCAACTTGAATTGTCGATGTAGAGCTTGCCGCGGCTGCTCTTGCTCATCTGAGCCACCGCGTAGCTCCCGAACCCTTGAAAAGCTCCCTCTGAGAACTCAACTCCACTGCGTGAAGGCCCCACGATGGGCGCCAACTGTCGTGGTTTTGTCACGGCAGATGTTCTCGTAGGAGAACTTAAGTGTGAGGCCATCGCCGCTATGTGGCGACTTGAAGGGATTGATTGGGAACAACAGACGGGTTTTACCCAGGTTCGGCCCCTCCGATGGAGGTAAAATCATACGTCCTGCTTTGGTGTCTATATTGATGGTGATCTCGATTACAAGGGTGCGGATTCGCTGACCTAGCTTTCGAGAGTTTCTAACCTAACCTACTGGCCTCAGGGGCTCGCCTTTATATACAGGTCCAGGCCCCCGGGTTTTACAAGATTCCGGGTCATGTTATGACCCGTAACCTATTACAATTCTACCTTATCTTATCTTCCAAGCAAGGAGGGCTTCTGGAGTCTTCCACCTCATGGGCCTTTTGTCGCCGTCTTTATGTACTGGGCTGCCACACGGCCTACTCGGTGAGTCTCCCTGCTTGCGTTTCTGCCACCTCTACGGCCCATCGAGCATATGCTCCTTAAGCCTCCCATGGTCTAACCCGGTCCAAACGGTGGGTTATTCCGCGAATCATATCCCCGACATTAGGCCCAAGGTTGATTTGAACTCGTTCATCTCAATCTTCTTTACTTTCATCAGGCGGCTTAGTTTTTGCCTCGTATCTGTGTCTTCTCAGTTTCTCCAGACGCCAGCTAATAGCAATTTCAGACAACATAAGTTTCCTTGGAACAATTGCTTATCACGTCACCCGCCAAAAATTTAAACAAGGCATGATGACGTCTCAACAGTTCTTTCGCACCTATCTGCGTATCCCGAAAATCGAGGCATCAACTTTTCCAATATTTACTGCGTCTCCTTGTTTCCTGCGTCTGCCAGTTGCCTCTTCACGTTCTCATCCTATAAATATCCATGGTGCGGCCCATTATGCATTTTCCACTCCTTCTTCTTCCTCTTGCTCCCTCTTTCAATCGAACACCGCCGGAACTCGAGAACATCGCCAAGGTCTTCCAAGCGTGCCGTTTAGGCCACCGGATCTTTTCTCAATCTCCGGAACGAGCACCATCGACTCCCTCTTGTTTCGACCAGATCTGGTACGTTCGATCCCCATTTAGGGTTTGATGCTTGCTAGTGTTCATGCCGTGTTCTTCATATTCGTCGAAACTACCGCCTATAGATCCACAATTCCTTTCATTCTTGTAATATCCGTAGCCCAGCGGTATTCTCCGCATCTCTCATGAATATATTTTTTAAAAACGTTGCCTTGAATGGCAGTCTCAAATGACCCAGTTCGGTTCCTCCGTCCGTCAGAACTTATTTTACCTTTCTTTTCTTACATTTATCTAGATCCTCCGCTGAATTTCATCCTGGTAGAAACTTGTTTGCTCATAAAATCTTTGCTAAGCCCCATGAATACATGGCTTGCCTTTATGTTCCTTCGACGGCTTAAATTATTGCCGACTCGACTATTTTTTCACATCGACTGTAACCTTTCTTACTTATGGTTAATCCATAAATTGGCGGCTTATGTTATGCTCCAATTTATGTTTCCTATATTATTTGCAGTTATTCTGTAACCCGCCATGGCATCCAAGAATGCCAAAATTTGTAACTGGGTCAGGTCCCAAGAATCCAAACTCACTTTGGATAATCTTGTGAGCCAAGGATTCCAGCCGGCTCGTAAGGATATTGAATGGCGTGCTCCCAAAGAGGAGCCTTATCCCCAACCTCGACAAGGGGAAGTTATCATCTTTGCTGATCATCTGCATAGGGGCTTTAGACCCCCCGGCTCAAAATTCTTCAAAGATCTGCTGCATTTCTTCAACCTCCACCCTCAGGACATTTCACCTAACTCAATGACCAACATCTGCCAATTTCACGTTTTGTGCGAAGTTTATCTGCAGATAGAGCCGTCCATAACCCTCTTTAGGGAATTTTTGTATTTGAACCGTCAAACCGAGACCAAGAATGGACCTGCCTGTGAACTTGGTGGAATTACCATTCATAAAAGGAAGAACAGTCTCTTCCCTGATTGCAAGCTGGCGAGTCATCCGAAAGGGTGGAACAAAACTTGGTTCTATTGCAAGAACACCGCTCCTGATGGAGAAAACCCTCTTCTGGGCTATAGCAATAACATCGAACTGTCGAGTTGGCCTTCGGATGAGGAGAGGGATCTTATGGCGCCCCTTCGCACAAAGTTGAGGGCCTTGATCGCTCATGGCTTGACCAGGATCGATTTGATCTGCTGCTGGTTGAAGTGGCGGATCCAACCCATCAGTGTGAGAGAAAATCTCATGTGTCAATACTAGGGCAAATCGTCCGATGCTCAACGTTTCTCTACTGAAGATCTGTCAGACAACGCCCTTAATAAGGAAACAAAGAGGTTTTTTGCTGACTCAAAGGAGAAGTGCAGCGTCACCGGCTTGGGCCCGTTCTATCTGCTAAATCGAGCTCCTCTGGTATTCAATCTTTTCTTATCTCGTATATTTCCCTTCTTCTGTGTTTTTCTTACTCTATCTTCTTATCTTTTGCTTTACATTGTTGCCGGAAGGCTCTGATTTCTCGAACGTCTCACCTAGGCCCCCTCTTCTTCAATGGGCCAGAAGGATGACCCGCCCCTTGAGTCATCTTTAGGAGAACATTCTGAGGTAAAACTTGTCTTGTTCTGCCATTCATTTACTAAATTTTCCCGACGCACTTTATTAGTAGGGCAATTCAGAATCCAATCTAGCCGGCGATATTGAGGTAATCCCGGTCCCTTCTAGTTCCTTAGAGACATTTATCCCAAGAAAACCAAAACGAACCGTCCGGAAGCTTAAACTGTCACACCAAAATACGTACTTAATTCACGATTATTGTCTGAAGAAAACTCAATTTGCTGGTTAATCAAAACGCAAGGCCCGAAGTGACTCGGGCGACTTAGTCCCTGGTTTGTCTCACGCACCGCCGGCTCGTAAGCCGCGTCTTGAGGTACCAAATAATCCAGAATTGGCTCATTCCACAGTTGTTTTCTTTAACCGGTCTTTAAAAACAGCCAAGCTTATTTGACCAGGAATCTTCTTCGCGGGTAAGAGTTTGAACCTTGCACAATCTTTTGCATATTTGATCTTTGAGCTATAATTATATAATCTCTGTCTAACTATATGGCGAAAGCTTTTGTATCAACACGTGTTGCTGGGTCGACCTCAGGTGCTGCAAGCCAAGATGTTTTAAACCACCCTCCTGAGAAGACAGTCGCAGAAGTCTATCTTCCAGGAAACAATAATCCTGATACCACTGTTGAACCGGCAGCCGACGTTGAGGCACCTGGGCCAGATGAGTCGGTCTTTATGGAAATGACAATGAATGTCGAGAATGCCTCAGCTGACTTATCTGCTCGTCCGTCCAGCCCAACGTGTCTCTCTAATCCAGCTGCTCAGGTTAATGACCCTAATCCGGCAAATCAACATGACCCAGATGTTGTCATTGTTAAAGAGGCTTTCCGAGCTCCTATTGCTTCTACCTCTTTAGCAAAAATCGTGGCCAAGGATGAACCAAACGAGAAATTCCCAGTTTGTCTATTCTTGAAGTAGAAGACATTCATCAGCAATATTTGACCCGGCTTTCAGAAAACCAGGAGCTTGAGATTCATTTAATCAATGCTCTTAAAGAGAAGTTTGAGGTAATATTCCTGCTTTACTTGCTTGACCATTATATCATGTCATCAGCCCTCAAGGACTATCTTACTATGAAAATGGTTAGCTGGTTCTTTAAAATAATCAAAATGGTGCTGAACTTATGCTGTAGCCCCCAAGGACCAACTTGTTATAATCATGACTAGGTGGTACTTTTATGCTATGGGATAGATATTACAAAGCAGTGTTGTAGCCTCCAAAGGCCGGCCTACCCTCTTGAGATAAATCGGGTCTTTAGCACCCGTGAAGAAAAATCAACCTGTAGCCCCCAAGGGTCGGCTTATCTTTTTAAGATAAGTGAGATCTTCTTAACGGTGTGAATTTTAGCACATTAGCCCCCAAGTGTCGTGTGGATTGTTTACAACCTCACGGGGCTTTGGAAAATATTTTAGAGCTATAAGTGTATGAAAGCTCAAATGAAGCTAAGTGTGGTGTGCATCCAACTTGCTTGCTCATGAAGACCTCAGGCATTTGAGGAAGCCCGTCATAGGAATATACAAGCCAAGTTTGTAACAATGAATAGGTAATTTCCACTAGCATATGATAATGATATATCATGAGACTCTCTGCATGAGGAGCATAGTGCCATTTTGAGGCACAAGTGTGGTAAAAGATTGTAGCAAAGTCCCTTCTCTCATTTTCTCTCATTTTTTCGAATGCTGGGCTCATTTGGTCTCCCCATCTTTATTTTTCGTCCGAAGTCTCATCTCGACTTGTGGGAGAATCATAGTTTCCATCATTCTTTCCTCACTGGGACAATGCTCTAATAATGATGATCATCACACTTTTATTTACTTACAACTCGATATGGAGAACTGATAACCCAAAAGTATAGGGGATCGCAACAGTTTTCGAGGGTAGAGTATTCATCCCAAATTTATTGATTCGACACAAGGGGAGCCAAAGAATATTCTCAAGTATTAGCAGCTGAATTGTCAATTCAACCACACCTGAAAGACTTAATATCTGCAGCAAAATATTTAGTAGCAAAGTAGTATGGAAGTAATGGTAACGATGGCAAAAGTGACAGTAGCAGTTTTGTAGTGATTGTAACAGTAGCAACGGAAAAGTAACTTAGCAAAGATCAATATGTGAAAAGCTCATAGGCAATGGATCAGTGATGGATAATTATGTCGGATGGCATTCATCATGCAACAGTTATAACCTAGGGTGACACAGAACTAGCTCCAATTCATCAATGTAATGTAGGCATGTATTCCGTATATAGTCATACGTGCTTATGGAAAAGAACTTGCATGACATCTTTTGTCCTACCCTCCCATGGCAGCGGGGTCCTAATGGAAACTAAGAGATATCAAGGTCTCCTTTTAATAGAGAACCGGACCAAAGCATTAGCACTTAGTGAATACATGAACTCCTCAAACTATGGTAATCATCGGAAAGAATCCCAATTATTGTCACCTTGGGGTATGCGGATCATAACACATAATAGGTGTCTACAACTTGCAAGATAGGATCAAGAACACATATATATATTCATGGAAACATAACAGGTTCAGATTTGAAATCATGGCACTCGGGCCCTAGTGACAAGCATTAAGCATAGCAAAGTCATAGCAACATCAATCTCAGAACATAGTGGATACTAGGGATCAAACCCTAACAAAAACTAACTCGATTACATGGTAAATCTCATCCAACCCATCACCGTCCAGCAAGCCTACGATGGAATTACTCACGCACGGCGGTGAGCATCATGAAATTGGTGATGGAGGATGGTTGGTGATGACGACGGCGTCGATTTCCCCTCTCCGGAGCACAAAACGGACTCCAGATCTGCCCTCCCGAGGAAGAACAGGAGGTGGCGGCGGCTCCGTATCGTGAAACGCGATGAACTCTTCTCCTCTATTTTTTTCTCCACGGATGTGAATATATAGAGTTGGAATTAGGGTCGGAGGAGGTCTGTGGGACCCACAAGCCGCCAGGGCGCGCCCCCCTGGCTTGTGGCCAATGGGTGGACCCCCTCTGGTTGATTCTTTCGCCAATATTTTTTATTAATTCCAAAAATATTCTTCGTAAATTTTCAGGTCAATCCGAGAACTTTTATTTCTGCACAAAAATAACACCAAGGCAATTCTGCTGAAAACAGCATCAATCCGGGTTAGTTCCATTCAAATCATGCAAATTAGAGTCCAAAACATGGGCAAAATAGTTTGGAAAAGTAGATACGATGGAGACGTATAAACTCCCCCAAGCTTAACCCATTGCTTGTCCTCAAGCAATTCAGTTGACAAACTGAAAGTGACAAAGAAAAACTTTTACAAACTCTGTTTGATCTTGTTGTTGCAAATATGTATAGCAAGCATTCAGGCTTTCAGCAAAGATTATGAACTAACCATTTTCACAATAACATTTAGGTCTCACATTTACTCATATCAATGGCATAATCAACTAGCGAGCAATAATAATAAGTCTCGGATGATAACACTTTTTCAAAACAATCATGATATGATATAACAAAATGGTATCTCGCTAGCCCTTTCTGAGACCGCAAAACATAAATGCAGAGCACCCCTGAAGATCAAGGACTGACTAGACATTGTAATTCATGGTAAAAGAGATCCAGTCACAGTCATACTCAATATCAATTAATAACAATGCATACAAATGACAGTGGTGCTCTCTAACTGGTGCTTTGTATAAGAGGATGATGACTCAGCAATAAAGTAAATATATAGGCCCTTCGCAGAGGGAAACAGGGATTTGCAGAGGTGCCAGAGCTCGAGCTTTTAAAACAGAGATGAATAAAATTTTGAGCGGTATGCTTTCATTGTCAACATAACAACCAAGAGATCTCGGTATCTTCCATGCTAGATACATTATAGGCGGTTCCCAAACAGAATGATAAAGTTTTTACTCCCCCTCCACCAATCAAACACACTCCACGGCTAGCCGAATCCACGGGTACCGTCCATACAAACAACAATCCTGGGGGAGTTTTGTTTCATTATATTTTGCTTTGATTTTTGAGCGTGGAACTGGGCATCCCGATTACCAGCCACTTTCTTGTGAATGACAAGTGAATAAACACTCATCGTGAGAATAACACACCTAGCATGGAAGATACCAACAGCCCCTAGTCACTATATGAGCGATTCGGGCATACAAAACAGAATATTATTTGAAGGTTTAGAGTTTGGCACATGCAAATTTACTTGGAACGGCAGGTAAATACCGCATATAGGTAGGCATGGTGGACTCATATGGAACAACTTTGGGTTAAAGGAAGTGGATGCACAAGCAGTATTCCCGCTTAGTACAAGTGAAGGCTAGCAAGAGACTGGGAAGCGACCAACTAGAGAGCGACAACAGTCATAAACATGCATTGAGATTAACCAACATTGAATGCAAGCATGAGTAGGATATAAATCACCATGAACATAAATATCGTGGAGGCTATGTTGATTTTGTTTCAACTACATGCGTGAACATGTGCCAAGTCAAGCCACTTGAATCATTCAAAGGAGGATACCATCCTATCATACTACATCACAACCATTTTAAAATGCATGTTGGCACTCAAGACAAACCATTATACACTCTTAGCTAATTAAGCATGGCATGAGTAACTATAATCTCTAATTGTCATTGCAAACATGTTTCATCCATAATGAGCCGAATCCAGAACGATGAGCTAATCATATTTACAAAAACAAAATAGGTCGAGTTCGTACCAGCTTTTCTCCATCTCAATCACTTCATCATATATCGTCATTATTGCCTTTCACTTGCACGACCGAACAGTGTGAATAATAATAAGAGTGCACGTGCATTGGACTAAGCTGGAATTGGGACGCGGCAGCTACTGCCTGAAGGGCTGCAGCATGGAGGCGAGCGGCCTCCACCTCTCTCTCATACTCGTTCGCCTCCTCTCTAGTTATAAAATATCTCCGTTTTACGTGAAAGTTAAAGAAAGCAGGAGCAGGAAGGGTAATATGGACAGCACGCTGCCTGTCAAAGATTAGTCGGTAAAGGAGGGACTGTTCGTTCCTCTCAAGAAACTGGTAGCGTACCATAGCATTATAATCAAGAAAAGCAGGTGGTAACTCAATATCATTCCCCCTTATGGGTACCCCAAGATAATTAGCTAACCGGGTGGCATAAATCCCACCAAAGAAATCTCCATCCTTAGCATTAAGATGTAACCTCCTGGCAATAATAGCCCCCAAGTTATATCATTTCTCATCCATTACCGCACACTTGAGGATACTAAGATCTGATGCACAAAGGTGGCAATGATTATGTTTACCGTTAATGCATCTACATATAAAGAGAGCAAAATAGTGTATGGCAGGAAAATGAATGCTCCCTATGGTAGCTTGTGTGATATTTCTAGTCTCTCCCTCAGTGATGCTAGCAAGAAAATCTTTAAATTCAGTTTTGCGAGGCTCACTATGAATGCCCCATTGTGGGATTTTGCATGCATCATTAAAATCTTCTAGGTCCATGGTATATGATTTATCATATAGATCAAACAGGATAGAATGAGTATTGCGCTGGGATGTAAATTTAAATCTTCGCACAAATGAATCAGTGAAGTGATAGTACTGCCGACACTTATCTGACACGAAATCCTCAAGGCCAGCATTTTGTATGTATGCATAAAATTCATCCTTGAAACCTGCATGAACCATGAATTGATCCAACAGCCATTCGCAAGGCCATACTTGAGCTTCTCTTGGTGGTTCAAGGTCCGGCTCACGTATCGCGAGCCTTAGGGCTTCCTTCCTCGAGGAACCACCTTAGTATATCTTCCTAAACATTTCTTCCTCTGAAAAATTTCTAAAATTTTAGTGTCTCAAAATAAAAATGAACAAAACTCAACCAGATTTAAAGCAACTACTCCCATAAGTGCCTAGAGGCTATATCATGCATCAAAACTACTTGCGACCATACAAATTTAACATGAAAGCTCAAGAACAAGGTCACCACAGCAGCAAAAATTTGCAATATATAAAGCACTAGAGCAAAAACTAATTGGACCATTGGAGCAGTCACATACCGAAGAACAATCCCCCAAAACAGTTTTGCAAATGGAGCTTTGCACAAGGAGATCGAAAATGGCAGCAAGATGAGCTAGGACATGGCTTTGAGCAATGGTGGGATTTTTTATGGAGGAGGACGGAGTGGATGGGTGCTGGAATAAGTGAGGGGGGGACACGTGGGACCCACAAGCCACCAGGGCGCGCCCTGGGGGGGTGGGAGCGCCCCCTGGGCTTGTGGCCCACTGGTGCAGCCCCCTGGTCTGTTCTCAGTGCCAAATATTCTTAAATATTCTATAAAAAATCATACTAAATTTTCAGCGCATTTGGAGAACTTTTAGTTCCAGGTCATTTTTTGTTGTACGGATAATTTAGAAAACAGAAGTATAATAGTATTTTTGCTTTATTTATTCTAAACAACAGAAAGTAAAAGTTGGGTACAGAAGGTTGTGCTTTCTAAATTCATCCATCTCATGCCCGTCAAAAGGAATTCATTAACAAGGTTGATCAAGTCTTATTAACAAACTTCTTTCGAGTAACATGAAACCGGAGAATTTTCGAATAACACTAAGTTACCTCAACGGGGACAGGCATGTCCCCTACCATGATTATTTCATATTTCATCTTGACAGTAGGGAGAGGGAATTTAAAACCTCTAATAGCAACTGTTGGAATTTCTCCAATAGAGTTGATACTATGAACTTGAGGTTGTTTCTTCGGAAAGTGCACCGTATGCTCATTACCATTAACATGAAAAGTGACATTGCCTTTGTTGCAATTAATAACAGCCCCTGCAGTGTTCAAAAAGGGTCTACCAAGGATGATCGACATGCTGTCGTCCTCGGGAATATCAAGAATAACAAAGTCTGTTAAGATAGTAACGTTTGCAACCACAACACGCACATCCTTGCAAATACCGATGGGTAAAGCGGTTGATTTATCAGCCATTTGCAAAGAGATTTCAGTAGGTGTCAACTTATTCAAATCAAGTCTACGATATAAAGAGAAAGGCATAACACTAACACCGGCTCCCAAATCACATAAAGCAGTTTTAACATAGTTTCTTTTAATGGAGCGTGGTATAGTTGCTATTCCTGGATCTCCTAATTTCTTTGGTACTCCACCCTTAAAAGTATAATTAGCAAGCATGGTGGAAATTTAAGCTTCCCGTATCTTTCTTTTATTAGTCACAATATCCTTCATATACTTAGCATAAGGAGACATTTTCAGAATATCAGTCAAGCGCATACGCAAAAAGACAGGTCTAAGCATTTGAACAAAGCGCTCAAAATCCTCATCATCCTTTTTCTTGGATGGCTTAGGAGCAAAGGGCATGGGTTTTTGAACCCAAGGTTCTCTTTCTTTACCATGCTTCCTAGCAACGAAGTATCTTTTATCATATCTTTTATTCTTAGATTGTGGGTTATCAAGATCAACAGCAGGTTCAATCTCCATATCATTATCATTACTAGGTTGAGCATAAAAATGAACATCATCATTAACATTATCACCCAGTTCATGTTCATCACCAAGTTGTGTTTCAGCATCATAAATAGAAATATCATTTGGGTTTTCATGTGTATATATAACAGGTTCACTAACAGCATGCAAAGTCCTATCATCATTCTTTTTCCTTTTATTACTGGGAGGACTAGGTGCATCAGTATTAATTCTCTGAGAATCTTGCTCAATTCTCTTAGGATGGCCCTCAGGATACAAAGGTTCTTGAGTCATTTTACCACCTCCAGTCACAACTCTAACAGAATGATCATTGTTCTTACCATTCATCTCATTAAGCAAATCATTTTGTGCCTTAAGTACTTGTTCTACTTGAGTAGTTACCATGGAAGCATGTTTACTAATAAGCTTAAGATCATTAACAGTTCTACTCATATAATCACCTAAGCGATCAAGCATGTAAGCATTATGTTTCAATTGTCTACTAACATAAGCATTGAAATTTTCTTGTTTAACAATAAAGTTATCAAATTCATCCAAGCATTGACTAGCAGACTTATTATAAGGAATATCACCTTCGTCAATTCTATAGAGAGAATTTACCTCCACTACCTGTGTCGAGTTATCAAGACCATGTATTTCTTCTATGGGTGGTAAATTCTTAACATCTCAGCTTTAATACCTTTTTCTTTCATAGATTTCTTTGCCTCTTGCATATCTTCAGGACTGGGAAATAGAATACCTCTTTTCTTCGGAGTTTGCTTTGGAGGTGGTTCGGGGATAGTCCAATCATTATCATTGATAAATATATTATTCAATAGTAGTTCAGTTTGTTCAACCGTTCGTTCCCTGAAAACACAACCAACACAACTATCTAGGTGGTCCCTAGAAGCATCGGTTAGTCCATTATAAAAGATATCAAGTATTTCGTTTTTCTTGAGAGGATAATCAGGCAAAGCATTAAGTAATTGGAGAAGCCTCCCCCAAGCTTGTGGGAGACTCTCTTCTTCAATTTGCACAAAGTTAAATATTTCCTGTAAGGCAGCTTGTTTCTTATGAGCAGTAAAATATTTTTCAGAGAAGTAATATATCATATCCTGGGGACTACGCACACAACCACGAGCAAGAGATTTAAACCATAGCTTAGCATCACCCTTTAATGAGAAAGGAAACAACTTAAGAATATTGTAGTAGCGAATTTTTTCCTCATGAGCGAATAGCGTGGCTATGTCATTCAATCTAGTAAGATGTGCCACAACAGTTTCAGATTCATAACCGTGGAAAGGATCAGATTCAACCAAAGTAATTAACTCAGGATCGACAGAGAATTCATAATCCTTATCAGTAACAAAGATAGGTGAAGTAGCAAACTTAGGATCATATTGCATTCTAGCATTCAAAGATTTTTCTTTCCACTTGCATAGTAATTTCTTAAGATCATCTCTATCTTTACAAGAAAGAAAGTCCCTAGCTACCTCTCCATCCATAACATAACCCTCAGGTATAACAGGCAATTCATATCTAGGAGAGCTAGGTCTAACAGGTGTCTGAAAGTGTTCAGTTTCAATAATTTCATCAGTTTCAGAAATATCATCAGTTTCAGTGATCACATTCTCTCTAACCCTAGCAAGTTGTTCATCAAGAAATTTACCCAAAGGCACAGTATTATCAAGCATAGCAGAAGTGGAATCATCAATTACTTGCGACATATCAGAATTACTAGCAGGTGGTGGTGTCACAAATTTACTCATAACAGAAGGTGAATCAAATGCAGAGCTAGATGGCAGTTCCTTACCTGTCCTCGTAGTAGAGGGGAAGATCTTGGTTTTAGCATCTTTCAAATTCTTCATAGTGATCAATAGATATAAATCCCAAGTGACTCCGAGAATAAAGCTATGCTCCCCAGCAACGGCGCCAGAAAAAGGTCTTGATAACCCACAAGTATAGGGGACCGCAACAGTTTTCAAGGGTAGAGTATTCATCCCAAATTTATTGATTCGACACAAGGGGAGCCAAAGAATATTCTCAAGTATTAGCAGCTGAGTTGTCAATTCAACCACACCTGAAAGACTTAATATCTGCAGCAAAATATTTAGTAGCAAAGTAGTATGGAAGTAACGGTAACGATGGCAAAAGTGACAGTAGCAGTTTTGTAGTGATTGTAACAGTAGCAACGGAAAAGTAACTTAGCAAAGATCAATATGTGAAAAGCTCATAGGCAATAGATCAGTGATGGATAATTATGTCGGATGGCATTCATCATGCAACAGTTATAACCTAGGGTGACACAGAACTAGCTCCAATTCATCTATGTAATGTAGGCATGTATTCCGTATATATTCATACGTGCTTATGGAAAAGAACTTGCATGACATCTTTTGTCCTACCCTCCCGTGGCAGCAGGGTCCTAATGGAAACTAAGGGATATTAAGGCCTCCTTTTAATAGAGAACCGGACCAAAGCATTAGCACTTAGTGAATACATGAACTCCTAAAACTATGGTAATCACCGGAAAGAATCCCAATTATTGTCACCTTGGGGTATGCGGATCATAACACATAATAGGTGTCTACAACTTGCAAGATAGGATCAAGAACACATATATATTCATGGAAACATAACAGGTTCAGATCTGAAATCATGGCACTCGGGCCCTAGTGACAAGCATTAAGGATAGCAAAGTCATAGCAACATCAATCTCAGAACATAGTGGATACTAGGCATCAAACCCTAACAAAAACTAACTCGATTACATGGTAAATCTCATCCAACCCATCACCGTCCAGCAAGCCTACGATGGAATTACTCACGCACGGCGGTGAGCATCATGAAATTGGTGATGGAGGATGGTTGGTGATGACGACGGCGTCGATTTCCCCTCTCCGGAGCCCAAAACGGACTCCAGATCTGCCCTCCCGAGGAAGAACAGGAGGTGGCGGCGGCTCCATATCGTGAAACGCGATGAACTCTTCTCCTCTATTTTTTTCTCCACGGATGTGAATATATAGAGTTGGAATTAGGGTCGGAGGAGGTCTGTGGGACCCACAAGCCGCCAGGGCGCGCCCCCCTGGCTTGTGGCCAATGGGTGGACCCCCTCTGGTTGATTCTTTCGCCAATATTTTTTATTAATTCCAAAAATATTCTCCGTAAATTTTCAGGTCAATCCGAGAACTTTTATTTCTGCACAAAAATAACACCAAGGCAATTCTGCTGAAAACAGCATCAGTCCGGGTTAGTTCCATTCAAATCATGCAAATTAGAGTCCAAAACAAGGGCAAAAGAGTTTGGAAAAGTAGATACGATGGAGACGTATCAAGAACTGATATGTAGATATGACTCTGTATGAATGCCGATGAACGGTGGCTTTGCCACAAATACTATGTCAGCTCTATATGATCATGCAAAGCAATATGATGATGAACAAACTAGTCATGTGAAGTGACGATGGAATTTGCATGGAAATATATCTCGGAATGGCTATGGAAATGACATGATAGGTAGGTATGGTGGCTGTTTTGAGGAAGATATAATAAGGCTTATGTGCAACAGAGCGTATCATGTCACGGGGTTTGGATGCACCGGCAAAAGTTGCACCTATCCTCGAGGTGAGAATGGGCAATGCACGGTACCGAAGAGGCTAGCAAATATGAGAAGGTGAGATTGTGTATGTCCTTGGTTTCACATTAGTCATAAAGAAATCATATACTTATTGCAAAGTTTTATTAGTTTTATCATAAATCAAAGTACTACTCACATGCCCCGACGGAAGAGGTTGGTAGGAGTTAACCATCGCGCGCTTCCGACCCGAAACAACACTAGGATTTCAATGAGGAATAGAAATGCTCACACATCATCGCCATGCCTCTTTAATTTTTAGATGAACAAAAAGGTCAACCTCTCTTAATATCGACACTTCTATGGTTCAACAATTATGAATTCACACCTTTTTCATATTACCACATCAATATCATTAACCCAAAATTTCTCTATATGTGCTACATGATGGTTTTGATTATCACTCATTGAATACCTAATACTTTTGGACTAGTCTTACGACCCATGCAAATTACCATCACTATTTATTAACTCTCAAAGAAATATAAGTGAAGAACGATAGTGAAATTATTTCTATAAAATCTACACACCACCGTGCTCAAAAAGATATAAGTGAAGTACTAGAGCAACTGCTAAGCTCAAAAGATGTAAGTGAAGCACATAGAGTATTCCAACAAATTATGATGAAGGTGTGTATCTCTTAAATAGGTGTGTACAGAAAACAATGATTGTGGCAAACTGAAAGTAAAAGCACAACAAAAGCAAACGATGCTCCAGGCAAAACTCATATCATGTGACGAATAAAAATATAGCTTCAAGTGACATACCGATGGATTGAGACGAAAGAGGGGATGCCTTCCGGGGCATCCCCAAACTTAGATGCTTGAGTCTCCTTTAAAATATTACCTTCGGTACCTTGGGCATCCCCAAGCTTAGGCTCTTGCTACTCATTATTCCGTGGTCCATCATGATAACACCCAAAACTTGAAAACTTCAGTCACACAAAACTCAACAAAACTTCGTGAGATCCGTTAGTATAAGAAACATATCGCATACTTTAGGTACTGTTATAAATTGATTCTTATGTCATAATTGCATAATAGGTACTGTATACTAACTTCTCCATGGCTTATACCCCCCGATACAATCCATAACATAATCAAAACAAGCAACTATGCAAGCAAAAACAGAATCTGTCTAAAACAGAATAGTCTGTTGCGATCTGTAGAGAACCTATACTTTTGTAACACTTAAAATTCTGAAAAATTAGGAAAACCTCTACAATTTGTATATAAACATTGTGTAAAAATTTCATATAATTATCACGCTCTAGTAAAAAAAATCATGTACTGGAGTCAAAAGTTCTGTTTTTTTTCAGCATCGACTCTACTCATCTTGTGAGTCATCCGAAAGGCTTTACTTGGCACAAACACTAATTTAAACACAAAAAATAATCATTATAGAGGCAATAATCATGTTATAAAAAATAAATAGAAAGTTTAAACCAAAAATTTAAATATAACTATTTGGTTGCCTCCCAACAAGCGCTATTGTTTTATGCCCCTTGCTAGGCATAATGCACAGTTTCAAGTATTGTCATATTTGACATCAAGCTCCTCAATAACACAACCATGGATATTAGGTGCAATAGGAGGTTTGGCAAAAGGATCTTTTATCAAATTTATAAAGTTGGGATGAACACTAATCATCTTTAGATCCTCGTTTATTTTGGTAAAGGTTGTACTAATGCTCTTTGGAATATATATGAACTTGGGGTTTTTGTTTTGAGTGGTACTAGCATTAGTTTTAGAAGGTGTGAAAACGGAACCTACTTTGTCAATGACCTCTTCCATTTTATCAATTATATTCAAGCCTTGTTCTATCCTCTTATCAATAGTAGTGTCTTTTTCCTTTAAAGCTTTCAAAGTCATTCCTACCCGTGACACAAGTTGAGTGATATGGTTATGAAGTTTTTTATCCAACTCCTCAATTGGTTTATTTGTGATTATTTTCTTTTCAATAGCAACAAGCCTTTGCATAACATGTTCTAAAGTCAAACTAGTCTCATTAACAATAATGGGTGGTGCCCCTACAAGATTTTCAATTGCGTTATAGGCATCCAGAGTGTGACACATTAAGAAATTCCCACCGGTGATGGTGTCAAGGACGAACCTATACCAAGTGGTCACACCAACATAAAAAATATGAAGCAAGGTAGTGGTGGATAACATTTTAGTTGCTTTATTTTCAGCAAAGCAAATTCTATACCATGCATCTTTCAAACTTTCTCCTCCCCTTTGTTTAAAATTTACCACATCATCATTGGGAGTAAAGCGAGCGGAAGAAGAACTAGCCATGACTTCAAACAAGAAAACTAGTAAATATTGTAGTATTTTTGATTTTTATGAGACAAACTAAATATAACAACAAATAAAAATAAGAACAAGTGAATGAAAATTTGTGTGAAGTTACTTGGTAGTTGATGATGATATTCCCGACAATGGCGCCAAAACTCCTTCCTGATACTCATGATCTGCATTGGGTTTTCCGTGAAGAGGAACGGGTTATCACAGCAAAAAGTGGGTAAGTATTTCCCTCAGTTATGAAACCAAGGTTTATCGAACAAATAGGAATATCAATCCTCAACCGTCTTCAGCGGCTGCACACAAATAAACAAACAACTTGCACCCAACGCGGGCAAGAGGGTTGTCAATCCCCTTGATCTCGTTGTTTACAGGCAAATGAGTTGTGTAGATAATTGTTGATAATTCTAAAATGCAAAATAAAATAAAAATTAAATAAAGGCAGCAAGGTAATAGTAGAATTTGTAAATATATAGGTGAATAGACCCGGGGGCCATAGTTTTCCCTAGCGGCATCTCTCATGTAGGCAGCATACGGTGGGTAACAAATTACTGTTGGGCAATTGATAGAAAAGTGGATAGTTATGCGATTTTCACGGCAATGATCATGTATATATAGGCATCATGTCCATAAAAAAATAGGACGACTCCTGCCTGCACCTATTACTATTACTCCACTCATCGACCGCTATCTAGCATGCATCTAGAGTATTAAGTAAAACAGAGTAATGCATGGAGAACGATGACATGATGTTGACAAAGTAAACTCAAGCAATATGAATGAACCCCATCGTGTTATCCTTAGTAGCAACAACACAAAGATGCATCTTGTCCCCTACTTTGTCACTGGAATATAGAAACTCGTCGGGTTGAACCTACCACAACGCACCACTCCCACCAATGAAATATCAATCTACTTGGCCAAAGCACATCAATAAATCGGAGAGCATTACGAAGCTATAATGATCATGTAATTAAGATACAATATATATCAGAGGTATCTCAAATACTTTTCATGAATAATTTGAACATAAACCCACAATTCAATGGATCCCAACAAACACACCGCACAAAAGGATTACATCGAATAGATCAAAGCGAAGATGCGATGACCATTGTATTGAAGATCAAGAGATAGAGAGATTGTCATCTAGGTACTAGCTATGGACCCGTAGCTCTATGGTGAACTACTCACACATCATCATGAGGGCAGGAAGGTTGATGTAGAGGCCCTCCGTGATCGATCCCCCCTCCGACAGGGTGCCGGAACGGAGCTCCAGATAGCCTTGCGACGGAATAGAGACGTGCGACGGCGGAAAAAGGGTTTCGGGACTGCCTCTGGTGTTTTTGCAATGTTAGAGAATTTATATGCCAGAGAGGGCCGTTAGGAGATCCACGAGGGGGCCACCACATATCAGGGCGCCCCCTAGGGCGTGCCATAATATGTGGTGGGCCCCTCGTGCGCCTCCCGGCCTCCTTCCAAAGCTTCTAGGTCTTCTTTTGGTCCAGAAAAATTCATCAAAAAAATTCGTGGCAATTGGACTTCATTTGGTAATGTAAACCTGAAAAGTAAAAAACACGCAGAAAACAACAACTCGCACTGGGCACTGGATCAATAGGTTAGTGCTCAAAAATATTATAAATTGGTAAATAAAGACCCAAAAAGTATCCTAGAATGATAATATATCAGTGTGAAACAATCAAAAATTATAGATACGTTGGAGACGTATCAACGGCGCCGCGATGAGGAGAGCTCGGACAACGACATGAGCGACTTCAGCACCATGCTGATGGAGAAATTCATAAGTCATTTCTATGAGTTCCTCTGCTAGGTTTAAGGTTATGGTTTCAAGATAATTGGGATTTTTTGGATTTGAGCTCATATCTGTGAGTTGTTGTCGATTCAGTTTCTGATTTTGTTGTAATGGTTGAACAAACTCATGACACCGTCATGGATCCAAGCTTCTATGGTGTTGTGGTTGAACCCGAGCCTGGGTGCATCTTGCACAAGTAGATACCCGACGAGTTTGTTGCTTTTGAAGGCACTGACACCGGCAGGGGATTCATAGGGTGTGTTACTGAGGTAAGAATAATTAGGTCATTGATGTGATTGATTGCTTTGGTGCTATGTAGTGGAAACAGAGCACTAAATGTTGTGGTTTGTCAGTGATTGTGTAGCAAGTGATTGTGCTAGGATATATACCATGAGCAGAACTATCGTGGTTTTGTCACGGCAGATGTCCTCGTGAAAGGACTTAGGTGTGAGGCCATCGCCACCAGGTGGTGACTCAAAGGGGTTAAAACGGAAACGGGAGGCGAGTTTACCCAGGTTCGGCCCCTCCGATGGAGGTAATAGCCTACGTCCTGCTTTTGTGTCTATATTGATGATGATCTCGATTACAAGGGTGCGGAATCGCTAACCTAGCTTTCGAGGGTGTCTAACTTAAGTCTTTCGGCCCTAGGGGCTCGCCTTTATATACATGTCGAGTGCCTAGGGTTTACAACAGATTCCAAGTTATATTACAACTTGTAACCAACCATGTCTCTAACACGCCTTGCCTCTCAAGCAAGGAATCCTCTGGCGTCTTCCGCCCTATGGGCCATGAGTCGCCGTCTCCGCGCTGTTGTGCCGCCCGGCGGCTTATTTGGCAACCGCCCCGTCCACTTTATCTTCATGACACGGCCCATCTTGGGTACTATGCCAAAGCCGCCATTACATTGACCCTACCCAATAAGACGGGTTATACCGCGGGGTTATATCCCCGACATTAGGCCCCAGATTGATTTGAATTCATTCATGTCAATTTCCATTATCTTCTCTTGGTGGCTTATCATCCGCCTGCATCTGTGTTCTTCATGGATCCCTAAGTGCCGGCTCGCAATATTTCCAGACTTGTCATTTTTCCAGCGTCTGTCTGTCAATGACGTCATCCTTGCTCATCGTTGTCCTTCGGAGTCATCATAACATATCTTTTGAAAACTATACCAAATCCAGGCCAATGCAAAAATCGAGGCACACTCATAGCCACAAATTTACCGCAACCGTTTCGTCTTTCACAGTGCCGTTCCGTTTTCCCTCCTTATAAATAAGTCCACCGAGCCCTGCAGTAACTTTCCCGTCATCTTCTTCCTCTCGCTCCTTCTTTGGCCGAAGACCACCGGAGCTTCGGACGCACCGTCGAGGATCCCCAGGTCCATCGTCGATGCCATCGAGCCTTCTCGAAGCCGTCAGAGCGAGCACGATCATCTTCGTTTTCGTTCCAACACAATCTGGTACGAATCCCCTCCATTTAGGGTTTGATACTTCCGGTGTCTATGCCATGTTCGTCGCGTTCGTCCGAGACGTAGTTCTTAGATCCATGCGCTCGATATTCCTCAGTATTGCCTCATTTTAGTATGATCTCCGCCTTGTTTTCCTCATAAGTAGATCTAAAATGAAGCACCGAGGCTATCCTTTGAATGCCGCAGTTTCGGTCTCTCCGTTATCTAGAACACATATTTCAACATTTTTCCTCATTTAGTTCTTTTATCTCAACCATCAGACTAAGGTGAAGAATGGTGCTGCCTGTGAACTTGGTGGATTTTCCATTCAAACGAGGAAGAACAACGCCTTTCCAGAATCAAAATTGGCGAGTCATCCGAAAGGATGGAACAAGACCTGGTTCTACTACAAGAATATCGCACCCGAAGGAGAAAATCCTCTGTCGGGTTTCAGACTGGAAAGACTCGGCAGTAACATGGAATTTCCAGGTTGGCAAACAGATGAAGAGAGGCCTCCATTGGCGCCTCTTCATACAAAATTGAGAGCTCCAACCGCACATGGCTTAACCGGGATTGATCTGATTCGTTCCTGGCTAAAGTGGCGAATCCAACCGGTCAATGTAAGGGACGGCTTGATGTGCGATTACTCAGGCGCCTCCTCTGATCCTCAACGCTTCTCTCGTGAGGGTCTGACTGATGACGCCCTCAACAAGGAAACAAAGAAGTTCTTTTCCGACTCAAAGGAACAGTGCAGCGTTACCGGCTTGGGTCCGTTTTATCTGCTCAACCCGCCACCTCCGGTATTGATTATTTTTCCTGTCTTTTATCAATTTACTTTGACCCGTCGTTCCTTACCGCATGCTTTTATATGTTGCAGGAGAACTCTATTTTCTGGAAGGTCACACCTCAAGGCCCTGTTTCCTCGTCGGGTAGAAAAGATAACCCGACCCCTGTGTCATCTTCCGGGGAGGAATCCGAGGTAGAACTTGATTCTCTTGGCCGCCTGTTTATTGAGCTTGCTGACGCGTCTTCTTATCAGGGTGACTCGGAATCTAGCCAAACCGACGAAATTGAGGTAACTCCAATCTCCTGCAGTTCTTCAGAAACGTTTGCTCCCAGAAAGCCAAGAAAAACTGTCTGGAAGGTTAAGTTGACACACCCAAACGCTCACCTGGCCCCCGATTTTCTTTTGAAGAAAGCACACTTCGCTGGCGACTTAGACCCTGGTTTGTCTCATGCACCGCCGGCTCGCAAACCATGCTTTGAGGTGCCTCACAGTCCAACCTATTCTCATCCCAGAGCCGGTTTGTTTAAGCAACCTCTTAGTCCTTCGAATTCACTTTATCAGGCCTCCTCTCCATCTTCGGGCGACTCAACTGCAACGCAGCTTCCCACTTTCAACGTCAACCGCGGGTAAGCTCCTGAACTTGCACTGTTGACTTATGTCGTTTTAAACCTTGAGATATATTTTCCTTAGCATAATATTTGATTTTTGCAATTGTAAGGCCAAGGCTACTTCGTCAAGGAGGGCTGGCGGGTCATATTCTGATACTGTGAACCAAAACATGTCAGACCCCCCGCCAGTGAGAACAACCACAGGAACTGACCCCTTTGTAGAGAAGGGAACAAATGCGAGGGCTAAGCCGGCAATCAACGTTGAGACACCTAGGATGGATGAGCCAGTTTTTATGGATATGCCACCTGAGGCCCACGATACGTTGGATGACCCATCTGCCCGTCTGCCAAGGCCGGTTCGTTCTTCTAGCCCAGCGATTCATTTGGATGATCCCAAGGCGCCTGCAGAAGCAAACCTTCCGGATGTTATCATTGTGAAGGAGGGTTTCCAAGTTCCCATTGTTTCCACTTCCTTGGCTAAAATTGTGTCTAAGGATGAGCCGGTTGATTTGGACAAAGGGAAGGCCAAACTAGAGAGTCCAGAATTGTCTGTACTTGTTACTGAAGATTTACACCAGAAATACTTGACCCGGTTATCTAAGAGCCGAGAAATTGAAATCAGCATGATAAATGCTACAAAGGAGAAGTATGAGGTAAACTTCTTGTTTCACCACTATCTTTATACTGTCATTAGCCTCCAAGGACCAGCTTATTGTGGTAAGCTGGTTTCATAAAATAACTATGACCTGTAGCTGTAGCCCCCAAGGGCCGGCTCATCTTCTTGAGATGAGTCGGGTCTTTATAATACTAAAGAATTCGACATGTAGCCCCCAAGGTCCGGCTCATCTTCTTGAGATGAGTCGGGTCTTTATAATACTGGAGAATTCGACATGTAGCCCCCAAGGGTCGGCTCATCTTCTTGAGATGAGTCGGGTCTTTATAATACTGAAGAATTCGACCTATAGCCCCCAAGGGCCGGCTCATCTTCTTGAGATGAGTCGGGTCTTTCCATGCTAAGATTTTTAAGAAAATACTGGCATGCATTAGCCCCCAAGTGTCAAGGATATTGCTTGCAATCTACTTGGGACTTTGATAGGAAAAAAGTAGTCCGTCATAAGACGGTTTGAAGCTGTTGTAGAAATATTTGCTGATTCTTCTTATACATCTGAGGATGCTGAGTCGGTTGCTGTGAAACTGCAGAAACGGCTCAAAGAAGAAAGAAAGCTGAAAGCTAATGCTGAGTTCATGGCTAATGAACGCCTTGTACAAGTCGTAAAGCTGTTTGAGGCGGAAAAAGGCACCCTTTCAAAACGTGCAGAAATAGCTGAAAAGAAGCTTGATCCATTGAAGGAGAAATATGCCACTCTTGTGAAACAGATCAACGAAATGTTGACGGCAATCTTCGGTATGTGTTCTCTCTCCTTTGTAATTTACCGGCTTACGACTGTACGACGCCTCATTGTATCTCTTTGTGCTCTATTTGCAGGGCGGAAAGACCATAATCTTGTAGAGCTGCCTATTGTGAAATTGAAAGCCATTTTCACATATGTAGAAAAATTGTTCACAGGGTCTGTTTATTCCATTATGGCGGTGAAAAATCTAAAACACCCGCCAAGAAGCTTCATGGACATGTTGAAGCAGCTTTCCACCGTGCCACAATGGGTGACCGAGACCCGGAGAGCGGCAGTTCGAGGAGGGGCAAACATGGCGTTTGCACGAGCAAAAGCATATTTGCCTGAATTGGATGTGGAGCTCTTAAAAGGCGGCTTTCCTGAGTTCAAACTCGATGGCTCCACGTTCACTCATTCGGACTATGCTAGGTGCGTCACAGAGACTCGTCCACTGGCAACTCTGATAGCTAAAGAGATTGACCTCTCGAAATACCATCCTGCATACACCAGCGATAATGAGCACATTAACCCGCCCAAAGATGAGCCGTCTGAGTTGGTGCCTCCCCGACGTAAGAGACCTTTTGCCACTGATGTTGACGCATCATCTCTTGTTGAGGGAACATCAAATTTTGAATAGTTGAACTCAATTCGATGGCAACAGAAGGGCCGGCAGGTTGATGAAGATGATGAGCCGGTGGAAGCAGATCCAGAGGCAGCCGATGAGGAGAAGGCCTGAAGGCATCTCCAAAGTTGAATGAGTCGCCAAACTGAACGAGCCCCCAAGTAAATTGGGAAAACTTGAGTATTGTGCAGCTCTACTATGGGCCTGTAATAGGGGTAGTGTTTAAAACTTCTTTGTCATGCTTGATCGTGCCATCGTGCATGTGTGCACCTTTATGGTGTAGAACTCCAATCTTTCGAGCTGTCTGCTGAGATAGGATTGATGCTGCTCTTTTGCGTATCTTTGAATATCTCTGTTGCTCTGCTCAATGAGTCACTTGATTGAAAACAGAAAAAATAAGTCAAAAACAAGCCGGCAAAAGAGTTGGACTTTCGAGGCCCAAGTCTGTTGAACCTTTCCACAATGATATTGGGAATAGATAATTTAAACCTGGTCGTAATAGGACCGTGGTTTGTTTAACCCGGACACTTAAAGATGAGCCGGTAATAGGGGACAATATTGTTCCTGGAAATGCATAATGTGATAATAAAGAGTTTATTTATATGAAGTACTGAAAATAGGCCGGCTCAATGAGACTCGGCAAAAAGAGACTGGCTTTCGAGGCTCAAGTCTTGCTTCAATGAAGCGGGCATGATAACCCATGGTTCATCCTAGCTTTCTGTATGTCGGCTCTCACATGACTCAAGCCGGTGTTTTAACCTTGAGAAGTTCACGGTCCTAAAGAGGATTGACTTGCAAGAGTACACGGGGTCACCTCATCGGAGTCACATCAAGCATACAGGCAGGTTTAACCATATATTGTGGCATTTTTTGCCGGGTCAATAGGGTGAGAAAGCTAAACTCGATGAGTTCGAAGCCCCCAAGTGACCTATGTTACAAACAATAAATATTCATGCTCAATTTATAGGCTGAAATGACAGAGACCCCCAGTTTCGAGGGTGCCGGCTTTATTATATTTCAACATAAAGAACTATATACAGAATTTGCAGGGGGGATTACAAAAAAGGGGGCATGTGGCTCTTTTAAGTATAATAAGGCCGCAGGTGAGCGATGTTCCAGGGCCGGGTTGTCTCCTCCTCAGAAGTGTATGATCCTTCTCGTAAGTCCACCAGATAATATGACCCGTTATTGAGGTTTCTGCTGATGAGAAAAGGACCCTCCCAAGGTGGAGAAAGTTTATGCATCCCTGTCTGATCTTGAATCAGACGTGGCACCACTGTTCAAAAAATCTTCCGATTAAGCGATTTATCGTCCGATTTATCGCTACTCGTGGGGTGACCGATAAGATTATTCCTTATCTTCACCATTTATCTTTTGGACTGATTATCGCTCTGACAAGCGATTTATCGCGAATCTACCGATAAATTAGGCCTATTCCTAGCACTATGTTTGCAAAAACTATGTTTATTTGTGTTTTTCTGGACCTTTTTATGCAATATGTACTATTGCCCAAATTTGGTTGTCATTATACGAGGATTTGAAGGCTAGGATTCAAGGTAACACTTCTGTTCAATATTTTGTTGTTGTTCAATATAACATATTTTAGTGTTGGGAACCTGAGATTTGCAAAAAATGGCCAATTAATAGTCGACTGATAAAATCGATTAATCGGCCGATTTTTTATTAATCTTTAATCCCAGCCCGACCGAGACGCTAACGATAAGTGATATCCTCAACATTGCGTAGCACTAAGTCGCCCTCCTGAAAAGTACGGCTTCGGACTCTACGGTTGTGATAGCGGTGTAGGTCTTGCTGATAAATGGCAGATCTGGCTGCTGCTAAGTCACGCTCTTCTTCCAAGGCATCCAGGGAGTCTTGACATGCTAGCTCATTATCCGCCTCAACATAGGCAGCTACCCGAGGCGAGTCATGACGAATATTACTTGGTAGAACCGCCTTGGCTCCATACACCAGGAAGAAAGGTGTGTATCCGGTGGATCTATTCGGAGTTGTGCGAATACTCCAAAGTATTGTGGGGAGCTCTTTAACCCAACAGCCCAGAGTACGCTCTAGTGGTTCCATAAGCCGGGCTTTGATTCCTCTGAGAATCTCCTGATTAGCTTGTTCGGCTTGTCCATTGGATTGTGGGTGTGCGACCGCTGCCACGTCAAGCCGGATGTGTTCTCGTTGACAAAACTATTCCATGGCTCCCTTGGATAAATTGGTACCGTTGTCAGTGATAATGCTGTGAGGGTAGCCAAAATGGGAAATCAATTTTTTCAAGAACTTGACCGCAGTTTCTGCATCGCAACTACTAACCGGCTCTGCTTCAACCCACTTGGTGAACTTATCAACCACCACCAAGAGGTGGGTCTTCTTGTCAGAAGATGGCTTGAACAGGCCAACCATGTCAAGCCCCCAAACCGCGAACAGCCAAGTAATTGGGATCATACGCAATTCCTGAGCTGACACATGGGTCTGTCGACCAAACTTTTGACATCCACCACACTTGCGCACAATCTCTTCCGCATCTGCGTGAGCTGTCAGCCAACAGAACCCATGTCGAAAAGCTTTTGCCACCAGGGATCGTGAGCCGGCATGGTGTCCACAGTCGCCAGCATGGATTTCATTAAGAATCTCCTGGCCTTCCTCGGGGGAAACACAACGCTGAAACATGCTAGTGCTGCTTTGTCGATGTAACTCGCCATTGACGATAGTCATTGATTTGGACCGGCAAATTATCTGCCGAGCGATGATTTCCTCAGCCGGGAGCTCGCCTCGAGTTAAATAAGCCAGCTATGGCACAGTCCAGTCAGGGGTAGCATGGAGAGCCGCCAGCAAGTGTGCCTCCGGGTCAGGAATAGCTATGTCCTCCTCAGATGGCAGCTTGACCGAAGGATTATGAAGCACATCTTGTTGGGGAACGTTGCATGGGAAACAAAAAATTTCCTACGCACACGCAAGATCTATCCATGGTGATGAGCATCTACGAGAGGGAGAGTGGATCTACATACCCTTGTAGATCGCTAAGCGGGAAGCGTTAAGAAACGCGGTTGATGTAGTCGAACGTCTTCGCGATCCAAATCGCCGAGCGTCCCGCGATCCCATCACGATCCAATCTCGATCCGTCCCGTGATCCCAACACGATCCGTCCCCCGATCAAATCACGAATCGTCTCGCGATCCTGATCACGGTCCTTCCGATCTAGCGCCGAACGGACGACACCTCCGCGTTCAGCACACGTACAGCTCGATGACGATCTCCGCCTTCTTGATCTAGCAAGAGGGAGCGGAAAGGTAGAAGAGTTCTCCGGCGGCGCGACGGCGCGGCGGCGATGGTGGTGGAATAATTCCAGCAGGGCTTCGCCTAAGTACCGCTGAAACTGGACTAGAGGAGAAACCGATCTAGATGAAGTAGAGGGAGCACGTGGCAATTAGGGTTAGCTCTTCCCTCTAAATCCTCTAGTATATATAGGAGGGAGGGAGGGGAGGAGGCAGCCTCAAACCCTGAAGGGCTGGCCGAAATTGGAGGTGGAGGAGTCCTACTCCAATCCTATTAGGAGTAGGATTCCTCCTGTCCACTTGGAAACTCTTTCCACCTTTCCCCCTTTGGGTTTTTCCCACCCCTAGCCGCATGGGCCTTAGTGGGGGGCTTGGCCAGCCCAATAAGGGCTGGCTTGACTCCTCCCACAGCCCATGAGGCTCCTTGGGTCGAAATACCCCTCCCGATGGTCCCCGGTACCCCTCCCGGCACTCCCGGTACACTACCGAAATATCCGAAACTTTTCCGGTGACCAAAATGGGACTTCCTATATATCAATCTTTACCTCCGGACCATTCCGGAGCTCTTCGTGACGTCCAGGATCTCATCCGGGACTCCGAACAACCTTCGGTCACCACCATACATAACTCTACTATACCGAAATGTCACCGAACCTTAAGTGTGCAGACCCTGCGGCTTCGAGAACTATGTAGTCATGACCGAGACACCTCTACGGCCAATAACCAATAGCGGGACCTGGATGCCCATATTGGTTCCCACATATTCTACGAAGATCTTTATCGGTTGAACCTCTATTTCAAGGATTCAGTTAATCCCGTATGTTGTTCCCTTTGTTCTTCGGTATGTTACTTGCCCGAGATTCGATCGTCGGTATCTCTATACCTAGTTCAATCTCGTTACCGGCAAGTCTCTTTACTCGTTCCGTAATACAAGATCCCGTGGCTAACACTTAGTCACATTGCTTGCAAGGCTTATTGTGATGTTGTATTACCGAGTGGGCCCTGAGATACCTCTCCGTCACACGGAGTAACAAATCCCAGTCTTGATCCATGCCCACTCAACAGACACCCTCGGAGATACCTGTAGAGCATCTTTATAGTCACCCAGTTACGTTGTGACGTTTGATACACACAAGGTATTCCTCCGGTGTCAGTGAGTTGCATGATCTCATGGTCATAGGAACAGATACTTGACATGTAGAAAACTATAGCAATAAACTGACACGATCATATGCTATGTTTATAATTTGGGTCTTGTCCATCACATCATTCTCCTAATGATGTGATCCCGTTATCAAATGACATCTCATGTCTATGGCCAGGAAACCTTGACCATCTTTGATCAACGAGCTAGTTAACTAGAGGCATACTAGGGACACAGTGTTGTCTATGTACCCACACATGTATTTGAGTTTCCAATCAATACAATTATAGCATGGATAATAAACGATTATCACGAACAAGGAAATATGATAATAACTAAATTATTATTGCCTCTAGGGCATATTTCCAACAGTCTCCCACTTGCACTAGAGTCAATAATCTAGTTCACATCACCATGTGATTTACATTGTTATGAATCTAACACCCAATGAGTTCTGGGGTTCGATCATGCTTTGCATGTGAGAGAGGTCTTTAGTCAACGGTCTGCAACATTCAGATTCGTGTGTTCTTTGCAAATCTATATGTCATACTACAGATGCTACCACGCTCCACTTGGAGCTATTCCAAATGGTGCTCCACTATACGTATCCTGACTGCTACTCAGAGTCGTCCGGATAGGTGTCAAAGCTTGCATTGATGTAACCCTTTACGACGAACTCTTTATCACCTCCATAATCGAGAAATATTTCCTTAGTCCTCTAGTTACTAAGGATAATCTTGACCGCTGTCCAGTGATCCACTCCTGGACCACTCTTGTACCCCTTGACAGACTCATGGCAAGGCACACAATAGGTGCGGTACACAGCATGGCATACTATACAGAGCCTATGGATAAGGCATAGGGGATGACCTTCGTCCTCTCTCTTTCTTCTGCCGTGGTCGAGCTTTGAGTCTCACTCAACTCCACACCTTACAAATCAGGCAAGAACTCTTTCTTTGACTGATCCATTTTGAACTCTTTCAAAATCTTGTCAAGGTATGTACTCATTGAAAGTTTTACCAAACGTCTTGATCTATCTCTATAGATCCTGATGCCCAACATTTAAGTAGCTTCATTCCAGGTTTTCCTTTGAAAAACTCCTTTTCAAACAACCCTTTATGCTTTCCAGAAATTCTACATCATTTCCGATCAACAATATGTCATCCACATATACTTATCAGAAATTCTATAGTGCTCCCACTCACTTTATTGTAACTACAAGTTTCTCATAAACTTTGTATAGACTCAAAAACTTTGATCACCTCATCAAAGCGTATATTCCGACTCCGAGATGCTTGCTCCACCCATAGGAGGATCGCTGGAGCTTGCATATATTTTAGCATCCTTAGAACTGGCAAAACCTTCTGGTTGTATCACATACAACCTTTCCTCACGGATACCATTAAGGAAATGATGTTTTGACATCCATCTGCCAGATTTCATAATCGAAAAATGCAGCAACTGCTAACATAATTCCAACAGACTTTAGCATCACTACGGGTGAGAAAGTCTCATCGTAGTCAACTCCTTGAACTTGTGAAAAACCCTTTGCCACAAGTCGAGCTTTATAGACGGTGACATTACCGTCCGCGTCCGTCTTCCTTTTAAAGATCCATTTGTTCTGAATGGCCTTTCGCCCTTCAGGTAATACTTCCAAAGCCCATACTTTGTTTTCTTACATGGATCCCATCTCGGATTTCATGGCCTCTAACCATTTCTCGGAATCCGGGCCCATCATCGCTTCTCCATAGCTCGTAGGTTCATCGTTGTCCAACAACATGACCTCTAAGACAGGGTTGCCGTACCACTCAGGAGCAGTACACGTCCTTGTCGACCTACGAGGTTCGATAGTAACTTGATCCGAAGCTTTATGATCATCATCATTAACTTCCTCTTCAACTAATGTAGGCTCCACAGAAACAACTTTCTGCGCTGCTCTACTCTCTGGTTGAAACAAAGGTTCAACAACCTCATCAAGTTCTATCTTCCTCCCACTCAATTCTTTCGAGAGAAACTCTTTCTCGAGAAAGGACCCGTTTTAGCAACAAACACTTTGTGCTTGGATCTGAGATAGAAGGTTTACCCAACTGTTACGTTAGGGTATTCTATGAAGATGCATTTGTCCGCTTTGGGTTCGAGCTCATCAGGTTGAAAACCTTTTCCACATAAGCGTCGCAGCCCCAAACATTAAGAAATGACAGCTTAGGTTTCTGCCAAACCAAAATTCATATGGTGTCATATCAACGGACTTAGATGGTGCCCCTTTTTAAAGTGAATGTAGTTGTCTCTAATGCATAACCCCAAAACGATAGTGGCAAATCGATAAGAGACATCATAGTACGCACCATATCCAATAGAGCACGACTACGACGTTCGGACACACCGTCACACTATGGTGTTCCAGGTGGCATGAGTTGTGAAACAACTTCCACATTGTCTTAAGTTGTATACCAAACTCGTAACTCAGATATTTACCTCTACGATCATATCGTAGATATTTTATCTTCTTGTCACGATGATCTCAAACTTCACTCTGAATTTGTTTGAACTTTTCAAATGTTTCAGACATGTGTTTCATTAAGTAAATATCCCCATATCTACTCAAATCATCAGTGAAGGTAGGAAAATAATGATATCCACCGCACGCTACAACACTCATTGGACCGAATACATCAACATGTATCATTTCCAATAAGTCACTTGCCCGCTCCATCATACCGGAAAACGGGGTCTTAGTCATCTTGCCCATGAGGCATGGTCCGCATGTCTCAACCGATTCGAAATCGAATGAGTCCAAAGATCCATCAGCATGGAGTTTCTTCATGCGTTTTACACCAATATGACATTTAGCGGCAGTGCCACAAGTATGTGGTACTATCATTATTAACTTTGTATCTTTTGGCATCAATATTATGAACATGTGTATCACTACGATCAAGATTCAATAAACCATTCTCATTGGGTGCATGACCATTGAAGGTATTATTCATGTAAACAGAATAACCATTATTCTCTAACTTGAATGAATAACCGTATTGCAATAAACATGATCTAATCACGTTCATGCTCAACGCAAACACCAAATAACATTTATTTAGGTTCATCACTAATCCCGAATGTAGAGAGAGCGTGCGATGGTGATCACATAAACCATGGAAACACTTCCAACACTCATCGTCACCTCACCCTTAGCTAGCCTCCGTTTATTCCGTAGCTTTTATTTCGAGTTACTAACATTTAGCAACCGAACCGGTATCCAATACGCAGGTGCTACTAGGAGTACTAGCAAGGTACACACGTATATCAAATATACTTCTATCGACGTTGCCAGCCTTCTTATCTACCAAGTATATAGGGTTGTTCCGCTTCAGCGACCATTCTCCTCATAATAGAAGCACTTAGTCTCGGGTTTGGGTTCAACCTTGGGTTTCTTCACTGGAGCAGCAACTGACTTGCCATCCATGAAGTTTCCCTCCTAGCCCTTGCCCTTCTCGAAACTAGTGGTTTCACTAACCATCAACACTTGATGCTCCTTCTTGATTTCTACCTTCGCGGTGTCAAACATCGCGAATAGCTCAGGGATCATTATTTCTATCCCTGGCATTTTATAGTTCATCACGAGGCTCTAGTAGCTTAGTGACAGTGGCTTGGAGAACTATATCAATCACTATCTTATCTGGAAGATCAACTCCCACTCGATTCAAGCGATTGTAGCACCCAGACAATCTGAGCACATGCTCACCGATTGAGCTATTCTCCTTCATCTTGCAGGCAAAGAATCTTGTTGGAGATCTCATACCTCTCAACACGGGCAGGAGCCTGAGATCCCAATTTCAGCTCTTAGAACATCTCATATGTTCCGTGACGTTCAAAACGTTTTGGAGCCTCAATTCTAAGCCGTAATGCATGACGCACTGAACTATCAACTAGTCATCAGAACATGCATGTCAGATGTTCACAACATCTACAGACGATGCTTGAGGGGGTGGCGCACCGAGCGGTGCATTAAGGACATAAGCCTTTTGTGCAGCAATGAGGACAATCCTCAGATCATGAACCCAGTCCGCATTATTGCTACCATCATCTTTCAACTCTATTTCTCTAGGAACATATAAAAATTCAAGGGAGCTACAGCGCGAGCTAGTAATCTACAACATAATTTGCAAAGACATTTTGACTATGTTCATGATAATAAGTTTAGTTAATCATATTACTTAAAAACTCCCACTCAAATTGACATCCCTCCGGTCATTCGAGTGACACATGATCCAAATCCACCAACTCAAGTCCGATCATCACGTGAGTTGAGGTGGTTTCAATGGTGAACATCTTCATGTTGATCATATCTACTATATGACTCATGTTCGACCTTTCGGTCTCTTGTGTTCCGAGGCCATGTCTGTACATGCTAGGCTCGTCAAGTTTAACCTGAGTGTTCCGCACGTGCAACACTGGCTTGCACCCGTTGTATGTGAACGTAGAGTCTATCACACCGATCATCACGTGGTGTCTCAAAACGACGAACTTTCGCAACGGTGCACACTCGGGGAGAACACAATTTTATCTTGAAATTTTAGTGAGGGATCACCTTATATTGCTACCATCGTCCTAAGCAAAATAAGATGCATAAAAGTATTAACATCACATGCAAATCATAAGTGACATGATATGGCCATGAACTTGTGCTTTTGATCTCCATCTTCAAAGCATCGACATGTTCTCCATCGTCACCGGCATAACACCATGATCTCCATCATCTTGATCTCCATCAATGTGTCGCCATGAGGTTGTCGCGCCGACTGTTGCTTCCACGACTATTGCTAACTCATAGCGATAAAGTAAAGCAAAAACGGCGAAAATAATTAAAATAACCATATGGCTCCTGCCGGTTGCCGTACTCATCGACATGCAAGTCGTGATATTCTATACAATACATGATCATCTCATACATCACATATATCTCATCATGTAATTGGCCATATCACATCACAACATACCCTGCAAAAACAAGTTAGACGTCCTCTAATTGTTGTTGCATGTTTTACGTGGCTGCTATGGGTATCTAGCAAGAACGATTCTTACCTACGCAAAGCCACAACGGTGATACACAAATTGCTATTCAACCTTCTCAAGGACCGCCTTTGTCGAATCCGATCCAACTAGAGTGGGAGAGACAGACACCCGCCAGCCATCTTTATGCAACAAAGTCACATGTCAGTTGATGGAACCGGTCTCTCGTAAGCATACGAGTAAGGTTGGTCCGGGCCGCTTCATCCCACAATACCGCTGAATCAAGAAAATACCAAGGGAGGAAGCAATCTGAGCATCAACGCCCACAAACTTCTTTGTGTTCTACTCGTGATCTCATCTACGCATAGACCTAGCTCATGATGCCACTATTGGGGAACGTTGCATGGGAAACAAAAAATTTCCTACGCAGACGCAAGATCTATCCATGGTGATCAGCATCTACGAGAGGGAGAGTGGATCTACATACCCTTGTAGATCGCTAAGCGGGAAGCATTAAGAAACGCGGTTGATGTAGTCGAACGTCTTCGCGATCCAAATCGCCGAGCGTCCCGCGATCCCATCACGATCCATCTCGCGATCCAATCTCGATCCGTCCCGCGATCCCATCACGATCCGTCCCGCGATCAAATCACGAATCGTCTCGCGATCCTGATCACGGTCCTTCCGATCTAGCGCCGAACGGCCGGCACCTCCGCGTTCAGCACACGTACAGCTCGATGACGATCTCCGCCTTCTTGATCCAGCAAGAGGGAGCAGAGAGGTAGAAGAGTTCTCCGGCGGCGCGACGGCGTGACGGCGCGGCGGCGTGACGGCACGGCGGCGATGGTGGTGGAACAATTCCGGCAGGGCTTCGCCTAAGCACCGCTGAAACTAGACTAGAGGAGAAACTGATCTAGATGAAGTAGAGGGAGCACGTGGCAATTAGGGTTAGATCTTCCCTCTAAATCCTCTAGTATATATAGGAGGGAGGGAGGGGAGGAGGCAGCCTCAAACCCTCAAGGGCTGGCCGAAATTGGAGGTGGAGGAGTCCTACTCCAATCCTATTAGGAGTAGGATTCCTCCTCTCCACTTGGAAACTCTTTCCACCTTTCCCCCTTTGGGTTTTTCCCACCCCTAGCCGCATGGGCCTTAGTGGGGGGCTTGGCCAGCCCACTAAGGGCTGGCTTGACTCCTCCCACAGCCCATGAGGCCCCTTGGGTCGAAATACCCCTCCCGATGGTCCCCGGTACCCCTCCCGGCACTCCCGGTACACTACCGAAATATTCGAAACTTTTCCGGTGACCAAAACGGGACTTCCTATATATCAATGTTTACCTCCGGACCATTCCGGAGCTCCTCATGACGTCCAGGATCTCATCCGGGACTCCGAACAACCTTCGGTCACCACCATACATAACTCTACTATACCGAAACGTCACCGAACCTTAAGTGTGCAGACCCTGCGGGTTCGAGAACTATGTAGTCATGACCGAGACACCTCTACGGCCAATAACCAATAGCGGGACCTGGATGCCCATATTGGTTCCCACATATTCTACGAAGATCTTTATCGGTTGAACCTCTATTTCAAGGATTCAGTTAATCCCGTATGTTGTTCCCTTTGTTCTTCGGTATGTTACTTGCCCGAGATTCGATCGTCGGTATCTCTATACCTAGTTCAATCTCGTTACCGGCAAGTCTCTTTACTCGTTCCGTAATACAAGATCCCGTGGCTAACACTTAGTCACATTGCTTGCAAGGCTTATTGTGATGTTGTATTACCGAGTGGGCCCTGAGATACCTCTCCGTCACACGGAGTAACAAATCCCAGTCTTGATCCATGCCCACTCAACAGACACCCTCGGAGATACCTGTAGAGCATCTTTATAGTCACCCAGTTATGTTGTGACATTTGATACACACAAGGTATTCCTCCGGTGTCAGTGAGTTGCATGATCTCATGGTCATAGGAACAGATACTTGACATGTAGAAAACTATAGCAATAAACTGACACGATCATATGCTATGTTTATAATTTGGGTCTTGTCCATCACATCATTCTCCTAATGATGTGATCCCGTTATCAAATGACATCTCATGTCTATGGCCAGGAAACCTTGACCATCTTTGATCAACGAGCTAGTTAACTAGAGGCATACTAGGGACACAGTGTTGTCTATGTACCCACACATGTATTTGAGTTTCCAATCAATACAATTATAGCATGGATAATAAACGATTATCACGAACAAGGAAATATGATAATAACTAAATTATTATTGCCTCTAGGGCATATTTCCAACACATCTAAGAAAACATTGGGGGGGACCGGCTTCCTTTGTGAGCCGAGTCATGACAGGGCGTCGGCCGCCTCGTTAAGCCGGCGATCTATATGATCAACCTGATAGCCTTGAAAAATACCTGCAACATAAGAGACCGCCCGCCGGTAAGCCGCCATCAGGGGGTCCTTAGAGTCCCAAGTCCCCGAAACTTGTTGAGCCACCAAATATGAGTCGCCCAAACACCTGACCCGGCTCAGATTCATCTCCTTAGCTATTCTGACCCCGTGTAGGAGGGCCTCATATTCAGCTGCATTGTTACTTCAAGGGAACATGAGTCGTAGAACATAACAAAATTTATCACCTCGTGGAGAAGACAATATGACTCCAGCCCCCGAGCCCTCCAACTGTCTAGATCCATCAAAGTGTATAGTCTAGTACGTGTTATCTGGCCTATCTTCTAGAATTTGCAATTCTGTCCAATCATTGGTGAAATCTACCAGTGCTTGGGACTTGATGGCGGTTCGGGGCACATACTTTAGATGGTGATCACCAAGTTCAATAGCCCATTTAGCAATCCGTCCAGTGGCCTCCCGGTTTAGTATGATATCACCGAGGGGTGCCGAACTGACCACCGTGATCGGATGCTCCTAGAAATAGTGCTTTAGCTTCTGGCTTGCCATAAAAATTCCAAAGACTAGCTTTTGCCAATGCGGGTACCGCTGCTTGGACAAAGTTAAAACTTCACTGACGAAGTAAACCGGGTGCTGAACCGGATATTCCTTCCCTTCCTCTTTCCGCTCAACAACAACTGCTACACTCACCACTTTGGAATTAGCGGCAATGTACAGGAGCATCGGCTCTTTGTCAGCAGGCGAGGCTAAAACAGGCGGGTTAACAAATTGTTTCTTGAGCGCTTCAAAGGCCTCATTGGCGGTGGCGGTCTACTTAAAGTCGCATGTTTTCTTCAGCAACTGATAAAAAGGGATAGCTTTTTCTCCCAGGCGGCTTAAAGCCGCGATGCGACCCGCCAGGCGTTGAACCTGGTTTATATTTGTCGGCTCAGCCCGCGAATTTACAGCCTTAATCTTGTCCGGGTTAGCCTCGATGCCTCACTCAGAAACCAGGAAACCCAATAGTTTGCCTGCGGGAACACCAAAAACACACTTTGCCGGGTTAAGTTTCATCTGGTACACTCGAAGATTATCAAACGTCTCCTTGTTGTCCTCCAAGAGCGTCTCCTTCTTCTGAGATTTCACCACGACGTCATCAACATAAGCGTGAACATTGCGCCCAATCTGCGACTGAAGGCAATTCTGGACGCAGCGTTGATAAGTCGCCCCTGCGCTCTTAAGCCCAAAAGGCATAGAGACATAGCAGAAAGCACCAAAGGGAGTGATGAAAGCCGTCTTTTCTTGATCCTCAACAGCCATCTTGATCTGGTGATAACCGGAGTATGCATCCAGGAAACGCAGGTGCTCACAACCCGCCGTAGAGTCAATAATCTGATCGATACGTGGGAGAGAAAAAGGATCCTTTGGACAAGCATTATTGAGATCTGTGTAGTCTACACACATGCGCCACGTGCCGTTCTTTTTCAGAACAAGCACCGGGTTAGCCGACCACTCGGGGTGAAAAACTTCAACGATAAACCCGGCAGCTAGGAGCCAGGCCACCTCTTCTCCAATTGCCTTGCGTCTCTCCTCGTTGAAACGACGAAGGTATTGGCGTACTGGTTTCATCTTTGGGTCTACGTTAAGATGGTGCTCAACGAGTTTTCTCGGGACTCCAGGCATGTAAGAAGGTTTCCATGCAAAGATGTCCCGATTCTCACGGATAAACTCGCTGAGCGCGCTTTCCTATTTGGGATCCAAGCCGGTCCCTATAGTGAACTGCTTGGACGAAGCGCGTGGCGTGAAATATATATGCTTAGTATCTTCAGCCGGCTTAAACTTGAGCGAAGGCTCTGACTCAGTATTGGGCTTCCTGAGGGGGCTCATATCAGCCGGGTTAACATTGGCGGTATAGAACTTCAACTCGTCAGCCGCGCAAGCCGACTCGACGTAAGCCGCGTCTCCTTCCTCGCACTCTTGAGCTATCTTCCGGCTTCCGTCCACGGTTATCGTGCCCTTCAGTCCAGGCATCTTCAGCTTGAGATAGATATAACAAGGCTGGGCCATGAAATGAGCATAAGCCGGTCACCCAAAGAGGGCGTGATAAGGGCTCTTTATCTTGACTACCTCAAACATCAGAGGCTCACATCTGAAATTGTACTCATCGCCGAAAGCAACGACAAGTTTGATCCGCCCGGTAGGATAAGCCGACTTTCCGGGAACAATCCCGCGAAACACCGTCGTTGAGGGAAGCAGCGTGCTCTCAGGCAGGTTCATCCGGCGGAAAGTTTCGTAGTATAAGATGTTTATGCTACTGCCTCCATCCATAAGGACTTTCGACAAGGTGTAACTGCCGACTTGAGGCGCCACCACCAGAGCTAAACCGCCAGGGTTATCAACCTGGGGAGGATGGTCCTCCCTGCTCCAAGTAATCGGGTGTTCATAACAGTTGAGATACCAGGGCACTGCCGGCTCAGCCATGTTGACAGCCCTGCTCTTGACCTTGTTGTCTCGCTTGCAAGTACTAGTGGTGAAAACATGATACTGGCCGCGATTCAGCTGCTTAGGATTGCTTTGGAAGATCTGGTTACTATGCTGCTTCCGAAATGCAGCTCCTAAGTCGCCCCGTGGAAAGCCCAAAATGCTCGATGCTCCAGCCGCGGGCGGGGCTTGGGCCACCGTGATTCCTGTTGTAGAAACAACAACTGGATGAGGCGACTCATGAACCTTACCGAGGATCTTGGTCTCGTGACGCCGGCCGGGTAGAGGCCGGCCGGGTTAGGCGCGCCGAGTCAGCTCGACGAGGTTGGTGCAGATGTCCGACTCGGGCACCGATCTGACCGATGAAGACGTGGATCTTGCCGAAGGGGACCCGGTACCCGTACTCAATTGAGTCGGCCTCGGGGCCCCAGCCTGAATCATCGATGTAGATCTTGCTTCGGCGGCTCTTAGTCATGCGACCCGCCACGTAGCTCCCGAACCCTGGAAGGGCTCCCTTTGAGAACTCAACTCCACCGGGCGAGAGCCCCACGGTGCGCGCCAACTATCGTGGTTTTGTCACGGCAGATGTCCTCGTGTAAGGACTTAGGTGTGAGGCCATTGCCGCTAGGTGGCGACTCAAAGGGGTTAAACGGAAACGGGAGGCCAGTTTACCTAGGCGGCCCCTCCGATGGAGGTAATAGCCTACGTCCTGCTTTTGTGTCTATATTGATGATGATCTCGATTACAAGGGTCCGGAATCGCTAACCTAGCTTTTGAGGGTGTCTAACTTAAGTCTTTCGGCCCAAGGGGCTCTCCTATATATACAGGTCAAGTGCCTAGGGTTTACAATAGAGTCCAAGTTATATTACAACTTGTAACCTACCATGTCTCTAACACGCCTTGCCTCTCAAGCAAGGAATCCTCTGGCGTCTTCTGCCCTATGGGCCGTGAGTTGCCGTCTCCATGCTGTTGCGCCGCCCGGCGGCTTATTTGGCAACCGCCCCATCCACTTTATCTTCATGACACGACCCATCTTGGGTACTATGCCAAAGCCGCCATTACATTGACCCGGCCCAATAAGACGGGTTATACCGCGGGGTTATATCCCCGGAAAGAACTATGGTAGAGTCTAGGACAATGAGGCTCATCACAGAGAGGTGGAAAAACTTAAGAAGGAGATTGATCAATTGGACAATCACTACAACCAGTTTGTGGATGATGTATCCAAGTTGTTTGACTACCAAGATGGACAGAAGTCTCATGACATGGATTATACCAGAAAGGCAATCATAGAACTAAAGGGAGAAGAAGAAGCAACTTGAGGAGAAGGCTAATATTGAGCTACAGATGGAGAAGTTGAAGCTGAAAAAAGAGCAGAGGTGCATCCTGCAGACTCAAGCTGCTATAATCAACAACACAAGGAAGACTGATAACCCACAAGTATAGGGGATCATTTGTAGCCTTTTTTGATAATTAAGAGTGTCGATCCCAACGAGGAGATAAAGGTAGAATTAATACTCTCTCAAGTTCTATCAACCACCAATACAACTCTATGCACAACAATATTCACTTTACCTAGTACATGAAATAAACTACTTTGCGTGAATAAAACTAGAAGTACTTTGTAGGTGTAAGAAGATAGTTTTGCAAGATAATAAAGAACGCGGAAATAAAAGTTAGGTGTTGTTTTAATAAAAGAACAATTAGGTTAATATAGTGAGTGTGGCAAAATGGTGGTAGGATTCGCGAGATTGTCCTAGGCAATTGATAACTAGATCGGTAAACATTATTGCAATTTTATATGAGGGAGAGGCATGAGCTAACATACTTTCCATACTTGGATCATATGAACTTATGATTGAAACTCTAGAAAGAATCCGCAACTACTAAAAATCATTAAGATAAAACCGGACCATAGCATTAAGTAACAGGTCTCACACGCAACAACCCCCTTAATCGGGTACAAGCTTTTCTCATTCTCGCTACCCACTATAAGCGAATCATGAACGTATTGTAACACCCTACATCGTGAATCCCCCGCGTGTGCACGGCACGGAAGGCACCATAGGACAACACCAAAATAAAACATGCAACTGAAACCAATCAAGATCATCAATCAACCCATAGGACGAAATAAATCTACTCAAACATCATACGATGGCAACACATCATTGGATAATAATATGAAGCGTAAAGCACCATATTGGAAATTGGAAAGCGGGTTGCGTGTGACACCCTAGTTTTTCATTTTCTTTTATTTGGATTTATTAAAAGATTTTAATCTGAAATTGGATTTTCTGTCAACTCTTTTGGACTTGTCACTTGGATTTATTTTTGATTTTCTTCCAAGTGAACTCTAGCAGCTTGAAAACCTTCCAAAACCTCACCTCTCTCCCAAATCTTGCCATGGCATAATTTTCTTTAATAGGAAAATATTCACTTTCTCTTTGAAAATGAGCATTTCCTCACTATGCTATGAAGCAATCTTCATTTATCTTGCTGATAAAATTCCAAATAAATTCCCCAATATTCTTTGGATCATGGCTCACATCTCCATGCAAAAATATTTTATGGTCATTTGAATAATTTCATCTATAGAAAATATTCCTGCTTCTGGTCAGAAATGGCACTTTGTGAAGCAAGTATATTTTTCCTTGATCTTCTTGTGCTGAATTTTTTACCACATGACTACCTTCCTAAGAGAACCTTAACCACCAAATTTCACCACTTAAATCCCAGTAAATTTCCCCGGCTTGCTCCCCAAGTTCCTGTCCAGAAACTTTCCATCTTGCTCTTGGCTTGTCCATTGAGCTAGGTGTCGATCTGAGAGGATCCAGCAGCATCGCGTGAAGGGACAACACCCTAGACACGGTCTGGCATCGCCAAATGGCCCGCGTATGCCAGTGCACACGGTGACCGCACATGTGCAAGGTGTTTGACATGCAACTGATGCGCTCTGGACGTCAGGACCCTCTTCCGCCACCCGTTCGCCCTCCTCGCGCCACCGCAGCTTGCCCGCGCAACTCAGCTCGCTCCCCTGCTTCCACCTAGCAACCCCCTACTCCTCTCCAATGCCGACAGTCCGCACGCCTGGCGCAGACATGGCGCATCCGTTCGGAACAGTGCACCCACACGCGCACCCTGCCCCACCTAGTGCGTTGCAGCTTTGCCCGCGTGATTCCACTATTCTTGGCATCGCCCTCATCGTCTCCAAGCAACGCCTGAGCCCTTTCCCTCCCTCATCTCTTCTGCAGCTCACCTCCGACGGAGCCCGAGCTCGGCCACCTCGCCTCCTATAAGTAGAGCCACTCCCAAGCCGTTCTAGCCATCTGCATCTTCTTAGATGGCATAAAATCGACTACCGCGGCTTGGGGCAAGGCCGGGAGGGCCTCCAGCCTCTGATCCTCGCTGGAGTTTGCCGTGGATCCCCCTCGGCCATCCACCCGCTCCGGTGCCCCTCGTCTCCGCTCTTCTCCTCGGGTGTGTTCCTGGTGATCTCCTGAGCACGACGGAGCCGCTGGTTCATCGGATTAGCACCTTCTTCTCCAACTCGGATGAGCTCCGCCGCCCGCCGCCTGTGGAGAGGATTGTTCTGACGCCGTCCGTCCACCTCAGCCACCACTTTGGGTATGTACGTGACCGCTGTGACGTGTTGGACCCATTCCCCCTCTCTCCGGCGACTGTCGTGGTCTCCTCGCCGGAGAACCACTAGCGACAGAGCCGTCGTGCTTTGTTCCCTCTCTCCCTCTCTTTAACCATGACAGTGGGACCTGACGTGGCTTGATACTGCATTGGTATTTCCCCAAAGAGGAAGGGATGATGCAGCACAGCGACGGTAAGTATTTCCCTCAGTTATGAAACCAAGGTATCGAACCACTAGGAGGATCACCACCACCTAATAAGTAGCACCAGCACACAAATAACAAATACTTGCAACCCAACGCGTAAGAGAGGTTGTCAATCTCTCTATGGTAAAAAGATAGATTAGGTAATGATAGATAGGAGAGATAGATCTCTAAAGAACACAAAATAAAAAGGGCAAATAAAAAGTGCAGCAATATATTTTTGGGTTTTTGGTATAGTAGATCTGAAAACAAAGAGGCAAAAACATAGATCGGAAAGCAATATGTTGGAAAAGTAGACCCGGGGGCAGTAGGTTTCTCTAGTGGCTTCTCTCATGAGTGTAGCACACGGTGGGTGAACAAATTACTGTTGGGCAATTGATAGAAGATCAAATAATCATGACGATATCCAAGGCGATGATCATTATATAGGCATCACGTCCAAGATAAGTAGACCGACTCCTGCCTGCATCTACCGCTATTACTCCACACATCGACCGCTATCAAGCATGCATCTAGTGTATTAAGTTCATGGAAAAATGGAGTAATGCAATAAGAACGATGACATGATGTAGACAAGATCTATTCATGTAGGAATAGACCCCATCTTGTTATCCTTAATGGCAACGATACATGCGTGCCTTGCTGCCCCTTCTGTCACTGGGAAAGGACACCGCAAGATCAAACCCATCACAAAGCACCTCTTCCCATGGCAAGAAAAATCGATCTAGTCAGCCTAACTAAACCAAAGATTCAAAGAAGAAATATGAGGCTATAAGTAATCATGCATATAAGAGATCAAAGAAGACTCAAACAATATTCATGGATAGAAACTGATCATGAACTCAAAATTCATCGGATCCCAACAAACACAACGCAAAAGTTTACATCAAATAGATCTCCAAGAGACCATTGTATTGAGAATCAAAATAGAGACGAAGCCATCTAGCTACTGCCTACGGACCCGTAGGTCTATGGTGGACTACTCACGCATCATCGGCGAGGCACCTATGAAGAAGATGAACCCCGCCGTGATAGTGTTAGATTGGATCTTGAGGCTCTGGAACTTGCGGCGGCTGGATGTGTTTTTCGTCGACTCCCCTAGGGTTTTCTGAATATTTGGGTATTTACAGGCATCAGAGGCGGTGGAGGGGGGCCCCGTGGAGGGCACAACCCATCAGTGCGCGCCGGGCCCCCCTGGCGCGCCCTGGTGGGTTGTGGCCTCCATAGCCCACCTCTCTGGCACTTCTTTGGCCCACTGGGTGGCTTCTTGTCCAAAAAAATCTCCAAAAAGTTTCATCGCGATTGGACTCCATTTGGTACTGATATTCTGCGAAGTAAAAAACAGGCAAAAGCAGCAACTGGCACTTTGGCACTATGTCAAAAGGTTAGTCCCAGAAAATGATATAAAATTGCTATAAAGTGATTGTAAAACAGCCAAGAATGATAATATAACAGCATGGAACAAGCAAAAATTATAGTTACGTTGGAGACGGATCAGCATCTCCAAGCTTAATTCCTACTCGTCCTCGAGTAGGTAAATGATAAAAACAGAAATTTTGATGTGGAATGCTGCCTAACATGTTCATCTCCTATTCTTTTCTTTTGTAGCATGGACATTTGGACTTTTAGATGATTCAGAGCAATAGTCTAGTTTTAACATAATGACTTCAATACTCAAGCATGCCAACAAGCAACCATGTCTTTAAAAATATCAACACTAAAGAAAGTTATCCCTAGCCCATCATGCTCAATCATTGATCCATTCATGAAACACACTCAAATATTAGCTACACCCAATGCTCAAGTACGATTAGTGCCCCATAGTTGGTGCTTTATAAGAGAAGATGGAGACTCAAAGTAAAAATAAAAATCGCATAATGTAAATAGATAGGCCCTTCGCAGAGGGACGTAGGGATTTGTAGAGGTGCCAGAGCTCAAAGTTTTAAATTGAGAGAGAAAAATATTTTGGGTGGCATGCCTTTCCTGTCAATGAAAACGACAAAGTAGCTCACAATACTTTCCATGCTAGATATATCATAGGCGGTTCCCAAACAAAAAATGAAGTTTATTCCTTTTTCCACCATTCTTTCACATTCCATGGTGGGCCGTATCTACGGTTGCCTTCCATGCCAACACTTTCCAAGGAATTTATTATTTGACAACATAAAGTAAATATTTTTTATTTTTCATTTCGGGAATGGGCATCCCTATTACCGCCGCACTCTCATGCAATGACAAGTGAATAAACACTCACTTGAGAATAACACACCTAGCATGGGAAAATATTGGACACTCCCCACCGTTTCATGAGCGGTACGAGCACACAAAAGAGAAGTTTATTTTGAAAATTAGAGATGGCACATACAAATTTGCTTGGAACGGCATGGAAGTGCGGCATATAGGTAGGTATGGTGGACTCATAAGGCAAAACTTGGTTTAAGGATTTTGGATGCACAAGTAGTATTTCTACTTAGTACAAATGGAGGGTAGCAAATAGATTGAGAAGCAACCAACCAAGAAACGAAAATTCACATAAGCGAGCATTGAGCATAACTAACACCGAATAATGCACCATAAGTAGGATGTAACTTCATTGCATAACTATTGACTTTCGTACTTGCATAGGGAATCACAAACCTTAACACCAAAATTCCTACTAAAGCATAATTACTCACTAACATGATTCACATATTACTATCATCATGTCTCAAAACTATTACAAAGAATCAAGTTTAATTTGTCCAATGACCTTCATGAAAGTTTTTATTATATCCTCCTTGGATATCTATCACTTTGGGACTAGTTTCATATATTGCCATTGCTTTTGACAAGCTCAAACAAATTTAAGTGAAGCACATGAGCATAGAGTTTTCATCTCTCAAAAAGGTATAAGTGAAGCATGAGAGGATTTCTTCAAAATTTACTAGTTCTCAAATTAATCTAAGTGAAGCATGAGAGTATTTATACAAAAAAAATCCAAGCACACCGTGCTCAAAAAGTTATAAGTGAAGCACTAGAGCAATTCTATAGCTCAAAAAAGTTTAAGTGAAGCATATAGAGCAATTCTAACAAATCATAGCATAATTTTGGCTCTCCCAAATAGGTGTGTCTAGCAAGGATACAAGTGACAAACTAACAAGCAAAGCAAGCAAAGACTCAAATGATACAAGACGCTCCAAGCAAAACTCATGATATGTGACGAATAAAAATATAGCTCCAAGTAAAATACTGATGGCCGTTAGAAGAAAGAGGGGATGCCACTTGGGGGCATCCCCAAGCTTAGTTGCTTGTTTCTCTTTGGATATATCTTGGGGGTGCTGTAGAATCCCCAATCTTAGGCTCTTTTCACTCCTTATTCCTTCATCCATCGTGATTTCACCCAAAACTTGAAAACTTCAATCACACAAAACTCAACAAAATCTTCGTGAGATCCGTTAGTATAATAAAGCAAATCACTACTTTGGGTGCTGTTGCGAACCCATTCATATTTTGTTATTGCATTATACCTACTGTATTTTAACTTTACCATGGCTCATACCCTTCAATATAACCCATAGATTCATCAAAACAAGCACACAATGCAACGAAAACAGAATCTGTCTTAAACAGAACAGTCTGTATCAATCTGTACTCTAACCATATTTTATAACTCTAAAAATTCTGAAAAATTAGGACAACGTAAAGAATTTGTATAGAAACACTGTGTTAAAATTTCAGCTCAATATCACGTTCCAGTAGAAAATAAAAATTCGAACACTGGACGCAAAGTTTCTGTTTCAGATTCAGCATCGCTTCAACTCATCTTATGAATCATCCTAAAGACTCTACTTGGCACAAACACTAAATAAAACATAAATTCACAATCATAACAGATGCATAATTGTGTCAACACTCAAAAACGGAAAGAAAAAGATGAAACTAAATTTATTCATTGGGTTGCCTCCCAACAAGCGTTGTCGTTTTACGCCCCTAGCTAGGCATGATGATTTCAAATATGGTCGCATAAAAAGTAGTAATTGAAATATGAAAGAGAACATCATGAATCTCATGACAAGCACATTTAAGTCTAACCCACTTCCTATGCATAGGGATTTTGTGAGCAAACAATTTATGGGAACAAGAATCAACTAGCATAGGAAGGCAAAACAAGCATAACTTCAAAACTTTGAACACATAGAGAGAGGAAACTTGATATTATTGCAATTCCTACAAGCATATGTTCCTCCCTCATCATAAATTTCAGTAGCATCATGAAGGAATTCAACAATATAACTATCACATAAATCTTTATTTTCATGATGCACAAACATAGAATTTCATTACTCTCCACATAAGCAAATTCCTTTTCATCCATGGTAGTGGGAGCAAACTCAACAAAATAACTATCACGAGACACTTGATTGACATAACCACATTGCAAATTAAAACCCTGATGATAATTTTCATCGTTATCATTACTCATTATAGCATACGTGTCATCACCATCATCATAAATAGGAGGCATGCAATCATCATAATAAATTTGCTCATCAAAACTTGGGGGACTAAAAATATCATCTTCATCAAACATAGCATCCCCAAGCTAGTGTCTTTGCATATCATTAGCATAATTGACATTAATAGAATTTATAGTAACATCATTCCAATCATGCTTTTTCAATCAAGGAGCGATCATGAATCACCTTATAAATTTCTTCTTTCAACACTTCATCAAAATTTTCAGATTCATGATCTTCAAGCAAAACTTCATAGAGATAATCAAGTTCACTCAACTCACTAGCAATTGGTTCATCATAATTTGGTCTTTTGAAAAGATTAGCAAGTGGATGAGGATCCATATCAATAGATTTTTAGAAAGCGAAGATGCAAGCAAATAGAAGGCACATGGCAACACAAGCAAAGATAGCAAACAAGCAAAAAGGCAAACGGAAAAGAGGGCGAATAAAACGGCAAATTTGTGAAGTGGGGGAGAGGGAAACGAGAGGCAAATGGAAAATAATGTAATTGCAAGGAGATGAGATATGTGATTAGGAACCTGGTAGATGATGATGGTGTCTCCTCGGTGCCAGAGATTGGCACGTAGAAGAGACCGCTTCCTCCCCGGCAACGGCGCCAGAAATTCCTTTGACCTGGCTTGAGACTGCATCGGTATTTCCCCAAAGAGGAAGGGATGATGCAGCACAACGATGGAAAGTATTTCCCTCAGTTATGAAACCAAGGTATCGAACCAGTAGGAGGATCACCACCACCTAATAAGGAGCACCTGCACACAAATAACAAATACTTGCAACCCGACGCGTAAGAGAGGTTGTCAATCTCTCTACGGTAAAAAGATAGATTAGGTAATGATAGATAGGAGAGATAGATCTCTCAAGAACACAAAATAAAAAGGGCAAATAAAAAGTGCAGAAATATATTTTTGGGTTTTTGGTATAGTAGATCTGAAAACAAAGAGGCAAAAAGATAGATCGGAAAGCAATATGTTGGAAAAGAAGACCCGGGGGCCGTAGGTTTCACTAGTGGCTTCTGTCATGAGTATAGCACGCGGTGGGTGAACAAATTACTGTTGGGCAATTGATAGAAGATCAAATAATCATGACGATATCCAAGGCGATGATCATTATATAGGCATCACGTCTAAGATAAGTAGACCGACTCCTGCCTGCATCTACCACTATTACTCCACACATTGACTGGTAAGCATGCATCTAGTGTATTAAGTTCATGGAAAAATGGAGTAATGCAATAAGAACGATGACATTATGTAGACAAGATCTATTCATGTAGGAATAGACCCCATCTTGTTATCCTTAATGGCAACGATACATGCGTGCCTTGCTGCCCCTTCTGTCACTGGGAAAGGACACCGCAAGATCGAACCCATCACAAAGCACCTCTTCCCATGGCAAGAAAAATCGATCTAGTCGGCCTAACTAAACCAAAGATTCAAACAAGAAATACGAGGCTATAAGTAATCATGCATATAAGAGATCAAAGAAGACTCAAATAATATTCATGGATAGAAACTGATCATGAACTCAAAATTCATCGGATCCCAACAAACACACCGCCAAAGTTTACATCAAATAGATCTCCAAGAGACCATTGTATTGAGAATCAAAAGAGAGAGAGGAAGCCATCTAGATACTGCCTACGGACCCATAGGTCCATGGTAGACTACTCACGCATCATCGGAGAGGCACCTATGAAGAAGATGAACCCCTCCGTGATGGTGTTAGATTGGATCTTGAGGCTCTGGAACTTGTGGCGGCTGGATGTGTTTTTTGTCGACTCCCCTTGGGTTTTCTAAATATTTAGGTATTTATAGGTATCAGAGGCGGTGGAGGGGGGCCCCGTGGAGGGCACAACCCATCAGGGCGCGCCGGGCGCCCCCTGGCGCACCCTGGTGGGTTGTGGCCTCCACAGCCCACCTCTTTGGCACTTGTTTGGCCCACTGGGTGTCTTCTGGTCGAAAGAAAATCTCCAAAAGTTTCGTCGCGATTGGACTCCGTTTGCTACTGATATTCTGCGAAGTAAAAAACAAGCAAAAACAGCAACTGGCACTTTGGCACTATGTCAATAGGTTAGTCCCAAAAATGATATAAAATTGCTATAAAGTGATTGTAAAACATCCAAGAATGATAATATAACAACATGGAACAAGCAAAAATTATAGATACATTGGAGACATATCAGGACCCCACTATCAGCCTCTCTCTCTCTCTCTCCGAAGCGGTATGAGTGGAGGCGCCCGCCGAAAATACGCCTTCGACGTGGCCGCCTCTAGATTTTTCTAATTTCAGTTTAAATTCAAATATTTTGACCAGACTTTGACCAGCTCTAACTTTTAAAACATAAGTCCAATTGAGTTGAATTGTTTTGTGTTAGTTTTGTCTTGAGCTAAAGTATCCGCATGTCAAATTTGAGCATTTTCCTTGCTGTTTAGAATTTCTGGTGCAATAAAATGCTTTATGTGACATTTTCTTTTTGCATTTATATCATTTTTCAGAAGAAACTAATTGCCTTGAAGAGGACCAGGAGTATTGTGATACTCCTCTGAACTAAGGCAAGCCACAACATTCATTTGCAAGGATGGCATTGCCATGGCAATGGTTTATTTGAATTAAACTCTTTTATTTAAGCATAATCATTTAAAATGATTCATGTTATTATAATAGATGTGATCCACTCATTTCATGTCATATTTGTATGCTAGTCATCTAGAGTTCATGACCCATGCCATGATTCAATTGATGCACTAGTTACTCATATTCATATTGTCGTGATTCATATGGATGCATTATCATCATGACCCACGCACCTCACAGCAGGCTATCACTCGAATCATTTTACTTTCAAGTTAAATCTGATGATAATTAACCTTGAACAATCTGTTGATCGAGTCATGGTGCCACCGAATCGAGCTTACCAGTGCAACCACACATGCCTGGATGGGAGGCCCTAATGTGTTCTATTGTCATGCCTCTCGCTGGTGCCTCCAACTAGGGAAGGTTGGGCGCTTGTGCTACCCTGGCCCGGTGGGCAGGCATAACCTTATGTGCCCGTAGTTGTATGATACCGATGTCCCCATTTGGGACGAGTTTGTAATGCCACGACGGTGGCGGACACAAAGGTGGCGAACTCCACTCCACCCATGGCATAGCCCAAAGGGGAGTTTGTCGGAGTGGCCGGGAGAGTGTCATGCAATAGGTTGGTTTTTTTATGTCATTGGTCCACTCGAATGGGAGCAAGAGGCCATGAGTTCCGTGGTGTGGGCACAGTGCACTAACCTCTGTAGAGTGTATTATCTATCGGTAGCCACGTTCTCGGTCATGAAAATAGTTTGTAGTAGGTCACACTGTGGGTCAACAATAATAAATAACCGACACACTTAATAACTCTGAGATAGCACATGGTGATCGGTTGAGGATCACGATGGTAAGTTGTTTGCGGTGGTTACGAGGTAACCCCGAGATGGTAAGTTGGTCCGAGGGACCTAGTTCAAGTTCGCATGCACATCATGATAGTATCATGTTTATACTCATGCATTAACCTGTTAAATGGCTTGTTATTGTTTGTCGTATTTGCTTTGTTTGTTGTGACCTTGCGAGTACATTCAAAGTACTCACCTATCTTATCATGCCAGATGCAGGAGAAGTCGTGCAAGGCGTCGATGTCGATCGGTTTGACGCAATCTAGGATCGTGTCCCAGCAGTGTCCGTGTGGAGTGGAGTTCCACTACTTCATTGTTCCGCTGCCGCATAGTTGCTTTCCTTATCGTCGAGGCCCCCAAGTTGTCTACTAAATAATGTACATAAGTGCAGCCGCACCGTGTGTGCCGCTGGGCCTCGCTTATCATGTAATGTTGAACCTTTGTATCCGCAAGAGATCAATAAAGGGGTTGTTTTCTGTACCAAGTTGTTGTGTGTTGCCAGAAGACTTGATCTCTGGGCTGGCAACGCAAGGTAAACCGGTTGCTCTGAGCGAGGGTGCCACAATGCTTGTTATCAGAGCCGCGCTGACTTTAGGACTCGCTAGATAGCCGACGCATTAGAAAGCGGTAGTTAATGCTTGTGGTGATGCTTCCGCATTTGGTCGTGCATTGCATGCATGTCATTTGTTTTATGGCTAACCCGTTAACGTGGTGAGTGTAGATGGCACCAGTTCCATACCCATATCAGTCAGAGCTGGCACCTACTACTTTTCTGCACCTGCTTCGCAACATGTGGCGTCGACTCTACCCCGATGGTGATGACCCAGTGTTACAGGTGTACCGAGAGTAGCTTGCAGACGGTATGTACGAGTATCACACCGAGGTCGTTATTCACAATAGCACCTTGGTGGGCACCTATACTCGCTTCACTAAGGGCGGGACGGCTTCTACTCCTAACCAGGCGATCCAGTTTGCTGCATTCGAGGCACTCACTGACTTGTACTACAATGAGATTCAAATGCAGACTCACCCAGGTTTCTTCTTCTACCACTCCCTGTTCGACACAGGGCGAGTCCGCTTTCCTTTCATTAATCCGGAGTGTGATCGTTCAGCCATTCATATGTCTCGGTACATAACGGCTGGATACCTTCTGATCCACAACCTATCCATGGAGCTGAACCGCACTCGAGAGGCACTTGCGGTCGCTCGATCTGCGTTTGTTCCACCTTCGCTTTCCTATGCGCCACTCCTTCCCCCAGTCACCATCCCTCCACCTACACCTTTTACACCTGCGTCCACCCAGAGTAACTCAGATACCTCGACGGTAACTCCCCACGAGTCTGCCACCGAGTGGACTTCACTCCTTGCTACTCCAGCTGCTCCCATGCTTCGTAGTCATCCTGTTCCAGAACCTGAGGGAGAGTCATCCCATCAGCGTCGTTGTGTTTCTTTTGCCCCAGTGGTCTCGGTTAACGTTATCAGTTCTGAGTCCGAGTCAGAATCTGAGGAGATGCCGGCGGGATCTTCACACACCTAGTGCGATGCCTGCAGCCGCGTGTAGACGAGTATGACATCGATGTATGGTTGTATGTGTGTAGTAGAGTAGTATTATCCATGTTGTAGTACTTCTATGTATGATGTGTGATGATATGTATAATTATGTTGTTTGCCTTTTATTCGTCTTGGTTTTTTCCTTGTTTTCTATTTCGGGATTGTTGCTTTGCCTTCTCGTTTTCCTTATCGATGTTGCTCATATTGATGCTTCATATTGGGAAACAAATATAGGATGACCAGGTGTGGCAGCAACAGTCATGGTGGCGATGATACCCCACTTCGCCGATCCGCCAGGCAAGCAGACATTCCCCAGAATCATATCAGCCACCCCCTCCTCCACCTCAAGCACCCACAACAGAGCAGATTATGCGGATGTTTGAAGAAAAGAGAAACCAAGATTTGATGGAATTCCTGAGAAGCATGCAAACTATGGTTGGGCAGAACAACAATAACCATAACGGTTCGCACTCTAAGCTGTCAGATTTTCAGCGGACCAAGCCACCAAGTTTCAGCCAAGCACTCGATCCGATGGAAGTCGATGATTGGATAAGAACCATTGAAAAGAAGCTGGAGATTGCGCCTACTGAAGAAGCTGACAACGTGCCTTTTTCTACTTATTTGGAAGGGCCAGCTGCTATATGGTGGGACAATACTGAAATCACGTGGCCTGCTGATGATGAAATTACATGGGATAAATTCAAGGACAAATTCTGCAAGTATTATATTCCCGTCAACATTATGAAGGTCAAGCAACGCGAGTTCCTTTCTCTTACTCAAGGGAACTCCATTGTAAGTGAGTATCTGAACAAGTTCAAATACTTGGCCCGTTATTCCACTCATGATGTAGCCACCGAAGAACGGAAGATAGATCGGTTCCTCAGAGGGCTTAATCATACCCTTCGATGCACACTCAGTATGCTGGACTTCCCCAACTTCCAAACTTTGGTGAACAAAGCACTCATTGCAGAAAGGGAACACAACTTGCTAATGATCATAAGCCTGCATATGATGACCGCAAACGCAAGTTGGAACCCAAGAAGGAGGTGCAAGCTTATCAGAAGATCCGTACTTCGCAACAACCGCAGTTCAAATTTAAGCACGATGCCAGAAAATAAATTCCAGACTATTGTCGCAAAACCAGTGAAGGAAGAATGTCAGCGTAACAATGCATGCTACTCCTGTGGTCAAATTGGACACTATGCCAGACAGTGTCCCACGAACGGAAAGCCGCCCTCAAACCTGAAGCCTCAAGTCAATGATATGGGGCCAAAGTATATTCAAGAGCAAGTTCATCATATCTCTGCAGAAGAAGCGCAGGAAGCACCCGACGTGGTCATTGGTATGTTCTCTGTTAATAACATACCTGCAACAATCTTATTTGATTCTAGGGCTTCCCATTCTTTTATTTCGCGGAGTTTGGTTGCCTAGCACCAGCTTTCCTATGCTCTTTTGGACAAAGTTATGGTGGCAATCCCCGAGATCTATGCTCAAAAGAAATATTGTATGCCAAGGATTGGAAATATCCATCAATGGGATCATCTTTCCCGTATCTCTGTTATCCATTGAGTCCTCAAAATGGGATGTCATTTTGGGAATGGATTGGCTGACAAAGCACCAAGTTTATATCAACTGCGCAACCAAAGAAGTCACTTTGATAAATCCATCGGGACAGCCAGCTCGGTTCTTGGCGCATAACTGGGATCAGCGCCACCCTCAACATCATCCTCATCCTCCTTCTCATCATCATCCTCTGGAACATCCACCTCCGGAGCAGCATGAGTGCTCCACTTGTCCTTCTATCTCAATTGCACAACCTCATGGGTAACCAGGTCACCACATTCAAACAAGACGCCTGTAAAGGTGATTTTATTGATAAATTGTCTTATCTTCCTGCATGTTACAAACATAAGATAGTTATAGTAAATGTGCACTGCAAAATGTAAAACATGCACAAAAGCTAGGAGCTGACCTGGTGTTGGTTTTTCTCATTTGCAGCTTTGGCCTTAGAGTCTTGTTGCAACTAGTATATTTGTGTTGTGCCAAACCACCATTTCCACATGTAATTGTACCCATCCTGCTACTGTCTCTTGGAGCTGGCACCTCATACTGCCCCTTCCTCCTTGAAGTCTGCTTTTTACATGACTTTTCGTTGAACACAGGGGGCTCAATATCTAGGCTATGTGTATCAGGCCAAGAATCAAGACCTGGGACAAGGATATAATGTTTTTATATGTTTCCATGTAAAGTGGCTTCTTGAAGAATTCTTGTACATAGTCCTCAGGAGGCAACTTCTGCTTTGTCATTGCAGGTATGTCGTGACTGCAAGCTACACCTGACATGTCCTGCCTTTTGCAGACACATGAACTATGCATGTTAACACAATAGTGTTTGTCATCTCTAATTGTTTGCAAAATTGCAGGACCAACTATGTCTTCTTGGCAATACTTGGCATCCTCACACTATTATGATCCATAGCAAACCTAGCCCAAGTAGAACATATATTTTAGAGCCACATGCATCCTCACACTCTGATTTCAACTCTGCCATGCTAATTCATGGCAATATTTAGTGTAGGAGTAGCTAGCCTTATCTACTAATTTCTTTAATTCTTCTCCTCTAAACCCAACTGATTTGAAATTTGCATATACATGCCTAAGACAGTATCTATGTGGAGAATCATGGAACACCCCATTTATTGCCTTAAGGAAACCAGGTATATTCATAAATTTCTAGTACCCATCAACCAACGATAATAATTCCAAACATTATGAAAACAATAATGATCCATGATATAGCAAAATATGCTAGGAGAGTGTGCTGACCTTTTGTCTGTCACATATAATGGTCTAGGTTCCAAATTTGTTGCCACTACCAATGCAACATCTCAACTGAAGGTATGGGGTAGATGTTGTCGTTGCCATCCCTTCCTGTGGCTACCTGAATTTGTTGTCCGGTGGTTAGCTTGATGAAGCATCCACCAAGACCTAGATTCGTGCACACATTAGCTATATAAATAATATGAACAATAATTCAAAACTATGAATGTAAAAAATTACCTATAAATGATCTAAAACCACTAATAAAACCGTCATGTGATGCTTCCAAACAATAGAACATGTATTTGAATCTAGGAGTAGGTGTTGGGTTCTCTGGGTCCTCAAATGTCGTAACTATATGCCTGCTACTAGGGTTTGTATAAATCCCTGCTTGCAGATAATACTTCAGCCTCAAGTACTGTTGTTTGTGGTCACCTTGCACCACATCAACAATCTTCCTCCATTTCCTATAGGCCACACTTCTTGACACTTTTTAATTAATGCATCCACATGAGATCTAATAGCTGCTCCCAATGTGGCTGAACTTCTTTGGACAACCACTTAGTAGTAACTTTTGTGATATTTGGAGATGTTCCACAAGTCTGCTTTAATTCACACTTCTTAATGCAGAAGGTATTTTTCATGAACTATTGTGTAGGCACTCGTATAAAAATTACATCCCTGGACTCTCTCTGTGCACCACACAATGATCCTATCTGAGGCATTCCTGTGGTAATGAAAGTTCCTTAGAGCCCTGATGTGGAAATCCCCAAGTGCATCTCTGAACCGGTAAAAAATGTTGAAACACAATCCCTTACACAATTGTTCATGTGGATTAGGCAGGTTCTCATGATATCATACCCTAGCCTTCATCTTTTCAGTCCTTCTCCTCCTACCATGAGGTAGTTGTGTGCTCCTTCAGTCCCGTCTTCTTCGTCACTAATACCAGAATCACCAGGAAAAAATGAATTCATCTCCTTCAGGCATCCAATCTGGATTTTTATTTTTCTTAGCCTCATAGTGGAATCTGATGGTTAGACTAGAATTTCTCACTGGCTTTAGTTTGTGTAGCACTAATGTATCTTGTATCATGACTTCCTCTTCGGAGGAAGAGGAAAGCTGTGCTGCCACATGTTTACCATCTGAATCTGACTGCACTTCATCAGAACAAAATTTAGACAAGCCAGTGTCCCCTTCAAATGCCTAAAGTTAGCTTATCTCTGCATACTGCTCTTTAGAAGCTCAACCTTTTTATCTTTATTTCTCTTCTCCACCTCATGGTCCTCCTATGCCCTCAACTAAGTGCAACTATGTTGTGTGTTAATGCAATTTTTATTGAAGAAACTATCTCCATCCCCATCTCCTGGACCTGGCTCATCATCTCTGACAACTATTATGTTCACACAATATGCAGTCCCAAAAGGATAAACATCTGCTGCACATCATCTTCACTACCTACATGCTCTACCCCTTCTGCTCCCTTCTCATCATCCTTAACATAGAATATGTAATCATCATATCCATAACCCTCACACCCAAGCAGGGAAACCAATGTCAAAATAGATATGCCTGACTGGTAAATTCTTGTGACTACAAAATCTCTGCCTTGGAAACTACATACATAAATGGAATTATAATTCAACGTCCAATGCATTGTTTCTACAAAGTTCTGGTCTATGACCGTTTAAAATTTCTAGTTGTTTATTTTTTTAGTTTACAATTATCAACACAATTTTACAACCCTTGGAGCTACGATAGTTTGGTGAAGACAAAATATGAAATTAAAAACTTGTATTTTTGCAAAATGCAGATATATTAGTGAAACTTGATGCATTCTAACCAAAAAATTAAGGTCTCTAACATTTTGGATGCAAATCATCATACAGACCATAAAGCAATTAAAAATTTCATCTGAATGTAACTGTAGAGCTAACAAAAATACCTAGCTAATTAACAGATTGAACAACTTAAAATGACAAGCTAGAAAAGCTGACCATACCACTCGCCGCCCGCATGACAAGCAAACTTGTGTCGGCCTCTAGGTGTTGTCGCCGGAAGTAGAGAAGTCAGCCACGAGCACGCCAGCTTTTGGGACGGCTGCGAATCCGATTGGGAAGGCGGCTGCGCCTAGCCAGTTATCCACCTCAGAGAACTCGCCAACGTCATCGTCGTCCACGACGAGAGCTTTACCACCACAATTATTTGGATCCACCATGACAATGGCCGCCGCTGCAGCCTACGGCTAGCTCTAGGAGAAAGTGAGCTCGGGGGAGAGTAAGAGAGGGAGGGAACAGTACACACACTGGCCGCTTTGACCCGGTCCAACCAGGTCAAACAACACGCGTGCTCTAACGGCCATCATGTGAGGCCCGTTAGTCTTTTAGGCACATGTGGACCTGAGATGTGGGCCAGAGCTGTCATATACTTGTTTAAAATCAATAAAACAGTCATCAAAATCCAGCGGTAGTTTTTTGCCAAAAAATTAGCTTCATATGGTAATTTTTGTTGGTGTTTTGAAAATGGTAGTTCCGTGGGACTCAAAAATGTAATGTGGCAGTCTTTTATTAAATACTTCACTGTGGAGACAAGCGCTATGAATAGGTATGGGAAACAAGATACCCTGTGATTCACATCATAGATTTTTTTTCATTGAGTCTGTGCTAATGTTTATTGTTTCTATGAAACGTGAAGGATATAAAGTATTTGCCGGATTTCGGGCTCCGCAAAACCCAAAGAGGTTCGAACTCAGGGGCGTGTACGAAGATCCCCACCAGCTTCGACCTCAAGCTCACAACTCCACGGCCTAGCCGAATCGAACTCACTTCACCGCGAGGAAGAAGACTAGCGCACAGATTTACCCAGGTTCAGGCCAGTGCGAAGCGTAAAACCCTACTCCTGCTTTGGGTGGATTGCCTCTTGAGGAGGTTTATGGATGAACAGGTACAAAGGTGTGCTGCCTCGCGAGGGCGCTCGGGTGGTTCTCTATCTCCCCTTCTACGACGCAGCCAAGCCTCTATTTATAATAGCCCGGGTCCTCTTCCCTTGTCGCACTGGCAGGAAGGGATCCCACAATGGCCAGAGTTGAAAGGGGACAGGAGGTACATCTTATCCTGACGAAAGGTGGTCTTCGCCTGCAATGTAGCTGGTGGTGACGCAGCGATGGGCTCGGCGATGACATCCGTCCCGTGGGGCTCATGGTCTTGGTCTTGTTACACCAGAATGGAAACCTTTGGCGTGATGCCTCGGGAACCCGCGTACGTCCTTGCCTCCTTTGCACCAAAGGGGAAACTGTCTCACCTGTGCTCGCTGGCGCCCGCCTGGCCTGGTTTGCGTCACTCCCAACCTCACGAGGCCAGGCGCTACATAGGGATCTCCGCCCCTCGGGAGGTGACCTGGGGAGGCATCCTCCCTCCGGGGGTCTTGGCGTCGTCCTCCTCGCGAGGATGGGGCTCTCGCGAGGGCCTTGTCTTGAGTGAAGTCGCGCCGGGCCGTACCAGGCTATCGAAGTGGGCCACGCCCAGGGCCACAGGCAGGCAGGTCTTGGTACCCCCATTCCCAGGACGCCGACAGTAGCCCCGGGGCCCAAGGCACGCCCGAGCTGGCTTCGGTGCGAAGCCGGAGAAGGTGGCCCGAAGCGCCGCGGGCCCCAATCGCCTGCGGGCTAGGCCTGGCGAGTGGCGCGCGGTTGGATGCGGACATCCCTGAGGGAGTCCTGGTTTAAGGGGTCCTCGGGAGGTCGACCTATTCCTTATGGGCCGGACTATATGGGCCACTTGCCGAATACTAGATGGATTGAAGACCCTGTCTCCAGGAAGGAAGCTTCGAGGATCGTGGCTTGTCCTCCACGTTTGGAGTAGTGAATAGGCATGTTTATCCCTTCGACGTGTAACCGACCATTTGTAAACCCTAGGCACCCTCGGCGTCTATATAAGCCGGAGGGTTTTAGGTTGTAGGCCAACAGAACTCATCTAGGGTTTTAGCTACTTGATCTCGAGGTAGATCAACTCTGTAATCCTCATATCATCAATATAATCAAGCAGGATGTAGGGTATTACCTTCATAGGAGGGCCCGAACCTGGGTAAAACCTTGTCCCCATCGTCTCTTGTTACCATCGATCCAAGTCTCACAGCTCGGGACCCCCTACCCGAGATCCGCCGGTTTTGACACTCACATTGGTGCTTTCATTGAGAGTTCCGCTGTGATCGTTAGAAGGAATCGATGGCTCGCCTAGTCATCAACGAAGAGGTCCGCAATACGGGCACTTTTGTCCCTGGACAGATCTTCGCTTTCGGCAGCATAGTACTGCACGCCTACCCAACCGGCCATCTATGCCGCGTTGGAAGTTTCGCTCCTGATCAAGAGGTCAGATTCGGGAACTTAGAGTTCTCCGTAGACTCTCGAGGCGATCTATCACTAACCGGGCTCGCAGTCTCGCCTGCCACGCCCGGAGACTCTGAGGCTTTAACCTCAGATCCATCTTTCGGCTCTGCCCACGGGATCAACCCCGGCAAGGGCCCGACTTTCGGTCCGGATCTGGTCATAGTACCCAACGTACGGACATCTGTTCTTGCCGAACACTCTTCCTGCGTGGGCGTATCGGAGGTTCACTCCGGAAGCTCTGGGCAGACCGGCCCGATCGAGCTCTCGATACTCGACGAGGCTCTAGATCGGATCTCGTCGATGACTATTACCGATGACCCAACCCCGATCTACTCTCAGATCGGGCGTCAGACGGGTCAGGACGGATTTTTCGTCCCACCCACCACCCACTTGATAGCCACTGTCGAGGATTTAATCGACATGCTAGACTATGCTTCCGAGGAGGCAGAGCACATGGATGAGGAGGATCACGTCCTCACCCCCGCTAAAATCGGGCAGTGGACTGCCACCTCCACATACGACGTCTACATGACGGACACTCCGAAAAACGACGGCGATAAATCGGATGACGCGCCATCAAGGCGCCGAAAGCCGCATAAACGGTCAAAAAGAAAAAAGGGAAGAAAAGCTGCTGAGGGCACCGGGGACGGAGATACCCCGGAAGACCTCGGTGATCCCGAAAATCCCGAACACCTGTTAGAGGGTCAGGAGAGACCGGAAGACCGGCGCGACCCCGATGATCTAGATGATCCTGAGGACGACGACTACCTCCACTCTATCGGGGAGGAGGATAATGCGGAAGCCGATGAGTTCGCCATCCCCGACAATCCTGCAGATCAGGAACTATTCAGGCAACAGCTTATAGCCATAGCCCGCAGGCTGAAAGCAAAAGAACGGCAGCTTAAGGCCGAACAAGACAACCTCAATGATCGATGGACGAGAGTCCTCTCGGCTGAGGAGGGATACGGCACCGGTCTATCGGACCAGCCTAAGAGTTATCCACGCAGAAGCTTGCTGCCACAGTTCGACGACGAGCTCTCTGATACGCCGTCCCCCAAACATACCCCATACGACAAACCAGACCGCCCTCCTTGAGGACGAGACAGGACGGCTGACAACACCGGCTATAGGCCGACGATACCCCGTAGACGGGGAAAGGAGCCACTAGAGCCCGATGACAGGTTCGACCTGCGACACAACTTAGACGACCGAGCAGGTCGTATGCGATCCATCTACGGATTCAGAGGATACTCACCCGACAGATGGGAAGGGTACCGGCCTTGGTTCGACCGCGACAATGAAGGTCGGGAACGAAACCGAGCTAGGCCACACGCCGATCACCGGCGTGACATAGCTCGGGTTAGAGGCGCTGCCCACCCACTGTGCTTCACGGACGAGGTGATGCGGCATCAGTTCCCGGAAGGGTTTAAACCCGTCAACATAGAGCAATACGATGGGACAACTGACCCAACCGTATGGATCGAGGAATTCCTCCTCCACATCCACATGGCGCGAGGAGACGACCTCCACGCCATTAAGTACTTACCCCTGAAGCTCAAGGGGCCAGCTCGGCAGTGGTTAAATAGCCTCCCCGAAAACTCCATTGGGTGTTGGGAGGACCTAGAAGAGGCATTCTGATCTAATTTCCAGGGCACTTATGTCCGGCCGCCGGACTCCTCCGATCTAAGCAACGTCGTTCAGAAGCTAGGAGAGTCCACGCGACTATTCTGGAATCGTTTCTTGACCAAGAAAAACCAGATCGTGGACTGCCCGGACGCCGAAGCAATAGCCTCTTTTAGGCACAATATTCGGGATGAATGGCTGGCTCGTCAGCTCGGCCAGGATAAACCAAGGACAATGTCCGCCCTCACATCACTCATGTCCCGCTTTTGCGCGGGCGAGGATAACTGGCTAGCTAGACGTAGCCACAACCCCGAAGACCCCGGAACCTCTGAAGTTCGGGATGGAAACGGGAAACCGAAGCACAACAAGAACAAGCGCCGGCACAATAATAGTGATGCCGATGACACGGCTGTTAATGCCGGCTTCCGCAATTCCCGGCCTAGGCAGCGGAAGAAGCCTCCTAAAGGCAAACACGACGGACCCACCCCGCTGGACAAGATCCTGGAGAGGCCTTGCCAGATCCACAGCACTCAAGAGAAGCCCGCCAATCACACCAACCATAACTGTTGGGTCTTCAAACAGGCCGGCAAGCTCGCAACCGAGGACCAAGGAAAGAACCCACGCAGCGAGGACGAGGATGAGCCTCGTGGTCCGATCGGTGGTGGACAAAAGAAATTCCCTCCAGAGGTGAAAACAGTAAACATGATATACGCCACCCATATACCGAAAAAGGAGAGGAAGCGCGCCCTTCGAGATGTCTACGCCATAGAGCCCGTAGCCCCGAAGTATAACCCATGGTCGGCATACCCGATCACCTTCGATCGATGTGACCATCCAACCAGTATCCGTCATGGGGGTTCGGCCGCACTCATCCTAGACCCGATCATAGACGGGTACCACCTCACTAAAGTCCTAATGGACGGTGGAAGTAGCCTCAATCTGATTTACTCAGATACGGTGAAAAAGATGGGCATAGATCCGTCAAGGAACAAGCCCGGTCACACTACCTTCAAAGGAGTGATCCCATGCGTTGAAGCCCGATGCACAGGCTCTGTAAGCCTGGAAGTAGTATTCGGCTCGCCCGATAACTTTCGAAGCGAGGACTTGATCTTCGACATCGTACCTTTCCGCAGCGGCTATCATGCCCTGCTCGGCCATACAGCGTTCGCTCGCTTTAACGCCGTCCCACACTACGCATACCTCAAGCTCAAGATGCCCGGCCCTAGGGGTCATTACTGTCAATGGCAACACAGAGCGCTCCCTCCGAACTGAGGAACATGCGTTGGCCCTGGCGGCCAAATTCCACTACACCGATGATTGGCAAGCGTCGACATCCGCTGTAAAGGCACCCAAGGCTGGGAAGCGAGCTCGGTCTCAATCTGAAGCACCAGCACCTTCCTCCCCCAGTAAATAGGGACTCGCCCCCCATCGCACGGCCCTAGAACCTGCAAAGTACGTGCCAAGAAGGCACAACTTCGCGCTTAAAATTCCATGGGTAGCGGTGGGAAAAAAACTATTAAAGGGTAAAATGTTCGGTTAGACCGAACTATCACCATAAACATGTCTTCGGACACACTACGGGTACCATAAAGTACCCGCTACGGCGTAAAGCTCGTCCATGTTTCGGCGACTTCTCAAGGCTTTTTCTCCAGAGTCCGCTCGCCGAATACTACACCCATAACGGTGTACAACTCTTCGGGAGACGCAGGAGCGGACAAGCGACAGGGCACATCGAGGACGTCAGGTCACCCATCGAAGACCCTTGATACAACCCCTCCTGTAAGATTTACATTTTTAATACCTGTAAAACAGTTGTACCGCCAATTTGAATAATAAGAGTTGTTGAGTAAAATACAGAATTGTTTGGCCAATTTGAATAATAAGAGTTGCCGCCCCTACAGTATCGTTTTGCTGTCCCTTTTCGGAACACTCCATATTTTCTCCCTCTTCTTGCGAACCTGTTTGGTATACTTTACGATGCAACCGGCTAATAGACCGGCTGCTCGACCTTAAAAATCGCCCTAATCACAACTGATTTAGTGTTCGGCGTCTTGGAATCCCGCTTTATATGCATTGGTTCCGAACTATGTCTTGGGTCAATAGTTGGGTTACCAGGCTCCTGTGCTTGCCCCTTTATGTTCCGCTCATTCGGCTAAAGGGGAAAAGGGAGCACCACTGCGATCGTGCTTCCGGCTAGTCTGGTCAAGCACCTCAGTGGAGAAATTCGAAAACTGACTGTCATGGTATACGAGAACCGGTCTGTGAATCCGAGCTTAACTAGATCTCGTCAGAGGTTATTCCGTGTCATACGATGCGTTTGGTATTAGTACAAACCAGGTGATATAGGCTTCGGTCACAGGTTATTCCGAACATCACGAACCTTGGGGGCTAGTCATCAGCCTCCCGCACTACTTTCTCGCGCCCCTACGGCTAAGTGAAAGCAATAAAGCATTATAGTCCAATTGCCGTGTCCGCCCCGCACTACCGCCTTCGGGTACCGACAGTTCGGCTAAGGGTCACAGTGCGCTGGCACGGACACCCCGCGTAGTATCTACATGGGGGCTGAAGCCGACGATTCGCCGCTTTCAGTTTTAACGGCCACACAGGAGTTATAAAGGATGCAAAACATACAAGACATGATAAACCATGCATTTTAAATATATACACATTGAAAAGTCTTCCGACATATTACAACACTTTATTCATACACGTTCTCTCTCGAACACTGAGATTCTATGGCCCGAGCACCCTCCATAACTCCGGAGAAGTACAGCTCGGCGCGCCTATGCTCCTTTCTAGGAGGCGGAGGGGCGGTGGCTATCTTCATCGGATCAAGCCCCGGCCAGTGCACCTTGGCCTTCGCAAAGGTCATCCGAGCTCCCTCAATACAGGAAGATCGCCTCAGTGCGTCGATCCGAGGAGAGGCGTCGCTCAGCTTTTGCACCAGGCCGAAGTAGCTGCCCGGCAGTGGCTCGTTGGGCCATAGCCGGATACAGAGATCCTTCATGGCCGGCTCCGCCATCCGGTGTAGCTCCACCAGCTGCTTCAGCTGCTCAACGAGGAGAGGAGAGCGCTCGGGGGCTTTGAATTGCGCCCAAAACAGCCGAGCTTCGTCTCCTTCTCCCCGCGGAGCATAGAACTGGTTTGCGTCCGCGGCGCTCTTCTGGAGTTCCGAGCAGGCGCCTAAGGAACGCCATACTTGGGTTAGCAGTTTGAACTTCCTATCCCCGAAGATCCACTGCAATAAATATGGCTTACCATCCATGATAGCCTTGGCCTGGCCGATCTCCTCTTCATAGGACCGCCTATCCACCCGCTCCTTTTGGAGATCGGTTTTTAGGGTGGATAGTTCGGCGGCCTGCTCCTTCCCTTTCCGCTCAAGGACCTCGCACTTTTGGTCAGCGTCCTTGAGCTCCTGTTGAATTTCTTCCACATGAGCCTCATGCTTGTCGCTAGTAGCTCTCAGGGTGGATAGCGCAGTAGCCGCTTCTTTGGCTGCCGCCTTCTCAACCAAAGCTTCCTGCTTCGCTTTCTCAAGCTCGGCTTTGAGCTTCTCAATCTCCTTCGCCGAGGCTGCATAAGCATAGACTTATATCAAGAAACCGTGTCGATAGTACGGTAAAGAGGAGTTTTGATACTATCATCTGGCTTACCTTGCGCCTCGTCGAATCTCTTGTTCAGAGCGTCAAGCTCGTCTTCGGAGCTTTTGAGCTTCCGATTTAGCCCGTCCAGCTCGGCAACGTTAGAAGCCGCCGCCGCAGACGAAGCCTGCAAAATACAAACCAACTATATCAAGTTACATGGGTTGAAAAGCTTCCGAACTGTCCTAGATAAAATCATGGGCCCGGTCCTTTTTTAAGGCTGCTAAAACATTCCGAACACACATTTGTCTTGTACATAGTTCGGATAATGGTCTATTATAGACCCCCAGGTAAGTTTTTCTAAACTCACCTAGGGCTCGGGGGCTGCCATGTATATAATAATTACTCAAAGAAATCAATATTTCACAAAATAGAGCATTACATGGCTTACCTGAAAGCCCGTCAGGAGACCGTTAAAGGCCTCCTTTAGTCCGATATCCACGGACTGAATGCTCTGCAGTACCGCACCCATAAGAGTGCGGTACTCCCTGGAGATGGAGGCGCTTGATAGAGCCACCCCCATAGCCGGCCACCCATTGGTCGATGGCGCCAGCGGGGATCGGTTGGCCCGATCTCCAATCGAAGATTGAACCGGTGCCTCTGGAGGCATGGTGCGCTCCGGAGACCGCCTTGGAGGTGACTGGACATCTTCTCGTCCGGTCTCCTCAGTATCCGGGAGAGGCCTCTCTCCCGGGTCTTCGGCGGCCGAGGTGTTGGCCTCGGCCATGACGTCATCACCCCCAGTGTCCGGCTCCAAGGGAGCCTGTTGGGAGGACACCTCCGCGGCATCCTTCGCGGCGCCCGGAGGAGAGGGGTGTGACGCGGTCCCGCTCTCCGCTAGCTCGGCGGGCGGGGTCTCCCCGTCCGACACTTGATCGGTGGGGAGGACTTGTGGTGGGCTGTAGTTCACATGTTAATAGTATTCGAAACTTAGCACTAATAACTCGGAAAGGTCTTCGGATCTGTACCTTCGAGGTGGGGGCTTGACCCTGAGGTTCCTTCGCGGAACCCTCTCGAAGTCCTCGGACTCAGTATCCGAGTCCGAGCTGTCGTCGGACGAGATAACCTGTGTCCGGCGCGCTTTCTTCGGGGCAGGGGGATCTAAGTCCTCCGGGGCGTCCGATGACGCCACCCTCTCTCCTGCGAGGGGGGAATCGCCTCCCTCCTCACCCTCATGCTCCTCCTCCTGGTTCGAGGAGGCGTGGGTTTCTTCGGACATAGCCTCCGGCTGGTCCCTGATGCGCAGGCCGGCTCGGCCTGGCTTCTTTTTCTCCTTCTTCTCTGGCGCCTTGTAAGGCGCCACGACGAGCATCTCCAACAACAGCGGAGACTTGGGGTCTTCGGGCTATGGAGCCGGACACTTGATGCCCATGGCTTTGCTCAACCATTCCTGCGAAAGGTGATCGAAAAGTGCTTAGACTATCTTTAGGACGACAGAGCCGATCAAATAAAACCGAGCTATACCTCGGGTGGGGGCTTGATGGCGCTCAAGCCCTTGTCCTCCTTCTTGCCCGGCCAGTTCTCCTACGCCTTGAACAGTGCCTTCCATAGCTTCTCCCGTGTGGTGCGGAAGAGTTGACGGATCATAGGATCGTCGTCTGTCCGATAATTCCACATAGGAGAGCTCCGGCGCTGGCAGGGGAGAATGTGCCGCCGAAGCATAACCTGGACCACGTTGGTCAGCCCGACTCCCTCCTTGATCATGGAGGCGATGCCCCTCTACAGGTCCTCCACCTCTGTGTCCGACCCCCAATCGAGGCCTTTTCGGACCCATGCTGTCAATCTAGTCGGGGGGCCGGATCTGAATTCGGCAGGAACAGTTCCGCCCTCCTCCCTTTGTTTGGTGATGTAGAACCACTCTTTCTGCCAGGTCTTGATGGTGTCGATCAAGGTGCCGGATGGCCATACCGCGCGTGGAAGCTTACCGATGACCGCCCCGCTGCAATCTGCGTGTGCGCCTGCGACACACTTCGGCTTGATGTTGAAGATCTTGAGCCACAGTCCGAAGTGTGGTTTGACTCGCAGGAAAGCCTCGTAGATGATGATGAAGGCCGATATGTGCATGAAAGAGTTCGGCGGGAGGTCATGGAAGTCGAGGCCGTAGAAGAACATGAGGCCCCTCACGAAGGGGTGGAGCGGGAAGCTTAATCCTCGGATGAAGTGAGGGATGAAGACCACCCTCTCACCTGGTTTGGGGGTGGGGATCACCTGACCCTCCTCCGCGGCGCGGTGGAAGACATTGGCGGGGAGGTAGCCGGCGTCCTTGAGGTCCCGGATGTCCTGGTCTGTGACCGTGGATGCCTCCTACTTGCCGTTGGAGCCGGAGCTGGCCATGGCTAAGCTCAGAGGGGGAAGAATGGAAGACCTAGATCTGGGCTCTGGAAGCTCGGAAGATTGGGGAAGCAGGGATGCGAATGAGAAGTGCGGATAAGCCTTGGGATTTTCTTCCCCTTTTATTGAGCTTGCTGTCGGTTAGCTTCCCTTCACGGCGCCGTAAATCTCTCCGCTTCCCAAGGCGTGTGTGCCGTTATACGCGCGTGATTAAACATATCCCGTGTAAAATGGGGCACGATCTGTGCATTGATGAATCGTGCTGGTGGAAACGGCCTCGAACCGCGAATCGAGTCTCTATGACTGGTCTGGTGGTCGTGGTGGGCTGTGACTTTTCATCTGTAAGGTTGTCAGAGAGCATTATTGACTCCCTGACGTTTGGCCTTCAAGGCCAAATTATTCTTGATGTTCGGACGATTCATGATCGGAAAAAACTACACGTCGTCGGAGGCCGAGCTAAATTCGGCCGATCATTGTTCGGAGAAAGGAACTCGCCTCGCAAGCTGAAGACTCTGGTCGTTTGGAGTAGCTGGAGCTTGGTCCCTTGGCGTTGGAGGCTAGTTCGGGGGCTACTGAGGGAGTCCTGGTTTAAGGGGTCCTCGGGAGGTCGACCTATTCCTTATGGGTCGGACTATATGGGCCACTTGCCGAATACTAGATGGATTGAAGACCCTGTCTCCAGGAAGGAAGTTTCGAGGATCGTGGATTGTCCTCCATGTTTGGAGTAGTGAATAGGCATGTTTATCCCTTCGACGTGTAACCGACCATGTGTAAACCCTAGGCACCCTCGGCGTCTATATAAGCCGGAGGGTTTTAGGTTGTAGGCCAACAGAACTCATCTAGGGTTTTAGCTACTTGATCTCGAGGTAGATCAACTCTGTAATCCTCATATCATCAATATAATCAAGCATGACGTAGGGTATTACCTCCATAGGAGGGCCCAAACCTGGGTAAAACCTTGTCCCCTTCGTCTCTTGTTACCATTGATCCAAGTCACACAGCTCGGGACCCCCTACCTGAGATCCGCCGGTTTTGACACCGACAATCCCCGCTCCCATGTCTCCTCGGCAACTGCCCGAACCGACAAAAGCCTGACGCCCGGTGCGGAGCCATTATTGCTTTCCTTCCCTGTGCTCTTGCTCCTTCACCCAGATCTCCAACCTTTGCGAGAACTCCTCCAGATCTCAGCGTTGCGCCTTCCTCCCCCTTGCTCTCTCGTCCTCAAGGACCTCTCGATGGCGCCCGCCGGCAACTCAAAGCCCGAAGCCCAAGGCACAATCTCCGCTTCCACCTCGCCGATGCTCTCAGAGTCCACCATAGCCAAGGACGGGGACCTCGCCCCGGTGCTTCCGTCGACGGCGGACGGCACCAATGAATGGGGGCGGACCTTGATATGGTGCAGCTCCGCGGAGGAGCGCAGCCTGGCCAAGTCAGTCTACCCTTTCTTCCTCCACAGCATCTTCGCCGGGCTCGTTCCGCCCTTCTCGGGGTTCTTCACCGCCATCCTCGAGCACTATGGGATCTAGGCTCTCCATCTCCAACCCAACTCCATCCTTCTTTTGTCCGTCTTCGCCTTTTACTGTGAGGCCTTCGTAGGCGTGAAGCCTTTTGTGGCCCTCTTCTGTCATTTCTTCAGCTTGCGGCTTCACGACGGCGCCCAGCGGTCAGCGTGCGTCTCCTTTGTCACGGTCCAGAGCGGGAACATGCTCTTGAAGGCCGGGAAGAAGGTGGAGAACTTCAGGCACCGATGGGTCTTCTTGGATGTCCAGGGCTTCAACTCTCGCCTGGAGCTCCCGAAGGGGCTGCCGGAGAAGACCCCTGTGTGGAGCTCCGCGAAGCTCACTGACCCCCGTGCTAAGCCCATCCTGGAGCAAATCTCCAGAGACATCAGCGCTAGGAAGTTGACCGGGGGGATGATAGTGAAGGAGTTTCTGGCGCAACGCCTGGCGCCGCTCCAGGCTCACTCGAAGCCCATGTGGGACTACCAGGGTGGCGGGGATGGCATCAGGCTCCGATCCGCTCGCCTGAACAACGGGGAGCTGAACAGGGCCGTGGCGACCCTGCTCAACGGCGACCCCGGGGACCTCCCCGAGGCCTACGCCCCGCTGTATTGTCACGACGACAAGGCCGATTTGGTCGCTGCCATGCCCACCTTCGACGAGCTGGGGCTCTCTCCGGCCGAGCGCCCTGGCTCCCCAGTAACGGTGTCCTCCGACGATACCGCCGGTGGGGAGGAATCAGAGGAGACCGCGGATGACGGTCTGGAGAAGGTGTCTCCTCCGTCGCGGAGCACGCTCCTCCGCAGCTTTGAAGACGACGACAACGCTGGCGAACCCCTGGCTGCAAGTCCTCTGCGACTCGCCAGGGTCCCCAGGGGGCCAGGACCCACTCCTCGGGCCGTGCGGACCGCCGGCCGGGCGACCCCGAGGAAGTGTGAGGCCGGGCCTCCCCCGGAGTGCCCCCCTCGTGCCGGCAAGGCGGCTGAGGCGTCTGCCTCGCCCTTGCCCGAGCCGCAACCTGTAGGTGAGGCGGTCGTGGCCGGGACGGGTACGGCTTCCCCGGTCGCGGCCCTTGCGGGTGTCGCCTCTGCTTCCCTGCACGGTGGCGCCTCCCCGGAGAAGGGTGAGGGCATCCCCACCTTTGCCACGGTGGAGAAGAAGAGGAAGTGGGTTGACGTCGAAGAGTAAGTATCCCTGCTTTGCGCCAGGCCACCCGCCGGTGGCTCGCGTGCTTACGGTCCCTTCTTCGTTTGGTAACCAGGAGCACCGTCGTGCTGAAGGTGAAGAAGAAGAAGGCAGGCGTCAAGCCGAAGGTGCTCTCCGATGCGACGCCCGCTCCTGGCGCCCTGCCAGCACCTGATGAGGAGCCGGATGTCATGGGCGAGGAGGCTCACGGGGCGACTCTCCTTGTCGACTCCGCGGAACCCCCGACGCCCGTTGGAGAGGCTGCTTCTGCCCTTGGGGGTGCATCTGCGCTATTGCCTGAGAGGCCAGCCCCCGAGGGCCGGCTGGACGAGGGACTGTCCACCCCTGCCTTGTCTGAGGTGGTACCGCAGCCTCCGGTGCCCTCAGCCTCCCATGCTTCTGCCCCCCTGGTGGCGGCGCCCGCTACTGCGCAGACGCCACCTCCGGGCCAGGCCCTGGCGCCTCTGAGTCGTGGCCCTCTGGTCGAGTCAGGCACCCTGGAGGGGGCCTACACCGCCCTGGATCAGGTCCGGGACGACCTTCGGAGCGCCGACGGTCGCCTCGTGAAGGAGCGCTTGGGGCTCCTTTCTGGGTGGATCCAGGCCGACGCCGCCGCCACGGCAGTTTGGAGCCAAGCCGAGGCCACCGCTGCGGAGAGCAGGAAGGAAGCTGCGTCAGCCAAGGCAGCTCGCGATGTGGCGCTGGCCGATGCAGCGTCTGCCGTGAAGCGCTGCGGTGAAGCTGAGGCCAGCCTGAAGGCACTTCAGGAGGAGAAGACCGTGCTCGTTGAATAGCTCCGCCAGCGGGAGGGGGACCTCAAGGCCTGCGGGGCCAAGCTTGCCGACCGTGACTCCGCGCTGTCCCAGGAGGCGGCCGACCAAGCCACGGAGCGCGAGCGTCTGGACAAACTGAAGGAGGAAGCAGCGGCGGGGAAGGCCAAGCTAGACGCCAGGGAGGCGGCCCTTGCCGCGGCTGAGGAAAGAAACGCCGCGGAGCGCGGCGCCCTGCCCTCCGTCGAGCTCAGCCTCCGCCGGGCATTGCACTCCATCTGCCGGGGGGGGATTCGAGGAACCCCTGGCGTCTCCTGAGAGTGGCTTCGCGGGGCTCTCCTCCAAACTCGCCGAGGTGCTTGAGGGTGCCATTGCCAGGGTGGAGGCCGTCTTGGAGAGTGAGTGTCGCGACCTCTTCTCGGCGGCCGCGATGCGCGTCTTCAGCCACCTCTACCTCCGCGAACCGGGTTTCGACTTCGGCGCTGTGATTCGCCCGGTTGATCCTGGGGTTCGCGCTGCAACGGCGACAGCCGTAGAGGGCGCCGTGGAGGCATTGATGAAGAAGTTCGCCTGCATTGCCGTTCCCTCGCCTCCTGCAGCTGCAATGGTCAATGATGATGATGACAACGGCAGCGATGTCGACGAAGAGCTCCCCACGGTCGGGGCAAGTGGCGGTGCCAGCCCCTCCTCCTATGTCCTTTCCTGTAACATTCATCGTGCCTCGCGGAGGCATTAGACTTGTTTGCATTTTCGGAGACATTTAATGCTTGCAATGACTGCTAAATTATGTGGTTTCCTTCCTCGCCTTGCTTCCTTCCTGTTTGCTGTAGCACTCTGCGTCGGCAGGGCCCGATCCCGCGCATACCTCAACCGCCGTTGGGGCGTCCAGATCACCAGGACGATACCAAGGGGTGAGGGGCTACGTGACTAGTGAGGCTCCTGAGTCGCAATGCTCAGGAGTCCCCCTTGACGTACGAGCATCTCTCATGAAGGGAACATGGCGACGACGGGGTTAATTTGGAGATTTGGAGCACCTTGAGCTCTGCGTCGGCAGGGCCCGGTCTCGTGCATACCTCAACCGCCGTTGGGGCGTCCGGATAACCAGGACGAAACCAAGGGGTGAGGGGCTACGTGACCAGTGAGGCCCCTGAGTCGCGATGCTCAAGAGTCCCCCTTGATGTATGAGCGGCTCACATACCTTTCCTCGCCAGCTTTCGCCCGAGAGGGTCGCGAGAAGACCAGGTATCAGGGACCTGGGGAGGTGGCGAGCGCCAGGCCCGGCCTGAGCGTAGCCCCCGTGCAGCCCCCTCGCGCGGGCATCCTAGGGGAATGCTGCGAGACGGGGCCGTGAGGGGCCGTCCTGAGGTTGGATGCAGCCGCTAGGGCGCCCTCGGTTGTTTATCCACCAGCGCGGAGCATGGGGCTTCCACGTTGCGTGGGCATAGCCGCTGAGCGACAGTGTCGTCCGCCAGCGCGGAGCATGGGGCTTCCACTTGGACGTGGGAAGGGGGGGCTCGGCTCCTGAGCCCCCCGGGCGTGTACAACCCATTAAATTCGTACGCGTGGCTTGCACGGTAGAACTGGGAGGTGTATTTGGGCACTCGTGAACCAGCGCGGGTCTCACGAGGCCCTACCTCAGAGGCGGGTTGCGCCTGAGTCTTCCGGTAGGAGGCGCCATTGCAAGTCCTGTATATTTTGGAGAAACCTGCGCCGAGCGAATTTCCGAGGGCCATCGCATGAGAAGGCCGAACACCAATGACCCCAGGAGGTGACGTGAACGGGGCCGGCCCGCCATACAGAGCTCAACCATTGGATTTATCGACGCTGCAGGGACGGACCCGAGCACAGACGCCGTGCCCAGTATTCTCATGCAACAAATCCGAGGAGAAAACACGCGGCGCGCGGCTCCCGTGGCAGCGAAAAGCCGACTGTGGTTGCAGGAACCGTGCCGCGCGCCCTGACTCTCCCACTCCCGATTAGCTCATGCGAGGACGTAGCACCAAGGGTCACGGGAGGTGACGTGCACGGGACTGGCCCGCGAGACAGAGCTCGACCGCTTGGATTTGTCAATGCTGCAGGGACGGACCCGAGCACAGACGTCGTGCCAGCCCTTAATCACGAGGCGGTCGAAGGCAGGATCGTTAGGGTGCGACGACATTCGTGGTGGCGAAGCACCGAGCATGCAGGTTGAAATACTTAGGAAATTGATCAAATGCATAAAAGGTTCTGATACATGCGCAAATGACGCGGCTGTAGGGACGGGCCCTAACCGCCTGAGGATAATGCAGCCCGATGGGCGCCCTCAATCTGAACAAACCAAAAAGTTACCTGGGACGAACCAAAAAGTCACCTGTCGGCGATACCGCTGAAGCGTCGAGGTAGTCGTTGAAGTCTGGCCTTGCGTCTCCGTGAGCTTGGCCTTCACAAGCTCGACGCCTCCGGAGGCTCGGGGTCCTTGCTTGGGCCAGACACCTCCTCCAGCACCGCGCGGCGCCGGACCTCGCAGGGCAAGAGCATGGCCTAAGCAAGGCGCTGGTACGTGGCACCCGCATTCATCAGGCCAAAAGGCATGCCGATGTAGTTGCACGGATAGACCCCACTGTGGCCGACGCGCGACGACCAGAAGAGGTCCTGGGATGCGGCCCTGTTGATGCTCGGTATGTCGACGTAGACGCGCAGCATACCGCCCGAGCCGACGACGACGGCTGCGCTAGGTGGTGCGGGGCGACGCCCACCTCGCAGGGCCTGCGCCTCTTGAAGCTCCTTGATTGCATTGGTGATGAACTTGGTGCCCCGCGCCGTGCTCCTTGCTTGGGTGGGCGCGCGCCGAAGCACTCCTCCACGTGGTGCTCGATCACCTCCTTGTCTCACTGGTTAGGTCGGAGGCCTTCCAGATGGAAGCCCCCGAGCCCGACCCAAGGGAAGTGCCGAGCGCGCCTTCCTATGCGAGGGGCGAAGGAGCCCCGGCTCCGGGCGCGAAGCCTGAGGCGCCGGCCTTGGAGGCCTCCTCCCCCTGACGCCCCTTGGAGAGGAGCCGCTTCTTCTTCCTGGGGACATCCTCGTGAGGCAGGACGTCTCCTTCGTCGTCCGAGTGCTCTGCTGCTGCGGCACGGTAGGCACGCTCGAGGGAGCAAACGGCGTCCTTCTCATCGCAGGCGACGGTGATGACGCCACCACTCCCCGGTATCTTAAGGACGTTATAGCCGTGGTGAGTCACCGCCATGAACTTGGCGAGGGCGGGGTACCCGAGGATCGCGTTGTACGGGAAGTGGATGTGGGCGACGTCGAAGACAACGAGCTCCGTGTGGTAATTGTTACGCCCGCCGAAGGTGACCGGCAGGCGCACTTGTCCGATGGGGACAGTGGAGCCGTCAGTGACCCCTGAGAAAGGCTTGGTTGGCATGAGCTGGTCGTAGGGCACTTGGAGCGTCTCGAACGTCTCGATGGAGAGGACATTGAGCCCAGCGCCACCGTCGATCAGGGTCTTGGTGACGAGGACATTGCTGATGGTCGGCGTGCACAGCATGGGGAGCGCGCCTGCCATAGCCGAGCACCTGAGTTGATCCTTGGAGTTGAAGGTGATGGCGCAGCGTGACCACTTGAGGGGACGCACGGCCTCAAGCTTCGGGAGAGCCGCGTTCACCTCCTGCGAAAACTGCTTGAAGACCCGGTTCGACGCAGGGGCCTGAGCGCCGCCCAGGATGCAAGCGATCGCCCGGGCTTCCTGGAAGCCCCCAGCCCCGTCGTCCTGCCTGTCTTCTTCCTTCCTCCTGGGTGGCGGCGGCAGCGGGTGGAGGCCGGCCTCACGAGGGCGGGCCTCACGGGGCTGATCGCGCCAGCGGTCCTCCCGAGGCTGGTCGCGCCAGCGGTCCTCCCGAGGCCGGTCGCGCCATTCCTGACGCGGGTCACGACTGTCCCATCGGCCTCCACCACGGCCTCCACCACGACCATAGCCACGGTCGCCGCGCCCAGGGCGACGACCAAAATGCTCGTCGCGGACCGACCTGAGCTCCTGGCAGTCGTTGGTGTTGTGGCTATTGGTGCCATGGAAAATGCAGAACGGTCGCCCTCCCGTGGGGGGTTCCTCATCTCGTCTGCGCTTCGCCTCTGGTTCTGCCGCCAGCACCGCGGGGGCCTTGCGCTTCGTTTCCTTGGCCTTGGTCTTCTTGTCTTCGAGGTCCGCCACCGGGAGCTCGAGGAGGGAGAGGCGGCCCTCCTCAGCCTTCGCGCACTTAGTCGCCAGGTTGAACATTTCCAGGGTGGAGCACAAGTCATCGTGGATGGCATGCTCCTCCCTCATCCTGAGGTCCCTGACGCCGTCGGTGAACGCCGAGATGATGGCCTCGTCCGACGCCCTCGGGATCTTGAGGCGAACAGTCGTGAAACGATGTATGTACTTGTGCAAGGTCTCGCCCGGCTGTTGCTTCACGCGACGCAGGTCAGTCATAGCGTGGGCGCGGTTGCGAGTGCCTTGGAAGTTGGCGACGAAGCGCTCGCGGAGTTCATCCCAGGAGGAGATTGACCCCTCCGGGAGGTTAAGGAGCCAGGAGAGCGCACCACCCTTGACGGGCATCGGGAACCAGTTCGCCATGACCTTGCCATCTCCTCCTGCCGCCTCGATGCTCAGTGAGTAGAGCTGTAGGAACTCTGCGGGGTCAGGTGTGCCATCATAGCGAGGAGGCAGGTCCGGCTTGAACTTGCCGGGCCAGGCGACCCGACGCAGCTCTGGGGCGATGGCGCGGCACCCCATTGCACCCACGGGCGCCGCGCGCACAGGAGGGGCCCGGTCTTGGTGTTCCTGCGCCGCGGCCGCCAGAGGCGCACGGTCGGGGCGCTGGCGCAGCAGCGCGGGGAGCGCTCGCGCGTCAGCGCGCGGCCGTGGCACCACCTAGCAGCTTACTTCATCCCTCGCCTGCGCCGGTGGCCCGCGCGGCTGGTCGCGCGGGCGTGCCTCATGCCAGGGCTCGGGGTCGACGTCGCGCTGGGGAGGAGGGGGTGGTGCACCATGGGCCACGTCGCCCGCCAGAGAGGGCGGGGGACGGAGCGAGTAGGAGAGGGTCGGGGCGTCGCCGGCGGCGCTGACGAGCTCCGCAATGCGCCCGAGCCAGTCGTCGTAGCGATTGGGGGCAGGGCGGTAACACAGCAGCTCGCGCGCCATGAGCAATGCGGCCGACCCGCGCGCCTGCCCGGGGCGAGCGTGGGAGGACGACCCAGTAGCTGGAACGATGGACGGGGTGGCGGTGCGGCCGTCGCGCCGTGCAGTGACCGGCGACGAGTCCTGCTGCTCGTGGGCATCTGGGCCCGTGGCAGCGTCGGCCACAGGAGAGGCGGATCGACGTACGGCGGTGCGTCCCACTGGCGCTGTCTGGGCGACACGAGCAGCACGGCGCTCGGCGCGGGCTCGGCGAGCGTCAGCCATCAGAGTTGTGGAGCAGAGAGGAAGCGAAGCTTGAGGAAGACTTCGACACGCCCCTACCTGGCGTGCCAAATGTCGGATTTCGCGCTCCTCAAAACCCAAAGAGGTTCGAACTCAGGGGCGTGTACGAAGATCCCCACCAGCTTCGACCTCAAGCTCACAACTCCACGGCCTAGCCGAATCGAACTCACTTCACTGCGAGGAAGAAGACTAGCGCACAGATTTACCCAGGTTCGGGCCGCTGCGAAGCGTAAAACCCTACTCCTGCTTTGGGTGGATTGCCTCTCGAGGAGGTTTATGGATGAACAGGTACAAAGGTGTGCTGCCTCGCGAGGGCGCTTGGGTGGTTCTCTATCTCCCCTTCTACGGCGCAGCCTAGCCTCTATTTATAATAGCCCGGGTCCTCTTCCCTTATCGCACTGGCGGGAAGGGATCCCACAACGGCCAAATTCGAAAGGGGACAGGAGGTACATCTTATCTTGACGAAAGGTGGTCTTCGCCTGCAAAGTAGCTGGTGGTGACGTAGAGATGGGCTCGGTGATGACATCCGTCCTGCGGGGCTCGCGGTCTTGGTCTTGTTATACCAGAATGGAAACCTTTGACGTGATGCCTCGGGAACCTGTGTACGTCCTTGCCTCCTTTGCACCAAAGGGGAAACTGTCTCACCTGTGCTCGCTGGCGCCCGCCTGGCCTGGCTTGCGTCACTCCCAACCTCACGAGGCCGGGCGCTGCATAGGGATCTCCGCCCCTCGGGAGGCGACCTGGGGAGGCATCCTCCCTCCGGGGGTCTTGGCGTCGTCCTCCTCGCGAGGATGGGGCTCTCGCGAGGGCCTTGTCTTGAGTGAAGCCGTGCCGGGCCATACCAGGCTGTCGAAGTGGGCCACGCCTTGGGCCGCAGGCAGGCAGGTCTGGGTACCCCCATTCCCAGAACGCCGACAGTATTCCCCAGAGGAATAAGATTCTATTCCTACAAACCAAAAGACACTAAAGAAATATATTTTCTATAGAAATCTTACCCTATGAAATTCGTACAAAATTCATTCAAACCAAAGAAAGGCCCAAAACATACATAGGTTGATTTTGACCGCCGCCAGCTTCATATTTTATGTGCTCCTTGGTCTTATCAAGCACACACAAGCGGATTTTATACTACGATTAGACAGACTCGTTTGAAAGAAAGATGTTGCAGCAGCTTTGCGCTGCACGAGTGGCTGCTGCTGCGCACAAACCGAAGTTACTGATCACGAGGAAAAGGCCGACGTCCTGAAGGTTCATTTCTCTTCTCTGCTTGGGAATTCTAGCCCAAGAACTTGGTCAGTTAACTGGGACTCGATCAACCTCCCTCGTAAGGACCTCTCCCACTTAGATGAGCCTTTTTCTCTGGACGAACTCAAGGAAGCAATTAATGGTCTCCATGCTGAGAAGGCCCCTGGGCCGGACGGATTTATCGGAGCCTTCTACAAAACCTGCTGGGACACTATTAGTGCTGATCTCCTGGCTGCAGTTAACCAAATGCGCAATCTCAAAGGGGATAATTGGCGTCTCTTGAACACCGCCAACATCGTCCTGATCCCGAAGAAGAATGTGGCCTCCTCTCCGCTGGACTACAGGCCGGTGAGCCTCATGCACAGTGTTGCTAAGATCTTGGGCAAGTTGTTGGCTTCAAGGCTAGCTCCTGAACTTGACGGCCTTATCTCGGTGTCACAAAGTGCGTTCATAAAGAAGAGATTGATTCAAGACAACTTCCTCTTTGTTAGGAATGTGGTGAAAGACGCTCATTCAAAGAAGAAACCTCTGCTGTTCTTGAAGCTTGATTTCGCAAAGGCATTTGATTCGGTCAGATGGGACTTTTTGCTCGAAGCCCTCAAGGCTTATGGTTTTAGTGATCGATGGCGAAATCTTATCTCGTTAATCCTGGGTTCCTCTTCCTCACACGTCCTCCTCAATGGCAAGCAAGGCAGTTCTTTTGTTCACAGGAGAGGGCTGCGACAGGGAGATCCCTTGGCCCCAATGCTATTTATTCTAGCTCTTGAGCCTCTTCAAAAGATCTTAACCATTGCAACTCAACGTGGCTGCTGTCACCGGTTATTAACAGTGCTGCAAGAATGAGGGCAAGTTTCTATGCTGACGACGCCGCCTTATTTGTCAATCCAATTAAGGAGGAGTTGACCCTGCTATCTGCCATCCTAAGATTCTTTGGGCATGTCTCCGGTTTAAGCATTAATCTCAACAAATGTGTCACCTTCCCTATCAGCTGCGGAAATATAAACCTTCAAGATGTTTTGCCAGGCTTTGGTGGACAGTGTGGTCAGTTTCCCTGCCGATACCTTGGGTTACCACTTGGACCAAGACTGCCGAAAAGAATTGAGATTCAGCCTCTCCTTGACCAGTTTGCTGCAAGGCTCAAGCCATGGAAGGGCAAGTTTATGAACAGAGCTGGCAGACTTGCCTTGGTCAACTCAGTTCTCACTGCTCTGACAACGTATTTCTTCACGGCCTTCACACCTTCTAAATGGCTCATTAAGAAGATTGATAAGATTAGAAGAAGCTACCTTTGGAGTGGCGAGGAGGAGGCTGCAGGCAACAAGTGTTTGGTTAACTGGACTAAAGTGTGCTCCCCGAAGGACTGTGGTGGCTTAGGTGTCAAAAACTTAGAGAGATACAGTAGAGCATTGAGACTCAGATGGCTCTGGTTTGATTGGGACTTTGTGGACAGACCTTGGAAGGGAATGCAGGTGCCTTGTGATGCCGTTGACCGGAATTTGTTTGCAGCCTGTACAAAGATCAATGTTGGAGACGGATGCAAGACCTCCTTCTGGAAGGAGCGCTGGCTCGATGATCTCTCTCTTGCGGAGGCTGTTCCCTCCCTCTTCGCGCTGGCCAAAAGGAAAAACATCTCGGTGAATGATGGCCTGACAGGAGGAAAATTGATGAGAGGGCTCCATAGGCTAAACAATGCTGAGCAACTTGTCCAATTCACTAAGTTATGGGAGAAGACTCAGACCGTGCAGCTCACTTCACAACCGGACAGCATTGCTTGGAAGCTCAATGATTCCAGCTCTTACACTGCTAACTCTGCATACAACATTCAGTTTATGGGGCTTGTGAGGCGGCCTGATCTTCATGCTTTATGGCGGACAAGAGCGGAAGCCAAAGTGAAATTCTTCCTTTGGTTACTTCTTCAAAACCGGCTCTGGACTGCTGATCGGCTGGCTGCTAGAGGATGGTCACACTCGGACCTTTGCAAGTTCTGTGATCAGGAAATGGAAACGGCAGCACACCTGCTCTTGGGCTGTTCTTTCTCTCAGTCAATTTGGGTGGCTCTCGACTCTATGCAACCACGGGATTCTGCTCTGATCATTGGGCCTCGATCGCTGAGTGGGTGGTGGAGCAAAACTGCCAAGAAGATGAAGAACCCTGAAGCAAGACACATGATTTCCATCGCCATCTATGTCGCCTGGAACATCTGGAAAGAGAGAAACCGGAGAACTTTTGAAGACAAGCAGCTTAGCCCCAATGAGGTGGTCTCATTGATTCGTGATAACATCCAGTTACTTGAACTGGCTTACCGCGAGTAGTCTCTGTACCTAGGTTTTTTTTCCCTTTTGCCCTTTTCTTTGTTTTTCTCCCTGACTACTTAGTCATGTACAGAATTTCCCCCTTCTTTATAATGAAAAGGCAGAACTCCTGCCATTGCCCGTCAAAAAAATGTCCATCCCTGGCCCTGGCTGCAACGCCCGGCCCAGGCCTCCCAACAGTCACCCAGTACAGTACTACTATAGCACTCAGCAGTGCCGGCTGTCCGCTGGATCCCGTCCGTCCCCTCGCATCATCAGCCACAGCCAAGCATCGCCGCCGCGTCGGAATCCCGGCTCGTCTGGCCTGGGGCTGCGGCCGGGGACACGGCGGTCATTTCCGCGCAAAGATCCTTTCAAATTGTGGCTTTTTTCACGGAAAACGAGAAACACCGCCTCCATTCCTGCGCTGCCCTCCCTGCCTTTTTTCCTCCTCCGACCATCGCCTTCCCCGCAGCCCGCACCACCAAAAGCACCCGACCGTTGCCACATAAGCCCACACCGAGGCGCCCACGCCACGCCACGCCGCCCGTCCACATCCGCACGCACCCCTCGCCTCGCCTCGCCACCCTCCTCCCCGCGCTCTGCTCTCCGCGTTCGGTTCAAACGGAGCGGCCGTCCTCGATGTCCGCGCGGCGGCCAACCAGGGGCCAGCACGCGACCGCCACGGCGACGGCCACGCCGCGGATCCTCAACCTGGCGAGGAGGTCATCGGCGGCGGGCGGGAGGCCGAGCCGGAGCGTGGCCAGACCGCAGCAGCCCCGCCCGGCGCCCAAGGTGGTCAACCTCGGCACGCTCTTCGAGATGGAGCGCCGCGTGCGCGGGCTGGAGTCCGCGCCGGCGTCGCCGCCCTGCTCCTCCCGGGGGCCCGCCGCGAGGCCGCGTGAGCGGGAGGACACCGGGGAACAGGAGGAGAAGTGGCGGTTCCAGGCGGAGATCCTCCGCGCCGAGTGCAACTTCCTCCGGATGGAGCGCGAGGTCGCCCTCCGCAAGCTCGACTGCCACCGCGGCCAGATGGAGGCCGCCCTCAAGACAGCCGTCGAGACGCTCGCCTCGGTACGGCGCGTCAAAACACCCACCTTTTTTTCAGTCATCTCGATCGCACTTATTGCCTGATTCGTTGCGACAGAATGATTGATGATGATGCTTGATCGTACTGCTTTTCGTTATGGATGATGCAACAGGGGAGGAAGAAGATAGACGGAAGTGGCGAGGTCGGCGTGGCGGCCGCGCTGGAGGAAGGGATCGAGGACCTGGAGGAGATGATGCAGGAACTCCGGGTGGAGAAGGAGAGCGGGAGGAGGGCGATGAGCGGCATGCGGGAGCTGCGGCGGAGCCACGGCCGGAACTTCGATCGGCAAGCGTCCTCGCTCCGCCGGCGCCTCGAGAAGATGCCACCAGCCGACGCCGAGCCCACCATCAAGGACATCCGCGAGATCGCGCGCCCGGTCTCCCCACCACCGCCTCCGCCCGCCGAGCACAGCGACGGCGATGACCACGTCCCCGGCGCCAATCTGTCAGACGTACGTAATGCGTCCGGACTCCAAAGACAACTCGCACACAGTGCCGCCGATCTTAATAACCTTGGCGAACTTGTGATGTTTGATGATCCATTACTAAAGGCGCAGCATTTACCCAAACGATGAACTCATTGCAGGTGGAGATGCTGAGGGTGAAGATGGAGGGGATGTCGAAGGGCATGCGAGAGAGGATGGCGGAGTACAGCCGGCGGCTGGAAGCCGTCGCGGCCGGCGGCGACAAGGCCGGCTGTCAGTCGAGGAAATGCGGCAGCCGGCACAGCCGAAAGGCGAGCGCGTGCAGCCAGAGGAGCTGGAGCGGCAGCAGCAACGCGAGCAACGGCAGCAGCAACGTGTTGGCGGCGTTCCGGCAGCACGCCTCGCACGGCGGCGCCAGCGTGGCCTCCGAGAAGCATCACCCGCAGAAGGTAAGTAGGATTCAAATTTGTTCCGTCCTTACTGCTCACAATACTGTTTTAGCCACTACGCTCAGTACTCCACCAGTCCACTTTGCTTATCTTATTAGTCCATTCCATTGCTTCCTTCCGAAATCAAGATTAGTCTCGGCACTTAACTTGCTAGTAGCGTAGTGATTAGTCTTGAGCACCCGAATGTCGTTGACTCGGGTGGGTACAACGCATCCAACTGGTCAGCGACTTGACGGCACTATGAATCCACGATGAGACCGATCAGGCCCCATTTGTCTCATCCGGGAGTTTTGAAATGGCCTGCAGCACCGAGATGAGTAATTGATCATGGATGCATGCAATGCAATGCAAGCCTGCGTTGTGGGGATGGCATGTACAGGGTTTTGCACTGGTTTCGTAGGGAGATGAGTAATTGATCTGATCCACCGGGTCCACCACAGATCATCCATCCATCCGTCCGTCCGTGGATTGGCGCGGTCGATCGGCAGCTACCTACCCAACACGAGAGGTTAATGGCAAAACCTATCATCAAATCCATGGATTGATACGACGGCAGTGTATGCTTCTGTTAACCACTGTTGGAGCTGATGTGGTGGATGGGATGATGGGGCCATCCTTCGTTTCTTCCACACTAGTACTGCTACTCGTAGCCGTAGGCGATTCAAAAAATAGCTTTGCCAGATGAGATGATCCCATGATATGATTTGAAGCCGTCAATGATTGTGTGTTGGCCCACACTGTCAGTCAGTGCCGTTGCCGTTGGTGGTCCTGGGCCAAGGGCTCTCCCTTTCCCCTTGCTTTTGGAGATTGTCCCGGGTCTTGGGACTTTGGAAATATTCTCCTGCTTTTTTTAACTGCTCGTGCGAGACGTGTACGTGCGTGCGCCAATGAGATGCTTTGGCCATTTTAAATCGGTACAGGTTCGGTTCTAAAAGAAGAAAATGTTCTAGTAGTTCTGTGAACTGCGTATTTTTATCAAAAAATGGTTGGTTCTGTTCTAGAGGAAAATGGTCCAGTGGTAGTAGTTTACTTGTCTGCATTTATATTCAGGAGGAAGAAATGTGCAAGCCACTTTGGTGCTGAACCATGGCTGATTGTTCTGAATGGTTCACACACACGCACACACCCAATAGGCTTGTTTAAAAGCATGCAACTGCAAATTTGAAACTTTAAAGGAACTGCACTTTTTTGCAAGAGAGGGAGAGAGATAGGGAGAGCACATGGCCGCAGCATGGTTTATGATGTATCTGGGCCATGTATGACCAGTGAATAGGATTGGGGTGCCCACAACCACCACAACAGCAAGAAGGCTAGCCTTTCCTGTCTCATGCAAAAGGTATGGGCCAGGCCCAAAGACCAGTGAATAGGATTTGAGGTGCTCATTGAGTTACTGTACTACTTCAACTTCAGCAATAACTATTGTGCCACTGGACCATCTGATCTGTTCAAGCGTGTAATTGCGTTGCACTGTCAACACTTGTTTCTAGACTGAAGTTTTAGTTTGAATTGGCAACCCTTGTTCCTAGACCGCAGCTTGAATTGGGAACTCTTTTTTGAAGAGGCATTTTTTCAAAAAGGGGCGCTTTATTACTTAAAAGATTTAAGCATTACACCCGGCCTCTGCATAACTAAGATGCACATAGCCAAACAAGGTCCTCACACACACACATACACACAAAAAAGGATGAAATACATAAAGACTAGAGTCTGTATAACGCCTAAAGCGAAGGGGGGCCAATCCTAAGATCATGCTGCCACCCATGTTGGGTAAAAGTATCCCTCGCCGAAGCCTCCAATCGTGTACACACCTCCATAAACAGGTCTCGATTCTCCACACGTTGTAGAGTGGACCATAAACAAAGAGTCCCGGTACATCTGTAGATAACCTGCATCAGAGAATTACTTTTATCATTAAAAACCTTATCATTTCTACATAGCCAAAGCGACCAAATGACGGCAAACGCTCCCACCCTTGTTTGTAGACCGCAGCTTGAATTGGGAACTCTTTTCTGAAGAGGCATTGCATTCACAGATCAAACAGTTTGTAAATATGGCTGAGAGATATTATCATAGGCTACAGCTTGGATGGGCACAGCAGTGCTGCCGGATTTGGTTGTCGCATACCGGGGAAACTTTTATCGCGTTCTCTCACTGTGCATTGTTCCTTTTTATGGCCCAAGGATGTTACCCTACATGCATGCTTTGAGCACGCTCACTGAAAGAAAATTCGAGTCGAGTTAAATTATGCCCTGCTAAAATCTTTTCTCCATACAGATTGTGGCCGGAGACTGCGAGTTGGTGCGCTCTGGAAGCTGCTGCGACTGCAAGGAGATCGTGGGGAAGATAATGAAGCAAGTGAGAGCGGAATCGGAGCAATGGACTGAGATGCAGGACATGCTGGAGCAGGTCAGGCTGGAGATGCAAGAGCTGCAGTCTTCCAGGGATACGTGGCAGCGCCGTGCCATCGCTTCTGACATCAGTCTTGGTTCCTTGAATTCTGAGGTCAGTGGCCTCTAATCATGCTTTTGCATTATCAATACCTGGAAATGTTCTTCTCTTGGGTTTGCATGTTCTGTTGTGCTTTGTTTGGTGTCGTGTCAAAAGTGATCTTATTATACTTCCGTGCGTCCACTTTTGAAATTCAGAGTAAGAAGTATTGGCTGAAAGTCTGAAACAAAAGAGTGCTCGTTTCAACGAGTTCTGTTCTTGCGCCTAAAGATTACAACCTCGATTTCTTACTCTAGAGTTATTTCTCTGAGTTCTCTCTGAAACCAAAATAATGAATGTGTCAGAATCCGATGATGAACAAGTCTTTATATACTACAGTATATGTTCAGATACACAGCTTTGCAGTTTTATTTGGAACGGACTACATGTTCAAGGCTCTGGACAAATCTCTAGTTTCAGACTGAGTTTTTTTATTTTCTGTGAAATTTCAGAATGAGTTGAACAAACCCTTTCGTACTGCTTGCGATCCAGATCTTCACATTTCATATATTCACATTATAGCCACTGATGTTGTCAACATTCACCAGATGCTGGAGTGGAAACAGCGCGCGCAAGCGTCGGAACAGCATGCTGAAGAGCTTCAGAAGAAGGTGTCGGAGCTCCAAGGCAAGCTGCACACCTTCAAATCCCATTTCCCCGCCCCAAACCTGCCCAGCCGGGCATGGTCTGAAGCTTGCAGGATGGAGAACCCGCGGGCAGCCAAGGCCCAGCACCACCACCGGCCACCGCAGCAGCAGCAGCAGGACTGCGGCAGGGAGAAGGAGAAGCACGTGCTGATCTGCCGCGTGAGGCACTCGCCCAGCGTCATCCCGAGGCGCTCGCCGCTGCAGGACATCGGCAACATCGCCTTGCCGCGGCAGCAGCGGTGAGCGCTGACGATCGCGGGGATCGATCCTCTGCTGGAGCCATGGTTTCCGGCGGGAGTGGGGAGAGAGAACTCTGTCGCTTTAGTTTAGCTTACCCTCTAATAAAGTACTTAATTTACTACTGCTAATTTAATAATAACCACGACTGACTTCTCGTCAGTCAGGTCTGTGTGGTGAGTAGTACAGTGTCGAGGAATAGGCGCGATCAGAGGTGTATGTAAGGCGAATGCCTCGTTTTTTCCTGAGATTAATTGGCAATTTTGTTTCCTGCTTCTTCCAAGATCAGATCTGACGACATGCAACTTCTCAACTCTGAATCATGTTTTGCACGAGAGTCAGGTCTGTGTGGTGAGTAGTACAGATCATCTAGAGTGACGAACTGCAGATAAAGTAAATATGTGACAGCGGAGGCTTTATTGGCGCTAAATATGTGACTATACATGTAAGAAATCTGAGCTAGTGATTGATCATGGAGACCCAGGCGCAGTATGTGCAGACGATCTTCTGGGAGATGTAGACGTAGACGGCGAAGGAGAGGCTCATGAGCGCCACGTCCTTCCAGTCCCCCTTCTGCTTCGGGCTCAGGCTCTCCCGCACGTCCGTCCCCGCCTTCACCACGCCGCTGTGCGCCCTCTCGGCCATGGTCACCCACCATGCCCTCTTCTTTCCTCCTCCTCCTCCTCCTCCTCCGTCGCCGCCGATCGGCGGCTCGGTCGGAGGGCGGTTTTGGCAGCGGAAGGAGGATCTTTGCCTAGGCACGGCGGCGTTGCGTCGTCGTCTCGAGGCCTGGGAGAGATGTGGAGCGGCGGCGGTGGTCGTAAGGGAAGCCATTGCATGGATGCTACGATGTAGTAGGAGCGCTGGAGGTGTGATCTATGGTGTTTATGTGGAGTTTTCCAACACGAGAGGATAAGTAGCTCATGACTACGGGAGGAGGAGAAGGGAAGACAGTGACAAGTAGGTGTGTCATTTAGCAGCAAGCAGGCTGGCAGTTGGCCCAAGCAAGCTCGTACTCTTGAGATATTTACACAACTTGGTCAAAATCACACTAGATTTCGCTGTACTGGATGTTTTCCGAAAGGGTGGTTGAGCTGAATTAAATAGCAAATGGTTGAATTATTTCACACGAAACATCAGGAATTCTCCCATGATCTGTAGACTTCACTTGCTACATGCTTTAGAAGTCTTGCTCCCAGATCCAACACCTTTTTGTCTAGCTCCTTTGTATGCAAAATAGACCATACCATAATCCAGTGGCATAATATTTTGATAAGTATCATAGGATCAAAAAAAACCAAATTCTTAAAAGTGCGCGTGCACTAAACTGAGAACGCGAGCACACGCAGCGAGAGCCATCCGATCCGTCGCGATTCGCGCGCGCCCGCGCCCGCGCCCAGGTGTAATCTAGTCGGGGCTAAACGTGTCGCGCGGCGTTGCGTCTCGCGCCGGTGGGACCCAGGTGGAACCTGGTCTGAGGCGAAGCGTCTCGCCTGGGTGGGGCCCGCCATTACCTCTCTCCAAACCGCGCACAACGGCACTATTCCTCATTCGGCGGAGTGGGCGGTTTCTTCTTCCCCTCTCGCTCGCCGAAATCGCCCCCAAATCGACGCGTCGCCGCTGCCCAAATTCGCCTCGCCGTAGTCCAGATCGGTCCTATCGGGAGGGGTTCGGCGTCGCGGGTGGTCGGCGGGTCGAGTTGCTCTCCCACGCGGCTCTCGCTCGTGAGCTCGGCGGCCGCGCAGTGCTTGACTCGCGTGGGGACGGTTGCGAAGTGAGGTCGGCCTCGTTTTGGGCGGTGGCGAAGGAAGGAGACGGTACGTCGACGTGAAGGTAACCGCCCGCTCCTATCTCTCCATTGCTGGCGGTGTGGAGTTTCTCGCGTTCGTCCCGTTCTGTTTAGGGCACGTAGCGCTTCCATTTTTGCTAGTCCATTCACTCGATCCTATGGTCGAGGTAGGGTTTTATCGACTAGATTACGAGGTTTTCGGCAGGGCGCGGTGGTTAGGTTAGGTACTGGGGGTATCATGTATGTTCATGCGAGCGTCGGATTCGTGTGATTTCGTGGTCGAGCTAGGTTGGAGGGTTTGTGTCTGTCCTCCCTCCCCCCTCCCCCTTCCCGCTGCAGATGCTAGAGTGTTTTTTGCTGGTGATTTTTTTGTAGCAGGCAAGTTCAGCCTAACCGTCAGGCAACTCCTGGCACGGGGGGTGTTAGTAGTGTTTCCTGGGACCAGGCAAGTTCAGTCTAACCGTCAGGCAACTCCTGGCACGGGGGGTGTTAGTAGTGTTTCCTGGGACGAGGCAAGTTCAGTCTAACCGTCAGGCAACTCTTGGCACGGGGGGTGTTAGTAGTGTTTCCTGGGACCAGGCAAGTTCAGTCTAACCGTCAGGCAATTCCTGGCACAGGGGGTGTTAGTAGTGTTTCCTGGGACCAGGCAAGTTCATTCTAACCGTCAGGCAACTCCTGGCACGGGGGGTGTTAGTAGTGTTTCCTGGGACCAGGCAAGTTCAGTCTAACCGTCAGGCAACTCCTGGCACGGTTTTTTGGGCCGAGCAGTTGCTAACCTTTTTGCATTTTTTTTTGCCTTTTTTGCTGATGTTTGAGTTTTTATTAGGTACCTCCCAAGTACATGCTCGATATCAGGCAAGCTCTAGGAATGATTCGTTGTAGTAGTGAGTTTTATCAGTAGTAGCCACGCTTAGCCACGTTTCAACAGTTTTTTTTTCATGGTGTAGCCATGATGTGTAGCATGACAATGTTCGATTGCTCGGCAATCTACTTATGGATCTCCTTTTTTTGCATGGGTTGATAGGAATGCTGATAATCAGGTAATTTCTTGCTGATAATCAGCAAATTGCTACAGAACCAGGCATTTTCATGCTACATAACCAGGGCATTTTTCATGCTGATAACCAGGCATTTTCACGCTGAGGATCAGGCAATTCCATGCTGATAATCGGGCATTTTTGCATGACATTATTTTTGTACTTCGTATGCTGATAATCAGGCATTTTTTCATGCTGATAATCTTGGTAGGATTTTGTTACAGGTAAAGATGACTAGACCAAGCAAAAAGCGTGATCAACCGCAGTCAGCAGAGTCGCCGCTTGATTCCGTTCCACATCCCACTTCCGAAGCCGAACTGGGGGTATTCCTTTTGATTTTTGCCACGTCCATAGCATTCGCTTGGTCCCTGCGTTTTTGTAAAAAAAAATGGTGATTTCATTGCAGGCACCTACATCAGAGGAACAAGTTGTTTCAACAACAGTTGTTTACAAACGCAAGCGTCAGAAGCTGCTCGTAAACCGGGGGAAGCGACCTGCGGATATTGAAAGTAACGAAGAAGAACCAGTGGGAGAAGACATTGAAGCTGATGTTACACAAGACGAACAACCAAAGAAAAAACGACAAAAGGTGACTGAAAATGAGGTATCCCTCCCCCTACCTCCCCCTCCTCCGCGACCATATAAACTACAAACTCTTCTGTTTTCTCATCAGCTTTTTTAGCTGTTTTTTTAGCTACTAGCAACTAGCAAACATTGCCACGAAAGCAAATGTGGAGATGCAATTCATGTTCTACTTTCACACATAAGTTGCCTCCCCTTTTTCCCATGTAGCAAGCAACTCATGTAGTACATACATCTCATATCGCATTTTTTTAAAGCTAGGTGGGAGGCAACTTTCTGTGGTCATGTGGTGGTAACTCATGCAGTGCATGTACACATAAGGTGCTCCATGAACATCTTCCCAAAATCACATTTTAGAAGGTGTAGGTGTGTAGGCAACTTATGTGCTCCATCCATACATAATCTGCACACATTTGTCAATTGAGAAAAAAGGAAGTGAAATGCCCTTTCCATGTGCCACATGGTACGCATAAGCTTTTATGTATGTGCAGCTTATGATTTGAAATACGTTTCCCATGTTTTTTGCGCTTGTAGCAGAACTAACTTTATGATTCTCAACTTTTTAGGGTCCTAGGAACAAATCATCACCTGCGAGGCTTTTCAAGTTGAACAAGGATCTTGTTGACGACCAAAAAAATCTGATCAGAGGCATAGAGTTTGGGGGCTTGTTGGATATCACAGCTACAAGTATGCCTGGGGATCTCAGCCAGTGGATCATGAAACACTACGAACCAGAAATGTCTCAAATTGTTATACCGGATAGAGGCAAAATACCAGTAGATGCAGAAAGTGTTAGGACGATATGGGGTTTGCCCAACAGAGGCAGGAAAGTATGTTTTGAAATGAACCCAGATGTTATAAGGGAATTCAACAGTATTTTCAAGATTGAGGGAAAAAATGCCCCTACATTGACCTCATGGTGTAAAATGATTGTGAAGATGAATGGGGCGTGCGACGACAATTTCCTCCGTGCTTGGTTGGCTGTTGCATTCTCCTGCTTCCTTGCCCCAACCACAGGCTTGAGCATCTCGCCTAGGTGCTACACTGCTATTCTGCACACAAGTGCTATAAAAGACACCAAGATATGCGACTTTGTTGTTGATCAACTAAGATTGGCATTCATGGGTTTTGGTGAGAAGAAGAAAGTTGTTTGCTGCTGCGTTTTCCACCTAGTTGTAAGTACAATATCTATTCGGAGGAAACTCATTCTTATACATTTTCTTTTCAGAGGTTTTTTCTTTTCAATGCAAACTGAAAAGCCATGTGTTTCCTAATTGTTTTGCAATTCAAAACATTTACAGCTTTTGTATCTGGATTCATTGGATGTTGATGAGCCAATACCTGCTACACTTCCAAGAGCAACCGTTTGGAATGATGATCTAATAGCCAAAGTCATGAAGAAAGACAAGAAGGGTCCAGGAGTGTATGGCAAGCTGCGAGTAAGTTCTTTTCGTCCAAGAATTATTTAATCTGCGAGTAACAGATTATGCCTTTTCTGTGTTGTACTAGATTTTCTTTTCCTTACATTTATGTCAAACACATATTACAAGTCAAGGCAAGTCATACTATTAGGAGTAACATAACTTGCCTGTGGAGCACACGCAGATAACTATGTATAAAGGTTTTCCTAATAGTTTTCCTTCCTAAGAAGACAATATTGGAAATTGTAGTGAATGCACTACAATTTTTTTCAATTCAAGCATGCAGGATGTGTTAGGACTAACATAAAATCTTTGACAAACCCATAGTAAACATCCCAGCAAAGTTATACCTTAATGACTACCAAAACTTGCCAGGGGATTGGGGCAAATGACTATGTGGATAGGTTTTCAATGGGAAACTGCTATTAGTTTCTTTTTTTAAGCAAAAGAAACAATGAAAAGTGATGTAAAAAATTATAGGGGCATTTTTAATTTAGGTTGAAAGACTAACATTTTTATGTAGTTCATTCTGTCAGTTTTTCCGGGCCAAAACAGGGCAACCTCCATAATGTACTACTTTTTTTCATGGAACCATGGCAAATCCAAAGTGAAAGCCCTGGCAAATTATAACATAAGCACAAGCAACTATGTAGTTTTCATGAAAACAAAACGCAGCAAAACAATTGCCGCACGACAATGCACTATTGTGTTATTAGCAGTTTTTTACTGCTGCACTACCCTGACGTGTACGGCGTTCATTATACGGTGTTCATTCATTTTTTGCTATGTTTTGGCTTTGATGAAAACAGCTCAAGACTGAATTTTCACGGTGTGCAAACGACAGTTTGTTTGGAAGCTTAGACCACGTATCAAAATTTGTTGCAGCTAGGTTGCCCGAAAGTTATGACAGCTACGTAAGTTCCAATAGCAAGAAAGTCCTTTCTATGTTTTTTCACTGTAATTTTGTTTTGTCTGATCCCAATGAGTTTACTATCTGACGCACATTTGTTTGTTGTTTTTGGTGCGCAGAAGCAAAAGAGGATAACAGGAATGGTTCACGACATGTGCACTGAAATGTCACATGTTGTTGGGAAGCTCGTACTGGGCATAGGGAAGCTTGACGAGGGGCAACCTGGCCCAAGCAAGAACGTAGACAATAACCCACGGGCAAGTGAACATTATAGTGCTCGGAAGAAGCGAGCAACACCTAGAGTGTCTCAACACAGCTCAAGTGAGGATGAGGAGTCATTCAAGTCAGACGAAGAGAGCGAAGAGGAGGACGATCACGAAGACAGTGAATCAGAATCAGACAGTGGTAACTCAGGGGATAGCAGCAAAGACGAGGATCCAGATTATGATGACAACACAAGTCATGGAGGCAATGTCGGACACAATTATAAGGAGGATGAGGTCAATAAGGATAGTGAGGACACACATGAATCAACAGAAAACAAGGACGACAGCGGCAAGGGTGGTGGCAACGTGTAAGGAGGGAACGACAGTGGCTCCCAAGTTGAAGAGGAAGAGGTAAACAAGGTCGATGCGCGGGGGAGTGAGGGAGCTGAAGATGATGAGACAGAGAAACATGATGAAGTTGAGAACAGCGAGGACCAAGTTGAGAAGGAAAGTGGCAAGAGAAATGATGATGGAAATGGAGATGATGATGCCCAAGGCGGAGGAGCCAATACAGGAGGATGCAATAAGACCAACAATTCTGATGGAGATGAAGGAGGAGCAAGCTCAAGCAGCAGCAGGGACGGGGAGGAAGCATCAAATTTCTTTATCAAGGTTAATGACAGCAAACAACAAGGAGGAGATGCTGCAGAAACATTTTCCCTTATAGATATGGTCAGGATGGAGTTCAAGAAGCAGTGGGACCCCTTTCAAAAGGAACTTGAAGTGCCACAAGTGTTTGATGGGCGGACACTCAAGTCATATGCCAGCACATTATTCGAACAGACGTTGTTTGGCGAGGAGGAAAAAGAAGTAGGCATCAAATTCAATCCTGAGGAGTTATGCCCCCCCAAAAGACAGAATGAATTCATGGAAGCAATTTGCGGAATAAAAATGCCGGAAGCAACTTCTAGAGAATCTTGTAAGAAAGATTTACCCCCAATTGCACCAAGGAAGCAAAAGAGAGTGTCATTCAATCTGAATCCGAACCCTGTTGCAGCTGCAGAAAGGATGCAACCCAAGGCACTGACATCATCACTCAAACATAGCGGGCAAACTCTAAAACTGCAATAGGCAACAGGGTTGGCAAGTAAGGCAAGTCAAGCAAAATGTCAGGCAACTTGCAGTGTTCAGCAGGCAGTTCAGCAAGCATGCAAAGCAGAGAATATCAAGCAAGCAAGTTCAATGGGGAAGTTGCCCACCACAGGAGTCAAGTTGCTTGATGAGAACCCACAACTTGACAGCTTTCCAGACTCTGGTACAAAACAACCATGCCAAGTGGAGGTGTTACCCACGTCTGGTTTTAAGTTGGCTGCAAAGAGACCTCAGGTTGCTACTTTGCAAAGGAATGATGGAAAACAAGCAGTGCCAGTGGAGAAGTTGCCCAACACTGTTGTTGACCTGCCTGCAAGGAGCCACCAACCTGCCACTTCAGCAATGACTGGTGGAAAAAAAGCACCGTCAGAGGAGAAGGAGCCTAGCCCTGTTGCTGTTTTGGGTGCAAGGACCCCTCAGCTTGCCAATTTACCTATGATGGCCGGGAAACAAACAGTGCCAAACCAGAAGTTGCCAAATATTGTTGTTGACTTGCCTGCAAGGAACCACCAACCTGCCACTTCAGCAATGATCGGTGGAAAAAAAAATAGTGCCAGAGGACAAGATGCATAGCCCTGTTGCTGTTTTGGGTGCAAGGACCACTCAGCTTGCCAATTAACCTATGATGGCCAGGAAACAAACAGTGCCAAACCAGAAGTTGCCAAATATTGTTGTTGACTTGCCTGCAAGGAACCACCAACCTGCCACTTCAGCAATGACCGGTGGAAAAAAAATAGTGCCAGAGGACAAGCTGCATAGCACTGGAGAGTTGATGCCTGCAGAGACTGTTGTAAGACATGTAGGACCAGTAGCAAAGTTACTTAAGACTAATCTGAGTTTGCCTCCAACACACCTCCAAGGTGATGCAAACAAGGAGAACTTGCCACCGGTGGCACACAAGCAGCAAACTGTTGATATAACCTCCAAGATAAATGAAATTATAGACACGTGCGTTGCTCCAACAAATGCTCCCATCCACACCCCATCACGGACAATAGTTGAAGAGCTAGCCAAGGAACTCAAGAGTAGAAGGGTGTCTGGGATGTTTGATGACTACTGCCCAGCACCAAGTTTTGGATTGATCTTGGATGAGTTGGAACCTGGCCTTGAAGAAGGGAATAAGGATACCAACCATCTGCATGAAGTTCTTAACATGCAAACAGAAGATATGGCAGCAGCAAGCACAACAGAAGTAATAAACCTGGATGTTGATATATGGGAACTAGAGGAAGTAGAGGCAGCGTTTGCTGAAGCAGAGCGAAGGTCGAAAGAACGTGTTACTGGTGCTAACTTCAGTACACCAGAGAGAGTCATCAATGAAACAGATGTAGGATCAGGTGGTAAGTTTTCTAGCAGTAGCAGTTCAGGGGAAGTAATTACCAACCAATTTGAGAGGAGGCTCATCAAGCCATCAGCATCTTTGAGATCACCTTTCATGGACCTTGACAACAAAAAGGAATTCTATTGCAAACCCGAAGTCAACCGTTTGTATGCATCTGTTATTTTGCATGCAAAGCTTAGTGCAGAAGAATCACCTGAAAAAGATACCAGGTACGTACTGTCACTGTTTTCATCTTTGTCTTTTTCAGGCAGCTACAGTACTCATGTACATGCAAGTTCATTTTTCATGCTTATATCTCCCGTGGAAATTTATGTTACAGCCCAACAATCATCGAGTTCGATGGCTACTTTGTAACTGTGAGGGAGCTCGCAGACTCAATGAAGTGTGGTGGATTCGTCCTTTCGCATGTTTTCCAAGTTGGCATTCAGTCTATAATTCACAACTTGCCAGCAGACTCAAAGAAGGTTATCATGCCACTTAGATTCTCGGTAAGAGATGCACCCAAAAGTGTTTTTTTCTTTGCCTTTTTTTGTCTCGAATTTCTTTTGATGGTGATTTCTACTACAGCAAATGGAAAATTCATCATTCATTCCGTTGTGTATCGGCATTTACAGATCAGGTTACAACAGATGATTTGGAATACAAAAGAGATTACTTCCAGGTTCAACAAGTCAAATCACTTGGACCGAAAAGACATGGTGAGTACACTAATTTACTGGAATTTGTCAAAACTTGCAACCTTCATTCAAACTACTTGCTTTAACAGAAGTTAACAAGTTGCCTGCAAGATGCGACTATTTTTCCTTTATTCAAGAGTAGTTGTTTCATTTTTTGCATTTTTGCCTAGTTGATTTTATGTTTTCCCATGTTAGTCAACCAGAAACCTTGCCTGTAATTACATAAACCACTAGTTGCCTCATTTCAGCATCTCATCTTCTTTTCTGAAAATGTTTTTCTCTCCAGATTATGTTTCCTATCTTAGAGAATCTTGATCCAGCAAACCCAAAAACAGGGAATCATTATTGGGTCTTCAATCTGAACATAAGAGACAAGAGATTTGAAGTCCTTGATTCATGGAGGACACTAGATAACCCTGTCTTGGACAAGAATGCCAGGTTGATAGCAGCATCTGTTCGTAGTTTGTGGGAGCACCATTATGGCCACTCACGTGTTGTGCTGGATAAGTATCCCCTAGTCAACATTGATGTCCCGAGGCAGAACAATGAGTTAGCAACTTTTTCCAATATCAACTATTCGAAAATCAGTTACTTATGTTCGTTTTCTTAAACCAGTTTCCCTTTTTTTTGTGTTTACAACAGAACTGACTGCGGCATTTACGGGCTGACGAATACAAATAAATGGGTTGCTAGGGCTGTTCCAAATTACGAACCAGGTGATATACCAAATATCAGGAAGCAGTTGACCAGCATCTGGGTTTCATCTATTCGCAACAAAGCTCCTTGGAAGGAGATCCTGGAACTACCGTAGGTATGTTCACTACACCTCCCCTTTTCATTTTTTTTCTTTGAATTTTTCTTTTGAATAGCAAGTACATAGGAACAGAGTTCATGAACTTGTCCAGAGTTGGAAGGCAAGAAATAGTTTGAAACTAGGCAAGTAATTAAAGAATAACAGGCAAGTAGTGAGAGAAATGCAGGCAAATAGCACCTCATTTGCGCGAGTGTACTTAACTACTATTTGTCTAAGCAAGGAAAGAAACCTCAGGCAAAACTAAGCAGAGGCCGAGAGAAACCTATATATGGTCGCAACAAGGACAATAAAAAATCAACACCAAGTGTCAACCACACCACAAATCAGTCTTAAATTGGCCACATTTTTTTAATCACGAAATAATTGTACAATACAGTTCATGATCTTTTTCATTGATGAATGACAAAAAAAAATCAGATTGTTTTCGCTCCATCGTTTTGGCCCCCATTGTCCGGTGTTCCGTCATTTTTTTGCTTCCCTCTTTGGCCTTCACACCAACCTTGCCTCGCAGCTCGTAGCATTGTGGTCAACAGAACCACAGAAACTACATTTGTTCTTCCTTTTGGGGTGTAGTTCCAGTGCTGATTCAATCCATTTAGACTTCGCTCTCCCTTTTGTGCTAGACTTCGGTGGGTCCCTTGGAATAGGTGGAGTAGGTGCAGAACCAGCAGTTGTATCAGGCTGCAGTTAAACAGGAGCACTTGAGTCTCCAGCACCTCCTAGTGGCGGCGGCGGAGGAGCACCAGTAGTTGTTTGCGCGTGCCTAGTAGGAGCTGGAGCAGGTGCACGTGCCGAAAATGATGGTGGCTGAGGAGGAGGAGAACTAGTTGTTTCAGGATCAATGCGCCTGGCACGCGTAGCCGCTGGAGGTTTCTTTTACTTGGATAATTTTAGGCGCCCAAGCTCTCTGCGAGCTGCACGCATATGCTTCTTCCAAACTTCTGCTGCAGCATCGGATGCACAGGCAACTTTGGCCAAGCTTGCAAAATCCATCTGCAGGTTTGTATGTCGCAATTGCCTCTTTGACAAAGGGGGCATTTCATCTGCTTCTTCTTGGACAGCGGGGGCGCATCAGGAACTGCCAGGGGAGTCCACCTCTGAAGAATGTATTGCGCTGGTATTTCATCCACTCCAAGGTGGGTAAATACCTTCAAGATATGGCAGCAGAGGATACCATCTCTGTCCATCTTGCAGCACTCACAAGTGTAGTTGCCAGCATCACTTTCCACCGACACGAAGTAGTTCCGGTCCCCATATTTAAAAACCCAATCCTGATTAGGTTCAAGCTCATACAAATGTGCACCCCGGGGGCGTGCATTGTACCTCCCAATCATTTCAAACTCATCACGAAACTTCTTGTACAAGTCTCTAGTGTATGCTTTGTACGCCTGCTTCTTAATGGGAAAAGGTGACCACAAATCGGTTTGCAAGTGCTCTGTCCTATAATCTTGCGCACCCTCCCGGACAAGCACATGTGTTTGAATCTTCTCATACTGCTTGACAAAGTTTAGGATAGAGCCATGTGGGTTCACATATCGCTTGAGGACAGCATTGAACCCCTCGCTTCTTTGTGTCGATTGCAGGAATGGGAAGAACGTGTGCTTGAAGTAGCACGGCACCCATGTTGCATGGTACTCGTAGAGTTTGTCAAAGTGTGTGCCAATAGCAGCCGGATATTTCATCATTAGAGCAGCCCAACTTGCCTCAAATTCTTCCGGTGTGAAGCTAAAGTCTATACATTTGTTGAAATCCTTTGACAATCCAGGGTTCCTGCCCAACATTGACCCAAGCTTCTCTTGGGTTTTTTTCATGATGTGCCAACGACATCGCCGATGCACACTTGTAGGGAAAATGTTCTTAATTGATTCAGCCATTGCAATATCTTGGTCAGTTATGATGTTGTCAGGTGCTCGACCATTCATTGCTTCAAGAAATCCCCCAAACAACCAATCGAAGCTTCTTTCCAACTCTTGCCTAACAAACCCACACCCCAACATGATCGACTGTCCATGGCGATTGATGCCAATGAACAGCGTAAATGGCATGTTATACATGTTTGTCATGTATGTTGTGTCGAAAGAGACACAATCATAATAAGCCTCAGCATACGCCCGACGTGCTGCTCCATCAACCCAGAACAGATTGACAACCCTATCCTCCTCATCATATTTGACCTTGTAGAAAAAATCAGGGTCATTTTGCTGTTGATCCTTGAAGTAGGAAACTGTCTCAATCATATCTCCCTCCCTCATGTCAAACTTATTCAAGCTTGATTTCAGATTTGATATCGCTTTAGTTGTGTAAGGCACAATTAGCTCTAAACCATAAAATTCAGATATGATGTTCATCATATGACCTGCAAGAAAAGGCAGCAACAAAAAAACAGGCTCGAATGCACAAACAAACACAAGCTAGTTATTCAAAACAAGTTGCTTCAACAGAAGTTGTCAAGTTGACAACAGCACCGATTGCCTCTTTCTTACTTGTCTGAACTCTTTTTTTTGCTAAGATGCTTTTTTTATACGGAACCACAAATTTTTGCCCCCCTGTAGTTGCCAAGTTGCTTATCTAATAGAACCACAAGTTGGTAAATCCGCATAATATTCGTGCTCATAATCATTGCTTTTTTTCATCTGTATTTGTCAATGTTGCTTTTTATTCAAACAACTACTTTTTTCAAGTCTACTCGCTGCAGTTGTACTTGCCATGGTGTCTATCTAGTAGATCCACAAGTTGCTCAAGTTGCCTACATTTCTTGCTTGACCTATAGTTGTCAGGTTTGCCTACATTTTTTAGAAAACTACAGGTGGTCTTTCTTGTTCAATAGTACAAAAATACAACCGTAAATTACCAAGTTGCCAAGTTGACTATGTTTGAGCACTAAAAACAAAATGTAGAGTGTTTTTTGCATGAAACGTAAACGCAAATATGGAAGATTTTGACTGTGCACACACCTGTGGTCAAATTACAGTTACGAAGATTTTTCAGGAATAGTTTTTCTTTTGGAGGGATCCCTTGGTGTGATCGAAGGTACTTAGTTAGTGATGGCTTGCCAACCAATGCATGATTGTGTCCAGCAATAAAGAATATCACCTCCCACCGACCATCTTTTAGCTTCACAACCATCCTTGCTCTGCACCATGTCTGCACTATTGTATCTCGCTTTCTTTTCTTGGACTTCTCCCTTCTTCTGCACTCATCATCAAGGAAGACAATCTCATCATCCACACCATCTTCTCCATCTGCATTAATATCTTCAATCACATCTAGGGCAGGAGCAGTTTCTGCACCTCCATCATCAACTTTGGGTTTTCGGAACTTGTTGCAAACAAATTGTTGCTTTTCCAACAGACCAGTAATATTGGATTTCCTAGAAGTGTTCATCTTGATTGAAAACCCAAGCCGGAGAGAATAGGCATTGTAGTGTTCTTGAGCACACACGAGAGAATCAAACCTCATGCCTACGAAAGGCTCTCTTGGTTGGGACCAAGCTTCATCGTCATTATCATTTCCCACAACCCCTTGTCCAATAGTTCCTCCTGTTTCAGCAAACGTGGTTGTGTCATCAAAAGTGTCGCCTTCTGTCTACATAGCTTCTTCAGGCGCAGTAGGAGCATGTTGGGTACTCATGGGATTAGGTGATTCCCCTACAACCTCATTGTAGTCTCCACCAGGTTGTGGGGCATTAGGCTGCGTGCAGTACATGGGGTCTTCAACTCCAACCCCACCCGTAAAACGCACTTCAGAGTCACCATCATCAGGCAGTTCGTTTAAGTCAATCATCGCCAACCTTTAGGAAAGAAAAGCAAATAATGATTTCCAGGCAACTAACAACAAAAATGAAGGCAACTCTAGAATGCAGATGTGCAAAACAAATCTCAAAAAACAATCAACGTTCATTTTCTGGCTTGCATTAATATCCTTCAATGTCCTTTATTCTCCATCACTTTTCATTTAATGATTTTTTTGGTTTTATACTTGTTCTTTTATCAGGAATTGCGAAAAAGCGAAGACATGGCTTATGATTCTTCATTTTGTTCATTTCTGGTGAAGTTACAGCTGCAAAAAGATCTTCACTTTCAAATGTACAATCTAAAGAAGACAGAAGGATACACTGTAGCTGAACTCTGTAGTTTTTCTTTTCATTAGCATTTTGTGTGGCGTGGACTATATGCGATATTGTTTTCGAACATGTGTGCTTGGACATGACAACCTTTGTATCACTCGTTTGCAGAACATCCTGTACTACCTTGTTGTTTACTTGCCTAATGTCTCGTAGCTTCTTTCTTCTTTTTTGCCATAGTACTATCAGGTTTTGCCACAGGTTTTGTATAATCTCAAGAAGCAAACCTCCATTTTAACAGGTTTGTATACAGGTTTTACAAGGCCTAAGTAGCATTTTTTTGGTACTAGGGATATGAAGCTGAGGAAGAAGTCCAAAAGAAGGCAACTTATTAGGTACTTCTTCTACCTATCTCTTCTTCTACCTATCTATCTGCATTACTGAATAAAGAAGTTTTATATTTACAGCACTTGCCTGCAGTAGAGCACGACTTGCCTACATTATATTACACTACTTACCCATGTTTATATTACAGTACTTGCCTGCAATAGAACATGACTTACCTATATTACACTACACTACTTGCATACAGCACAATTTTTTTATGCTTACAGATATTAAATTTGAAACTTTGTCTGGAATCAGTAGGAAACTTGCTTTTATACAATTGCTTATTTGCCTAGGGTGTACATCCAATCGAACTTGCTTACAATCTGTAGGAAATTTGCTTCTACACAGTTTATTCTACTTGCCTGGTACATAGCAAAAAACCTGCCTACAACCTAGCTTCTCTACAGTTATGTATTTTGCATACATTTCTAACAAATCCTGTGCTGTTGAAGCCAAACAGAACCTGCTTGCTGATCTAATCAAGTTGCCTACCCCCCTATAGATGGAACTTGCCATGAGATCTTCAAAAAGTCACAATGTTACTACTTAAACACATTTTTTGCCCAAAAATAACACTGTTATTGCCTAGTGCAAAATCATCTTGCTTTTTAACACAACACATCTGATAATTGATGGGATTGTTGCCAGCAGTTTTTCCACACAAATCTGATGCGGTTGAGGCCAAAAACAGAATCTGCTTCCATGATTGACTTGTTAACCCTATGGATGGAAGTGCCCTACTATTCTATGCATCTTTTTCTGTCCTTTTTTGGCATATGAATGACAATCTTTCTCTTTCCATGCAGCAAGGAGGGAGCCCATGAGGGGAAGGAGGAAGATTTTACATACCAGGAGGAGGGCAGGGGCAGAGTTGTGGGAGCAGATTTTGGGGCTAGGTCAAACCACAGCTGTAGCCATGCAGTTCTGGATCCAGCAACAATGGCGTCTTTGGGGCTGGAGGAGAGGGAACAAGAAGGAGAAGCAGGGAGAAGGGTCTAGATATTTGTAGGACGAAGAGGGTAGCGTAGGGTGGACGCTTTGTTTGGGGAGCGGCGTGGTGCTATTTTTTGATTCGGTCTTTGATTTGGTGGGGACCGATCTTTTTTCTGTTGCGGGCATGTGCCCCTTTCCTTTTATATACGAAAGCTGGCAAGGGTGGTTTCTTTTTTCGGGTGTGTGCCCTGATCGACAATCTGGCCAACGGGTGCCACCGAGTCGTGTCCTTAAGAAAAACTATCGAATATAATTCCATTCCTGCATTTCCAAATTGTCCAAAGCAAAGATGAGGTCCCCAACAGGACCAAATTCTTGTCATTCTTATTGAAAGTTTTAATCCATATCCCCAGGCAATCATTCATGGAGGAGGGAATTGATTTTAGATTGAGAGCACATTTTAGTAAACTTCAAATTAAAGAAGCAACAGAGCAATTGAAAAATAGATGATCACCAGATTCATCCTTACCACAGAATACACATCTTTTTTCACCTTTCCAACCCCTCCTAATAAGGGAGTCTCTGGTTAGGATATATTTTCTATTGGCCAGCCACAGATGACTTTGATTTTGGCAGGTACTTTAACTTTCCACAAGAACTTCTATGGAAATTTACAGTTCTCTGTGATCAGCTCCCTATAAAGGGATTTTACTCTGAATTTCTTATCAGCACATAAAGTCCATCCTATCTTATCCCTACCAGTACCCATCTCGACATTCCTACATCTGTTTTTAAGATTTTCCAAAGATCCATAGTTTCTCCATGCAAAGTTCTTCTGAATTTGAAACCCCTCCGTCCCATTTGGATTGCCTCAGCAATAATAATGTTATGATCAAAACACAGATCATATAATCTAGGATATTCATCTTTTAAGGATATTTTATCCACCCAAATATCTTCCCCAAATCTTGTGTTTTTCCATCCCTTAATTTTTTCGTAGCATGTTTATAGAACGAGTCTTTTACCTTTAATAGTCTAGACTAAAACTGAGAATCTCTAGTTTGTTTTCTAACTCTAGATACACAACCATCAGCAACATATTTTCCCAGGAACATAAATTGCCATAGCCCCTCTTCAGTTTCATTTCCAAAACCACTTGGCTAACAATGCCTTATTCATAATTTCTAAATTGAGGATCCCAAGTCCCCCAAATTCCTTAGGCCTACAATAAGCTTTCTAGTTAACCAAGTGATATTTCTTTTTCATTCTCATCTTCTTGGCAAACTAATCTGGCTCTATAAAGTCAACTTTCTTCCCAACCCCGGCAGGAATGGGATAAAATGACATCATAGAAAGAGGTATGTTTGTCAGGCGGGATTGTACCAATGTAATCCTCCCTGCAATGGACCCTAGTAATTTCACTTGCCAACCGCCACACCTCTTTTCAATTTGTCAGTCACACATGTCCAAGGTTTGTTCCTAATTCTGCCATAAGATACATGCAACCTCAAATACTTCATGCAGATATTCCCCATTTTACATGTGAATATCTCTTGATAAATGGATTGTTTATTAACAACATCCCCAAAATGCATAAGTTCACTCGTATAAAAGTTAATTTTGAGTCCTGACATATGTTCAAAGGCACACATAATCAATTTTCAAGTTTTTTGCACTGTCAATATCATCCTCAAGTAAGAAAATAGTGTCATCGGCATATTGAAGCATATTGATTCCCTTATTTAAATTTTCACTTAGCACCCCTTTTACTAACCCATTCTCCTTAGCTTTATTAATAATCACAACTAGTGCATCTGCTGCAATGTCAAACAACAAGGGGGAAAGGGCATCCCCTTGTCTTAAGCCTTTAAAGGCCTTGAAATAGTGTTCAATCTTGTCATTGACCTTGACTCCAACATGACTGCCCCCCTCATATTTTCCATGACCCAATGACACCAATTATCAGGAAATCCCTTGAGCTTAAGCATTTGGATTACAAATGGACACTTAATTTTGTCATAAGCTTTCTCAAAATCTACCTCAAATATTAGGGCATTTTGTTTTTTGCAAGCGATAGAATTAAGGGCTTCATGTAGTACCACCACCTCTTCCATGATATAGCTCCCTTTAATGAATGCGGTTTGATTGGTAGAAATAACAGGGGATACACATTTTCTCAATTTGTTCATGAGTACTTTTGTAATGATTTTGAAACTAACATTCAATAGACAAATAGGTCTGAATTTCTGTATCTGTTTAGCATCTACAATTTTTGGTACTAGTGCGATGATTTCATAGTTTAAAGTATAGATGTCCAACTTACCATTGGCAAAATCATCCACTAGATCCTTTAAATCATTTTTCACCAAGTCCCTGAAATCCTGGTAAAAATCATTAGGCAGTCCATCCGGTCCATGGCTTTTATTTCTTTCCATAGCAAACACCACTTCATGTATTTCTTGTAAAGAGAAGGGGGAAGTTAATGCTTCCTTTTCAGTTTCAGAAATTTTAATGAAATCATGTCTTGTCATGGTAATTTGGGCCTCTTCAGGGTGTCCAAATAAATCTCTATAGAAATTTGTAATATACTTCATCAGGTGTTCTTCACCCTTAATCAAACCTTCTTCTTGTTCCAGAGAAACTATTCTATTTTTCCTTCTTCTTCCATTAACTTTGGCTTGATAGTATATAGTGTTTCTATTTCCATCAGTAATTTCTTTATCTTTATATCTTTGAATCCATTTAACTTCTTCCTGTTTAAGCAGTATCTCTAGCTGACCTTTCAGTGCTTTTTGTTCATTTCTATCAGCAGCAGTAAGTCCCATAATTCAGCATTTTTGTCAATGCATTCCAACATCTGAATGATCTCAACCTTAAGTTTTCTATACTAGGCATCAACATTTTTATTCCAACCTTTGGTATTTTTTTCTTAAATTTCTAAACCTTAGCTGCCATCTTTCTATATTGGTCTCTCTGTATGTCTCATTCTAAATTTTGCATACATATTCCTTAAAACCCTCTCTTAAAAACTAGGAATTTTCATATCTAAAAATAGGCTCACCACCCAGCTGTTCACCAGTATCTAAAAACAGGGGGTGATCTGACACCTCTCTGGCAAAGGCCTAAAGAACACTTAAGATGGTATTTTTCCTCCCATGTAGGACAGAAAAGGACTTCGTCCAATGTTTCATAAGTAGGGTCAGGTAGGTTATTTGCCCCAGTATAGTTTCTTCCATTTAAAGGAAATTCCCTTAAGCCAGCATTTTCAATAATAGAATTTGTATTTACCAGTAAGATGTTAGTGCTACGCTATGGAACCATACAAATTGTGGAACCAATATTAATCCATTCTTAGGTTTTTTTAGGTAAACATTATAGGTTTGGTGTTTAGAGAGATACATACTCCTCCACATCATTGGCTTCGCTGAGACTCCTACGAGTTTGGGAGTAGGGATTTCCCGTGAAGATGTCAACCAACCTTAACCTTCTTGTCAAGTCTACGGAAGTACCAGAATGGATGTTACAAGCTAGGATGATCATCGTAAAAGTATAAATGGTAATGGCATGGACAAAATTCGGTAAGGACCAAATGAATGTATGTTGTGGTAAATATGCTCGTGCACGTGAAACATGTACATATGTGGCCTTTCCCACCTCTCCACTAAGAGCATCTACAACCGAACTTGGCAAATCTGACCCCCTACATGCCCGCGGGCGTGTCCGGGCGCGCCCGCGAACAGCGTCGAACAACCCCTCATATGGGATGCCACACATCCACACACACATCAAATGTGGGACCTCAAATCCATGCACGTCGATTAAACAATAGAAATTGTTTGAATTCAACAATTTGAAACAAAGCAAACAAATCATAGTTCAACTATCCAAACATGCCAAAATGAAAATCAATGTCTGAGCATGGCAAATGCCTTGTTCGCTAATCGAATCACTCGTCGGACGTCATCCATGCCTCATGCTCCGAGGTCATCCTTGTCTCCTTCTTCGAGGCAATCCTTGTGTCCTGCTCCACCTACAGCTCCTACATCTGAGCCGCATGGTCCGTCTGCATCCTTCTCGCATGGTCCGCTACTGCCGCAGCCGCCACCAGCAACTCGTACTCCCTATGGTGGTTGATCCCTTCTTTTTCTCCGCAGCCCACTTCTTTGCATGCTCATCCAAGAGGGTTTCGTCTGCCAACATGATATTCACGTCCTTGGCGCCCTGTGCAAGTTGCAACCTCTCCTTCTCAAGCTTAATCTCTCCAAAAGTCGTCGCCTTTTAGAGCTCCCATGTGATTGCCGCCTCTTGCTTCTCCAACTCGATCTTCTCCCTCTCAATTTCCAGCTTCTTCTCCGTCCTCTTCCAATCCCATTCCAACATCTTCTTTTGCGCATCCAACATGAGCTTGTACCTCTACGCTTTCTTATTCTCCCTCACCGAAAAGATGTCCATCCATGCTTTGTACAAGAAAATGATGTGCGCCCATGCATCCTTAGCAATGGTGAAAGGACGCAAGCGGGGAAGCTCTCCAGGTGGCATGGATTCTTGAAGAATGAACAATGCGGATGCATTAAGTTGGTTGTCCACTTCTTCTCTTGGCATCATGTTGTTTGGATCATGATGATAGAAGCCTTGCTCAATTACCCTCCATAGTTGCGTTGAGCAATGATTAAATTGAGACTTAATAAGAAACACCCAATTAGAAAAGTTAGCCAAATCAAGTTTGGGCGGAGTCTTATTAGAGTTGATATGAGGTGAGGGAACCGGACCACCATGGGCTTGGGGAGGGGGAACCGCGGCATGGTTCTCTGACCCGTTCTTTCCTTGAGTAGAATTGGGGTTCAAAGAACTAGCCAACTCCTTGGGGAACTTGACATCCGCCTCCGCCGAGAATGGGTTAACCATGTCCGGAGTGGCGGTTGGAAGTTTAAAGCTCTCAAGGAATTTGTTTAGCGTGTCCTTGACCTCGTCAACCACAGACGATTTGAGAGAGGCCATGGCCTCATTCAAATCACCGCGGGTGACTACGGTCTCGGACCCAGCCACGAAGTTCTGCTCATCATCAACCATAGTTTTTAGGTGGTTAAGCCCTTAAAAAGAGACGAGGCTTTGATACCAATTGAAAGGATCGATATGGCTGACTAGAGGGGGTGAATAGGCAACTAGCAATTTTTAGGTTTTCTTAAAAAATTAGGCTTAGCAACAAATAGATTATCTAGCTATGCAACTAGGTGGGCAACCTATATGATGGTAACAACAACAACAATACAAGTAAGCAAATGATACACCACAAATAACACTTGCAAAAAGTAAAGGTAAGAAGTAACCACAAGTGGAGCCGGCGAAGACGAGGATGTGTTACCGAAGTTCCTTCCTTTTGAGTGGAAGTATGTCTCCGTTGGAGCGGTGTGGAGGCACAATGCTCCCCAAGAAGCCACTAGGGCCACCATATTCTCCTCACACCCTCACATAATGCGAGATGGCGTGATTCCACTAGTGGTGCCCTTGAAGGCGGCGACCGAACCTTCACAAACAAGGTTGGGGCAATCTCCACAACTTAATTAGAGGCTCCCAACACCACCACGAAGCTTCACCGCAATGGATTGTGGCTCCGAGGTGACCTCAAACCTCTAGGATGCTCAATCACCCAAGAGTGACAAGATCTGCAAGGGATTAGTGGGGGAATCTAATTTCTCTTGGTGGAAGTGTAGATCGGGGCCCTCTCAACACAACCCTAGAGTATCAACAAGTTTTGTTGGCTAGGGAGATAGATCAGGCAAAAATGGAGCTTTGGGGAGGAGGAGGTGGTCTTCTTGGGGAAGAGGACCCCCTTTTTATAGTGGGGGGCAATCCAACAGTTACCCCCTCTCAGCCCGCACACAATCGATACTGCCGCTCATGGGAGCGGTACTACCGCTTGGACGGCTATGCCTGCTGCACGGTGCAATGGCACGAGGCCACGAGCCGGTAGTGCCACCGGAGTGGTACTACCACTGGGGTTACAGCACATGGGCCCGCAGAAGAGAGCAAGCAGCTAGGGCAAAGGCAGTACCGCTGACGAGACCGGTACTACCGCCTACACGCGGTAGTGCCTCGCCCTATTACCGCCCCTACATCCGCAGAGAACACTGAGGTCCAGAAAGGAGCGGTACTACCGCGCCGCACTATCATCCCTACCACGGCACAGTCCGACACGAAAAGTTGAGACCTGTGACGCCCCCATTTTGATCATACGCTAATCATACAAGCAAATACGTACGATCAATATTAGGGACTCACTGGAAGATATCACAACACAACTATACAAATTAAAGCCATACAAGCTTCATATTACAAGCCAGGGGCCTCGAGGGCTCGAATACATAAGCTCAAAATCAACGAGTCAGCGGAAGCAAATATTATATGATTACACACATAAGTAAACAAGTTTTGCCTTAAGAAGGCTAGCACAAACATAACATGGATCGAAGAGGCAAGGCCTCCTGCCTGGGAGCCTCCTAACTACTCAGCAGCCTCCACGTAGTAGTACGCTCCGTCGGGGTAGTAGTAGTCGTCGGCGGGATCCACCATCTTCTGGGCTCCATCATCTGGTCACAGCAATCGTATCGAGAGGGAAAAGGGGAGCAAAGCAACAATGACTACTCATCCAAACTACTCGCAAGACTGACATCAGAACTATGCTAAGTACGCATCAGTATCAAAGGAATGGTGCTATATCTTTGGACTGACTACAGAAATGCCAGAATAGAGAGAAGGCCTAGTCCTATAGAAGACTAGCATCTTCAGTGACTTGCAGCATTAGAAGAGTGTAGATTAGCACAATATAAGTAGCAAGTTATGTAGAAAGGTTATTTAGCAACGCCTAGAGATTCTTCCTCGACTCCCTGCGAGAAAGCAATCTCGGAGCCAACAATTTCAATTCATTTCACAAGTATCCACTTCTAGTTGTATAGATCGGGATACAACTCTGAGTGTCCACTACCGTGGACACGGCTATTCGAATAGATATACTTCCCTGCAGGGGTGTGTTGGGGAACGTTGCATGGGAAACAAAAAATTTCCTACGCTTCACCAAGATCAATCTAGGAGATGAGCATCTACGAGAGGAGAGATTGGATCTACATACCCTTGTAGATCGCTAAGCAGAAGCATTAAGAAACGCGGTTGATGTAGTCGAACATCTTAGTGATCCAAATCGCAAGCCGTCCCGCGATCCAATCACGATCTAGTGCCGAACGGACGGCACCTCCGCGTTCAACACATGTACAGCTTGATGACACCTTCACCTCCTCGATCCAGCGAGCGATGGTGAAGTAGTAGCTCGAGTACTCCGGCAGCACGACGGCGTGGTGACGGTGGTGGTGAAGAACAATTTCCGCAGGGCTTTGCCAAGCACAACGGAAACTATGACAGAGGATAAACTAGAAGGGGCAGGGTTGCCGGCACACGGCTTGGGGAAATCTTGATGTGTTCCGGGTGCTAGCCCTGCCCCTCTATTTATATGTTGAGCCCTGGGGTCGTTTCTTGGAGAAAGAGCCTCCTCAAAGTCGGTTTGGCACGCAAGGGAAGAGTCCTCCTCGGACTCCAGGACCAGACGCCAGGGTCCTCGGCGTCTGGCCCCAGATGCCAGGGTCTCTGGCGTCTGGCCCCTGGCCTTCGCAAAACTCCTTTTGCACCTTCCTAAAGCCTCGTGGGCTTTACCCCTTGGCCCAAATAAAGTGTTCTGGTACTCGAACATTTCGGGAAACATCCGAAACCCCTTCCGGTGAATTCTGGAACCCTTCCGGAGACCAAACACTATTATCCCATATATCAATCTTTACCTCTAGACTATTCCGGAGCTCCTCGTCATGTCCGGGATCTCATCCGGGACTCCGAACAACCTTCGGTCACCAACATAACAACTCAACTATACTTATATCGTCACCAAACATTAAGTGTGTAGACCCTGCGGGTTCGAGAACTATGTAGACATGACCGAGACACCTCTACGGTCAATAACCAATAACGGGACCTGGATGCCCATATTGGCTCCTACATATTCTACGAAGATCTTTATCGGTTGAACCTCTATGTCAAGGATTCAGTTAATCCTGTATGTTGTTCCCTTTGTCCATTGGTATGTTACTTGCCCGAGATTCGATCGTCGGTATGTCCATACCTAGTTCAATCTCGTTACCGGAGGGTCTCTTTAGTCATTCCGTAATACAAGATCCCGTGACTAACTCCTTAGTCACATTGCTTGCAAGCTTCTTGTGATGTTGTATTACCGAGTGGGCCCAGAGATACCTCTCCGTCAGACGGAGTGACAAATCCCAGTCTCGATCCATGCCAACACAACAGATACCCTCGGAGATACCTGTAGAGCATCTTTTATAGTCACCCAGTTACGTTGCGACGTTTGATACACACAAGGTACTCCGCCGGTATCAGTGAGTTGCTACTACCAACTTTCAACTTCGGGTTTGGGTTCAACCTCGGGTTTCCTCACTGGAGCGGCAACTGGCTTACCATCCATGAAGTTTCCCTTCTTGACCTTGCCCTTCTCGAAATTAGTGGTTTTACTAACCATTAACACTTGATGCTCCATCTTGATTTCTACCTTCGCGGTGTCAAACATTGCGAATAGCTCAAGGATCATCTTCTCCATCCCTGGCATGTTATAGTTCATCACGAAGCTCCAGTAGCTTGGTGGCAGTAACTTGGAGAACTATGTCAATCACTATCTTATCTGGAAGATCAACTCCCACTTGATTCAAGCGATTGTAGCACCCAGACAATCTGAGCACACGCTCACCAATTGAGCTATTCTCCTTCATCTTGCAGGCAAAGAATCTTGTTGGAGGTCTCATACCTCTCAACACGGGCACGAGCCTGAAATCTCAATTTCAGCTCTTGGAACATCTCATATGCTCCGTGACGTTCAAAACGTTTTTGGACCCTCAATTCTAAGCCGTAAAGCATGACGCACTGAACTATCAAGTAGTCATAAAAAAACGTGCATGTCTGATGTTCTCAACACCCACAGACGACGTTTGAGGGGGTGGCGCACCGAGCGGTGCATCAAGGACTCAAGCCTTCTGTGCAGCAATGAGGACAATCCTCAGTTTATGACCTAGTTCGCATAGTTGCTACTACCAACTTTCAACTTAGTTTTCCTCTAGGAACGTATCAAAATCTACGGGAGCTACAGCATGAGCTATCGATCTACAACATAATTTGCAAGGATATTTTGACTATGTTCATGATAATGGGTTCAACTAATCATATTACTAAAGAACTCCCACTCAAATTGACATCCCTCCGGTCATCCTTGTGCTACATGATGCAAATTCACCAACCCAAGTCCGATCATCACGTGAGATGAGGTGGTTTCAATGGTGAACATCTGCATGTTGATCATATCTTCGACCTTTCGGTCTCTTGTGTTCCGAGGCCATGTCTGTACATGCTAGGCTTGTCAAGTTTAACCCGAGTGTTCCGCATGTGCAAAATTGGCTTGCACCCGTTGTATATGAACGTAGAGTCTATCACACCCGATCATCACGTGGTGTATCGAAACGACGAACTTCCGCAACGGTGCACACTCGGGGAGAACACAATTTTGTCTTGAAATTTTAGTGAGGGATCACCTTATAATGCTACCGTCGTCCTAAGCAAAATAAGATGCATAAAAGGATTAACATCACATGCAAATCATAAGTGACATGATATGGCCATGAACGTGTGCTTTTAATCTCCATCTCCAAAGCACCGGCATGATCTCCATCGCCACCGGGATGACACCATGATCTCCATCATCTTGATCTCCATCAAAGTGTCGCCATGAGGTTGTCGCGCCAACTATTGCTTCTACAACTATTGCTAACTCATAGCAAGAAAGTAAAGCAAATGACACAAATTAATTAAAGACAACCCTATGGCTCCTGCCGGTTCCCGTACTCATCGACATGCAAGTCGGTATAAACTATTACAAAACATGATCATCTCATACATCACATATATCACATCATGTCTTTGGCCATATCACATCACAACATACCCTGCAAAAACAAGTTAGACGTCTTCTAATTTGTTGTTGCATGTTTTACGTGGCTGCTATGGGTATCTAGCAAGAACGATTCTTACCTACGCAAAACCACAACGGTGATATACAAATTGCTATTCAACCATCTACAAGGACCGCCTTTGTCGAATCCGATTCAACTAAGGTGGGAGAGACAGACACCCGCCATCCATCTTATGCAACAAAGTCACATGTCAGTCGATGGAACCAGTCTCTCGTACGTGGACGAGTAAAGTTGGTCCGAGCCGCTTCATCCCACAATACTGCCGAATCAAGAAAAACCAAGGAAGGAAGCAATCCGAATATCAACGCCCACAAACTCCTCTGTGTTCTACTCGTGATGTCATCTACGCATAGACCTAGCTCATGATGCCACTGTTGGGGAACGTTGCATGGGAAACAAAAAAATTCCTACACTTCACCAAGATCAATCTAGGAGATGAGAATCTATGAGAGGAGGGATTGGATCTACATACCCTTGTAGATCGCTAAGCGGAAGCGTTAAGAAACGCGGTTGATGTAGTCGAACGTCTTCGAGATCCAAATCGCAAGCCGTCCCGCGTTCAACACACGTACAGCTTGATGACGCCTTCACCTCCTCGATCCAGTGAGCGATGGTGAAGTAGTAGCTCGAGTACTCTAGCAGCACGACGGCGTGGTGACAGTGGTGGTGAAGAACAATTTCGCAGGGCTTCGCCAAGCACAACGGAAACTATGACGGAGGATAAACCAGAGGGGGCGGGGTTGCCGGCACACGTCTTGGGGAAATCTTGATGTGTTCCGGGTGCTAGTGCTGCCCCTCTATTTATAGGTTGAGCCCTGGGGTCGTTTCTTGGAGAAAGAGCCTCCTCAAAGTCGGTTTGGCATGCAAGGTAAGAGTCCTCCTCAGACTCCAGGACCAGACGGCGGGGTCCCTGGCGTCTGGCCCCTGGACTTCGCAAAACTCCTTTTGCATCTTCCTAAAGCCTCGTGGGCTTTACCCCTTGGCCCAAATAAAGTGTTCTCGTACCCGAACATTTCGGGAAACATCCGAAACCCCTTCCGGTGAATTCTAGAACCCTTCAGAAGACCAAACACTATTATCCCATATATCAATCTTTACCTCTAGACTATTCCAGAGCTCCTCGTCATGTCCGGGATCTCATCCGGGACTCCGAACAACCTTCGGTCACCAACATAACAACTCAACTATACTTATATCGTCACCAAACGTTAAGTGTGTAGACCCTGCGGGTTCGAGAACTATGTAGACATGACCGAGACACCTCTACGGTCAATAACCAATAGTAGGACCTGGATGCCCATATTGGCTCCTACATATTCTACGAATATCTTTATCGGTTGAACCTCTATGTCAAGGATTCAGTTAATCCCGTATGTTGTTCCCTTTGTCCATCAGTATGTTACTTGTCCGAGATTCGATCGTCGGTATCTCCATACCTAGTTCAATCTCATTACCGGCAAGTCTCTTTTCTCGTTCCATAATACAAGATCCCATGACTAACTCCTTAGTCACATTGCTTGCAAGCTTCTTGTGATGTTGTATTACCGAGTGGGCCCATAGATACCTCTCCGTCACACGGAGTGACAAATCCCAGTCTCGATCCATGCCAACTCAACAGATACCCTCGGAGATACCAATAGAGCATCTTTTATAGTCACCCACTTACGTTGCGACGTTTGATACCCCACAAGGTACTCCTCCGGTGTTAGTGAGTTACATGATCTCATGGTCATAGGAACAGATACTTGACATGTAGAAAACAATAGCAATAAATTTGACACGATCATATGCTACGTTCATAGTTTGGGTCTTGTCCATCACATCATTCTCCTAATGATGTGATCCCGTTATCAAATGACAACTCATGTCTATGGCCAGGAAACCTTGACCATCTTTGATCAACGAGCTAGTCTAGTAGAGGCTCACTAGGGACATAGTGTTCTCTATGTATCCACACATGTATCTGAGTTTCCGATCAATACAATTCTAGCATGGATAATAAACGATTATCATGAACAAGGAAATATGATAATAACTAATTTATTATTGCCTCTAGGGCATATTCCAACAGGGTGCACCAACTTGCCCAACACGCTCGATTAACTCTGGCCGGACACAATTTCCAGGTCATCCCCGGCCTCGGCTGATAGACACGCCGTAGTCCTACCTAGGCTCAACAGAGAGGCCACACGCCGGTCTACATCCTAATCGCAAATGGGTCATAAGCCAATCTCCCTTTACAATCATGCGCGTTACGTGGATGGCCGGTGTCAGTCCTGGCACCTCTTTATACAAAGACGGTGCTTACGCGGGCCACCCAGGCACGTGTTGCTCAACTGTGACACTTGAAAAGCTTTCGGGCGAATGTACGACGTAGAGTGCCCATACTGATTCCCACGTGGTGGTTAATGCGAAACAGGCCAGAGGCCTTCTCATATCACATATCCAAACCCATTAATGTTTTGTTAATTGCGGTGACGATCGATGATCCACGATATGTGGTACCGTCGCCCCGTCTCGAGGACTTGCGGCAAGGGCCAAGAATGCCCGGCCATGCCTCGTCATTATTACACCAGCACCCTCCAGGTCATCCTGACCTCAACATGTTCTGTAGTAAAGTAAATGTAACCATGTGTCTATAACACCAAGGGGGAAACCCGAGGAGTCACCCTCGATGGATCACACCCGATTTAATCGTCAAGGTGACCAGAGAGGAATCACCCCCGATGCTCCACGCTTGAGGTCTTGCACGACAGAGTCGATATCGGAAGTGGTGACGGAGGAATCACCCTCGATATCCATGACCGACTAGCTACGCTACAGAGTTAGCATCAGGAGTACATTACGACGTGTCACCCTCTGTACTCGATGGTAGCTCTGCAGAGTCGTACAACTAGGGGGTGATGTTATGTGATGGGCTCAGGCTTGTCGATACGGTTGATCGAGTCTTCGAGTCGTCGATGATGAAGCAGGGGCAACAGGGACAAAGTGGGGTCACTGGGGATCACTAATCAACCTATACTAAGCATTTAGTATGAAGTAAGGTACAACAACAGTTTAACAAAAACAGGCTATGCATCAGAATAGGAGCTATCTACAACAGTAGCAAAATCTAATGCAAGCATGAGAGAAAAATAACTGGGCGATATCAGAATGATCAAGGGGGTTGCTTGCCTGGTTGATTTGCAGACAAATACGGATCTTCGATGGTGAAGTAGTCGATCACCGGATCAACATCGGTCTCGGGGTCTACCGGAAAGAAGTAACGGAGAGGGAAACAAATAAATAACGGAGCAATCAAATGCAACACAAATGCAATGGCACGGCAAGATGTGTGGGTGACATGCTCTAATGCATCCCTAAGCATTTTTCAAAGAAGGGGGAAAATATTCGGCGATATTTTCCCGGCTGTCGGTGTCAAAACCGGCGGATCTCGGATAGGGGATTCCGAGCTGTGAGACTAGGATCGATGGTAACAAAGGGACGAAGGAGACGATGTTTACCCAGGTTCGGGCCCTCCTATGGAGGTAAAACCCTACGTCCTGCTTGATTATATTGATGATATGAAGGTTACAGAGTTGATCTGCCTCGAGATCGACTAGCTAAAACCCTAGATGAGTTTCTGTGTCCTATGATCTAAAACCCTCTGGCTTATATAGATGCCAGGGGGTCACTAGGGTTACATATGGTCGGTTGCCCACCGGAGGGAAAAACATGCCTAAACTACCATCTTCAACTTGGCGGACACGTCATGGCTCCTGAGGTCTCCTGCCTAGCGACGAGGCCTTCGATCAATCTTATCTTCAACAAGTGGCCCATTAACCCGACCTATGAGAAATAGGTCGGCAGTCCGAGGGCCCCTTAATCCCGGACTCCCTCAGTAGCCCCCGGACTAGCCTCCAACGCCGAGGTATATCCGGAAAATATCACGTGCCGAAGTCTTCGGCTTGCGAGGCGAGTCCCTCAACTTCTTCTGGCTTGGCAACCATCCCGTAATCGGAGAGTCCTCAATTGCTGAGGACTTGCGGGACCCAATATAATAACCTTCAGCGCTTCTCGATCCTTGTGCGCTGAGGGGAGACGAGCGGCCCGGCAGTTATTTACAAAACTACCCTTCCCGCAAGGGAGGCACCACTTATTTAAACAAGTTAAATTGCGGTCTGGGTCACAGCTTCTTCTTCTTCCCCATTGAGAGAAAAACTTCAAGCGAGAGACCACCACAAAATCATGGCGAGCGCCCCCAGCTCTTCCTCGTGCCCTTACAGCTCCCGCCCATGGGATTGGACGAGTTGCTCTGTATCCCTCCTCCGATTGCGTGACCTCGAGACCCAAGGGTATCTTCCTTCCTCAGATCTAGCGGCAACACGCGCCGGCTTGACTTCCTTTGACGGTGAAGCTTTCGCGGAGAACTTCCCCAATCCTAACTCGGGCTAGCGGGTATGCTTTGTGCCCTTCCTCTTATGGGGCCTAGGGTTATTGGATTTCTATGGGATCCAGCTCCATCACCTTACCCCCGGATCCATTCTGCACATTTCGGGCTTTGTCGCTCTCTGCGAAATGTTCTTGGGCTGCGAGGCGCATTTCGAACTGTGGAACATGTATTTCTGCCTCGTCCCCCGAACTCGGGGTGAGACAATTCGGGAAATCGGAGGAGCCAAAGTGTGTCATATAGCGGGAACAGGATACCCAGCGGGGACACCAAAGAAGGAATCCGAAGAATGGTCTTCGGAGTGGTTCTACATCGAGGACGTTCCCCTATTCGATCCAGCTCGAAGGGGCTTGCCCGAATACTCCGACGCTCCCCCGAAGAAAAAGTATAATTGGCGACCAAGGAGTTCGTCCCAAGAGGACAGTGCCGAAGTTCGGCGTTTGGCTGCCCACGTAAGGATACTGGCTCATCACAAGCTGACAATGATCGACGTGATGGCCGTCGCCATCTCCCGATGTGTCCAACCTCTCCAACAAAGGATACATCCTTTGTGGCAATATAACAGAATGAGTGACACCATGCGCTCCTGACGGCTGGGCCCTGCCAATCAGGCGGCCTTGGCAGCCGCGCTTGCCGACTTATACAAAGGAGAAAAAGAAGATTTTACTCCGTTGCAGGTTAAGGAGGGCTACTCGAGTTACAACCCTATTGAATGGGTAAGCCCTTCAACTCTGCGTTTTGAGTTCGGGCATTTATTCGCCCTTTGTGACTAACGCTTTTAATTTGCGCGAATAGGAATGGCGGAACTTTGCTGAGACAATCAACTGTCCGGCCCCCCAACCGGAGAATTACTCCCGCGACGATGATCCAGGATTTCATGACGATCCGGAGCTGTCACTGGCATATGAAGACGGGGTCTTTTACCAGGAGGGCCTTGATCGATCCAAGGTGGCCATCATAGCCGATCACCCCGGATCACTCCCCTCCTCCACTGCGGGCAAGAAGAAAAATTCCACCCGCAAAAGGCAGGCGTCCTCCGTCAACCCGAACATACTGGCTCCCACTCCCAAGCGCCGCTGGTCCTGGCGACGAACGTCAGCTACAGCAGCAATGCCCGAGCCGGGCGCCAACAGGAGTCCCTCATGTGAGCCGGTCGTGGAGACGGCGCCGAACACCCGATCAACCAAAAGGTACTTTGTTCGGTCGCTTAATCTATTATTGTTATGATTAGTAGGATCTTACAGAAGATCTTATGTCGAATTACTCGACTTACTCAGGAAGCGAGTGCAACCCTCCTCAGCCGAAGACATTGCCGGGACGACCGGCAACCCGAATGAGTCAAGATCTTCTGCTCACGCCGAACCCGCCGCGGAGGCCCCCATGGCCAATCCGACCCCCGAAGACTCTGGGGGCGAGGTATCAGTCACCAAATCCGAAGCAGGGAGCGCGATGAGACATCGGCAGCGGCGAGGAATCCTGTGCGATCCGATGTTTTCCGAACAAGAGTTCAATGCTCTACGCTCGGCGGACGCACACCTTGGAGCTGCCCGAGCCGGGTTTGGCGAAGCTGTGAAACTAATATCGTCTGGCCTGAAGGTAAGTAATTAAAAATCCGGACATAAACGTAAACCCAGTAGCCCCCGAGCCTTGATTTGGTCGGGACGACTGAATTAAGGATCCGCATATTCCTTGCATGGATGATGCAGGCCTCAAGGCAGCAGAACGAGCAATTGGCCAAGGAATTGGCAGCGAGCCAAACACAGGTGGAAACCGTGAAGGCCGAGCTTGAACAAGTGAAGAAGTTTACCCGGGAGGTGCATGGTGAGTATAATTATTCTGTGAATCTTAGCGTATAATCCCATGCTGACGCGATGGTACTTTTAGCAGCTAAATCAATAGGGCAACTGCAGAAAGATCTGGATGCAGCCCGAGAATCCCAGAGGTACGCCGAATCCCAGTACGAGGTTGGCTGCCTTTCGCTGCAGCGAAACCTGGAGGATAAGAAACGCCTCCAGGTGGAAAACAAACAGCATGCCGAAGAGATTGAGAATTTAAAGACTCAATTAGCACATGCCCAAGAAGAGAACCAGAAACTACAGAGGGGCATGTTCGGTGAGTGCGATTCTAACATCGGACGGTGCTTCTTATATATGCAGTATAATGAACATGCCTTAACTCATGTATAGGTCTCCTATCCGGGCGGCCCGAAGAAGAGATCGGATCCTACCGGGGAAGCCTTCTGAAGGAACTGTCCGCCCTTCACGAGCGGGCTCGGAAGGCCATGAAGAGCATGATAAAAGCGCTATGGCCTGCCGAGCAACCTCCGGAGGAGATGACCGAACTAGTTGATCGATTCAAGAGAGCCCGAAGCAGATTCGAGCTATGGAAGACCTCAGCCTGCCGAGAGGGAGCGCGGGAGGCATGGGCTATGATCAAGACCCGTTATACCGGCCTTAACCCCGAGCATATGGCTTGGGTTGGGCCGGTAGGGTCGGATGAGCAAGAAGTGCCGCTGCATTTGGTGTACGACCAAGTGATGCCCGCCGCCCGTCTCTCGCAAGAAGATTGCTCCCTGGACGCCTTAATAGACAATCTCGACCAGCAGCCAGATGTATGATTATATGTAACCATGTACTGATAATCAAGGAATTGCTCCGTCTGTGTTGTAAACTTTTTCTTAACCGGCCATCGGCTTCGACCTCCCGCGCTAAGAGCTTGGGAGTGTTCCTTAGAAAATATCACTCGAGACGAGTGAATTGTGTTCGGGGAACCAGGCAATCCGGCCATTTGGTGCGAACGGACAAAAAGCACACAAGGAGATATGTTATATTACTGTTGAGCGTAAGAAACATCTTTCGAGGAAAATAGTACCTCTATCGATACCTTTCTTCACGGTGCTACGTAAATTGTAGATAATAAGGCCGTATACTGCTAGTATGCGACTAAAGGCTTTCGTGAGGAAAGAAGCCTGAGTAAGGGCGATAACCACCGTACTTTATTTGTTGATCCCATTGTAGCCGACCAATTTTCTGCTGAAGATAGCTAGCTTTCGGCTTCACCCATCTGAGGTACGTAGCTGGATGACCCGGTCGTAACAATCGCAGAGGTGCTCCCTTTACCCTCTAGCCGAACAATCGGGAACGTAGAGGGTAAGCACAGGAGCGAGGCAACCCAGCTTGGCAAAAATCTTAGTTCGAATTGATTCATATAATGGCGTAAAAAATCGACGAGGGAAACGTGCATACACAACAAATGTGAATAGATGCTTAAAATATATAATCATCGGCTTCGGGAAGAAGCCCCCAGGTGCTGTGTTCGGATTTAGCATTTGAGGATGCATGCCGAAAATCTTAATACAAGACCGGTTTAGCCGAACATAGTCATGGGGATAAAAAATCCAAACCTGCCAAAAATGAAGGTGGGAGGGAAAGGAAACAACAAAGAAAAGAAAGAAGAAAGGAGGGTAAAGAGTATGACGACACCGGTTTATCCGTAGAAGCGCCGAAGGCGAGCTGCGTTCCATGGGTTTGGTTCAAGGCGGTTATCCGGCGGGTTCCGAAGACGGTAAGCCCCTTCTGCGAGTACTTCGTCAATTATGAAGGGACCTTCCCATTTGGGATTGAGTTTATGCTTCTGCTTCTCCGGGAGCCGTAAGACGAGTTCGCCCACATTATACGCTTTCGCCCTGACCTCCCTGCTCTGGTAACGCCAGGCCTGCTGCTGATAAAAAGTAGAGCGAGCCCGAGCTATATCGCGCTCTCCTTCCAAGGCGTCCAAGTCATCCTGCCGATCTAGCTCGGCCTCCTTTTCTTCGTACATGCGCACCCTTGGTGCATCGTGAATAATATCACAAGGGAGGACCGCTTCTGCCTCGTAGACCTTGAAGAACGGTGTGTATCCCGTTGATCGATTCGGGGTGGTACGCAGGCCCCACAGAACGGAATCAAGTTCCTCCACCCAATGGCAGTCGGACTCATGGAGAGATCGGACCAAACGTGGCTTAATACCACTCATAATGAGGCCGTTGGCTCGTTCGACCTGTCCATTGGTCTGCGGGTGATACACCGATGCGTAACGAGCTTAATGCCCATTTTTGCGCACCAGTCTTTAACTTCCTGGGCGGTGAAGTTGGATCCATTGTCCATTATTATACTGTGCGGGACGCCGTAACGGTGCACCACGCCAGATATAAAGTCGATTACTGGTCCAGACTTGGCTGATTTGACAGGTTTTGCTTCAATCCATTTGGTGAACTTGTCCACCATGCCCAGTAGGTATTTATTTTTCTTGGTCCCCCCTTTAAGTGGTCCGATCATGTCCAGCCCCCAGACCGCAAAAGGCCAAGTGATCGGGATAGTCCGAAGAGCCATTGGGGGCATGTGACTTTGATTTGCAAAAAGTTGGCATCCCACGCAATGCTGGACAAGCGACTGGGCATCAGCTCGAGCGGTGGGCCAGAAGAAACCAGCCCGAAAGGCTTTGCTTACTAAGGCCCTTGCTGCGGCGTGATGGCCGCCCATTCCTACGTGTATTTCGGCCAAGAGCTGCCGCCCTTCTTCTGCAGATATGCACCGTTGGAGTACTCCGGTGGTGCTTTTCTTGTATAACTCACCCTCGTGGACTTTGTAGGCCTTGGATCGCCGGATTGTGCGTCGCACCTCTGTCTGATCGTCGGGGAGTTCTTTGCGAAGAAGGTAGGCAAGGAAGGGCTCGGTCCATGGTGCGATTACTGCCATGACCTCATGAGCCGAAGGCGTTTCGTCCATTACGGAGCCGCCGATGACTTGGTTGTCCGGTTCGTTTATAGGGGGAACAACCTCTTCCGCACTAATGGGTCCGGTGCCCTTATTGTCGTCCTGCCAAACCACTGACGGCTTAAAGAGTCGTTCCAGGAAAGTGTTTTTCGGGACGGGGTCGCGTTTGGCCCCCATGCGGGCCAGCATGTCCGCGGCTTGGTTGTTGTCTCTAGCGACATGATGGAATTCTAGCCCCTCGAACCGTGCGGATATTTTGAGCACGGCGTTTCTATATGCCGCCATCTTCGGGTTCTTGGCATCGAATTCACCGTTGATTTGAGAGATGGCCAGGTTGGAGTCTCCCCGTACGTCCAGCCATTGTATGCCCATTGAGGCTGCCATTCGAAGACCGTGCAAGAGTGCTTCGTATTCGGCTGCATTGTTGGAGTCAGCATACATGATTTGCAACACGTATCAAACGTTGTCGCCTGTGGGGGATGTGAGAATAACTCCAGCCCCCAGTCTGGCCAAAGTTTTGGATCCATCGAAGTACATCGTCCAATGGGAGTATGTACTATATTCCCTGGGCATCTCGGTCTCTGTCCATTCGGCGAGGAAATCTGCCAGCACCTGAGGTTTAATAGCTCGTCGTGGTTTGTAGGCAATTTCGAAAGGAAGGAGCTCAATGGCCCATTTGGCTATGCGGCGAACACTCTTGGAAGTAGTGTCTTAGTTTCCGTGATGCCATAAAAACTGTATAGGCTATCTTCTGGTAGTGCGGGTATCTGGACTTGCTCTGCGTTAGTACTTCTGACACGTAATAGACCGGCTTCTGTGTCCGGAATTTGTGTCCCTCCTCCTCTCGTTCGACGACGAGCACTGCGCTAACGACTTGGTTGGTGGCCGATATGTATAATAACATGGGTTCACCTGCGCCTGGTGCTGTGAGTATGGGATTTCTTGCCAGTAGTGTTTTAATTTCTTCTAACGCAGCCGCTGCTTCATCGGTCCATTCGAAATTGTTGGTCCGTTTCAGCAATCTGTAGAGCGGTAAAGCCTTTTCACCGAGGCGGGAGATAAAGCAACTTAGCGCCGCCACGCAACAAACCAATCTTTGGACATGCTTTAGCTCTGTGGGAACTGCAAGTTCTGATAGGGCACGGATCTTGGCTGGATTCGCTTCTATTCCTCTATGGGAAACGATGAATCCGAGCAGTTTACCAACGGGAACTCTGAATACACACTTCTCCGGGTTGAGTCGTATATCGTACTCACGTAGGCTGGCAAAGGTTTGCCTTAGGTCGTCAATCAGCTGGCTGACGTGTTTGGTTTTGACTACCACGTCGTCCACGTATGCCTCGACTGTTTTACCGACTTGTTTGGCGAGACAAGTCTGGATCATGCGCTGGTAGGTAGCCCCAGCGTTTTTTAGCCCGAAGGGCATCGTGTTGAAGCAAAATGGCCCGTAGGGGGTGATGAACGCGGTTGCGGCTTGATCGGATTCCTTCATTTTGATTTGATGGTATTCGGAATAAGCATCGAGGAAACACAATGAGTCGTGTCCGGCTGTGGCGTCAATAATCTGGTCTATGCGTGGTAAGGGGAAAGGGTCCTTAGGGCAGGCCTTGTTGAGGTCTTTAAAGTCGACGCACAGCCGCCAGGATTTGTCTTTCTTTGGTACCATCACCAGGTTTGCCAACCATTCGGGGTGCTTAATCTCTCATATGAATCTGGCCTCTAGCAGTTTGGCTAATTCTTCACCCATAGCTTGACGTTTGGGCTCGGAAAAGCGGCGCAGAGTCTGCTTGACGGGCTTGAAGCCTGGGATGATGTTCAGACTATGTTCTGCTAGCCGCCGTGGGATTCCAGGCATATCAGAAGGGTGCCAGGCGAAGATGTCCCAATTTTCTCGTAAGAATGCTCGTAGTGCTTCATCCACCATGGGGTCCACCTGAGCTCCGATGGACGTTGTCTTGTTGGGGTCCGTCGGGTGTACCTGGAATTTAACGATTTCGTCTGCATGTTTAAAGGACGTGGATTTGGGCCTTTTGCTAAGGATCACATCGTCCTTATCTACTGTTGACCGGAGTGTAGTCAGTTCTTCTGCGGCGAAGGTCTCAGCTAGTGCCTCGAGGGCTAGCGCTGCTGTTTTGTTTTCAGCTCGAAGGGCTATGTTCGGATCACTGGCGATTGTGATTACTCCGTTTGGGCCTGGCATCTTGAGCTTCATATACCCGTAATATGGTATAGCCTGGAATTTTGTGAAGGCGTCACGCCCCAGCAGGGCATGGTAGCCACTGGGGAAGGGCACGATATGGAAGAGTAGTTCTTCATATCGGTAGTTTTCGGGCGTGCCGAACACTACGGCCAGGGTGATACGTCCTGAACAGCGCACCTCTCTCCCAGGAATGATCCCCCGGAATGTTGTGTTGCTATGCTCGGTGCGAGATCGGTCGAATTGCATTTTTTCCAGGGTATCTTCGTAGATAAGGTTTAAACCACTGTCGCCATCCATTAGCACTTTATGCAACCTGAAGCCATTGACGATGGGGTTTAAAACCAGTGCAGCCGGTGTATGTTCGGGACGGATGGTTGGTCGGTCAGTATCTCCGAAGGTGATGGGTATGTCTGCCCATGAACTTGTTGCTGCCACGTGATAGACCTGTTCGAGTTCTCTAAGAGCTCTTTTCCTCATGTTCCTTGAGGGGAACATTTCGTAGATCGTCAGGACTTCGGCATCGTATTCTAGTGGCGATGTGGGGTGCTTGTTCGGCGGTAGTGCCTCAAGGATTGCTTCACCACTTTTTGCGACCTACCTGACGACCCAGCAGGCTCTAAGGCTGTGAGTCGGGCTTGTGTTCAGCAATACGGAATGTATAGGGCATGGTTTATCCAATAGCCCGTCAAGGACAGTTCTGACCCCCGCAAGGGGCCGATTTCTCTTTTCGGTGGGCTCAAGTTCGGCTGGCCGCTTCGGAGGTATCCTCTTTTTCCGGTCTCCTCTAGGGTACTCGGTAAAGGTTGATTCCGAAAGTAGCCGCTCGGCTTGCCAGGTGCTCTCCATGGCACAATATTTTTGCACCAAGTCAGACAGCTCGGTGAAGTTGCGAATGTGCCGACAAGCTAGGGCGTTGAGAATCCCTTCGTCGTGGCAATTGCGATTGAAGGTTGTCATTATCTCCTGGTCATTAAGACCTCGTACTTTGTTTCTAGCGAGGAGGAGTCTAGCCCAAAAATGATGAACCGACTCTCCTGGTAAATGTTTAACATCCCGTAAGTCCGAAGACTTGGACTCTGATGTGATGCTTGAGTGCTCGACTTGGGTGGTGGGTGGGAAAATCTTTGATTCCACGCCATGATGTGAGTCCGAAATTACGGGTTCCGAGTTGCATGTTAGATCAGGGACCGATACCGATCTATCTCCGGAGCGAACTCCAGGGTCTGGGTTACACGCGAGGCCTCGATGATCAGAGATTGGGGTATAAACCATTTTTAATTCCGGTCGTTGGGGTGACGAGCCCCCAGCCGGACACTCGACGGTGGCGACTAAGTGGGTGACCGTGGGGATGAGAATCTCCCTATCGTCGGGTTTAAGCCCGATCCGATCATAGACCGGGGGCTGGTCGTCAGTCATACGCATGGTCTGAATCCGATCAAACAGCTCATTTAGGAACGAGGCGATGGTAGGATGCGTGTCGCTGAAGCGCTTGGGGTCGATCTGCGGCGTGGCAGTTCCGGAGTTGCTTGAAAGCGGATCCGGGTCTTGTTCGGCCATAGCGGATCTGGTCACAATGACTGGATTGGGCGCTCTAGACAGCCCGAGGGTGAAGGCCGCCTCAGAGGTGGGGCCTGATGTCTTCGACGTCAAGGCGTCAGGGTCTGCGGGTTCCTCCATAAGAGTTGAGGGTCCCATCAAGACAAGTTCTCCCCGCGAATCAGCGACGAACTCTAGGGTTCCGAATCTGATTCCTTGATCGGGGGCAAGGCTTCCGATCTGGCCAAGATGGCCGGTCGGGACGGCGTGCGACGAGGCGTCGCCGCCTGTGAAGATCTGATCAGGGATGAGAATATCCTGGCTGCAGATCTCGTTGCTTACGACAAGGCGAGCCATCGATTCCTCTGGCGATCACAGCGGAGCTCTCAATGAAAGCACCAATGTCGGTGTCAAAACCGGCGGATCTCGGGTAGGGGGTTCCGAGCTATGAGACTAGGATCGATGGTAACAAAGGGACGAAGGAGACGATGTTTACCCAGGTTCGGGCCCTCCTATGGAGGTAAAACCCTACGTCCTGCTTGATTATATTGATGATATGAAGGTTACAGAGTTGATCTACCTCGAGATCGACTAGCTAAAACCCTAGATGAGTTTCTGTGTCCTATGATCTAAAACCCTCTGGCTTATATAGATGCCAGGGGGTCACTAGGGTTACATATGGTCGGTTGCCCACCGGAGGGAAAAAACATGCCTAAACTACCATCTTCAACTTGGCGGACACGTCACGGCTCCTGAGGTCTCCTGCCTAGCGACGAGGCCTTCGATCAATCTTATCTTCAACAAGTGGCCCATTAACCCGACCTATGAGAAATAGGTCGGCAGTCCGAGGACCCCTTAATCCCGGACTCCCTCACCGGCTCCAGGTATTTTCGGACAGATGATCCTGCCGCAAAATATCCATGTTCATTAAGTTAAGAGGGGTGTGACGGCTATGTGGATAGCATATTCGGATTCGGTATATCTTTCTGATCATTTTTCATATATAAATTATTTTCATCAGACTTACGGTTTATTTTCTATTAATTTTCAAACTTTTAATGATTTTCCTAATATTTTTGGAATATATTAATTGGAAATAAAAACACTAAATACTTTTGTCACATGGGGCTGAGCTAGCCAAAGTGTATGACAATGGGGCCAAGGGGTCCAATCAGCAGTAGTTGACTAGTCAATGTTGATTGGTCAACAGAGTCTATAGGGCCCGCATGTCATTGAGCTAGAAATATTTTACATTTGTTTTATTTACTTAATCTATCAATGGGTCCACATGTCATCTGCCATTAGACTAATTTAGCACTAAAGTAATCCTAAGTAGACTAACCTAATTAAACAGGGCCGGCCTGATCCAAAGAGCAAGCCGGCCTCACACACTCACATTGCACACACCACGCGCACACACATGGCCATGGTTAGCAGCAAGGGTAGCAGCAACGCAGGCAGAGCAAGCGGCAACAGCAGCTAGCAAGGCAGCAGCGGCACTAGCGAGCAGTAGTAGCGGCAGCAGTGGCAGGAGGCAGCGACAACAGCGAGCAGCAGCAAATAGCGGCGGCAGCAGCATCGGCGGCCAGCACGGGGGCAGCGGCGAGAGCTGGGCGCGGCCAAGGAGCAGCGCGCGGGCGGCTGCAGCGGTAGGCTGCGGCAAGGCCACGCGTGGGCACGCACGCACGCACGCACATATGTACGCGTACGCTCGGACGAGCTCGGGGACGGCAACACGACAACGGATCGAGGATGGGAACGAGGGGGGTCGGAAGAGGAGTTCACCGCGAGGCCGGAGGAGCAGACTACGAGGCCGGAGGTGGGCCGAAGACGAGGCAATCGACGAAGGCGACCGGCAATGTACGCGGCGGAAACAAGCTCGATGGCGTGTGTACGGGGCAGCCCCGCTCGATTTGGTGCTCTGAATGGACGAAGTGGGCCGTGGCGGATCTTCTGGACATCTTGTCGCGACGAGGGGATGCCGGTGGCCGCGGGATCGACGGCGACATGGCGACGGCGGCGCTCGGGCGTGCTTCAGATCGAGAGAAAGAGACGAGGAGAAAGAATGAGGGGGGGGGGGGTTAGGGTTCTTCCACGAGGCCGGGGTCAGTCTTATCCTGTGAGGGGAGTCGCCGGATAGCCGGCGTGTGGCCGGGGCGCCATGGATGGCCGCCAGTGCCATGGCTCTGCCTCCTCGTGTGTGTTTAGAGGAACGAGAAGGCCTTAGGTGGGCTTGGCTGTGTTCTATTCATAGTGGGCCAAAGTGCATAGTAGACCTTTAGCATTTTTCCTATTCTTTTCTGTTGTAATAATTCCCCACTGATTGGTATTTAGCTGGGCCACAAAATGAATTTTTTTATATATGAAACTTGGCACATAATTCCATTGCAATATTAGGCTGAGCCACAAAAAGTTTGGGGATCAATTGAAAAGTTTGGGAATTATCATAGTTTAAACGTCATTTAAATAATTGTTTTGGTATGTGCTATAATTGTTTTGAGGCACTAAAATACTTTATAAAAAGTTGTTTTACAATTTATAAATGCTTAGGGAATATTTGTAACCCAACCATGATTTTAGTTTTCAAGTTTGCAAAAATATTTAACCACTTATTAAATGAATTTTGAAAATTCAATAGAAATTTGAAATGAGATATGATTCCATAATGATCAAACATTTTTTAGAAAAATAACTTGGCTTAAGCAAAAGAGGTTATTGTAGCTTAACCACAAAGGTTACTGTTGCTTAAAGACAGGGGTTACTGTAGCTGTTAACCAGGGGTGTTACAACTCTCCCCCACTAAAAGAAATTCTCGTCCCGAGAATTAAGAGGTAGAAGTAAGGGGAAATGTTTGGATATGAAATTCTAACGATTCTTCTTGTCTTCGTTGCTCTCATAGAAGAGGTTGGTCCTTCTCGTTGATCTATTCATTACTCTGATTCAGGTCAACCTGATGGAGTTGTCATCCTTCCTTCGGGATCTTCATCGCCCTACAAATGCGATAAGAGGGAAAAACTTTGGAAGAACGTAGCTCCACAAAGTTGGGCATCTGACGGTGAACTCAGGGAAGAAGACATGAATTATTCCTCGAGCTATAACTCAGGGAATTCATTGAGAGCGATATGCGATGGTACAAAAGTTTCAAACGGGTAGGCAATCATTCGATGCCTAATCAGAGGGTGAAAGGGTTCAGAGCAAGGAAACTTAAAAATTGCGTCTGATACTAGAATAGAACATCCCTTTGACGGTGGCTCGGAAATTACATACGAGGCCAGGTGCAAAGATAATTTGGAATCAAAGATGTATAGGAGAGTCACGTTTTGATCCTGTGGAACAGTGGGTTATGGGACCATCATGTGGGTTAGAGTAGGAGAGCGGTGACATCCTGTACGGTCATGGTAGCAAGACATGTCAGAGGATAGCTTAGCAGTTATGTTGGCAACAACGTCGATACCAAGGGCGGGGGACGAATAGAACCATTTTCCTGCTCGTTGAAACGAGGCGGACCAGTAGGCAAATTTCTCGTCCACCGGCGGTTACCGCAATGTTATCAACAATAGTAACAGGGTCTTACTGACAGAGTTGTTCACCGAGGTTTTTACCTAAGCAGGGAATTACCACTACTCAGGTAAGTTTAGATTACAAGAAAGGTTAAACAGACCAATGGAAAGGAAAATGTGTTTATACCCGCGTATCGAGAGTATATCTTTCCCAAGGAAAGGTAGAGCATGATATACATGATAGGGCTCCAAGTATGTAACCATTTAGACAAAGGGGCAAGGAATTTATGAGGTTTACCCATACAATGATGTTTGGATAATTGATCAAGAAACATTTAGCATTATCCCCCAATGTCCTTGTTGATGATTGGAGTGTCACAGTCATGCTTCGGGGAAGCATCGACATGGTCACCGGGCAAAGGCCAGACTTTAGATACGCAAGGGATCCATCAAGAACAACTTATAAAATAAATTTTACAATTTCCTCATGGAAGAATGACGAACCTTGCGTAACAAGATACTATAACAATAGGTCCTACGACCAAGTTTGGTAGCCATAACATCACCTTACCGAGTCACGTAGAGGCCAATGTTATACCTTTTTGAAAATGTTCCAACCATCATATCTGACTGAGATTCAGATCTGGTTGGTGTCAGGATTCTTCAGATTTAGCAGGCCTGAGAAGGAAAAAGGATGCAACACACATCGATGAGATCACGTTGCAAGATTCTCAGTACATGGAATACGGAAGCGAGCATCCGAAATATTGAGCTGGGTTATAAGACACACGGGAACACATTGTCCAAGACAATCGTGATCACATGCAAGTCTTACGACAAAATGCAACCGAGTTAAGGTTGGGAACTATCATCGAGGACATCAAGGTACTGGTGTAAGTCCGGATTAGCTCTTACGTAGAACTTCTTTTCCCAGATCAAATCAATCGGCGGCTTGGCGTGCTAGGAAATACATATGGAGTGAAGGTAGCAAATCTATCAAACCATAGAATACTTCGCACATGCATGAATGAATTGGAACGATTCCAGAGGAAGCGAAACAAAATTTTCTCATAATCATGGCGGCAAAATGCACGTGAACTTAGAGAAAAACACTTCTTTTATCAAACATATTCTTCATGAGCTAGGCACAAAGATAATGCTTTCAAGGTTTCAAACAATAGCTTAAATGTTCATCATGAACCACGAAGAAGATGAGGATGTGGCTGATGGGCTCAGCAACAATTCGTCGAAATTTCCACAAAGATGGATTTCCATGATTGAGTGTACAAGGGGATAGCATTGGTCAAACAAGATGATATATTGAGGTATGCCCGAGGGAAACATCCACAATTAAACATTAATCGAAAGGTGCACCCAAAATCTGGACTAAGTAGCACGACCAATGTTCGAATGTTGATTCAATAGTCAACACACTAAGAATGCACTTATTGTTCATTAACTCCCAGGTAATAGAGTTGCTATGCCATAAGTGATGAATTTACACATCATAGTCCATTCGTCGGTATTCCGGTTAGAAACAACACGGGAACTAAGAAATGAAAGGTGATGGCAAGAAGTATCACTATATCAAGAATTCTTAAGAGATGTGCAATCCTCACGACATTCTTGACAAAAGATGGTAATACTCCACGATAGAACATAACACAAGATGGCTAACAAGGAACTTAAGGTTCAACCAAAACAAGTCCAAGTCTGCATTTGGAAGGAAGGCAAGGATGTCGTCAACGACAATACCAATTACCAAGGGCAAGGATGCTACTTCTCATCATGAATTTAATTGATACCCTAGAAGAGCTCAGAAGGTTGATGATGATCACGACACAATTGTCGAGAAGTCTCTTGAAGATGTAATCGATCAGTGACGACATCAAGCAAAGAAATGGTGAAGCGAAAAGTTGTCAGAACCACATATTACAGTGCTAGCTCAGAATCAAAATTGCCTTTCAAGACAACCAACATGACGTTGAAAGCTCGATGTAAGCTTAGTGCACTGTTGGAATTGTATTCCGGGGATGAAGGACACGGATAGTATGGTCAAGCTCTAGCATGACGATGATGATGTAGCCTAACGGCTTGGAATGACATGATCGAGTACAAACTCATAAGCAAAGAAGATTACTAAGAGTTGTTGAATCGCAATGCGTACTCGATTCAGTTATCGTTGTCCTTGGGTGTCCAACAACTCAGAACACGAGGAAACTGGAATCAGTGAAATATCATAGTTGATGAGGAACTCATAAGAAGTTATATAGCTCCGTGATATTCTCGAGATACCAGAGATAATACTCGGAGGTAGATCAGAATAGAGGTTAGACTAGTGTATTGATCTGTGGAAGACAAGCACTTTAACTTGTCTGAGAATGAAATCAAAGTAGAACAACATGGTCGGAACCACGATTACAAAGGACAAGATCACAGATACCAGATTAAATTATACCAAGGGAATTTTATTGTTACAAGAAGCTTCCATGATAAGACACACACCGGGACCATGGGCATGAACACAACGTTCAAGGTCGAAGTTGTAGTGTTGAAATTTTATTTGGCAGAACACCAGAAGAGTATGACTCATAGAAGTTTTCGAGCTCACACAGATTAGGGAAGGCATTGGTTCAACCCATCGGGGCATCTTAGGAACACATACCACAAACTTCAAGAGTAATTGACACATGCTTGAAACAGAGCATGGCTGACAAAAGCATAGGATACAACTTATCAGGGGGAGAAGACACAAATTACAAAAGGCATTATGTATCAGGGGAAGAACTCGCAAAAATTTGATTGTGAAGAACACTGTCGGATAATAACCCAACAATGGGTCTGGCGGTCCATAACGGAGCTGATGTGAGTATTGGTACTCAATTAGAGGGAGAAAGAATGTAAGGCATCAGATTATTGAACATCCAAATAATTTGATGCTTAAGTAACCAAAGGAATTAAGATTTCCAAATTGGTGTATCAAAATCAGATGCTCCAATCAAATACAAGTAAGTTGAATGGACTTAGATGGACGATCAATCAAGGTTGATTTGCCGAGAACTAGCTCCCATTTGGAAAGACGTCTGAGCCGGACAGATGATTTATGAGGATCAACTGATGATTGCATGCATTCACACACATGTTGAATCAATAAGATCAAAATGACAATCACAAAGGATTTTAATAAATGTTGCTAGACATATGGAATTAACCATAATGCAAGCAGGTGAGGAAGGTTAAGAGCAATAGGCTACTGAGGATTTCGGAATATCGAATAGCAATTCGAAGGACTTGCGAAACCCATGACAGCTGAGGAAGAACTAATCCCCGGTAAGATAATTCGATGTACCTTGTAATAACAAGAGCAACTGGAAATGTGTATGAACGACAGTTGTATATAGTTATCCATAGGGGTTGACGGTGGAAGGGAATCGCAAACGCAATGAGCACAAGTTCTCGGGAAAACATCGAAGAGTATCTTCGGAGTCTTCTCGTGAATCAAGCCATCATTTGGAATGAGGGGCTCTCCGGGGAGGAAGTAGTTACGAGAACCTAGAGTTAGAGTTAGCAAAATCTTTAACCCGAAATAGAAGAGAGATCAGAACCTAGAGTATAGAAGAGAAATAAAAGATCCTAATACCACCCAATTGAGATGTGGGCCCGTAAGCCACACAACAATGTTAGTAAAAGTTTTTCAAAGACTAGACTCAACTTCGACCAAGGAGTTGGAAAGGGGGCTACCTACAAGCAAATATTATCTGATTATAGCCATAAGTAAACAAGTTTTGCCTTAAGAAGGCTATCAAAAACATAACATGGATCAAAGAGGCAAGGCCTCCTGCCTCGGAGCCTCCTAACTACTCAGCAGCCTCCAGGTAGTAGTACGCTCCGTCGGGGTAGTAGTAGTCGGCGGCGGGATCCACCATCTCATGGGCTCCATCATCTGGTCGCAGCAATCGTATCGAGAGGGAAAGTGGGATCAAAGCAACGATGACTACTCATCCAAAGTACTCGTAAGACTGATATCATAACTATGCTAAGTATGCATCAGTATCAAAGGAATGGGGCTATATCTTTGGACTGACTACAGAAATGCCAGAATAGAGAGAAGGCCTAGTCCTATCGAAGACTAGCATCTTCAATGGCTTGCAGCATTAGAAGAGTGTAGATTAGCACAATATAAGTAGCAAGTTATGTAGCAAGTTTATTTAGCAACGCCCAGAGATTCTTCCTCGACTCCCTGCGAGAAAGCAATCCCAGAGCCAACAATTTCATTTCATTTCACAAGTATCCACTTCTAGTTGTATAGATCGGGATACAACTCTGAGCGTCCGTTACCATGGACACGGCTATTCGAATAGATATACTTCCCTGCAGGGGTGCACCAACTTCCCCAACACGCTCAATTAACTCTGGTCGGACACACTTTCCAGGTCATCCCCGGCCTTGGCTGATCGACACGTCGTATTCCTACCTAGGCTCAACAGAGAGGCCACACACCGGTCTACATCCTAATCGCAAAGGGGTCATGGGCCAATCTCCCTTTACAATCCTGCGTGTTACCTGGACGGTCAGTGTCAGTCCTGGCACCTCTTTATACAAAGACGGTGCTTACGCGGGCCACCCGGGCGCGTGCCACTCAACTGTGACATCTGAAAAGCTTTCGGGCGAACGTACGACGTAGAGTGACCATACTGATTCCCGTGTGATGGTTACTGCGAAATAAGCCAGAGGCCTTCTCGGATCTCATATCCAAACCCAATAATGTTTTGTTAACTCTGGTGACGATCGATGATCGACGATATGTGGTATCGTCGCCCCATCTCAAGGACTTGCGGCAAGGGCCAAGAATGCCCGACCACGCCTCGTTATTATTACACCAGCACCCTCCAAGTCATCCTGGCCTCAACATGTTCTGTAGTAAAGTAAATGTAACCGTGTGTCTATAACACCAAGGGGAAACCCGAGGAGTCACCCTCGATGGATCCCACCCGATTTAATTGTCAAGGTGACCAGAGAGGAATCACCCTCGATGGTCCACGCTTGAGGTGTTGCACGAAAGAGTCGTTATCGGAAGTGGTGACGGATGAATCACACTCGTATCCACGACCGACTAGCTACGCTACAGAGTTAGCATCAGGAGTACGTTACGAGGGGTCACCCTCGGTACTCGATGGTAGCTCTGCAGAGTCGTACAACTAGGGGGGGATGTTATGTGACGGGCTGAGGCTTGTCGATCCGGTTGATCGAGTCTTTGAGTCGTCGATGATAAAGCAGGGGCAACAGGGACAAAGTGGGGACAGTGGGGATCACTAATAAACCTATACTAAGCATTTAGTATGAAGTAAGGTACAACAACAGTTTAACAAAAACAGGCTATGCATCAGAATAGGAGCTATCTACAACAGTAGCAAAATCAAATGCAAGCATGAGAGAGAAAGAACTAGGCGATATCGAAATGATCAAGGGGGTTGCTTGCCTGGTTGCTTTGCACACAAATACGTATCTTCGACGGTAAAGTAGTCGATCACCGGATCAACATCGGTCTCGGGGTCTACCGGAAAGAAGTAACAGAGGGGGAAACAAATAAATAACTGAGCAATCAAATGAAACACAAATGCAACGGCACGACAAGATGTGTTGGTGACATGCTCTAATGCATCCCTAAGCATTTTTAAAAGAAGGGGGAAAATATCCAGCGATATTTTCCCGGCTCCAGGTATTTTCGGATAGATGATCCTGACGCAAAATATCCATGTACATTAAGTTAGAGGGGTGTGACAGCTATGTGGATAGCATATTCGGATTCGTTATATTTTTCTGATCATTTTTCATATATAAATTATTTTCATCAGACTTACGGTTTATTTTCTATTAATTTTCAAAGTTTTAATGATTTTCCTAAAAATGGAATATATTAATTCAAAATAATAATAGTAAATACTTTTGTCACATGGGGCTGAGCTAGCTAGTGTGTATGACAATGGGCAAGGGGTCCAATCAGGAGTAGTTGACCAGTCAATGTTTACTGGTCAACAGGGTCTATAGGGCCCGCATGTCATTGAGCTAGAAATATTTACATTTGTATTATTTACTTAGTCTAACAATGGGTCCACATGTCATCTGCCATTAGACTAATTTAGCACTAAATTAATCCTAAGTAGACTAACCTAATTAATGACAAAGGGTTTCCCCCCGCTTTATATTATAAAGCAACCATCTGATACATCCAGCTCGCTGGGGCCGCCGCACAAACAAGCCCAAAAGGAAAAAACAACAGAAAGAAAAGAGAAACAAATGCCGAAACCGGCAGATCGACGAAGAGAGGAAGGTCGGCAACCGCTGCACCCTCCGGAGAAGTACCACCGCGTCCCTAGCAATCCGAAGCGTCGCGCACCAAACAACACCTTCAAGAAGGAATGCGACGCCGCCGCCGCTGTTGCCCAAACAAGTTCTAGGGTTACCCCCGGTACACGGAGGGTAGTGGAGAAGGGATATACCCGACGCCCTTCAGAAGGTTCGGCGACGCCCGCAAGCGCCACCGCGTCGGTGCCGGGCAAGCCGCCAGGGATTTCTCCCGATCCACAACCACCACCACCACCACCACCCCAGACACTTCGTAGTGCACCACCCACTCATCCGCCCACCAGCCTGTGCCACCACGGTAACCGGACCATCCTCGCCGTCTCTCTGGAGTTGCCAACACGAGGCCGAGAGGGGGAGAAGGAGACAGCGGCCACGGGAGGGACCACAACTCGACCGGAGGGAGGGGACAACCTCCACCGCAGCAGCGGAGCCGACTGGACGCGGCGACAATGACTTGCCAGGCCGTGACGGCCCGGCCGGGCCCACTTGGGCTCGGACAGTCCCGGTCCCCGCGCTGCAGCTCACCGACCGATGAGGTGTTCACCGCCCGCGGGTCGCCGCCGCCTCGTCCCACCACCAGGGAGCGACTCCGCCGAGCACCGAGCCACCAGCCTGCCCCAACCCAGATGGGGCTCGAATGGGCCTCGATCTAGGTCAGGCGGGCGCCGCCGGGAGCCAGTGCCACCGCGTTGCCCCATGACCAATGGTCTTGCCACCGCGTCGAGAACCACCATGGCACGCAACACCGCCGCCGCCGGGCCACATTGCCGCCAGCCGAAGTGCACCGTCGATAACCACCACCGCCCGAGCAGGGGGGGCCTGCGCGCGGGGAAGGGCAGACCCGCCGCCGCCAGTACCACGCGGGCAGGGCCCGGCGACGCTCGCTAGTGGCGGCGAGGGGGAGGGGGAGGTGACGCGGGGGACGCGTGTCGGGACGTGACTAACCTAATTAAACAAGGGCCGGCCTCATCCAGAGAACCATCCGGCCTCACACACTCACGTTGCACACACCACGTGCACACACACATGGCCATGGCTAGCAGCAACGCAGGCAGAGCAGAATTACCGTGGCAACAGCAGTGATACTTCTCCAACGTATCGATAATTTATGAAGTATTCATGCCATATTCACCTATGTTTACAATACTTTTATATGGTTTTGATGCACTTTATATGATTTATTTAGAACTAACCCGGACTGACAATGTTTTCAGCAGAATTACCGTGGTGTTGTTTTTGTGCAGAAAATGAAAGTTCTCGGAATCGCCCGAAACTTTTTGATGATTTTTTCTGGAGGAAATAAGCAATACTAGAGCGAAGAACCACCGGAGGGGAGCCACCTGTGGGCCACAAGCCATCAGGGCGCGGCCCCCGGGTCGCGCCCTGATGTGTGCAGGGGCCCACGTGGCTCCGTTGCGCGTGATTCTAACGCTGAAAAATCCTATAAATCCTAGAAGCCCCAGAAATAAAGAGAGACTCTTCGTTCCGCCACCGCAACTCTCTGTATCGATGAAAAACCAATCTGGAGCCATTCCAGTACCCTGCCGGAGAAGGGAAACCATCATCGATGGCCATCCTCATCATCCCGGCGGAGGCCATGACGAGGAGGGAGTCGTTCACCCTCGGGGCTGAGGGTATGTACTAGTAGCTATGTGTTCAATATCTCTCTCTCTCGTGTTCTTGAGATGTCACGATCTTGATGTATCACGGGCTTTGTTAATATAGTCGGATCATATGATGTTATTCCCTTGCTACCTTGTTGTGATGAATTGATTCTTTACCTTTGAGAGTTATGTCGGATTGAATATTGTATTGGAGATCACTTGATATATGTCCTGCATGTGGATACCCGTGGTGACAATGGGGTGTTCTATTGATTCACTTGATGTATGTTTTGGTACTCAACTTGCGGATTCCCGACGTGACATTGGGGTAATCTATGCATAGGGGTTGATACACGTTCTTGTCCTATGTTCTCCGATAGAAATCTTGGGGTGCTCCTTGAAGTTCTTTGTGTTGGATTGAATATGATAGATCTGAAATTGTTTGATGCATGTTGCATAATTTACCCACGGATACTTGAGGTGACATTGGAGTATCTAGGTGGCATTAGGGTTGATTGATATGTATCATTGGTGTTATTTTAGTACGAACTCTAGGGCTGTTTGTGACATTTATAGGAATAGCTCAAAAGATTGATCGGAAAGAATAACTTTGAGGTGGTTCTACTACCTACATCAATTTCATCTTATTGTTCTCCGCTAGATAGGAACTTTGGAGTGATTCTTTGTTGCACGTTGAGGGATGATCATATGATCCAACTATGTTAGCACTGTTGGGAGATTGCACTGGTGGAAGTATGAACCCTAGGCCTTATTTCCAAACATTGATATACCCTTTTGCTCGCCTTTTACTACTTGTTACCTTGTTGTTTTATATTTTCAGATTACAAAAACCTATATCTACCATCCATACTGCACTCGTATCACCATCTCTTTGCCGAACTAGTGCACCTATACAATTTGCCATTGTATTGGGTGTGTTGGGGACACAAGAGATTTCTTGTATTTGATTGCAGGGTTGTTTGAGAGAGACCATCTTCATCCTACACGTCCATGTATTGATAAACCTTAGGTCATCCACTTGAGGGAAAATTGCTACTGTCCTACAAAACTCTACGCTTGGAGGCCCAATACGAGTCTACAAGAATAAATGTGTAGTAGACATCAAGCTCTTTTCTGGCGCCGTTGTCGGGGAGGTGAATGCTTGAAGGTATATCTTTAGATCTTGCAATTAAATCTTTTAGTTTCTTGTTTTTCACTAGTTTGGTTCTATAAAACAAAACTACAAAATAAAGATAAATGGATCCTCATCCACTTGCTAATCTTTTCAAAAGACCCAATTATGTTGGAACAATTGCTAGTGATAATTCACTAGATTATCTTTATGAGGTCTTGCTTGAAAATCATGAATCTAAAAATTGTGAAATTTATAAAGTGATTCATGATAGTTCCCTGAAATAAAAGCATGATTGCCATGTTGTTAGTATGAATTCTCTGAATATCCATGATGCTAATGATATGCAAATCCACAAGCTTGGGGATGCTATGTTTGACGAAGATGATATTTTTAGTCCCCCAAGTTTTGATGAGCAAATTTATTATGATGATGGCATGCCTCCTATCTATGATGATTATTGTGATGACATGTATGCTATAAAGAATAATGATAACCATGAAACTTGTCATCATGATTTTAATTTTCTATAAAGAATAATGATAATTGCTACTATCCTACAAAACTCTGCGCTTAGAGGCCCAACACGAGTCTACAAGAATAAAGTTGTGTAGTAGACATCAAGCCATTTTATGGCGCCATCTCCGGGGAGGTGAGTTATTGAAGGTATATCTTTAGATCTTGCAATTAAATCTTTTAGTTTCTTGTTTTTAACTAGTTTGGTTTTATAAAAGAAAACTACAAAAAATGGAATTTAGGTTGCCTCAATTTATTCATCTTTTTAATGTCTTTCGTGAAAATGATGGTTCAGAAAATTGTGCTCAATTGGTAGAGGAAGAATTTATGAAAATACTTAATGAGAATTCCTTGAATGATGAGCATGATTGCAATGTTGCTAGTATGAATTCTCTGAATATCCATGATGCTAATGATATGCAAAGCCACAAGCTTGGGGATGCTATGTTTGATGAAGATGATATTTTTAGTCCCCCAAGTTTTGATGAGCAAATTTATTACGATGATGGCATGCATCCTATCTATGATGATTATGATGATGACATGTATGCTATAAAGAGTGATAGTAACCATAAAACTTGTCATCATGATTTTAATATTGAATATGGTTATGTCAATCAAGTGTCTCATGATAGTTATTTTGTTGCGTTTGCTCCCACTACCATGGATGAAAAGGAATTTGCTTATGTGGAGAGTAATGAAAATTCTATGCTTGTGCATCATGAAAAGAATGATTTATGTGATAGTTATATTGTTGAATTCCTTCATGATGCTACTGAAATTTATTATGAGGGAGGAACATATGCTTGTAGGAATTGCAATAATATCAAGTTTCCTCTCTATGTGTTGAAAATCTTGAAGATATGCTTGTTTTGCATTCCTATGCTAGTTGATTATTGCTCACATAAATTGTTTTCTCACAAAATCCCTATGCATAGGAAGTGGGTTAGACTTAAATGTGCTTGCCATGTGATCCACGTTGCTCTTTTGCATGTTTCAAATACTATTCCTATGTGAGCATCATTGAAATCATCATGCCTAGCTAAAAGGCTTTGAAGAAAAGCGCTTGTCGGGAGACAACCCAACACTTTTACTTTCTGTTTTTGAGTGTTCACATGATTAATCTACTGTAGTAATCATGTTTTGTGCCTTTTAATTCAATAATGTGCCAAGTAAAGCCTTTGGGATAGTATGGATACTTGTTGATTTGATTCTGTGCAAAAACAGAAACTTTTGCCTCCAGTAAAGAATTTCTCTGACTTTACTGGAGCCTCAAAAATTTCTGAAATTTTTAAACAGTATTTATATGCAAATTCTATAAGTTTTCCTAATTTTTCAGAATGTCTAGAGACAGGGAAGTATGGTTATACTACAGATCTTCACAGACTGTTCTGTTTTTGACAGATTCTGTTTTGCATGCATAGTTTGCTTGTTTTAGTGTTCCAATAGCTTATATTCAGTGATATAAATTATTTTAATGGTAGAATACATTATTTATTATGTGAGAACAATTATGAATCTTTCCTTGGCAGTACCTATGTGAATGATATTTATTTATTATACTAACCCATCTCACGAAGTTCCGTTAAGTTTTGTGTGATTGAAGTTTTCAAGTTTTGGGTGAGACACCGATATGAGGAGAATAAGGAGTGACAAGAACCTAAGCTTGGGTATGACCAAGGCTCCCCCAAGGTAATATCCAAGGAATACTCAAGCGCCTAAGCTTGGAGATGCCCCGGAAGGCATCCCCTCTTTCGTCTTCAACACTATCGGTACATCTTACTTAGAGCTATATTTTTATTTGTCACATAATATGAGTTTTGCTTGGAGCATCATTTTATTTTTTTGTTCTCTGTTATATGTTAGTTATAATCTTGTTTTTCAATAAAAAGTTCCAAGAATTGCCTTTTAGGATGCTTGAATAACATGTTTGATGTGTGCTGTGTAAAAACAGAAACTTTTGCTGTAGTGTTTGAATTTTCGTATTTTACGGGAACGTGGAAACTTTTTGGAATTTTTACACAGTATTTTCATACAAATTAGTTATCATGTCCTAAATTTTCATAATTTTTAGAGATACATAAGTGCACTTTGTAAATTAATTGCTACAGACTGTCCTGTTTAGACAGATTGCTGTCATAGTTTTGTTATCTACTTCTCATATGGTTTTCATGACTTATATTGGTAGATATAAATTGTGGAAATGATAGTATACAGTAGATAATGTTTGAAAATTATTATGCAACTTGTATTTTCAGTACATGAAGTGTTGATTTATTCTTATGTGTACTAACCTATCTCACGAGTTCTTTCCAAGTTTTGTGTGGATGGAGTTTTTGAGACCTAGGTGAAACCGGGATATGAGAGGATTGAACGAGATACAAAAGCTCAAGCTTGTGGATGCCCAAGGCTCCCCAAGTAAATATTTCAAGAAGTCTCAAGCATCTAAGCTTGGGGATGGTACGCATCCCACCTCTCTTCGTCAACTATGGGTTAGCCTATGTTGAGCCTAAATTTTTATTCGTTCACATGATGCGTGCTATTCTTGGAGTGTATTTTTGTTTTGTTTGATGCTTGAATAAAATACTCAGATCTGAAAATATTTATTTAGAGAGAGAGAGAGAGAGAGTCGTCACATAGCTACTTTATTGTTTGACTACTCATTGATCTTCACTTATATCTTTTGAGAGTAGTTCGAAATTTAGTCTTGTGCTTCACTTATATCCTGAGAGTAAACATTGAATGAATTGAATGTCATAAATGTGAAATTATATATGCTTCATATTATTGTCCCATGGGGAGTAGTAACTTCACATACTATGAGTATAAGCGGTAAAATTTATTGGAAGTTAGCAAACATAGCATTGGTCATTTAAACAATTCATGAAAGAATATTGAATGAAGAGAGGTTTCACATATAAATACACTATCTTGGACATCTTCTATGATTGTGAACACCCATTAATTATTTTCAAACTTGATCAAGTAGTTGACGTTGGACAAGGAAGACAACGTAATGGTTATGTTTGTTTATATTCACGTAGTAGTTATATTGTCATGGATCCTCTAACATGCGATGCTTGTTTAGAACCTTTTGCTAGCCAATACTTCGTACTAAGTAGAAATACTACTTGTGCATCCAAATCCTTGAGCCAAGTTTCTTCCATGAGAGTCCACCATACCTACCTATATATGGTATTTCACTGCCATTCCAAGTAAATTTGCATGTGTCACCTCTAAACATTCAAATAAACATCTGTTTTGTGTGCTCGTACCGCTCATGGAGCGACGGGGCAGTCATTATCTTCCATGCTAAGCGGGTTATTCTCAAGATAAGTGTTTATTCACTTGTCATTGGACGAGAGAGGTCGGTAAAAAGGATTCCCAGTCCTGCATGATACAAAAATAAATAAACAAGAACTCCCCCTAGAAAGTTGATTGTTTGGATGGTACCCGTAGATTCGGCTAGCCATGGAATGTGTTTGAATGGTGGAGGGGGAGTAAAAATTTAAATTCTGTTTGGGAACTGCCAATAATGTGTTTAGCATGGAAGATACTGAAAACTCTGTTGTGACGTTGACAGGAAAAGTATACCACCCAAAATTACATATTCATCTCTATTTTAAAACAAAGAGCTCTGGCACCTCTGCAAATCCCTGCTTCCCTCTGTGAAGGGCCTATCTTTTACTTTTCATGTTGAGTCAACTTCCTATTCCAATCTATTAATTCTTTAGTGGGCAAGCATCATGTGGTGGGGAAAGATCCAGACACATATATCCAGTTGAATATAGGTGATCATGATTCATTATTTGTTGAAATTATCCCTGAGATAAATAAGTTAGGAGGCGAAACATTAAGCCCCTATCTTACTATGTGTTTGACTGAAACTATTTTTTCTAAAAATATGCTTTGAGTGCCAGCAATCATGGAATACTAAATGATAGTTGAGTATGTGGGATTTACTAAACCAAATCTCTTACATAGAGCCTTCCTGAAAATAAGATGAATTCTAATTGTTTGATGACTGAAAACATAGTTTGCTAGTTTTCAAGAAAGTTTATGGTCTATACTTTGACATGTGAATAGCATGCTACTTGATCATGAGAAGATTTATGAGAAATACTTGCTCGTTATGATGTTAGAAAAGTGGCTGAAATTATCCTTGATCAATATTATACATTATGCTAGCATTCACACTTCATAAATTGCTTATTTTATCATTTACCTACTCGAGGACGAGTAGGAATTAAGCTTGGGGATGCTGATAGGTCTCCAACGTATCGATAATTTATGAAGTATTCATGCCATATTCACCTATGTTTACAATACTTTTATATGGTTTTGATGCACTTTATATGATTTATTTAGAACTAACCCGGACTGACGTTGTTTTCAGCAGAATTGCCGTGGTGTTGTTTTTGTGCAGAAAATGAAAGTTCTCGGAATCGCCCGAAACTTTTTGATGATTTTTTATGGAGGAAATAAGCAATATTGGAGCGAAGAACCACCGGAGGGGAGCCACCTGTGGGCCACAAGCCATCAGGGCGCCCCCAGGCTGCGCCTTGATGTGTGCTAGGGCCCACGTGGCTCCATTGCGCGTGATTCCAACGCTGAAAAATCCTATAAATCCCAGAAACCCCAGAAATAAAGAGAGACTCTTTGTTCCGCCGCCGCAACTCTCTATATCGACAAAAAACTAATCTGGAGCCATTCCAGTACCCTGCCGGAGAGGGAAAACAATCATCGGTGGCCATCTTCATCATCCCGACGGAGGCCATGACGAGGAGGGAGTAGTTCACCCTCGGGGCTGAGGGTATGTACCAGTAGCTATGTGTTCAATCTCTCTCTCTCTCTCGTGTTCTTGAGATGTCACGATCTTGATGTATCACGGGCTTTGTTAATATAGTCGGATCATATGATGTTATTCCCTTGCTACCTTGTTGTGATGAATTGAATCTTTACCTTTGAGATTTTGTTATGTCGGATTGAATATTGGATTGGAGATCACTTGATATATGTCTTGCATGTGGATACCCGTGGTGACAATGGTGTGTTCTATTGATTCACTTGATGTATGTTTTGGTACTCAACTTGCGGATTCCCGAGGTGACATTGGGGTAATCTATGCATAGGGGTTGATACACGTTCTTGTCCTATGTTCTCCGATAGAAATCTTGGGGTGCTCCTTGAAGTTCTTTGTGTTGGATTGAATATGATAGATCTGAAATTGTTTGATGCATGTCGCATAATTTACCCACAGATACTTGAGGTGACATTGGAGTATCAACATTAGGGTTGATTGATATGTATCATTGGTGTTATTTTAGTACGAACTCTAGGGTTGTTTGTAACATTTATAGGAATAGCTCAAAAGATTGATCGGAAAGAATAACTTTGAGGTGGTTCTACTACCTACACCAATTTCATCTTATTGTTCTCCGCTAGATAGGAACTTTGGAGTGATGCTTTGCTGCATGTTGAGGGATGATCATATGATCCAACTATGTTAGCATTGTTGGGAGATTGCACTAGTGAAAGTATGAACCCTAGGCCTTATTTCCAAGCATTGATATACTGTTTTGCTCGCTGTTTACTACTTGTTACCTTGCTGTTTTTATATTTTCAGATTACAAAAACCTATATCTACCATCCATATTGCACACGTATCACCATCTCTTCACCGAACTAGTGCACCTATACAATTTGACATTGTATTGGGTGTGTTGGGGACACCAGAGATTTCTTGTATTTGATTGCAGGGTTGTTTTCTTGTATTAGAGAACCGGAACAAAGCATTAACACATAGTGAATACATGAACTCCTCAAACTACGGTCATCGCCGGAAAGTATCCCGGTTATTTTCACCCCGGGGTTTACGGATCATAACACATAGCAGGTGCATATGACTAGCAAGATCGGATCAAGAACATAGATATAATGGTGATAACATAAACGGTTCAGATCTGAAATCATGGCACTCGGGCCCTAGTGACAAGCATTAAGCATGGCAAAGTCATAGCAACATCAATCTCATAACATAGTGGATACTAGGGATCAAGCCCTAACAAAACTAACTCGATTACATGATGAATCGCATCCAACTCCTCGCCGACCAGCGAGCCTACGAAGGAATTACTCACTCCCGGTGGGGAGCATCATGGAATTGGCGATGAAGGAGGTTTGGTGATTACGAAGATCGAAGATTCCCCTTTCCGGAGCCCCAAACGGACTCCAGATCTGGCCTCCCGATGAAGAACAGGAGGTGGCCGTCTCGTGAAATGCGATAAAACTTCATCTCCTATTTTTTTCTCCAAAAATAGGAATTTATAGTGCTGGAATTAGGGTCAGGGGGGCCACGAGGCGAGCACGACCCACCAGGGCATGCCTGGGGGGTGGCGCGCCCTGGTATATTTTTGCCCAGCCAGGGCATCCCCTTCGGTGGTTCTTGGCTCCAGTATTGTTTATTTATTGTAAAATAATTCTCCAAAAAGTTTCGTCCAATTCTGAGAACTTTTATTTCCGCACAAAAACAACACCATGGTAGTTCTGCTGAAAACAACATTGGTCCGGGTTAGTTTCATTCAAACCATGCAAATTAGAGTCCAAAACAAGAGCAAAAGCGTTAGGAAAAGTAGATACGATGGAGACGTATCAACTCCCCCAAGCTTAACCCATTGCTTGTCCTCAAGCAATTCAGTTGACAAACTAAAAGTGATAAAGAAAAACTTTTACGAAATCTTTTGTTCTTGTTTACATATATATGCTTAAGTAGCACCCAGGTTTTCAGCAAAGATTATGACTAACCATGTCAACAATAACTCTTAAAATTTATTTTAGCTCATATCAATGACATAAGCAACTAGCAAGCAATAATAAAATATCTCAAATGCAAACACTTTGTCAAAACAATCATGATATAATATGACAACAGTGGTATCTCGCTAGCCCTTTCTGAGACCGCAAAACATAAATGCAGGCACCTCCAAAGTTCAAGCAGCGACTAAACATTGTAATTCATGGTAGAAAAGATCCAGTCATGCTGCATCCAACATTAACTATACACGGTGCATGAGGATGACAATAGTGCTCTCAGATCTGGCGCTTATTTGAGAAGGTGATGACTCAACATAAAAGTAAATAGATAATCCCTTCGCAGAGGGAAGCAGGGATTTGTAGGGGTGCCAGAGCTCAAAGCTTAAATCAGAGATAAATATAATTTTGGGAGGTGCACCCTTCCTGCCAACATTACGACCAAGAGTTACCAATATCGTCCATGCTAAACACATTAGCGACGGTTCCCAAGCGGTAAAAGTAAAGGTTTACTCCCCCTCCACCAACAAACAGACTCCACGGCTAGCCGAATCCATGGGTACCGTCCATACCAACAACATTCCTGGGGGAGTTTTGTTTAATTATTTGCAATTTTTGATTTCGGGACTGGGAATCCCTATTACCGCCCCTGTTGTGCAAGGACGAGTGAATAAACACTCATCATGAGAATAACCCGCTTAACATGAAAGATACTGACTGCCCCTGTCGCTCCATGAGCGGTCCAGGCACACAAAACAGATGTTCATTTGAAATTTTAGAGGTGGCACATGCAAATTTACTTGGAACGGTAGGGTAATACCGCATATAGGTAGATATAGTGGACTCATCTGGAATAACATTGGTTTAAGGATTTTTGATGCACAAGCAGTATTCCCGCTTAGTATAGGTGAAGGCTAGCAAATAGGTTGAGAAGCGGCCAGCTAGAGAGCGAAAACGGTCATGAACATGCATTATGAATAATAAACATTGAATACTAGCATGAGTAGGATATGAACACCATGAACATAAATATCGTAGAGGCTATGTTGGTTTTTGATTCAACTACATGCGTGAACATGTGCCAAGTCAAGCCACTTGAAACATTCATAGGAGGATACCATATCATCATACTACATCACAATCATTTTAATGCATGTTGACATCCAAGATAAATCATTATCCACTCCTATCTACTTAAGCATGGCATAAGCAACTATAATCTCTAATTGTCATTGCAAACATGTTTGATCATAATATGCTGAATCATGGATAGTAGTTTAAACATATTTACAAAAACAAAAACAAGTTGAGTTCATACCCGCTTATCTCTGCCACAGTCACTTCATCAAATATCATCATTATTGCCTTTCACTTGCACGGCCGAATGATATAAAAAATAATAACAGTGCAAGAGTGCCGTGGACTAAGCTGGAATCTGCAAACATTTTATTCAAAAGGAGAAGACAAAGTGATATGGGGTCTTTGTTAGATTAACAATAATGCATATGAGAGCCACTCAACATTTTCATCGTGGTATTCTCCTTGGTACGACTCAAATAAAGGGAAAAGAATTTCAGAGAAACACACTGAAATATTTTTATGAGTTTTTCTTGTTTCTTAAAGAAAGCAAATCAAAGAAGGAAAAACAAAGACGAGAAAAAACTATTTGGACGGGAAAACTCCCAACAAGTACAAGAAGAAATGAGAAATCTTTTTGGGTTTTCTTTTGCTACTACAATTAATTTAAACTAGGAAGAAAAACCGAAAAGAAGCAAGAAATATTTTTGGATTTTCTCAAAGTTTTTCAAACACACAAAAAGAAAGCGAGAAAATAAATCTAGCATGGCTAATACAATGAAAAAGTGTAGACACCGACAACTGGAATGAAATGTGTGAACATGAATATAATGTCGGTGGAAATACGTACTCCCCCAAGCTTAGGCTTTTGGCCTAGCTTGGTAATCACCATCCGTAATGGTCATCCGGTCCTATGTGGAGGTGTTGTGGCGGCGGCACCTGAGCGTCCCACTCTTGGGGCTCCTCCTCAGTCACTGCCAGGTCATTCCGGTAGGAAAAAATGTCCTCTGGCATGACCATGTATCCATTATTATCCGCGAGGAAGTCGGTCAGCCCAGCATTTGCAACAAATTGGGCAAACTCTTGATGGAACCCGGCCTCCTCCATGAAGGTATTATGCGGCCATTCGCACGGCCGCACCTCCGCTGTTCTCGGAGTGTTGAGGTCATTGTCCGATGATTCCCCAATGACTCCTTTAGCATTCTTATTGGAGGAAATCTTCCTAAAGAAACTCATCTTACTCCTATAAATAAATTTCTGAAAATTTTAGTCTACAAAAATTTTCGTCAACAAAACTTCATAAGATTGATAGCAACTACTCCTAAGGATGCATAGAGGCCAGATTAAGCATGCAAACAAAATAGAACTCTAAGAATTCAACATGCAAGCCCATCTACAGTAGCACCAAGAGTAGCTAATTATTCTAAAAATAAACCACTAAATCAAAAACTAATTGGAGCAATGAAGGACTCACATAACAAGTAGCAATCCCCCAAAACAGTTTCGGAAACGGAGCTTCGAGCAAAGAGATCAAAATCCGCGGGTTTGAGAGCAAGAACACAAGAGAGAGAGCTATGGTGGGTTTTTTCTAGAGGTAGGAGATGGAATGGGCTGAAGAGATAAGTGAGGGGACCCACGTGGGGACCACAACCCACCAGGGCGCGCTTGGGGTTGCTGGCGCGCCCTGGTGTCTCGTGGACACCAGGTGCATCCTCCATTGATGTTATTTGCACCAGAAATTCAGAAATATTCTGAAAAAATCATGTTAAATTTTCAGGACATTCTAAGAACTTTTATTTTTGGGTCATTTTTATTGCACGGGGAAATCAGAAAACAGGATAAACATGGCATTTTATTTTATATGACTAAGAAGAATAAAAAACAAAAGGTGGGAGCAGAAGGTTGTGCCTACTAGATTCATCAACTTCATACCTCCCAAAAATGATCCATTAATAAGGTTGATCAAGTCTTATTAACAACCACTTTCGATTAGTATGAAACCGAAGAATTTTCGTTAATCACTAAGTTACCTCAACGGGGATATGCATATCCCCAAAAATAAGTATGTCATATTTCTTTTTGCCAGTAGGTAGAGGTAGTTGGAAACTTCCAATAGTGAGTGTCGGAGATTCTTCAATAATATTTATACCATTCACTTGGAATTTTTTCTTCGGAAAGTGCACCGTATGCTCATTACCATTGATATGAAAAGTGACTTTGCTTTTATTGCAATCAATAACAGCCCCTGCAGTATTCAAAAAGGGTCTACCAAGGATAATCGACATGTTGTCATCCTTGGGCATCTCAAGAATAACAAGGTCTGTTAAGATAGTAACATTTGCAACAACAACGGGAACATCCTCACAAATACCGATAGGTATGGCAGGTGATTCGTCGGGCATTTGCAATGATATTTCAACGGGTGTGAGTATATTCAAGTCAAGTCTTTTATATAAAGAGAAGGGCATAACACTAACACTAGCTCCTAAATCACACAAAGCAGTTTTGACATAATTTCTTTTAATGGAGCAAGGTATAGTTGGTATTCCAGGATCTCCAAGTTTTTTAGGTACTCCATCCTTAAAAGAATAATTAGCAAGCATGGTGGAGATTTCAGCTTCACGTATCTTTCTTTTATTAGTGATGATGTCTTTCATGTATTTTGCATAAGGGGCCGTCTTTAAAATATCAGTTAAACGGGTACGCAAAAAGACTGGCCTAATCATTTGAGCAAAGCGTTCAGATTCTTCATCATCCTTTTTCTTAGATGGTTTAGGTGGAAAAGGCATGGGTTTCTGAACCCATGGCTCTCTTTCTTTACCATGTTTTCTAGCCACAAAGTCTCTTTTATCATATCATTTATTTTTAGGTTGTGGGTTATCAAGATCAACAGCAGGTTCTATTTCAACATCATTATCTGGTTCTTTATCATTATTTGGTTGGGTGTCCTCATGAACATCACTGTCATTTTCATTATCACTAGGAGAATGTTCATTACCAGACTGAGTTTCAGCATCAGAAATAGAGACATCATTATTATCAGGAGGTTTTTCTATCTCAGGTTCACTAGAGGTATGCAAAGTCCTATCATTTTTCTTTTTCTTTTTCTTTTTAGAAGGACTAGGTGCATCAATGTTAATTCTCTGCGAGTCTTGTTCAATTCTTTTAGGGTGTCCTTCAGGATAAAGTGGTTTCTGAGTCATTTTACCTCCTCTAGTTACTACTCTAGCAGCAAAATCATTCATATTATTATTCATTTCATTAAGCAATTCTCTTTGAGATTTAGCAACTTGTTCTAACTGGGTTTGAACCATAGAGGCATGTTTTCCTACACCTCTAACATCATTACTGATTCTAAATAACAAGTCACTCAAGCGAGCAATCATATCAGAATTATATTTCAATTGTTTCAGAACATTTGCATTGAAGTGATCTTGTTTCCTAATGTAGTTGTCAAACTCATATAAGCATTGACTAGGATGTTTATTGTAAAGGATATCACTTCCATCAAACCTTAATAAAGAATTTACCTCTACCACTTGTTGAGGTGGTGGTGTGTCAAGGCCATGTATTTCTTCAATGGGTGGTAAATTCTTAACATCCTTAGCTTTAATACCCTTTTCCTTCATACATTTCTTTGCCTCCTGCATATCTTCAGGACTGAGAAATAAGACACCTCTCTTCTTAGGAGTGGGTTTAGGTGGTGGTTCAGGGAGAGTCCAGTCATCATAATTCTTCAATATATTATTCAATAATTCCACAGCTTGTTCAACAGTTCATTCCCTGAAAACACAACCAGCACAACTATCTCGGAAGTCCCTAGAAGCATCAGTTAGTCCATTATAGAAGATATCAAGTATTTCATTTTTCTTAAGAGGGTGATCATGCAAAGCATTAAGCAATTGGAGAAGCCTCCCCCAAGCTTGTGGGAGACTCTCTTCTTCAATTTGCACAAAGTTAAATATTTCCTGTATGGCAGCTTGTTTCTTATGAGCAAGAAAATATTTTTCAGAGAAGTAGTAAATCATATACTGGGGACTATGCACACAACCAGGAGCAAGAGTATTGTACCATATATTAGCATCACCCTTTAATGAGAAAGAAAATAATTTGGGAATATAGTAGTAGCGAATCTTCTCATCATGAGCAAAAAGGGTGGCTATATCATTCAACTTAGTAATATGTGCCACTACGGTTTCAGTTTCATAGCCATGAAAAGGATCAGATTCAACCAAAGTAATCAACTCTAGGTCGATAGAGAATTCATAATCCTTATCGGTAACAAAGATAGGTGAAGTAGCAAACTTAGGATCACATTTCATTCTAGCATTCAAAGTCTTTTCCTTACACTTGCATAATAATTTCCTAAGATCATCTCTATCCTTACAAGCAAGGATTTCTCTAGCTATCTCCTCATCCATAACATAACCCTCGGGTATCTTAGGCAATTCAAATCTAGGAGAGCTAGGTCTAATAGGTGTTTCATAGTCCTCAGTTTCAAGGACTTCATCAGTTTCAGTAATTTCATTCTCTTTAGCTCTAGCAATTTGTTCATCAAGAAATTCACCTAGTGGCACATTATGATCAAGCATGGTACTAGCATCATTTATAGCAGAAGTAGCATCATCAATAACTTGCGACATATCAGGATAAATAGCATGTGGTGGTGTTGCAAGTTTACTCATAACCGAAGGTGAATCAAGTGCAGAGTGTGATGGCAATTCCTTACCTCCCCTCGTCTTAGAGGGAAAAATCTTGGTTCTTGTATCCTTCAGATTCTTCATAGTGATCAATTGATATAAATCCCAAGTGACTCAACAAATATAGCTATGCTCTCCGGCAACGACGCCAGAAAAAGGTCTTGATAACCCACAAGTATAGGGGATCGCAACAGTTTTCGAGGGTAGACTATTCAACCCAAATTTATAGATTCGACACAAGGGGAGCCAAAGAATATTTGCAAGTATTAGCAGTTGAGTTGTCAATTCAACCACACCTGGAGATTAAATATCTACAACAGAATGATCAGTAGCACAGTAATATGATAATTTTGATAGCAGTAGTAACAGTAACAGTAACAGTAACAGTGATAGCAATGGTTTTGTAGCAGTTGGAACAGTAGCAATAACAGTAACAGTGATAGCAATGGTTTTGTAGCAGTTGGAACAGTAGCAACAGCAATAGTAACTTAGCAAGAACAATATGTGGAAAAACTCGTAGGCATTGGATCGGTGAATTCGTTGGATGATATTCATCATATAACAGTCATAACCTAGGGCGATACAGAACTAGCTCCAGTTCATAAATATAATGTAGGCATGTATTCCGTAAATAGTCATACGTGCTTTTGGAAAAGAACTTGCATAACATCTTTTGTCCTACCCTCCCGTGGCAGCGGGGTCCATAAGGAAACTAAGGGATATTAAGGCCTCCTTTTAATAGAGAACTGGAACAAAGCATTAACACATAGTGAATACATGAACTCCTCAAACGACAGTCATCACCGGAATGTATCCCGGTTATTGTCACCCTGGGGTTTACGGATCATAACACATCGCAGGTGCATATGACTAGCAAGATCGGATCAAGAACATAGATATAATGGTGATAACATAAACGGTTCAGATCTGAAATCATGGCACTCGGGCCCTAGTGACAAGCATTAAGCATGGCAAAGTCATAGCAACATCAATCTCAGAACATAGTGGATACTAGGGATCAAGCCCTAACAAAACTAACTCGATTACATGATGAATCTCATCCAACTCCTCACCGACCAATGAGCCTACGAAGGAATTACTCACTCCCGGTGGGGAGCATCATGGAATTGGCAATGAAGGAGGGTTGTTGATGACGAAGACCGAAGTTTCCCCTTTCCGGAGCCCCAAACGGACTCCAGATCTGGCCTCACGATGAAGAACAGGAGGTGTGATACGTCCATTTTGCATCATTATTTCCTACTGTTATTTATAGTGTTTTGTTAAATAATAATGCTTTAGGGAGTGATTCTAATGCCTTTTCTCTCATAATATGCAAGGTTTACACAAAGAGGGAGAATACCGGCAGCTGGAATTCTGGACCTGAAAAAGCACATCAGAGATACCTATTCTGCACTTCTCCAAACAAGTCGAAACTTTACGGAGAATATTTTTGGATTATATTAAAAATACTGGAGCAAAACAACTACCGGAGGGGGCCACCTTGGTGGGCACAAGACACCAGGGCGCGCCAGGCCCCCTAGACGCGCCCTGGTGGGTTGTGCCCTCCTCGGCCCACCTCCGGTGCCCATCTTCTGGTATATAAGGTCTTTTGACCTAGAAAAAATAAGGAGAGGACTTTCGAGACGGAACGCCGCCGTCTCGAGGCGGAACTTGGGCAGGAGCACTTTTGCCCTCCGACGGAGCGATTCCGCCGGGGGAACTTCCCTCCCGGAGGGGGAAATCGAAGCCATCGTCGTCACCAACACCCCTCTCATCTTTGGGAGGCCAATCTTCATCAACATCTTCAATAGCACCATCTCCTCTCAAACCCTAGTTCATCTCTTGTGTTCAATCTTTGTACCGGAACCTCAGATTGGTACCTGGGGGTGACTAGTAGTGTTGATTACATCTTGTAGTTGATTCTTATATGGTTTATTTGGTGGAAGATTATATGTTCAGATCCATTATGCTATTCAATACCCCTCTGATCTAGAGCATGAATATTATTTGTGAGTGGTTACCTTTGTTCTTGAGGTCACGGGAGAAGTCATGTTGCAAGTAATCATGTGAATTTGATATGTGTTCGATATTTTGATGATATGTATGTTGTGATTCCCTTAGTGGTGTCATGTGAACGTCGACTACATGACACTTCACCATCCTTGGGCCTAAGGGAATGCATTGTGGAGTAGTTATTGGATGATGGGTTGCTAGAGTGACAGAAGCTTAAACCCTAGTTTATGAGCTACTTTGTAAGGGGCTGATTTGGATCCAAACGTTTAATGCTATGGTTAGATTTTATCTTAATACTTTTCTCGTAGTTGCAGATGCTTGCGAGGGGGTTAATCATAAGTGGGAGGTTGTTCAAGTAAGAACAGCACCCAAGCACCGGTCCACCCACATATCAAATTATCAAAGTAGCGAACACGAATCAAACCAACATGATAAAAGTGACTAGATGAAATTCCCGTGTACCCTCAAGAACACTTTGCCTATTACTAGAGACTGTTCTGGCATGTCCTTTGCCACAAAAGGATTGGGCTACCTTGCTGCACTTTATTTACCGTTATCGTTACTTGCTCGTTACCAATTATCTTGCTATCAAACTATCTGTTACCTACAATTTCAGTGCTTGCAGAAATTACCTTGCTGAAAACCGCTTATCATTTCCTTCTACCCCTCGTTGGGTTCTACACTCTTACTTATCGAAAGGACTACGATTGATCCCCTATACTTGTGGGTCATCAAGGTGGCGGCGGCTCCGTCTCGTGAAACGCAATAAAACTTCATCTCCTATTTTTTCTCCAAAAATAGGAATTTATAGTGCTGGAATTAGGGTCAGGGGGGCACGAGGTGAGCACAACCCACCAGGGCACGCCTGGGGGGCGGCGCGCCCTGGTGTATCGTGCCCAGCCAGGGCACCCCCTCCGGTGGTTCTTGGCTCCAGTATTTTTTATTTATTGTAAAATAATTCTCCAAAAAGTTTCATCCAATTTCGAGAACTTTTATTTCTGCACAAAAACAACACCATGGTAGTTCTGCTGAAAACAGCGTCAGTCTGGGTTAGTTTCATTCAAATCATGCAAATTAGAGTCCAAAACAAGAGCAAAAGCGTTAGGAAAAGTAGATACGACGGAGACGTATCAGGGGTTAGGGTTTGTCCATGGGGTCGGGGTCGGTCTTATCCTGCGAGGGGAGTCGACGAATAGCCGGCGCGTGGCCGGGGCGCCATGGATGGCCGCCAGCGCCATGGCTCTGCCTCCTCCTGTGTGTTTAGAGGAACGAGAAGGCCTTAGGTGGGCTTGGCTGTGTTCTATTCACAATGGGCAAAAGTGCATAGTAGACCTTTAGCATTTTCCTTATTCTTTTCTGTTGTAATATTTCCCCATTAATTGGTATTTAGCTGGGCCACCAAATGAATTTTTTTATATATGCAACTTGGCACATAATCCATTGCAATCTTAGGCAGAGCCACAAAAATACTTTATAAAAAGTTGGTTTACAATTTATAAATACTTAGGGAATATTTGTAACCCAACCCTGATTTTAGTTTTCAGGTTTGCAAAATTTTTAAACCACTTATTAAATGAATTTTGAAAATTCAATAGGAATTTGAAATGAGATATGATTCCATAATGATCAAACATTGTTTAGAAAAATAACTTGGCTTAAGCAAAAGAGGTTATTGTAGCTTAACCACATAGGTTACTAATGCTTGTGATCTGCGTTGGGTTTTCCGTGAAGAGGAACGGGTTATTGCAGCACAAAGTGGGTAAGTATTTCCCTCAGTTATGAAACCAAGGTTTATCGAACCAATAGGAATATCAATCCTCAACCGTCTTCAGCGGATGCACACAAATGAACAAACAACTTGCACCCAACGCAGGCAAGAGGGTTGTCAATCCCCTTGATCTCGTTATTTGCAAGCAAATGAGTTGTGTAGATAATTCTTGATAATTGTAAATAAACTAAAAAGTAAATAAAGGCAGCGAGGTAATAATAGTGTTTGCGAATATATAAGTGAATAGACCCGGGGGCCATAGTTTTCCCTAACGGCATCTCTCTTGTAGGCAACATACTGTGGGTAACAAATTACTGTTGGACAATTGATAGAAAAGCGGATAGTTATGGGATTTTCACGGCAATGATCATGTATATATAGGCATCACGTCCATAAACAAATAGGCCAACTCCTGCCTGCACCCATTACTATTACTCCACTCATTGACCGCTATCCAACATGCATCTAGAGTATTAAGTAAAACAGAGTAATGCATGGAGAACGATGACATGATGTAGACAAAGTAAACTCAAGCAATATGAATGAACCCCGTCGTATTATCCTTAGTAGCAACAACACAAACACGCATCTTGTCCCCTACTTTGTCACTAGGATATAGAAACTCGTCAGGTTGAACCTACCACAACGCACCACTCCCACCGATGAAATATCAATCTACTTGGCCAAAGCACATCAATAAATCGGAGAGCATTACGAAGCTATAATGATCATGCAATTAAGATACAATATATATCAGAGGTATCTCAAATACTTTTCATGAATAATCTGAACATAAACCCACAATTCATCGGATCCCAACAAACACACCGCACAATAGGATTACATCGGATAGATCAAAACGAAGATGCGATGACCATTGTATTGAAGATCAAGAGATAGATAGATTTCCATCTAGGTACTAGGTATGGACCCGTAGGTCTGTGGTGAACTACTCACACATCATGATGAGGGTAGAAAGGTTGATGTAGAGGCCCTCCGTGATCGACCCCCCCTCCGGCAGGGTGCCGGAATGGACCTCCAGATGGCCTCACGACGGAACACACACTTGCAGCGGCGGAAAATGGGTCTCAGGACTGCTTCTGGGGTTTTGCAATATTAGAGAATTTATAGGCTAGAGAGGGGCGTCGGGAGGCAGCCGAGGGGGCCACCACATATCAGGGCGCACCCTGATGTGTGGTGGGGCCCTCGTGTGCCTCCCGGCCTCCTTCCGAAGCTTTCAGGTCTTCTTTTGGTCCAGAAAAAATCATCAAAAAGTTTTGTGGCAATTGGACTTCGTTTGGTATTGTAAACCTGAAAAGTAAAAAACATGCAGAAAGCAGCAAATGGCACTGGGCACTGGGTCAATAGTATAGTGCTCAAAAATATTATAAATTGGTAAATAATGACCCAAAAAGTATCCTAGAATGATAATATTGTGACGCCCCCAATTTGACCGTACGCTAATCATACACGCAAATGCGTACGACCAAGATTAGGGACTCACTGGAAGATATCACAACACAACTCTAGACACAAATTAAAGTCATACAAGCTTCATATTACAAGCCAGGGGCCTCGAGGGCTCGAATACATAAGCTCAAATTCGACAATGTCAGCGGAAGCAAATAATATCTGAGTACAGACATAAGTTAAACAAGTTTTGCCTTAAGAAGGCTAGCACAAACATAACAACGGATTGAAAGAGGCGAGGCCTCCTGCCTGGGAACCTCCTATCCTACTGCTGGTCGGGGCGGCCTCCACGTAGTAGTAGGCTCCGGCGGTGGTGTAGTAGTCGTCTCCGGCGTACTCCATCTCCTGGGCTCCATCGTCTGAACGCGGTAATCGTATCGAGGGGGAAAGAGAATAGAAAGCAGCGGTGAGTACTCATCCAAAGTACTCACAAGACTGACTTCAAAACTATGCTAAGTATGCATCATTATCAAGGGAATGGGGTTATATCTGGACTGACTGCAGAAAGCAAGAATGAGGGGGGGAAGGCCTAGTCCTATCGAAGACTAGCATCTTCAACATCTTCCAGCATTTAGAAGAGTGTAGATTGGTAACTCATATGTAACAATATCATTGTAGCAATTTTATTAAGTAACCACGCCCAGAGATCCTTCCTCGACTCCTGCGAGAAAGCAACCTCGGAGCCAACATTTTATTTCAAGTCATCACTTTTAGTTATATTAGCTCGGGATACAACTCCAAGTCGTCCTGTTACCGTGGACACGGCTATTCGAATAGTTAATTTCATCCCTGCAGGGTTGCACCACGTTTTCCATCACGCTTGATCACCTTTGGCCGGACACACGTTCTGGGTCATGCCCGGCCTCGAAGATCAACACGTCGTCGCCCTACCTAGGCTCAACAGAGAGGCGAGCCTGCCGGTCTAAATCCTAAGCGCGCAGGGGTCATGGGCCCACTCACCCTTTATGCTCCTGCACGATGCGTGGGCGGCCGGTGTCAGTCCTGGCACCTCTTAATACAAGGCGGTGCTTTACGCGGGCCACCCGGGCGCGCGCCGCTCCATTGCTGACGTCCGAAGAGCTTCGGCTGATAAAATGACGCCAAGTACCCATAACTTCTCCCACGTGAAGGTTAGTGCGAAAAGGTCAAATGACCAACTCAGATCAAATACCCAAACCATTAGCATGTTATTAATTGCGGTGACGAGCGCGATACACGATATGTGGTCCCGTCGCCCCGTCTCGAGGTCTTGTGGCAAGGGCCAAGAATGCTCGGCCACGCCCCGTCGTATTACACCAACACTCTCCGGTCATCCTGACCTCATCATGTATCAACAGTAAAGTAAAAGTAACCGTGTGTCTGTAACACCAAGGGGAAAACCGAGGAATCACCCTTGATGGATCCCACTCAATGTAACCGTCAAGGTGACCAGAGAGGATTCACCCTCGATGGTCTACGCTTGAGGGGTTGCACGACAGAGTCATCGTCGGGAGTGGTGAAGGAGGAATCACCCTCGATAACCACGACCGACTAGCTACACTACAGAGTTAGCATCATGAGTACTTCACGAGGTGTCACCCTCGGTACTCGATAGTAGCTCTGCAGAGTCGTACAACTAAGGGGTGTGCGGTGAAAGTGACGGGCATGGCTGGTCGGTCGGTTGACCGAGTCTTTGAGTCGTCGAGTCGTCGATGAAGAAGCAGGGGCAACTGGGACTAAGGGGGTCACAGGGGATTCATTGATCAACCTATACTAAGCAGTTGATATAACAGCAGGTATAGTAGCAGTTTATCAAAAGCAGTCTATGCATCAGAATAGGAGCTAGCTAATACAGTAGCAAAATCTAATGCAAGAATGAGAGGGAAAGAATTGGGCGATATCGGAATGCTCAAGGGGGGATTTGCTTGCCTTGCTGCTCTGCTGCAAAGGCCTGATCGTCAACGACGTAGTCGTACCCGGCAGCAACGTCAGTCTCGGGGTCTACCGGTAAGAAGAGGGGGGAGAAACAATAAATATAAAGCACAGATGCAATCACGATGCATGACATGGCAATATGCATAGCTAGGCATGCACTAACGCAGTACTACACGTTGCAGACGGATCGAAAGAATATCTGACGATATTTTTCGGGTCTCGGGCTACTACCAGAAAGATGAAAACGGTGGAAAAGTTCCATGTTCCTTATGATAGGAGCGCGTGACAGACGAACGGACTACGTATTCGGATTCGTGGGATTTTTCTGAACAACTTTCATGTACAAAATATTTTCATCCGAGCTATGGATTATTTAATATTAAATTTTAAAGTTTTATTAATAATCAGAAATTAAAATAGATTATTTTAATTCAAAAACAAAATTATGACATCAGCATGATGACATGCTGATGTCAGCAGTCAACTGTGAGTTGACCTGGTCAAACTGACCGGTAGGCCCCACCTGTCATACTCACAGGAGTAATTAAGTTTAATTTAATTAATACAAATTAATTAAAAGGAGTGGGACCCACATGTCATTCACTGTTTAAGTTAATTAATTAACAGAGTAATTAACTAATCTAATTAATCCTTAATTATCTAATTAATTAATTAATTTGCTAATTAACACATTTTTAACACAATTTCGTTCTGGGGGGGGGGGGCTGTCGTCATACACCCATGGGGGTTTTAGCTAGTGGGGGGGTTAATCCCCACTAGCTAACAGAGCCCCGGCGAGGCACGCACAGGCCCAAGGGCGCCGGCGGCCATTGGAGGCGGTCAGACCGGCGGCCATTGGAGGCGGTCAGGCCGGCGGCCAGGGCGACGGAAGGCCCCGGCCAGAGGCGACGGGGAGGAGGCCAGCGGGGCAGGTGGGTAGAGCCCGACGAGGCTGCGGGCGACGACAGCGGCGGCGCAAGTGGCAGCAGGGGGGTCGGCGAGCGGGCTTGCGGCGGGAGGGGGGCATGCAGGCGAGGAACAGGCGAGCGGGGCTGAGGGGAGCGCGAGCGGCGCCTAGCAGGGGAAGGCGCGGCGGGGCCGCGGTGGCCGTGGGCGGCGCGCGAGGGACGCGGCGGCCGATGCGGGGCGCCGGCGTAGGGGAGCGCGGCGACGGGGGTGGGGCACCGGAGCGGGGTGGGGAAGGAGTGGATGAGAGGAGCCCGACGGGCTAACCGGCGGTGGAGGGAAGGGGGGTGGCGAGGCTTGATGAAGCCGGTCGGGGAGGAGGCCGGGGAGGCGCCGGCGGTGAGGAGGGGCGGTGGCCGGCGGCGGGGCACCGGGGCGGCGTCGAGGAGCGGGGCGGGAGCTGGCGACGGGGGCGACGGTGGGTCGGCGACGAGCGGAAGGGGGGCGACGGGCGACAGCTGCGGCGGTTGCCGGGAGCGGGCGCGCCTGGCCCCGATCCAGATCGGGGGGCGAGGAGGGAGCATGGGGGAGTGGGGGTGAGTGGGGGGCGATGGGGGTTAGGGTTCGGGGTCGACCCCCTTGTAGGCTGGGGGCGGCTGGGCCGAGTTGGGCCGGCCTGGGGAGGGGGGTCTTTTCCCCTTTTTATTTTTTTAAAGCTTTTCTTTTTTAAAACTTTTCCTTTTAAATACTTTCTGTTTTAAATAGTTTTAACAACAATTACTCTTAGCAAAAATATGGCACAAGGTCCAACAGTCCTATTGTATTTTTATAAACAACCACAAATTAATTGAGGGCCATTTGAAAACATTATAAAATATTATAATCCAAAAGGGAATTTAATAATTGTTTTGGCAACTATTAAATTGTTTTAGAGGCACCCAAATGCTTGATAAGAAGTTGTTTCCAATTTTATAAAAGCCTACTGAATATTTGGAAAATATTCATGATTTTTATTTACTGATTTGCAAAACTTTCAAAACCATTATTTAATTGAAATTGAATTGCAACAGAAATGGAATTTGCATCTGGTTCCAAAAGTGAAAACATTGGGATTAGCAAAAAAAAGGATTAGCCTAACTCCTGGTTTACTATAGCACCAAATCCAGGGTGTTACAAATATATCAAAAAAAATTATAAATACGTTGGAGATGTATAAAGCATCCCCAAGCTTAATTCCTGCTTGTCCTTGAGTAGGTAAATGATAAAAACAGAATTTTTGATGTGACATGCTATCCATTATGTAATCTTATGCATGTATGCTCATTGAGAAAAGATGAATCAACAAATATTAACACATCAATATTTAAAGTGTAAGAAACAAAATCATTAATCCTTAAAAGTGTACGATCCTTAAGAAATGTTTACCCCCCCCCATTCATCTTATTATATTAGCAAGGCATGGCTCCATCTTCACCACATTAATACAAATGTTAAGTACCACGGTGTCCAAGTCACGCAATTGGATCATACATTTTCAATATGAGTCAACTTTTTATTCTTCACGCAATACATGAGCGTGAGCCATTGGACATAGCATTTAGGTGGAATAGAGTATGGTGATAGATATCAAAAGGGATAAAAAGTGGAGAAGATAGTTTCACATCAACTAGGCGTACCAATGGGCTATGGAGATGCCCATCGATAGATGTCAATGCGAGGAGTAGGGATTGCCATGCAAATGATGCACTAGAGCTATAAGTGTATGAAATCTCAAATGAAGCTAAGTGGGGTGTGCATCCAACTTGCTTGCTCATGAAGACCTTGGGCATTTGAGGAAGCCCATCATAGGAATATACAAGCCAAGTTTATAATAATGAATAGGTAATTCCCACTAGCATATGAAAATGACATATCATGAGACTCTCTACATGAAGAGCATGGTGCCACTTTGAGGCACGAGTGTGGTAAAAGATAGTAGAAAAGTCCCTTCTCTCATTTTTTTGGATGGTGGGCTCATTTGGCCTCCCCCATCTTTATTTTTCGTTCGGAGTCTCATCTCAACTTGTGGGAGAATCATCGTCTCCATCATTCTTTCCTCACTGGGACAATGCTCAAATAATGATGATCATCACACTTTTATTTACTTACAACTCAATATGGAGAACTGATATGAAGATATGACTCTGTATGAATGCCCCTGGCAGTGTACCAGGATGTGCAATGATCTAGCGTGTCATGTATCAAAAATATGGTGAAAATACTATGTCAGCTCTATATGATCATGCAAAGCAATATGACGATGAACAAACTAGTCATGTGAAGTAACGATGGAATTTGCATGGCAATATATCTCGGAATGGCTATGGAAATGCCATGATAGGTAGGTATGGTGGCTGTTTTGAGGAAGATATAATGAGGCTTATGTGCAACAGAGCGTATCATGTCACGGGGTTTGGATGCACCGGCGAAAGTTGCACCAATCCTCGAGGTGAGAATGGGCGATGCACGGTACCGAAGAGGCTAGCAAACATGAGAAGGTGAGATTGCGTACGTCCATGGTTTCACATTAGTCATAAAGAACTCATATACTTATTGCAAAGTTTTATTAGTTTTATCATAGATCAAAGTAGTACTACTCGCATGCCCCGAGGGAAGAGGTTGGTAGGAGTGAACCATCGCGCGCTTCCGACCCGAAACAACACTAGGATTCAACGTGGAATAGAAATGCTCACACATCATCACCATTCCTCTTTAATTTTTAGATGAACAAAAAGGTCAACCTTTCTTAATATCGACACTTCTACGAATCAACAATTATGTACTCACACCTTTTTCATATTACCACATTAATATCATTGACCCACAATTTCTCTATATGTGCTACTTGATGGTTTTGATTATCACTCATTGAATACCTAATATTCTTGGACTAGTCTTATGACCCATGCAAATTACCGTCACTATTTATTAACTCTCAAACAAATATAAGTGAAGACAGAGTGAAATCATTTCTATAAAATCTACACGCCACCGTGCTCAAAAAGATATAAGTGAAGTACTAGAGCAACTGCTAATCTCAAAAGATATAAGTGAAGCACATAGGTATTCTAATAAATTATGATAAAGGTGTGTCACTCTTAAATAGGTGTGTCCAGAAAACAATGATTGTGGCAAACTGAAAGTAAAAGCAAACGACGCTCCAAGCAAAACTCATATCATGTGACGAATAAAAATATAGCTTCAAGTGACATACCGATGGATTGAGACGAAAGAGGGGATGCCTTCCGGGGCATACCCAAGATTAGATGCTTGAGTCTCCCTTAAAATATTACCTTGGGGTGCCTTGGGCATCCCCAAGCTTAGGTTCTTGCTACTCCTTATTCCGTGGTCCATCATAATAACACCCAAAACTTGAAAACTTCAATCACACAAAACTCAACAAAACTTCGTGAGATCCGTTAGTATAAGAAACATATTGCATACTTTAGGTACTGTTATAAATTGATTATTATTTCATAATTTCATAATAGTTACTGTATTCTAACTTCTCCATGGCTTATACCCCCCGATACAATCCATAGCATAATCAAAATAAGCAACTATGCAAGCAAAAAACAGAATCTGTCTAAAACAGAACAGTCTGTAGAAATCTGTAGAGATCCTATATTTCTGTAACTCTAAAAATTCTTAAAAATTAGGAAAACCTCAAAACTTTTTATATAAATACTGTGTAAAAATTTCAGCTAATTATCACGCTCCAGCAAAAAATGAAAATTCATGTACTTGAGTCAAAAGTTTTTGTTTTGTTTCAGCGTCGATTCTACTCATCTTGTGAGTCATCCCAAAGGCCTTACTTGGCACAAACACTAATTTAAACACAAAAACATAATCATTACAGAGTGAATAATCATGTTATTAAAAATAAACAGAAAGTTTAAATCAAAAATTTAAAGATAACTATTGGGTTGGCTCCCAACAAGCGTTGTTGTTTTATGCCCCTAGCTAGGCATAATGCATAGTTTCAAGTATTGTAGTAACCACGGAAACGATCCGTCATGCTATAATCATATTCCCTTCTTTCAGCAGCAAGCTTTCTAATAGGTAGGCAAAAATAATTAAAGGGACTAAGCTTCACAACACAAGGATCCGAGAGATCTATTTCAGGAGGAATAGGAGGCTCCTCTTTAGGTTTCTCATAGGTGATCACTATTTACTCATTGTATAAATTTCGATGAAGGTATTTTCTTAATTCTTGCTCAATATCATAACCCAATCCAAGTTTTGGTATAGCAAATTTATCAGTTTATTCAGAAAATTTATCAACTAGGACATTAGGCGGAACCTTCTTTCTAAGGTTTTCATCATAAGCAACATAGTCCGTGGATCTTAGTTTTCTTATACCTTCCAACTCATAAAGAATTCCTTCTATTGGTGGGCACTCACAATTAACCCTATAGTAAGCAAATATATCACTAGCCTCTTGCATGATATGGCCAAATTCTTGAACAAGAAATATAGTGGCTAGACGCTTAGTAGGACACTGGTACCGTTACGTGCTATACAAATGGTTTTTAACCCCTTTCCGCGACGTAGTTCCAAACCGTCGCCTTGCATGGATGGGCGATAGGGGTGGGGTCATCCCACACGACACCGAAACATCGTCTGCAATGGTGCGAGCGCCTGCTGACAATTCGCCTAACGTAAACGTATGCGAAGTCGTAGCATATCCCACACGCCACACATTGATGCTACGTTTGTGGTCAAGCACACATCCGAGACGATGGCACAGATATATTCGTGTGCGATACTTATTCGGATCGCACACGCGAAACGTATGTCAACCTCTCTTGATCGTCCTACATTACACACACACGCAAGTTCGTAACCGTTTGTGCTATTAACGGCAAGCGCACACAGTTACGGCGTGCAAGCGGGTGTGTGACAGTGCGCGCATCCCACACGCGCAAAATATGCGACCGTGTGTTGTAAAGCTGATAATCACACACACTATTATTCAAACAATCGTGTGTGACATATGACACCATCGCACACGGTTTAATCGTTCTAGCTGTGTGCGCTGTAATTTATTACCTAATAGCTTATTTTTGTTAATTTATTATTATAATTGGAAATTTCAAATTTTTAGTTATGAAATGTGGATTTCACATCCGTCAATACATACCCTAATTACAATGGTTCAACAGCCAATGCATAAATCAAAAGCTCAGTACATGTTCCATGGTTACATAGTTCGGTAGAAGATTAAATATGATGAACCACAATATATGGTACTAGAGGCGGTAAAGGTGAAGAGAGAATTGTAAATGCTTTTGGCTGTCGATGGTGTTGAAGAAGCGGAATACCCATAATGTGCCCTCCTCCATGCCAAAGGTGCACACAACTTTTGTCCAACCCCTTGTGATGATCGCCCGTCCATCCTTCACCGCCTTCAGGAAGACTTCTAGACCGTTATCATGGTAGCATGAATTATATACTATAACCTTTGTTGCCTCCACATCGATCAGGTAGTTTCCTAGGTAATCTTGAGTAAATTCCTTCGGAAACCACTGAAAAGAGACAACTTTCAGGTATTCATGTCTAATAGAGTAACTTGTTCTTGGCTGGAAAAGAAGGCAACAAATTACTTACCATCCTAAAGTTCACTGATGTCTTGGATAAAGTATAAATAAAGAGTTTAATTCCAATCAGATGTCTCTTCTGCCTAACAATTTTTCTTAGTTTCCTCACTTGATGCTTGTTCATGTTTATCTCATTGCCCCATATGCAAAGCGGGTCGAAGCGTGAATCAGTACCGCTGATATATGTACCTACAAGCAACAAATAAATGTTAGAACATAAGCTACAATTGCACAAATGATGTAAAATATTATAACAAAATGGGAGGTGACTAACCTCGATGGTAAACAACAGCATCACGCATCGTAGCCCTACATAAGCACATAGAAAGGCGTGTTAAATACAACAGGGTTAACATCCACCAAAAATAGCAAATGTTAACTAAACGACAATATCTCCGGTGATATTTTCATTGCGACGAGTAGCACGGTAACAAAGGGACAGGTATTGGTGAAATTAAACTGGATGTGTTAACTTCAGAGTTCACACAACCTAACATAGTCATTAAAACTTGTACCAGTGAAACAGAAATTGACACAGTTAAACATCACGAGCCAGTTCATACTTGGTAAATCCCGAGGGGTAGTTGCTGGGGTACTTCAACTCGGCCAGAGCCCGCACAAAGTCGGTGGCCAGGTGTTCCTGCTGGTCGCAGCGTGGATCAGTACCGCTAACATATGTACCTATAAGCAACAAGTAAATGTTAGAAGCTAAACTGCAACTGAACAAATGATGTAAAATACTATAAGATATTGGGATGTGACTAACCTCGACGGTAAACAACATCGTCGTGCATTATGAAACTGGGTAAGTACAAGGAAAGGCATGTCAACTACAACAGGGTTAACATGCACCAAAAATATCTAATGGTAATTGAAGGACATCATCTCCAGTGATATCTTCTTTGCGAAGAGTAGCACAGTACCGAATGGATAGCGTAAATAATGGATATAACTGTTCACTACAACAGACTTAACAACAACCTAGCATAGGCATTGTAAGTTTGTAACTGGTATTGGTAAAATTGAACTGGATAGTTCATACTTGAACAACACACTGCGCATAACTGAAATGAACAATGGACATGTTGACTACAAAGTACAGACAACCTAACATGGCAATTTAAACGTGTACCGTTGATACTGAAATTGACACGATTAAACATTGCTATACTAGTATTCGTAAAAATGAACTGGACAGTTCATACTTGGTAAGTCCCGGGGGGTCGTTGCTTGGAGATTTCATCAAGGCCAGAGCCCGCACCAAGTTGGCGGCGTCAGCGGCGAGGTGTTCCTCCGGGTCGGCACGCATAGCGTTCACCACGTCATCGACTGCCATGACCAGCTCCTCGACCTCCGCGTGATATGTGGTTGGGCTTACGCGGGGATGCTCGGCGATAGGGGTGGGGATGTGGAGGCGTGAGGGTGGTTCGCATGCTCCATCTGAGCTATCGGGCCGGGCGGTGATGGAGATCGGAGGTTACCTCACTAGATCGATAAGCGAGACTGGTGCAGAACGTAGATTTGGTTGCGGCGGCGGCGGTTTGGGCTGCAGTTAGAGCGGGGGAGACGGGGTGGTGGGGATAGGGGGAAATGTGATGGGTGGATATGGGGTGGGAGGAATAACTACTGAAATCGCACGCCTATTGAAAATCTGGCGGCAAAACTCGAACCTTACGAGGGGGAACACGCAACACAGACGAAGCGCATCAAATACCCGTGTGCGAGAAAAGAGAAAATTGGTGATCCCGCGTCAGAAAAAGTTCAAGTCTTCTCTCTCTCTCATGCCATCAGACGCTTTGCAAACGGTTTGTTGTAAGAAAACGCTTGCCATTAAAGATGTATTATAAACACAAAAGGCCTAGAAAATACACAAAAAGGACTAAATACGATAAACGAGCTTGAAAATTGTGAAATTTGGACATGGTGCATTCTAGTGGGTATGTTGATCGTAGAAAATAAATCAAGTTGAAAGGACCAAGGAAATATGGGTTCCCCTTGAAAACATGGCGATTTTCGCTCCCCGAACCATGAAACTCCATAGGTGATGGTCCGGTTTATGAAGAGTGTCTATCAAGATATTAGCCATACCTCCTCAATTTTTTACCAAATCATATTGAGGTCATGCCCGGGCACCACACGAGATAACATGTTCTTCAAGCATGTTTTCCATTTTTCTAAACTTACAAAATAAATAAACGAAACATCTCTGGTTGCCTCTTCCCACACATATCCTTTAAAATTGCATTACTTCCTATAAAATACATGAAAACTTATTCAACGACACAATTACGAATTTTCGAGTCCTTTTTGAACGCCTTTTCATGTACAGAACGTTCTAACCTGAATTATAAGCACAAAGGACCTAGAAAGTACACAAAAGGGACCAAATACGATAAACGAGCCTAAAAATTGTGAAATCTGGACATGGTGCATTCTAGTGGGTATGTTGATCGTAAAAAATAAATCTAGTTGAAAGGACCAAGGAAATATGGGTTCCCTTCAAAACATGGCGATTTTCGCTCTCTGGGCCATGAAACTCCATAGGTGATGGTACGGTATATGAAGAGTGTCTATCACGACATTATCCATATATACCTCCTCAAATTTTTACCGAATCGTATTGAGGTCATGCCTGGGTACCACACGAGATAACATGTTCTTCAAGCATGTTTTCCATTTTTCTAGAGTTACAAAATAAATAAACGACACATCTCTGGTTGCCTCTTCCCACAAATATATATCCTTTAAAATTGTATTAGTTTCCTATAAAATACATGAAACCTTATTCAACGACACAATTATGAATTTTCTAGTCCTTTTTGAACGCCTTTTCATGTACAAAACGTTCTAACCTGAATTATAAGCACAAAGGACCTAGAAAGTACACAAAAGGGACTAAATACGATAAACGAGCCTGAAAATTGTGAAATTTGGACATGGTGCATTCTAGTGGGCATGTTGATCGTATAAAATAAATCTAGTTGAAAGGACCAAGGAAAAATATGGGTTCCCTTAAAAACATGGCGATTTTCGCTTCCCAAACCATGAAACTCCATAGGTGATGGTCCGGTTTATGAAGAGTGTCTATCACGACATTATCCATACCTCCTCAAATTTTTACCGAATCATATTGAGGTCATGCCCGGTCACCACACGAGATTACATGTTCTTCTAGCATGTTTTCCATTTTTCTAGAGTTATAAAAATAAATAAACGACACATCTTTGGTTGCCTCTTCCCACACATATCCTTTAAAATTGTATTAGTTACCTATAAAATACATGAAAACTTATTCAACGACACAATTTCGAATTTTCAAGTCCTTTTTGAACGCCTTTTCATGTACGGAACGTTCTAACCTGAATTATAAGCACAAAGGACCTAGAAAGTACACAAAAGGGACCAAATACGATAAATGAGCCTGAAAATTGTGAAATTTGGACATGGTGCATTCTAGTGGGTATGTTGATCGTAGAAAATAAATCAAGTTGAAAGGACCAAGGAAATATGGGTTCCCCTTGAAAACATGGCGATTTTCGCTCACCGAGCCATGAAACTCCATAGGTGATGGTCCGGTATATGAAGAGTGTCTATCACGACATTATCCATATATACCTCCTCAAATTTTTACCGAATCGTATTGAGGTCATGCCTGGGCACCGCACGAGATAACATGTTTTGAATACCTTTTCATGAATAAAACGTTCGAACTTGAATTATAAGCAGTAAATGCCTAGAAAAGTACACAAAAAAGACTAAGTATGGTAAACGAGCCTGAAAGAATGTGAATTTTGGACACGTTGCATTCTAGTGGGTATGTTGATAGTAGAAAAATAATAATGGAGAAACGACCAAGGAAATATGGGTTTCCCTTGAAACTTTGTGATTTGTTTGGGCAAACAGTTACTTTGCGAATGCCGTGTGCGTTCACCCCATTCTACGCTGTGTTCTGATTGGCCAGAACACCAGCCACACGGATCGCGCATGCGCACCGTAGGATGCACCGCGATTGAACGGCAATCCAAACTTCTCCCGTCACACCCGTATACTGTAGTTGGGATTTTAGTTCGTACATGCACTAAATTAAGGTCCCAACATAAACTTTAATGGTAGTAATCACACACGGTTCATGTTTAGGAATCGTTTCCAACGCGGACCCTCTACCCCGAGTCCCCGACCCTCTCCCCCTTCTTCCTCGTTCGCATTGTTGTATACTTGCTCATTCTCGACCTCCGCCCGACCAAATCTTCGAGCTCGATGACGCCAGTCGCAGCCGGCTGCCGCCGACGAACGCAACCGTAGTGTCCACAGTGCAAGCACAAATCAGGCATTAGCAATTCAATCGAGCATTTACCTGCTCAAATTGGTACAGTGCATAGTTGACGGGGTAATTTACAAAACATTAGCTCGCTATTAATTTTACATCAATATAATACATATGAACTGCACGCGCACAAAAGTGCTACTGCCCCTAACACCGACCCAACACACATAGCTGCCATTGTCCATCGATATCGTGTCGTTCCTTGGCTCAGGAGGACAGGAGGTCACCAAGTCGATGACCTACACCTTGATCGACCGAGGAAGGGTTAGCCTCGAGGACGGCGGCCGACGAGACCCTGACCATCGCCAATTCTGCAACAACGGCCGCAAGTCCTCCCCCGACGTCCGGAGCTGCGTCCTCCTCCATCTGGGACATAAGCCTGTGCCTCGTGCGGTGGCCACTGATGCAGTTGTCCTTGCGGCATCGCGGTTCCTACTCCACTGCCCGCACCATCCGACGCACTCTGCACCGAGCCCGCAATATCACCCGCTGGCGATCGCTAGCTGCTTTCAAGACGACCCTGGCTAACTTCTTGGCTTGCTCATGTCGTGATTCCTGCCTCCTCTGGCTGTCGTCGGGAGAGGTAGCGGCATGGTCGTCGATCCTCAAGCCGACCATCGCGCATGCAGCCTCGATTCCGCCGTCGCCCAACTCCATCCTGTTGTCGGCCATTGGGGGTTTGATGGTATGTGTGGCAACTAGCCAGGGGATCATTGACTCGCCGCCGCCAGCCATCGCTGTGGTTATTTATAGCTAGCTGCTGCCAAGGGGGTTGGGGATTTTATCATTTTATAATTTACCGCTGTGGCTGGCGCGTGCGCTTGCGCGAGAAGCATTTTCACAGTCTTTGAGTTCTTTTCCGTGCACACATAATCGCACACGGAACACATATAGCAACTGTCTGCAATCGTGTATAGGGTCATAAATAAATATCACCACTCTTCGCTCTCCACCGTCTCTTTCCCCTCTCGCACCCCCCAAATCTGTCATTCTTCTCCCCACTGTCCTCGCCTCCACAAAATCCTCAACATTAGACATGTCATCCGCGCGGAGGACCCCGCTGCGGAGGAGCGCGCGGTTGAGGCAGGTACGCGCTGCTGAGGGTCCGGAGGCCTTGGCGGCAATAGCGGAAGAGATGAAGGTTACATCAGATCGGTTGCGGGCAAGCGCGGTTCTGTACGCGGAACGCGCGGCTGTGGCCTTCGAAAGGGCATCATCCGCCGACCAGTTCGCCGTTGCCTTGCCGGCTCGCGTGGATTTGGCCTCGATAAGGGCAGCAGCCTCCTACCGCTCTAGCACAGTGCGTAGCTCTTGACTATGTTGTTTACGACCGCTTTGAATATCTTCGTCGTAAGTGGGCCGTACGCAGGCATTTGGCCGTGGACGGGATTTTCCATGAGACCGAAGCTACCGTGATGGGGTATGAGCAGAGGAAAGTTCGGGCCTATGAAGCGTTCAAGAATATGGTCATCGCCGACCCGAAAGCGGATCCTACTTCCATAGAGAGGATGTTGCATGAGTGCAGAAGCTATTTCTACATTGGCGAACCAACAGGCCAGCCCCGCAACAACGACGACGAGTAGCTGTTTCCATTTTGCTGTTTTCTGAACCTTGCTGATATGTAATGTCGCTATTATGTTCTTTAGTCGATTATGTAGGAGTGCGAATGATAATTTGTGCTATCACTTTCTGAATCAGGTGCTTATTACCACGAATCGTCTGTGTTATTTTCTGTCTTTCCACACAATTTAGATTACTGACATGTTTGCTGGGTATCACACACATCTTATTACGCCCAATTGTTTGTGTTATGTTGGCTCGCACATTTCATCCGAGCTCAGGGTATGCTGTCTGTCGCACACATCTTGATCTGTGCAACCGTTTGTGTAGGCAGCATAGATGTTGTGCAGACAGAGCAAATCACAGTACACACAGACAAAACTACGAAACCCGTTGGTGATGATTTCATCAATCGTTGACAAATTGTATACCAGCAACCGTTTGCCCACAACACACACATGTTATTAACACCAATCATTTGTGTTATTTCTTGTGTTCGCGCACGATTGTGATTACTGACCTATTTGCCCTCTATCGCACACATCTTGTTATGTTGAATCGTTTGTGTTCTGCTATATCATCGCACGCAGTTTATGTAGTGAACTGTGTGCCATATATCGCACACATCTTGTTATGCTGAATCGTTTGTGTTCTGCTATATTATCACACACAGTTTGTAGTGATGAACTATGTGCCCACTATCGCATACATCTGGATCTGTGTAACCATTTCTGTTATCTTTGCTAATCACAAACGGTTCATAAGAACAAACTGTCTGCCGTAGATCGCACATGCAACTACTTTTTGAATCGTATTTGATGGATCCGCCTTCGCACATAGTTCGTGCCATTAGCGACGGAGCTTGAACTATACCGTTTGCAATTCATGCATCGCACACAGTTTCGTCGAAGGGTCTCTGATTGATGTGTCGCGTTAGCAGCATCCTGCAGTAGTGGGAGCTTCCTGAATATTAGAGAATTCTAGAAACAACCATTGTATGAAAGGATGCATGTGGACAAATTGTCTTTCTAATTGTGCTAGAAGCATAGATATAGCATCCGCATAACTTGTAGTTCTAGTAACAATGGAACCACCCATCAATGGTAATGATCCCACACAACTGAAAAAAATATTGAATCACACTCTTGCGAATAATATTTCCACTACCTATACGAAGTTTCTTTGTTTGCATAGTGGGTTCACTTTTAGAAGGATCATCATTCGCAAGATTATCAAGTTTTTCCTTAGCAAATTCATCAAATTTCTTTTAGCATTATTAGCGCAAGGCAAAGTTGGATGTTCAAGGGCTTCTGCACTAGCGGCGGAAACACCACTAATTTCAAAATCAGACATGGTAGCAACTTCAAGCAAGCAAAGGAGTAAACTAGTAACAAGCAAAGATAAATATTTTTGTATTTTTGATTTTTATGAGACAAGCTAAATATAACAACAAATAAAAAGAAGAAAAAGTGAATGAAAATTTGTGTTAAGTTACTTGATAGTTGATGATGATATTCCCAGGCAACGGCGCGAGAAATCCTTCCTGATACTTGTGATCTATGTTGGGTTTTCCGTGAAGAGGAACGGGTTATTGCAGCACAAAGTGGGTAAGTATTTCCCTCGGTTATGAAACCAAAGTTTATCGAACCAATAGGAATATCAATCCTCAACCGTCTTCAGCGGCTGCACACAAATCAACAAACAACTTGCACCCAACGCGGGCAAGAGGGTTGTCAATCTCCTTGATCTCTTTATTTGCAAGCAAATGAGTTGTGTAGATAATTGTTGATAATTGTAAATAAAATAAAAGGTAAATAAAGGCAACGATGTAATAATAGCGTTTGTGAATATAGAAGTGAATAGACCCAGGGGAAAAAGGGTTTCGGGACTCCATATGGCCTCGCGATGGAACAGAGACTTGCGACGGAACAGAGACTTGCGACGGTGGAAAAAGGGTTTCGGGACTGCTTCTGTTTTTTTTTTGCAATATTAAAGAATCTATAGGCCATAGAGGGGCGTCGGGAGGTAGTCGAGGGGGCCATCTCATATCAGGGCGCGGCCCCCTCCCTAGGGTGCGCCCTGATGTGTGGTGGGGCCCTCGTGCGCCTCCCGGCCTCCTTCCAAAGCTTTCAGGTCTTATTTCGGTCCAGAAAAAATCATCAAAAAGTTTCCTGGCAATTGGACTTCGTTTGGTATTGTAAACCTGAAAAGTAAAAAAGATGCAAAAAACAACAACTAGCACTGGGCACTGGGTCAATAGGTTAGTGCTCAAAAATATTATAAATTGGTAAATAATGACCCAAAAAGTATCCTAAAATGATAATATATCATCATGGAACAATCAAAAATTATAAATACATTGGAGACGTATCAGTTACGGTTGCTTAAAGACAGGGTCTACTGTAGCTGTTAACCAAGGGTGTTACAAGACCCCCAGAGGCAGCGGCACTGGGCAGGTGTACTACCGCCTGCAGGCGGTACTACCGCCTGCACAAAGCGGTACTACCACTTATACGCGGTACTACTGTGACACCCTGGATTTGATGCTACAGTAATCCGTGTAATCAAGCTACAGTAACCTGAGGATTAAGCTAATCCATGTGTGATCAATGTTGGAATCAAACTCTAATTCAAATTTCCTTGCAATTCAAATTCATTTCAAAAGTGGATTTAAAAGTTTTGCAAACTTCAAAATAAAAATCATGCTTAGGTTGTAAATATTCCCTAAGCTTTTATAAAATAGGACCAACCTTTTATCATGTGATTAGGTGCCTCAAAACTATTTTTAACAGATGCCCAAAACAATTATTAAATTCCTTTTTGGATTATAATATTTTCTAATGAATTCAATTGGCCCTCAATTAATTTGTGGCTGTTTATAAAAATACAATAGGACTGATGGACCTTGTGCCATAATTTTACTAAAAGTAATTGTTGTTAAAACTAAATAAAAACAAAAGGCAAATAAGAGCAAAGGGGATAAAAACAAATAAAATTTAAAAAATAGGCAACCCCCCCCCCCCTGGGCAGCCCAACTGGGCCTTGGCCCACTCGCCCCCCAACCGGCCAGCCCACACCCGTGCCACTACAACCTCCACCCCACCGACACCTCGCTCCCACCCATCGCCCCACTCCCCCCACCTCGCTCGCACTCCCCTTCCCCGATCCAGATCGGATCGGGGGTGATCCCCGCAGCGGCAACCGACGCCGCCCCGCTCCACCGGCGGCCACCTCACCCCTCACCGGCGCCTCCCTCACCGGCGCGCAGCGCCACCTCGCCACCGCGACGCTCCACCCCCTCGCCGCCGGACCTCCTCACCTCCTCCCCGGCGCCCGACGCCGCCTCGCCACCGCGACGCTTCCCCCCCCGCCGCACATCCTCACCTCCTCCCCGGCCGGCCACCTCGAGCCTCGCCGGTGAACCCCTGCAACGTGGGTGAGCCGCCGCGCTCGCACCCCCTCTCCTCTGTATGTCGTCGCGCACGCGCACGCCCGTGCTCGCGCCGGCCACCCGCTGTCCCCCGCGCGCTCTTTCCCCCTACTGTCGCCACGCTCCCCGCGCCGCCACGCACGCACGCGCGCGGCCTCGCCCGCTGCTCGCCCGCGCGCGCGCCCGCCTACGTGTGGCCTCGCCCGCTGCTCGCCCCGTCGACGCCCCGCGTTGCCGCCGCCGCCTGCGGCCCGCCCCGCCCGTCGGCGCAACCGGCAGCGCCACCCCCGCCCACTGCTGCTCGCCCCTTGCCCCCCCCACGGTGCTACTCGCCGCCGGTGAGCCGCCGGTGGCCCCTGACAGCCGCCCCTAAACCGGTTCGGTTAGTGGGGACCCCCCCTCCCCACCGGATGACAACCGGGGCCCACCCCCCTGTTTGTTGAAAGAAAATACTTTAAAAATAATAATAATAATTAGTAAATTAATTAATTAATTAAGTAGTTAAATAAGTAATTAGATGATTAATATTAATTAGTCAACTAATCTGTTATTTAATTTAAACAGAGAATGACAGGTGGGTACCACACCTAATTAATCTGATTAAATGTTAATTGAACTTTAATTAACCTGTGACAATGACATGTGGGGCCCATTGGTCAGTTTGACCAGTCAAACAGGGCTGTTGACTGCTGATGTCAGCATGGCATCATGCTGATGTCATAATTGCATTATTGAATTAAATTTAATCAATTTAATTTCTGAATATTAGTAAAACTTTAAAAATTAATATAAAATAATCTGTAGGTCAAATCAAAATAATTTATGCATGAAAGTTGATCAGAAAAATCCCACGAATCAGAATACGCAGTCCGTTCGTCTCTCACGTGCTCCTATCATAACGAACCTGGAACTTTTCCATCTGTTTCATCTGTCCGGTAGTAGCCCGAGACCCAGAAAATATCGTCAGATATTCTTCCGATCCGTGTGCGACGTGTAATACTGCGTTAGTGCATGCCTAGCTCTGCATATTGCCATGGCATGCATCGTGTTGCATCTGTGCTTTATATTTATTGTTTCTCCCCCCCTCTTCTTACTGGTAGACCCCGAGACTGACGCTGCTGTCGGGTACGACTACGCGACTGACGATCGGGCCTTTGCAACAGAGCAGCAAGGCAAGCAAACCCCCCTTGAGCATTCCGATATCGCCCATTCCTTCTCTCTCATGCTTGCATTAGATTTTGCTACTATTGTATATAGTTCCTATTCTGATGCATAGCCTGCTTTTTGATAAACTGCTACTGTACCTACTGTCATACCAACTGCTTAGTATAGGTTGATCAATGAATCCCCTGTGACCCCTAGTCTTAGTTGCCCCGCTCTAATTATCAGTTACTCGATCTTCATGATCGACGAGCCAGGCCCGTCACATCACCGCACACCCCCTTAGTTGTACGACTCTGCAGAACTACCATCGAGTACCGAGGGTGACACCTCGTGAAGTACTCATGATGTTAGCTATGTAGTTTAGCTAGTCGGTCGTGGTAAACAGAGGGTGATACCTCTCTGCCACTCCCGATATCGACTCTGTCGTGCAACCCCCCCCCCCTCAAGTGTGTGACCCCCGAGGGTGATTCCTCTAGGTCCCGCCTTGATGTTTATACACACGGGTACTATGACTTGGTTACAAAAAGATGTTGGTGATGGATCGGCCCTGAAGGGTACCCACGGTTTATTAACGACGAGGCGTGGCCGGGCAGGTGAGGCCCTTGCCACACATCCTCGAGACGGGGCGACGGGACCGCACATCATGGGTCGCGCTCGTCACCGCATTAATAAAATGTTGATGGGTTGGGTATTTGATCTGAGTTGGTCGATTGACCTTTTACACACTAAACCTTCACGTGGGACAAGTTATGGGTACTCAGCGTCGTTGTATCAGCCGAAGCTCTTTGGACGTCAGCAATGGAGCGGCGCACTCCCGAGTGGTCCGCGACGGCACTGATCTTGTATTAGAGTGTGCTAGGACCGACCTCGGCCGCCCACACATCGTGCAGGAGTGTAAAGGGCTAGTGACCCCATGACCCCTGCGCGCTTAGGATTTAGACCGGCGGGCTGGCCTCTCTGTTGAGCCTAGGTAGGGCGATGACGTGTTGATTTCCCGAGGCTGGGCATGACCCAGGAAAGTGTGTACAGCCAGAGGTGATCAAGCATGTTGGAAATGTGGTGCACCCCTGCAGGGATGAAATCAACTATTCGAATAGTCGTGTCCATGGTAACATGACGACTTGGAGTTGTACCTTGATCTACTACAACTATAATTGTGTCTTAAAATTGAAATGGATGTTGGCTTCGAGATTGCTTCCTCGCAGGGAGCCGAGGAAGAATCTCTGGGCGTGGTTACTTAATAAAATTTGCTACAATATTATTGCTATATATGAGATACCAGTCTACTCTCTTCTAATGCTGCAAGATGTTGAAGATGCTAGTCTTTGATAGGACTAGCCCTTCCCCCTCATTCTTGCTTTCTGCAGTCAGTCCACATATAACCCCATTGCTTGATATTGATGCATACTTAGCATATTAATGATGTCAGTCTTGTAATATGAATGTTGTATGACTTTAATTTGTGTCTAGTGTTGTGTTGTGATATCGATCAGTGAGTCCCTAATCTTGGTCGTACGCATTTGCGTGTATGATTAGCGTACGGTTAAATTGGGGGCGTCACAAGTTGGTATCAGAGCCGACTGCCTGTAGGTAGCCCCCTTTCCAACTCCTTGGTCGAAGTTGAGTCTAGTCATTGAAAAACTTTTACTAACATAGTTGTGTGGCTTACGGGCCCACATCTCAATTGGGTGGTATTAGGATCTTTTATTCCTCGTCTATACTCTGGGTTCTGATCTCTCTTCTCTTTCGGGTTAAAGATTTTGCTAACACTAACATTAGGTTCCCATGATCACATCCACCTTAGAGTTGCTTTATCGACAATTGTTTTCCTTTGAAGTTATGATACACACACTATCATTTGACATCTTGAATCTCCTGGTTATAGATGCATCCTGCTAGGCAGATCGTTCGTCTGACTTTCGCTCACGATACGACTGGGTTCCCGACCATTCTGGTCAACCTCTTGATCAGGCTGGGATATCGCTGGTACCCCGAGTACACTGTTTACGAGGACTACCGCGAGTTCAACCAGGAACAGTATGAAGCTGAGATGGTTATCTGGGACCGGCGGGACCGCTCCATCACTGAGCTGCACACCTTTCGTGGCATTGGAGTGACCGTTGAGATGGCAGTATATGATGCTGCCTATGCGGCTATTGTTCGTCTCCGTGCAGCGAACCCCTGCTTGGAGGAGACGGCATTCAGATACATCCCGTATGTTCCTGCTGGAGTTGATACTGTAGCCGACGCTGAGGTCTACACCCCTTTCGTGCGGCAGCGCAACGACCGATCCTACACTGCTGTATGCACCCCCTACGTGAGTCATCGTTACGACCCACAGGTTCTGGTTCAGTACACTGACGCACTGGATCGCACTGTCCGAGCTCTTAATGTCGAGCTATACGCCACCCGTACTCATCTTTATGAGGCTATGGAGCAGTTGTTGCCAACAGTCCGTGCGGGGATACATCCGGAGTACATCCTTTACCCGCGCCGGACAGAGTTTCCACCAGGTCTTGAGTGGCCTGCTGTTGGAGGTCGCACTCCTACGCGTGGACCTGCGCTCCCCGCTCGGGACCAGGTTCTACATCAGAGTGTTCATGGGATCCAGAATCCTGCCCCCAGGTTTAACATTCAGGGCCACGTGCAGTTCCCTGGCTTCAGTCGTTGTCCCTGACGTTGATGTAGCTTATCGCTATGTCCCGTTGTTGTACCTCTCTACCGCGTGCGTGCGTGCCGCCTAGTTGTCTAAGTTATTTTCATGTCGGACCTATCGTCTATTTTGTAACAGACTTATGGTTTGTAATAGACCTATGTATGGATCTGTATGTTGAATTTGAACTACTATGTTGTAGCTATTGAACTTCCTTCTTTGTGCAATTTACTTCATGAATGATTCTTTGTCTTTGCAATTGCCCAATTCTAAACTACCACTATTAAAAAGTTGACAGAATGGTTAGGCCAGCTGGACGTGGTCGTGGTGCGCCTGACCCACCACCACCACCTGAATACATGGCTGGAATGATGCAGCAGTTTGAGCTAAACCATCAATTTATGCAAGGGATTATCGATCAGTTCCTGAGGCCGAATATGAATCAGCAGCCAGCCCCAATGACTCTGCAGGACTTCATGTGCCTCAACCCTGCTATCTACCGCAACTCAACTCAGCCTCTTAACGCCGATGACTAGCTCCGTGACATCACTTATGAGCTGGAGTCTTCAGGCGCCCCAGTGGCTAGCTATGTCACTTTTGCCTCGTACTTTTTGAAGGGTCCCGCTGCTCAATGGTGGGACAGTCACAGGCGCTCACAGCCTATTGGAACAATCATCACCTGGCCGGAGTTCTAAGCTGCATTCCGTGCTCGCCATATTCCTCAGGGACTGATGGACAAGAAGAAGCGTGAGTTCTGCAACCTCGTCCAGGGCAACAAGACTGTGGATGCTTATCAGCGGGAGTTTCTGGACTTGTCTCGCTATGCTGAAGAAGACGTTGCAACTGATGCTCGTAGGCAGGAGAAGTTCCGCAAAGGCCTTCACCCTGATATCAACCTGGCGCTCCTTGTTCAGGACTTTGATAACTTCGCCATCTTGGTGAACAAGTCCATCCAAGTAGAAACAGGTCTGCAGGACTACAAGGACAACAACAAGCGCAACCGTGACATGGGCTCATCTTCGGGCTCAGGAAGTTAGAAGCGCAAGATCTGGATTCCCCACAACATGTACCATGCACCTGCTTCTACTCCAAGGCCGTCCTATGCTGCACCTCGTCTGCCTCCACCCCCACCTAGGCAGCCGAGGCTCCTAGCTCCGCCACCACGAGCTCCTGTTCCCCCTTCTCGTCCTGAGGATGGGCTGTGCTTCAAGTGTGGTCGTCCAGGACACCGTGCTAGAGAATGCAGGCAGAATCAGAATCAGCTGGCACTGCCTTCTAACCAGCCCCGCAACAACAATGCCAGGCCTGTTAATGGTCGTGGTGAGGCTAATAACATTGAGATGACTGAAGCTCAAGACCAGCCTCCTACTGTGATGGGTACACTTCTTGTTAACTCAGTACCAGCTTCTGTATTGTTTGATACAGGAGCATCGCATTCTTTCATGTCGTAAATTTTTGCATACATGCATGACATTAAGAGTGATGAAATGGACGCTCCAATAGTGGTAAACACCCCCGCGGGCCAATGTCGAACCTCAGTGATTAGCCACAATGTCCCAATTGAAATTGAAGGGTTGGAATTCCTTGCCTCCCCCATAATGCTGAAGTCTTCCAATATCGATCTCATTCTCGGAATGGATTGGTTGAAGGCTCATACTGCGTCAATCATTTGTGCCACCAAAACCGTCCACCTCCTGCGCCCTTCAAATGAGATAGTAAGCTATCATGCTCATCTTGTTCGAAATGCTGAAGCCCGGCTATATGCCTTGAATGCATTAAATGCATCACCTCTTGAGGGGATTGAAAACATCCCAGTTGTCTGTGATTTTCAAGACGTTTTTTTAGAAGAACTTCCAGGGATTCCCCCTGTAAGAGTTGTCGAGTTTGTCATTGACTTAGTGCCACGCACCACCCCTATAGCTAAGCGGCCATATAAGATGCCTCCTCATGAACTCCTTGAACTGAAACAAGAAATCGATGATTCGCTTCGTCAAGGGTTCATCCGTCCTAGTTCCTCTGCTTGGGGAGCACCTTCTCTCTTTGTCAAGAAGAAAGATGGTATGAATCGATTGGTCCAAGATTACCGTCCCATCAACCAAGCAACGATTCAGAACAAATATCCGCTTCCTCGGATCAACGATCTGTATGATCAACTTACTGGTTCGTCAGTGTTTTCAAAACTCGACTTGAGGTTGGGTTACCATCAGATCCGGGTTCACGAAGAGGATATTCCCAAGACTGCATTCGTTACTCGCTATGGTTCATACGAGTATACCGTCATGTCCTTCGGCTTAACCAATGCTCCAGCGACCTTCTCTCGCCTGATGAACTATATATTCATGGATTACCTCGACAAATTCGTTGTGGTTTATCTGGATGATATCCTGGTTTATTCCAAGAATAAAGAAGAGCATGCTGAACATCTTCATCTTATATTGGAGAAGCTTCGGGAACATCAACTTTATGCAAAGTATTCCAATTGTGAGTTCTGGATGGACGAAGTAACCTACCTTGGTCATGTGATCTCCAAGGATGGTATTGCGGTCAACCCTGAACGAGTTCATGCTATTCTTGACTGGACTCCCCCGAAGAATGTCAAGCAAGTCAGAAGTTTTCTCGAACTCGCAAGCTATTGCCGTCGATTTGTCGAGAACTTCTCCAAGATTGCAAAGCCCTTAACCAATCTACTTCACAAAGGTGTTAAATATGAGTGGACAGAAAAATGTCAGGAGAGCTTTCAGGCACTTAAAGACAAACTGACGTCTGCTCTAGTGCTTGCTCCTCCAGATACTCGGAAGGACTTTGTCATTTATTGTGACGCTTCACGTCAAGGAATAGGTTGTGTCCTAATGCAAGAGCGCAGAGTAGTTGCTTATGCATCTCGTCAATTGCGTCCTCATGAAGGGAACTACCCAGTTCATGACCTTGAACTTGCTGCAGTAATTCATGCACTGAAAGAGTGGCGGCAGTACCTTATTGGTAATCGTTGCGAGATCTACACCGACCACCAAAGTCTGAAGTACTTGTTTACTCAGCCAGATCTGAACCTCCGTCAACAGAGATGGATGGAGCGAATAGCAGATTACAACATGGGTATTTCTTATACACCTGGCAAGGCTAATGTAATGGCTGATACTTTGAGCCGCAAGTCCTATTGCAACCACCTCCAGGTTCACAAGGTTCACCCCCTTCTTCAAGAAGAATTCCGCAAGCTGAACCTCCATATTGTTCCTCAGGGTTATCTCGTTCCCCCTCCACCGGAGGCCCGCAAAATGAACCTCCGTGTTGTTAACCATGGTTCTCTGAGTAACCTAGTTGCTGAACCAGATCTCGTGGGCGACATCAAAACTATGCAACTCTATTGCAGTGAAGTCGAAAAGATTAAATGCTATCTTGAGGAAGGTAAACCCTCATGCTTCACAGTTGCTGATGATGGTGCCGTGTACTTCAAGGGACGCTTATTCGTCCCAACTAAGAAGGAAATCCTGAATATGACTGATAGAATACTGAAAGAAGCTCATGATACACCTCTGTCTATCCATCCGGGTAGTACCAAGATGTACCAAGACATCCGTCAAAGGTTCTGGTGGTCAAACATGAAACAAGACATTGCACGCTATGTTTCAGAATGCGACATTTGCCGTCGAATAAAAGCAGAACATCAAAAGCCTGCTGGAACTCTGCAACCTATTTCTATTCCTGAATGGAAATGGGACCATGTTGAAATGGACTTCGTCACTGGTTTTCCCAGATCGCAGAAAGGTAATGATGCTATTCTTATCGTCATTGATCGACTGTCCAAAGTTGCACACTTTCTGGCTGTCAAGGAAACTATTACTGCTAGTCAGCTGGCAGATCTTTATATGTCCAGAGTTCTTTCACTCCACGGTATTCCATTGGTGATTAGTTCAGACCGTGGCAGTTTATTCTCTTCAAGATTCTAGGAAAGTTTTCAAGAGGCTATGGGAACTCATTTGTCCTTTAGTACCACTTTTCACCCTCAATCCCAGGGAAAAGTTGAAAGAGTCAACTAGATTCCCGAAGACATGGTTCGAGCTTGTGTCATTTCTTTCGACAAGAAATGGGAGGAATCTCTCCCATATGCTGAGTTCTCCTACAACAATAGCTATCAAGCTAGTCTGAAGATGGCTCCCTTTGAAGTGTTATATGGACGTAAGTGTTGGACTCCTCTGAATTGGTCAGAAACTGGGGAACGTACACTTATCGGTCCGGATATTATCCAACATGCCGAAGATCAAGTCCGCATTATTCATGCAAATCTGAAGGCTGCTCAGTCTCGTCAGAAGAGTCAGTATGAGCGTCATCACAAAGATATGGTCTATCAACCTGGCGAAAAAGCTTATCTTCGAGTCACACCAATGAGAGGTGCACACCGTTTTGGGATCAAGGGCAAGCTGGCTCCTCGATATATTGGTCCTTTCACTATTCTCGAAAGGCGTGGTAAAGTGGCATATCAATTGGAATTACCGTCAAACCTTTCTCAGGTTCACGATGTGTTCCATGTGTCGCAACTTCGCCGCTGCTTCAAGGATCCTATCCGAGCAGTGGACCATGATATGCTTGAGCTACAACAAGACCTTTCTTACAAAGAGCAACCGATCCGCATTCTTGATGAAACTGAACGTCGGACTCGTCAGAAGGTTACCAAGTTCTTCAAAGTTCAGTGGTCGAATCATTCTGAAGATGAAGCCACTTGGGAACGCGAAGATCATCTTCGAGCAGAATACCCCGAGCTCTTTCCTTCTACTTCTTAATTCTCGTGACGAGAATTTCTTTTAATAGAGGAGAGTTGTGACACCCTGGATTTGATGCTACAGTAATCCGTGTAATCAAGCTACAGTAACCTGAGGATTAAGCTAATCCATTTTGCTAATCCATGTGTGATCACTGTTGGAATCAAACTCTAATTCAAATTTCCTTGCAATTCAAATTCATTTCAAAAGTGGATTTAAAAGTTTTGCAAACTTCAAAATAAAAATCATGCTTAGGTTGTAAATATTCCCTAAGCTTTTATAAAATAGGACCAACCTTTTATCATGTGATTAGGTGCCTCAAAACTATTTTTAACAGATGCCCAAAACAATTATTAAATTCCTTTTTGGATTATAATATTTTCTAATGAATTCAATTGGCCCTCAATTAATTTGTGGCTGTTTATAAAAATACAATAGGACTGATGGACCTTGTGCCATAATTTTACTAAAAGTAATTGTTGTTTAAACTAAATAAAAACAAAAAGCAAATAAGAGAAAAGGGGGATAAAACAAATAAAATTAAAAAAATAGGCAACCCCCCTGGGCAGCCCAACTGGGCCTTGGCCCATTCGCCCCCCCCAACCAGCCAGCCCACACCCTTGCCACTACAACCCCCACCCCACCGACACCTCGCTCCCACCCATCGCCCCACTCCCCCCCCCCACCTCGCTCGCACTCCCCTTCCCCGATCTAGATCGGATCGGGGGTGATCCCCGCAGCGGCAACCGACGCCGGCCCGCTCCACCGGCGGCCACCTCGCCCCTCACCGGCGCCACCCCGCACCGCCGTCGCCTCCCTCACCGGCGCCCGGCGCCGCCTCGCCACCGCGACGCTTCCCTCCCCCGCCGGACCTCCTCACCTCCTCCCCGACCGGCCACCTCGAGCCTCGCCGGCGAACCCCTGCAATGTGGGTGAGCCGCCGCGCTCGCACCCCCCTCTCCTCTGTACGCCGTCGCGCACGCGCACGCCCGTGCTCGCGCCGGCCGCCCGTTGTCCCTCGCGCGCTCATTCCCCCTCCCGTCGCCATGCTCCCCGCGTCGCCACGCACGCACGCGCGCGCGCCCGCCTACACGCGGCCTCACCCGCGCACGCGCCCGCCTACGCGCGACCTCGTCTGCTGCTCGCCCCGCCGACGCCCCACACGTCTACGCAACCGGTCGCGCCGCCCCCGCCCACCGCTGCTCGCCCCTCCCCCCCCACGGCGCTGCTCGCCACCGGCGAGCTGCCGGTGACCCTTGGCAGCCCCCCTAAACCGTTTCGGTTAGTGGGGTGAAACCCCACCCCCACCGGTTGACAACAGGGGCCCACCCCCTGTTTGTTGAAAGAAAATGTTAAAATAATAATAATAAAATAAATAATAATAATAATAACAATTAATTAGTAAATTAATTAATTCATTAATTAAGTAGTTAAATAAGTAATTAGATGATTAATATTAATTAGTCAACTAATCTGTTATTTAATTTAAACTGAGAATGACAGGTGGGTCCCACCCCTAATTAATCTGATTAAATGTTAATTAAACTTTAATTAACCTGTGACAATGACATGTGGGGCCCACTGGTCAGTTTGACCAGTCAAACAGGGCTGTTGATTGCTGATGTCAGCATGACATCATGCTGATGTCAGCATGACATCATGCTGATGTCATAATTGCATTATTGAATTAAATTTAATCAATTTAATTTCTGAATATTAATAAAACTTTAAAAATTAACATAAAATAATCTGTAGGTTAGATGAAAATAATTTATACATGAAAGTTGATCAGAAAAATCCCATGAATCCGAATACGTAGTCCGTTCGTGTGTCACGTGCTCCTATCATAACGAACCTGGAACTTTTCCATCCGTTTCATCTGTCCGGTAGTAGCCCGAGACCCGGAAATTATCGTCAGATATTCTTCCGATCCGTGTGCGACGTGTAATACTGCGTTAGTGCATGCCTAGGTCTGCATATTGCCATGTCATGCATCGTGTTGCATCTGTGCTTTATATTTATTGTTTCTCCCCCCTCTTCTTACCGGTAGACCTTGAGACTGACGCTACTGCCGGGTACGACTACGCGACTGACGATTAGGCCTTTGCAGCAGAGCAGCAAGGCAAGCAAACCCCCCTTGAGCATTCCGATATCGCCCATTCCTTCTCTCTCATGCTTGCATTAGATTTTGCTACTGTTCTATATAGTTCCTATTTTGATGCATAGCTTGCTTTTTGATAAACTGCTACTGTACCTACTGTCATACCAACTGCTTAGTATAGGTTGATCAATGAATCCCCTGCGACCCCTAGTCTCGGTTGCCCCGCTCTAATTATCAGTTACTCGATCTTCGTGATCGACGAACCAGGCCTGTCACATCACCGCACACCCCTTTAGTTGTACGACTCTGCAGAACTACCATTGAGTACCGAGGGTGACACCTCGTGAAGTACTCATGATTTTAGCTTTGTAGTGTAGCTAGTCGGTCGTGGTAAACAGAGGGTGATACATCTCTGCCACTCCCGACATCGATTCTGTCGTGCAACCCCCCCCCCCCCCTCAAGTGTGTGACCCCCGAGGGTGATTCCTCTAGGTCCCGCATTGATGTTTATACACACGGGTACTATGACTTGGTTACAGAAAGATGTTGGTGATGGGTCGGCCCTGAAGGGTACCCACGGTTTATTGACGACGAGGCATGGCCGGGCAGGTGAGGCCCTTCCCACACATCCTCGAGACGGGGCGACGGGACCACACATCATGGGTCACGCTCGTCACTGCATTAATAAAATGTTAATGGGCTGGGTATTTGATCTGAGTTGGTCGATTGACCTTTTACGCACTAAACCTTCACGTGGGACAAGTTATGGGTACTCAGCGTCGTTGTATCAGCCGAAGCTCTTCGGACGTCAGCAATGGAGCGGCGCGCGCCCGAGTGGTCCGCGACGACACTGATCTTGTATTAGAGTGTGCTAGGACCGACCTCGGCCGCCCACGCATCGTGCAGGAGTGCAAAGGGCGAGTGGGCCCATGACCCCTGCGCACTTAGGATTTAGACCGGCGGGCTGGCCTCTCTGTTGAGCCTAGGTAGGGTGACGACGTGTTGATTTCCCGAGGCCGGACATGACCCAGGAAAGTGTGTCTGGCCAGAGGTGATCAAGCGTGTTGGAAATGTGGTGCACCCCTGTAGGGATGAATTCAACTATTCGAATAGTCGTGTCCACGGTAACAGGACGACTTGGAGTTGTACCTTGATCTACTACAACTATAATTGTGTCTTAAAATTGAAATGGATGTTGGCTCCGAGATTGCTTCCTCGCAGGGAGTCGAGGAAGAATCTCTGGGCGTGGTTACTTAATAAAATTTGCTACAATATTATTGCCATATATGAGATACCAGTCTACTCTCTTCTAATGCTGCAAGATGTTGAAGATGCTAGTCTTCGATAGGACTAGGCCTTCCCCCCTCATTCTTGCTTTCGGCAGTCAGTCCAGATATAACCCCATTCCTTGATACTGATGCGTACTTAGCATAGTTCTGATGTCAGTCTTGCGAGTACTTTGTATGAGTACTCACCGCTGCTTTGCTTTCTCTCCCCTCTGGATACGACTACTGCGTTCAGACGATGGAGCCCGGGAGATGGAGTACGCCGGAGATGACTACTACACCACCGCTGGAGCTTACTACTACGTGGAGGCTGCCCCCGACCAGCAGTAGGTTAGGAGGTTCCCAGGCAGGAGGCCTCGCCTCTTTCGATCCGTTATTATGTTTGTGCTAGCCTTCTTAAGGCAAACCTTGTTTAACTTATGTCTGTACTCAGATATTATTTGCTTCCGCTGACTCGTGCCTGTCGAGCTTTGTATTCGAGCCCGCGAGGCCCCTAGCTTGTAATATGAATGATGTATGACTTTAATTTGTGTCTAGTGTTGTGTTGTGATATCGATCAGTGAGTCCCTAATCTTGGTCGTACGCATTTGCGTTTATGATTACCGTACGGTCAAATTGGGGGCATCACAACTACAGCTTGCCTGCGCGGTACTACCGCTTGGGACCTTCAGAACCTTAGCAATGGGCACTGAGGAGCAACTCCATTGATGCGGGAAAGGAACAAGGGTGCAAATGTAGATGTGTATGTGTTGATTCCACCCTAACCTTTCCGAAGCGGACCCCCTCTTAATAGTACGGTTTTCCTACGACTCAAATCCATCGATAAAAGAAACGCAGAAACAACCATCTTCACTTAAAAACTCTGAGGGGCTAGAATCGTCTTGTGCCATATGATAAATTATCGAAAATGCTCAATGCACACGATTAGTCCGCGAAAGCATTGCCATGAATCACCAAAACCACTAAGGGAGAAATATGCCCTAACAAACCCGTTGGGTCACACACTTAACGTTCGGTAGTGCTAGGGTAGTTTTGAAATATTCATATGGCGAAGTACGAAAGTAGTTTGGAGTCACGAGGAGCTCCAAAATGGTCTGGAGGTAAAGATTTATATATGGTAAGTAATATTCAGGGTTCTGGAAAATGTTTGTTTTTTTGGTATTGTACCAGGAAGGTTCTGGAAGGTTCCAGAGTGGGCCCCACCTGCATAGGGGGCCACATGGACGTGGGTAGTGGGGCAAGGTCCCACACACTCGGTCTAGGCACATCAAGATCCTCCCCTAAAAGGAATAGGATCGTATCCTGAAGGGATAAGATCGAGATCCCTAAAAAGGGGCATATTGGTCGGTGGGGAATTAAAGGAGGGATTTCCTTCCACCCCCTTGGCCCACACCCCTAGGGGCTTGGAGGGAAGCCACCAGCCCCTCCATGCCTATATAAAGGTGGGGAGGCGTTGGGGGCAGCCAACCCTTCCACACTTGCCCGTCTCCCTCCCATTACACCTCCTCCACCTCGCGTAGACGCTTGGCGAAGCCATGCTGTAGTTCCGCTGCTGCCACCACCACCACACCGTTTTGTTGGTTCATATCTCATCTACCTCCTCTCCTTGCTTGCTGGATCAGGAAGGAGAGGACACCAGCGAACCGAACGTGTGCTAATCTCGAAGGTGCCGCACGTGCGGTGCTTGGATCTGATTGGATCACGACGCGACTACGACTACGTCAACCACGATCTTTAGAGCGTTGACGCTTTCGGTCTACAAAGGGTACGTACACACACTCCCCACTCGTCGGTAGCATCTCCATAGATAGACCTCTGGGTGTTTCGTAGGAAAAAATTTGTTTTTCATGCAACGTTCCCCCAAAATAAGAGGTGTAGGAGTTCACTAGAGAAATTGGGCCTTAACCCACACTTTACTTTTCAATTAGATAACCCCACCTCCAGATTGACCGGGTGTTGGGGGGGCCTTAGCCGTTGAAACAACCCTAGGGCAAATCATGTAACACCTAGTAAAGTGTGGCAAACAATATAATCCTCGAGTTCACCTATGCGGTGGTAGGTCCAAGCATGCTCAAAATCAAGCTTGCAGTGGTAAGTAATCCTCTTTTGGTAAATGTTGCGTTTTGGCCGACCGACCGAAGTCGCGCGCACACACACACACACACAGACACACACACACACACACACACACACACACACACACACACACACACACACACACACACACACACACACACACACATACGTGTCCTGGTTTATTGTTGTTATTTGTTTTAGTTTTCTCCTCCTAGTGCGTACATGTGCCCTCCCAGCACGACCGCTCGTCTCTTCTTCCTTATCCTCTACCATTCGTCCTCCTTAGCCATCGGCTTCGCCTTTGTGCATTTATTTTCTTCTATGCGTGAGGAGCACACCCCATGTCGTCTTCAAGCTCAATCTTCACCACCACTTGCTGAATCTACGACGTGTCGTGGGCAAGAGCTGCATCCGAGCCTAGCGAAGCTGCATCCGTTGCCGGTGGTGCTGCGACTGTGGCAACCATGGCCATACCCACACCAACATGGCGCTGCGGGTTTGAGGGCGACATGTGTTGCATGCTCCGACCGTGGTGTTCGTGTGCTGGAACCAACGACATGCTTTCCTACATCCATTCATGGCGAAGATACGACCATGATAGCGGCAATGCCGATTTAGCTGCATCTGTTGTCGGCTTTTGCTATGACCGACGAGGAATTTGCTACATCCATTGATGTGGAGCCGCGACCTGTGATGACGACGACGCTAATTTGCCACAACCGTCGTCGGCTGTTTGTACGACTGGTGAGGAATTTGCTACATCCATTCACAGGGGAGCTGCGACCCGCAATGGCGGTGACACTGATTTACTACAACCGTCGTCGTCTTTAGCTATGACACGCGAGGAATTGGCTACATCCATTCACGACGCTAACCGGTGGCCGTCATTTACGGAAACCCATGCGACGAGCGTTGATGGCGAGGGCGGCAGGATGGCGCGCATTGGGTGCTGCAATCATGGAGCATCGATAGCGGGAAGTTGCAACCAATCGACGGGGAATTGCAACCGGTCGACGGTGAAGCTGCAACCGAAATCAATGAGCGGCGGGGGGGGGGGGGGAGGGGGTCTCCAACAAGCAGCGGAAGGTAGCGCTGCAAGGCGGCGGGGTGTGAGAGGTCGCGACCATTGCCTCGCCGTAGTCGTGTGGTGAAGAAGTGATATTTTTCCTCTTTTTGCTTACGTCATCCTGTGAAAGAAGACGAAACCCATGCACTTAACGACCAGATGGCTCCCATGCAATCAGTCAGACGGCTTGTATGCGACCTGCCGAAAATTAGGCCGGTCGGCCGCCGTCTAGAGTTGCCCTTCTCTTTTGCGTAGGCTTGCAAGAACCACAAAACTTATTTCCGATGGGAGGTGGTAGTTCTCAACAAAGGCAAAAAATGTTGGCTGATAGTGTTTAAAAAACGGAGAACCTGTAATCTCGAATGCAAGCAAACAAACTTTGAAGAATAAATTAGTGAAGGAGGAGTCAGCCTCTACTGTAGTATAGCCCAGCCGGAGGAAAATTGGTGGCTTGTTGTTTTCGTCAGGCAATTGACAAGTGCCAATTGGTAAACCCGGGTCTCCGCAGTTGCTCTCACCACACCTTGAAAAAGAAAACACATGAACCTCTTTTAAATCCAGAAATCTACTGGCTGCAAAGAGGGAGAAACACGCAACTCCACTCCATTTTCCTTTCGAAGTCTGTGGTAGAGCTCCACTTGGCAGATAGGCTCCACATCCACTCCACTGGAATCTGGATTTTTTTCTCTCTGTGGGGACGACGGGACAAGTCACAAGGGCGGAGGTGATGCCCATGCTATCGTTTGCACGCAAGCGCCAGTCAAAAGCTGACCTTTCTGGCTCCCACATCAGATCAGAGATCAGACCACCGCGCCACGCCACCCGAGGCCTCCGACTCCACGCGACACGACCCATCGCCCGCCCCATCGGAATGAGATCCTCTACCGTGCAGGGTGCTACAGTGCCCTACCTTTGGGCCTTTATCAGCCGTTAGATCTAGTATGAATGTCTCAGATCTCTTGCTACAGAGAGCAAAACAGTGCATGCGCTATAGTTCAGTAACAGTGAACTTTAGCACAGAGTTCGAACAGTAAACTTGCTACAGTATTCCTTCCACTACGCAAGCACTGTAGCACCCTGCCGTGCCGCAAGGCACGGTAGAGGAGCCGGTTCCCGCCCCATCCCCAGCTCGCCACCAACCCCACCACATCCCACCCCACGACTCCACCATCGCCATTCGCCACGCGCCACCGCGCCGCGACGCCCGGCCCCGCGTCCCCTGTTCGGCGCCGGATCCGCTGCGCCCGTTACCATCGATGAAGGCGGCCCCCGCCCGAGCGACTCCCGCGCGTCAGAGCCCACGGGCCTGCAGCACCGCGCTCCGTCGGCGGTAAAAGAAAAAAAGAGGAGAGGAAGAGCTCTGAGACCCGGGTCCAAATCTGAGTGACGCCCGTTGACCGCGACTAGGAGGTGAGGGGGAGGGAGTGGCCCGGAGCGAGCGAGCGAGCGAGCCAGAGCCAGGGGAGGGAGGGAGGAAGAGGGAGCCGGAAGCAAGCCGAGGCGACGCGAGCAGCAGCGCGCACGCATTTGCCCGTACGCGCTCACCCGCTCCTTCCTTATCTCCCCCGAGCGGCGGCCCCCTCACCCCTCTCGGCGAGTCCGGGCGCGGCCGATCTGGCATGAAGCGCCAGCGGTCGTCCTACGTCGACGACGACGACCCGGACGGCGACAGGCGGAGGTTCTACGACCGCGGGGGCCCGCCGTCTCCCCCGCGGCGCCGCCCCGCGGACTACGAGAGCGACGAGTTCGACCGCCGGGGCGGCTTCGGCGGCAGGTTCTACGACCACCGCTACCGGGACTCCCCCTCGCCGCGGGGCTATGGGGGCGACCGGGCGATGCACCGCTCCGAGAGCTTCTCAGGCTTCCGCCGCGAGTTCCCCAAGGGGTTCCGCGCCGACCGCGACCGGTCGCGCTGGGATGCGAGCGGCAGCGCCAGCGGCGGCGGCGGCTCGGCCTGGCGGCGTCCCGGTGGCCCCTGGAGGGATCCGCACGGCTTGGACGGCCACAAGTCTGCGACCAGGCGGCAGGCGCCGTCGCCGCCGACGCCCCCTCGCCGGTCTCCCAGTGAGCCCAGGAGGAGGATCGATGCTCCCAAGGGGGACAAGTCGAGGAAGCACAGCTGCGGCGCCGGTGAGATCGAGGAAGGGGAAGTCGCGCCAGATCCGGACGCCAAAGCCCCGCCTCCGCTTGCCGCCGCGGAGCATCACAAGTGGGTTGACTCGGGCCGTGCTGATGACAAGGGAACTAGTAAGAGATGCGAGTTGAAGAAAGTGGATTCTCCTGGGCCGAGACTAAGAGTGGATGTCAGAACTCAAGCTGCTGACAACTTGGGGAAGGAGAAAGGGAAGATCAGGGATGATGCGGTTGCAGAAGCAGCGAAAGCAACAAGCACACAGCATGAGAAATCAGCATTGGATGTCACGGGGAAAGTAGCAAACGCACAGCATGAGAAATCAGCATCGGATGTCACAGGGAAAGTAGCAAACACGCAGCATGAGAAATCAGCATCGGATGTCACTGGGAATGCAACAAATACACAGCATGGGAAATCAGCATCGGATGTCACAGAGAAAGTGTGTGGAGGAGATGAAGCTGCCAGTGCCGTTGATCAAGGTGGACAGAGCACTTCCTCCGCCATGCAGCTGGAAGCGCGGCATGAGGAAGTGGTTACACGACAAGATGGTGCCAATGCTGCTGATGTGGGTGGGCAGAGCACTTCATCTGGTATCCTCAATGAGACTACCATGGAAGAAGTGACAACACAAGTTGAAACTGCCATAGTTGTCAATGATGTTGGGAAGGGCACTTCATCCAGCATACAAAAAGAATCACTGCAGGAGGCAGTAATGGCATTAGGCGAGACTACTAGTGATGATGATATTGTTTGGATTGGCAGTTCATCGACTACTCTGCGGAAAGTTCTTCCTAGAGAAGCAACAGATGGAAACATCAATGCGGGTGGCAGTGTTGGAAACTGCACTTCGTCCAGTATCCTGCAGGAGGAGATGCAGGAAGAAGTGAAACATGTAGATGTAGCTGCCAATGTTGCTGATGCGCCGAAAGAGGTCAGTTCTTTCAGTATGCCGAAGGAAGCGGTGCATGAAGAAGACACACTGCTAACTGCCAATACCATTAATTTGATAGGACATAGCAATTCATCTGTTATGCTGGAGGAAGCAATGCATGAGACAGTAACCACGAAAGAACTAACTGCCAATGAACTTGACACGGCTGGAAAGAGCAGCTCATCTACTATGCTCCAGGAAGATGTCATGACTTCTCTTTGCCAAGAGTCTCAGGAAATTAAACAAGCTGAAACAGAAAATATTGGAGACAAGAAGGTTGATGAAACAACTGAATCTATCGCATCCCAGCGAGTGGAAGAGGGACTAGAGAGGTATGGTTGTGAAAATAGAGTTGCGTTTGATAAAATTGAAATTGCAGAAGAAGAAGAAGCAGCAGCAGTTGAGAATGAAATCGTTGCGAAACAAGTAAAAGATGATGATCTGGAGGCCAAACTAAAAGGTACTAGTGTTTTCCTTCAACCACCCAAGGACCATATTAAGGATACTGAGGAAGAGGGCACGACTTTGGATCTGATTGTGGAGAAGCCAAGGGCTGAAGATAAAGGAAAGGGTATAGCATTTGATGTCCTTAATAAGGCAGATAGTGGTAATTTAGTTGGGAGAGGTTTTGACATAGGATTGCAGCCTGACACAGACCAAAAACAAGCATGGACATCTACAAGGACTACTTCCGTAAAGCAAGAAGATGACACACTCAAGATAGGGAGACTTGATCTTTCACTAAGCTTGTCAGGTGGTTTACAGGATCCTGAATTCAAAAGTTTTATTCCCAGACCTGATTCTGTAGCGCATGGACCATGCTCTCAGTTGTCATCATCATCATCATCATTCTGCACAAATTCAGATGGAATAACAGCTTCCGTATCATTGACCAATTCTCAAGCATTTGTTCGCAACCCTAGTTTCTCACATACCCAACGGTCATTGGACAACTGTGAGCATTCAGTAGGCAGTAAACCTTTGTTTCAAGTAGTTGACCAGGTGAGCAACAGCACAGGTTGGCAAGTAGAGTTGTCGTCAAACATATCTACCGAGAAAGGGAACCCTACCCCTCTACTTCAGAAAGTACTCCAAAATGGTCATTTGTCAGATAACACTTTGGTTGGTGTGAACATGCAGAACAATGGTCTCTCACCAGTCCTGTCGACAGCACATAATCATGGTTCTCTTGATGCTGGATCGGGGCATAGTAGACATAGAAGGCAGCTCACAAGAGAGAGAAGTAGCAGCAGTCTTTCAAGGGGTGAGCTGCAGCATGAAGAACAGCTTGTTCTGAATGGTGCTGGTGTTGTTGAGAGGGTTATTTCCAAGATTGTTTCAGATCCTCTGAATTATACAGGAAGAATGCTTCAAGAGATGACAGGCAATTCTAGAGCATATTTGAGGGAGGCCATTTCTGAGATCATAATTAATGCTGATAAAAAAGGACAGGTAGTAGCGTTGCAGGAGGCACTTAACAAACGATCAGACTTGAATAGTGAAATACTGCAAAGGTGTCCACGGGTGTTGTTGGAGATACTTGTTGCTATAAGGACGGGTCTTCCAGATTTTTTAAAGAAAAGCAGTAGCATTGCCACACCTGATTTGGTTGACATTTTTCTGAATTTGAAATGCCGCAATCTCTCATGCCAAAGTGTTCTACCAGTGGTTGATTGTGATTGTAAAATTTGTAAGCAGAAGAATGGTTTCTGTAGTTCTTGCATGTGCATTGTCTGCTTGAAGTTTGATATGGCATCTAATACATGTAGTTGGGTTGGCTGTGATGTCTGTCTTCATTGGTGCCATACGGATTGTGGCTTACGCCACTCCCTTATTCGGAAGGGGGGAACTGGTTCTAGGGCACATGGTACTAGTGAAATGCAGTTTCATTGCGGTGCTTGTGGACATCCATCAGAGATGTATGGTTTTGTGAAAGAAGTCTTCCGAACATGTGCTAAGCAATGGAGGGTGGAGGCTCTGATCAGAGAGCTTCAATATGTGGAAAGGATCTTCTCTGCAAGTGATGATGCAAGGGGTAGGAGAGTCAGGGACTTTGTCAAGCAGATGCTGATTAAATTGGAGAACAGGGCTTATTATTCTGAAGTCATCAAATATGTCATTGCATTCTTTTCTGGTAAGCTGCTATCATAAGTAGCGAGAAATAGTAATAAACATTGACATGCTTCTTCAGTTCTTCTTTTTACTTATATACTCCCTTCGTCCGGAATTACTTGTCGTGGGAATGGATGTATCTAGACGTATTTTAGTTCTAGATACATCCATTTCTGCGACAAGTAATTCCGGACGGAGGGAGTATTTCTAGACATATAAATAAGGCTAGTAACTGCATTAACGTCAACCGTGCTTGATATTCAAACCAATAACAGTTACCCAGCTTGTAGGCTTTCTCAATAAGGATGCTCCAGTACTATACCTTTTGTGGTCCATGCTTTCAACACTGGTGTAAATACAAGTGCAAACCGTCATCTGTTGGTAAATTATATCATGCTAACACTCTGTTTCTAATTCCAGATGAGAATCCTAACATGGGCAGTGGTCCATTAGTGCCACTGAAGGGTATTCCATGCAGCATCGCTGAGGGAATAAATGGGATTCCTAGTTCGAGTCGAACGGCGACATGGTTACCATCAGTTACCTTAGAAGGAGTTCCGTTCCTACAAAAAGCAGGTGTTCTTTCTACTACTGGGAGCCAATCAATGTCTAGAAAAATAGCTGAAACTGGATTTCAGGCGGTTAATAATAAGCCAGTTTCTGATGAATTGGATGGTCTAGTGAGGTTAAAGCAGGCTGAAGCAAATATGTACCAGGAACGTGCCAATGAAGCACGTAAAGAAGCTGAGAGTCTGAAAAATATCGTTATGGTAAAACATGCACGCATTGAAGAACATTATGCTACTCAAATGTCAGAACTCCACATAAATGAGTTGCAAGAGAGGCGCAAGCAAAACATTGAAGAACTTCAAGTCATTGAAAGATCGTACCATCAATTTCTCAGCATGAAAACAAGGATGAAAGATAACATTAGGGAGTTACTGTTGAAAATGGAGGCAACAAAACAAAATCTAAGCACATAAACGTGGTTACTGCCCATGTTTGGTTGTAGATACCAAACTTGCTGAGCTTAGTGAAGGCAGACTCCATACTGTGTAAGTTATAAATCTTTCATGGTATATTCCCTTGATGATGCTGAGACTACCATACAGTAAGATTATTTATTCTCAAATGTTACCCAATATTCCTTTTTCTGGTTCATTTCATATTACTAATCTGAGATAATATCATCAGTTTTTGAAGCTGACATATGTATACAAGTTTACATGCTACCAGCTCCTAGAATTTGTGCACCATTCACATTGGTAAAATTATGAACAATTAACTTTAGTTGTCGTTGCATATTTTTGAAAAACTATTTACATGCATGAGTTCTGTTTTCGCGATGTAAGTTTCTATGAAATGGACTAAACAAAATCACTGATTCTTTTTGAAGGTTCAGCTACTAAATTAGTGGACTTATCATTGAGTTCTATTCTTATTAAGAACATACCATCTACTATCAGTAATAGCATGGCCTGTTGATTCAGAGAGTTATCACAATGCAGACACTCACAATGCAGACACTCACACAATGTCGTGTATGATTATTATCATAATGTAAGATGAGCAATATTTTGGGCGGAATGAAACAATAAGCTCTCTGCTAGACTAATGTGGTGTATAATCTTTTTGCTTAATGAACGTTTAATGGTTTGAGGCTCCAGCGTAAAGACAAATGCTAAACTAGCCTACAAAAACGTCTTATATTTTGATACAAAGGTAATATTATGTAACTATATTTGGAATTTTGGAGAGATCAACTTCTATCGCTAGTTCATTGATAATGTTGTGCCGAATCGAACTAGGTACTTGCATTAATTTTAATGGTACGCTTCGTGAAGTTGACGAAGCAGGATGTATTTTGTAGTAAATCTGTAAATGTATAGAGCTGTAAAAAGCACTACCTCGTATCAAAAATATATGTCCTTTAGAATTGTACTCAAGACTTATTGGTAAAATGGCATATTACCCTTCATTTATTTCAAATACTTCCCCTTTTTCGTCCTAAACACAATAAATGCTAGAGTTATAGGCTCATTATTCTTTATGATAAATGAGGGGCTAGGAAGGGCGGGCCTGGCGCAGTGGTAGAGTCTCTCCACTCGTTGCCTGGAAGTCCTGGGTTCGAACCAGCCTCTTGGCAGAATTACCCTGCAAGGGTATGGCTGTCTAGATATTCCCTTCTCCAGACCCCACCTTTTATGGGAGCTTTCAGCACTGGGTATAAATGAGGGGTTAAATTGGAACATAAAAATAAGTGCATAGGGGGTGTAGCAGGACCTACAATTTGGATCAAATTTGAAAGGCTAAAACCCCATATTTTTATGTCGGAGGAAGACAGAAAGTAGCGACTTATTCTTCAACCACCCTTTGTTTTGCATGCGATAGGAATTCCAATGGAAAAACCACAACCATCGTCATGATATATAGACTGGTTCATTTGAGCATTCTCCCTAGGTTCACTGTATCGTGTTCATGTATTATGATAACAAATTGAAATATTGATACTTTTGAATATCTCTTCTTTTGTTTCTAGGAGGACTACCCTCGGAGCATGATGTGGGCTTACATGTCTGGCTAGCAAACGACTTGTCATCTTTCTTGAAGAATTGCTCGTCAGAAAATAGTAATGGTGAATATCAAGAAGGTGCAAGCAGGCGGGCAGGTCTCGTTCCTAAGAGCCAGTTTTGCTGATCCAGTTTTGAATCAAGTCCGACGGAACAGCGCTGGTTTTAAGCCAACAGCTCTGTAGGCTCCTGGAATCGAAATTTTACCGGGTCCACGGTGGCGGCGGAATTATGTTAGCGGCCAGTTGGTGGCAGTGTACGTAGGGCATGGAACTGGATCTGTAAATTATGATACGTCGGTACTTCATCCTCATTTTCGATGGGAATATGCATCAAGCCATGTCTGAAATGGCTGCTAGTTTGTAGTCTCTCTGCAACAGATGAACGAAATTCTGCCCGTGTTATCGAAGACTCTCTCTCAGTTATTCTACGGTGCGAATTTTCGTGATAAATCTCTCTCTAAACTGTTCATCGTCAGGGAAAAGGTTTGGGGCATGTTTGATGGAGTAATTCTTAATGGTAGTACCAATTCTGGGATGAACTGTGTTCCTCAGGAGGCAGAAGCTGTGGGCTGGTGCTAGCTTGGAACGCTGATGGATCACAGGGCCGTCCCCTTTCTGTTAATTGCTTAATGGAAATAAACAGAGTTTGTAACAGAATAACAAATGCGGATGGGAAAGAGAGGGGAGAGCTTGAGCATTAACTTTTTTTTTTTTGAGCGGCAGCTTGACCATTAACAGGAAACCCGCTGCAAGTGTTGGGTATCGAAACACTCCTATGGGCCAAAAACCTGTTAAACACTTTAGAAAGGTGGATGATGACATAGATGACAAAAAGTGAGGCGATTGCTGAACATTACTGCTGTGCATTAACGAATTGCAACATCAGTTGTACAAGGTGCTAAGCAATTCCAAACAAATAGACACATAAATAAAGGATACACTAAACAAGAAACACCGAAACACTCTTCACTACTACTACGACCTAGTATTGTATAGAACATCAAGGTTTACTACCGCACTGCCTGCTGTTCCTCTTCGCACGTCAGCAGTGTAATACTAGTTGAGCTCGCGACTGTGAAAGTGTCTGCATATCTTACAGACTAGACGTGATGTAATCGATGGATAAAGCTCAGTATCCATCTTTGTTCTTTCTAGGTCGAGTTGTGCAGGCAGGCCGGCAGCGGCAGCGTTACATAGTAGGAGTAACACTTTTTAGACGGTGGCGTTCTTGCCGTTGGCGATGTTGTGGTGGTGGTGGTCGTCGTCGTCCATGTATCTCTTCCAGAACCAGTGCTGCCTCCAGACCTTGTCGGTCATCTCCTCGATGGGCACGTTCTTGGTCTCCGGGAGGAAGAAGAGCACGAAGACGGACATGACGAGCACCCAGGCGGAGAAGAAGATGAAGATGGCGAACTTGAGGTGGCAGAGCATGGAGAGGAAGGCCTGCGCGATGAGGAAGGTGAAGAGCAGGTTGACGCACACCGTCACGCTCTGCCCCGCCGACCGCGTCTCCAGCGGGAACGTCTCGCTCGGGATCAGCCACCCCAGTGGGCCCCAGGACCAGGCGAAGGAGGCCACGTAGGTGCACACCATCACCACCACCAGGATGGCCCACCCGTGGCCCAGGTTGTCCGACTTGTCCGTCACCTTGATGCCCAGCACCACCGCGATCACCACCTGCGACAGGAACATCTGCACGCCGGCCTCCAGCAGCAGCGCCCGCCGCCCCGCGCGGTCCACGGCGTACACCGACACCAGCGTCGCCAGCACGTTCACGGCGCCCGTGATCACCGCCGAGTAGAGCGACGCGTCGCTCTTGAACCCGAGGGTGTTGAACAGCACGGGCGCGTAGAACATGATGGCGTTGATCCCCGTGAACTGCTGGAAGATCTGGAGCAGCACGGCGATGACCAGCTGCGGGCGGTTGCGGCGCTGGAGCAGGTTCCGGAACGGGTGCTTCACCTCCTGCGCGATGCGGCTCGCCTCCACGATCTCGTTGAACTCCGGCTCCACGTTGTCGGTGCCGCGGATCCGCTTCAGCACCGCCTTGCCCTCCTCCAGGTGGCCGCGCTCGATGAGGCTGTTGGGGGTGTCGGTGACGAAGAGCGCGCCCAGGGTGAGCATCGCCGCCGGGATGCCGGCCAGCGACAGCGACAGCCGCCAGCCCCACGGGTGGATCTTGCTGGTGCCGTAGTTCACCAGGTTCGCGAACAGGATGCCGATGGTCACGTTCAGCTGGAACAGGATGTTGAGCCCGCCGCGGATCCTCGTCGGCGCGATCTCAGACAGGAACAGGGGAACGGCCTGCACCACACTTCGTTTCGTTAGAGATGTGCGTGATCACAAGATGAAATTCAGAGACGTGTTCTTTTTTTGTGAGGGGTTGAAATTGAGAGACGTGAAATCACGAAATGGGTCTTCAGATGGCCTTAACGAGGCCCATTGGGCCCAGAAGGTTCTCTTCCCTATTTTTTTTTTCTTTCCTTTTCTTGGGATATTACTAGCTCCATGCGACTACGTTAAAACAAATCACCTAGCACGCTTTCCTACCGTAAAAAAAAAATCACCTAGCATGAGACCGTACAAACAAAGTGTCAGAACCGCACCAACCTATCACTATCGGAATCTCTTAATTAGCCGGCCTAATCAGAAGCGGTGGAATTAAGTAATAGAATATTGTTGGACTAATCACCTACTCCTACTTCAGTTCTCTGGCACACATGTTGTCTTTGCCTGCTTCGTATGATTGAGTCTAGACGCCTTTATATATTACATACAAATAGGTACGTTTTTTTTGTACGTTAGTGTGTGCATAATTCGCAAGCTCATGCTCAATCAGTGCCTTGATCCGTGCAGTAATCTAATGCATCAGTAGCGCACAAAATCTTGGCATTTTCAATCGAGAAAGCTCCCCGCTCTGAGGTCTACAGTCCATAGACGCATTGTGTTTTTTTCAGTGTTTGACAAGGAAGGAAGGAACCAGAAGAATCCAAGCGAAGTGCACCTCCAAGTCAAGCATCCAAGTTAGTACAATTTTGCTCCAGGCCTCTAAGTTTATGTAGAACTACTCGATCAGCTAGACCCACTCCATATTGCGACCCGTGTGGCCTACGCGTGCTTGCTACTACTAAAAGAGCGCTGCCATAGACACGATAGATTTGCGCCCACGGCCACGCATGAGATTTGGACGCGAAGGAAGAATCGTTTGCAGATCGTGCGGAAAGTATCGTCCGTGAAGCAATTTTTGCTACTAAAATCAAAGTTTCAACAGCCAAAAACAGAAGAATCCAAAGCCGCTGTATCAGTATATTCTACAACTAGTCCAAGTTGATAGGGACAACTATAGAGAGAAGGGCAGCCACACCAGCAGACGAACGACTAGTAAAACCAAGAGAAGCTAACGAGATAAGCTGCAAGCGTACACCTATCACCTGTTGGTTGGCCCAAATTCCTCCTACCGTTTGGTCCAGTAATTTCTAAGCTTGGAGTCACGGCCAGCATGGGAATCTTGGAACTTAACAAGTTTATCGCGAGAGGTGAGGCGATGGATGATCGATGCCACCAATCGTGCGCCAACACAAGTCATGCACCGTCACATGGTTTGTACATTTGACCCCTAAATTCCGGGAAACACAAGGGGTCGTATGATACCACGTACACATACTGCAGCTAGTAGTATCCTTGAAAATACTGCAGCTAGTACGCACGGCATGCCACCGGTCCATCATGCATGATACATCCATATGTAATCCGTAATGAAATCTTTAAAAAGATTTATATTTAGAAACGAAGAGAGTATGAAATACTAATACTACAATATTTTATATGTTGAGTGTTAATCTGGATGTATGAAATAGTAGGACCAGTAGGTTTAGTTCGAGACCAAAGATTCTTTGACACCACCATGGACGGTGACCGATTGCCAGCAAACAAGGAAGAAACTGCACACGGGTTACGTCATTTCCGTAGACGCGGAAAACTATGTCTCGTGCATGTGCGTGCTACATATTTTCTCAAACCAGCCACCGCTAGCTTTACATGTTTGACTTCGGTTTCTACCCAGACTTTTTGGACTCAAATGCTGCTGCGCAAACGTATGTAATCTTGCTTGCTGGTATTAAAAATTGTAGTATAATTCTGAAGCTGAAAACTTATTTTTTGCTGACCTGGTTGGCGAAGCCGACGCCGCAGCCGAGCAGGATCCTGCCGATGATGAGCATGGCGAGGTTCTGGGCGGCCCCGTTGAAGATGACACCGACGATGAAGAAGACGCCGGCGATGAGCATGGTGAGACGGCGCCCGAGGCGTCGGGTGGTGTAGGAGGCGAAGAAGGTGGCGGTGAGGCCGGCGAGGTAGAGCGAAGAGGTAAAGAGCTGCAGGCCCTGGTTGTCGTACTTGCAGTAGTTGCTCTCCTTGTCCTGGTTCTTCCGGCGCAACACCGCCGGGAAGAACTCGCGCAGGAAATCGTCCATCGATGTCACTCCACCTGTAAAAACCATCAGTTTTTAGATATTAGAGCTAGTTGTTAATCGTGCTGGACGATGTGAAAGAAATGGATACGATTTTCTTAATTAGGTTTTTAGTAAGAATTCATGACAACGTGTCTACACACAAGACAGCTTTGTGGGATCCAACGTGATCCGAGGATGTACAAATGGGTTGACTTAACAGCCTGTCAAAGTAGGTGGCAAGATGGCAGCACTTATCTATTTTTCCCCCCAAATACAGTACTGTAATATTAATTCTTATATATACGGGGTATCAACAACATAATCATACAGCTAGCACAGGAGCGTGTTTAGTACTGCATATATGATCCTGGCCAGAAAAATGGATGGTGTTCACAATGGAGTAAATAGGAAAGTGTTGAATTATCAGCTGGCCGGTGCGTGGTAGTTAAGGAGGAGGATTAATTGCATTAACTTCGTTCCAATTATCCGTGGCTATCTGCTTCGTCATATGAAGACCATCGAGAGACGGCAGCCACACGTAAACACCATATCCATGGAGTCGATTAAACTCCTCTCTTCCATGCTGGTTCCAATGGTATCATGGGAGCACGCGGATGAGCATACGCGCGGACGACGGCGACGTTACGGATCCCTAGACCATGCATGTGAGGCAGATTTGACATGATTTCCCAGAGCTACCACGGGAGGGATCGAGTACGCAACACGCGCACATGCATGGATGGAGATGATCGATCGCAGGAAGAAGTGGATAGACGTGTAGAGCATCGGGGGTACCTGAGATGCCGACGTCGTAGCCGAACATGAGGCCGCCGGTGGCCGCCATGATGCAGGAGATGATGACGATGGGCGTGATCTTGGCCTCGAACTCCACGCCGGACGGCGCCGACACGGCGAACCCTCCGCCCGGCATCTTCGCAAGCCGGCCGGTCAAGCTACGCCGATACAATGGAAGCTAGACAAGCAGCGAGTGTTTCTCCACAGAACCACACGAGGAGCCGAAGGAAGGGAGGGGATTGAAGATGGGATACAAGGCTCCAAGTCCCTGGGGTATATATAGGGAGGGAAGCCCGCCCGACTAAGAAATTTGAAACGCAACCGAGCGGCCAGATCCGGCCACGTCGCCTCCCTCCAGGATCCTCCTGTGGGCCCCGCACGAAGGCTCTCCTCTCGCTCGTTGCAGCTCGCAGGCTGGCTGTGGCCAGTCAACGGACGGCTCCACGGCCCACGGGCCGGCGCAGGCACCGCTGCTGCAGTGGCAAAGTCCGCGACTGTGTGCATGAGCGCCACGACTTTTCCGTTCTTCCCACAAATTATGGCTTATCCAAACCAAACCCTTCTCTTCTAGTAAGCCTTTATTATGGGCTTCTTTTTCGGAAAGGAAAACTGGAGAGTGGTTCGGAAAACTTGGAGGATATTCTCTTACCGGACGCCGACCTTCTTGACAACGAGATCTCCGGATGGGCCCACATGTCAGTGAACGATCTGTCTGAGTTTTCTGAGTGTCAACAACGGGCGATGCTTCCTTGTTGCTGGCTTGGTTCATGTGAATGGAGGACCTTGACTTTGAATGCTATTTTAACGAAATTTATACGTCGCGTGGGGATGGATTCGCTCGGGAAAATTATGTGTCCGTCGATGTGGATAGTACGCACGCAAGCATAAGAAATTTGACTCCTGGTCGGCGTTCCAGTAATAGACGCCGGCGATTACCACGGTGCGTGCGTGCGTCCGTGCGTGTATTTTTCTACAGGGGGGAAGTGGTGTTGGCCAAGAGGTGCTAGTTTTATGTATTATAGCTTTTGTACCATTAGCTATTTCATCGAGATACGATCGTACTACAACATAGTATATTTTTTTTAACATAATGTCACCATGTCGACCAAGAGCAGCAGACTAAATGAAATCTCACCTCCAGCTAGCCTCGCCGACATGATATCATATGGCGACGTTACAAATTAGTATTCTAAATGTATCCATTATTTTTGTCATCAGGTCGATCTCGCACAGTGCTTCTGAGAGGAAACACACGCCGCAGCCAGGCTAGGGGAGTGCTAAACTAGTTGTCCACGTTTGGCGCACGGGAAATGAACGTAAGCCGTGGAATTAGAGCATGCGGGCTAACGACCGGTCGCCCCTCCAAATAACAAATCTGCGCGAAATCGAATTTCGCTTTGATCTTTATATGTATCCAGCAACCCAAACACATTTGCACGTTCTCACCGATCGATGCTGCTCAGTTCATACTGTCATAAGATAAGTCTAACTAATCTTATCAACTGAATATTCAACACCCCAAAAACTCTGCAGCCCCGGCCCCGAATAATGCCGTCAGGGGAATCAAATGTTTTTCCTCGAAAAGAAATCAAATGCATGATTCGGCACGGTTTGCACGCGACAACTCCCACACGTTTGGGAATTTTGAACGGCGTGCGACGCCGCAATTTGCCTCCTTCGTTCAACCCGATGGCGGACTGCGACGCGTTCACAAAAGCAGAAAAGGACACTATCGAGTTGGAGCTTTTGTCCAGGGCAGGCGAAGACTTGTGTGCGGGATTTCAGCAAATGCTTACGAACGAAAACAACACTTGGGCGCAACACGGAGTGCCACGACAACGTACGTGCTACGTGAGGGTCTTGTAGACGTAGTATGTTCACCGGATCTTGTATAGCGGTAAAATATGCCGCGAGTTAGTACACGTAGTCAACGCCACGCATGGATGTCTCACGTACGCGCAACACCGTGGGGAATTCCCTAACGATCTCTGAGTTTTAATTTGAAGTTCCGGCGTGTCTGAACCAACGGCCAGTTGCCGTCAGGCGTCAGGCCAAGCCGGAAACAACTACACGTCTTACACGGTCCGCGCCCAGACACGTCCGGTCCTTGTTGTGCTTTCACTCTGCGGTAACTGATCGCGTAAACACGCTATCTCCCCTCACACGCCTGCTTCACCGGCAACCTAGGTAAAAAAAGAACTATAATTTGTTCAAATATGGGATGGACTTTAGACCCATCCAACAATTTTTGAATTTTTTTCTAAGGATCCACGTGTCATGACAAAGAATGGTGGAAAGTTTAATCCCACCTCAAAAGTTTAGTCTCACTCCTTATAAATGATTCTCTTCCACACGCTATTGGAACTTGATAAGAGAAGTGGTCCTCGCGCACTCCTTCTCTGCCGTTCGCCTCGTCACGACGCGTCGCGGGTTGCGGGATTGAGCCGAACCAAGTTCATACCTATGCGCTTATTTTTGCCGGTCATGAACGGAGAGTCCCGGGTTTTTGGAGAGCGATCTTACGTGACTGCTCGCCGCCGTTCGTCTGCTTCCTCTACGTCTGCGTCGCCTTCGTCATCACCATGTCCACTGACGTCGAACGTACCGCCGTCAAGAAGATCGAAGCCGACAAGAAGGCAGCCGAGGACGCTGCTGTCGCCGCCGCCGCTACGGCCAACTGGCCTAACAGAGGGTATAATTTGTTTATCCTGCTAATGATTATTACTGTCTTAGTCGTACTAATGATTTGCATAGATGTTTCTACTATCTGCCTAGTACACAATAATATGATCAAATATTAGTATGTGCTTAGTACTGTTTGCCTCATGTTCATAATTTATTCTTGGATTAATTTAATCAAAAAATTGCCTATTTACTCAAGAATCCAAAATCCTAATTTGTGTAGGAAATTTTCGGCCCATGACTTTGCCGTTGCACTGAAACCGGATAAGTTTAACGGTACATATTTCAAGCGTTGGCAGATCAAAACCACCTTATGGCTCACAACTCTGAACGTGTTCTGGGTCGCGGGTGTTACTCCCGCGTGAACGATTGCTCCTGATAAGGAGAAGGCGTTCAGGGAGGCCACCGTCGTCTTTCTTGGAGCAGTTCTTATTGTGATCAGAGATAAGTTCGTCGATGCATATTTACATATGCAAGTTGCCAAGGACTTATGGGAGGCACTCGAATCTAAGTTCGGCGTAACCGATGCTGGTAGAGAGATGTATGCCATCGAGCAGTTCCACGATTACACAATGGTCGAGAACCGTTCTGCATTGGAACAAGCTCATGAGATACAATGCGTAGTTAAGGAGCTTGAGCTTCTTAAGTGTGTTTTACCGGGCAAGTTTGTTGCGGGTTGCATCATCGCTAAGCTCCCAAATTCCGGGAGGAACTTTGCTACAACTCTGAAACATCAGAGACGAGAATTCTTAGTTGAGGATGTCCTCGGTCATCTGAGTGTTGAGTAGAACTCTAAAGCAAAGGACTCGCACGGAAAAGGAACCGAGGAACTTCTGTTGCCAATATGGTACAGAGGGGTTCCAACTCCCACAAGTTCAAGGGAAAAAACGGTGTCCAACAGAATACCAACTTTAAGAAGAAGGGGAAGAAGACCTTCAAGAAGAACAAGAAGAAAGATGGCTGCTTCACTTGTGGTTTGGAGGAACATTGGGCCAACAAATGCCCGAGCAAGTTCAAGAAGCAAGGACAAGACTCCAAGTCTATTAACATGATTGTGAGCAACAATGAGAGTGGTGCATGTGGGTATAGTAATTTGTTTACGGTATTTTCATTTTGTCAGTCTACCGACTGGTGGGTGGACACAGGTGCAAATATTCATGTGTGTACTGATATTTCATTATTTTCTTATTACCAAGCCACATGTCACCGGTCCGTATTGATGGGGAATGGCGCGAGTGCTTCTGTTCTTGGTGTTGGCACGGTCGATATGAAGTTTACTTCGGGGAGGATCGTGCAATTGAAGAACGTGCAACATGTCCCTGCCATCAAGAAGAATCTCATTAGTGGCTCCGTGATGACCCACAAGTATAAGGGATCAATCGTAGTCCTTTGGATAAGTAAGAGTGTCGAACCCAATGAGGAGCAGAAGGAATTGTCAAGTGGTTTTCAGCACGGAAATTTCTGCAAGCACTAAAAGTAGCATAACAAATAGTTTTATACCAGGGCAATTCATAACAAGTAACAAGTAATAATTATAACAATGCTGCAGCAAGGTGACCCAATCCTTTTTGTAGTAAAGGACAAGCCAGAACGTACTCTTATATGAAGTAAAACGCTCTCGAAGACACATGTGAATTTCATCTAGTCACGGTTCATCATGTTTAGTTGATTCGCATTCGTTACTTTGATAATTTGATATGTGGGCGGACCATGCTAGGGTGTTGTTCTTACTTGAAGATACAACTCACTTATGATTACCCCTTCCCGCAAGCATCCGTAACTACGAAAGAAGAATTAAGATAAATCTAGCCATAACATGAAACATGTGGATCCAAGTCAGCCCCTTTCGGAATAACTCATAAACTAGGGTTTAAGCTTTTTTCACTCTCGCAATCCATCGTCTACTTATTACTCCCCAATGCCTTCCCTTAGGCCCAAATATGGTGAAGTGTCATGTCGTTGATGTTCACACGACACCACTAAAGGAAGAGCAACATACACATCATCAAAATATCAAACGAATACCAACATCACATGATTATTTATGACAAGACTTCTCCCATGTCCTCAAGAACGAAAGTAACTACTCACAAAGCATCATCATGTTCAAGATCAGAAGTGTAATGAATATGCTTAAGGATCTGAACATATAATATTCCACCGATTAAACCAACTAGCATCAACTGCAAGATGTAATCAACACTACTAGCAACCCACATGTACCAATCTGAGGTTTGGAGACAAAGTTTGAATACAAGAGATGAACTAGGGTTTGAGATGAGATATTAACTAGTGATTGATAATAAACAAAACCTAGGGCCTCCCGCGATCGCTTAGGCGATATGGCGGCGACGGAGGCATCAACTACTTGACATGGCGGATCCGACGCCAACGTCTACACTGGAGGAGGGGGCGTCCCTCTCGGGGCAGGCCTCGATGTGGGCTTCTTCAACGCGCGGGAGTGGGAGGAGTTCCAGGCGAGATCGAGGCAAATTGTTAGGCGGGCCGCGGATCGGTGGTAGTTCTTGGATTATTCCAGAAGAAGAGTGAAGGAGATCTTCAATTCTATGGCAGGTGAGATCCATTCTAATCCAATTGGGGAAGGTTCGGCCTGGTCTTGTAGGGCCAATTTTGCCAAGTTTTCTGCTGATTTGGAGAGGGGTGGATCGAGGGATTTGGTCAATCCCGTTTTGGAGAGGGAGGGATCGAGAGATTGGTCTGATCCTAGGAATATTAGTGCGTCGCTAGAGTATATGGAAGGTGCCTCAAATACTTTGGAAGGCTGAGAGATGAATCAGTGGGGAGGGATTACATATTTAATTCCCTTGCAACGAATTATTGGGCCTAATCAAATAGAGGGAAATGGAGAGATTTGTGTCCGGATTTTTAGGAAATGACAAAATTATGTCCAATTATTTTTTGTTAACTCTACCAACACTGGACCTGAGGTGGCAAAAATTATGGTTTGTAGTTCCTATATCAGTGCTAACGGAGAGGGATGCGTGTGTGTACTCATTTTCTTTGACCACGGACTTGAGTGTCCTGTTCTAGTTCTGTTGAGTCAGGGTGCAGCAAATTCAGTCATGGGTGATCAGGGTAAGGGAAAAGAGTGAACTCGGGAGGTGGAGAAGGAGAGAGTGGAGGGTTCGGGACAAATACTAGCAACGGCAGCTGGGCGGCTCACTCCGCCAGCAAAAACCAGGGTTGGGATCAATCTGTCCCTGTCCATGCCGGATCGCTTGGGGAACATAGCGTCGAGGCGCTCCCGAGGTGAGGGTCTGCCTCTCGTCATCGATATGGAGGCAGCCCGTAAATCCGTCACCGGCTTCCTGGTGGTTGGGCGTCTTCTTTCACCATTCCAGGCCAACTCGCGGGTCATCGTCGATGAGCTCCGTGCCATAATACGTCTCCGTCGTATCCATAATTTTTGATTGTTTCATGCCAATATTATACAACTTTCACATATTTTTGGCAACATTTTATATGATTTATTGGACTAACATATTGATCCAGTGCCCAGTGCCAGTTCCTGTTTGTTGCATGTTTTTTGTTTCACAGAATATCCATATCAAACGAAGTCCAAACGCAATAAAAATTTACGAAGATTTTTTTTGGAATATTTGTGAATTTGGAGAAGTGGAATCAACGCAAATGGAGGCCCACGACACCCACGATACACCAGGGCGCGCCCAGGGGGCCCAAACGCGGCCTGGTGGGTTGTGCCCACCTCGTACGTCGGTTAGAGCTCTCCTTCGGGAGCAAGGAAGCTAATTTTTGGTTAAAAATCCCCTCAAAATTTCAGCCCGATCTGAGTTACGAATCTCCGGGAATATAAGAAACGGTTTTCGGCCAGAAAACAGGAACGTGAAACAGAAGAGAACAGAGAGGGAGATCCAATCTAGGAGGGGCTCCTGCCCCTCCGCCGCCATGGAGGCCATGGACCAGAGGGGGAACTCTCCTCCCATCTAGGGGGAGGCCAAGGAAGAAGAAGAAGGAGGGGGGCTCTCTCCCCCTCTCTCCCGGTGGCGCCGGAACGCCGCCGGGGCAATCATCGTGACGGCGATCTACACCAACAAGTTCGCCGCCGTTAACACCAACTCTCTTCCCTTCTATGCAGCGGTGTAACACCTCTCTTCCCCGCTGTAATCTCTACTTAAACATGGTGCTCAACTCCATATTCCCAATGATATTTGGCTATCCTATGATGTTTGAGTAGATCTCTTTTGTCCTATGGGTTAATTGTGGTATGATGTTATGGATGTGAGTTGTATGTTGATATGGTGCTGTCCTATGGTGCCCTCCGTGTTGCGCAAACATGAGGGATCCCCGTTGTAGGGTGTTGCAATATGTTCATGATTTGCCTATGGTGGGTTGCTTGAGTGACAGAAGCATAAACCCGAGTAGGTGGGTTGTTGCGTATGGGAGTAAAGAGGACTTGACACTTAATGCTATGGTTGGGTTTTACCTTAATGATCTTTGGTAGTTGCGGATGCTTGCTAGTGTTCCAATCATAAGTGCATATGATCCAAGTACGGAAAGTGTGTTAGCGTATGCCTCTCCCTCATTGCATATGACAAGTATCTATCATATTATATTCAATTGCCTAGGGACAATATTTCTCTTGCGTTACACAAAAAGCTTTCTACTAAGTTATTTACTTTTATTGTCCTTTTATTAAAACAACACCTAACTTTTATTTCCACGTTCTTTATTATTTTGCAAAGTACTTTTAGTTTTATTCCCGCAAAGTAGTTTCATACTTGTTCTAGGCAAAGCAAGCATTAGCGTGCGTAGAGTTGTATCGGTGGTCGATAGAACTTGAGGGGATATTTGTTCTACCTTTAGCTCCTCGTTGGGTTCGACACTCTTACTTATCGAAAAAGGCTACAAACGATCCCCTACACTTGTGGGTTATCAAGACCTTTTTCTGGTGCCGTTGCCGGGGAGCAATAGCGTGGGGTGAATATTCTCGTGTGTGCTTGTTTGCTTTATCACTAAGTAGTTTTTATTTTTTTCTCTTGTTTTCTATCTTTAGATATGAGTAGGAAACGCAAAATACCAAAAAAATTAGTTGTACTTGCTGCTCCAAAAGTCGAGGAACCACTAGTGTTCCGTACTACCGAAGAATATTATTTGGATCATCTTCGATCCATTTGTGCTCGTGCTGAAAACCTAACTAGCTTAGTTGAGGGAAAATCATTAAATGAGCATGCTTATTATGTCCGACACCGCATATCGCAAAAAGGGAAACTCTTGTGGCATCAAATTAATACTTTGTGTTTCTATGCTTGGAATTTATGTGAATTACATGATTTTACTTGTTGTTCTGAAGAAACTAAAAAACACCTTCCCTACCAATGTGTGTTTAATGATAATGAAATACTATCTTCTTATGTCAAGGAAGCCTATTGTTATTTTGACATTGAACAAATTGAAGAATTTGTTGCTTTTAAGGGTGCTTATGAAATTGCTTCTTTGATTGAAAAGTGTGATGCTACTCTTTACAAGTCTGAAAATTTTGCCGTACTCAAATATTGCTATGAAAACTATGCTTCTAATGCTTATGTTAAAGAATTTATTGAAAGAATGTCCGCTGCCTTGGAAGAGACTAATATTTTGTAGGGACCTATGGAAGAAGAAGTTGCTGAAATTGTGAGCTCATTAGATGAAAAAGATGAGGAGGAGAGCGAAGAACAAAATGAGGAAGAGCGGATTGATCACCCGTGTCCACCTTCTAATGAGAGTAACTCTTAAACTTATACATTGTTTAATTACCCTTCGTGCTTACCAAAGGATGAATGCTATGATAATTGCTATGATCCCATGGATTCATTTGAAATATCCCTTTTTGATGAACTTGATGCTTGCTATGCTTGTGGCCATGATGCCAATATGAATTATGCTTATAAAGATGAACTTGCTATAGTTCCTTATGTTAAGAATGAAATTGTTGCTATTGCACCCACACATGATAGTCCTATTATCTTTTTGAATTCTCCCAACTACACTATATCGAAGAAGTTTGCTCTTATTAAGGATTACATTGATGGGTTGCGTTTTGCTACTACACATGATGATTTTGATGAATATAATATGCATGTGCTTGCTGCTCCTACTTGCAATTATTATGAGAGAGGAACCAAATCTTCACCTCTCTATGTTTCCAATACTATGAAATTGCAAGAAACTGTTTATACTATGCATTGGCCTTTACTTAATGTGCATGAATTGTTCTTGTATGACATGCCGATGCATAGGAAGAGAGTTAGACTTTGTTGTCACATGATATATATCACTTTGTGCTCACTACTAAATTACAAATCATTGTTAATTAAAATTGGCTTTGATATACCTTGGGATCCGGGTGGATCCATTACTTGAGCACTTTATACCTAGCTTAATGGCTTTAAAGAAAGCGCTGTCAGGGAGACAACCCGGAAGTTTTAGAGAGTCATTTATTTCTGTTGTGTGCTTTTATAAAGTTTAAAAACAAAAAAAATATAGAGGGGAACCTAAAACTTCACAAAAGGAAAGGTGAAAGTGAGAGAGATGATGAGCATCGTTGAAGTGGGGGATATCCTTGAACTTTGTTCATGTCCATGGAAACTTTGTGAGTTTTGAATCACGGAAACTTTTCCAACAAAAATAATTATCCCCTTGTACAAATCCATTGTATTATAAAAATAATGTGCCAAGATTTTCCTTTAGGATGATTAGATTGCTTGTTGGTATGTGCGGTGTAAAAACAGAAACTTTGGCTGTAGTGCGTGAATTTTCATTTTTTACTGGAACGTGGAAAGTTTCTGAAATTTTTACACAGTATTGCTATAAATTTTTTTATTTCATCCTAATGTTTCAGAATTTTTGGAGTTACAGAAGTATGGTCAAACTTCATATTACTACAGCCTGTCCTGTTTAAGACAGATTCTGTTTTTCATGCATTGTTTTGCTTGTTTTGATGAAACTATCGATTTTATCGCTGGTATAAGCCATGGAAAAGTTATAATACAGCAGGGATAATGCAAATATAAAATATGAAAGGGTTTGCAACAGTACTTAAAGTAGAAATTTGCTTTATTATACTAACGGATCTCACCAGTCTTCTGTTAAGTTTTGTGTGGATGAAGTGTTCGAACATCGAGGAGGTCTCGATATGAAGACAAGGAGGAGAGGCAAGAGTTCAAGATTGGGGATGCACAAGGCACCCCAATTAAATATCCAAGGAGACTCAAGCGTCTAAGCTTGGGGATGCCCCGGAAGGCATCCCATCTTTCTTTAACAAGTATCGGTATGTTTTCGTTTTCGTTTCGTTCATGTGATATGTGTAAATCTTGGAGCGTCTTTTGTGTTTAGTTTTCACTTTTATTTTATGAACCATGATGGTATGAGATAGTCCATGGTTGATTTACAGAATGCTCATTGCACTTCTGAAAGGACCACGATGTCGCCTAGAGGGGTGGTGAATAGGCGTTTTAAAATCTTTTACGGATTTGGCTATATCCTAATGCGGAAATAAACTAAGCGGATACTTTTCAAGCACAAATCCTAAATATACTAGGCTCACTAAGTGCACCAACAACTTAGGATAAACAAGATGAGAACAACGAGGATATGAGTAAGCACAAGTAAGTTACACAAACTTACTCAATGTATATCACGAGATATGGAAATGAATAATACACACAACCACAAGTAAGCAATACAAGCTCACACAAATTGTATCACAATATATGGAATTGACTGATACAAGCGAACTCAAGTAAGCACTACAAGCTTACACAAGTTATGTCACAAGATATGGAAATGAATGTTACAAGCTAGCAATTCACACTAAGCACAAGATAGAACAATAGTAGCGAGTATGAATTGCGGACTATAAAGTGTTGGCCTAAATAATCTCTATGATATGGTAACCAACACAATAAAATGAAGACAACAAGGATACTAACAAGCACAAGTAAGTTACACAAACTTACTTGAGCAATATCACAATATATGGGAGTGTATGACACAAGTTAGCAATTCACACTAATCACAAGATATATCAATAGTAGCAAGTATGAATTGCGAATATAAAGTGTAGGCCTAAATAATCTCTTCAAGGGAATGGCCAACACAATATAATGAGGACAACAAGATATAGTGAATGCACGGTCAAGTGACCAAAGTAAACCACAAGTAAGGAGTTAGGGTTAGGGATAACCAAAGTCACGAAGACGAGGATGTATCCTGATGTTCACTTCCTTGGAGGGAAGCTAGTCACCGTTAGAGAGGTGGATGTTATCACGAAGGCACACCAACGCCACGAAGGCTCACCCTATTCTCCTTGAGATATCACCACGAAGGCGATTCCCAACCACTAGTGGTAGACCTTGAGGCGGCCTCCAAACCTTCACAAACTTTTCGGGGGACAAATCACAAGTTGATTCCTCACCGGAGCACTCCTACCGCCTATGAGTCTCCAACCTCCAAGAGTAACAAAATCAAGGGGGAAATGCTCAAGACTTGCTCAAATCACGAATTCCTTTGGTCAAGAGAGGGAGAGGGAGTGGATCTATCACTTGATTGAAAAATCTCTCAAGAACTCTCACAAATCTCTCCGGGATCTAAGATTTGAGGTAGGAGAAAGGAGAGGGAGCTTTTCTAAAATGTGGGTGAAGATATTTGTGTTGCTCAACCCCTCCACGAAGTGGTGAAGGGGTATTTATAGTATGAGCACAAATGTGGCCGTTGGGGCAGGATTCTGCCCAGGTAAGTGTCGGACGTCCGGTGGATTACCGGACGTCCGGTGGCAAAACAAGAACCGGACGTCCGGTGGATCACCGGACGTCCGACGACTGTAGCACGCCAACGGACGAACGCAGTATGAAATCTGCGAAATAGGTTTGTCGGACGTCTGACAATTGCCGGACATCCGGTGTCCTGGGAGGCACCGGACGTCCGGTAAGTGTCGGAAATCCGTCCGTTTGCTTCTGGATATGGCGCACCGGATTTCCGGACACTGTCGGACGTCCGACCATAAATAAAATAGCAGGAACCCCAAAACTAAAACAAGCACAACTTTTTCATACGGACTCCGATTTTGATGATCTTGGGCTCGTTTTGAAGCTATGGAAAAACCCCAGGTCCTCACATAGAGAACAACCCAAGATCAACCAAAATGGAGGATGCCAAATATGCAAAGGTTTTATCATATATTTAGGAAACCTATTTGGCTTTGGATTTCTTTGGTATATAGGATAGGAGTGGAATTGTGTATAGAAGATGTTGACTTGAGAAAATCCATCACGAACCCCTTTGACCCCCTCTTAATAGTGCGGGATCCCTATAACTCAAGAATCATAAAAGAGCTACACTACATAGCTATCGCGAATCCATTCTTGAGTGTATATGTTTCTTCGGTGGTCATCAATCCACAACACTAACGCCAAAGGAACTAATACCTTTGACTCGAGCCTTTCACTTGAGCTTTATGTTGATGTTTCTTCTTGGCTCAAGTTGAAGGCAGGACATTGATGAAATCTTCACGTAGCTCCCCCATACACAATGTGGGAAGCTTTGCTTTGTATTCATCTTCACTTGTCCATCATCATTACTTGATGACATCCTTTGATGAGCACCAAGCTTTATCATAAGCACCAAGCTCATGAGAATTACCTAACCCACATAACATAGACAAGACATAGTATGGGTTAGTACACAAAGTGCAATTGACACTTCTTACCATACCACAAGATCCTGTGTGGTACATTATTTGCACTTGTGTGTTGACCATTTGGATTTCAATCTTCGAGCTTCATCTTGGTCAACCGATATCTCTACTCCATGCTTAATCTTAACATCTTGAAGGGTATATTGAATTCTTCACTTGAATAGCTTGCTTGAATACTTGATCAATCATGACTCAACACATGAGTCCATTATGATCATATCTTCGAGCCACTCCCTTTTAAGATCTTGATCCATTATGGCTCAAACCATATCTCTAAGCATGGCAACCCTTGAGATACTCCAATTAAATCCATTTTGATCATCTCGATATAATTGTTGCTTCGAAGGAGTTGTCTTCCATTATTCTTCAATCATTTTCTAATGGGACTAACCTTCAAATGTATATCTCAATGCAAACATTAGTCCATAAAGATTGTCATAAATTACCAAAACCACACATGGGGACTACATGTACTTTCAATCTCCCCCATTTTGGTAGTTGATGACAATCTCAACAAGAGGGTTTATATATTAAATTTTAAAACAAGTATGCAATTCATCCGAGGATAAATTGTATACTTGAGGTGGTTTTGACAGCATCAAGTTTCACAAAGATACTTGAGATTAACAAAACCGGTTCTGTTGGGGAACGTTGCATGGGAAAGAAATTTTTTCCTACGCACACACAAGATCTATCCATGGTGATGAGCATCTATGAGAGGGAGAGTGAATCTACATACCCTTGTAGATCGCTAAGCGGAAGCGTTAAGAAACGCGGTTGATGTAGTCGAACGTCTTCGCGATTCAAATCGCCGAGCGTCCCGCGACCCCATCACGATCCAATCACGATCCGTCCCGCGATCCCATCATGATCCGTCCCGTGATCAAATCATGAACCGTCTCGCGATCCTGATCACGGTCCTTCCGATCTAGCGCCGAACGGACGGCACCTCCGCGTTCAACACACGTACGGCTTGATGACGCCTTCACCTCCTCGATCCAGCGAGCGATGGTGAAGTAGTAGACGAGTTCCAGCAGCACGACGGCGTGATGATGGTGTTTGGTGAAGAACAATCTCCGCAGGGCTTCGCCAAGCACTACGGAAACTATGACGGAGGAGGAACTAGAGGGTTAGGGTTGCCGGCACACGGCTTGGGGAAATCTTGATGTATCCCGTGTGCTAGCCCTGCCCCTCTATTTATATGTTGAGCCCTGGGGTCTAAACTTGGAGAGAAAGCCTCCACAAGGTCGGTTTTGCCCGCACAAGGTCGGTTTGGCCCGCACGAAAAGAGTCTCACTCGGATTCCAGCAGTACCGCGTACAAGCGGTAGTACCGCTCACGAACGGTAGTACCGCTTGAGCGGTAGTACCGCTTCACACAAGCGGTAGTACCGCTTACGCGGTAGTACTGCCTATCCAGCGGTAGTACCGCTTAAGGCAGCAGCAAAACTTTCTTTTGCACTTTCCAATACCTCGTGGGCTTTACCCCTTTGGCCCATATAAAGTGTTGCTGCACCCGAACACTTCGGTAAACATCCGGAACCCCTTCCGGTGAATTCCGGAACCCTTCCGGAGATCAAAACACTATTATCACATATATCAATCTTTACCTCCGGACTATTCCGGAGATCCTCGTCATGTCCGGGATCTTATCCGGGACTCCGAACAACCTTCGGTCACCAACACAATAACTCAACTATACTAATCGTCACCAAACGTTAAGTGTGTAGACCCTGCGGGTTCGAGAACTATGTAGACATGACCAAGACACCTCTACGGTCAATAACCAATAGCGGGACCTGGATGCCCATATTGGCTCCTACATATTCTACGAAGATCTTTATCGGTCGAACCTCTATGTCAAGGATTCAGTTAATCCCGTATGCTGTTCCCTTTGTTCTTCGGTATGTTACTTGCCCGACATTCGATCGTCGGTATCTCTATACCTAGTTCAATCTCGTTACCGGCAAGTCTCTTTACTCGTTCCGTAATACAAGATCTCGTGGCTAACACTTTAGTCACATTGCTTGCAAGGCTTGTTGTGATGTTGTATTACCGAGTGGGCCCTGAGATACCTCTCCGTCACACGGAGTAACAAATCCCAGTCTTGATCCATGCCAACCCAACAGACACCCTCGGAGATACCTGTAGAGCACCTTTATAGTCACCCAGTTACGTTGCGACGTTTGATACACACAAGGTATTCCTCCAATGTCAGGGAGTTGCATGATCTCATGGTCATAGGAACAGATACTTGACATGTAGAAAACAATAGCAATAAACTGACACGATCTTATGCTATGTTCATAATTTGGGTCTTGTCCATCACATCATTCTCCTAATGATGTGATCCCGTTATCAAATGACATCTCATGTCCATGGCTAGGAAACCTTAACCATCTTTGATCAACGAGCTAGTTAACTAGAGGCATACTAGGGACACAGTGTTGTCTATGTACCCACACATGTATTTGAGTTTCCAATCAATACAATTATAGCATGGATAATAAACGATTATCACGAACAAGGAAATATAATAATAACCAATTTATTATTGCCTCTAGGGCATATTTCTAACAGTCTCCCACTTGCACTAGAGTCAATAATCTAGTTCACATCACCATGTGATTTACATTGTTATGAATCTAACACCCAATGAGTTCTGGGGTTCGATCATGCTTTGCATGTGAGAGAGGTCTTTAGTCAACGGGTCTGCGACATTCAGATCTGTGTGTACTTTACAAATCTCTATGTCATACTGTAGACACTGCTACCACACTCCACTTGGAGCTATTCCAAATGGCTGCTCCACTATATGTGTCCTGACTGCTACTCAGAGTCGTCCGGATAGGTGTCAAAGCTTGCATCGACGTAACCCTTTACGACGAACTCTTTATCACCTCCATAATCGAGAAATATTTCCTTAGTCTTCTAGTTACTAAGGATAATCTTGACCGCTGTCCAGTGATCCACTCCTGGATCACTCTTGTACCCCTTGACAGAATCATGTCAAGGCACACATCAGGTGCGGTACACAGCTTGGCATACTATACAGAGCCTATGGATAAGGCATAGGGGACGACCTTCGTCCTTTCTCTTTCTGCTGCCGTGGTCGAGCTTTGAGTCTCACTCAACTCCACACCTTACAAATCAGGTAAGAACTCTTTCTTTGACTGATCCATTTTGAACTCTTTCAAAATCTTGTCAAGGTATGTACTCATTGAAAGTCTTATCAGACGTCTTTGATCTATCTCTATAGATCTTGATGCCCAATATTTAAGTAGCTTTATTCCAGGTCTTCCTTGAAAAACCCTTTCAAACGACCCTTTATGCTTTCCAGAAATTCTACATCATTTCCGATCAACAATATGTCAACCACATATACTTATCAGAAATTCTATAGTGCTCCCACTCACTTCATTGTAAATACAAGTTTCTCATAAACTTTGTATAGACTCAAAAACTTTGATCAACTCATCAAAGTGTATATTCCAACTTCGAGATGCTTGCTCCAGTCCTTAGAAGGATCGCTGGAGTTTACATACATTTTAGCATCCTTAGGACTGACAAAACCTTCCGGTTGTATCACATACAACCTTTCCTTACGGATACCGTTAAGGAAACGATGTTTTGACATCCATCTGCCAGATTTCATAATCGAAAAATGCAGCAACTGCTAACATAATTCCAACAGACTTTAGCATCGCTACGGGTGAGAAAGTCTCATCGTAGTCAACTCCTTGAACTTTGTGATAAACTCTTTGCCACAAGTCGAGCTTTATAGACGATGACATTACCGTCCGCGTCTGTCTTCCTTTTAAAGATCCATTTGTTCTGAATGACCTTTCGCCCTTCAGGTAATACTTCCAAAGTCCATACTTTGTTTTCATACATGGATCCTATCTCGGATTTCATGGCCTCTAACCATTTCTCGGAATCCGGGCCCATCATCGCTTCTTCATAGCTCGTAGGTTCATCGTTGTTCAACAACATGACCTCTAAGACAGGGTTGCCGTACCACTCAGGAGCAGTACGCGTCCTTGTCGACCCACGACGTTCGATAGTAACTTGATCCAAAGTTTCATGATCATCATCATTAACTTCCTTTTCAACTAACGTAGGCTCCACAGAAACAACTTTCTGCGCTGCGCTACTCTCTGGTTGAAACAAAGGTTCAACAACCTCATCAAGTTCTATCTTCCTCCCACTCAATCTTTCGAAAGAAACTCTTTCTCGAGAAAGGACCTGTTTTAGCAACAAACACTTTGTGCTTGGATCTGAGATAGAAGGTTCACCCAACTGTTACGTTAGGGTATTCTATGAAGATGCATTTGTCCGCTTTGGGTTCGAGCTCATTAGGTGAAAACCTTTTTTTACATAAGCGTCGCAGCCCCAAACATTAAGAAATGACAGCTTAGGTTTCCGCTAAACCAAAATTCATACGATGTCATCTCAACGGACTTAGATGATGCCCCTTTTAAAGTGAATGTGGTTGTCTCTAATGCATAACCCTAAAACGATAGTGGTAAATCGATAAGAGACATCATAGTTCGCACCATATCTAATAGAGCAGAACTACGACGTTCGGACACACCATCACACTATGGTGTTCCAGGTGGCGTGAGTTGTGAAACAACTTCCACATTGTCTTAAGTTGTATACCAAACTCGTAACTCAGATATTTACCTCCACGATCATATCGTAGACATTTTATCTTCTTGTCACGATGATCTCAAACTTCACTCTGAATTTGCTTGAACTTTTCAAACGATTCAGACTTGTGTTTCATTAAGTAAATATACTCAAATCATCAGTGAAGGTAGGAAAATAACGATATCCACCGCACACTACAATACTCACTGGACCGCATACATCAACATGTATCATTTCCAATAAGTCAATTGCCCGCTCCATCATACCGGAAAACGGGGTTTTAGTCATCTTGCCCATGAGGCATGGTCCGCATGTCTCAACCGATTCGAAATCGAATGAGTCCAAAGATCCATCAGCATGGACTTCATGCGTTTTACACCAATATGACATTTAGCGGCAGTGCCACAAGTATGTGGTACTATCATTATTAACTTTGTATCTTTTGGCATCAATATTATGAACATGTGTATCACTACGATCAAGATTCAATAAACCACTCTCATTGGGTGCATGACCATTGAAGGTATTATTCATGTAAACAGAATAACCATTATTCTCTAATTTAAATGAATAACCGTATTGCAATAAACATGATCTAATCACGTTCATGCTTAACGCAAACACCAAATAACATTTATTTAGGTTCATCACTAATCCCAAAGGTAGAGAGAGCGCGCGATGGTGATCACATCAACATTGGAAACACTTCCAACACTCATCGTCACCTTACCCTTAGCTAGCCTCCGTTTATTCGGTAGCTTTTGTTTCGAGTTACTAACATTTAGCAACCGAACCGGTATCTAATACCCAGGTGCTACTAGGAGTACTAGTAAGGTACACATCAATAACACGTATATCAAATATACTTCCGTCGATGTTGCCAACCTTCTTATCTACCAAGTATCTAGGGTTGTTCCACTTCAGCGACCGTTCTCCTCATAATAGAAGCACTTAGTCTCGGGTTTGGGTTCAACCTTGGGTTTCTTCATTGGAGCAGCAACTGACTTGCCATCCATGAAGTTTCCCTCCTTGCCCTTGCCCTTCTCGAAACTAGTGGTTTCACTAACCATCAACACTTGATGCTCCTTCTTGATTTCTACCTTCGCGGTGTCAAACATTGCGAACAGCTCAGGGATCATTATTTCCATCTCTGGCCTTTTATAGTTCATCACGAAGCTCTAGTAGCTTAGTGACAGTGACTTGGAGAACTATATCAATCACTATCTTATCTGGAAGATCAACTCCCACTCGATTCAAGCGATTGAAGCACCCAGACAATCTGAGCACATGCTCAACGATTGAGCTATTCTCCATCATCTTGCAGGCAAAGAATCTTGTTGGAGGTCTCATACCTTTCAACACGGGCACGAGCCTAAGATCCCAATTTCAGCTCTTAGAACATCTCATATGTTCCGTGACGTTCAAAACGTTTTGGAGCCTCAATTCTAAGCCGTAATGCATGACGCACTGAACTATTAAGTAGTCATCGGAACGTGCCTGTCAGATGTTCACAACATCTACAGACGACGCTAGAGAGGGTGGCGCACCGAGTGGTGCTTTAAGGACATAAGCCTTCTGTGCCGCAATGAGGACAATCCTCAGATCACGGACCCAGTCCGCATTATTGCTACCATCATCTTTCAACTTTATTTCTCTAGGAACATATAAAAATTCAAGGGGGCTACAGCGCGAGCTAGTAATCTACAACAAAATTTGCAAAGGCATTTTGACTATGTTCATGAAAATGAGTTTAGTTAATCATATTACTTAAAAACTCCCACTCAAATTGACATCCCTCCGGTCATTCGAGTGTCACATGATCCAAATCCACCAACTCAAGTCCGATCATCACATGAGTTGAGGTGGTTTCAATGGTGAACATCTCCATGTTGATCATATCTACTATATGACTCATGTTCGACCTTTTGGTCTCTTGTGTTCCGAGGCCATGTCTGTACATGCTAGGCTCGTCAAGTTTAACCCGAGTGTTTCCGCATGTGCAACACTGGCTTGCACCCGTTGTATGCGAACATAGAGTCTATCACACCCGATCATCACGTGGTGTCTCGAAACGACGAACTTTCGCAATGGTGCACATTCGGGGAGAACACTATTTTATCTTGAAATTTAAGTGAGGGATCACCTTATAATGCTACCGTCGTCCTAAGCAAAATAAGATGCATAAAAGGATTAACATCACATGCAAATCATAAGTGACATGATATGGCCATGAACTTGTGCTTTTGATCTCCATCTTCAAAGCACCGGCATGATCTCCATCGTCACCGGCATGACACCATGGTCTCCATCATCTTGATCTCCATCAACGTGTTGCCATCGGGGTTGTCACGCCAACCATGCTTCTACTACTATTGCTACCGTTTAGCGATAAAGTAAAGCATTACATAGCGCTTAATGATTGACACGCAGGTCATACAATAATTAAAGACAACCCTATGGCTCCTGCCGGTTGCCGTACTCATCGACATGCAAGTCGTGATATTCTATACAACACATGATCATCTCATACATCACATATATCTCATCATGTACTTGGCCATATCACATCACAACATACCCTGCAAAAACAAGTTAGACGTCCTCTAATTGTTGTTGCAAGTTTTACGTGGCTGCTACGGGTATCTAGCAAGAACGATTCTTACCTACGCAAAAACCACAAGGTGATATAAAAATTGCTTTTCAACCTTCTCAAGGACCGCCTTTGTCAAATCCGATCCGACTAAAGTGGGAGAAACAGACACCCGCTAGCCATCTTTATGCAACGAAGTTACATGTCAGTTGAAGGAACCGGTCTCTCGTAAGCGTACGAGTAATGTTGGTCCGAGCTGCTTCATCCCACAATACCGCCGAAACAAGAAAAGACCAAGGGAGGAAGCAATCTGAATATCAACGCCCACAAAACCCTTTTGTGTTCTACTCGAGATCTCATCTACGCATAGACCTAGCTCTGATGCCACTGTTGGGGAACGTTGCATGGGAAACAAAAATTTTCCTACGCACACACAAGATCTATCCATGGTGATGAGCATCTACGAGAGGGAGAGTGAATCTACATACCCTTGTAGATCGCTAAGCGGAAGCGTTAAGAAACACGGTTGATGTAGTCAAACGTCTTCGCGATTCAAATCGCCGAGCGTCCCGCGACCCCATCACGATCCAATCACGATCCATCCCGCGATCCCATCATGATCCGTCCCGTGATCAAATCACGAACCGTCTCGCAATCCTGATCACGGTCCTTCCGATCTAGCGCCGAACGGATGGCACCTCCGCGTTCAACACACGTACGGCTTGATGACGCCTTCACCTCCTCGATCCAGCGAGCGATGGTGAAGTAGTAGACGAGTTCCAGCAGCACGACGACGTGATGACGGTGTTTGGTGAAGAACAATCTCCGCAGGGCTTCGCCAAGCACTACGGAAACTATGACGGAGGAGGAACTAGAGCGTTAGGGTTGCCGGCACACGGCTTGGGGAAATCTTGATGTATCCCGTGTGCTAGCCCTGCCCCTCTATTTATATGTTGAGCCCTGGGGTCTAAACTTGGACAGAAAGCCTCCACAAGGTCGGTTTTGCCCGCACAAGGTCGGTTTGGCCCGCACGGAAAGAGTCTCACTCGGATTCCAGCAGTACCGCTCACAAGCGGTAGTACCGCTCACGAGCGGTAGTACCGCTCACGAGCGGTAGTACCGCTTGAGCGGTAGTACCGCTTCACATAAGCGGTAGTACCGCTTCACATAAGCGGTAGTACCGCTTACGCGGTAGTACCGCTTCACACAAGCGGTAGTACCGCTTACGTGGTAGTACTGCCTATCCAGCGGTAGTACCGCTTAAGGCAGCAGCAAAACTTTCTTTTGCACTTTCCAATACCTCGTGGGCTTTACCCCTTTGGCCCATATAAAGTGTTGCTGCACCCGAACACTTCGGTAAACATCCGGAACCCCTTCCGGTGAATTCCGGAACCCTTCCGGAGATCAAAACACTATTATCACATATATCAATCTTTACCTCCGGACTATTCCGGAGATCCTCGTCATGTCCGGGATCTTATCCGGGACTCCGAACAACCTTCGGTCACCAACACAATAACTCAACTATACTAATCGTCACCAAACGTTAAGTGTGTAGACCCTGCGGGTTCGATAACTATGTAGACATGACCAAGACACCTCTACGGTCAATAACCAATAGCGGGACCTGGATGCCCATATTGGCTCCTACATATTCTACGAAGATCTTTATCGGTCGAACCTCTATGTCAAGGATTCAGTTAATCCCGTATGCTGTTCCCTTTGTTCTTCGGTATGTTACTTGCCCGACATTCGATCGTCGGTATCTCTATACCTAGTTCAATCTCGTTACCGGCAAGTCTCTTTACTCGTTCCGTAATACAAGATCTCGTGGCTAACACTTTAGTCACATTGCTTGCAAGGCTTGTTGTGATGTTGTATTACCGAGTGGGCCCTGAGATACCTCTCCGTCACACGGAGTAACAAATCCCAGTCTTGATCCATGCCAACCCAACAGACACCCTCGGAGATACCTGTAGAGCACCTTTATAGTCACCCAATTACGTTGCGACGTTTGATACACACAAGGTATTCCTCCGTTGTCAGGGAGTTGCATGATCTCATGGTCATAGGAACAGATACTTGACATGCAGAAAACAATAGCAATAAACTGACACGATCTTATGCTATGTTCATAATTTGGGTCTTGTCCATCACATCATTCTCCTAATGATGTGATCCCGTTATCAAATGACATCTCATGTCCATGGCTAGGAAACCTTAACCATCTTTGATCAACGAGCTAGTTAACTAGAGGCATACTAGGGACATAGTGTTGTCTATGTACCCACACATGTATTTGAGTTTCCAATCAATACAATTATAGCATGGATAATAAACGATTATCACGAACAAGGAAATATAATAATAACCAATTTATTATTGCCTCTAGGGCATATTTCTAACAGGTTGTACTATCATCAAACACTACACAAGCATTTGATGATAGCACACCCATAATATATAGAGCAAACTCCCCCACAATATATGCATGTGTGAATGAACTTTGAATGTCATTGCATATATTGGTTGACATAAACTAGGTGAAGTTTTCTCTATATACAATACTCATCCATGCAACAAACATATGTAACAAGGGTAGGTAAGCATGAATGACAACAAGCACACTAAGAACACTTGTCTTTGAACCCTCTAAACTTCTCCCCCATTGGCAACAAATGCCAAAATGGAAGATAAAACATCTAGAAGACCAATATAGTATGAGTTCCTCCTAGATGTGTGCATAACACAAAATGTGAGTGAAAACTAATGCACATATTTAATGATGAACAATTGGAGGAGCTCAGAATCTATAGAATGCAACCAGATACGAAGATATGAAAACAAGCATTAGGCATGTGAGGAAAACATTCAAAAGATCCAAAGAACATATTTTGGACAAGATATAATGGGAATATCCAATGTGATCATCATGTCAAGCATGGGTCCAAAAATACATTCAAAACACATGAGTGCGCAAGATTATATGCAAAACATACAAGCACTCACGTCACAACCTCTTACCGAAGCCACTATAAGAATAAAAGGAAACAAACAAAGTGGCCGGCAAGGAATAAATGATATCAAGCAAAGATATGAACTTTCTCATGAATAAAAATTTCTAAGTGGTCAATAATAATCATGATATGTATCCACAACGAAACTTGCATACACAAAATAGACGCAATTGATAAGAACATGATATCCACAAGTGAATCCATTATTATACAACTTGAGCCTAGGCATAATAGCAAGGCACATGGCACAAAGCACATGGCACAAATTGATCTCATTTGCATAACACAAAGCGAAGCAAGCAATCAAAATATCCGACGAGCCAAAAAGGATAAAAGAATATTATGATTTGGGCAAAGGAGTGTTCTAAGGAAAATAGAGAAGCTCCCCATGATTTGTGCACTATTTAGAATTTTTGTATTTGGATACAAGTGCACAAAATAGGATCATCACTCCCCCAAAATCAATAGGAACACAAAACACTTGCAAGAAAGCATAGATAAGAAAAGAAGCCTAGCATTTGCAACAAACATATGGTTGAGCAACATGTAAATGAGGCAACCTAAGAATAGGCACAACCAAAATGATGTGTATGAGTCACGTCAAAGCACTTGAGAAGACTAATATAAGGATGAGAATTAAGCATCAACATAGTCTTGAGTAAATGAGATACAAGGTGCAAGACATATCCTTCCCACACACACGAAGTTAAGCAGGTCACACACACATCAAGCAAATGGGTTCACAAGCTCACTAATATGCAAATTTAAAAATCAAAGCTTGTGACAACCCATGGTGAAGATAGAAAATAATAGGCTTGTCAAGACAAGCACGAGGACAACAATCTTCACCAAACATGAGTGCACTAAGATGCAAAGAGGTAAGACACGCACTCATACGACAAATGTTTCCACGGAGCCACTAAAGATATAAAAAGAGGATGAAACGGTGGACATGAAAGAATAAGGATATCAACTAGAGATGTAACTTCTCTCACGTGTATAAGATTCTAGGTAGACGACAATCATGATGATATATATCCACAAAGAAGGATGTACACATGAAATAGTTACAAAAGGAAAGAATAAGATATCCAAACGGGAGACATAAAATATACCAATGAGATCTTTGCTTGAAAATATAGAACATGGCTTAATATTATCTTATTGCATATTAATGAACTCCAAACACACAACCATCAAAGACATCACAACTAGCAACAAGAGATGATTATTGGGATGATTTGAGAATGTAAACAAGTATCACAAGAACGAGTCAAGAAATTCATGCCATGATGCAACCTACACAAGGTTGAATGCAAGAAATGGATGCATGAAGTAAATACTCATTACCAAGAAAGCATTGGCATGAAGTAGCAGATCAATGAGTCACCCAACTTGGCTCTAATTCCCTCATGGTGACACCACCTTCTTCATGCATAAGCCAAGCACACAATGCTTCTTCAATGTACCTAAATCACTTGTAAGTACAATATGGTCCCCAAACTTATTGGGTCCAAAGTAGTTAGCACAACTACAATACAAAGTGCAAACTCCACTTAACTATGTGCATATAGATATGACTTTGAATGTCGTGCACATATTAACCATTAAGGACATGATGGAGTTGCCCTTATATATTGGATCATTTAAGCAAGGCATAAAGATATACATATATGAACATGCATGCACAAGCCAATCAAGATCCAAGGAGATACAACTTGGACAAAAGACCACATACATCATGAATACTTCCAATATCATCACAAATCATTGAAATCTACCAAATTGCATCAATGAGACAAATAAACACATGATAGCACACAAAGTTCAACATATGAACTTAGGCAAAAAACCAACGAGCATAAAAGATATGCATTCCACGCATTCTCATAGGAAAATCTCACTCAAACGGGTATAATATATTGCAAGCAATGAGATAACAAACTCCCATAACTCCATACAAACCAATAAGATGAATTCAAACAAAATAGTATTTCGGGTTATCATTCGGTGTAGAAATCAAATAAGTACATGACCATCTATACTACCACAAGCATAACATGAGAGTTTAGAAATAAACACAATGCTTGGATATCATATTATTAACATTCCAATTAGATATATCATCATGCAAAGCAACAATTGGAATAGCTTTAATCAAACGATTTTCCAAATACGATTTTGAAGATAACCATGGGCAAAACCGCACAAGAATGCCATATGTAAACAAGTCATTGCATGCCACAGAGATATAAGATAATCTCAAATATATATATTCTAAGTGGCATCCCGCAATAGTTCACATTAACAAGGATTGTGATATGCACAAAGCATATCACTCCCCCATAGTGTGATAATCCGAGTATTATCCACAAGAGGCAAATGAAATCCAACTAAAACTAATCAATGAAGAGAATTTGAATTTCAAATGAACTTGACATACCACATAGTAACTGGATAATCTCATAGTAATCATACTAGGTGGTATCAAGCATATTTACACATTTTAGGTTTGTGATGTGCACATAGCATATCACTCCCCCATAATGTGATGATTCATTAATATCTTAGAAGAGCCAAATAAGATTCACTGAGAATCAATAAAGGCTCGAACCAAAGCACACAAGTATATGAAGTGTACTGCAACCTAATCATGCTAGATAACACATATCAAGCATACTCTAGGAAGCACAACATATACAATCACATGTAAGATACAAAACCTAAACATGCAAGGGGCTAGTAACTTTCAATGTGGACAGAATAAGTATAAGTTACCACTATGAGGAGCATTGGAATGACAAATATGATGATAATCTTTTTGACTTGGCTTGAACCTCAATGGATGATGAATATCACTTTTCCCATGAACTAGCCAAGTCTCCAATGCCCTCCACACACACCTATTGATCAAGTTAGAGCTTGATGGTCCCCAATCAAGTTGGGTCCTAAGAAATTAGTCACAATAGGCTTGGCAACCCAAATGGTCTTTTCTTTACTCAAACCACTGTGGGTCCCAACATACTTGGCAAACAAATTGCCAACATTATCCTTCCTAAGTGAATAATGATCATTGATAATTGGTGGCTTAGAGATGTTACCATTGGGACATGATGAAGCTATGTGTCCCTTCTTATGACAAATATAGCAACATGTACTCCCCCTTCTCTTCTTCTTTACTTTCTCAACTTGGGGAGCAATAACATGGTTCATCATGGATAGTGGTCGTTCTTCAACTTGAGGTTGAACTTGAGATTGAGCTTGAGGCCGCTTCCCATGTAGCTTCTCTTTATAAGCCCTTTTCTTCAATGGACAAGATCTCACATGATGTCCAATATTTTTGCACTTAAAGCAAGAAATGTTGGACTCATTCTTGGCCTTGTCTTGTCCCCTTTTCTTGTTCTTGGACTTCTCCTTGTTGGAGTGAAAACTATGTCCATCATCGCACTTTTCCAAGTCTTTCTTCAAACTAGTGACTTGGGCCTTGAGCTCATTAATTTCCTCTACATGGTTAGTTTCAACACTAGAAACAAGGGAACTAGTGGAAGTAGAAACTTCATGGTTAGAGCAACAAGACAAGGTGAGCAATTCATCATGAGATGTACCAATATCATGTAGAGAGGAATTGCAAGGACTAGCACATGGCAATAAGGCATTTCGAGTAGAAGATGTGCTAATATCCACATGAGACTCACACGATTTTACCTTGGTGACCATAGCCTCATGAGCTAACTTTAGCTCATCATGAGAGATTAGAAGATCCTCATGAGTGCCCGAGAGCTTTTCCCGACTTTCTTCCAATTTCGCATAATTGCTAGTTAGCAAATCGAGTTGAGTCCTAAGCTCAACATTTTCTTTCAATATCAATGCTTCACACAAGATAGAGTTAGGAGCACATGTATCATTATCAATATGAGAGGAGCATGTAGAAACTAGAGATTCCGCATGAGTAGCTTGAAGTTCCTCATGAGACTTAGAGAGTTTGGTGAGCTCTCCTTTGACATTGTTGTAGCCAAGGTCAAGGTGCTCAAAATCCTATTTAAGTTTACAATGAGTAACTTCAATCTCTTCTTTTAAAGACCTCAAGTCACTAAGACATTGATGAGCCTTAGCAAGTTCATGTTCAAGTTGTTCACTTTTCGCTTGCTCGTTAAGAAATAAGTCATTATGTTTTTGAAAGCAAGCAAGAACATCTTGGAACCTTTTATAGGTGTTATTTTTAGCTCTATGAAGAGTTTTCCCAATCTCATAGAGATTTTGAGTCAAGTAATCATCATCATCCTCATTGCAACTATCATCATTATCACTAAGAGAAGATGATACCTCGTCATTACCTCTTGCCATGAGGCACATGTGAACAAAGGGGGTTGATGATGATTCTTTCGGAGAAGAGGGTTCTTCATCAATCAAGCATGCCTCATCTTTCTTGATTTCCTCTACATGGTTAGTCATAGAACAACTAGAGGAAACCAAAGCATTTCTATCATGGCAACACGGGAGATCAAGCATATCATCACAAATGAGCTTAACACCATCATCACAAGATATTTCTTCACTCACCATGTCATTACCTTGTGGCACGCCACATGTTGGTGAAGTGGAAGATATTGAAGTGTCCAAGTAATTGGAGGTGGAAGCAATAGAGAGCTCTTCATGATTTAAAAATGTGTAGAACTCCTCCATTAACTCCTTCCAAAGAATATTATCTTCATCAAGATTGGACCCACCATATATATCTTCAAGTTTGGTCCAAGTCTCATGAGCCGACTTGCAAGTCGTGACTACCTTAAACACTTCAAAGGATATAGCTTGATGAATGATAAGAGAAGCATCACAATCAACATACATATCCTCAATAGATGGAGAAGGACCATCCTTTGCAATAGAAATTCCTACAAGAACAATTCGCAAAGCATTTTGACCCATGGCCCGAAAGTGACAGAGCATGCGAATTCTCCATAAGTGATAATTTGTGCCATCAAAATCAAAAGTGTCATTGTGCACTAAATCACTAGTCGACATCGATACTCTCTAGGCGGTGAAGCCTAATAAAGAGAGACCTTGCTCTGATACCAATTGAAAGGACCACGATGTCGCCTAGAGGGGGGGGGGGTGAATAGGCGTTTTAAAATCTTTTACGGATTTGGCTATATCCTAATGCGGAAATAAACTAAGCGGATACTTTTCAAGCACAAATCCTAAATATACTAGACTCACTAAGTGCACCAACAACTTAGGATAAACAAGATGAGAACAACGAGGATATGAGTAAGCACAAGTAAGTTACACAAACTTACTCAATGTATATCACGAGATATGGAAATGAATAATACACACAACCACAAGTAAGCAATACAAGCTCACACAAATTGTATCACAATATATGGAATTGACTGATACAAGCGAACTCAAGTAAGCACTACAAGCTTACACAAGTTATGTCACAAGATATGGAAATGAATGTTACAAGCTAGCAATTCACACTAAGCACAAGATAGAACAATAGTAGCGAGTATGAATTGCGGACTATAAAGTGTTGGCCTAAATAATCTCTATGATATGGTAACCAACACAATAAAATGAAGACAACAAGGATACTAACAAGCACAAGTAAGTTACACAAACTTACTTGAGCAATATCACAATATATGGGAGTGTATGACACAAGTTAGCAATTCACACTAATCACAAGATATATCAATAGTAGCAAGTATGAATTGCGAATATAAAGTGTAGGCCTAAATAATCTCTTCAAGGGAATGGCCAACACAATATAATGAGGACAACAAGATATAGTGAATGCACGGTCAAGTGACCAAAGTAAACCACAAGTAAGGAGTTAGGGTTAGGGATAACCAAAGTCACGGAGACGAGGATGTATCCCGATGTTCACTTCCTTGGAGGGAAGCTAGTCACCGTTAGAGAGGTGGATGTTATCACGAAGGCACACCAACGCCACGAAGGCTCACCCTATTCTCCTTGAGATATCACCACGAAGGCGATTTCCAACCACTAGTGGTAGACCTTGAGGCGGCCTCCAAACCTTCACAAACTTTCCGGGGGACAAATCACAAGTTGATTCCTCACCGGAGCACTCCTACCGCCTATGAGTCTCCAACCTCCAAGAGTAACAAAATCAAGGGGGAAATGCTCAAGACTTGCTCAAATCACGAATTCCTTTGGTCAAGAGAGGGAGAGGGAGTGGATCTATCACTTGATTGAAAAATCTCTCAAGAACTCTCACAAATCTCTCCGGGATCTAAGATTTGAGGTAGGAGAAAGGAGAGGGAGCTTTTCTAAAATGTGGGTGAAGATATTTGTGTTGCTCAACCCCTCCACGAAGTGGTGAAGGGGTATTTATAGTATGGGCACAAATGTGGCCGTTGGGGCGGAATTCTGCCCAGGTAAGTGTCGGACGTCCGGTGGATTACCGGACGTCCGGTGGCAAAACAAGAACCGGACGTCCGGTGGATCACCGGACGTCCGACGGCTGTAGCACGCCAACGGACGAACGCAGTATGAAATCTGCGAAACAGGTTTGTCGGACGTTTGACAATTGCCGGACATCCGGTGTCCTGGGAGGCACCGGACGTCCGGTAAGTGTCGGAAATCCGACCGTTTGCTTCTGGATATGGCGCACCGGATTTCCGGACACTGTCGGACGTCCGACCATAAATAAAATAGCAGGAACCCCAAAACTAAAACAAGCACAACTTTTTCATACGGACTTCGATTTTGATGATCTTGGGCTCGTTTTGAAGCTATGGAAAAACCCCAGGTCCTCACATAGAGAACCATACAAGATCAACCAAAATGGAGGATGCCAAATATGCAAAGGTTTTATCATATATTTAGGAAACCTATTTGGCTTTGGATTTTCTTTGGTATATAGGATAGGAGTGGAATTGTGTATAGAAGATGTTGACTTGAGCAAATCCATCACGAACCCCTTTGATCCCCTCTTAATAGTGCGGGATCCCTATAACTCAAGAATCATAAAAGAGCTACACTACATAGCTATCGAGAATCCATTCTTGAGTGTATATGTTTCTTCGGTGGTCATCAATCCACAACACTAACGCCAAAGGAACTAATACCTTTGACTCGAGCCTTTCACTTGAGCTTTATGTTGATGTTTCTTCTTGGCTCAAGTTGAAGGCAGGACATTGATGAAGTCTTCACGTAGCTCCCCCATACACAATGTGGGAAGCTTTGCTTTGTATTCATCTTCACTTGTCCATCATCATTACTTGATGACATCCTTTGATGAGCACCAAGCTTTATCATAAGCACCAAGCTCATGAGAATTACCTAACCCACATAACATAGACAAGACATAGTATGGGTTAGTACACAAAGTGCAATTGACACTTTTTACCATACCACAAGATCCTGTGTGGTACATTATTTGCACTTGTGTGTTGACCATTTGGATTTCAATCTTCGAGCTTCATCTTGGTCAACCGATATCTCTACTCCATGCTTAATCTTAACATCTTGAAGGGTATATTGAATTATTCACTTGAATAGCTTGCTTGAATACTTGATCAATCATGACTCAACACATGAGTCCATTATGATCATATCTTCGAGCCACTCCCTTTTAAGATCTTGATCCATTATGGCTCAAACCATATCTCTAAGAATGGCAACCCTTGAGATACTCCAATGAACTCCATTTTGATCATCTCGATGTAATTGTTGCTTCGAAGGAGTTGTCTTCCATTATTCTTCAATCATTTTCTAATGGGACTAACCTTCAAATGTATATCTCAATGCAAACATTAGTCCATAAAGATTGTCATAAATTACCAAAACCACACACGGGGACTACATGTACTTTCAACTTCACTTATATCTTTTGAGTATGGCTTTATAGAATGCTTCATGTGCTTCACTTATATCATTTGAAGTTTGGATTGCCTGTTTCTCTTCACATAGAAAACCGTTATTCGTAGAATGCTCTTTTGCTTCACTTATATTTATTAGAGTATGGTCTTTTGTAGAAAGAATTAACCTCTCTTGCTTCACTTATATGTATTTAGAGAGTCAACATGAATTGGTCATTCACATGGTTAGTCATCAAATCCTACATAAAACTTAGGGATCACTGAATATGATATGTTTGATTCCTTGCAATAGTTTTGCGATATAGAGATGATAATATGTGGGAGTTACTAGTGGATGATCATGTTTAATAAGGTATTGGTGTTAAGGTTTGTGATTCCCGAAGCATGCACGTATAGTCTCCCGTTATGCTAGGAAGTTGGAGCACAATTTATCCTTGATTGTCTATCTTTGTGTGAAGGTCAGGGGCGCGCGATGGTTAACTCCTACCACCCCCCCTAGGAGCATGCGTAGTAATACTTTGCTTCGAGAGAGCTAATAAAACTTTTGCAATAAGTATGTGAGTTCTTTATGACTAATGTGAGTCCATGGATTATACGCACTCTTACCTTTCCGCAATTTGCTAGCCTCTACGGTACCGTGCATTGCCCTTTCTCACCTCGAGAGTCGGTGCAAACTTCGCCGGTGCATCCAAACCCCGTGATATGATACGCTCTATCACACATAAGCCTTATTATATCTTCCTCAAAACAGCCACCATACCTACCTATTATGGCATTTCCATAGCCATTCCGAGATATATTGCCATGCAACTTCCACCGCCTCCGTTTTGATGACTTGAGCATTCATTGTCATATTGCATTACATGATCGTAAGATAGCTAGCATGATATTTTCATGGCTTGTCCGTTTTTTGATATCTTTGCTACGCTAGATCATTGCATTCATATAGGGTCATACTTTGTTCTACTATCGTTGTAGTATTGAGTTGTAAGTAAATAGAAGTGTGATGATCATCATTATTCATTATTAGAGCATGCCCCAGTGATGAAAGGATGATGAAAACTATGATTCCCCCACAAGTCGGGATGAGGCTCCGGACAAAGAAAGAAAAAAAAGAAAAAGAAAAAAAGGAAAAAAAGAGAAAAAAAGAAAAGAAAGAAAAAAAATGAAAGAAGAAGGAACAGGGGCATGCTAATTCCACACTTGTGCTTCAAAGTAGCACCATGTTTTTCATATAGAGAGTCTCCTATGTTGTCACTTTCATATACTAGTGGGAATTTTTCATTATAGAGTTAGATGCACACCCACTTTGTTTTCATATTGAGCTTTCATACACTTATAGCTCTTAGTGCATCCGTTGCATGGCAATCCCTACTCCTCGTATTGATATCTATTGATGGGCATCTCCATAGCCCGTTGATACGCTGAGTTGATGCGAGACTTTCTTCCCCACTTTTACCCCTTTGAAACCTACCACCATATTCTATTCCACCCATAGTGCTATATCCATGGCTTGCGCTCATGTATTGCGTGAGAGTTGAAAATGCCGAAGCGCGTTAAAAAGTATGAATCAATTGCTTGGCTGACACCGGGGTAGTGCATGATTTATACTTTGTGTTAAGAAGACAGAGCGTGACAAGGCTATATGATTTTGTAGGGATAGCGTTCTTTAGCCTTGATATTTTGAAAGACATGATTGTTTGTTGGGATGCCAGAGTATTAATGTCTTTATGTCAAAACTAGACTATTGCTTTGAATCACTTGTGTCTTAATATTCATGCCATGATTAGATATATGATCAAGATTATGCTAGGTAGCATTCCACATCAAAAATTATCTTTTTTATCATTTACCTACTCGAGGACGAGCAGGAATTAAGTTTGGGGATGCTGATACGTCTCCATCGTATCTATAATTTTTGATTGTTTCATGCCAATATTATACAACTTTCACATATTTTTGGCAACATTTTATATGATTTATTGGACTAACATATTGATCCAGTGCCCAGTGCCAGTTCCTGTTTGTTGCATGTTTTTTGTTTCACAGAAAATCCATATCAAACGAAGTCCAAACGCGACAAAAAATTTATGGAGATTTTGTTTTGCAATATTTGTGAATTTTGAGAAGTGGAATCAACGCAAACGGAGGCCCACAGCCCCCCCGATACATCAAGGCGCGCCCAGGGGGCCCAAACGCGGCCTGATGGGTTGTGCCCACCTCGTACGTTGGTTGGAGCTATCCTTCGGGCGCAAGGAAGCTAATTTTTGGATAAAAATCCCCTCAAAATTTCAGCTCGATCGGAGTTACGGATCTCCGGGAATATAAGAAACGGTTTTCGGCTAGAAAACAGGAACGTGAAACAGAAGAGAACAGAGAGGGAGATCCAATCTAGGAGGGGCTCCTGCCCCTCCGCCGCCATGGAGGCCATGTACCAGAGGGGGAACTCTCCTCCCATCTAGGGGGGAGGCCAAGGAAGAAGAAGAAGGAGGGGGGCTCTCTCCCCCTCTCTCCCGGTGGCGCCGGAACGCCGCCGGGGCAATCATCGTGACGACGATCTACACCAACAACTTCGCCGCCGTCAACACCAACTCTCTTCCCCTCTATGCAGCGGTGTAACACCTCTCTTCCCCGCTGTAATCTCTACTTAAACATGGTGCTTAACTCCATATATTATTTCCCAATGATATTTTGCTATCATATGATGTTTGAGTAGATCTCTTTTGTCCTATGGGTTAATTGTGGTATGATGTTATGGATGGAAGTTGTATGTTGATATGGTGCTGTCCTATGGTGCCCTCCATGTCGTGCAAACGTGAGGGATCCCCGCTGTAGGGTGTTGCAATATGTTCATGATTTGCCTATGGTGGGTTGCTTGAGTGACAGAAGCATAAACCCGAGTAGGTGGGTTGTTGCATATGGGAGTAAAGAGGACTTGATACTTAATGCTATGGTTGGTGTCGGTGTCAAAACCGGCGGATCTCGGGTAGGGGGTCCCGAGCTGTGAGACTAGGATCGATGGTAACAAACGGACGAAGGAGACGATGTTTACCCAGGTTCGGGCCCTCCTATGGAGGTAAAACCCTACGTCCTGCTTGATTATATTGATGATATGAAGGTTACAGAGTTGATCTACCTCGAGATCGACTAGCTAAAACCCTAGATGAGTTTCTGTCCCGTATGATCTAAAACCCTCTGGCTTATATAGACACCAGGGGTCATTAGGGTTACATATGGTCGGTTGCCCACCAGAGGGAAAAACATGCCTAAACTACCATCTTCAACTTGACGGACACGCCACGGCTCCTGAGGTCTCCTCCTTGGTGACAAGGCCTTCGATTAATCTCATCCTCACTGAGCGGCCCGTTAGCCCGACCTTTGAGAAATAGGTCGGCAGTCCGAGGACCCCTTAATCCCGGACTCCCTCAGTAGCCCCCGGACTAGCCTCCAACGCCGAGGTATATCCGGAAAATATTACGTGTCGAAGTCTTCGGCTTGTGAGGCGAGTCCCTCAACCTCTTCTGGCTTGGCAACCATCTCGTCATCGGAGAGTCCTCGATTGCTGAGAACTTGCGGGACCCAATATAATAATCTTCAGCGCTTCTCAATCCTTGTGCACCGAGGGGAGACGAGCGGCCCGACAGCTTTTTACAAGACTACCCCTCCCGCAAGGGAGGCACCACTTATTTAAACAAGTTAAATTGCGGTCCGGGTCACAGCTTCCTCTTCTTCCCCGTTTAGAGAAAAACTTCAAGCGAGAGACCATCACAAAATCATGGCGAGCGCCCCCAGCTCTTCCTCGTGCCCTTACGGCTCCCGTCCTGGGGATTGGACGAGTTGCTCTGTATCCCTCCTCCGGTTGCGTGACCTCGAGACCCAAGGGTATCTTCCTTCCTCAGATCTGGCGGCAACTCGCGCCGGCTTGACTTCCTTTGATGGCGAAGCTTTCGCGGAGAACTTCCCCAATCCTAACCAGGGCGAGCGGGTATGCTTTGTGCCCTTCCTCTTACGGGGCCTAGGGTTCCCCATTCATCCTTTCCTCTGGGGTTACTGGAGTTCTATGGGATCCAGCTCCATCATCTTACCCCCGGATCCATTCTGCACATTTCGGGCTTTGTCGCTCTCTGCGAAATGTTCTTGGGCTGCGAGGCGCACTTCGAATTATGGAGGAAGTACTTCTGCCTCGTCCCCCGAACTCGGGGCGAGAAAATTCGGGAAATCGGAGGAGCCGAAGTATGTCGCATAGCGGGAACAGGATACCCAGCGGGGACACCGAAGAAGGAATCCGAAGAGTGGTCTTCGGAGTGGATCTACATCGAGGACGTTCCCCTATTCAATCCAGCTCGGAGGGGCTTGCCCGAATACTCCGACGCTCCTCCGAAGAAAAAGTATAATTGGGGAACAAGGAGTTCGTCCCAAGAGGACAGTGCCGAAGTTCGACGCTTGGCCACCCACGTAAGGATACTGGCTCATCACAAGCTGACAATGATTGACGTGATGGCCGCCGCCATCTCCCGATGCGTCCAACCTCTTCAACAAAGGATACATCCTTTGTGGCAATACAACGGAATGAGTGACACCACTCGCTCCCGACGGCTGGGCCCTGCCAATCAGATGGCCTTGGCAGCCGCACTTGCCGACTTGTACAAAGGAGAAAAAGAAGATTTTGTTCAGTTGCAGGTTAAGGAGGGCTACTCGAGTTACAACCCTATTGAATGGGTAAGCCCTTCGACTCTGCGTCTTGAGTTCGGGCATTTATTCGCCCTTTTTGACTAACGCTTTTAATCTGCGCAAACAGGAATGGCGGAGCTTTGCCGAGACAATCAACTGTCCGGCCCCCCAACCAGAGAACTACTCTCGCAACGATGATCCAGGATTCCATGACGATTCGGAGCTGCCACTGGCATATGAAGACGGGGTCTTTTACCAGGAGAGCCTTGATCCATCCAAGGTGGCCAACATAGCTGATCACCCCGGATCACTCCCCTCCTCCACTGCGGGCAAGAAGAAAAATTCTACCCACAAAAGGCAGACGTCCTCCGTCGACCCAAACATACCGGCTCCCACTCCCAAGCGCCGTCGGTCCTCGCGACGAACATCGGCTACAGCAGCAATGCCCGAGCCGGGCGCCAACAGGAGTCCCTCATGTGAGCCGGTCGTGGAGACGGCGCCGAACACTCGATCAACCAAATGGTACTTTGTTCGGTCGCTTAATCTATTATTGTTATGATCGGTAGGATCTTACAGAAGATCTTATGTCGAATTACTCGACTTACACAGGAAGCGAGTACAACCCTCCTCTGCCGAAGACATTGCCGGGACGCCCGGCAACACGCATGAATCAAGATCTTCTGCTCACGTCGAACCCGCCGCGGAGTCCCCCATGGTCAATCCGACCCCCGAAGACTCTGGGGACGAGGTATCAGTCACTAAATCCGTAGCAGAGAGCGCGATGAAACATCGGCGGCGGCGAAGAATCCTGCGTGACCCGGTGTTTTCCGAACAGGAGTTCAATGCTCTATGCTCGGCGGACGCATACCTTGGAGCTGCCCGAGCCGGGTTCGGCGAAGCTGTGAAACTGATATCGTCTGGCCTGAAGGTAACTGATTAAAAATCTGGAAATAAATGTAAACCCAGTAGCCCCCGATCCTTGATTTGGTCGGGACGACCGAATTAAGGATCCGCACATTGCTTGCATGGATGATGCAGGCCTCAAGGCAGCAGAACGAGCAATTGGCCAATGAATTGGCAGCGAGCCGAACACAGATGAAAACCGTGAAGGCCGAGCTTGAACAAGTGAAGAAGTTTACCCGGGAGGCGCATGGTGAGTATAACTATTCTGCTGATCTTAGCGTATAATCCCATGCTGACGCGATGGTACTTTTAGCAGCTGAATCAATAGGGCAATTGCAAAAATATTTGGATGCAGCCTGAGAATCCCAGAGGTACGCCGAATCCCAGTATGAGGCTGGCTGCCTTTCGCTGCAGGGAAACCTGGAGGAGAAGAAACGCCTCCAGGTGGAAAACAAACATCAGGCCGAAGATATTGAGAGTTTAAAGACTCAATTGTCCCATGCCCAAGAAGAGAACCAGAAACTACAGAGGGGCATGTTCGGTAAGTTTTGATTATAACGTCGAAAGGTATCCCCTTCATAAGGTGTAACGGGCATGCCTTGTCTCATGTATAGGTCTCCTAACCGGGCAGCCTGAAGAAGAGATCAGCTCCTTCCGGGGGAACCTCCTGAAGGAACTATCCGCCGTGCATGAGCGGGCTCGGAAGGCTATGAGGGGCATGATAAAAGTGCTATGGCCTGCCGAGTAGCCTCCGGAAAGGATGGCCGAATTAACCGATCGGTTCAAAGAAGTCCGGAGTCGGTTCGAGCTATGGAAGACATCGGCTTGCCGGGAGGGAGCACGAGAAGCGTGGGCAATGATCAAGACCAGTTATACCGGTCTTAACCCCGAGCATATGGCTCGGGTTGGGCTAGTAGGACCTGATGGGCAAGAAGTGCCACTTCACTTGATGTACGACCAAGTGATGCCTGCGGCTCGTCTCTCGCTGGAAGATTGCACCCTGGATGCCATAATAGACAATCTTGACCAGCAGCCAGATGTGTGATTCTATGTATCTATGTACTTTAAATCAAAAAGTTGCTCCAACTGTGTTGTAAACTTTGTCTTAACCGGCCATCGGCTTTGACCTCCCGTGCAGAGAGCTCAGGAGTGTTCCGTATAAAATATCCCTTGATTAAGAGGGAATTCTTTCGAGGAACCAGGCAATCCGGCCATTTGGTACGAACAGACAGAAGGCGCATAGGGAGACATGTTATATTACTGCTTAGCATAAGAAACATCTTCCAAAGAAAATAGTACCTCTATCGGTGCCTTCCTTTAGGTTGCTACGTAAATCGTAGATAATAAGGCCGCATACTACTAGTATGCGACTAATGGCTTTATTGAGAAAACCGCGTGATGGTAATAACAACCATAATTTTATTTGCTGCTTCCGTCGTAGCCGACCAATTTTTTGCTAAAGATAGCTAGCTTTTGGCTTCACCCGTCTGAGGTACGTATCCGGATGACCCGGCCGTAACAATCGCAGAGGTGCTCCCTTTACTCTCTAGGCGAACGATCGGGAACGTAGAGGGTAAACACAGGAGCGAGGCAACCCAGCTTGGCAAAAATCTTAGTTCGAATTGATGCATATGATGGCTTTATAATCGACAAAGGAAACATTCATGCATAATAAATTTCAACAGATGCTTAAAAGAAAAACTCATCGGCTTCGGGAAGAAGCCCCCAGGTGTTATATTCGGATTTTACATTTGACGATGTATGCCGAATATCTAAACACTAGCTCGGTTTAGCCGAACACAAACTTGGGGAGAGAAAGGTCCTGGACTGCCAAGAATTAAGGTGGACGGGAGGGAAAAATGAAAATAAGAGAGAAAAACGAAAAGGGGAGGGTAAAGAGAATGACGACACCGGTCTAGCCGTAGAAGCACCGAAGACGAGCTGCGTTCCATGGGTTTGGTTCGAGGCGGTTGTCTGCCGGACTTCGAAGACGATAAGCCCCCCCTGCGAGGACTTCGTCGATTATGAAGGGGCCCTCCCATTTGGGATTGATCTTATGCTTCTGCTTCTCGGGGAGTCTTAAGACGAGTTCACCCACGTTATATGCTTTCGCCCTGACCTCCCTGCTCTGGTAACACCGGGCCTGCTGTTGATAAAAAGTAGAGCGAGCCCGAGCTATGTCGCGCTCTCCTTCCAAGGCGTCCAAGTCATCCTGTCGATCTACCTTGGCCTCCTTTTCTTCGTACATGCGCACCCTTGGTGCATCGTGAATAATATCACAAGGAAGGACCGCTTCTGCCCCGTAGACCATGAAGAACGGTGTGTATCCCGTTGATCGATTCGGGGTGGTACGCAGGCCCCACAGAACGGAGTCAAGTTCCTCCACCCAATGGCAGTCGGACTCATGAAGAGATCGGACCAAACGTGGCTTAATACCACTCATAATGAGGCCGTTGGCTCGTTCGACCTGTCCATTGGTCTGCGGGTGATACACCGATGCATAATCGAGCTTAATGCCCTTTTTTGCGCACCAGTCTTTTACTTCCTGGGCGGTGAAGTTGGATCCATTGTCCGTTATTATACTGTGCGGGACACCGTAACGGTGTACCACGCCAGATATAAAGTCGATTACTGGTCCGGACTTGGCTGATTTGACAGGTTTTGCTTCGATCCATTTGGTGAACTTGTCCACCATGACCACTAGGTATTTATTTTTCTTGGTCCCCCCTTTAAGTGGTCCGACCATGTCCAGCCCCCAGACCGCAAAAGGCCAAGTGATCGGGATAGTCCGAAGAGCCGTTGGGGGCATGTGACTTTGATTTGCAAAAAGTTGGCATCCTACGCCATATTGGACCAGCGACTGGGCATCCACTCGAGCGGTGGGCCAGAAGAATCCAGCCTGGAAGGCCTTGCTTACCAAGGCCCTTGCGGCGGCGTGATGGCCACCCATTCCCGCGTGGATTTCATCCAAAAGCTGCTTTCCTTCTTCCTCAGATATGCACCGTTGGAGTACCCCGGTGGTGCTTTTCTTGTATAACTCACCCTCGTGGACTTTATAGGCCTTGGATCGCCGAATTATGCGTCTCGCCTCTGTCTGGTCATCGGGGAGCTCTCGGCGAAGAAGGTAGGCGAGGAAGGGCTCGGTCCATGGCGCGATTATTGCCATGACCTCGTGAGCCGAAGGCGTTTCGTCCGTTATGGAGCCGCCGATGATTTGATCGTCTGGTTCGTTTGTAGGGTGGACAACCTCTTCCGCGCTGATGGATCCAGCGCCCTTATCGTCCTTCCAGACCACCGATGGCTTGAAGAGCCATTCAAGAAAGGTGTTTTTTGGGATGGGGTCGCGTTTGGCACCCATGCGGGCCAACATATCAACGGCCTGGTTGTTGTCTCTAGCGACATGGTGGAATTCCAGCCCCTCAAACCGTGCGGATATTTTAAGGATGGCGTTTCTATATGCCGCCATCTTCAGGTTTTTGGCATCGAACTCACCGTTGATTTGGGAGATGTCCAAGTTAGAGTCTCCCCGTACTTCCAGCCATTGTATACCCATGGAGGCTGCCATCCGAAGACCATGCAAAAGTGCTTCGTACTCGGCTGCATTGTTGGAATCGACATACATGATTTGCAGCACGTATCGGACGTTGTCGCCTGTGGGGGATGTGAGGATAACTCCAGCCCCCAGTCCGGCCAGTGTCTTGGATCCGTCGAAGTACATCGTCCAATGGGAGTATGTACTATATTCCCTGGGGAGCTCGGCCTCCGTCCATTCGGCTAGGAAATCTGCCAATACCTGAGATTTAATAGCTCATCGTGGCTTATAGGCGATTTCGAAAGGAAGGAGTTCGATGGCCCATTTGGCTATGCGGCCGGTGGCGTCCCTGTTATTGATTATATCATCCAGGGGTACTTCGGAGGCCACCGTGACTGAACACTCTTGAAAGTAGTGCTTAGTTTTCGCGATGCCATGAATACCGTATAGGCTATCTTCTGGTAATGCGGGTATCTGGACTTGCATTGCGTTAGCACTTCTGACACATAATAGACCGGTTTTTGTAGCTGGAATTTGTGACCCTCCTCCTCTCGTTCGACGACGAGCACTGCGCTAACCACTTGGTTGGTGGCCGATATGTATAATAACATTGGTTCACCGGCGCCTGGTGCTGTGAGTATGGGGTTGCTTGCCAGCAGTGTTTTAATTTCCTCTAACGCGGCAGCTGCTTCATCGGTCCATACGAAATTGTTGGTCCGTTTCAGCAACCTGTAGAGCGGTAGAGCCTTTTCACCGAGACGGGAGATAAAGCGACTTAAGGCCGCCACACAACCCGCTAGTTTTTGGACATGCTTGAGCTCAGTGGGAATTGCAAGTTCCGATAAGGCACGGATCTTAGCCGGATTCGCTTCTATTCCTCTGTGGGAAACAATGAATCCGAGCAGTTTACCAGCAGGGACTCCGAAGACACATTTCTCCGGATTGAGTCGTATATCGTACTCGCGTAAGCTGGCAAAGGTTTGCCTTAGGTCGTCGATCAGCTGGCTGACGTGTTTGGTTTTAATGACCACATCGTCCACATATGCTTCAACTGTTTTGCCAACCTATTTTTCAAGGCAGGTCTGGATCATACGCTGTTATGTAGCTCCAACGTTCTTTAGCCCGAAGGGCATTGTGTTGAAACAGAATGGCCCGTATGGGGGTGATGAATGCGGGTGCAGCTTGATCGGATTCCTTCATTTTGATCTGATGGTATCCGGAATAAGCGTCGAGGAAACACAACGAATCGTGTCCGGCTGTGGCGTCAATAATCTGGTCTATGCGTGGTAGGGGGAAAGGGTCCTTGGGGCAGGCCTTGTTAAGGTCTTTAAAGTCGACGCACAGCCGCCAGGATTTATCTTTCTTCGGTACCATTACCAGGTTTGCCAGCCATTCGGGGTGTTTGATCTCCCGTATGAATCCGGCCTCTAGCAACTTGGCTAATTCTTCACCCGTAGCTTAACGTTTGGGCTCGGAAAAGCGGTGCAGAGTCTGTTTAACGGGCTTAAAGCCTGGGATTATATTCAGACTGTGTTCTGCCAACCAGCGTGGGATTCCTGGCATATCAGAGGGATGCCAGGCGAAGATGTCCCAATTTTCTTGTAAAAAAGCTCACAGCGCCTCGTCCACCGTGGGGTCCAGCTGAGCTCCGATGGACGCTGTTTTATTAGGGTCCATCGGGTGTACCTGGAATTTAACGATTTCCTTTGCAGGCTTAAAGGATGTGGGTTTGGGCCTTTTACTAAGGAACACATCGTCCTTGTCCACTGTTGACCGGAGTGCGGTCAATTCCTCTGCAGCAAGGGTCTCGGCTAGCGCCTCGAGGGCGAGCGCTGCCGTTTTGTTTTCGGCTCGAAGGGCTATGCTCGGATCACTGGCGATTGTGATTACCCCGCCTGGGCCTGGCATCTTGAGCTTCATATACACGTAATGGGGTATAGCCTGGAACTTTGTGAAGGCGTCGCGCCCTAACAGCGCGTGGTAGCCACTAGGGAAGGGCACGATATGGAAGAGAAGCTCTTCGGATCGGTAGTTGTCGGGTGTGCTGAATACCACGTCAAGGGTGACACGTCCCGAACAACGCGCCTCTTTCCCAGGGATGATCCCCCGGAAGGTTGTGTTGCTATGCTCGATGCCAGATCGATCGAACTGCATTTTTTCCAGGGTGTCCTCGTAGATGAGGTTTAAGCCACTGCCACCGTCCATTAGCACCTTCTGTAGCCTGAAACCATCGACGATAGGGTTTAGGACCAGTGCGGCCGATGTGTGACCGGGACGGATCGTTGGTTGGTCAGTATCTCCGAAGGTGATTGGTGTGTCTGCCCATGGGCTTGCTGCCGCCACATGGTAGACCTGTTCGAGTTCTTTAAGAGCTCTCTTTCTCCTGTTCCTAGAGGGGAACGTTTCGCAGATCGTCAGGACTTCTGCATTGTAATCTCGTGGCATTGTGTGGCGCCTGTTTGGCGGTTGGTCCTGGAGAATGACTTCTCCACTTTTGGCAATCTGCCTGACGACCCAGCAAGCTCTAAGGCTGTGAGTCAGATTTGTGTTCAGCAATACAGAATGTATAGGGCATGGTTTTTCCAACAGTCCGTCAAGGACGGTTCTGGCCCCCATAGGGGGTCTATTTCTCTTTTCGGCGGGTTCGTGTTCGGCTAGCCGCTTCGGGGGCATCCTCTTTTTCCGATCTCCTATAGAGTGTTCGGTAAAGTCTGGTTCCGCGAGTAGCCGTTCGGCTTGCCAGGTGCTCTCCATGGCACAGTATTTTTGCACCATGTCCGATAACTCGGTGAAGCTGCGAACATGCTGCCGGGATAGGGCGTTGAGGATCCCTTCATCATGACAATTGCGAATGAAAGTTGCCATTATCTCCTGGTCACTAGAGCCTAGTACCCTGTCTCTGACGAGGAGAAGTCTGGCCCAAAAGTGGTGAACCAACTCCCCCGGTAATTGTTTGACGTCCCGTAAGTCCGAAGACTTGGACTCTCCTGCGATGAATGAGTGTTCGACTTGGGTGGCGGGTGGGAAAAATTTCGGCTCTGCGCCACGAGGTGAGTCCGGAACAACGGGGTTCGGCGTAGGGCTCGGGTTGCGCGCAAGATCGGGAACCGATCCCGAGCTATTCTTGGAGCGAACTTCCGAGTCTGGGTTATCCGCGGGATCCTGATGATCGGAGACCGGGATATAAACTATTTTTAGTTTCAGTTGTTGGGGGGATGAACCTCCGGCCGGGCACTCGACGGTGGCGACCAAATGAGTGACCGAGGGAGAGCGAATCACCCTGTCATCGGTTTTAAGCCCGACCCGATCATAGACCGGGGTCAGGTGGCGGTCGGCCAGGCCGAAGGTTCGAATCTGATCCAGTAGCTCGTTCAAGGACGAGATGTCGGCTGTGTATGCGTTGCCGAGGCGCACAGGACCGACCTGTGGCGCCGAGGTCCCAGGATTGTTCGAAGGCGAATCCGGGTTATGTTCGGTCGTGGCGGATCCAGGCGTATCAACGGGGTTGGGCGTGCTAGACGGCCCGAGGGGGGAGGCCACCTTGGAGGCGATGCCCGATGCCTCCGACGTCAAAGCATCGGATTCCACGGGCTCCTCCATGGGGGTTGAGGGCCTCACCCAAAAGAGTTCTCCCTGGGAATCAGCAGCGAACTCTAGGTTCCCGAACCTAATTTTCTGACCAGGAAAGAAACTTCCGATCTGGCCGAGAAGGCCAGTCGGATCAGCACGCGGCAGGGCGCCGCCGCCCGCGGGGGTCTGTGCCGGGACAGTGGCATCCTGGTCATAGACCCCACGGCTTATGCGAAGACGAGCCATCGATTCTTTCGGCGATCACAGCGAAACTCTCAATGAAAGCACCAATGTCGGTGTCAAAACCGGCGGATCTCGGGTAGGGGGTCTCGAGCTGTGAGACTAGGATCGATGGTAACAAAGGGACGAAGGAGACGATGTTTACCCAGGTTCGGGCCCTCCTATGGAGATAAAACCCTACGTCCTGCTTGATTATATTGATGATATGAAGGTTACAGAGTTGATCTACCTCAAGATCGACTAGCTAAAACCCTAGATGAGTTTCTGTCCCATATGATCTAAAACCCTCTGGCTTATATAGACACCAGGGGTCATTAGGGTTACATATGGTCGGTTGCCCACCGGAGGGAAAAAACATGCCTAAACTACCATCTTCAACTTGACGGACACGCCACGGCTCCTGAGGTCTCCTCCTTGGTGACAAGGCCTTCGATTAATCTCATCCTCAGCGAGCGGCCCGTTAGCCCTACCTATGAGAAATAGGTCGGCAGTCCGAGGACCCCTTAATCCCGGACTCCCTCAGTTGGGTTTTACCTTAATGACCTTTGGTAGTTGCGGATGCTTGCTAGAGTTCCAATCATAAGTGCATATGATCCAAGTACGGAAAGTGTGTTAGCGTATGCCTCTCCCTCATTGCATATGACAAGTATCTATCATATTATATTCAATTGCCTAGGGACAATCTTTCTCTTGCGTTACACAAAAAGCTTTCTACTAAGTTATTTACTTTTATTGTCCTTTTATTAAAATAGCACCTAACATTTATTTCCACGTCCTTTATTATCTTGCAAAATACTTCTAGTTTCATTCCCGCAAAGTAGTTTCATACTTGTTCTAGGCAAATCAAGCATTAGCGTGCGTAGAGTTGTATCGGTGGTCGATAGAACTTGAGTGGATATTTGTTCTACCTTTAGCTCCTCGTTGGGTTCGACACTCTTACTTATCGAAAAAGGCTACAAACGATCCCCTACACTTGTGGGTTATCATGCCACTGCATGGAAGTTTCAAGGGGCGGCCACTATCCAAGAAGTGGTCAACGATGACAGGAGGTTTGTCATCAATTTTGCCACTGAGGGGGACCGACAGTTCGTGCTAAAGGCACATCCGTGGCACTATAAGCGGGATGGCCTCATTTTTCCCGAGTTTGACGACAAGGGTGACCCGGCGGAGGTCGACCTTGGCGTAATGGCCATCTGGGCCCAGGTATGCTATCTCCCATCCGAGCTCAAAATTGAGAGCATGGGTTGGACTCTCGGGGATCAACTAGGGGAGGTTTTGGCTGTGTCTCACCGTAACCATGTAATAGTTGAGAAATTATTGTGTGTGCGTGTGGAAGTTTTATTGCATGAACCTCTTAACACCACAGTAGAGTTTACTCCTTTGGGTAGTTCTAAGAAGTTGAAATTTGATGTAAGGTACGAAAGCTACCTAAGTACTGTGAGTGTTATGGGATTGTGGGCATACCTCTGAAAGACTTTGTGATATCCCAAGTGAGAAGAGAACTGCTAGCTATCCCAAGAACCTTAGTGTAGAATCCTATGGGAAGGGTCATAGCGCTAGCAAGAGAGTACTTATTTTCGGGAGCCCATCTCGTGGTGAAAAGCTTCAGGTCGTCGGCATCGACAACAACAAATCTGCCACAGCCATGGACGACATCGTCGTCTAGGTGGCGACGGACGTGAGCGGTCTCATGGTGTCTGACAAGGATGCTGCCGTTGTCGCCAAGCCGTCTGTCGTAGCAATGGAGGGTATTCGCCAGGCAAACCTCTCGCTTGGCCAGGAGGGCTGGGCGTAGGGGGTCTCTTCTCCAACTCCTACAGGTGTTGCGCTCGGCCAGGAGGGTCGGGCTATGGCGCCGGTTGCTGCTGCTAACCCTGGCTAGGAGGGCCAGTGGTTGGCTGCCTTGGGGGATCCTTGCTTGGGTGTTGTGCATGGCCAGGTGGGCCTTCCCATGCAGCGCCTAAGTCTCCCCACCACATACGTTGCTAGTGCTTCAGACCAAGTTGCTCCTATTGGCGAGGAGTACCAGGGGAGTCAGAGGTTGGGTGTTTCCAGCCAGCCAAATCTGATTGCTACGGACACTACCCATCGCGGCCAGCTTCTGTTCTAGCCTGGTGTGCTGTAGGCGCTTTCTGGTGCGGTGGATGCAAGGCTTGCAACTGCAGCGAATGATACGGCTGATGTTGGCACTTGTTTTAAATTCAATGTTGTAAAGAATCCTATGCAGGGGCACCCAAGAAAGAAAGGGAAAAAAGACAGAAAAAGGGGAGAATGAGAGAGTTGAGGAAGCACGTAGGAAAGTCCTTGGGAAAAAAGGAGACATCTCTTTGACGCTCGTCCAACAAGGAGTGAGTTGGAATTTTCTTTTGAGAAGTCCCTGGATAGTTATGAGTGTATGTTATATGGTGATGTAGTTGTTTCTTCCAAGAGGGTGTGTACAGGTAGAGTAGAAGCAATACAGGATGTGGAGGGTGTCACCCACGTTGCAAAGGAGATAGATGAGAAGGAAGAAGAGTATGTGCAGTAAAGGGCAGAATCGGTTGGAGAAGAGAAGGGAGAAAATGGCACATCGCAGCCTCCGAGGAGGGGGTCCGCCGTGCCAAATGAAAATCTTAGGATGGAAATGCTGTGGTATGCTCTCTCACACGGCAGTTCGCGAGCTCCTGGATCTCTAGGGGCGCACAAGGGCAGATTTAATTTTTCTTTCAGAGTCACATTTGAATAAATATAAAGCCGATGAGCTGCGTCGCGTTTTAAATTTTGATTCTATGTTTGTAGTGGAAAGTGATGGTCGGGCCGGTGGCCTTGTTATGTTTTATCATAGTTTAAATAAAATTGTGTTGCACTATGTATCATCTCAGTATATGTATGTTTAGTTCATGTATGAGGAGACTGTACAGTGGCGTTTCACAGGTTTCTATGGTTATCCAAATTGGAATGAACGCAAGTCATCTTGGCAAGACATTCACAATTTGCATAGCAAGGGTGACCACCCTTGGGTGATTTTGCGCAATTTTAATGAAATTTTATATCCTTCAGAAAAGGAGAGCGGAAACGCGAGACCAAGTGTAATGATGAGGGATTTCCGTGAGTGCCTCATGGACCGTGGGTTGGAGGATTTAGGTTATATTGGTGATCCTTTTACTTGGAGCAGAGGTGATATCCGTGAGCATCTTGATTGGGCTGTCAGCAATATAGGATGGGCACATAAATTTCCTCGAGCGACAGTGATCAACAAAGAACATGTTCATTCTGACCATTGCCCACTGGTCCTGGATATGGATTACTTGGACAGGAGTATTTTCATTCGCCCTAAAGGACGTGTGAAACAATTTGAAGCTAGGTGGCTTAAAGAGGAGACTGTTACAGAAATTGTTAAGGCTTCTTGGGAAAAGGCCAAGTTCCAAGGTATTGGTCCGTCGCTCGCGGATCGAACAAGAGCGGTGCATGCAGATCTGCACTTGTGGGATCATGAAGTTCTTAAGGGTCTGAAGCGAAGGATTACCAAACTTAAAAAAGAGCTACAAAAAAATAAGGCGTGGGCCATTGAGTGCAGAGTCATGCTCCCGACAAAAGGAAATTGTTGTGCTCATTGAGAATCTTTTGGACCAAGAGGATTTTTTTTGGATACATAGAGGTCGAGCAAACTGGTTGATGCATGGGGATCGTAATACTTCATTCTTCCATAACGAAGCCACTGCCAGGAAAAAGAGAAACAATATAAAAAAGCTCCTCGATGATTCTGGAATCTCTAGAGAAGACAATGAATTGAAGGATCATATTACTGACTATTTTTCCAAGCTCTTCACCTCAGAAGTACCGGACCCAAATCAAGAAGTTTTGTCCCTTGTTTGTAGGAGAGTCTCTCCTAAAATGAACAATGCTCTTCTTGCCCCGTATACTGCTGAAGATTTCCGTAAAGCTTTGTTCGATATTGGGGACTTAAAAGCTCCAAGGCCTGCCGAACTCCATGCCATCTTCTATAAAAGATTTTGGCGCATGCTATGGGACGACCTAATTGAAGGGGTTTTGCAAGCAATCAATACATGTACTATCCCAACTAGTTGGAATGATACCGCGGTTGTGTTGATCCCAAAGGCTAATAGTCTAGAGAAGGTAACCCAATTTAGGCCCATTAGCTTATGTAATGTGGTATATAAAATAATTGCAAAAATGGTGGTTACTCGTTTGAAGGTTTTCCTACTAGAGATTATTAGCCCAACTCAAAGCGCCTTTGTTCCTGGGAGATTAATTACGGATAATATCCTAGTGGCCTATGAGTGTTTTCACACAATCAAAAACAAGAGAGAAGGTAATGAGGGGTTGTGTGCCATTAAACTCGATATGCACAAAGCGTATGACGGAGTTGAGTGGCCTTTCCTGAAGAAGATTATGTTAAGACTTGGTTTCCGGCAAGAGTGGGTGAATTTTATTATGCAATTTGTCTCAACTGTCGAATATCGAGTTTGAATTAACGAGGAGGAAAGCAAGAGTTTTAAACCCACTAGGGGGTTGAGACAGGGAGATCCGTTGTCAGCTTACCTTTTTTTGTTGTGTACAGAGGGATTGAACGCTTTACTAACACATGCAGAGGAAAATGAAAAAATCTCTGGAGTGAAAGTCTGTAGAGGTGCATCGCGCATAACCAATCTTCTCTTTGTGGATGACTCATTGATTATTATGAAGGCTAACCAACATAGTGCAGAAGCACTGAAATCAACGCTAGAGTTATATTGCGAGGCATCGGGACAATTGGTAAGCGCGGAGAAATCCAGCATCCTTTTTAGTCCAAACACAAAGGTTGAGATCAGGGAACAAATGTGTATCACACTGAATATAATGGCTAAGGCTCTCAATGATAAATATTTGGGCGTGCCAGCAAATGTGGGAGTTGATAAAACATATTGTTTTCAGTTCCTAATTGAACGAATTGTTAGGAAAATAAGTGGATGCAAGGAAAAATTATTGTCTGCCCGGGGGAAAGAGATCCTGCTCAAGGCGGTTGTCCAAGTCGTACCTACCTATGCAATGTCGGTCTTTAAAATTCCTTTTTTTGTAAAGGAATGATTGACGCGATAGCGCATTTTTGGTGGGGAGACGAGGAGAATCAGGGGATGCATTGGATGGCTTGGTGGAAAATGTGTGTCCCTAGAAATCAAGGAGGAATGGAATTTCGTGATATTCACTGTTTCAACCAAGTAATGCTTGCAAAACAGGCGTGGCGTGTTCTTGAGAACCCCGATTCTTTGTGGGATACTATTCGAAGAGCTAAGTACTATCCTGATGGCGACCTATTGAACACTAAGCTAAAAAAGGATCCTCCTTTACATGGCAAAGTATTATGGCAGACACGAACTCCCTAAAAAATGGTTATATTTGGCGAGTGAGCAATGTACATAATATCAATATTTGGGAAGACGCTTGGATTCCAAATTGTGCAACTAGGAAGATTGCGACACCGAAGGGTGGACATCTATTACCTAAAGTGGCTGACTTGATTAATCCTGTTTCAAATAGATGAGATGAAGACCTACTTAGACAAACTATGTGGCACATCGATGTACATTGGATTCTTTCAATCCCACTTCCGCAATATGATATGCCAGATTTCATTGCTTGGAGTTTTACGAAAAATGGTATGTTTTTGGTTCGATCCGCTTATTCGGT